>BTHU01000001.1:10215500-11595446 GCA_036184795.1 Tokudaia tokunoshimensis | reverse complement strand
GCCCACCTCTTGTTGGTCCTCTCAGGGAACTCCAGGGACAGAGAGAGACCCTGTCTCAGATACTGAAGTGGGGAGCAATCAACGAGGACACCTGGCATTGGTCTCTGCCCTATCCAGACATGCATGCATGCCTGCACACACTTACACACACACCTGTACATGCACAACTAAATAACAGAGTCGTTACGATTTACTTACTAATGAATTCGTAGAGTTAATTCAGACAGAAGTGGGTACGTTCTGTTTCCTTCAGTGAACATTTCCTTCACCTCTTTTGCAGAGGAAATTTTAGAGAGCGAAGTTTGTCTTTTTCATTGAGCGAATCTGTAAGAATGAGGTGTGAATGTGATGGAAGGCAGCAGAAATAAGGACGAGAACAGTTTTCATGGCTGGGGATGGAACTCAGTGGTAGAAATCAAGGCCCTAGTTCCATCCCACCATTACTAAATACGTAAGTGAAAAATTTAAAAGTAATGATTTTGTATTAGTATAGGTCAGAGAATCTTAGAAGTCTTTGAATATAGTTGTTAATCTTAGTATCAACCCTTACAAATAGATTAAATTATTACCTATTCTTATTATTCCTAATTTCATTTGCTTGAGGCCGGGTCTCACGTAGTGCAGGCTGGCTTTGGACTTGCTATGAAACCCAGCCTTGAACTTCTCCTCTGCCTGCTTACACTCTTCAAGTGTTGTGACTCTGTGTGCGTGTGCGCCACGATGCCCAGTTTTTAGATGGAAAATTGAGCATAGAGTCCTACGGGACTCGCCTAAGTGAATGTCATTATTAGTGAGCTGCAGAGCTGGGTCTACACAGACAGTGTAGCCTATTGGTTTGTGTTCTCACTACTCAATTATGCTTTCCTCTTCAGTGACGAGCCCTGCCTGCATTTAAAGGAGATTAAAACCCTGATCTGAAGCAGCTGGTTTCTTACCCAGGTTCCTTTTTCCTCCTTCTCTGAAGTCTTTCTTCATCATTATTTTAGCTTTTGGAAGTTTTTTTTATCTATTTTTCTGTGACAGGGTCTTGCTGTGCAGCTCAGAGGGCCTGACTCGTTCTCCCCATGCTGCGCTCACAGGTGTGATCCACCATGCCAAGCCTTACAGACTTTACAATAAATAAGTCTTTATTTTTTAAAAATCTGCATAGCCCAGGCATGGTGGCACACATCTTCAATCCCAGCATTTGGGAGGCAGAGGCAGGCAGATAAAGTAAATTCAAGGCCAGCCTGGTTTTCCTATCACATTCCATTGCATCTTGGGATAATTATAGACTCTGAGTCTCAGGAAAAATATTGCCTACACAATGAGCCACCCCTTTTTTTCTTTTAAGTGGGAAGCTGCATTTCCAAGCCTGATCTGATCATCTTACTAGAGCAGCAGAAAGAGCCCTGGATGGCTGTGAAGGAAGAAACAGACAGGCTGAGCCCAGGTGAGTGAGAGTGAGGTGAGCCTGCAGCCCTGCCAGGCACAGCATGTGGTCTGAGAGGCTCCACAGAGCTGACCCTGGATGTGGCAAACTTCCTTCAAAGCCCCAGGGCCTGTGGGAAACAGGCCTGAGCCCTGGGAAGGAAGTCAAGGTCACAGAGACGCTGTCACGGGGCCTTCTGTTTCAGGAATCACTTTAAGTTGTTCTTATTTTCTTCCCTCTACTGGAGCAGGTGCCCTCTCTCTGTAAACTCTAAAAGTATCTCACTAGTGGCTGTGTGTGTGTGTGTGTGTGCATGCACATGTGTGTGTGTGTGTGCACATGTGTGTGTGCACATGTGTGTGTGTGCACGCACGTGTGTGTGCACATGTGTGTGCGCGCGCACGTGTGTGTGCACATGTGTGTGTGTGTGCACGTGTGTGTGTGCACATGTGTGTGTGCACACGTGTGTGCAGGTATCCTAAGAGGCCACAGGAGGGTCAGCTCCCCTGGGGCTGGGGTTAGAGGTGGCTGCTGGTACTCTAACCCAGGGCCTCTGGCAGAGCTTTCAGTGTTCTTGACCAGTGAACCAAAGCTGAGACAGTTTCAGCACCAGTGAAAGCTGTAGCACAGGGAGGGGAACCAACTGTTTTAACTCTGTCTTCATGGTCACTGTAGTCACGGTGTGATGGTGTGTCCTCCCTGCAGCACTGGGGAGGTGGCCAAGGCAGACCCCTTGGGCTTGCTGGCAAGTCAGCCTGGTTTCCCTGTGCAGCTCCAGGCAAATGGGAGACGCTGACTCACAAACAACAGATGGACAAGCCAGGGAAACCGCATTGGAGTGCACACTCCACACAGCCTTCTACTGCGCTTGGCAGAGGGCTGTGATGGGCTCTTCTTTTTGTCAGTTTGACTAAATCTGGAATTAACTAAAACCCAAACAGTTTGCTACATCTGTGAGGGATTCATTAAATCATTTGAAGTGGAAGACCACCTTTAATCCACACTTCTTGTTTTGTTTTGTTTTTTGAGACAGGGTTTCTCTGTGTAGCCCTGGCTGTCCTGGAACTCATTCTGTGGACAGACTGGCCTCGAACTCAGAAATCCCCTTGCCTCTGCCTCCCTAGTGCTGGGATTAAAGGCATTTGCCACCACTGCCGGGCTAATCCACACTTTTTGAGGCAGGAAGACCCACCTTAACTCTGGGCCACACCCTCTGGTGTAGCCTGTGGAAAGGATGTGAAGGAAGGAAGCTCTTTGTCTGCTTCCCTCCCTCTGGGGCAGGTCCAGCCCTGCACTGGCTTCCCTTTTTCTTTTTTGCTATTATGAATGGAGCGGCAATAAACACGTTTGAGCAGGTATCTCTGTGAAAGGCTCAGTGTCCTCCGGGTATATGCCCAAGAGTGGTCTATCTGCATCTTGTTTAGATGGATTCTCACCTTACTGAGGAACCAGTTCTCTCTCCCACTTGAAATGGACATGTACGCCCTCGCTCCACAGGGTGGCCAGCATGAGGCAAGTCACTTGTGTTATTGATCTTAGCCATTCTGACAGGTGTAACATGAAAGCTCTAATTGGGTTCATTTACATTTCTCTGATAGCTAAGGGTGTTGAACTTTTCTTTAAGTGTTTCTCAGCCATTTGAGGATCCTCTGTTTAGATCTGTGCCCTGTTTTCCAATTGAGTTACTTGTTTTCTTGATATGGAGTTCTTTTTAGTTCTTTATATATTTTGGATGTGTAGTTGGTGAAATCTTTCTCCGTTCTGTAGGGTGCTGCCTTGTCCAAATGACAGTGTCCTTCGCTGTGCGGGAGCTGTAAGTTTCCTAAGACCCCAGTTAGGAATTTTTACTCTCCATGCTTGTATTTTCCTGTGCTGGTGAATTTGCGTCTGTTCCCCACTTTCTGTTTCACCAGGTTCAGTGTATATGATTTTTCGTTTAGATCTTTGATCTATTTCGAGTAAAGTTTTGTGCAGGGTGATAAGTATGGATCTATTTGCATTCTCGTACATGCAGCTGTACTTTTTGACTGGCCCTATTTGTTGAAGATGCTGTCTTTTTTCCAGTGTGTATTTCTGGCTTTTTTTTTAATCCAGTGTCTGGTGTCCATAGGTATGTGGATTTATTTTTTCAATTCCTTGATCGATGTGTCTTTTTTTTTTGGTGCCAATACCATGTTGTTTTTATTACTGTGGCTCTGCAGTACAAATGGAGATTGGGGATGATGATACCTCCTGCACTTCTCTTATTATTCAGAATTATTTTAGCTATCTTGGGATTTTTGTGTTTGTACATGAAGATGAAATTTGGCCTTTTGTGATATGTGAAGGATTGTATTGGAATTTTGATGGAGATTGCATTGACTCTGTGTATTGCTCTTGATAGGATGGCCAATATTCATTCTCATGATCATGGACATGGAAGATCTTTCCATATTCTGACATCTCCTTCAGTTTCTTTCTTCAGGGTCTTACTGCTTTATATCATATACATTTTTCACTTGCTTGGTTAGTATTACCCCAGATATTGTATATTAGTTGAGGCTATTGTGAAAGGTGTTGTTTCTGTGATTTCTTTCTCTTTCTCAGTTAATTTGTCATTTGTACAGAGGACAGTTGCTGATTGTTGTGAGTTCATTTGTATCCAACCTCTTTGCTGAATGTGTTTAACAGCTGTAGGAGTTCCCCATTGGAATATATATATATATGATTTATTTATTATTATATGTAAGTACACTGTAGCTGTTTTTAGACACACCAGAAGAGGGCATTAAATCTCATTACAGATGGTTGTAAGCCAACATGTGGTTGCTGGGATTTGAACTCAGAACCTCTGGAAGAACAGTCAGTGCTCCTAACCACTGAGCCCTCTCCAGCCTTCTCCAAGACTTTTATCTTGAAGCAGTGTTGTATGTTGTCAAAGGAGTTTTCTGCATTTAATGAGATGATCTTGTGGCTTGTGGCTTTTATTTTGTTCATATGATGGATTGTAGCTGCCTGCGGCTACATTCGAATGGGTTACCGGGTTCCCTGGAAGAAAAGCTGGAGATAGAAACGGGGTGACAGGAGAAACATGGAACCAAGACAAGATTTCCTGCTCAAGGCTCAAAGTTTATTGGGGTTCTTCAAATATATAGGTGGTGGGGGGGACCCTTCTCCCTAAAGGCTGGAAACAGGTCTGCAGAACTGGTCCGCTTGCTCCACAGGTCACTGGCTCTGCAGGTGGCTGGCATCAGCTGGCTGGTGCCTCTCAGGGAGCTGCAGGTCTTTGGAGAACAAAGGGTTAGAGCTTCGCCCCAGGTGGGAAGCAGTGGCCAGCCCCTAGTTCAAAGCCATTGGTGTTCTGCTCAGGAAGTTGTTTCCTGTGCCAGTGTGTTCAAGGTAGGTCCTCAGTTTCTATTCTTTAGATTTAGTCTGTCCCATGTTATGTTGAGGTCTTTGATCCACTTTGGCTTGAGTTTTGTGCATGGTGGCTAATTTGACTATATTGGCGTTGGCATTCTTCTACATGCAGGCATCCAGTTAGACCAGCACTATTTGTTGAAGATACTTTCCTTTTTCCATTGTTTAGTTTTGACATCTTTGCTGTGTGAGTTTTTTTCTGGATCTTCGATTCTATTCCATTGATCAACTCAGCTGTCTTTATGCTAGTATCATGTGGTTTTTATTGTTATTGCTCTGTAATACAGCTTGAAATCAGGAATGATGATACCTCCAGAAATTCTTTTATTGTACTGGATTACTTTATCCTGAGGTTTTTGTTGCTATTTTTGATTTTTTTAAATGAAGTTGAAGATTTTTCTTTCAAAATCTGTAAAGAATTGTGTTGGAATTTTGGTGGGAATTGCATTGAATCTGTAGATTGCTTTTGATAAGATGGCTATTTTATTATGTTAATCCTACCATCCAAGAGATGGGAGATTTGATAACTTCTTCAATTTCTTTCTTCAGAGACTTGAAGTTCTTGTCCTTCAGGTCTTTTCCTTGCTTGGTTAGTGACACCAAGATAGTTTATGTTATTTGTGGCTAATAGAAAGGGTGTTCTTTCCTTTATTTCTTTTTCAGCCTGTTTATCATTTGTATAAGGATATTTTTTAGTTAATTTTCTATCCAGCCACTTTTCTGAAGGTTTTTATCAGTTGTAGGAGTTCTCTGGCAGAGTTTCTGGGGTTGCATATGTGTCTTAACGCATAATCTGCAGATACTTGAAGTTCTTCCCTTCTAATCTGCAGCCCTTTGATTTCCATTAGCTGTTTTATTGCTCTAACTAGAACTTCAAGTACTGTATTGAGTAAGTAGATGGGGAAAGAAGGGACAGCTTTGTCTTCTCCCTGATTTTAGTGGAATTGCTTTGAATTTTTCTCCATTTAACTTGATGTTGGCTATTGGCTTGCTGTATATGGCCTTTATTGTGTTTAGGTATATAACTTGTATCCCTGATCTCCAAGACTTTTATTATGAAGGGTGTTAGATTTTGTCAAAGGCTTTTTCAGTATCTAATGAGATACTCATGTAATTTTCTTTTCTTTCAGTTTATTTATATAGTATATTACATTGATGGGTTTTTGTATATTGAGCCACCCCTGTATCCCTGGGGTGAAATGTACTTGACCATGGTGAATGATGTTTTTGAACTGTTCTTGGATTTGGTTTGCAAGTATTTTATTGAGTATTTTTGCATCATAAGGGAAATTTGTCTGAAATTCTTTTTCTTTATTGAATCTTTGTGTGCCTAGATTATAGTACAACCAATTTAAACTTAGCCCCATTTAGCTTACAAATAAATGAGACTCAGACTATGGTTATTTTGTTTGGCTTTGACAATTACTGAAGGGTAAACCCTAATCTACTCTTCTAACTGCTGGCTTGGCTTCCTCCCCAGCAGTGTACCTCAGATACTTGTTGTTTCTCCTGGCTACATGCTCATGGTCTGTGTCCCCTCATGGTGGCTTCCTTCTCACCTCTCATTCTTCCTCCTTCTCTTCCTGGTCTTTCTCTCTACCCCCTTTCTCGATTCTATACCCCCAGCCATGTAACTCCAAACTCACATACCTCTAGTACCTCCAGTAATTGCCTGTTGCCAATTTTATTTAACCAACAGTTTTAAATCTAGGAACAAAGTTTGCACAATAAAAGCTTGTAAATGTGAGAATTTACTTGTAGGCTTAGATCTTCAGGTACAGAATTTAGCATTACAATATACAGCAACAGACCAAACCTCAACAATTCTCCTTTTTTTGGTCTTAGAAAAAGTTCTTTCTCTTATAATAATAAGCAACACACCCTAGGAACAATTATGAAATTATTATGAAAATTGTTAAGTAAAGGTTACTTAAAAGTCCTGTCTGTTTGTATTTGGCAACTCAGGAGAAAGTATTCTATTATCTATCCCATCCTGGTGAGTTCAGAGTTCTATATCTAGATCAATTTCTATCCTAACTTGTATTGCCATCATAAAATTATCTTCTTAGACCTAGAAAATATTTTTAAATCCTAAACAATATAAGTTCATAGTAAAACTATGCCTATCTAGTCTTCAACCCCATCAGAGACCTGAGGAGGAAATAAATATTACTTGTATGCAGGAAGCACAAGGACACAGCTTCCAAAAATATAAAGACAGAGACAGAAGACCACCAAGACAGTCCCCAAAATTCTCTATAACCTTGGAGCCTCTATCTTCAGCCTTCTGGCCAGAATATCTGACAGACCTTTTGTGAAGCAGGAACTTACCCTGTCTTGCCAGAGCTTAGTAGTCGACTTCTCTGCATCCAATTAGTCCCTTCTGGATAGCATTTGGTTTGCAGATAAAGGATTTTCTTTGCTCAGTAGCTAGCTTGCTACAATTGAAGCAACTCCACATGGAGGTCTTTCATGCCCATCATCTTCTTCCAAGTCAAATTGAGTGCTTCCAGGAACTGACATGTTTCATAAATTAATAAAAACCTCTTTAAATGCTATATTCTGTGAGTTTCTGAGGTTTTGAAGACCATCTGTCTATTCATAGCATATCTGAACAAGCAAACATTGCCCCTCCAGCTACCTGTTAATCTGTACAACCCAGGATGTATATTTTTATGGTAATCCAGACTAGTATCTGACAAGACCATAAGTTTGTTTGACTGTTAGCTTGTATTACTTAATAGGACTGGGATTAAACCTTATAGTTTTAAATGAGTTGCATAGGCACAATGCCTATGTAAGAGTTGAAACATACATATATTTTAACAAAATTAGTCTTAAATTTTGGATCAATATTGTGATGGTTGGAATTGCGTCGCCCAGGGAATGGCACTATTAGGAGGTGTGGCCTTGTTAGAGGAAGTGTGTCATTGTTGGCATGGGCTTTAAGTCCCTCATCCTAACTCCCTGGAAGTCATTCTTCTCCTGTTTGCCTTTGGAACAAAATGTAGAACTATTAGCCCCTCCTGTACCATGCCTGCCTGGATGCTACCATGCTCCTGCCTTGATGATAATGGACTGAACTTCTGAAGCTGTAAGCCAGCCCCAATTAAATGTTGCCCTTATAAGAGTCGCCTTGGTTATGGTATTTGTTCATAGCAGTGGAAACTATAACCAAGACAAATATACAAAGATTTATACCAATGAAAACCTTAAACCTATATCAATATACAAAATTCTCTACCAATGTAACAGGATATAACCTTATTTTTGGATCATTATTCAAAATTCTGTATCAATGTAAGATTATAGCTATATCATGGTTTTTGGGTTTCTCTGTCCCAGATTCTTTCAGTTTGTGTTTTCTTTATTGCTTCTATTTCCATATTCAAGTCTTGGACTTTTTTATTCATTTCCTTTACCTGTTTGATTGTATTTTCTTTTATTTCTTTAAGAGATTTATTCATTTCCTCTTTACAGGCCTCTGCCATCTTTATAGCATTGAATTTAAGGTCGTCTTATTGTGTGTTGGCTGTGTTAGGACGGCCAGGACTTGCTGTATAGCTAGGCTGTGGCTGTGCCTTATTGCCCTTGCTCTTGTTGTTTGTGTCCTTACACCGTCCTTTAGTCATCTGGTGGTTCCCTGGTGTTAGCTGGGTGTTCCTGATGCCAGCAGGACTCCTCTGGGAGGCAGGCAGAGCCATGGACCTGACAGTGGATGTCAGAGAACAGCAAGCTGCTGACATCTGCTGGCTGTGCCGCAGGTGGATCCTGCAGGCATCGGATTGGCAGGGAGAGGTCTAAGCTGGATGTTCCTGGGCAGCAGGCATCCTTGAAAAGGTAGGGAGCACCATAGGCCAGACACTGGAGGTTGATATCCAGCTTTAATCTGTGGTGGTTAGATAGCATTCAAGGGTTTATTTGAATTCTCTGATATTTCTTGAGACTTGATGGTGTACATGGTCAATTTGGGAGAAAGTTTGATAAGGTGCAGAGAAGACGGCGTAGTTTTTTGTTTGTTTGTTTGGCTGAAATGTTCTATAAATATCTGTTAGGTTGATTTGGTTTGTAATGCCAGTTAGCTCCAGTGTTTCTGTTTCGTTTTTTTTTCTGGATGATCTCTTTATTGCTGACAGTAGTAGGATATTGCAGTCTCCCACTATCAGTGTGTGAGAGGCAATTGTGACTTAAACTGTAATGTATTTTTATTTTAGTAAATTGGGTGTCCTTTAATGCCTAGATGTTGGTGGATTTTTCCTTTGATGAGCATATAATGTCCTTTCCTATCTCTTCCTGTTAGTTTTATTTGAAGTCTGTTTTGTCACATATTAAAAAGGCTACACCGGCTTGCTTTGTACGTCTGTTTGCTTGGGACTGGAAGATATTTTCCATGCTTTTACCTTGAGCTGTCTGTTCTTGATGCTATGGTGTGTTTACTGGGCTCATCAGAAGGGTGGATCCTGTTTTCACAGACATTCTGTTAGTTTGTGTCTTTTTTCTTTTTTTTTTCTCCCTCTTTAATTTTTTTTTTTGGTTTTGGTTTTTTTGAGACAGGGTTTCTCTGTAGAGCTGGCTATTCTAGAACTCACTGACCTCAGTCTTGGAGATCTGCCTGCCTTTGCCTCTCAAGTGCTGGAAATAAAAGTATGCACCACCACTCCCTGCCACTTTGTCTGTTTTTTATTGGAAAATTGAGACCATTCATGTTGAGATACATGAGTAGTGTTTGTTGATTCCTGTTATTTTGTTGTGGTGGCATGTGTGTCCTCTTTTGAATTGGTGGTCTGGGATTATTTATTTCTTGTGTTTTCTTATATATGACTAATTTCTTTAGTTGGAGTTTTTCTTTTAGTGCTTTTGTAAGGCTGGATTTATAGATAGATATTGTTTAAATTTGGTTTTGTCATGGGATCTTATTTTCTCCATCTGTGGTGTTAGAAAGTTTTGCTGGGAGTAGTAGTTTCGGCTGGCATCTGTGGTCCCTCAGAGTCTGTAAAATGTGTGTCTATTCCCTTTTGACTTTTCAAACCTTCATTGAGAAGCCAGGTATTGTCCTAATAAGTTGCCTTTGTTCTTGGTCTGTGTCCTTTGTAGCTTTTCATATTCTTTGTTTGTCCTGAATGTTTAGTGTTCTGATTTTTATGTGCTAAGGGGACCTTCTTTTGTGGTCTAATCTGTTTGATGTTCTGCATGGTTCTTATACTTTAATAGGCATCTTATTTTTTAGAGTAGGGGAATTTTCTACTATGATTTTGTTGATAATATTTTCTGTGCCTTTGACCTAAGTTTCTTTACTTGCCTTTATTCTTATTCCTAGATTTTGACTTTCCATGGTGTACCAGATTTCCCGGATGATTTATACAGTAATTTATTGTGTCTACAATTCCCAAGATTTTTTTCTTCCATCTCTTATATTCTGTTTGTGGGGCTTGTCTCTGAGGTTCCTGTTTGAATTCCTAAGGTTTTTGTTTCCAGATATATCTTAGTTTGGGTTTCCTTTAATGATTCTATTTGTATTTTTAGGTCTTGAACAGTTTCATTCATTTCCTTCCAATATTTCTGCTTTTGTAGATTTCTTCTTTATTAACATCTATTATATTTACAAAAAGCTATTTTAATATTTTTCTTGTGATTCAACTGTGTTGGAGTACTCAGGGCCTGCTGTAGGGTTGCTTGGCTCTAGTGCACACATACTGTCCTAGTTTTTATTCTGTTTTGTTCCCCTCCCCACCCCCACCCCCCCTCCCCCGAAATTTAGACATTTGCCTTTGGGAGACTATAGTTCTAAGTGCCAATATCTTGGTCTTGTCTTTGTTGGGTGGGTTTTTTGTTTCTTGGTTTCTGTTGTTTTCTTTGGTTCTTAGGAGACTGTGGTAGCTATGTGTTACTTGGGAGGAAATTCTTGTGGAATCCTGAATGGTGTAGACACTGGGAATCACAGATAAAATGTGCCTCTAGGCTAATACTTAGGAGCCAGAATTGGCTAGGAGTGGAGGGTGTTGAATGTTCCGCAGGAAGGAGGGAAATAGGTCTTCCACCAGGATCTACTTAGTTCCTTGGGAATGGGGACAGAGTGAGGAGAGGCCACATCAGATATTCTGCAACACAGCTGCAGATGAAGCTGGGGATTGCACTTGAAGAAAAGAAGAGGTGAAGGTCTGCAGTAGGCCTTCCTGCCTGTTTCACTGACCAGAGAGGCTTTGGGTTTCCAGGGAAGGCCTGATGGAGTTGGGGGCTGGGATAAAGCAGTTAGTATAGAGAAGGAAGTTTGGAGGTGTACATCTGTGAATGGACTGGACATGAGGACAGGTGATTAAGGGAGGGTAAGCAGGTGGTCTGCTACAGAGCTGGGATGAGTCTGGGGAATTGTATTTGGAGGGGAGGAGGCGTAGGTAAAGATCTGCAGTTAACCTACCTGATTTTTTTTTAAGTCTTCTTAAAATTCTAATGAATTCTGTTTTGTTTGTTTCTATTTTCTTTTTAGCTTGTTTTTGTTTTTCTGATGCTGAGTCTCCTTATCTAGTCCAAGCTGGCCTGGAACTCATGATGCTCCTACCACAGGGTTTTTTGCTGGGATTACAGTGTGTACCACCACCATCACCACCCACCATGAGAAATTTTTACCTCCTTTTTTTTTTTTTACCCCCCTAAAGAATTCCAAGTCCAGGCCAGTTTTCTTATAGCCTGACAGATGCTATATGTTTGTGTGGTATAAGTTTTTTTCTCATGATTTGGTTTGAAAACCATTATGAACTTTGTGTTAGGATAAAGTGGCAAGATTTGGGTAAATTTGGCAGACCTGTGCCAAGGCATGTCACTAAAAAATGACACCATGTAACTGATCTACTGTATGAGGTTCATCAGAGGATTGGGGAGAGTGAAAGGCTGTCCCAACTGGGGACATGGAGTCAGGTAGAGAGGGAGAGAGCAGGAGAGAGAATATGAACAAGGGAGGGAGGGGAGGGAGGCAGGGAGGTAGAGGAGGGAGGCAGAGAGGGAGAAAGAGAGATCTGAGTTGGTTGTGCCTTTCAAACGCTGCACCTGGCACACCCTGAGTACCAGGTAGCTGTGGGTGATACCATAAGCTGCTGCAGCTAGGTCCCTGATTGCTAACAGTGTGCATTTCAAGCAGTATGCAAATAAGCATCTACAATTATTTCAATACAGTTAGTTATAATCTTGTTAAGCAGACATGTCTTCCCATTTCCAACCTGTTTCACTGTAAAGAATATCTTCTTACATAACCTTTCCTTATTTCTACTCACCTTGTTCCCATTCAGCTTCTCAGAAAATAGAGTTTGACCATATTTTAATGAATTTTATGTTATAGGAAAATATTTTATGTTTGTATATGTGTTACAGGAAAATAAAGTATTCTTGTTTTCTCCTTTTCTTTCAGATTTGGAGGCAGATTATGATGTTGAAAATATGTCTCCAGAAAATTACAGTTATAATAGAAATTTATCCGAACAGAGAATAAAGCAATCAAGTAAAATTTTTGACTTTAGTGGCTCCAGGTTTAGTAATGGCCCCAACTGTAGTACATTCAAGAGACTACAGAGTTCCCAAGAAGGAGATGTTGGTGAAAAGATTGCTAACAAGGAAGAAGTGCCTCCTTATACCTGCCAGACTCTTGCTCACAATACAGAAAAAGCATATGAATGTAAAGAGTGTGGGAAGTGCTTTGGTTGTAGGTCAACTCTTACTCAGCATCAGAGTATCCATACTGGAGAGAAGCCCTATGAATGTAAGGAGTGTGGGAAGACCTTCAGACTCCACCAACAGCTTACAATACATCAGATGTCTCACAGTGGTGAGAAACCTTTCAAATGTAATGAATGTGGAAAGACTTTTCATCTTCCCCACCTGCTTAAGAACCATAAAACCATTCATACAGGTGAAAAATCATTTGAATGTGAGGAGTGTGGTAAGTCCTTCAACCGCGTCTCCAACCTTGTTGCACATAGGATTATTCATGCTGATGTGAAACCATATAAATGTAATGAGTGTGGGAAAGCCTTTAAACGCCGCTCATACTATATGCAACATCAGAAAATTCATTCTGGTGAGAGACCCTTTCAGTGTAAGGAATGTGGAAAGGCCTTCATTTTTTTGGCTCACCTCAATGGACATCAGATGATTCATACTGGAGAGAAGTCATTTGCATGTAAGGAGTGTGGGAAGGCCTTCAGACTCCTCCAACAGCTTACAAGACATCAAAAATTTCACAGTGGTGAGAAACCTTTCAAATGTAATGAGTGTGGAAAGGCTTTTCCTTTTCCTGACAGGCTTAAGCATCACAAAACCATTCATACAAGTACAAAACCATTTGAATGCAGGGAATGTGGGAAGTCCTTCAAGTGTGTCTCCCACCTTGCTCAGCATAGGATTATCCATGCTGCTGTGAAACCATTTGAATGTAGTGAGTGTGGGAAAGCCTTTAATCGTCGCTCAAACCTCATACAACATCAGAAAATTCATTCTGGTGAGAAACCCTTTCAGTGTAAGGACTGTGGAAAGGCCTTCACTGTCCTGCCACAGCTCACTCGGCACCAGAGGATTCATACTGGAGAGAAGCCATTTGAATGTAAGGAATGTGGCAAGAAATTCTATACTGGCCCACACCTTGCTCAGCACCAACGTGTTCATACCGGTGAGAAACCCTTTGAATGTAATGTATGTGGGAAGGCTTTTAGGCTTCGAGCATGCCTTTCTGAGCATCAGAAAACTCACATGGAAGAGAAACCTTTCAAGTGTAAGCTGTGTGGGTCAGCCTTCAGAAGTAGGTACCAGCTTAGTTTACATCGACAGACCCATCCTCACGTGAGACCCTTTCAGTGTAAAGAATGTGGGAAGGCCTATATTCTGCTAGCACAACTCATTCAGCACCAGACCATTCATACTGGTGAGAAGTCATTTGAATGTAAGGAATGTGGCAAGAAATTCCATACTGGCTCACACCTCGTTCAGCACCAGCATTTTCATACTGGTGAGAAACCCTTTGAATGTCATGTATGTGGGAAGGCTTTTAGGTTTCAGGTATACCTTTCTGATCATCAGAAAACTCACATGGAAGAGAAACCTTTCAAGTGTAAGCTCTGTGGGTCAGTCTTCAGACATAAGTACCAACTTAGTGAACATCGACTTACTCATATTGATGTGAGACCCTAGGAGTGCAAGGAATGTTGGGTAGTATTGCAGGGAAAGTCAAATTTTACTGAGCATCAGAGTATTCACACTGGGAAGGTACTCTTCAAGTATAAAGCATGTGTGAATTTCTTTAGACTTAATATGCTTCCCATTCATCATAGAAATCTCACACTGATGAGAGACCTTTTGAATATAAAGAATATGGAAAAGCCTTTCATCTTTCCAGCCAACTTAATAACCATAAAATCATTACTACAATTAAAAGACCCTGGCGGGTCTCCCTCCTTCTGTTGTAGGCCAAAATAGTCCATGAAAGAAATCGGAGCTGGGGAGTCAAACACCTGGTGAGTACATATGGTGAATGACCACACTGGGACCAGCTGTTAGGAAGCAGATCAATTTTACTTAGGGTGATTCAAGTCCCTTATAAAGTTTTGGGGGACTAAGGATAGTGATACCCAGGATGGGCAAAGGTCATTGACTGAGGGATTAGGGTACCTGAAATGCTCATTATGCCTGGGAAGAATTTCAGGAATCTCAGATTTTGACTGAACAGGTTTTATCAGGAGAAAAGTAATTGATCCTGTAATCTAATTGAGGCTACATGACATTCCTCAGGTAGAGGCATGCATGGAGGTGTAGAATTCCCTAGACAAAGTCAGAGGAGAAACCCTAATAAGAAAGGGTGTCTCATAGTGTGCCAAGCCTAGAGGCTATCCAGTCATGGTGGACTTCAACCTTAATTAGCAGATCCAGCCTTGTTCAACATAGGGTTCAACATGCTGGTGTGAAATCATATGAATGTAAAGAGTATGGCAAAGCTTTTATTCGTTGCTTAAACTTTTTGCAGCACCGCAAAAACTTATTCTGGTGAGAGAGCCTTTCTGTGTAAGGACTGTGGGAAGGACATTGTTCATGGAACAGCCCCTAGAATTCATTAGAGAACCCACATTGGTGAGAAGCCCTTTCAATGTAAGGAATGTGGGGAATCTTCTTACTCTCATTACCAATTTTTCAGATAGTTTAGAATTCATACTGGCAAGAATCCTTATGAATGTAATGAATGTGGGAAGTACATGTGATAGAGATCTTAAAGTACATCAGAGAATTCACACTGTTGAAGAATCTTAACTGCTAAGAATATGGGAAGATCTTAAGTTGAGTAAAAAACTTGGTTTGACATTTTGAATATAATATTAATAACAAGTCTTAAGATGTAAGGAATGTGGAAAGGCCTTCAGTAATCCTAAACTAGCTGTCTATCAGAGAATCCTACTGGTAAGAAATTCTATGACTATAATAAGCAAGGTGGCATAATGTTTAGATTTAGTTCAGTCTTCATGCACAGTGGCAAATTCATACTGGTAGGACACCCTGTGTCACTGGAAAGAACTTCAATTGCAGCTCAGACCTTCATCATAAAAGAATCCATGCTGGTGTCAAACACTATGAATGCAAGGATGTGGGAACATTTATAGAATAAGCTGTTTAAAACTCATCAGAGAGTCTATATAGGTCTGAATATAGTGATTGGGAAGACTCAGGAAAAACTTTTCTTATAAATGGTAAGCTTATACAATATCAGAAAACCCATAATTTCCAGGAGTCTTATGCATGTAAAAAAGGTGGACAAGCCATTGCATGAAAATTCTGTTACTTAAAAGTATGTGGAAACCTTAAGTTGCCATAAGATCTGGTCAGCATCACAGTATTCATATACTTTTGGTGCCAAGAAACCCTTTAGAATGAGAGTGTAGGGGGGCTGGAAAGATGATTCAGAATTTAAGAGCACTGACTGCTCTTCCAAAAGTCCTGAGTTCAATTCCCAGCAACCATATGGTAGCTCACAATCGTTTGTAATGGGATTTGATGTTCTCTTCTGGAGTGTTTGAAGACAGCAACAGTGTACTCACAATAAAACAGAATGAGAATGTAGGAAGTTGGTTGCTCAGAGAAGATACTCTATTGATAATGTTTTTTAATGTCGGAAATACAGGGTAGTGATCATGTTCTTGATTTACTCTCCTCTTGTTAGTTGTATAAGCTTAATTCATCAATAGTCACCCAGGACAGTCAACTTAAGGTGAGCAGTTATTGGAACTAGGTTTAAAAGTCTACAGAATCCTCCATCTTTTATTCTTGCTGAGGCCATTTCTAGAATTGACTAGAATTTGATTTTCTTGATGGAGAATTTTGTAGAAAATTGCACAACTCTATTCTAGGATCTGGAGATCAAATTCACTGTGATTATTCATTCTGACTTTAGTTAATTGGCTTGTGTATTTACTTCTCTCCCCCCCCCCCCACTCCAGCTATCTGCCTATGTTGGCTTCTGTTAAACTTCCTGTTCAGGTAAAAGCTCCCCCTGCAGCTGCTATGCAGAATAACAGAATGTGGGTTTCATTGTAAGTACTTGGGGGTATACTTGTATCCCAAATACTTCAATGTACTCAGAGCTGGCTGTAATAAAGACCTGCAGTTGGTTATACACTGTGTTTAAGTGGTCTTCTCTCATGGGCTCCCCCTAACACATTAACAAAAATAGCCAATTTTAAGTCGCCTATAAAAATACATGTGTGAAATTTTTCATCTGGAAAACTTGGAATAGTCAACAGCATACTTCTAGATCCTCACCTAGATTCAAAATGTTAACAGTGTATAGTGTTACACCTCTCTCTCTCTCTCTCTCTCTCTCTCTCTCTCTCTCTCTCTCTCTCTCTCTCTGTGTATGTATATATAGTTATTTGGGGCTATACTATTAAGAATATGCTTTAGAACTGGGTGTGGTAGTGCATCCCTGAATTCTAGTAGTAGTAAAGGTGAGGTGAAAGGATCAAGAGTTGGGGGCAAGCCTGTAACTACATAGTGACTTCAAGTTCAGCTTTTGCTTTATAGAAATCCTTTGTTTAAAAGAAAAATGTAGATATGACATTTTATCCCTTACTACATTAGCCAAGATGGAATGTCATTTGTACCATAATTTTCCTTAAGGAAATGACCCAGAATTTTATGACTGTTAGGACAGTTTAGAGGCCAAGGGCAAATTTCTGTTTTTTAATGTATATATCCTGAGAAGACTCCTATATAGATAGAGATTTGGCTTTGCTCTGTCCTCTATTAAATGTTCAGTGTTTAACACGGTCAGAATGTGCTCATTCAGCTACATACCCAGCACTTAGTCATTGTATTTTCTATCCAAGGGAATCTGTTTCAGATGAAACATTTTGGATAAGACCATATTGTAGATTGGATGTGTTGTTGCTGTATGTCCAGCTTGTATCAGCTGTCACATAATTGGAGAAATTAAGGTTGATCATTTGAGTGAAATGGTAGGTGCCAGAGCTCTATTAAAAGGTCTAGTTTTTTCTGAGAGACAAGAATTTTCTGATAAACTGAAAGCCACCTTCTACTTCTCTATTGACGAATTATAGTTAGACTAGATATATAGCAAAATTTGGTGTCTTACCCTCTGTCAGAAGAATCTCTCTTTTTTTTAAAAAAAAAAGATTTATTTATTTATGAGTACACTGTAGCTATCTTTAGACACACCAGAAGAGGGCATCAGATGGTTGTGAGCCACCATGTGGTTGCTGGGAATTGAACTCAGGACCTCTGGAAGAGCAGTCAGTGCTCTTAACCATTGAGCCATCTCTCCGACCCCAGAAGAATATCTCTTAACTGAAAGTCATGCCCCCAATAAGAAGATACATTTTACAGATTAACAACAAAGATTTCCAGAGTTTAGGGCAGAAATCTACCCCCAAAGACTGTTCTAACGCAAGCTTAGCCAGAACAGCTACCCCCCCCCCATCAGATTATACAGTGCCCAGTGACGTTGGAAACCAAAAGGGAAATTTTAGTTTATATTGCCTGGCTTACTGAGACAGACTTGATAACACACCTCTCCTGTCTGTGAAACCTGGATATGAGAAAAATAATAGTCATGAGGGTGATAACTATCCACACTATGGTCCCAAACACATATAGTCTCAAGAGTATGATTCCTCTAAAGAAACAGGTGTACACTCTCTTGGAATTGAAAGATGCATTCTTTAGCCTCCCATAGGCAGAGGTGAGTAAACTTATCTTCACTTTTGAGTGTACTAACCCAAAGGTAGGTGATGGGGCAACTCTGGACCAAGTTGCCTCAAAGATTTAAAAGATTTCCAACTCTCTTTGATGAGACACTTAAGTGCTGACCTCTTCCCTCTCCATCAGATGTTGCCTGGGGTGTGTGTGTGTGTGTGAATGATGTATATCTACTGATGCATTACTGCAATACTTATAAAACTTGAGCTAAACAATGTCAGCTCAAAAATCTACATTGTATATCAGGAGCTACCTGGTAAGGGGAGGAGACAAAAGGAGCCTGTCCTATAGTGGGGTTGCATAAAAAAAAGAAGAATTTTGGCTATGGGAAACAGAAAACA
Organism: Tokudaia tokunoshimensis; assembly: GCA_036184795.1. Lineage (NCBI taxonomy): Eukaryota > Metazoa > Chordata > Mammalia > Rodentia > Muridae > Tokudaia > Tokudaia tokunoshimensis. Next base: position 11,577,056 of record BTHU01000001.1, on the reverse strand, counting down.
TGGGTACTCAGTCTCTATGCCACAGGAAGGAACCCTTGAACTAGATTTACTATCCAGAATAAACTGTCTCCTCTTTGGATCCCCAGCTCTTTGGATCCTTATGAAGTTATTCTACCCATACCAAAGCACCAACATAAGGAACCTCTAAGGAAACTACTTCTCCTAACACACCTGGATTCAAAGTCCTGCCTCCTACTTTTGAGGAAGCTTAAGGGATCTTTATCCCTCTTTTCCACTCTTGGAAATGTTCTTCCACTACTTAAATATTTGTGGCCAGTAATCAGACAGGACTGCTGATTATGCTTAGACCCTTGGTCCCCGTACTACATAGGGATAGGAACTAATCAGACTGTCAGCACATTGACTGACAAAACTCAACCAGATGACTAAAGTCCAGCATAAGAACATAATCAACAAAAACCAAGACAACATGACACCTTCATATCCTACTACAGCAAGCTCTGGATATCCTAACACAACCAAAACACAAGAAAATGATCTTAAATCCAATCTTATAAAGATGATAGACACATTTAAAGAGGAAATTAAAAAATCCCTTATAGAAATACAGAAAAATACAATTAAACATGTGAAGGAAATACAATTGTTCAATACCTGAAAATGAAAATAGAACCAATAAAGAAAATACAACTGTACTAAGACAGATCTATCAAAATTACACTGACTTCACAACAAAGACTCACTTAAAAAGCCAGACCACAAAGGACAACCTAGACTACAATACTTAGCAAAGTTCTCAATCACAATAGATGGAAAAAACAAGGTATTTCAAGACAAAACCAAATTTAAACAATATGTATCCACAAATTCAGTGCTACAGGTAATACTGGAAGAAAAACTCCAACCAATGGAGGTTAATTACACCCAAGAAAACAGAGGAAATAAGTAATTCTTTATGGCCAAAAAACAAAGGAAAGCACGCACGCATGCACGCACACACACACACACACACACACACACCACCACCATCAAAATAACAAGAATGAGCAATTATTGGTCATTAATATCTCAACTTCGATGGATACAATTCGATGGATACAATTCCCCAATAAAAAGACACAGGCTAATGTACTGGATGAAAAAAACAGGATCTATTATTCTGCTGCATACAAGAAACACACTTCAGCAACAAAGATAGTCACTACCTCAGAGTAAAGGGTTGGAAAAAAGTTTTCCAAGCAAATGGACCCAAGAAGCAAGCTGGAGTAGCCATTCTAATATCTAATAAAATAGGCTTCCAACCAAAATTAATCAAAAGAGATGGGGAAGGGCACTTCATACTCATCACAGGAAAAATCCTCCAAGATGATGTCTCAATTCTGAACATCAGTACCCAAATACAAGGGCATGCATATCTGTAGAAGAAACATTACTAAAGGCAGCAGGGAACCAGGCAGCTCCACAGCCTTCTGTGCTTAGCCCACCAGGAGAGAATGATCTCCCAGCAGCGATTTCACTTCTGAGTGCGGAGGTGAGATCTCCACCTTTTTCTCTGGAGGGGTACAGCTAGGAGCTCACAGGGCATACGATCACTGGAGCTGCTGGGACAGGAGTCTTCCCTTCCGGCCACCATCTGCAGCAGGGAACCAGGAAGCTCCAAAGCCTTAGGTGCTTAGCCCACCAGGAGAGAGTGATCTCCCAGCAGTGATTTCACTTCTGAGTGCGGAGGTGAGATCTCCACTTTCTCTCTGGACGGGTACAGCTAGGAGTGCACAAGGCATATGATCATTGGAGCAGCTGGGACAGGAGTCTTCTCTTCCGGCCGCCATCTGCAGCAGGGAACCAGACAGCTCCACAGCCTTCTGTGCACAAACCCTGCCAGAAGAGAGTTGGTCTCCCAGGAGTACAGACACAGGTTTACAGGCCCATAGGAGGGGCAAGCTCCAGCCAGAGACAACAAGACCAACTAACACCAGAAATAACCAGATGGCGAAAGGCAAGCGCAAGAACCCTACCAACAGAAACCAAGGCTACTTGGCAACATCAGAGCCCAGTTCTCCCACCACAGCAAGTCCCTGATGCCCCAGCACACCGGAAAAGCAAGAGTTGGATTTAAAGTCTCTTCTCACGATGCTGTTAGAGGACATCAAGAAGGACATAAATAACTCCCTTAAAGAAATACAGGAGGGCTGGAGAGATGACTCAGTGGGTAAGAGCACCTGACTGCTCTTCCAAAAGGTCCTGAGTTCAAATCCCAGCACCCACATGGTGGCTCATAACCATCTGTAAAGTGATCTGACACCCTCTTCTGGTGCGTCTGAAGACAGCTACAGTGTCCTTACATAAAATAAATAAATCTTTAAAAAAAAAAAGAAATACAGGAGAATATGGGTCAAATGGTAATGGCGCTTAAAGAGAAAACACAAAAATCCCTGAAAGATTTACAGGAGAACACAAACAAACAAGTGAAGGAACTGAACAAAACCATCCAGGATCTAAAAATGGAAGTAGAAACAATAAAGAAATCACAAAGTGAGACATCTCTGGAGATAGAAAATCTTGGAAAGAATTCAGGGGTCATAGATGCAAGCATCAACAACAGAATACAAGAGGTAGAAGAAAGAATCTCAGGGGCTGAAGATACCATAGAAAACATTGACTCAACAGTTAAAGAAAATGCAAAATGCAAAAAGCTCCTGAGCCAAAACATCCAGGAAATCCAGGACACAATGAGAAGACCAAACCTAAGGATCATAGGTATAGAAGAGAGTGAAGATTTCCAACTTAAAGGGCCAGTAAATATCTTCAACAAAATTGTAGAAGAAAACTTCCCTAACCTAAAGAAAGAGATGTCCATGAACATACAAGAAGCCTATAGAACTCCAAACAGACTAGACCAGACCAGAAAGTCCTCCTGGGACATAATAATCAAAACACCAAATGCACTAAACAAAGAAAGAATATTAAAAGCAGTAAGAGAAAAAGGTCAAGTAATCTATAAAGGCAGGCCTATCAGAATTACACCAGACTTCTCACCTGAGACGATGAAAGCCAGAAGATCCTGGGCAGATCTCATACAGACCCTAAGAGAACACAAATGCCAGCCCAAACTACTATACCCAGCAAAACTCTCAATTACCATAGATGGAGAAACCAAGATATTCCATGATAAAACCAAATTTACACAATATCTTTCCACAAATCCAACCCTACAAAGGATAACAGATGGAAAACACCAACATGAGGAGGGAAACTACATCCTAGAAAAAGCAAGAAAGTAATCTTTTTCCAACAAACCCAAAAGAAAGTAACTACACAAACATAAAAAGAACATCAAAAATAACAGGAAGCAACAATCACTATTCCTTAATATCTTATAATGTCAATAGACTCAATTCCCCAACAAAAAACATAGTCTAACAGAGATGTTTTTCATGTGGATCTTTGATTTTATCAGAAAATATTTGTGACTCCTCTTTCAATTTAGTAATGCTTTTTGTGTCTACTATTTTAACTGTATTATTTTCCATGATAATCTTTAATTTTAACATTTTTTCTGTGTATTTCTTCGATTTTGTCAGAGGTGTTTTTCATGCAGATCTCCATTTTCGTTGGGGGTGGGGGTGTTTGTAGTTCCACTTTCAATCAATTTAGGAATGTTTTTGTGCCTACCATTTTGTTGATATAATTGTTCATGATAATCTTCAATTTTGACGTTTCTCTGTATTTTTCTTCAATTTTGTCAGAAGTATTTTCCATGTGGATCTTCAGTTTTATCAGACAATGTCTATAATCTTACTTTCAATCAACTTAGGAGCATTTTTTATACCTTCCATTTTATCTGTATAATTTTCCATGTAATAGTCAGTTTTAACATGTTTTTCTATATATTTCTTGGATTTTTTCAGGAATATTTTCCTTGTAGATCTTCAATTTTATCAGAAAATGTTTATAATTCGAGTTTCAATCAACTTAGGAATATTTTTATGCCTACCATTTTATCTGTATAATTTTTCCATGAAATACTCAATCTTAACGTGTTTTTCTATATATTTCTTGAGTTTTATCAGAAATATTTTCCTTGTAGATTTTCAATTTTATCAGAAAATGTTTATAATTCGACTTTCAATCAACTTAGGAATATTTTTATGCCTACCATTTTATCTGTATAATTTTTCCATGAAATACTCAATCTTAACGTGTTTTTCTATATATTTCTTCAATTTTATCAGAGATATTTTCCATGTATATTTACACAATGGAATACTACTCAGCAATTAAAAACAATGAATTCATGAAATTCTTAGGCAATTGGGGAACAGGGGGAGGGAAGAGGGCTTATGGGACTTTCGGGGAGGGGGGAAACCAGGAAAGGGGAAATCATTTGTAATGTAAATTAAGAATATAGAAAATAAAAATTTAAAAAAAGAAACATTACTAAAGCTTGAATCACAAATTGAGCCACTTACATCAATAGTGGGAGACTTCAATACCCACTCCCATCAACTGGCAAGTCATCTAGACAAAAATTAAACAGAGAAATAATGAAACTAACATGTTATGCATCAAACAGACCTAATAGACATCTACAGAATATTTCACCCAAACACAAAAGAATATATCTTCTCAGCAGCTAACAGGACCTTCTCTAAAATTGACCATATTTTCAGTCACATAGAAAACTTCAACAGATAGTAGAAAATTAAAATAACTCTTTGTATCTTATCAGATCACCATGGATTAAAGCTGGACTTCAACAACAACAGAAACAACAGAAAGCCTATAAAATCATAGAATATGAACAACTTTCTACTCAATGATCACAGGGTAAGGGAAGAAATTCAGAAAGAAACTAAAGATTTTCTATAATTCAATGAAAATGAAAGCACAACATACCCAAATTTATGGAACATAATTATAGCAATGCTAAGAGGAAAGTTTATAGCACTAAGTGCCTTTATAAAGAAATTAAAAAGTTCTCACACCAGCAGTTTAAAGGTATATCTGAATGCTCGGGGGGGGGGTAAACACAAGGTGAGTAGATTGCAGGAAGTAATCAAACACAGTTAAAAATCAATCAATTAGAAACAAAGAAAATGATATAAAGAATCAACAAAACCAAGAGCTGGTTCTTTGAGAAAATCAACAAGATATACAAACCCTTAACCTAACTATTTATTTGGATAAATAGTATCCAAATAAATGAAATCAGAAATGAAAAGGGAGACATAACAGACAATGATGAAATTCAAAGAATCATTAGGTCTTCATAAGCCTGCACTCCCCCAAATTGGAAAATCTAAATGAGATGGATAATTTTCTAGAAAAATGCCACTTACCAAAGTTAAATCAAGATCAGGTAAACTATTTATGCAGTCCTATAACCTCTAAGGAAATAGAAGCAGTCATTAAAAGTCTCCCGACCAAGAAAAAGCTCAAAGCCAGATGGTTTTAGTGCAGAAATCTGTCAGGCATTCAAGTAAGAGCTAATATCAATATTCCTCAAACTATTCCACAAAATAAAAACAGAATATTGCAAACTCATTTTATGAGTCCATAGTTACCCTGATACCTCAGTCATGCAAAGCCAACAAAATAAGAGAACCTCAGAACAATTTCTCTTATGAACACTGATGCAAAAATACTCAATAAAATACTCACAAACCAAATCCAAGAACACTCAAAAGTATCATCCACAATGGTCAAGTAGGCTTCATCCCAGGGATGCAGGGATGGCTCCGTATATGAAAATCCATCAATGCAATCCACTGTATAAACAAACTGAAAAGAAAATTATAAGATCGTCTCATTAGATGCTGAAAAAGCCTTTGACAAAATCTAACATTCTTTATGTTGAAAATCTTGGAGAGATCAGGGATACAGGGCAAACACCTAAATATAATGAAGGCAACATACAAACAAGTCAATAGCCAACATCAAATTAAATGGAGAGGAATTCCAAACAATTCCACTAAAATCAGGGACAAGACAATGCTGCCCACTCTTTCCCTATCTTCTCCACATAATACTTGATGTTCTCATTAAAGCAATAAGGCAACTAAAGGAATTCAAGGGGATACAGATTGGAAAGGAAGAAGTCAAAGTATCGTTATTCACAGGTGATATGCTAGTATACATAAGCAATTCCAAAACTTTGACCAGAGAACTTGGACAGTTCATAAGTACCTTTAAGAAAGTGGCTGGATACAAAATTAATTTAAAAAAATCAGCAGCCCTCATTTAAACAAATGATAAGTGGGCTGAGAAAGAAATTAGAGAAACAATACCCTTTGCAAATAATCACAAATAATGTAAAATATCTTGGTATAACTCTAACCAAACAAGGAAAAAACCTATATGACAAAAACTTCAAATATCTGAAGAAATTTAGGAAGATATCAGAAGATGGAATGTTCTCCCATGCTTGTGGATTGGTAGAATTACAATAGTGAAATGGCCATCTTATGAAAAGCTATCTATGGATTCAATGTAATTTCTATAAAAATTCCAACACAATTTTTTTTACAGATCTAAAACTGCAATTCTCAACTTCTTATGGAAAAATAAAATACCCAGGATAGCCAAAACAATCCTGAACAATAAAAGAACTTCTAGAGGTATCACCATCTCTAATCTCAAGCTGTATTACAGAGCAATAATAATAAAACCTGCATGGTATTGGTATAGAAACAGACAAGTTGATCAATGGAATGGAATTAGAGACCCTGAAATAAACCCACACACCTTTATACCTTTGATTTTTGACAAAGGAGGCAAAACCGCAATGGAAAAAAAAAAGAAAGCATTTTCAACAAATGGTGTAACTAGATATCTGCATGTAGAAGAATCTATATTTATCACCCTGCACAAATCAAGCCCAAGTGGATCAAAGGCCTGGACAAGCTAAATGTAATGGAAGAAAAAGTGGGAAATAGCCTTGAATGCATTGGTATAGGAGACAACTTCCTGTACCATCAATGGCTCAGGTTGTAGATCAATAATTGATAACTGGGACCTCATGAAACCGAAAAGCTTCTGTAAGGCAAAGGACATCCGCAAGAGGACAAAATGGCAGCCTACAGATTGGGAAAGGATTTTCACCAACCTGGAGAGATAACTCAGTGGATAAGAGCACTGAGGTCCTGAGTTTAATTCCCAGAAACGACATAGTGACTCACAACCAATCTGTAATGGGATCTGATGCCCTCTTCTGGTGTGTCTGAAGACAGCTACAGTGTACTCATATACATTAAATTAAATGAATGAATGAATGAATAAATAAATCTTTAAAAAAAGAAAAGTCATTATTCCTCTCCTGGGCATATACCTAAAAGATGTTCCTCTATACCACAAGGACACTTGCTCAACTATGTTCATAGCAGTTTTATTTATAATAGCCAGAAACTTGAAACAACCTAAATGTTCTTCAACTGAAGAATGGATAAAGAAAATGTGATATATCTATACAATGGCATAATATTCCACCATTAAAAACAAAGACATCATGTTTTGCAGGCAAATGGATGGATCTTGAGAACTTCATCCTGAGTGGGGTAACCAAGATCCAGACAGACATGCATTTTATGTACTCAGTTATAAGTGGACATTAGCCATAAAGTGTAGGATAACCATGCTACAATCACAGACCCAAAGAAACTGGGTCATAAGGAGGTCTCAAGAGAGGATGTGAGAATCTCACTGAGAAGGGGAAACCAGTTATTGGAGATGGATGGGCAGAGGAAACCTGGTAACAGAAAGGCAAAGAAGGGAACAGGGAGGGTGATCGGGTGTCAGGAAAGGGGGTTGGGAGAGGCCTGGGAGTGAGAATGGGAATGGGCGGGGGCATCTCTGGAACTAGCTGGAGGCCTGGGAAATGAGAAGATATGGGGTATTTATGGGGGTGATCCTGGCTGAGATTGCTACTGGAGTGGGATATAGAGACTGAGATGGCTACCTCCTGTAGCTAGGCAGGACTTCTAGAAGAGGGAGTGTGACATCAATCCACCCACAAAACCTTCAGCCCAAAATTTGTGTTGCCTACAAGATGTGCAGGGATAAAAATGGAACAAGAGACTGAGTGAACAAGCATCCAATGACTGCCCAACTTGACACCTATCCCTTGAGAGGGAGCCAAGCCCTGAGAGTATTAATGATACTCTACTATGCTTGGAGACAGGAACCTAGCATAATTGTCTTCCTCAGAAGCTTGATTCAGCAGGAGATGGAGGCAGATGCGGAGATCCACAGGCAAACATCAGGCAGAGCTTGGGGGCAAGCTGGAGGTATCAAGGACCCCATGAGAAGACCCACAGAGTCAACTAACCTGGGACCATGGGGGCTCACAGAGCCTGGGTCACCTGCCAGGGAAGATAAGGTCACTGGACTTAGGTCCTCTAGACATTTGTGCAAATGTGACGCTTGGTCTTCACGTAGGTTCCCTGACAAATTGAGCAGGGGTCTCTGCCTCTGCCTTTGGACCCCATTCCCCTCTACTTGAACTGCTTGTTTGGGCCTCAGTGGGAGAGGATGTTCCTAGTCCTGCTGAGGGGAAAAGATTTGTAAGGGTGAAAACAAAAAGTCCCAGTTGCAGGAGGTAGCTCAGAAGCTGTTTAATAATAGAGAACCTACTGAGAGACAAGACCTTTTACATAAACCACTATCACCTTCTGATGAGACACAGATTTAAAGATATCCAGAAATTCTGGTGTCTTGCCCTCTGTAAGAAGGATATCTCCTGTGCTCGCTTCGGCAGCACATATACTAAAATTGGAACAATACAGAGATTAGCATGGCCCCTGCACAAGGATGACACGCAAATTTGTGAAGTGTCCCATATTTTTATGCCTTGTCAGGCCTCAGTGGGAGGAGTGGTCCTTGGTCCGGTGAAGACTCAATAGATGCCTCAACAAAGGGGTGGTGGGAGGTGGAGGGGCATATACTTGGAGGCAGGGGGTGGGAGGAGGGGTTGGGGGTTTTCGGGGAGGGGGGAAACTGGGAAAGGTTTTAGCATTTGAAATGTAAATGAAGATTATGTTCAATAAAAAAAAAAGAAGAATATCTCCTTGCTGAAAGTCCTGACCTTAATCAAAAGATTCTTTTGGACTATACAACAAAGATCCCCATGGCTACATTGGTATCCTGAATACACAGTGTAATAAAGACTAATATAGTAACCACCTAATAAAGGCTTTCTGTTGGCTTAAACCCATGTCCAAGTGGTCTTCACTGGTAGATACACCTCAACAAAACCAGGCCAAGAGATATTTATGTTTAGGTCAACAAATCTGGAAGGAGTTGGAGATCTGAAAAGTGCAATATGGGGATACAGTGCTTGGAGTTTGCCTGGCCAGTTTTGTTCCTGGTTTGGTTCAGTATTTCCTTACTATGCTCCCTTTTGGAATGGTAATGTATATTATGTGCCATTGTATGTTGGAAGTATATGGTCTGCTTTTTCATCTTGATTTTAGAAGTATAGTAGCTATTCCTGGTTGTCAACTTGACTATATCTGGAATGAACTACAATCCAGAATTGGAAGGCTCACCTATGATCCTAATTTAGAGGCTCAGAGATACAAGTTTCTGACCTGGATCTTGGCATGGAGATCTTGAAGCATAGTGGCTATGAATTCCAGAAGATTAAGACAAGGAGATCTCTGAGTTCAAAGTCATCTGGGATTAAAGGCATGGTGGCACACACCTTTAATCTGGGCCACTCCCTCTGCTGGAGACCTACATAAGGACATTGGAAGAAGGAAGATTCACTCACTCTTCCTTGCCTGCTTGCCTCATGGGACTGAACAACTGCTAGATCCTTGGACTGCCATCCACAGCTGCTGCTGACCATTGTTGGGGAATTGGACTACAGGCTGTAAGTCATCAACAAATTCCCTAACTATATAGAGACTACCCATATGTTCCATGACTTTAGAGAACCCTGACTAATACAACAAGGGTTTACAGTTAATAGATTGTTGTGAGTCTCATTAGAGACTTTGAAATTTGAACCTTTAAACAGTATTGAGACTAGTAGCCTATGGGAACTTTTGAAGTTGGAGTGAATATATTTTTGCAATATGATATGACTGCAAGTCCCTGAAAGCCAGGGATTGGTATGTGGTTTGAATAGGTACGGCCCCCATAGACTCGTATGTTTGAATGCTTGGCCCATGGGGAATAGCACTATTAGGAGGTATGGCCTTATTGCAGGAAGTGTGTTATTGTGGTGGCAGGCTTTGAGGTCTCCTGTTCCTAGGTAGTAGAATGCCAACAATCTCTTCCCAACTGCCTTTGGATTAAGATGTAGAACTCTCAGCTTCTCCTTCTCACTGCCATTCTTCCCACCATGATGTTAATAGACTGAATCTCTGAAAGTGTAAGCCAGCCCCAGCTAAATGTTTTCCTTTAAAGGAGTTGCCTTGGTCATGTTGTCCCTTCACAGCAATAAAACCCTAAGACATAAATTGGTACCAGGAGCAGAGTACTGTTGTGATAGGTCTGACCATGCTTTTGTTTGGAGGAAGGTAGATTTTGGGAGTTTGGAAAGCAGTGGGATGTTTTTGTTTTCTGTAATTAAATCATTTTTCTATGATAACAGAAAAATTAATTTGCTTGTACAGTAAAAACAGTGAAGTTCATAGCATACAGAGCCTCAAGTCTAACTAAATTGTCGGGGTGCATTAAAGTGGAAACTTATGGGTTCTTTGGAAAGTCAGTTGTGTCTGATGGTGTTTTGCTGGGGCAACCACATGAAGGAGTGTTTTGCTGAAGCAAACACAAGTGAAAGGATGTTTTGCTACAGCAAGCTCGTGAAAAGACATGAGAGGAAGGATTCTTCGCTAATGGCATGCATGTATTGGTTCACCTTACATTGCATAGCTGAGCTTCATTTGTCATGACTCCATAGAGAGAAACCCACTAAAAAACTTCTGGTGGTGCTCTGGTGGTTTCTTGCCGTTTCTGAGGACTCAGGCTGATTGGCAGAGTGATGTCAGCTGACACAGACTCACATGGGGTTTTGCTAAGACTGAGCCAAGTGCTGAGGCAAGACATGGGGTGAGGCAAAACCTGTGGAAGACACGTGATGTTCGGAGAGAATATTAATGGTACTCAACAGTGACTGCACACTTGCATGTCCAGCTTTGCAATGCTTCATGGGTCTTGTGTCTTTGATGATCTTCACTGATCGTCACTTCATTAAGAGAAAGAAGCATGGCAGAGAACTTCTCCTGGTCGCTCCTGCTGACTCGTGCCCATTCAGTGGAAGCCTGGTGGTTTCTGCTACACCATGCCACCACTGCTGATTCATGTTTGGTGTCCTGACACTACTGAACTGGACTGCTGGAATTGTGACAATGTAGAATGGAATTGCCCCAAAGAATTACTTCTAAACAGGCCTACGTCCCCTTGTCCTATTTATTATCTTTTCTCCCCTACTTTTGGACAATGGGCTAGAAGGCAGGTCAAAGAATTTGAGAGCCATATTAAAAGTAGGTTTTAAAAAATCTAAGCCTACACATGAACATACATATATAATACATACATACACAGACATGCATATATACACACATTCATACATATACACATAAACACATACATACATACACATACTCTCATGGATTGTTATAGTTAATGAAACACCTATGCTGGGTGCCTCCCTAGAAGAAATCCTGGGCTTTGGGGCATAATTGCCTTTATTTAGAAGCTAGCTTTGCCTCTCATTAACTGAATTTGGCTGGGGAAAGATCTCCTTACCTCTCCTTTTACATTGATAAGTGCATGGTCTATGATAAAGAGCCCATCACATAAAAGATCTTAAAGATGGCTGTTTTTTTTAAATTTTATTTATTTAATGTATGAGTGCTCTGCTGCATATACATCTGCCTCCCCAAAGAGGGCATCATATCCCTCCTATAGATGATTGTAAGCCAGCATGTAGTTGCTGGGAATTGAACTCATGACCTCTGGAAGAGCAACCAGTGCTCTTAGCCACTGAGCCATCTCACTAGCCCAAGATGGCTGTTTTTATTGTAGTCATTTGACAGCCGTAGACTTGAATTCATATCTTTACAGCTTAATATTAACATAGTGGTGGTGGTGGTGATTTTGTGTGTGTGTGAGTGAGTGTGTGTGTGTGTGTGTGTGTGTGTGTGTGTGTGTGTGTGTGTGTGTGTTTAGGGGGTGGGTAAGTGACTGCACGAAGCAAATCAAATAGATGATCCTGATAGGAAATAGAAGTGGGGACTGTAGTTCTGACTACACTAAGACTCCCAGTATTGCAGTACTGCAATGGGAAACACTGCCTGCTCTTTGCACCTTCATAACTATGGAGTCTAGGCATGTATTCATGCCACACTTTCTTAGCTTTAAAGTAGACATGAGGAGAGACGACCCTAATCAGGGTCGTGGAGTCTAGGCATGTATTCATGCCACACTTTCTTAGCTTTAAAGTAGACATGAGGAGAGACGACCCTAATCAGGGTCATGGAGTCTAGGCATGTATTCATGCCACACTTTCTTAGCTTTAAAGTAGACATGAGGAGAGATGACCCTAATCAGGGTCATGGAGTCTAGGCATGTATTCATGCCACACTTTCTTAGCTTTAAAGTAGACATGAGGAGAGACGACCCTAATCAGGGTCATAACAGTTTGGTCAGTTGCAGAGGAACATTGTTGGAAATTAGGGTGGACCAGAGATTGTTCTGCTGTAGTGACTCCATTAGGAGACCTCTGCCCCATGTAGGCCACCTGTGCTGGCAATTCCCCCATACAAGGAGGAGTTGGACCCTCTTGTCTCTCCTATTTCCTGCATCATGTTAACTTGAATCATTTTGGGAGTTCTGAGATGTGGATACTCTTTTTTTTTTTAAAGACTTATTTATGTATATGAGTACACTGTCGCTCTCTTCAGACACACCAGAAGAGGGCATCAGATTCCATTACAGATGGTTGTGAGTCACCATATGGTTGCTCCAGCCAGGCACAGATATTCTTAAAGTCACTTGTTCTTCTCACAGCCTGTACCAGCAGGTTTTGTGTGTCAATGTGATACAAGCTCGAGTCCTCACAGAGAAAAGAGCCTTGCATGAGGAAATGCCTCCATTTGTGTGGTGCTTACAGATTCCAGAAGATGGCATCGGATCTCCAGGAGGTGAAGTGACAGGCAGCTGAGAGCCTTTCAGTGTGAGTGCTGGGGACCAGACTGGGGTCCTCTGTAAGAGCAGTGCCCACTCTTAAATGCTGAGCCACTTTCCAGCCCCACTCTTCTTTCCTCCTCTTTCTAACTTTCTATATTGCTTGCTTGCTTGATTGCTTTGTAAGACAGGTCTCATCATGTATTTCAGGCTGATCTCGAACTCCTGGGTCTCTTGCCTCAATCTTTCCAGCTCTGGGATGCTGGGATTGCAGGTTCTTCCATATCCAGCTAAATAGGTTGTTCTTTCATTGTGTATAAGTAAGAACGTACACAGAATACAGTTTTCTCCAATGCAGTCTCACTGAGTATATCAATCATACTTCAGGACAGGCCCCATGCCCAGAAATAATTGGCTAACACAAAATAAACTACTGAGTGATATTTTTGTGGACCTTGTTTCATTTCTGTCTTATTGGTCATAAAGTCTTATTTGCTTGTGTGCATCTGCATGTACACCTCTTCCCACGCACATGTAAACAGGCACACTGCACTCACATGAAAACTAGAAGAAAAGAAGATGAAGAAGGGAGTGAACAGCTCTCCCTCAGTAAATGGCATTGTCACAGGCCATTCAGAACCTAATGGGATTTAAAGAGATTTCGGCATTGATGGGAACAAAAGGCAGCAACCCAGGCTCATTGATTACTTACTATAGGCATACAGATTGAGGTCTCTCTTACTTAGGGTTTTATACTGCTGTGAAGAGACACCATGACCACAGCAAGTCTTATAATGGAAAACATTTAATTGAGGCTGGCTTACATTTAGGAGATTTAGTCCATTATCATTATCTTGGGAAGCATGGCAGCATGCAGGCAGTCAAGAGGCTGGAGAGGTAGTTGAAAGTTGTATATCTGGACCTAAGGCGTCAGGAAGATAGAGAAACACTGGGCCTTGCTTGAGCTCTTGAAACTTCCAAGTTCACCCCCTGTGACATACTTCCTTCCACAAAGCCACACGTACTCTACACAGGACATATCCTTAATAATGCCACTCCATATAAGTCTATGGGGGTGATTTTTATCACAAGGTGTGACATTATTCTTTTTTTTTTTTTTTTTTCTTTTTTGGTTTTTCGAGACAGGGTTTCTCTGTGTAGCCCTGGCTGTCCTGGAACTCACTCTGTAGACCAGGCTGGCCTCGAACTCAGAAATCTGCCTGCCTCTGCCTCCCAAATGCTGGGTTTAAAGGCGTGCGCCATCATTGCCTGGCTGTGATATTATTCAAAACATAACATCCAGCCACGTGGTGATGCATACCTTAATTCCAGCACTTGGGAGACAGAGACAGGCAGATCTGAGTTCAAGGCCAGCTTGATCTACAGAGAAAGTTTTAGGACGGCCAATGCCACACAGAGTAAACCTTGACTCAAAAAAACAAACAAAAAAACCCAAAAAACAAAAAAACAAAGAAAACAAAAAAACCAAAAAGCCAAAAAGCAAAACAAAAACTAAAAACCAAGTCCAACCAAACAAAAGTGAAACCAAACAGCAACAACAAAAACCCCACATGAGAACATGATAGAAGTGAATCAATGTTCACTGTGGAGAGGGGCGGCTCACTCTCAGTATAGATCTATAGGTGGGTGTGAAGTGAGGATCCATCAGGAAGGGGGAAGGGAATGCAGGGATTTCTCAACACATGGCTACGGTCACCTTCAGAAGCAGGAGAGAAGAATACTTGAAAAGAAACACAGACGCATCTTTGTGTGAGGAGGATGAAGCTAGACACACACAGAGCAGGAGACAAAGGCAGAAAGAGCTGAGAGCTGAGACTGGGGATGTGGCCTGCAGAACCCCAGCAGGAATTCAAGTTACTGTAGCTGAGGAAACACTTACCATGGACATTAATCTCTCTAGTTATGTATTCAGCTACCCACAATTCCACATGGCACCTATAGAGAAAAGGGAAGACAATTATCTTAGTTTTTGTCCATGAGGGACAACGGATAGCACTAAGAAAAGAACTGTGAACAGAGGAAAGATGGAGCAGACCAACCAAAATCACACTATGGAGGGAAAGGAGGACTGGAACACACTGGCATGACAGAAAACTAAGCATGTTTATAGATGATCCAAAAGCCAGTGAAACAGAACAAAACAGAAAGCTTTGCAGAAACAGTCACCTGGGTCTGGCTGGGGACTCCTTGTCTAATCAGACTGTGGGATATCTTAAAAATAGATGCGGTCTTTAAGTTTCAAAAGTGCAGTAGAAACAAGTGCTGTCACCTGAGTTTTTTATCTTAGCCATTCTGACTGGTGAAAGGAAGAATCTCAGGGTTGTTTTGATTTGCATTTCCCTGATCACTAAGGACTTTGAGCATTTAAGTGCTTCTTGGCCATTTGAGATTCCTCTGTTGTGAATTCTCTGTTTAGCTATATACCTCATTTTTTTTGATTGGGTTATTTGGTTTTTTGGAGCTTAGCTTCTAGAGTTCTTTATATATTTTGGATATTAGCCCTCTATCGAATATGGGGTTAGTGAAGATTTTTTCCCCAATCTGTAGGTTTCTGATTTGTCCTATTGTCTATGTGCTTTGTCTTACAAAAGCTTTCCAGTTTTATTTTTTAATTTTTTTTAAAGATTTATTTCTTTATTTTATATATATGATGAGTACACTGTAGCTGTCTTCAGACACACCAGAAGAGGGCATCAAATCCCATTACAGATAGTTGTGAGCCACCATGTGGTTGCTGGGAATTGAACTCAGGACCTCTGGAAGAACAGTCAGTACTCTTAACCGCTGAGCCATCTCTCCAGCCCCCAGCTTTCCAGTTTTATGAGGTCCCATTTATCAATTCTTGATCTTAGAGCCTGAGTCATTGGACACTCCTCCACTGTTGGTGGGATTGCAAACTGGTATGACCACTCTGGAAACCAATCTGGAGGTTCCTCAGAAATGTGAAAATAGATCTACCTGAAGATCCAGGTATACCACTCTTGGTATATCCCTAAAAGATGCCCCACCATGCCACAAAGGCATGTGTTCCACTATGTTCATAGCAGCCTTATCTGAAGCTGGAAACAACCCAGATGTCCTACAACAGAAGAATGGATAGAGAAAATGTGGGTCATTTTCACAATGGGATAGTATTCAGCTATTTTTTGAAAAGATTTATTTAATGTAAGTACACTGTAGCTGTCTTCAGACACCCCAGAAGAGGGCATTGGATTTCATTACAGATGGTTGTGAGCCACCATGTGGTGTCTGGGATTTGAACTCAGGACTCCAGAACTCAGGACTTTCGGAAGTGCAGTCAGTGTTCCTAACTGCTGAGCCTTCTCTCCAGCCCAATATTCAGCTATTAAGAACGAGGACATCAGGAGTTTTGCAGGCAAATGGATGGAACTATAAAATATTATCTTGAGTGAGGTAACTCAGACTCAAAATGGCATGCATGGTATGTACTCACTAATAAGTGGATATTAGCCAAAAAAAAGTACAGAATACCCAGGATACAGTCCACAGAACTCAAGAAGATTAGAAAGCAGAAGGCCCAGGTGAAGATTCTTCAATCCCACAAGGGAGGGAGAAGAAAGCAATCATGGGAGGTGGAGGGAGGGACCTGGGTGGGAAAGGGGAGGGGAACGGGGCAACATGATCAGATATGGGGAGGGGGAGACAGGAGAGAAGTCCTAAGGGCCAGCAAAATGAATGGGACTAAGGACATAGGTGAAGGGACCTTCTAGAAAGTTCCAGAGACCTGGGAGGTGAGAGACTCTCAGGACTCAAAGGGAGGGACCTTAGATGCAATGCCCAACAGTGGAGAGAGGAAACTTGTAGTGTCCACCTCCAGTAGAAATACAGGGCATGGGATTGCCATCCCACAGTCAAAAACTCTGACCCAGAATTGTTCCTGTCTAAAAGAACTGCAGGGACAAAAATGGAGAAGAGACTGAGAGAAAGGAGGTCCAGTGACTGGCACAAATTGGGATCCATCTCATGAGGTTCTAAGGTCTGACACTATTACTGAGGCTATGGTGTGCTTATAGATAGGAGTCTTTCATGGCTGCCCTCCGAGAGACCCAACAAGCAGCTGAAAGAGTCAGAAGCAGATACTTACACCCAATCAATGGGCTGAAGTTGGGGACCCCTGTGGTTGAATTAGGGAAAGGCTGGAAGAAGTTGTGGAGGAGGGTGACCTCATAGAAAGACCAGCAATTGCAACTAACCTGGACCCTCGAGATCTCTCAGACACTGAGCCACCAACCAGGCAGCATACACCAGCTGATATGAGCTCTCCGACACATATACAGCAGAGGTCTGCTGGGTCTGGTCTCAGTGAGAGAAGACACAATTCACCCTTAAGAGACTTGAGGTCTCAGCGAGTGGGGAGACCTTTTGGGGTAGAGTGGGGTGGGATGGGAGGGTGGGGCCATCCTCTTGGAGACAGGAGAGAGGAGGAATGGGATGAGGAACTGTGGGATGGGGGACCAGGAGGTGGGTAATGACTGGATTGTAAAAAAATAAAAGTAATAGAAAAAAATAAATTTCATGGAGAGCTATAAAAAAAGTGCACACACTCACACTCATCAATAACTTATATAATGCTGTAATGGTAATAATAAAGACAAAAGAGCAACTAAAAATGCAGTAGAAAAATATATAAAGTATCACTTTTTCAAAAAAATTAAAAAAGGAAGCTTTAAGCAGAAATATCTCAAGGTAATCTGCTGTAGGTGTGTGTATAAGAGTGCCCTCCCTTCGAGGCCCCCTGATTTCACTAAAGTTAAACCATCTCCGTTTTTATTCTGACTTTGTTCATAGTTGAGATGCTGTGCAAATCAACTATGGTCTGTTGCTTTTCTGGATTTGTTTTATAAGTTCTTGAGATTGAAAACATTTGTATGTGATGGTGGATTTGCCTTCATTCCTTATTGCTCTATCAGGTTCTCCCCTTTTCATTTTAAAAGGTGTGCTATTTATATTCTGAGTTTTTTTTTAGTTTTTTTAAAGTTTTTGAGACATTAGAAGTATACTCTGAATTTTAGTTTGTTTATTAATTTTTTCAAGACAGTAGGAGTGTACTGTGAGTTTATCTTTGTTTGTCGGTTTAATTAGTTTGGTTTTCTGAGACGTCTCCTGTGCTACCCTAGGGTGGTGATTAAAGGCATGTGCCACCATAATCTGAGTGTACTTTAGTTTTTAGACAGGATTTCACTGTGTAGTCCTCGGTGGCCTCTTCTCACAGACATGCAATTTGCTGTGCCTCCCTATTGCTGGAATAAAAGGCAAGTGTTGCCACGCCCAGTCAAGTTTATTGTCACTTGATGACTTGCCCTCTTTATTAATCTACCTCCATTTTATAATGGAGTTGAGTTTTCTTTTGATTATGTCAAGATGGTCACTTTGAATCTGCTAGAGTATTTATCTTTAACATATTTTCTATAGTTAACACATAGCTGCGTCCGATTTCTTTTAAAATCTAATGTGGCAAACCTATGCTTTAGCGTTTAGACAATTTACTGTACATTTAAAGAGGTTAGTTTTATTACGAGGATCGTCTAGGCTGTCTAACGGACAGTTCTGTTGATACATAGCAATGTGGTCCTCTGTCACACTTTCTATGTAGAGCAGGGAATTTTGACGCCTCTGGACTCTTTAAGGGCTAGAATATCAGTTACGCGCAGAACGGCAGAACCGGAAGTACCTTTTGCTCAAAGGAGGGAGCCTCCCCTTTAAGCGCGCACCCCCGTGGGAACTCCCACAAGCCACTGGGCGCAGCTCGCAGATCTAGCACCTCCCGGAAGAGCCGGACTTCTGGGGTGGGGGTGGGGGGCGCTTTGCATGTGATAATTGTATTTTTTAAGGCCACCGCACCGAAACTAGCGCATAGGCTTTTAATGTTCTGGTGCCACTAATACGGAAGATCCGATCTTTCGGGTCTGAGGAAGAAATTTCCGGTTGGTTTTGGTCTCCACAGAGTAAGGCCAGAGGCGGCAGGGCTGGGAGTGGGCGTGTGCGGACGGTTGGGTTGGGTGGCTGTCGTGTGTGTGTGTGTGTGTGTGTGTGTGAGTGTGTGTGTGTGTGTGTGTGTGTGTGTGTGTGTGTGTGTGTGTGTGTGTGTGGTGGCTGTCTGGGGGGGGTGGGTGTGTGTGTGTGTGTGTGTGTGTGTACACACCGTTGGGTAGGGTGGCTGTCTGTTGGTGTGTGTGTGTGTGTGTGTACACACCGTTGGGTAGGGTGGCTGTCTGTTGGTGTGTGTGTGTGTGTGTGTGTGCGCGTGTGTGTGTGTGTCCACACCTTGAGCTCTCTGCATTATCTAGGTCTCTGTGCGTGTCGCTTTCTGCTCCTGCTTTCTCTCGCGACCGCAGGGACTGTAGCAGAGGACCAAGCTTCAGTAAGGAGAGGTTAGGTGTGGAGACTGAAGGGATACATTTCCTGAGGTACAGACTTGAGCTTGGGAGGAGCAATTGAGGCTGTAAGTGCCTCTGAGGTCTCCTAGGAGGGCAGCTACTTCTTGAATCCCCTGACTTTCTCAGAGCCCTAGCCATGTGAGTGTTGAGGGAACAGAAGGAAAGTGCTCAGTGAGGATGCTCTCGGATATAGTTTGGGATCTCACGCTTCCTCAGTGCTGCTGAGTGTAGTACGGAGCACTAAACAGTCCTCACTCAGCCCGGGACAGAACAGTTGTGTCAGCCGTGCTGAGGCTGAGGAACCCAGCTCTAGGATCAAAAGACCTAGGACACCCGGAACAAATTTAGTATGATTTTGTTCAAGATATCCCATAATATGGAAAGAGGGAACATACCATACTCACGTCCTGTGACAGGATGTTGTACATCTAATTATCTTCATAAAGGATCATGGCTTTACTGACACAACATAAGGTGTAATCACAGATGAGCGGAGGCTCTCAGGAAAGTGTTCCATGGTGCACAGTCCCATTTACTGAAAGTGGGCACAGAGTGCTGGACCCTGCCTGAGCACGGCAGCCGCAGCCCCTCCAGCCTTGCTGGGCTCCAGCCCTGAGTTTGCAAAGGAGGTGCCATTTGGATGCTGTGAGCCCCTGTGAGCCTGTGTAGGTGGGGTTCCAGTAGGAAGCTGTGCTCACAGGAGGAGGAGCGGCCCAGGTGCAGGGCTAGCTGGATCTCGGGGGGAGGATGGGATCCCTTCTGCTGGCATCTTCTGGAGGAAGTTCAAGGCAGACATGTTTATGCTGCACTCCCACACTGACCCCTCTGCAGTGGGCTGTCTGGGGTTAGGAGAGGGTCGGCTTTGTGTAGACTCCTGTGTGCTTCTGATTTGTGTGTGGGAGGCTGTGAGCGGTGGGAGGGAGAGAGTGAGTGGGGATGCTTGAGAAATAAACGTAGTTGATGAAATCACAGTGACAGAAGTCAGTCTGGGAACATCAAGTCACAGTCCAATGAAAGGCCTTCTTTCTGTCCCCCAGGGGAGGAAGCCTGAAGAAGAATGGCCAGCTCCAGTTCTCAAGACATGGTCTGTGTAAGTTGACGTTTCTCTCTTTGACCTGGGGTGACTTTCAGGTTAGGTGACTCCTGCTGTCTCTCCCTCCTGAAGCTTCCCAAGGATCCAGAATCCCCCAGCCCAGTCTGCCCCTCTACAGTGAGGGTCGGTAGGTCTGAGCACTTCCTGTCTGTGCCTCTTCCCAGCTGGCACTGGGGTTGTCTTTGAACACATTCCTCCAGGTGTGCTCTCTGCTTGGTCTGTGCTCAGGGAGGACTGTCCCTGCAGTGGAGGTGTCAGTCCCACGGGAACAGGGGCCTTGGGGGCTTCAGAGCTTTGAGGTGATGGTCTCACTGACTGCCCTGGGAGACCTGATTGACATCTGTGGTGTTGTCAGGCTGATGACCCAGTGTGTGAGGTGGTGACCTCCCTGAGGAGGCTTTAGGAGAGAGTTCAGGTCTCAGAAAGGTCATCCAGGCTGTGATGAGGAGGTGATTGTAGTCTCCAGAGTCAGGGAAGATCTGAGACACATTGTCACCTGGAAAGTTTTTGATTTTTTTTAATGGTATAAATCATAATATGCACATAATGTGGACTCTTACATACTGTATAAACTCATTCTGATGACAGCAAACCTTTATATCATCTGATCCCATAACAACTTCGAAGGCCCACAGCATTCCTTACATATTTTACCCTGAGCCCGGGTGACATTTGTCCTTTGCGGGGTCCCCCCTGAAGGGTGTGGATGGAGTGGAGAGGCACAGTTGTTGGCTCTGTAGGGCGGGCACAGCCGTCGTTCATGGGGAGCTCGTGCAGTCAGGTGCCTTGAGCATTTCCTTATGGCTCCCTTCCCACGCTTGAGTCCTTTCCTTCTGGGTTTCCATCTTGAAAGCTTCCGCAGTTTCACTCTCCTTGTGTTTGCTCTTCCAGGGGTCAGTGACATTTAGGGATGTGGCTGTTGACTTCTCTCAGGAGGAGTGGGCCTGCCTGGATGCTGCTCAGAAGGTCCTATACAGGGACATGATGTTGGAGACCTACAGCAACCTCGTCGCAGTGGGTAAGGCCTGTGTCCCATGATTGGGGGATGTGTCCTGTACACTGTGTTTTCCTCACTCTGAATTAAAGGACAGTACCATCTTTCCAGTGAAAGCTGAAGCTGGGAAAATGGCCGATTCCTGTCATTGCTTCACTCATAATGCTGAGGCAGGAAGATTACTGTGAATGCAGCATCATCCTCAGATACATCCTGAGTTCCAGGCTAGCCTAGTCTATAGAGTGAGGTCTTGTTTCAAACAATGCTAAACAAACACACAATTAAAATAAATAAGCAAATGAATCCATACATACAATCAGGGGCTAGAGAAATAGCTTTGTGGTTAAGAGAACCAGCTGTACTTGTAGAGGATCAAGGTTTGATTCCTAGCACCACAACATGGCTCACAACCATGGATCCTTCCGGTTCCAGGGGATATGATGTCCTCTTCTGGCTTTCATGGGCACTGTGCATATTTGTGGTGTTCAGTCATACATGCAGACAGATCCTCACGTACACATAAAGCAAATTTTAATCAATAAAAATTTAAAAGAGGGAGCTGAGTTCCTTCTTTTTACCATAGGAAGAATGTGAAGTTTGTTGGATTGAAAATAGGACTTTATAAAGCGCCTGCTTGCCCACCCCTTGTTGCTCTTCTCAGTGAGCTCTAGGCTCAGTGAGAGACCCTGCCTCAAATACTAAAGTGGGGAGCAATCGGCCTGCATACATGTGTGCATACACCCTCATGAACACATACATACCCTGTACATGCACAGCTAAATACAAGAGCCGTTATGATTTACTTACTCATGAATCCGTAGAGTTGACTCAGAACAGAAGTGGGCAAGGTCTGTTTCCTTCAGTGAACACTTTCTTTACCTGTTTTGTAGAGGACGTTGTAGGGTGTGAAGTTTGTCTTTTCATTGAGCCAATCTGTAAGAATGAGGTGTGAATGCCAACACAGGCAGCAGAAATAATAATGATAGCAATTTTCATGGCTGAGGAAGTAACTCATTCACATTAATACTTTCCCAGCCTGTGTAAGACCCTAGTTCCATCCCCAGCATTACTAAAGAAATAAATGCAAATTCAAAAAATAATGATTTTGGTTTTTTTTGGTTTTTTTTTTTTTTGGTTTTTTTGAGACAGCGTTTCTCTGTGTAGCCCTGGCTGTCCTGGAACTCACTCTGTAGACCAGGCTGGCCTCGAACTCAGAAATCCGCCTGCCTCTGCCTCCCAAGTGCTGGGATTAAAGGCGTGCGCCACCACTGCCCGGCATGACTTTGTTTCAGTGTAAGTCAGACAGACTTTAGAGTGTTTGAATATAGCATTCAATCTTAGTATCAATAAATGGCATTAACTCAATCTAAATCATTTTCATTATTATTATTACTAAATCTTTTTTCGAGGTATATCTCCTAAAGTGCAGGCTAGCTTTGGACTAGCTACGCACCTTAATCCAGTCTTGAACTTCACAGCTCCTTGCTTACACTCTTTAGGTGTTGTGACTACGTGCATGCACCACCATGCCCAGTTATTATTGGGATAATTAAGCATAGAATATTATGGGAGTTGCCTAAATAGTTATTAGTGAGGAGCATAGGTGAGGCTTACACAAGACAGTGTAGCTGTGATAGGTTGAATATGCTTGGCCCATAGTGAGGTGTGGCCTTGTTGGGGGAAGTGTGTCACTGTGCGGTGGGCTTTGAGACATTCTTCCTAGTCACATGTTAGCCAGTCTTTTCCTGTCTGCCTTCGGATCAAGATGTAGAACTCTTAGCTGCTCCAGACCATGCCTGCCCAGATTCTGCCATGCTTTCTGCCATGATGATAATGGACTGAACCTTTGAACCTATAAACTAGCCCCAATTAAATGTTGTTAGAAGAGTTACCTTGGTCATGGTGTCTCTTCACAGCAATTGAAAGCCTGACTAAGAAGACAGATGTTGTTACCAGGGACTGCAATATTGCTGTGATAGACCTGACCATGTTTTTGTTTGGAGAAATGTGAATTTGGGGACTTTGGATTTGGGAAGCGGTGGAAGGCTTCAAGTAGGAGTATGGAAGACATTGGTGCTATGGGTGATTTGAATTGTGCAAGCTTGGTCCGAGAGGTTTCAGTGGAGAAGAATGTTAGTATATGGCCTAGAGACTGTTTTTGTGATATTTTGGTAAAGAACATGGCTGCTTTTTGCCTTTGTCTGAAGAATTGGCCTGAAGCTAAGGTGAAGAGATTTAGATTAATTGCTTTGACAAAGGAAGTCTCAAAACACTCTGGTATAAATTCTGTTGTGTGGTTACTAAAGTTCACTCTTATGAAGAGCTTTTTAATGAAAAGGATCAAGCTGAGAAAGGAAGAATATAGAATTATGGTTCAAGGAGCACCAGGAAGTGGAATGAGCTGGATCCCATGTTCAAGAATATTAAACGGAATTAAGAAAGTGCTGACCTCAGGGCACGCAAGATCCCACCCAGCTAAGCTTATTGTTTGTATGTTTGCAGTTGAACAAAGAATAGTTACACCATGTTAGGCATTCTTAGCTGATTGTATTTATTTGGACTTTTGATCTGAAATGAATTACAATCCAGAAGGAGGGCATACCTGTGATCCAGATCTTGAAGCTGGAAGACAGAAGATCTTGAGGCGTAGTGGCCATGAGAAACTTTGGCCCAGGAATGGTGGTATACAGCTTTAATCCCAGGAGACAGAGGCAAGCAGATCTCTGAGTTTAAGGCCATGTTGGGACAGAGCAAATTCTAGGTGAAGAAAAGCCTAAGTCGAGGAGTGGTAATACATGCCTTTGACCCCAGCATTCAGGAGACAGAGCCATGCGCTCTCTTGAGTTCAAGGTCAACCGACAGAGCAAGTTCCAGGACAAGCTTAGACAGTGAAGGAGTTGGAAAACAGAAAGCAGGTGATAATGTAATAGACGAAGGGGTCATGATCCAGCTCCAGCAAGCAGCTTTGGCCATGTGGCTCTGGTTTAAGAGTTAAAAATAGAAGGGACTCCTGGGATAATTGATGCTGGTTAGTTGGAGCTGAGAAATTAGTGGTGATTAAGAAGAGACCTGCATCACTGAGGTGAAATCTTCTGTGAAGTGTTTCCTGAGTTCACAAAGAAGCTGTTCCAGAGAGAGTCAAGGTTGTGTTTGGTGCTGCAGCTGGACTTGGTAATGTACAAGAGTCACCCAGGTGGTACTGACTTTGAAGGCATAAAGGGGTCAAGGAGAGCAGTTGAGGCTTGGCACTGTAAGAGGCTCCAGTCTGGAGCCGATGAGGCTGCTGGTGAAGCCTAGTTGCAGCAGAAGACCCTAGTGTATTGGAGATGCCAGTACCGTGGGATGGCCACCAGGAACAGCAGCAGCAGTGGAGTGGAGTCCCTGGAGTTATACAGAGGACAGAGTTGGAGAAGTGACACCAGCCCTTTGGAGGAGCCCAGACGATAATGTGTGAATCCCAGACATTGGAACAAGAAGCTGTAAAGTTGAAGTTGCCTTGGAAACCCAAGACGTTCAAGATGCTAGAGCTGTGGGCTATCTGCTGAGGAAAGCTGCTAATGGGAGCCAGCCCAGGAGAAAGAAGTTTGTTGCTGTCAACAAAGATGAAAAGAAGTTGGAGATCTGCAGACTACTTTGGCATCAGCTATGGAGATGCAGTTTGGAGTTAGCCCAGTGGTTTTTGGTCTTGTTTGGTCCAGTATTTCCTCACTATGATGTTTTGGAATGGTAATGTATTTCCTATGATGTTTAAGGTATGTGATCTGCTTTTTAATTTTGACTTTATAGGGGATTACAGTTTTAACTGTTTGAATGAATTGTAGAAAAGACTTTGAACTTTGGACTCTATAGAGTATGGGGACTTTTGAAGTTGGACTAAGTGTGTTTTGTGTTCTGCTATGTTTAGGTATGGCCCCATAGATTCATGTGCTTGAACAAGCCTACAGGGGCCAGGGAGTGGAATGTGGTGGTTTGAATATGCTTGGCACATAGGGAGTGGTACTGTTAGGAGGTATGGCCTTGTTGGAGGAAGTGTGTCACTGTTGGGATGGGCTTTGCCACCCTCCTCCTAGCCAGTCTTCTCCAGTCTACCTTTGGATCAGGATATAGATCTGGACTTGAGAGATGGCTCAGCAATTAAGAAACTACTCTTCCAGAGGTCCTGAGTTTGATTCCCAGCAATCACATGGTAGCTCACAACCATCTGTAATGGGATACGATGCCCTCTTCTGGTGTGAAGACAGCTACAGTGTCCTCATATAAAGAAAGAAAAAGTAGAACTCTTAGCTCCTCCAGTGCCATGCCTGCCTGGATGCTACAATGATTCCTGCTATGATGATAATGGACTGAATCTCTGAGTCTGTAAGCCAGCCCCAATTAAATGTTTTCTATTATAAGAGTTGCCTTGGTCATGGTGTCTCTTCCCAGCAAGGGAAACCCTAGCTAAGACAATAGTTTAGGGATCATGTTCTCACTCATTCAGTTATACTGTCCTCTTAAGTGACAAGTCCCTTTCTGCATTTAAAGGGGATTAAAATCCCTTTCAGAAGCAGCTGGTTTCTTATCTAGGTTACTTTTTTCTTTTCTGAAGTCTTCTCTCAGCATTATATTGACTTTTAGAATATTTACCTGTTTTTATGAGACAAGGGTCTTGCCTTGCTGCCCCCCTTGCCTGACTCATTCCCCCAGCTGCTGGGCTAATAGGTATGAACCACTCTGCCAAGCTTTGAAGGAAGTTTGCCAAATCCAGTGGCAAAGTTATATATATCTTTATAATAAATAAATCTGTATTTTTAAGATCTGCACAGGCAGGGCATAGTGGCACACACCTTTAATCCCAGCATTTGGGGGACAGAGGCAGGCGGGTCAAGTAAAAGTTCAAGTACCACATTCCAGGCCGTTCCTGGATTATTAGAGAAACCAACCCCCCCCCCCCATGAATGAATGAATGAACAAATGTATATCAATATTATGACTCATTTCTTTCTTTCTGTCTTTTAAGTGGGAAGCTGCATTTCCAAGCCCGATCTGATCATCTTACTAGAGCAGCAGAAAGAGCCCTGGATGGCTGTGAAGGAAGAAACAGACAGGCTGAGCCCAGGTGAGTGAGAGTGAGGTGAGCCTGCAGCCCTGCCAGGCACAGCATGTGGTCAGAGAGGCTCCACAGAGCTGACCCTGGATGTGGCAAACTTCCTTCAAAGCCCCAGGGCCTGTGGGAAACAGGCCTGAGCCCTGGGAAGGAAGTCAAGGTCACAGAGAAGCTGTCATGGGGCCTTCTGTTTCAGGAATCACTTTAAGTTTTCTTATTTTCTTCCCTCTACTGGAGCAGGTGCCCTCTCTCTGTAACCTCTAAAAGTATCTCATTAGTGACTGTGTGTGTGCACGTGTGTGTGTGTGCACATGTGGGTGTGCACACGTGTGTGCAGGTATCCCAAGAGGCCACAGGAGGGTCAGCTCCCTGGGGCTGGGGTTAGAGGTGGCTGCTGGTACTCTAACCCAGGGCCTCTGGCAGAGCTTTCAGTGTTCTTGACCAGTGAACCAAAGCTGAGACAGTTTCAGCACCAGTGAAAGCTGTAGCACAGGGAGGGGAACCAACTGTTTTAACTCTCTTCATGGTCACTGTAGTCACGGTGTGATGGTGTGTCCTCCCTGCAGCACTGGGGAAGTGGCCAAGGTCTTGGGCTTGCTGGCAAGTCAGCCTGGTTTACCTGTCAAGATCCAGGCAAATGAGAGACGCTGACTCACAAACAACAGAAGGGAGGGAAACATCTGAACAGAGGCCCACATTCCGCACAGCCTTCTAGCTCGGCAGGGAGCCCTGATGGCTCTTCTTGGTTGTCATCTTGACCGCATTTGGAATTAACTAAAACCCAAGCAGCCGATACATCTGTGGGAGATTTTTGTTATTTAAATAATTTGAGGCACTGCTTCCAGTTCCCACTGGAACTGAGGCCATGTGGCTATCTGGTCCCAGGGCAAGCCATTGTCAGTCACTGGAGAAGTGACCCCAAGAAAGCCACCTCTGGATAGAACTGCTGGGCCCAGACAGTCTGAACCAGTGCCACAGGGTTTCTGAGTAATTAAAATGTCCTCAGGACCCCATGTTGAGAGAAGTAAAGGCTAAGGGGCCTAACCCCAGAGGAAAAGCTTGACTGAGGGAGGTCCGTGCATGCTTCCTGGCTTTGTTTTATATTTTCTATAACTCTGTAAACAGGAAATGCAGAGGAACCTAAGAACTTGTCTCTAGGCAGCTGTGGACAGGCTGTAATAAATCCATTTTTTCTTTGCCAGTCCCTGTTCCTATTTTCTTCTAAAATACCTAAGTGCCTCATTCTTGACTGTTAGGGCCTGGGACAGTATAAGGAATGAACGGCAGAAGGAGTGCCCAGGCATTCTCTCCAGGAAACAGTTTTATTGTTTTCCTCTCTGCCCTACTTATTTCTCTGTTGCTGGGAAAGAATGGAGTTGGTATTGATTTTGGTGGTTGTTTTGTTTGGTTTTAAGACAGGGTTTCTCTGCGTGGCCCTGGCTCTTCTGGAACTTTGTAAACCATGTTGGCCTCAAACTCGGAGATCTGCCTGCCTCTGCCTCCTGATTGAAGACGTGCACCACCACTGGCCCACAAGAAGGGGCCTATTTTGTCTTATACTTTACACATCTTACAAATCTACACATACTCTGATGCCATCTCTGGTTCCATCAGATGGCCTGTAGGCAAGACTGTGGGGCCATGTGCTTGATTAATAATTGATGTGGGATGGCTCAGCCCATTGTAGGTGGTACCACCCTTGCTTAAGTGGTCCTGGGTGCTGTAAGAGCATGGGGAACAAGCAGATAAACAGTGTTCCTCCATGGCTTCTGCTTTAGTTCTTTTTAAAATGTCTGCCTTGGATTGTAATCTCTAAAGCAGATAAATCCTTTCCTTCCCTTACCTCAAATAAATAAATAAAAAATAATTTAAAGTAGAAAGACCCACCTCTAACCCACATCCTTTGAGGTGGGAAGATCCACCTTAACTCCGGGCCACACCCTCTGGTGCAGTCTGTGGAAAGGATGTGAAGGAAGCTGTGCTCTTTGTCTGCTTCTGTCCCTCTCTTGGCCAGTCCAGTTCCTCACTGGCATGAGAGCCTACTGCTTCAGGACTTCAGCATGCACTAAAGACCAGCTGAGAGATTCAGCCTCCTGAGCAGCTACTGGAGTTTTGGACTGTTCCATTCTTTTACCTGTGAATTTCATGATTTCATTTTTTTTTTAACAGCCAAGTTAAAATACTCTGTTGTGTAACATTCCTTTGTTGAAGGACATCTAGATTTTTTCCATTTCTTGCTATTATGAATAGAGCAGCAATAAACATGTTTGAGCAAATGTCTCTATGAAAGTATGAAACATCCTTTGGATATGTGCCCAAGAGTGGTATACTTGATTCTTACCTTATTGAGGAATCAGCACACATATGTCCATGGGAGTACAAATTTACCCTCCCACCCTAATGGATATGTATCTGTCCCCTTACTCCACATGGTCACCGGCCTGAGTGCTCGCTTGTTTTGTTGATCTTAGCCATTCTGACAGGTGCAAGATGAAAGCTCAAAATAGTTTGATTTATATTTCTGTGATAGCTAAAGATGTTGAACATTTAAGTGTGTTCCAGCTATTTGAGTTTCCTCTTTTGTGAATTCTCTGTATAGATCTGGACCCCATTTTTTAATTGGGTTATTTGTTTTCTTGATATGTAGATTTTAGTTCTTTATATATTTTGGTTATTAGCTCTCTATTAGATGTGTAGTTGGTAAAAAATCTTTTTCCGTTTTCTAAGCTGTCGTTCTGTCCAAATAACAGTATTGCTTGCTGTGCAAAAAAGGTCTTCAATTTCAGAAGTCTTTATTTATTATTTGTTATTCTCCATGCCTGTGCCTAGGGTGGTCTGTTCAGAAAGTCTTTTCCTGTGCTGATGAGTCCAAGTCTATTTCACACGTTTCTTCTAGTAGTTTCAGTGTATCTGCCTTCATGTTGAGATCTTTGATCCATTTGGAGTAGAGTTTTATGCAAGGTGATAAACATGGATCTATTTGCATTCTTGTACATGCAGCTATACTTGCTGTGCCAGGAAACATTTGTGAACCCAGAAAAGACCACCAAGGAACTGATTCCAATGCAATTTCATTAGGCTCTCTCTATTGAAACTTGAGCTTGGGCTCCCCACCAACCCTGACACAGCAGGAAGGTGGAGCCCTGAGCCTAGTTTTAGGCAAGCATTTATAGAGGCAAGAAGGGGGAATCTAGGCTGGTACACATCTGATTGGGAGGGCAGTTATAGCCTTTAACATAATTGGCTGGTGCTGAGAGAAAACCATAAACTTCTGTGTTTTTCCTGATTGGTGGTGGTTAGGAAGTGAAGTGGCAGTGGCAGTTTTGTAACCTGGAGGTGCAAAAATTGTTGGGGAATAACCTGGAAACTGGTGCTTAACGTAGGTCTTGTTGAGGGGTAACCTAGAAACTGATGCTAGAAATAGACCTTGGTTAGGGGACAGATTAGCCTGGATACTGGTGCTAGGTACCAACTTGTTAGTTAACTTGAGTTCAACCTTAGGTCAGGTTCTCTAAGATGGAGTCTGAACCCAAAAGATTTGGCCTCTTATACTTTTTGATTGGCCCCATTTGTTGAATATGCTGTTTTTTTTTCCTAGTGTGTATTTCTGGCTTCTTTATCAACTGTCAGGTGTCCATAGGTGTGTGGATTTATGTTTGGGTCTTCAAATTCACTTCTCTTGATCAATGTGTCTGTTTTGTGCCAAAGCTATGCTGTTTTTATTACTATAGATAGCTCTGTAGTACAAATGGAGATTCAGAATGGTGAATCTTCTGCAGTTTTCTTATTATTTAGGTTTTTTGTTTGTTTGGTTGGTTGGTTGGTTGGTTTTTTTCCCTGCTATCCTGAATTTTTTTGTTTGCATGTGAAGATGGAAGTTTGTCTTTCATGATATGTGAAGTATATGTAGTATATTTCATGATATGTGTACTGGAGTTTTGATGGAGATTGCATTGAATATGTAGATTGCTCTTGGTAGGATGGCCAAGTTGACTGTATTAATTGTCATGATTCATGAGCATGGAAGATCTTTCCAGCTTCCATTATCTTCTTCAGTTTTTTCTTCAGTGTCTTACTGCATGATATTGTATATTAGTTGAGGCTATTGTGAAAGGTGTTGTTTCCCTGATTTCTTCCTATTTCTCAATCCATTTGTCATTTGTACATAGGAGGGTTATTAATTGTTGTGAGTTCATTTGTCTCCAGCTTCTTTGCTGAATGTGTTTATCAGCCGTAGAAATTCCCCACTGGAATCTTCAGGGTTTCTTATGTATGCTGTCATATCATCTGCAAACCAAGATACTTTAATATTTCCAATTTGCATTCCTTCCTTCTTCTTCAGTTGTTTGATTGCTCTAGGTAAAACTTCAAGTACTTTGAAGGTATGGAGTAGGTATGGAGAGAGTTTGGACAACCTTGTCTTTTTCTGGATTTTAGTGTAATTGCTTTGGGTTCTCTCCATTTAAGGTAATGCTGTCTTTGGGCTTGCTGTATACTGCCTTTATTATGTTGCAGTGTGTCTGTTCTTTATATCCCTAATCTCTCCAGGACTCTTATTCTGAAGGAATATTGAAGTGTTGTTAAAGGTGTTGACAATGAGATGATCCTGTTGCTTTTGTCTTTCATTTTGTTCACATGGTGGATTACATTTATTGATTTATGTATGTGAAACCATCCATGGAACTCTGAGATGAAGCCTACTTGATCATGATGGATGATATTTTTGAGTGTTCTTGAATTCAGTTTTCAAGTATTTTATTGAGAATTTTTATATCTATGTTCATTGAGGAAATTGGTCTGAAACTAGCATGAAGCAAATCATAGACTCCTGCTGTGGATAATCTGAAGTAGTCTCATATCCCACGCCTGGGATTAAAAACATGTTTGGGGTGGTTGCATATACGTTTAATCCTAGTACTTGGAAGACAAAGACAGGTGGATCTCTGTGAGTTGGAGGCCAGCCTGATCTACAAAGTGACTCCAGGACAACCACGGCTGCTATACAGAAAAACAAACAAACAAAAACATATTCCCATATCATTTTTGTTTTTAAAGAAACCAGAATTCTCACTAGAGACAAGCCTTCCATTCCAACCTGTTCTACTGTGAAGAGTATTGTCTTACAGAAATTGCCTTTATTGCTGCTCTCCCTGCTCTTGTTCAGCTTCTCAGATACTACTTAGAGTCTAGCCATGCATTTAACGGCTTTTATGTTCCAAAAAAATGTGTGTATGTGTGTTACCAGAAAATAAGGTATTCTTGTTTTCTCCTTTTCTTTCAGATTTGGAGACAGATTATGATGCTGGAAATATATCTCCAGAAAATTCTATTAATAATGGAAAATTTCCCAAACAGAGCATAAAGCAACTAAGAATTCTTGATCTTGAGGACTCTACTTTTAGTAATGACCCCAACTATAGTACATTCAGTGGACTACAGGGTTATCAAGAAGGAGATGCTGATCAAAAGATTGCTAACAAGGAAGAAATACCTACTTATACTTGCCAGACTTTCTCTCACAATATAAAGAAGCCATATGAATGTAAAGAGTGTGGGAAGTGCTTTGGTTGTAGTTCAAATCTTACTCAGCATCAGAGTATTCATACTGGAGAGAAGCCCTATGAATGTAAGGAGTGTGGGAAGGCCTTCAGACTCCCTCAACAGCTTACAAGACATCAGAAATCTCACAGTGGTGAGAAACCTTTCAAATGTAATGAATGTGGAAAGGCTTTTCATCTTCCTGACCTGCTCAAGTACCATAAAACCATTCATACAGGTGAAAAACCATTTGAATGCCGGGAGTGTGGGAAGTCCTTCAACCGGGTCTCCAACCTTGTTGCACATAGGATTATTCATGCTGATGTGAAGCCATATGAATGTAATGAGTGTGGGAAAGCCTTTAAACGTCGCTCAAACCTCGTGCAACATCAGAAAATTCATTCTGATGAAAGACCCTTTCAGTGCAAGGACTGTGGAAAGGGCTTCATTGTACTGGCTCAGCTCACACGGCACCAGAACATTCATACTGGAGAGAAGTCATTTGAATGTCATGAATGTGGGAAGGCCTTCAGACTCCCCCAACAGCTTAGAAGGCATCAGAAATCTCACAGTGGTGAGAAACCTTTCAAATGTAATGAATGTGGAAAGGCTTTTCATCTTCCTGACTTGCTCAAGTACCATAAAACCATTCATACAGGTACAAAACCATTTGAATGCAGGGAATGTGGGAAGTCCTTCAACCGGGTCTCCAACCTTGTTGAACATAGGCTTATTCATGCTGATGTGAAACCATATGCATGTAATGAGTGTGGGAAAGCCTTTAAACGACACAAAAGCCTCATGCAACATCAGAAAATTCATTCTGGTGAGAGACCCTTTCAGTGCAAGGAATGTGGAAAGGCCTTCATTGTTCTGGCTCATCTTACTAGGCATCAGACTATTCATACTGGAGAGAAGTCATTTGAATGCAAGGAATGTGGCAAGAAATTCAGAACTGCCACACACCTTGTTCAGCACCAGAGTATTCATACTGGTGAGAAACCCTTTGAATGTAATGTATGTGGGAAGGCTTTTCGGCTTCAGGTATACCTTTCTGAACATCAGAAAACTCACATGGAAGAGAAACACTTTGAATGCAATATATGTGGGA
The DNA here is from genome assembly GCA_036184795.1 of Tokudaia tokunoshimensis. Taxonomy (NCBI): domain Eukaryota; kingdom Metazoa; phylum Chordata; class Mammalia; order Rodentia; family Muridae; genus Tokudaia; species Tokudaia tokunoshimensis. The sequence goes on along the minus strand of BTHU01000001.1, from coordinate 11,543,723 downwards.
ATGTCTTTCGGCTTCAGGTGTACCTTTCTGAGCATCAGAAAACTCACTCTGAAGAGAAACCTTTCAAGTGTAAGCTCTGTGGGTCAGCCTTCAGAAGTAAGTACCAACTTAGTAAACATTACACAATTCATACTAATGAGAAACCCTATCAGTGCAAGGAATGTGGGAAATGCTTTCGTCAAAGGTCAAATTTTACTGATCACCAGAGTATTCACACTGGAAAGAAACCCTTCCAATGTAAAGAATGTGGGAAGTTTTACAGACTTAATACACTTCTCATTCGTCATCAGAAATCTCACAGTAGTGAGAGACCTTATGAGTGTAAAGAATGTGGAAAGACTTTTCATCTTCCCAGTGAGCTTAATAACCATAAAATTGTTCATACAAGCAAGAGACCCTTTGAATGCAAGGTATGTGGAAAGTCCTTCAAGCGTGAATCCACCCTCATTCAACATATGGCCATTCATGCTGGTGTGAAATCATATGAATGTAATGAATGTGGGAAAGCTTTTATTCACCGCTCAAGCCTATTGCACCATCGGAAAATTCATTCTGATGAAAAACCTTTTAAGTGTAAGGAATGTGGCAAGGCCTTTGTTGTTCTGGCGTACCTCACTCGGCATCAGAGCATCCATAATGGAGAGAAATCATTTGAATGTCAGCAGTGTGGTTCAGCCTTCAGATATAAGTCCCAACTCAATAAACATCAGAGAATTCATTCTGATGTAAAACTTTTTCAGTGCATGGAAGGTGGAACAGACTTTGTTCATGAAATAGACCTTAGAATTCATCAGGGAATCCATACTAGTGAGAATCCCTTTCAATGTAATGAATATGGAGAACCCTTTGAACATCATAACCAATTTTCTTGGACATATTAGAATTCATACTAATTCATACCCTATCACTATAAAGAATTTGGAAACAACTTCAATTTGAGCTCAAACCTTCTTTAACATAAAAGAATCCATACTGGTGTCAATCGCTATGAATGCAAGGAATGTGGGAACATTTATAAAATTAGCTCAAGCTCTTCAGGGTGTCCATTGAGGTTTGAAACCATGTGAATGAGAAGAATCAGGAAAACTCTTTATTATAAATGGTGAGTTTATGCAACATCAGAAAATCTGTAATAGCCAGGAGTCCTATGCATGTAAGGAAGGTAAACAAGCCATTTTCTGAAAGTTTTACTGAACATCAGGGTGCTCATATTGGGAATACTATGACTTAAAATAATGTGAGAACTTTAATCTGCCCTGGATATGGTGAACATTGGTGTATTCATATACTGTTAATGTCAAGAAACTCTTTGGAATGAGAATGTGGGAAGTGGGTCGTTCAGAGAAGATACTTTGTTGAGAATTTCATGTCAGAAATCCAGAGTAGCAATCATGTTCTTGATTTATTCTCCTCTTGTTAGTTGTATAAATTTTATTCATCAATCAATAGTCATCCAAGATAATCAATTTAGGGATAACAGTTATTGGAACTGAGTATTTGGTTAGTTCCCATGGTCTGTAAAAGAGCTTTTAAAATTTTCTCCTTTTATCAACATTAGTATAACTGACATGAAAAGTTAATTTTATTTTAGATAGTTTAGGAAATTTTCATGCTTTTACTCACTATTACATTTCAAATAACTTTATTCTGGATACATCTAATGGATGAGCATGAATGGATTTGAATTGTTTCCCATCTTAAGTATTTGTGTGGATATTTTAACAATCACAGTCGTTTATAAATAAGTACTTTCTAAAGGAGCAAAACCCATAAAAATTTCAAGATGTAAAACCTTTCTGCCCACATGTGAACATAAAGCATTACATTTTTGATAGGACAAGAAAGTCCACAGGATCCACTGTCTTTTATTCTTGCTAAGGCCATTTCAGGTTTGACTAGAATTTCCTTGATGGAGAATATTGTGGAAAATCATCCAAATCTATTAGAAACTGAAGTTTAAATAGCCTCTGCTAATTTAGTCTGGCTTCTGTTAAGTGCCCTGTGTGTTTAAACCTCTCCCTCCAGTTACTTGCTTATTTTTGGCTAATTTTAAACTACCTGCTTGTCCAAAAACTCCCCCTGGAGCTCTTGAACAAGATAATAGGATATGGGTTTTCCTCTGAATGCTGGGGCTATTCTTGGGTTCCAAAAACATGAATGTACTTAGAGCTGGCTGGAATAAAGACTTTCATTTTTAAGTAAATTGTGTTTGAATGGTCTTCTCTTGTGGGCTCCCTATAACACATTAACAAAAATAGTCAAATTAAAACCACTTATAAAAATACATGTGTGAAAATTTTTATCCATATGAAAAACTTGGAATAGTCAACAACACACATCTGTATCCTCACCTAAATTGAAAACTGTCAATGATTTACATGGTTGATCGTGTTTTTCTGTATATATAGATATTTGAGGCTGTACTATTAAGAATATGTTTTAGAGTTGGGAATGGAAATGTATGCTCAAATCCTAAGTAAGTGTAAAGCTGAGTCAGGAGGATCAAGAGTTGGATGCAAATCTTGCTATATACTGACTTTAAGTCCAACTGTGGCAGTATTGAGACCCCTTATCAAATAAATAAGTAAAAGTTGTAGACATGGCATTTTTATCCTTTACTACATCACCCAAGATGGAATGTCATCTATACTACAGAACCATAAATATTCTTAAGGGAATTATTCAGAATTTTATGACATTTAAAAGTTTGTCATTGGCCTCCAAACTCCTTTTTTTTCAAATGTATATATCCTGAGGAGAATATTGTATAGATAGGGATTTGGCCTTGCTCTGTTTTATATTAAGTTTTCAGTGTTGATTTAACCCAGTGTGCTGTGCACAGTAGGAATGTGTTCAGTTACCCAGCTATATTACTAGTCCTTAGTTATTGTATCTTCTATCCAAGGACAATTAGATTCAAATGAAATATTTTGGGTAAAAAAACCATTGTAGGGTGTGTGCCCTCTTCCAACATGTCTAGAAATATTTATGTGTCAGCTATAATATTACTGATGAAATTATGGTTGGTCATTTGGGTAAAATGGTGGGTGCCATAGCTCTATTAAAAGGTCTAGTTTGTTGTGTATAATTAGACTATGTGGGGAAACTTAGTTCCAAACAGATATTTATAGTTTAATCTTGGTTAAATATAAATAAAAATTGAAATCAACTATAAATTGATAGCATAATGTTGTATGTCGTAACCTGAATACCATAATTTAAGTATAACTAATGCTGTACTCAGTTCCTGAGTTGTAGACATGACATTTTATCCTTTCTTGATTTATGTCATCGTTTCGTCAAATGACCCGTGTAATTAGAAAACTCAAAACTCATCATTCTGTGAAAAGAGTAGAGAAACTTCTTCCAGGTTGAGCTGGGTGGGGGTTTTCTTGTGGAGAACACTGATGGAATGCAGCCAGGATAGAATGGATTTTTCCCTTTTGTCCAGCACTGACCAAGGAGGCAATTTTCTCTAAGACGTCTTTAGATGAATTAAAGACAGCAGCTTAAAAGATTGCCTTTTCCACCCAGTTGGTGCTATTAGAAAAAAGATATAAAACTTAGATGGATTTAAAAGTAGAAATAGGTTCCAGTTCCTGTATGTAGCCTAAACGGTAACAACAACAAACTGACAATACCCTTTGGATAAATTGAAAGCAATCATCCTTTCTCTGTTAATGAGATTCAATTAGGGTTCAGATACCCAACAAAAATGTTGGTGTCTTGCTGTCTTTCAGATGAATATCTCTTAGCTGAAAGTTGTACTCCCAATCAAACGATACATCTTTTAGATTGCCAACCAAAAATCTTGGGGGTGAGGGCAAAAATCACCTCCTCTAGGATTGGTTCAACACCAAGTCCAGCTAAACAGTTAGGCCACCCTTGACCAGATTGAACAATACCAAGTGACCCTGGAAAGCTGATTGGGAAATTGCAGTCTCTATTGCCTGGCTCATCAAGACAGACACCCAACACAATTCTCCTGTCTGTGATGAAACCTGGTACCTCTGGTCATTGACTGCAGAATCTGAGAAAAATAATTAAGAGTGTCATGACTCTACCCTGTGGTCTCAAACCCATACATTCTCATGAGACTGATTCCTCTAGAGAAATAGGTGTATACTGCCTTGGACCTGAAAGATGTGTCCTTCAGCCTCTCATTGTTAGAGCTGAGTCGACTCTTCTTTGCTTTTGAGTGGACGGGCCAAGAAGGAGGTTATAGAGGGTAATTTAGGTGGACCAGGTTGCCCCAAGCATTTGAAAAATTTCCAACCCTCTTTGATGAGAGTGTTGGAAACATGTTTCCAAACTTAGGTCAACTAAGTATTGACTTCTTGCTCTTCCATCAGAGGTTTTCTGGGACCATACTCTTACAATATATAAATGACCTCCTCCTAGCCTCTAAAACTAACAGATTAAAAGGGCCACTGAGGGACTCCTGCAACAGTTATAGAACTTGGGGTACACCAAGTCAGCCCCAAAAGCCCTACTTTGTACACCAGACGCTACTTGATGAGGGGAGGAAAACGGAGCTAGTCTCAGAGTATGATTGCTGCCAGTTCTTCAGATCCCAACACCAAAGACCAAGAGACATGTCTGAGAGTTCTCAGGTTCATCTATGTATTTCTGACTCAGGATACCAGAGTTTGTGGAAATAGCAACACTTTTATATACCAGAACAAATCAGGCTCTGAGTGCCTAATCTGGATAGAGACTAAACAAAAGGCATTTGAGGCTTTAAATGTCTTGGGCTCTGGCCTTAGCAATTCTGGATACCTCAAAACCTTTTCATCTGTTTATGGAACACAATACTAAAGGGTTTTAATCCCAAACTTTGGGACCATTGAAAAGCCTTATGGCAAAGCTGTCCAAACATTTGGACCCTGCAGCCACAGGATGACCCACTTGTCTAAGAGCTATGCCAGGAACTACTAGTCTAATGAAAAGAAGAAAAAGAAAAAAGTTAAACTTGGATCAGTATCTTATACTCACAGCACCCCAACTGGTTGTGGCCTTCCTCTGAGGAACCCCAGGATTCTGGCTGCCTAATTCCTGTGTGACCCCAGTACCAGGCTCTACTCTTGGACCACCCTCATGTGCAACTTGAGAAACCCAGAGCCATCAACCCTGCTCCCCTCTTTCCTATATGAAGACCTTCAGGTGCTCCTCCATGGCTGACTCGGGAAGACATTCCCCTGAAAGGTCTTGATGCAGTGCTCTACTCAGGCGGGATCAGCTTTGTTAACCAGTCTGTGGTAACAGTTACCTAGGCCTTAATATTTTATCTAGGCCTTAACATTCCACCTAGGCCCTAATGTTGTACATAGGTCTTAACTAATTACACACTCTACTATGTTATTAGACCCTCAGTCACTCATCCAAGGTTGACATCAACCACAATGGGCAGTTCTCTAGCCATTAGTAATTAATTAAGAAAATGCCTTGCAGCTGGATCCTTTGGAGGCATTTTTTTAATTAATTAAGAACCCCTCTTTCAAATAATTCTAGTTTGTCAAGTTGACAAACCAGCACATAATTGTAAAGTCAACAAAAGCCAAAACAAAACATAAGGACACAAACCTTTACAAAACAAAACAAAGACATCATTCAGATAATTGGTACCTGAAGCAGAATTTTGGCAGAGCCATTATCTCTGGCATGAATTCTGGAGTGATGTGAGAGGACTGAGTTAGCCAGAGCCAGACTCACTCCATGACAGGCTATAAACTGGCAGTTATGAAGACTAGGCTTGAGTTTCTGTTTCCCAGAACTGAAGAAGTCCAAAACAGGTCAATTCCAAGAAAAAAACACCCCTCACGGGTAGTCAATCAGGTGCTGCAAGGAGCTGCACTGCCACCCAGCCTGAGCCTCAGCAACAGTTCTGGAAAGTCCCCCAAATCCCCCAGAGCCTTAACCAATCACAAAGGCACCCAATATACCTGGAGATAGAGCTAAGCAACCAAGGGAAAGAAAAGTAAAGCTTACCCACTTCTACCCTAACAGGCTTTAAATTGAGCCTGCGAAGTTCATACCTGTTTTCCATCCTAATGAATCGTAGTCCCCTACATGATGGACTTTTGCAGAATAAATGCTCTTTGCTGTTGCATACTGTATTAGTCAGGGTTCTCTAGGGTCACAGAACGTATGGGTAGTTTCTATATAGGTGGGGAATTTGTTGATGACTTACAGTCTGTAGTCCAACTCCCCAACAATGGTCAGCAGCAGCTGTGGATGGAAGTCCAAGGATCTAGAAGTTGTTCAGTCCCACAAGGCAAGCAGGCAAAGAAGAGTGAGAGAGTCTTCTTCCAATGTCCTTATATAGGTCTCCAGCAGAGGGTGTGGCCCAGATTAAAGGCGTGTGCCACCGTGCCTTTAATCCCAGATGACCTTGAACTCGGAGATCTCCTTGTCTTAATCTTCTGGAATTCATAGCCACTATGCTTCAAGATCTCCATGCCAAGATCCAGGTCAGAAACTTGTATCTCTGAGCCTCCAGATTAGGATCACAGGTGAGCCTTCCAATTCTGGATTGTAGTGCATTCCACGCATAATCAAGTTGACAACCAGGACTAGCCACTACACATACTATTTGAGTCTGGCTAATTACGGACCTTTACATTTGGGGGCTGGTCCAGGATTTACTGGAGATTCCTAATCCAAATAGTTGAGTGGTTTTTGTTTGTTTCCTTTTTCAGTTGCTAAATCTGGGCGCCTGCTGTTTGTTTCTTGTTTTTTCAGTTGTTGCTTCTTTGTTTTCTTGTTCTGGTTCAATCTGGAGGCTGAGAAGGACAGCGTGGATGCATATTCTGTCACCAGGCCTGGGATTACAGTGGATACTCCTGAACCCCATCTGATTTCTGATTTGACTATGGGTCTGTGGGCCTTCCAGAAACAGGGAAGAAGATCCTCTGAGACAGTCTTTTCATTTTTTGGTTTTGCTTTCCCCAGGAAAATCATTTGGTGTCTGTCTGTGTATACTTTGTTTATGGTTTTTATCCTAGTCTATAAGTTCTTTTTCTGTGTCTATCCACATGTATTTTGTATGTTTCTTTTTATTCCTGTGTATAAGCTTTTTAGATCCCTAAGTTGGGACAGGTCCCAGAGTACCCCACAGAGATTAGTCCTGAGTTATTTCAAGGACTTCTGCCAGGTTGTGGAAGATTCAGGTCTCATTGTTCATCCTGGCAAATGAATCATTTTTTGCAGGAATAAATCATGCACTTATAATGTAGGATGGTCTGAGGAGGGAACTTTTCATCTCCCCACAATTTACAAGGTTAAGGCTATTGTCTATGAGGCCAAGGGCCACCTGGGCCAAGTGCCTTATATCACCACAAGGCAGTACCTGGTCAAGAAGCCCCCCCCCGGGGGGGGTTGGTTGAAACCCTTTTTGTCACCATCTGTGCCACCTCCTTTCGCCTCCACCCCTCCCCCAACTTGCTCCCTCCTTCTGCCTCCAAGGAGGATTTCTGTCCTCCTTTGTGATGGTTTGTATGTTTGTCCCAGGGAGTGGCACTATTAGGAGATGTAGCCTTGTTGGAATAGATGTGTCACTGTGGGTGTGGGCTTTGATACCCTAGTCCTAGCTGCCTGGAAGTCAGTATTCTGCTAGCAGGTTTTAGATGAAGATGTAGAACTCTCAGCTCCTCCTGTACCATGCCTGCCTGGATGCTGCCATGTTCTTGCCTTGATGATAATGGCTGAACCTCTGAACCTGTAAGCCAACCCCAATTAAATGCTGTCCTTATAAGAGTTGCTTGGTCATGATGTCTGTTCACAGCAGTAAAACCCTTACTAAGACATCCCTCCTTATGTTTCCATCCCTGCTGGCATTGCCCCTGCCCAGCTGGCACAGGCAGAGGGAGGAGCAGCCTCTGATTCCACTGATTCCACTTGTAGTCTACCCCATACTTGGGCCTGTATTTCCCAAAGGACCAACTAACTCTACTATGGTTCTACCCCTCTGTGCTGCACTACCCCCAGATTCTCAGGGAAACAGTTTATGACATATGTACCATTTACCAGTAATGACATCTATAATTGAAAGTTACAAAACCCCCCATTTTCAGAAAGACCTTTGGCTATTACAGGTCTTTTAGAGTCAATCATGCTGACTTATCAACTCACCTGTGATAACTGTCAGCAACTGTTCCAGGTCCTTTTCATGACAGAAGACAGAGAATCATGGGAGTCACCTGGAAATTGGTACCCAGAGCAAATGGGCAACCCTTCCAAGTCCAGACTCATATTGATGCAGCCTTCCCTTTTGCTCCACCAGACTGGGATTATAACACTGATGGAGATAAGGAGAGGCTCCAGGTCTATCTGGTAGATTTTGATCAGGTATCTCTGAGAAGCCACTAGATAGTCCACAAATTTGTCTAAGGTAAGCCAGGTGATGCAAGGAAATAATGAAACCTCCAGAGAATATCTAGAAAGACTTTTTGAAGCCTATAGGACCTACACTCCTTTTGACCCAGAATCCAGAGTAAACCAGTCAGTGGTAAACATGGTTTTTGTTAATTAAAGATTTGACTCATGGGGAAAGGTAGAGATAAGCCACTTTCCACTAAAAGGGAAGCCCATCCTTCATTACAGAAAGACCACTGGAGAGGGACCAATGTGCTTACTGCAAAGAAAAAGACCATTGGAAGCACAAATGCTCTAATAAAAAAACAGGGGGGGGGGCGGCAAAGGTTTTGAAATTAGATGAACTAGATGACTGAGGGTATCATGGCTCAATCTCCCTCCATGTGAGCCCTTGGTTACCCTAAAAGTGGAGGGGAAACCCATAGACTTTCTAATAGACACAGGGACACAACATTCTGTCTTGAAACAACCTCTGGGGCCATTATCGAACTGAAGCATGGGTACAAAGGGCAACAGGTACCAAGCTCTATCCATGGACTACTCAGAAAAAGGTAGACTTGGGTGTGGGACAGATAACCCACTCATTCATAATCATCCCTGGATGCCCATACCCCTGCTGGGAAGAGACCTCCTCACCAAAATGGGAGTACAAATCCATTTTGACCCATCAGGAGTGAAAGTACTGGATAAGAATAGTCTCATCCATGTTTTGACTTTGGTTTTAGAAGAATACAAATTTTTCCCTCAAGCAGTCCCATCTCCGATCCTGTTACTCCAGAGGTTCCTGGAAGAAGTCCTGAGGTCTGAGTAGAAAAAAATTCAATAGGACTCTCCCATCATCAGGCCCCAGCTCTAGTCCAATTGAAGGCTGGAGCGACCCCAGCCAATACCCAATGCCCAAGGAGGCCAGAATGGTGAACACCCCACACATCAACCAGCTCTGGGAGGCTGAAATTCTGACTCCTTGCCAATTGGCATGGAACACTTCTCTTCTCCTGGTCAGGTAGCCTCATTCCTGTGACTATCAACCTGTGCAGGACTTAAAATAATAAACAAACCGGTAGAAGACATCCATCCCACAGTTCCAAATCCTTATACCCTGGTAAGTAGCCTCCCTCCTGATCACACTAAATACACTATGCTTGACCTGAAGGATGTCATTTTTATCCTGCCTCTGCCACCCGAAAGTCAGCCTTTGTTTCACTTCCAATGGCAAGATTTGGAGAGAGACTTCAACAGACAATTGACTTGGACATGTTTGTTTCAAGGATTCAACAACCTCACCCTCCATCTTACTCCGGTATTTATATGACCTCCTGATTGAGGCCTTCAACTTGGAAACATGTCAGGAGACCACATGAGACCTACTATAGGAGTGAAGTCAGCTGTGCTACAGAGTGTCTGCTAAGAAGACCAGCTTTGTCAACTTGAGGTCACCTATCTGGGGTACATATTCAAGGAGTGGGGCAGCATATGCTGTTGGATATCCAGAAGCAAACCATCCTTAGCATCCCAGTTCTATCAACATGAAAGTAAGTACAGGAATTTCTGGGATCCACCAGATTTTGTAGACTCTGGGAGCCAGGGTTTACTGAGATACTCAAACCATTTTATGGGGCCACCAGGGACCAAGAAGATAAGATAGAATGGACCTCTGAGATGGACACAGCTTTTAAGACCTTGAGAAAAGTCTTGTTAGTAGTGGTAGCCCCAGTGCTCCTGGACCTACACAAGCCTTTGAATCTGTATGTAGATGGAAGAAAAGGGCACAAATATAAAGGGCACCACTGGGATTGTGATGTGTGGAATATTAAAAAACGAATCCCACAGCTGTAGCTGGCAAGGCACTGGCGGGCCAACAGGCCTGCTCTCATCTCAAAAGACTCTCTGTCCTGAAGCTCCAAAATCTCTCCACCTGACTCGCTAAGTTCCCATGGTGGGTCACTGCCACGACAGCCCCATGCTTCCAAATTCCCACAGCTTTTTGGGGTGCACTTCATGCAAACCCACGCTTTGTCACCATACCTACTCAGATGCTTCTGATAAATGTCCCATTGCCTTTGACTAGCATTTCAGCCTTCTTGGGCCCTTTTGACAATGTCCTAAGGCCAGCAGGAAGCAGTTACAGAAGAAAAATTTGATGTCTGTTATCCCACCTTACAGACTGAGATGCTGCCCTGCCACTTAGCTTGAGCCAGGAACAGTTAATCAGCAACAGTTCCAGAAAGTCCCACAAATTCCTCAGAGCCTTAACCAATCACAAAGGCACCCACATCCCTGGAGATAGAACCAACCAACCAAGGGAAAGAAAAGTAAAGGTCACCCACTTCTATCCTAACAGGCTTTTAAGTTGAGCCTGCAAAGCTCACACTTCTGCTTTCCATCCTAATGAATTGTAGACCCCTGCATGCTGGGTTTCTGCAAAATAAATGCTGTTTGTTGTTGCATGCTATGTGAGTCTGGGTATCATTCTTTGACAAATTACAGACCCTTACAGTGGTACCCAGGCTCTGAGGTAGCATTTTATAAAATAGTCAATGATTGTTATCTGAGGTTTGTGAGTTGCTTTTCCTGAAGGATTCTCTGAGCCTTTGCATAATTTAGCCCTGAGACATAACTGGCAAACCAAGAAGTGACTTGTATTGCTTATAATTGCTTGGGTAATTGTTCCTTCAAGACAAATGCTTGAGGTTTTGGTACTTGGAGAATGTTTTGCTAAAAGTGTGTTTTGCGTAACAATAAAGAGGCCTCTAAAAAGCTGTATGGAGTTCAGTCCTGGAGAGGCTGATCCACCCTGCTCTTCAGAAGCCTAAACTCATCCTGCAGAGTGCCTTCTACTTTAATCAATGCTCTGTGGTAACCCAGTACATCTCTATTTGATGCCCAGTGTCCTGGTGCTCAGAGAGAAGAGGAATCTGGAAACTCTAGGAATGGAGGTAACATACACTCACAGGGTAAGCAAGACTTCAGAATTTGTCAGAGACGTGGAATTCCCCATCTCAGTAGTAGTACTATGTGCAGTTGCTAACATACTTACTAACATGATAAGATTTAACTGAACAACTGTTGTAAATATTGCAGATATAAATAAGAAGTCTCAGGGCTGGAACTATGACTCAGGTTAGGAGCACTGGCTGCTCTTACAGAGGACCTGAGCAACCACATGGTGGCTCACAACCGTCTGTAATGAGATCTGGTGCAGGCATACATGCAGGCAGAAAGCTGTATACATAATACATAGATAAATCTTAAATAAATAAATAAGAAGGCTCCTGAGACAAAGAATTAAAAAACGGAAAAGGATTTTCCCAGTAGAGGAAGGGGAAATATTTAATGTAGTTAATATAGGGTCAGGTCCCATAGGCTCCTGTGCTTGACTGCTTGGCCCATAGGGAATGGCACTATTAGTAGGTGTGGCCTTGTTGGAGGAAGTGTGTCACCATGGAGGCAGTCTTTGTGGTCATTGTATATGTTCAAGCTCCGCCCAGTGTGGAACCAGTCCCCTTCGGATCAAGATGCAGAACTCTTGGTTCCTGTAGCACCAATTGTGTCTGCAGGCTGCCACGCTCCCACCTTGACAATAACAGACTGAACTCTGAACCTGTAAGCCAGCCCCAATGAAATGTTGTTCTTATAAGAGTTGCTGTGGTCAGGATGTCTCTTCACAGCATTAGAACCCAAACTAAGACTTTAATCAAGGCCTACAAATGGGAAGGATCTAGAAACAAAGAATAAAGAGAAAAAAGCCTCTTCCCTGTAGGAATACATGAAGGAGAAAGGCTCCTTCTCACAGAAAACAGAATCAATGGCGGCTGGACCTCAGAGCTGGCTGGCTGGGTGCTGCCTGTCAGCTCTTTCTGCCCAGTGCAGAGAGAAGCAACACCTGAATTTCAAGGAATGGTGGGTAGAGATTCACTGCTGCAGCAAGAGCCAATACAGCTCAGAACCTTCTTGTTGTTTGTTTACTTGAATTTTATTTTATTTTCTTTATTTTTTGGCTTTTTCCTAATAATGGGAATAACTCAATATGAAAGGCCCCTTTGTGGGAAATTCTTTTTTGTTTTCCCCTAATAGCAGGAATAACTCAATATCAATGGTCCTTTCATAGAAGGAAAATTTAAAACAAGCCCAATATCTAGCACAAAACACTTGCAATCAGGGCATAAAGCACTAAGCCAACGCTGTTTAAATTTCCAGAGGTATTAGTCGTTAGTTATATGAAGGAGGGTTCCTTCTCTTCATCATCTAATTAGTGCTTAAATGAATGCTTCATTTTAATATTAAATAAATGGAAAGACTAAAATTCCTGCATAGCATGGTGACAAGCAGGCAGGCACTGGAGCAGAAGCTGAGAGCTACAGGCTGATACATAAACAGGCCCCCACCCCCCTAACTTTTTATTCTTTGTGTATTTCACATCAAGCAACCCAATCCCAGTGATCTCCCTCTCTCCACCCTTGCAACCTTCCCCACAACAGAGAAAAATTAATCTCATTGTGGAAGCTGTGGTGTGTCACAGTGTGTCCCACAGCATACACTTTTGTCCGTATGTCTAGGTGTGTCTTGTCCTATTGAATCTAGACAAGGTAGTCCAGGTAGGGGAAAGGGGTCAAAGGCAAGCAACAGAGTCTGACACAGCCCCTAGAACAGCCACAGTTCTAGTTGTTACAGGTCCCACATCAAGACCAAGCTGCACATCTGTTCCAAATGTTTAGGACGTGTGGGTCCATCCTATGCACGCATGCTCTTTGGTTAGTGGTTCAGTCTCTGTGAACCCCTATAGACCTAGGTGAGTTGATTTTGTAGATTTTTTGTGTTGTTTTTGATACCTCTGTTCCTTCTGTCTTTCCTTCCGCTCTCCCACAAGATTCCCTGAGCTCCACCTAATGTTTTGCTGTGCGTCTCTGCATTTGTTTCCGTAAGCTGGTGGGTAAAGCCTCTCAGAGGATAGTCATGCTAGGCCCTTTTCTACTAGCAAAGGAGAATATAATTAATAGTGTCAGGGGTGGTCTTCCATGCCATGGGTCTCAATTTTGGGGGCAGTTATTGGCTGGGCATTCCCTCAAGTTCTGTTTCATCTTTATCCCTGCACATCTTGCAGGCAGGACAAATTGTGGGTGGAAGGTTTTGTGAGTGGGTTGGTGTGCCCATCCTCCATTGCATCTTTTGCCTGGTTACAAGAGGTGGCCATTTCAGGTTCCATATCTCCTAAGGCTAGGAGTCTTAGCTAGGGTCACCCTCATAGGTTGCTAGGAGTTTCTCTTGTCCTAGGTTTCTAGTTTGTTCCAGAAATGCACTCCCACCAGTTTCAGTCTCTCCCTCAGTTCTGCCCACACTTCATCCCTCCTGTTCCCCTACCCAATCCCTTTCCCAATCAGTGCCTTCCCTCCATCCACTCCAGATGCCTTTCTAATCAGACCAGCAATGGAGGAGTGTTCCTCTTGCTTCACATCCTGAGCTGTCACTTGAGTTTTTGATCTTAGCCATTCTGATGGGTGGAAGATGGAATCTCAGAGTCGTTTTGATTTGCATTTCTCTGATAACTAAGGATGTTGAACATTTCTTTAAGTGCTTCTCAGTCATTATAGATTCCTTTGTCAAGAATTCTCTGTACCTCATATTTAAATTGGGTTATTTGGTTTGTTGGTGTCTAATTTCTCAAATTATTTATATATTTTGGATATTAGCCTGTCAGATGTAGGGTTGGTGACGATTTTTTTCATTCTGTACGTTGTTCCATTATGGTGTCCTTTGCCTTACAGAAGTTTTTCAGTTTCATGAGGTCTCATTTACTTTTTAAAAAGATTTATTTTTATTTATATGAGTTCACTGTAGCTGTCTTCAGACGCACCAGAAGAGGGCGTTGGATTTCATTACAGATGGTTGTGAGCCACCATGTGGTTGCTGGGATTTGAACTCAGGTCCTCTGGAAGAGCAGCAGTGCTCTAACCACTGAGCCATCTCTCCAGCTGTGAGGTCCCATTTAGTAATTGTTGATCTTAGTGCCTGATCTGTTGGTGTTGTGTTCAGGAAGTTGTCTCCTGTACCTATGTGTTCAAGGCTATTCTCCACTTTCTCTTCTATTAGATTTAGTGTATCTGGTTTTATGTTAAGATCTTTGATTCACTTGGACTTGATTTTTGTGCAAGGTGATAAATATGGATCAATTTGCATTCTTCTGCATGCAGACATTCAGTAGGATCAGCACCATTTATTGAAGATGCTTTCTTTTTTTCATTGTATAATTTTGGCTTCTTTGTCAAAATTAAGTTCTGTAGGTGTGTGGGTTTATTTCTGAGTCTTCAATTCTATTCCATTGATGAAACTGTTTTCATGCGAATACCAGGTGTTCTTTTTTTTTTTTTATTACTATTGCTCTGTAGTACAACTTGAGATTGGGGATAGTGATAACTCGACCAGAAGTTCTTTTATTGTACAGAATTGCTTTAGCTATCATGATTTGTTTTTTGTTTTTTTATAGTTTTTTTTCTCATATGAATTTGAGTACTCTTCTTTCAAGGTCTGTAAAAACTTGTAACACAAATTGTGTTGAACATTTCTTTAAGTGCTTCTCAGCCATTATAGATTCTTTTGTCAATTATTTTCTATTTAGCTCTGTATTCATTTTTAAATTGGGTTATTTGGTTTGTTGGTGTCTAATTTTTCATATATATATATATATGTATATATGTATATGAATGATAACAACCCTCTGTCAGATGTAGGGTTGGTAAAGATGGGAATTGTGTTGAATCTGGAGATTTCGTTGGTAAGATGGCCATTTTTATTATGTTAATTCTACTGATCTATGAACATGGGAGATCTTTCCATCTTCTGATCTCTTCTTCAATTTCTTTCTTCAGAGACTTGAAGTTCTTCTCATACAGGTCTTTTATTTGCTTGGTTAGAGTCACTCCAATATATTTTATATAATTTGTGGCTATTTGGAAGGGTGTTGTTTCCCTGATTTCTTTCTCAGGCTATTTATTGTTAGTATAAATGAGGGCTACTGTTTTTGTTTGCTTGTTTGTTTTTAGTTACGTTTTTAATCCAGCCACTTCACTCTAGGTGTTTATCAGCTGTAGGAGTTCTCTGGTAGAATTTTTGGGCTTCCTTATGTATCATCTGCAAATAGCAGTATTTTGACAACTTCCTTTTCAAATTTTAATCCATTTGAGCTCCTTTAGTTGTCTTATTGCTCTAGCTAAATCTTCAAGTACCGTACTGAATAGATAAGAAGAAAATGGACAGCCTTCTCTTCTCCCTGATTTTAGTGGAATTGCTTTAAGTTTTTCTCCATTTAATTTGGTGTTGGTTCTTAGCTTGATGTATTTTACCTTTATTGTGTTTAGGTATGAAGTATCCCTGATCTCTCCAATACTTTTATCATGAAGGGTGGTGGATCTTGTCAAAGGCTTTTTTATCATCTAATGAAATGGTCATGTGGGATTTTTCTTTCAGTTTATATGGTGCATTATGTTGATAGATTTTCTTATATCAAACCATTCCTGCAACCCTAGGTTGAAGCCTACTTGATCATGGTAGATGATCTTTTTGATGTGTCTAATGTGTGGGTTCTATGTGAGAGTTAAGCTTTAGCAATATTCTTTTATGAATATGAGTGTCTTTGCATTTGGGGCATCAATACTCAGAATTGATTAATCATCTTGGATTTTTCCTTTAGTGAGTGCCCTTCTTCATCTTTTTTGATTAATTTTGGTTGACAGTCCATTACATTAGATATTAGAATGGCTACTCTAGCTTGCTTCTTGGGTCTGTTTGCCCTTTACTCTGAGGTAATGTCTATCTTTGTTGCTGAGGTGTGTTTCCTTTATGCAACAGAAGGATGGATCCTGTTTTTGAATCCATTCTGTTAGTCTGTGTCTTTTTATTGGAAAATTGAGTCCATTGAGATATATTAATGACCAATGATTTTAATTCCTGTTATTTTTTTATTTTAATTTATTCGATATCCTGGGTTTTTTGTTATTCCAAATGAATTTAAGAATTGCTCTTTTTAATTCTATAAAGAATTGAGTTGATAGGGATTGAGTTGAATCTGTTGATCACTTTTGACAAGAAAGCCATTTTTACTATATTAATCCTGCCAATTCATGAGCATGGTAGATCTTTCCATCTTCTGAGGTCTTCTTCAATTTCTTTCATCAGAGACTTGAAGTTCTTGTCATACAGATCTTTCACTTGTTTGGTTAGAGTCACACCAAGATACTTTATATTGTTTGGGGCTATTGTGAAGGCAGTCATTTCCCTAATTTCTTTTCCAGCCTGTTTATCCTTTGAGTAGAGGAAGACTGCTGATTTGTTTGAGTTAATTTTATATCCAGCCACTTTACTGAAGTTGTTTATCAGCTTTAGTTCTCTGGTGGAATTTTTGCTTAACTTTTTCCAACTTTGTCAATTGCTCATGGGCTAGGGACAGTGTATTTACTTGGAGTTCAAGTGCCAGCAAAAACAAGGTTCCAGTCAAAACAGTCTTGGCTTCCTGCTTACACTGAATGGTACTAATTTTCTACTGAGTACAGCATCAGTTTTACCACACAACTTGAATTATGTTAACATTATTTTGCTATTCATTCATAAATTGATTTGAATTATTTATATTTGACCCAGGATTAAAATATCCATATGTATAAATATTTGGTGGTAATCTCTGCTCATAGACTATTTATCCACAACAAACTTGACCTTCTAGTGGAGCTCTGGTACCTACCACCTTACCAAAATGACGAATTTCAACAATAATGTGACAGTTGACACATAAATACTTATGGCCATAGTACAACATGACATACAATTTACATGTGTTCTTACCCAAATGTTTCATCTGGACCTAATTTCCTTTGGATAGAAGATACAATGGCTAAGGGCTGGAAATGTAGCACATTGCTGCTATGTACAAGGCCCTGGGTTCAATCAACACTGAAAATTCAATACAGAACAGAACAGAGTAAGGCCAATTCTATATCTATATTGGGTTCTTCTCAGGATATATACATTTGTAAAAAGGACAGTTTGGAGGACAATGACAAACTTGCTAACATTGTAAAATCCTGGATTATTTCCTTAAGAATAATTATGGTCCTATGGGATAGACGACATTCTATCCTGGCTGATGTAGTAAGGGATAAAATGTTATGACTATAACTTTTTTTTTTTTTTGGTAAAGGGTCTCTACAGTCAAAACTGAACTTGAAGACATGATGTAGCTAAGCTTACCTTCAACTCTTGATCCTCCTCCTCAACTTCCCAAATTCCTGTGATTGAGGCATATTCTACTATATCCAACATTAAAATATATTCTTTATGGTACTGCCCTAAATACCCATATACAAAAAAAACCAATAGGATCAACATAGATTGTTAACAATTTTGAGTCTAGGAGAGCATACAGAAGTGTGTTTTTGACTATTCCAACATTTATATATGCATAAAAATGTCACACATTTATTTTTATAAATGATTTCAATTTGGCTACTTTTAATGTGTTTCAGGAAGCCCAGCAGAGAATACCACTCAGACACAGGTTATAATCAACATAAAATCCTTATTCCAGTTGGCTGGGACTACACTCAGGTATTCAGGACCTAAGGGTAGCACAAATGTTTAGAGCAAGAGGCTATTAAAATAAAAAAAATTCTTTTATCTTGTTCAGTAGCTACAGGGGGAACTTTTGCCCCAGGCAGTTCAACTGAAACCAAGATAAGCAGTTAGGTGGAGGGGGATGTTTGCACACAAAGGCAGTTTAACAGGAATCAAGTTAAATTATCACAGGCATCAATTGATTTCACATTACTAGAATAGTTAGGTAGTATTCCAGGAGATTCTAAGAAAGTCAAATTCTAGTCAAACCTAAAATGACCTCAGCAAAAATAGAAGATGGAGAAACCTCTGCACAGACCTGCCTTGTCACAAATGTATAGTTTAATCTTAATGTCTGGGCAGAGAATAAATAACAGGGTTTTACTTTTTGAAATTTTTATGGGTTTAACCCTTTTAAAAAGTACTTATTCATCTATGGCTGTATTTTTAATATTTCCACCCAAAAACTTAAAAATGGATTCTCAATGAAAATCCATTAATGTTTATCTCATTCATTAGATTGTATCCAGAATGAAGTTATGTAAAATGTAATAGTGGGTGAATGCATGAAGCTTTTCCAAACCATCTGCAATCTGCAATACAATTTGCCACTTATATAGGTTACAGTAATGCTAATAAAAGTGAAACCAATGTAAAAGATATTTTAAAGAACACAGGTATTAACCAAATACTCTCTGAAATATTTTATTATCTAATATAACCCTGCTTCCACACCTTTGGATGATATTGTGCTGGCTATCAACAAACTATTCGAAAAGAAAGGAAACAAGGAAAGGAAAGGAGCCATGGGATGTTAATTGGGAAGCAAGGAAGGCATTTTATGTAAACCTAATTCTAATAATTTCTCTAAATTGACTGTCTTGGCTAAGTAGTGATGGTGAATTATGTTTATAGAATTAACAAGATGAGAATATATCAAGAACTGATGGACACTATATTATTTCTCTCATTTGAAAACTTTCTCAACAGGGTACCTCCCCTGAACAACAAACTTCCCACATTCTTATTCTTTTTTGACATCAAGAGTTTATAAATACTCTTGTTGACCAAAAATCATAGTCTTGGCAATGAATTCTCTGATGTTCAGTAATATTTCCAGAAAAACACTTATCTACCTTCCTTACATGAATAGGACTCCTGATGGCCATGGACTTTCAGGTGCTCTGTAACCTCACCATTTATAATAAAGGCTTTCCCACAGTCTCCACATTCATAGGGTTTCAGATCTATGTGTCCTTTCTGAGAAGGTGTAAGAGCTTGGCAAATTCTAAAAGTGTTCTCACATTTATTGCATTCATGGAGTTTCATACCAGCATAAATCTCTTTAGGTTGAAGAAGGCCTGAGCTCCAATCAAAGGTTTTTCCACATTCTTTACAATGATAGGGTTTCATACCAATATGAATTCTGTAAGCATAGAGTTTTCAAAACCTATTTTAATAAGGGTTTTAAATACTTTAACTTCCCTTCTAGTCCACCAGCCACCAGAGGTAGTGAAAATAAAAAGGTTAATAGGGCAAAGGCAGATGTGGACCTGTTTAGAAATAGTTCTTAAGGCGACTACAATTTTCATAGTCAGGATATCAGCAGTTCAGTTCAACATGAATCAGCGTGCTATCCACTTGGATAGCAGTTCTGTCCAGAAGAAACCACAAGGCTCTGCCAATTGGCCCCAGTCCTCAGAAGCAGCAAGAAGCCTTTAGAATATCATGAGTTCTTTGGTGCATTTCTCTCTACAAATCACAATAAGTGATGATCATCAAAGAAGGCAAGGTGAACCAATGTCACAGCATCATCAGTGAAGACCAGTATCAGCAAAGCCCAACAAAGACCAGCAAAGAGTGGCAAGGTGAACCAATGCCAGAGTGTCATACACTCTCTGTTGAGTCATACTTATACTCTTTCCAAATATCACATTTCCTCTCCAGCAAAACACCACATGCCCTTTCACCAGGCAGCTTCCAGAAAAACACCATGTGTCTGTTCTCAGCACAACATTCTCTCATAAGACAGTTTTCAGAACAATATCACATGATACAACTGAGTCACCCCAAAACCCAGAAATTTCTACTTCTGAATTCTCCAATGTGCATTGAAGGCTGACATAAATCTAAACAGGTTCTTACACTTCTTACATTCACAGTTTCTCATCAGTATGAATTGCCTGGTATACAGCTAGCTTAGCAATATTGCTAAAGGCCTTTCCACATCTTATATCATAAGGCTTCTTACTAATATGAATTTTAGTAAGTCAAACCAAGCTCGGTTTTTTTGATTAATGACCTTCACAAGTCTTAACATTTGTAAGGTTTCTCACCAGTGTGAATTCTTTGTTGTACTTTAAGGAACTCTGCCACAATTCTTTACATTCAGAAGGATTCTTGCCAGTATGAGTTCTAAAATGTCCAAGAAACTGGTAGTGATATTGAAAGGCTTCCCCACATTTGTTACATTGAAATGGTTTCTCACCAGTGTGGATTCTCTGATGAATCCTAAGGGCTGTACCACGAACAAAGCCCTTTCCACAATCCTTACACTGATAGGGTTTCACATCTGTATGAATTCTCTGATGCTGATTGAGTTGGGACTTAAGTCGGAAAGTGGACCCACACTGCCTACATTCAAATGACTTCTCTCCAGTATGAATGCTCTGGTGCCGAGTGAGCTGAGCCAAGACAGTGAAGGCCTTTCCACAGTCCTTACACTGAAAGGGCCTCTCACCAGAGTGAATTTTCTGATGTTGCTTGAGGTTTGAGCGATGATTAAAGGCTTTCCCACACTCACTACATTCATATGGTTTCACACCGGCATGGATAACCCTATGTTCAACAAGGCTGGAGGCATGCTTGAAGGACTTCCCACATTCTCCACAAGCAAATGGTTTTTGGTTTGTATGAACAGTTTTATGGTAATTAAGCTGGCTGGGAAGAGGAAAAGTCTTCCCACATTCTTTGCACTGAAAAGGTCTCTCACCACTGTGAGATTTCTGATGTCTCATGAGATGTATATTAAGTCTAAAGACCTTCCCACAATCCTTACAGTTGAAGGGCTTCTTTTCACTGTGAATACTCTGATGCTCAGTAAAACTTGATTTTCGGCGAAATAATTTCCCACATTCTTTGCACTGATAGGGTTTCACATCAGTATGAATTTTCTGATGTTCATTAAGTTGGTCCTTACGTCTAAAGACTGACCCACACAGCTTACACTCAAAAGGTTTCTCATCAGTGTGAGTTTTCTGATGCTCAGAAAGGTACACCTGAAGCCGAAAAGCCTTCCCACATACATTACATTCAAAGGGTTTCTCACTGGTATGAATACTCTGATGCCGCAAGAGGAATGAGCCACAACTGAATATCTTCCCACAAAGCTTACATTCAAATGATTTGTCTTCAGTGTGAATGTTCTGGTGCCGTGTGAGCTGTGCCAGAACAGTGAAGGCCTTTCCACAGTCCTTACACTGAAAGGGTCTCTCACCAGAATGAATTTTCTGATGTTGCATAAGGTATGAACGACGTTTAAAGGCTTTCCCACACTCACTACACTCATATGGTTTCACACCGGCATGAATAGTCCTATGTTCAACAAGGTGGGAGACACGCTTGAAGGACTTCCCACATTCTTCACATTTAAAAGGTTTTTCACCTGTATGAATGATTTTATGATATTTAAGCAGGTCGGGAAAATGAAAAGCCTTTCCACACTCATTACATTCAAAAGGTTTCTCAACACTGTGAGACTTTTGATGTCTTATAAGCTGTTGAGGGAGTCTGAAGGCCTTCCCACACTCCTTACATTCATAGGGCTTCTCTCCAGTATGAATACTCTGATGCTGAGTAAGAGTTGACCTGCAACCAAAGCACTTCCCACACTCTTTACATTCATATGCTCTTTCTGTATTGTGAGCAAGAGTCTGGCAGGTATAAGGAAACATTTCTTCCTTGTTAGCAATCTTTTGATCATCGTCTCCTTCTTGAGAACTCTGTAGTCCCTTGAATATATTATAGTTGGGGCCATTAGTAAAACTGCAAACCTTGAGGTCAAAAGTTCTCCTGAATTTCTTTATTCTCTGTTTGAATAAATTTATATCATAAGTTTGATTTTCTGGAGACAAATTTTCAGCTTCATAACATGACTCCAAATCTGAAAGAAAAGGAGAAATCAAGAATACTTTATTTTCCTGTTACATGCACACACACATGCACATACACAATTTTCCTATAATATAAAGTTCATTAAATAAATGGCCCGACTGCAAAGTATTTTCTGAGAAGCTAAACATGAGCAAAGAGAGCAACATGGCAAAAATTTATGTAAACAAATACTCTTTATAGTACAACAGGTTGGAAATGGAAGACATGTCTGCTTAATGGGATTACATCTAACTATATGAAATAATCTTAAATGCTTCTTTGCATTCTACAGGAAATATACACCCTTTGGTAAAGGTGTTTAAACCAAATCACGAATAAAAGTCTATCCCAAGCAAATATGTAATATGTATCATTCCTTAAGAAAACTGGTCTGGATTTGGAATTCTCAAAACCAAAACCAAAACCAAAACAGGGTGAAGTCTATGGTGGTAGAAGTATGCAACAAGGAGCCAGAGGTACAGGGTCCTGAGTTCTAGGGTAGCTTGGACTAGATAGTGAGACTCTGTCTGAGAAAAACAAAAACAAGCTTAAAAAAAAAAGAAAGAAAGAAAAAGGGAGATAATTCATTAGATTTTTTTTTTTTTCGAGACAGGGTTTCTCTGTGTAGCCCTGGCTGTCCTGGAACTCACTTTGTAGACCAGGCTGGCCTCGAACTCAGAAATCCTCCTGCCTCTGCCTCCCAAGTGCTGGGATTAAAGGCGTGCACCACCACTGCCCGGCTTCATTAGAATTTTTAAGAAGACTAAGAATATCCAGACAGGGAAACAGGTAGGCTAACTACAGCTCTTTACCTATCCATCTTCTCCTCCAAATCCAATTCCCCTGTCCCATCCCAAGCTCTGTAGCAGATCATCAAGTGTGGCCTCCCCTTCATCCCTGCCCCTATGTCCAGAAGATCACACAGATCCACACCTTCAAACTTACTCCTCCCCATTCACTGCTTTATCCCAGCCTCCAACTCCAACAGCATCCTTTGGCAACCCAAAGACTACTCTGGTCAGTGAAACAGGTAGCCGAACTGCAGATCTTCATCTCTTCCTCCATTCCTCCAAGTCCAATCCCTACTCTCATCCCCAGCTCTGCAGCAGACCATCTGCTGTGGCACCTCCTTACTCTCTGACCCATTCCCAGGGCACTAAGCAGATCCTAGTTAAGCACTTGCTTTCCTCCCTGCTGTAGACCCTGTCAGCACTCCATTCCTAGCCCATCCCCATTGCTAAATGTCAGCTGCTAATATCCAGAAACACATTTCATCTGGAACTCCCAGTAGCCACACCTATCAGGACACCACAAGAATTTCCTATCAGGCAACACCTAATGACCACACTCTCCTAATAGTGCAACAGAAACCAAGGAACAAAATATATATCCAACAAAGACAAGAATAAATATCAGCACCTCGAATTACAACTTTCCCAAAGCCAGATGCCTAGAAACCAGCATAAAAACATAAAACCAGTGTGTTTTAACGAGAGTACAGCAACCCTACCATAGCAGGCCTTGAGTACTGCCATATAACTGAAGCACAATAAAACAACATTACAATAGCCTTTATGAATATGATAGGGATCATTAAAGAAGAAATGAAGACATCCCATAGAGAAATCTATGAAAACACAAGCAAACAATGGATAGAAATGAATAAACAGTTCAAGACCTGAAAGTAGAAAGAGAATCAATACAGAAAACCAAAACTGAGGGAAATCTAGAAATGAAAAGTTTAGAAACTTGAACAGGCTCCTCAGAGGTAAGCCACAAAAACAGAATGCACAAGATGAAAGTCAGAACACCAGGCGTTTTAACACCCAATAGAAGAAATGGATATCTCTGTGAAGACAATGGTAAAACTAACAAAATTCCTGCACAAAACAAGCAAGGGCTGGAGAGATGGCTCAGTGGTTAACAGCACTGACTGCTTGCTCTTCCAGAGACCCTGATTTCAATTCCCAGCAACCATCTGCAATGGGATCTGATGCCCTATTCTGGTGTGTCTGAAGACAGCGACAGTATACTCATATACATAAAATACATAAGTAATTCTTTAAAAACATGCAAGAAATCTGGGACACCATGAAAAGAGCAAACCTAGGAATAAGAATAGAGGAAGGTAAGCTGGGCGGTGGTGGCGCACGCCTTTAATCCTAGCACTTGGGAGGCAGAGGCAGGAGGATTTCTGAGTTCGAGGCCAGCCTGGTCTACAAAGGGAGTTCCAGGACAGCCAGGGCTACACAGAGAAACCCTGTCTCGAAAAACCAAGAATAGAGGAAGGAAAAAAAAAACCCCAGGTCAAAGGTACAGGAAATATTTTCAACAAAATCACAGAAGAAAATTTCCCTAATCTAAAGAAGAGCATGCCTATCAAGGTACAGGCCACATCTAGAATGACAGATTGTACCAGAAAAAAAAGTCTTCTCAGCATGTAATGATCAAAACACTAAATGTACAGGGGGAAGAAAGAATATTAAAAGCTGCAAGGAAAGCAGACTAACATATTAAGTACACCTTCTTAATGAAGACTTTAAAAGCCAGAAGGGACTGGAGAGAAGTTCTACATACTCTAAGAACCACAGATACCTACCTAGACTATTATACTCAGCAAAAATTTCAATCACCATAGATGGAGAAAATAAGACATTCTACAATAACACAAAATTTAGGAAATATTTATCTACAAATCCAGGCCTTCAAAAGGCACTAGAAGGAAAACTCTAACCTAAAGAGGTTAACTATACTTAAGAAAACACAAGGAATAAATAAATCAACAGTAGCAAATCAAAAGAAAAAGAATCAAAACACTGCTCATACCTCTCAATATTAACAGTCTCAGTTCCCTAATAAAAAGACCCAAACAGGATCCATTCTTCTGCTGCATTGAAGAAACACACCTTAGCAACAAAGATAGACTTTATCTCAGAGTAAAAGGCTGGTAAAGGGTTTTCCAGGTAGACAGACCCAAGAAACAAGCTGGAGTAGCCATTTTAAGATCTGACAAAATAGACTTCAAACCAAAACTAAACAGAAGAGATAGGGAGGGATTCTATATGCTCATCAAAGAAAAAAAATTCTACCAACTTCTATGCATAAAACACAGGGCACCCAAATTCATAAAAGAAACTATACTATAATTTAAATCACTTATTGAAACTCACACACTAATAATGGGAGACTGCAATATCCAGCTCTCACCAATAGACAGATCATCCAGACAAATCTAAGTAGAGAAATGCTGGAGCTAACTTGATGTTGTTGTTAGAAACCAAATGGATACAACAGATAACTACAAAACATTTCATCCAGACGTCAAATACTATATCTTCTTCTCAGTACCTCATTGAACTTTCTCCAAATTATACCATATACTTGGACACAAAGCAAATATCAAAAGATATAAGAAAATTCAAATAATACCTGGTAACTTATGTAACCACTATAGGTTAAAGCTGGATATCAATAACAACAGAAACCTCAAAAAGCTTACAAACTCATGGAAACTGAACAGCACTAGGTCAAGTTGAATGAAAACTGGGTCAAGACAGAAATTATAAAAGAAATTAAGGACTTCCTAGAATTGAATGAAAGTGAAGACACCATACAACCAAACTTAGGGGATATGATGAAGGCATTCTAAGAGACAAGTTCATAATATTATGTACCTACATTAAAAAAATTAGAAAAAAAATTAGAGAGTCTCACTCTAGCAACTTAACACCACACCTAAAAGCTCTAGAATAGAAAGATGAAATTACATCCAAAAGGAGTAGAAGGCAAGAAATAGTTAAAGTTGGGGTTAACTTCTGTAAAATAGAAACAGCAGCAGCAACAACAATACAAAGAATCAATGAAAGAAAGAGTTGGTTCTTTGAGAAAATCAGTAGGACTGACAAACCCTTAGCCAAATTACTTAAAAAGTGGAGAGAGAAAATACAAATGAAGAAAATTAGAGATGAAAGAAGGATATAAAAACAGATACTGGGGAAATTCAGAGAACTATAAGAACATACTTTAAAAGCTTGCACTCCACCAAATTGGGAAGTCTAAAAATAACTGGTGATTTTTTTTTGATACATACCATTTACCAAAGTAAATAAAGATCAGTTAAGCAATTTCAACAGACCTATAACTCTTAGTGAAATGGAATCAGTAATTAAGTCTCTGAACCAAAAAACAAAAAACAGGGCTAGATGGTTTTAGTGTAGAGTACTACTATACTTTTAAAGAATAGTTCATGCCAAAGAACATGCAAAAATTGAGACCTTGGAACACTCAGCTCTAGAAGAGATGTTTTATCAAACCCTCCCCTAAAGGTTCACAAAACCCTATAGGAGATAAATAGAAACAGTGTAAAATGCTGGGTGTTGGTGGACCAGTCCTTTAATCCCAGCACTTAGGAGGCAGAGACAGGAGGATCTTTGAGTTTCAGGACAGCCTGGTCTACAAGATGAGTTTCAGGATAGCCAGGGCTACACAGAGAAACCCTGTCTTGAGATACGAACAAACGAACAAACAACAACAACAACAAAAAGAAAGGAAAAAAGAAAATGTGTAAAAGGCAGAGGGATGGAAGACATCAAGAAAATAAGGCCCTCTAAATAAACACAATAAAACCCATATGATTTGACAGAGACTGAGGCAGTATGCATAGGGCCTGCACGACCCAATCTTCACAAGGTTCTTTGTGCATGAATTATGGCTTTGAGGTTAGTGCTTTTAGGGGATTCATGAGTGTGTAAACAAGTGGGTCTCTCTTTCTTGTGCCTTTTCTTGGTTTTTTTAGCTTTTGTTTGGTTCTGCCACCCGGACCCCAGTAGAATCTGTGTGACAAGTTCAACAGACTAAGGCATTAGACTTCAAAAGAAGGAGGTCTCCTGGAACTGGTCGTGGAACTCTCAGCTGGAGAACACATACTGAGCCGTGGTTTTCATGGCATTTTTCTTTTTTGTTCTCTTTCATTCCTTTTCTTACCTACAGGTTCCTGGTAGCTCAGACAATGATCTTAAGCAAGAATAATGGGTACAAAACCAACCCTTAAGACGGGTCACTAACATGACCTTATCTCCAGGAAAACCAATGCTTTACTTTTCAAACCAAATTATTATGATAGATAAAAACTTTCCCAACAATAAAATTTCATATGGCTACATATGTGTCATTGGAGGTGGGTTTTGGTATATGGTAAAGAAAGCCTTAATTAGAAAGAATTAAAATAGTTTAAATTTATGCTTTGAAGATTTATAAAAACTCAGGCATTAGATGTTAAGCAATAATTAACCATAGGGGCTGGAAAGTTAGCTCAGCAGTTAAGAGCACTGACCGTAAAGAGTAATTAACCTGTTCTGGGGAATATGCCACTAGTCTTGGATGATCCCCCTATTGAACATATTCTTTTAGAATTGTTATATTTTTGACGATGACGTTATCTGTTCTGTTTGTGATTCACTAAACATGTAGTTTCAGAGTCGTAATGCTTAGATGATTTTTGTATTTTACTGTGCCAAATGATTCTTGTTGGTATTCATGATTGTTTTGCTGGATATGGTTTCTAAGAGTTGTGTCATGTTTGGTTTAATGTATAAAACCCCCTGCTTGAGAGCTGCAAAACACACTCAGATTCAAACTGCCTCTGTGTTTTTTTCTGTTTGTTACCACCGAACCCTTACCTACCTGGACTTTGAGAACCCTCAACCCAGGAACCCCCATACCCAGCTGGGGTGGTCCGTGGCAGTTGGTGGTTTTTTTTTTTGTCCTATTCCAATATGTCAGTTTATATTATATTATATATTGTATATATTATATTGTATTATATTATAAGTTATCATTATCCCTTATAAGCCTGTTTATTTTCTAAGAAGAGAGAAAAACAGAGTAGATCCAGATGGGAGAGGAGGTGGGGATAAAGTGGGAGGAGCAGGGCAAGGGGAAGCGATAATCAGCATGTATTCTGTGAGAAAATTTTTATAGAAAAGGGGAGGAGAAAAAGAAGACTAAGGAAATCTAATAATAAATACATTCAAGAAATGTGACACTGACATGTCCACAAAACTAAAATTAAACCAAATTAAATGAAAATAAAAAATACATAAAAAGACTGTGCGGGTACTAATACTAAAATGATAATTTTCTTAGTATAATAGTAAAAGATTGTTTACATTAACTAGAATTGATGGAAAGTTGTGTGTGGATAACATCCTAAACGAGGATGCATGAAGCACTTAGTGTCAAGTGTCATATTAGTGGCCTACCATCAAAGAGTTCAACAAAAAGTGTTAAACATGTAGTTGTAGACATAAATACAAAATGCTATCAATTAGTAACATTTTTTGTATGTGCTGTTTTATTTTGAAAGGTTTTGTTGTTACAGTTGTTATTTGTTTGGGTTTTTTATTTTTGGTTTATTTTTTTATTTTTGGCCAGGTAAGGAGTGAAACTATGATGACCACTAGACTGAGGCCCTGGGGCCTGGACAAGGACCTAGCCTGAGATGACCACCAGTCTGACACCGGGCAGGCATGAGAAGCAGACATGCCCGAGATGGCCTGCCTGGTGCCATAATTCATGAGTGGGGCATAGCATTTCTGAGAGGAACTCAGACACTCAGAAACCCCAGGTGACTCTAAGAGAAGCAAGTAAGTGATGGAGAAAACACAGTGAAGAGTGAAGAGAAACAGAAAGATGTGGGCACAATGAATTGAGGAAGATCTGGAAACTTGAGGGTATTGAGGAACAGCCAGATTTGATGGGCTGGTGATGCTACCTGGGACCATGGTGGGGTCCTGGCCTGTGCTGCCACAGGGGGCTACATTGGAGCCTTTGGCCCTGCAGCACCAGGAGTCTATTACCACCAAAGGCCAGGCAGATATTCTTGGTCTGGGACGCCACCAGGGACATGCTGATGTTTGAGGGCTTTGCAGAACTGGCCCCACTCCTTACTTGAGCATCGTATTAGAGTCAGCCCTGGAGGCATGGGAACCAGAGAGCTGCCCCTGCCCCGAGTCAGCCACAGTACTCAGGAAAGTGGGCATTGCATATTGTAGGTAGAATGGGTGAGATGACCCTAACACTTGTCTCCCATGTGGTGGCATTAAAAAGGGACAGATACCCTCCTCTCCCCTTCACCACCTGTGACAGGTGGGAGACCTGGCCCTGAAACCATGAGAGCAGGAGAGCTGTCCCTGCCCCTCACTAGCTGCGACATTTGAGAGAGCAGGTCCTGCACTTCACCTGGTCAGCACATTAGAGCTGACCCGGGAGGCAGGGCAGGGGTGTGAGTGTGAGAGAGCTGGCCCCACCACTTTTCTGCCATGTAGTGACAGAGGGAAGGGAAAGATGCCCCCACCCATCCCTTGCCACCTATAGTAGACAGGAGAGCTGGCCTTGCTCTGAGATCATCAGAGTGGGAGAGCTGGCCCTGCCCCTCACCTGCTGTATCACTTGGAAAAGCGGGCCTTGAACCTTGCTTGGGCAGCACAGTCAAGCTGACCCTGCTGGTGGGGGTGCAGGTAAGCTGACCCGAGAGCATGAGTGAGCTAGCCCAGGACAGCAGTGTGTGTGTGTGTGTGTGTGTGTGTGTGTGTGTGTGTGTGTGTGTGAGAGAGAGAGAGAGAGAGAGAGAGAGAGAGAGAGAGACGCCGACGCAGACAGATGCTCCCTCCCCATTGCTCCATATCTATGGCAGATGAGAGAGCTGGCTCCAGAGTCATGAGGTGGAAGAACTGACCCTATCCCTCACCAGCTCCGACACTCAAGGTAGCAGCTGTGCACCTCACCTGGACAGCAACGTAGAGCTGTTCCTGCTTCTAGGGCTTGCTGGTGATCTGGCCCTGAGAGAGTGACAGCAGGAGAGCTCATACCTCTCAAGCCCAGATCCAGGACCACCCACACATCTATCCCATTGTTGAACTGCTGGAATGCATGAAGGGGCCAGTCCTACAGATCCAAAACTATAGGATCTCCATGACACAGGGCAACAACAGGATATCCAAGAGGAGTCTCATTGAGGTTTCAGTATTGATAGAGTAGCAGAAGCCAGAAGCCTCATTCCAGACCAATAAGTCATTGTAATGAACATTTGCAAGCAAAGAAGTGTGGACAAAAGGGTGTACAATAGGACACTCTGTGACACACCACAGCTTCCACAATGAAATTTTTTTCTCTGTTGTTGGGGGGAGTTGCAAGGATGGAGAGTAGCTATAAGGGGAGAGGGAGATGAGTGGGACTGGGGTGTATGATGTGATATTCACCAAAAAAAAAAAAACAATAAAAAGTTTAAAAGTTTAAATCACACATCACATCCTACACATCAATAATGGGAAACTTCAACACCCCACTCTCACCAAAAGACAGGTCATCTAGACAGAAACTAAATGGAGAAATAATGGAGCTAACAGACATTATGAATCAAATTGACCTAACAGATATCTACACATTTCATTCAAACACAAAAGAATATACCTTCTTCTCAGCACATCACAAAACCTCCAAAATTGATCATATATATACCTGGTCACAAAGCAGGTCTCAACAGACACAAGAAAAATGAAATAACCTCCTATATCTTACCACCATGGATTAAAGCTGCACTTCAATGATAATAGAAATAAAAGAAAGTCTACAAACTCATGGAAGTTAAACAACTCTCTACTAAACAATCACTGGGTGAAGGAGGAAATAAAGAAATTAAAGATTTTCTAGAATTCAATGAAAATGAAGGCACAACATACTCAAACTTATGGGACACAATGAAAACAGTGCTAAGAGTAAAGTTCATAGCACTAAGTGCCTTCACAAATAAATTGGAGAGATCTTTTACAGTGACTTAACACTATGCCTGAAAGCTCTAGAAGAAAAAGAAACAAACACACCCAAGAGGAGTAGATGGCAGGAAATAATAAAAACCAAGTCTGAAATACATAAAATAGAAACAAAGAGAATAACACAAAGAATTGGTTCTTTGAGAAAAATCAACAAGATTGACAAATTCTTTCTTTTTTTTTTTTTTTTTTTTTTGGTTTTTCGAGACAGGGTTTCTCTGTGTAGCCCTGGCTGTCCTGGAACTCACTTTGTAGACCAGGCTGGCCTCGAACTCAGAAATCCTCCTGCCTCTGCCTCCCAAGTGCTGGGATTAAAGGTGTGCGCCACCACCGCCTGGCAAGATTGACAAATTCTTATCTAAATAAATATCTTATCTTAGTAAATAAAAGGCAGAGAGAATATCTAAATTAACAAAATTTGAAATGAAAAGGGGGACATAACAACAGACACCAAGGAAAGTCAAAGGATCATTAGGACTTACTTCAAAAACGTATATCCATAAAACTGGAAAATCTAAAAAAAATGGACAATTTTCTCCATTAAAAGCCACTTACCAAAGTTAAAACAAGATCAGATAAACAATCTATGTAAACCAATATCCCCTAAGGAAATAAAGAGTCATTAAAAGTCTCCAACCAGGAAAAAAAGCCCAGTTTTAGTGTAGAAACCTACCAGACTTTCAAAGAAGAGCTAATACCAATACTCCTCAAATTATTCTACAAAACAGAAACAGAAGGAACACTGCCAAATTCATTTTATGAGGCCACAATTAACCTGATACCCAGACCACACAAAGACTCAACAAAGAAAGAGAAATTCAGACCAATTTCCCTAATGAACACTGATGTATAAATACTCAATAAAATTCAAAAACATAATCCAAAAAAATATATCAAAAAGATCATCCACCAAGATCAAGTAGGCTTTATCCCAGGGATGCAGGAATGGCTCAACATACAAAAATCCATTAATGTAATCCACCATATAAACAAACTGAAAGAAAAAACCCCCACATGATCATCTCAATAGATGCTGAAAAGGCCTATGACAAAATCTAATACCCCTTCATGTTAAAAGTCTTGGAGATCAGGGATACAAGCCACATAAACGCAATAAAGGCAATATACAGCAAGACAATAACCAACATCAAGTTACATGGAGAGGAAGCAATTCCACTAAAATCAGGGACAAGATAAGGCTGCTGTAGTGGCTGGGTTTGTGTATCAACTTGACACAGGCTGGAGTTATCGCAGAGAAAGAAGTTTCATTTGAGAAAATGCCTCCATGAGATCCAGCTGTAAGGCATTTTCTCAATTAGTGATCAAGCGGGGAGGGCCCCTTGTGGGTGGTGCCATTCTTGGGCTGGTAGTCCTGGGTTCTATAAGAAAGCAAGCTGAGCAAGCCAGGAGAAGCAAGTCAGTAAGGAACATCCCTCCATGGCCTCTGCATCAGCTCCTGACCTGCTTGACTTCCAGTCCTGACTTCCTTTGGTGATGAACAGCAACGTGGAAGTGTAAGCTGAATAAACCCTTTCCTCCCTAATTTCTTGGTCATGATGTTTGTGCAGTAATAGAAACCCTGACTAAGATAGCTGTCCATTTTCTCCATATCCATTCAGTGTAGTACTTGAAATTTTAGCTAGAACAGTAAGACAACAAAGGACACCAAGGGGATTAAAATTGGAAAGGAAGAAGTCAAAATTTTGCTATTTGCAGATGATATGATAGTATATGTAAGTGAACCCAAATATTCTACTTGGGAACTCCTCCAGCTGATAAATACCTTCAGCGAAGTGGCTGGATATAAAATTAACTAAAGTAAATCAGTATCCCTCCTATATACAAATGATAAATAGGCTAAGAAAGAAATCAAAGAAACAACACCCTTTACAATAGCCACAAATAATATATCTTCATGTGACTCTAACCAAGCACGTGAAAGACCTGTATAATAAGAACTTCAAGTATTTGAAGAAAGAAACTGAAGAAGGTATCAAAAGATAGAAAGATCTCCCATGTTCATGGTTTGGTAGGATTAACATACTGAAAATAGCCATCCTACCAAAAGCAACCTACAGATTCAAGGCAATTCAAACACAATATTTTTACAGACTATGAAAGAACAATACTAAAATTCATATAGAAAAACAGAAAGCCCAAGATAGCTAAAACAATCCTGTACAATAAAAGAATGTGTGGTGGTGTCATCATCTCTGATCTCAAACTGTGCTATAGAGCAATAATAATAAAAACCACAAGGTATTGGGATAAAATCTAGACAGGATGATCAATGGAAGTGAGTCAAAGACCTAGAAATAAATCCACACACATATGGACCCCAGATTTTTGGTAAAGAAGCCAGAAATGTACAATGGAAAAATGAAAGCATCTTTAACAAATGGTGCTGATCTAATTGGATGTTGGCATATAGAAGAACACAAATAGATCCATATCTATCACCTTGCACCAAACTCAAGTCCAAGTGGTTCAAAGACCTCAACATAAAATGGAATAGACTAAATCTAAAGAATAGAAAGTGGGGAACTACCTTGACTGGCACAGGAGACAGCCTCTTGAACAGAACACCAACCATGCAAGCACTAAGATCAACAATCAACCTCATAAAACTGAAAAGCTTCTATAAGGCAAAGGACACTGTCAAAAGGTCAAAGTGGCAGCATACAAAGGGAAAAGACTTTCACCAACCTCACATCCAACAGAGAACTGATATCCAATATATATAAAGAACTCAAGAAACTAGACATCAACAAACCAAATAATCCAATTAAAACATGGGGTTCAAACTTAAACAGAGAATTTTCAACAGAGGAATCTGTAACTCCTGACAAGTACTTAAAGAAATGTTCAACATCCTTAGCCATCAGGGAAATGCAAATCAAATTGACTCTGAGATTCTCAGAATAGCTAAAATCAAAGACCCAAATGGCAGCTCATGCTGGTGAGGATGTGGAACAAGGGGAACAGTCCTTCATTGCTGATAGAAGTGCAAACAATTAAGCCACTTTGGAAATTAAAATGGTGATATCTCAGAAAATTTGAAATCAATCCACCTCAATACCCAGCTATACAACTTCTGAGTATATACCCAAAAGATGCTCCACCAACCCACAAGGACTCTTACACAACTAGGTTCATAGCAGATTTATTCATAATAGCCAGAAAGTGGAAACAACCTAGATGTGCCTCAACTGAAGAAGGGATTAAAAAAATATGGAATACTACTCAGCTATTAAAAAAAAACACTGTCATCTTGAAATTTCCTGGCAAATGGATGGAACAAGGAAAGGTCATACTGAATGAGGTAATCCAGACCCATATGACAAACACGTTATGTACTCACTTATAAGTGGATGTTAGCCATAAAGTAACAGATAACTATGCTACAACCCACAGACCCAAAGAAGCTAAGTAAGAAGTAGGGATCAAGGGAGGGACACATGAATCTCACAAAGAAGGGAAAACAGAATAGACCTCATGGGTTGATGGGGAGGGGGATGAGATGGGGATGAGGGTGAGGTGTGGGGATGGGAATGGGGATGGGAACAGGAGGGATCAGGTGTGAGGAAGGTGGGAGAGAGTACTAAGAGAGACAACTGGAATGAGGGGGCAGTCTTTGGGATAAGCTAGAAACCCAGGGAAATGGAAACTCCCAGGAATCAGTTGAGGGTGATCTTAGCTACAACTCCTAGCAATGGGGATACAAAGTCTGAAACAGTCGTGTCCTGTAACTAGGCAAGACTTCTAGTGGAAGGATCTGGACACCAACCGAACCACAAAACCTTTAACTACAATATATCCTGCCTATAAGACATACTGGGGTAAAGGGGGCACAAAAATTGTGGGAGTGCCCAACCAATGACTGGTCCAGTTTATGACCTATGCCATGAGAGGACCCTTGACACTTCCCCAAAGTACAGGAGCCAGAGGCTGGATAGTCCAGAAACTCAAGATAGAACCAAACAGGAGTGGAAACAACAACAAAAAGAAAGAAAGGAAGGAAGGAAGAGAGAGACAGAGAGAGAGAGAGAGAGAGAGAGAGAGAGAGAGAGAGAGAGAGAGAGAGACAGACAGACAGAGAGAGAGAGAGAGAGAAGAAGAAGAAGGAAGGAAGGAAGAAAGGAGGAAGGGAGGGAGGAAGGAAGGAAGGAAAGAAGGAAGGAAGGAAGAAAGAAAAAAGAAAGAAAGGAAGGAGGAAGAAAAGAAAAGAAAAGAAAAGGTGAATGAAATGATTCCTAACGGTATTCTGCTACATCAGAGAGGCTTCACCCAGCAGCTGACAGGAAAAGATGCAGAGACCCACAGCCAGCCAGGCAGAGCTCCGGGAATCCTGAGGAAGAAGAGGAGGAAGGATTGTGAGTATTGTGGGAGCCAGTAGGGTCAAAGGCAGCACAAGAAAGCATACAGAACCAACCAACCTGAGCTCATGGGGACTTACACAGACTAAACCAACAACCAGGAAGCCTGCATGGGACCAACCTAGGCTCCCTGCACATATGTTACAGTTGTATGGCTTAATCTTCCTGTTGGACTCCTAACAGTGGGCAGGGGCTGTCTCTGACTCTGTTGCCTGCCTTTGGGACCCGTTCCCCTTACTGGATTGCCTTGTCTATCCTAGGAGAGGAGGTGCCTATCCTTACTGCAACATCATATGCCACACTGGTTGATATCAATTGAGGCCGGTTCTCTTCTGAAGAGAAATGGAAGAGGAGTAGATGAACGGTGAGGAGGCAGGAGGAAGGACTGGATAGAGAGGAGGGAGGGGAAGCTGTGCTCAGGATGTAAAACAAAGACACAGAAAGTGGGTCTTCCAACATCGAATGATTTAATTGAGAAAAACCTCTCACAGGCGTATCCGGCTGCTTGGATTTTAATTAATTCCAGATGTGGTAAAGTTGACAAAAAGAAGAGCCCATCACAGCCCCCTGCCAAGCGCAGTAGAAGGCTGTGTGGAGTGTGCACTCCAATGCGGTTTCCCTGGCTTGTCCATCTGTTGTTTGTGAGTCAGGGTCTCCCATTTGCCTGGAGCTGCACAGGGAAACCAGGCTGACTTGCCAGCAAGCCCAAGGGGTCTGCCTTGGCCACCTCCCCAGTGCTGCAGGGAGGACACACCATCACACCGTGACTACAGTAACCATGAAGACAGAGTTAAAACAGTTGGTTCCCCTCCCTGTGCTACAGCTTTCACTGGTGCTGAAACTGTCTCAGCTTTGGTTCACTGGTCAAGAACACTGAAAGCTCTGCCAGAGGCCCTGGGTTAGAGTACCAGCAGCCACCTCTAACCCCAGCCCCAGGGGAGCTGACCCTCCTGTGGCCTCTTAGGATACCTGCACACACGTGTGCACACACACATGTGCACACACACACGTGCACACACACACACGTGCGCACACACACACATGTGCACATACACACACACACACACACACACACACACACAGTCACTAATGAGATACTTTTAGAGGTTACAGAGAGAGGGCACCTGCTCCAGTAGAGGGAAGAAAATAAGAACAACTTAAAGTGATTCCTGAAACAGAAGGCCCCATGACAGCTTCTCTGTGACCTTGACTTCCTTCCCAGGGCTCAGGCCTGTTTCCCACAGGCCCTGGGGCTTTGAAGGAAGTTTGCCACATCCAGGGTCAGCTCTGTGGAGCCTCTCTGACCACATGCTGTGCCTGGCAGGGCTGCAGGCTCACCTCACTCTCACTCACCTGGGCTCAGCCTGTCTGTTTCTTCCTTCACAGTCATCCAGGGCTCTTTCTGCTGCTCTAGTAAGATGATCAGATCGGGCTTGGAAATGCAGCTTCCCACTTAAAAGAAAAAAAGAGATGGCTCATTGTGTATACACTTATTTGTTTGTTTATTGAGGCTCCATCTAATAATCCCATTATGTCCTAGAACATGATAAGTAGACCCGGCTGGCCTTGAACTTCCTTATCTGCCCACTCTGCCTCCCAAATGCTGGGACTGAAGGTGGGTGCCACCACGTCTTGCTTGTGCAGATTTTTAAAACACAGACTTATTATAATGGTCCAGACAGCTTGGCACGGAGGATGACGCCTGTGAGCCCAGCAGGTGTGGGACTGAGCCAAGCTGTCTGAGCTGCAGAGCAAGACCCTTGTCTCCGAAAAACAAAAAACTTCTAAAAGTCAAAATAATGCTGAAGAAAGACATTAGAGAAAGAGGAAAAAGCAACGTGGGTAAGAGACCAGCTGCTTCAGATCAGGGTTTTAATCTCCTTTAAATGCAGACAGGTGCTCGTCACTGAAGAGGAAAGCATAATTGAGTAGTAAGCCTTAAGCTACACTGTCTAGTATAGACTCCATCTCCGCCGTCCACTAATAATGCCATTTATTTAGTCGAGTCCCGTAAGATCCTGTGCTCAATTTTCCCATCTAAAGATTTGGCATGGTGGCACACACTTGAAATCATTTCTCTTAAGGAGTGTAAGCAGACAGATGAGAAGTTCAAGGTCAGTTTTAGGTATGTAGCAAGTCCAAAGCCAGTTGGGGCTCCATGAGACTTGACCCTCCCAAAAAAGCAAAGAAAAAAACACCACCACTACAAATAAAAACAAAAATGCCCAGAATAACCACAAGAAAAAACAAAGAAACAAAACCCCCCCCAAAACAACAACCAAATCAGCTACCACAACAAAAACAAACAAAACATCCAAATAATAGTAATAATAAATTAAGTAATAATAACAATAATAACTGATTATTTAGATTGTGCTGCTAACTAACAGACAGGGTTCACATTAAGATGAAATACTATACTCAAATATCTTGAATTCTGGCTAACCTACAGAAACAGAAAGTCATGTATTCATTTATTCATGCTGGGGAGGGTACGCAGGCCTTGAGCACGCTGGGACCCTGCTCTGCCAGTGAACTGGATCCTACTGATGAAGATCCTTATCATTAGTGCTCACTAAGCTGCCGTACTTCACATTTACAGCTCATTCTTACATTTTGCTCAATGAAAAAGTCAACTCAACGTGAAACTTCTACCACAACGCTTGAATCAATTCATTATTAAGTAAATCGCTAACAGTTCATTTATTTAGTTGCGTATGTGTGCGTGTATGATGTAATTTTGTGTTCGTGAGGGAGTGTGCATGAGTGAGGGGTGTGCCTGTATGCATGTGTGTACAAGCCAGAGACTAACCTGTGTACAGGTTAGGGGTCTTCTTTGAAGGATCTCTGTTTAGTTTCATGAAACAGGGTCTCTCACTGAACCTAGAGCTCAATGAGAGCATCTCCAAGAGATGAGCATAAGCAGGTACTTCATGATGCTCCTACTTTCAACACAATAGGTCTCTCGTTATTCCTTTGGGAAGGAGAAGGAACTCAGCTATCTCTTTTACAACTTTATTGATGAAAATTTATTTTCTGTGTAAGTGAGGACCTGTCTGAATGTATGTCTGAGCACCACATGTGAGTACAGTGGCCATGAAGGCCAGAAGAGGGCATCAGACCCCCTGGAACTGGAGGCACACATGGCTGTGAGCCCCCTCGTGGTGCTGAGAATTGAACATGGATCCTCTACAAGAGCAGCTGGTTGTATTAACCACCAAGCTAATTGTCTAGCCTCTGATTCTAGTTATGGAAGACGGTACTGTCTTCTAATTCACAGTGAAGAAAGCCCACAGTGTAGAGGACACATCCCCCACTCATGGGACACAGGCCTTACCCACTGCGACGAGGTTGCTGTAGGTCTCCAACATCATGTCCCTGTACAGGACCTTCTGAGCAGCATCCAGGCAGGCCCACTCCTCCTGAGAGAAGTCAACAGCCACATCCCTAAATGTCACTGACCCCTGGAAGAGCAAACACAAGGAGAGTGAAACTGGGGAAGCTTTCAAGATGGAAACCCAGAAGGAAAGGACTCAAGCGTGGGAAGGGAGCCAT
Source organism: Tokudaia tokunoshimensis (assembly GCA_036184795.1). Taxonomy (NCBI): domain Eukaryota; kingdom Metazoa; phylum Chordata; class Mammalia; order Rodentia; family Muridae; genus Tokudaia; species Tokudaia tokunoshimensis. The sequence goes on along the minus strand of BTHU01000001.1, from coordinate 11,504,839 downwards.
AAGGAAATGCTCAAGGCACCTGACTGCACGAGCTCCCCATGAACGACGGCTGTGCCCGCCCTACAGAGCCAACAACTGTGCCTCTCCACTCCATCCACACCCTTCAGGGGGGACCCCGCAAAGGACAGATGTCACCCGGGCTCAGGGCAAAATACATAAGGAATGCTGTGAGCCTTCGAAGTTGTTATGGGATCAGATGATATAAAGGTTTGCTGTCATCAGAATGACTTCTATAAACTATATACCACTCCATATTACTGATATATTAGGTTTAATTTTTGGTAAAAACAAAACAAACAAAAAACAAAAAACCTTTCAGGTGGTCAGCATGTCTCCTCAGGTCTTTCCTAACTCCCTGGGTCATCAGCCTGACAACACCACAGATGTCAATCAGGTCTCCCAGGGCAGTCAGTGAGACCATCACCTCAAAGCTCTGAAGCCCCCAAGGCCCCTGTTCCCGTGGGACTGACACCTCCACTGCAGGGACAGTCCTCCCTGAGCACAGACCAAGCAGAGAGCACACCTGGAGGAATGTGTTCAAAGACAACCCCAGTGCCAGCTGGGAAGAGGCACAGACAGGAAGTGCTCAGACCTGCCGACCCTCACTGTAGAGGGGCAGACTGGGCTGGGGGATTCTGGATCCTTGGGAAGCTTCAGGAGGGAGAGACAGCAGGAGTCACCTAACCTGAAAGTCACCCTAGGTCAAAGAGAGAAACGTCAACTTACACAGACCATGTCTTGAGACCTGGAGCTGGCCATTCTTCTTCAGGCTTCCTCCCCTGGGGGACAGAAAGAAGGCCTTTCATTGGACTGTGACTTGATGTTCCCAGACTGACTTCTGTCACTGTGATTTCATCAACTACGTTTATTTCTCAAGCATCCTCACTCACTCTCTCCCTCCCACCGCTCACAGCCTCCCACACACAAATCAGAAGCACACAGGAGTCTACACAAAGCCGACCCTCTCCTAACCCCAGACAGCCCACTGCAGAGGGGTCAGTGTGGGAGTGCAGCATAAACATGTCTGCCTTGAACTTCCTCCAGAAGATGCCAGCAGAAGGGATCCCATCCTCCCCCGAGATCCAGCTAGCCCTGCACCTGGGCCGCTCCTCCTCCTGTGAGCACAGCTTCCTACTGGAACCCCACCTACACAGGCTCACAGGGGCTCACAGCATCCAAATGGCACCTCCTTTGCAAACTCAGGGCTGGAGCCCAGCAAGGCTGGAGGGCTGCGGCTGCAGTGCTCAGGCAGGGTCCAGCACTCTGTGCCCACTTTCAGTAAATGGGACTGTGCACCACGGAACACTTTCCTGAGAGCCTCCGCTCATCTATGATTACACCTTATGTTGTGTCAGTAAAGCCATGATCCTTTATGAAGATGATTAGATGTACAACATCCTGTCACAGGACATGAGTATGGTATGTTCCCTCTTTCCATATTATGGGATATCTTGAACAAAATCATACTAAATTTGTTCCGGGTGTCCTGGGTCTTTTGATCCTAGAGCTGGGTTCCTCAGCCTCAGCATGGCTGACACAACTGTTCTGTCCCGGGCTGAGTGAGGACTGTCTTGTGCTCTGTACTACACTCAGCAGCACTCACCCTCTACTCACAAGCTCTGAGCAGCACACACAACCCTCAGTCCTCCCTAAGATGCTGCACCAGGGGGCAGCCATCACCAAATGGGGACCCAGTGCTGTAGCCAGCAGGTCTAAGCCTTGGTTCAATACACTGTGCGCTTGTTTATCTGTTTTTGAGACAGCCTCTTCTATCTCAGGCTGGCCCTGAGCTCCTAATGCTCCCTCCTCCCTCTCCCATGCTGAGATGACAGCCACGCACCACCGTTCCCAACTCTCAACACACATCTGATAACCTTATGAAATCATACTTTTCATCTCTCCACAAGATTCACAAACAAATGTTCCTTCTTCCATTATCCTCCCTTCCCTCTGCGTACACCAGGCTAGCCAGCCTGCCAGGGACTCTCTTGTCCCCACCCCCGCCTTGCCATAGGAGAGCTGGGACTGCAGACATGCACTGCTGCATCTGGCCCTGCACAGCTCCATGCTTGCAGGCACTGCACTCACTGAGCCATTGCCACAGCCCCCATCTTTACATTTCTGTGATAGTTTTAGTGTGACCTCATGACATTTATAACTGTTTATGCTTCATAAAGTTGGTGACTGAAGGCCAGAGATAAAGTACAGGAGGTTCTTCTGGATGTGGTGGCATAGGGCTGTAATTCCAGCCCTGGGGAGGTAGAGGCAGGAGGCTTGCTCAGAGTCTCGGGCCAGCCTGGCCTACGTGGTGCTACCATCAGTGGTGCTGGTCAACCTCAATTTTAACATTCAGTACAATGACACTGGACCTTCAGAGGCACCACAGGTATGAGTCCACTCAAACAGATTACAATTTACAAACTGAAGCTACTAGAAAAAATATGGAGGAAATCTTCCATGAAGCTGGAAGATTTTTGGGGGGTTATTACTCTAAAGACACAAGTAACAAAAGCAAAATGGACAAGTGGGATTCACATTAAACTAAAAACCTTTACACTTGCAAAGGAAACAGTCAACAGAGTAGAGAGATAATCTAGAGAGTGGGGGAGAATAGTTGCAAACTATAAACTTGACAAGGAGTTAACATCTACATTCCTGCATGTCACTTTATAAGAAATGTAGACAATTCACTGCTCAGGAAACATACTAATTAAAACACGGGCAACCAGAGACATTAACGTCACAATGGGAGACATCCTCAAGTCTGTTAAGAGTGTCCATAAGATGGCTGTGGAGATGGCACAGGGCTTAGAGTACTTTTTGCTCTTGCAGCATATTTGCAGAGTGGGTTTAAATTTCCAGCTTCCACAGGGTGGCTCACATCCATCACTAGGCCCACCCTCGGGATCTGATACCCTCTCTTTGCTTCCTCAAGCACCAAACATGCAGAAAAAACATTCATAAGTGTTTTTTTTAAAAAAAAAACCAAAAAACAACTTATTATCCCAAAGTATATAAAAACTTCAAAGTACCATGCTTTACACAATATGGAAAATTTGATTTGAAAAGTAAAAAATATTTGCTCTGCACATTCATGTTTTTCCTTGTTGTTTTTCAGACAGGGTCTCACTGTGTGGCCGAGCTAGCCTGGACTTTGCTATGTGGACCAAGCTGACCTTGAACTCACAGTGATCCTCCTGCTTCTCCCTCCCAAGTGCTGAGATTAAAATGTACACCACAAAGTCTAGCTTTTCTTTTTGAGTCATTTTCTTAAATCCAACCAGTAATCGCATTATTTCTCACACTCCCTTGTCCTGCAGAACACCGAGGAGAATGAACCCAAAATGTCCTCACAGAGCAGCAACTAGAGCACACCAGGCCCTCTGTATATGGCGGCTCTGCGCTAACAGGGTTCATTCACCACAGGCGTCCTAAGGTTCATGACAGGACTAGAGAGCCGGAAGGGGACAGAACCAAGACTCAACATGGATACCACAGATCCACACCCCAAGATCAACCACATTGTTCATCTGGATCTGGCTGTTTCACCTGTTTCTCTCTTCCTCCATGCCCCGCCCTCTCTCTCACACACACACAGACTGAAAATTATTAACTCTCAAAGATGCCAAATTTAGTTCTATTACTTTCCCACCTGAAATCATGAACAGAAATCTCCTACCACCTCCACTCCTCTGCTGCGTTGAAAGGAAGGCCTGTAAAGATTTAAGCCCATCTGATGTGTGATGCCATTGAAATAGGAGTCGATTTAACAAACCGGAATTTGGAAACCCCAACGCTAATCTCTGGAGTTTCCTATCTATAACATGCACAGAAAAAGAAGTGGCTGTGGAGAGATGTCAAGGGTTATTGATACGATGATGTGAATACTAGCTGGAACAGGCAGGGACACTGTAAGGGACACAATGGTGGAGGTATCAAATAACATGCACATCCTTCATTTACTGACAATTCCATATTCTAAAACTGAAATCTCATCTTTTTCAAACAGAAAGAAAGCCCAAACTCATTCTGGAATCTTAGATGTACAGCAGTGAAGTTCTCATTCTACTCCAGCCCTCCTTTTGAATAATGGCCGAGGTGGGGAGCCTGAAGAAGTGTGAGATCTCAGACTATATCTGAGAGCATCTTCAGTGAGCACTTTCCCTCACTTCCCTCAACACCCACAAGGCTAGGGCTCTGGGAAAGTCAGGGAATTCAACAAGTAGCTGTTCTCTTAAACAACTCTAGAGACACTTCCGGCCTGGAATGCTCCTCCCACGCTCAACTCTGAACCTCAGGGAAAACTTCCCTTCTGACTCCGCACTCTCCTTTCGGAAGTTTGGTCCTCTGCTTCAGCCCCTGTGTCAAGGGGAAAAAGCAGGAGCCGAGAGCGACAAGCACAGTGACACAGATAATGCAGCGAGCTCAAGGCGTGCATACACAGACAGACAGACAAATACACACACACACCACCACCACCACCACCACCACCCCCACACAACTCACACACATCCTTACTGCCACCCCATACCGCGGTCCACATCCACAACCAGACAGCTGCTTCCCGCCTTACTTGGAGACCAAAGCCAGCTAAAAATTTCTTCCTCCGACCAGAAAGATCGGACTTTCTGCATTAGCGGCACCAGGACACCCAAAGCCTATCCATTACTTCTGCTGTGGTGGCTCTGAAAAATACAGTCCTTGTTACCGGAGACCAGAGAAGGCCAGGGCTATGGAGAGATCCCAGCATGCAACTTGGCCCAACACAAGGGAGAGCTGCGTCCTGTGGCTTGTGAGAGTTCCCACGGGGAGGGGGATACTCCGGGTGCTTAAAGGGGAGGCTCCCTCCTGTGATCAAAATAGTTCCGGTTCCGCTAGTGACTGATTTTCTCTCCTGTGGAGACAAGCTGAAGTTTAAAAGTTCAGAATAGGAAGTACGATCAGATCGGGCTGTAACTGGCTTGGTTACGCTTTGCTTGAGACCCACTGAGTGGGATTCCACCTCACTGTGCTCTGGCCGGGACTTTAGTAAATTTGAAAAGACTGAGCTAAAGAATTGTTGAGTTTAAACGTGGGAAGTTTACATTAGCAATTTCAGAGAGACGAATGTTCTGGACCCTCCCAGGGTTCAGTGTCGCTGTATTCGGGTTCAGAAAATCGCCACCCAAACCTTAGATACAACAATCTCTGTTAAGCAAGACTAGTTTATTAAACACATATCATAATACTGGACGTTCAGGACTGCAAAAAGACTCGGGAGCCTAATTTCAGTTCTAGTCTGTTCTCAGGGTAGGCTTTTTTATATGAGAAACCAGGTTCAAAAGTTTAAAGGGCAAGGAGGGGAGCAGTTGGCTTATTAAGCAAAGTATGGTATCAGCTAACCTTTAAGCTGATTGGTCCTGAGTAAGGTAAGGGGTGGGGGATGGGTGGTGAACAGGGGAGTTTCAGAACATTGAGATAACAGAGCAAAAGTATTATAACTTTTTGGCTTATTAGCAGCATTCTTCAATGTCAGCCACAAAACCCACAGTGAGCTCATATGTAGGTGCTGGAAGTGCTGCCCAGTGGTCAGCTCTGACTCAAGGTATTTTAGACATAAGTTGATATTTTCCTTTGATTCAATGGGTCCTACCTCCAGCTTCGTGGAATAAGATTAGCAAACCTCGTACAGATCATTGAGAACATACAGAACAAAACAGGGAATGTGGTCAGCAGGTCCTTGAGCGGCGTCACAGCGCTGTCAGTGACTGGCAGGCATGTTACAGCAACACTATGAAATAGCTGGCAGGCATGGAACAGAACAGCTACAGCTGTGCTGAGGAGGAGGGTACCAGACCATAACTTCTGTTATCTAGACAGGAACATGTGAGTAGAACCACAGCGGTATGTATCAATAGAGCTGTGTCCGTTAGTCAGTCATTTGTTGGATGATGAATGGATGATGGACTAGCACGTAAACATATCCTAAACAAAACCGTACACGTGTTTGCAGAAAACCCTATTTATTGTAACATGACACTATTGAACTTTCAAAACCACTTTTGTTGTTTTTTTGTATTTACACAAATTTTCCAGACTGTGAGAGTAAACAAATGTCAAGAGACTAGACAATCCTAGTAATAAAAGAAGTTGCATTAAAATGTAAATTATCTAAATGCTAAAGTGTAGATTTGTCACATTAGATTGAAAAATAAGTCAGATCCAACCATGTGTTTACTACAGAAAAAAAAATGTTAAAGATAATTAGCAAATCCAAAGTGATCATCTTTGCATAATCAAAAGAAAACGCAAGTCGATTATAAAATGTGGGTAGATTCAGAGGCAAAGGACATTGTCAGTGAAAATGAAGAGGGCAAGTCATCAAGTGACAATAAACTTGTCTGGGTGTAGGAACACATGCCTTTTATCCCAGCAATGCGAGTGGGGTACAGTCAGCTGCACGTCTGTGAGAAGAGGCCACCAAGGGCTACACCGTGAAACCCTGTCTAAGAACTAGAATAGAGTCAGATTATGGTGGCACACGCCTTTAATCCCAGGCCTAAGGAGGCAGAGCCAGGAGAACGTCTATAGACCAGCCAGCCTGGTCTATAGAGTGAGTTACAGGACAGCCAGGGCTACAGAGAGAAACCCTGTCTCGAAAAACCAAAACCCAACACAAAACCAATAAACAAACTAAAAACAAACTCAAAGTATACCTCTGTCTCGAAAAACCTAAATAAGCAAATTAAAATAAACTCAGAGTATACTCCTAATACTCCTCATAACACAAAGAGAGAAAACCTGCTAGAGCAATAAGGAGTGACAGCCAAATCCAGCATCACATACAAAATAACTGATAGAAGACATCCAGAAAAGCAACAGAGTTGATTTAGACAGCAGCACCACCTATGGACACAAGAGAATAAAGATGGAGACAGTTAAGCTCTACTGGAATCATGGTGACGGGAGGGTTACCTGCACACACATCTGTGGCAGAGATGCTCATTACCTGAAGATGTTTCTGTTTAAAGCTTCCTTTTTCAATGCTTTTTTTTTTTTGGAAAAAATATAAATACCAGCACTTTTTAAAAATTAAAGACTGCATCTATTTTAAGATATTAAACAGGCTGATTACTAGACACTGTAGGCAAGGACTCCCCAGCCAGAGCCAGGTAACTTACTGCAAAGCTTTGGTTTCGTTTCACTGGATTTTGGATCATTTATGAACATGCTTAGTTTTGTCATGCCAGTGTATGCCAATCTTCCTTTCTCTTCTGTGTGACTTTGGTTGGTCTGCTCCATCTTTCCTGTGTTACAGTTCTTTACGTAGTGCTATCCCTTATTGCTCATGGGAAAAAAATTAGATAATTGGGCCCCCCTTTTCTGTATTAGTGTCGTGTGGAATTGTGGGTAGCAGGATACATAGAGAGATGGCTGTCCACCATCAATGTTTCATTAGCTACAAATAACTTGAATTCCTGCTGTGGTTCTGCCCAGCCTCAATCTCAGTTCTTTCTGTCTTTGTCTCCTGCTGTGCATAGTAGCTTCATCCTCCTCACATGAAGATGCATCTCTTTTCAAATACTCTCCCATCCTGCTTCTGAAGGTGACAGTAGCCTTGGGTTGAGAAATCCCTCCATTCCCTTCCCCCTTCCTGATACTCACTTCACACCCACCCTCTTCTAGATCTGAGTGAACCGCCCCTCTTCACAATGAACATTGATTTTCATATGTCTAAGTTCTTACATAGGGTTTTATTGTTATTGTTTGGTTTTCCTGAAACAAGGTTTTCTCTGTGTGGCCTTAGATGTCCTGGAACTTCCTCTGTAGACCAAACTGGCCTTCTGAATTAAGGTATGCTCTACCACCTGGCTGGATCTTGTTTTAAATGTCACACGTTGTGGTGCTCTGAATAAAAATCACCCCCCTTCGACTCATAGGGAGTGGTATTATTGGGGATGTGCCCTGAGCAGAGTATGTGTGGCTTTGTGGGAGGAAATGTGTTACAGGGGATGTAGGTTTTAGAAGCTCAAGCAAGGCTTAGTCTCCATCTCCCTGCTGCCTTGGGTCCAGATGTAGAATTCTGTTAGCTCTCTAGAACCATGTGTGCCTAAATGCTGCTACGCTTCCCAACACAATGATAATGGGCTAAACCTCCCAATTGTAAGCAAGCCCCACTTAGGAGTTGCTGTGGTTATTGTGTCTCTTTACAGCAACATAAAACCCTAAGACAGACCTCAATCTAATGAATATGAAGTATGCCTATAGTAATTAAATAGCTTGGGTTGCTGCCTTTCATCCCCATCAATGTTGAGCTTCCTTTAAATCCCATGAAGCTCTGGGTGGCCTGTGACAATGCCACTTACTGATTGCATTCTGTTCATTCCCGTCTTTTTTTTTTTTTCTTTATTTTTCGTGTGTGTAGTGTCACTGTATGTATGTGTGTGGGGAGTGGTGTGTGTGCAGAAATGTACAACTAAAAGACCAATAAGACAAAATCAAAAGTGCCCAAGCAATGCAAAATATAACAAAAAGGTCACAAAAATGCCACCAAGTTTATTTTGTGTTGGCCAGCTACTCCTGGGCCCTGAGGTATGGTTGATATACCAAGTGAGACAGCATTGGAGAACACTGATTTTTATTTGTTAGCAGGTGTCAATTACCGATAGCTCACTGGTTAGGAGTAGGAGCCATGATTCCCCCTGCCTCTCATTGTTGATACTGTCTCACTTGAACCTGTACATACTGCGGACTCTTAGAGTTCATATATGCATCTGTCATGTCTGGAAGTCAGGGTTTCCTTGGAGATACCCATCCCCTCTGGCTCTTATAGTCTTCCTGCCTTCTCTTGTCTGTAGATCCCTGAGCCTCTAGGCTTGTGCTTTTGTTTATTTTGCTTTTCTTTTCCAAGATACCCTGGGATTCATTACATGACACCCAGGCTTGCCTTAAATGTTTGGCAACTCTCCTGCCTCAGTCTCTTATATTCTGTAATTACCGGCAAAAGCCCCCACACCTAGCTTCAATCCTCAAAGGAAAGGACTCTGAATTGCAGGCAGCCAACCTTTTCCCCTAGACATTAGAGCCTTCGGGGGCTTTGTTGTTTGGAACAAAGGCAGAGTCAGGTGCTTCATGTGGGGCCCTCACAGTTCAACTGTCAGTGTTCTGCACCCAAACCCTGTAGAGAAGACAGGACAACATTCCTTCCAGTCACTTCTGGCAGCATTCTGCAACAGGCTCTGCAAACTCCATCAACTTGGACTGTTAGAATGCTGGGAAAAGGTTTTCAGGAGACTTTTCTTCCTAGATTTCTGAGGATAAGAAACGTTTTCAACAGAGTATCTTCTCTGAACCAACTTCCCAAATTCTCATTCCAAAGGGTGTCTTGGCATCAACAGTATATGAATACTCTGATGTTCACCAAATCCCAGGGCAGATTAAAGTTCTCCTATTATTTTAAGTCAGTCTTCCCAATACGAGTTCTCTGACGTTCAGTACGATTCTCATCCAATGGCTTGTCCTCCTTTTTCACAAGCACATGACTCCGGGTGATCATAGATTTTCTGATGTTGTGTAAGCTCACCATTTACAATAAAAGCTTTTTACCGAGTCTTCACATTCACAGGGTCTCAAGACTTATATGGACTCTCTGATGAGCTTTAAGAGCTGAGCTAATTCTGTAAATATTCTCACATCCCATGCACTCATAGTGTTTGACACGAGCATGTATTTTTTTATGTTGAAGAAGGCCCAAGTTCTACCTGAAGGTCTTTCCACATTCTTTACACTGATAGGGTGTTTTACCAGTATGAATTTGCTACTGTGCATAAAGGCTGAACTAAGTCTAAACATTTTTCCACCTTACTTCTATTCAAAGGCTTTCTCACCAGTAGAACTTCTCTGATATACAGAGAGCTTAGAATTACTGTAGGCCTTTCCATATTCCTTACATCATAAGACTTCTTATTAAGTTTAGAATGTCAAAACAAGTTTCATATTCAACCAAAGGTCTTCTCACAATCTTAACAGTGGTAATGTTTCTTACAGTGTGAATTCTTAGATGTACTTTAAGGTCTCTACCACACATAAAGTCCTTCCCACATTCTTTAATTCATGATGATTCTTGCCGGTATGAATTTACTATGTCTAAGAATTCTGGAAAGATATTAAAAAGCTTCCCCATATTTATTACAGCAGTATGGATTCCCTGATGAATGCTAAGTTCTGTTCCATGAGCAAAGTCTGTTCAATCTTCCACACACTGAAAGAGTTTCACATTAGTATGAATTCTCAGATGTTTATTGAGTTGGGACTTACATCTGAAGGCTGACCCACACAGCTCACATTCAAATGGTTTCTCTCCAGAATGAATGCTCTGATGCTGAATGAGGTACGCCAGAACAACGAAGGCCTTTCCACATTCCTGACACTTAAAAGGTTTCTCATCAGAATGAATTTTCCGATGGTGGAATAGGCTTGAGCGATGAATAAAAGTTTTCCCACACTCATTGCATTCATATGATTTCACACCAGCGTGAACAGCGCCATGTTGAATGAGGTTGGATTCACGCTTGAAGGACTTCCCGCATATCTTGCATTCAAAGGGTCTTTTACTTGTATGAACAATTTTATGGCTATTAAGTTGACTGGGAAGAAGGAAAGCCTTTCCACATTCTTTACATTCAAAAGGTCTCTCACCACTGTGAGATTTCTGATGATGAATGAGAAGTGTATTAAGTCTAAAGAACTTCCCACATTCTTCACATTGGAAGGGTTTCTTCCCAGTGTGAATACTCTCATGTTCAGTTAGTTTTGACCTTTGACGAAAGCATTTCCCACATTCCTTGCACTGATAGGGTTTCCCATCAGTATGAATTGTGAGATGTTTATTAAGTTGGTACTTAGTTGGGAAAGCTGACCCACAGAGCTTACACTTGAAAGGATTCTCTTCAGTATGAGTTTTCAGATGCTCAGAAAGGTACACCTGAAGCCGAAAAGCCTTGCCACATATATTGCATTCCAAGTATTTCTCTTCCATGTGAGTTTTCTGATGCTCAGAAAGGTATAGTTGAAGCCGGAAAGCACTCCCACATACATTACATTCAAAGGGTTTCTCGGCGGTATGAATGCGCTGGTGCTTAACAAGGTGTCTGGCAGTTCTGAATTTTTTGCCACATTCCGCACACTCAAATGGCTTCTCTTCACTATGACTGCTCTGGTGCCTAGTGAGGTGAGCCAGAACAATAAAACCTTTCCCACAATCCTTGCACTGAAAAGGTCTCTCACCAGAATGAATTTTCTGATGGCGCACAAAACTTCTGTGTCTTTTGAAGGCTTTTCCACACTCACTACATTCATATGGTTTTACATCAGCATGAATAATCCTATGTTCCACAAGGCTGGAGACCCGGTTGAAGGTCTTCCCACATTCCCTGCATTCAAATGTTTTTGCACCTGTATGAATGGTTTTATGGTACTTGAGTAGGTTGGGATGTTGAAAAGCCTGTCGGCCTTCATTACGACTGAAAGGTTTCTCACCACTGTGAGACTTCTGATGTCTTGTAAGCAGTTGGTGGAGTCTGAAGGCCTTCCCACACTCCTTACATTCATAGGGCTTCTCTCCAGTATGAATACTCTGATGCTGAGTAAGAGTTGACCTGCAACCAAAGCACTTCCCACACTCTTTACATTCATATGCTTTTTCTGTATTGTGAGCAAGAGTCTGGCAGGTATAAGGAGGCATTTCTGCCTTGTTAGTAATGTGTTCGCCAGCATCTCCTTGACAATCCTGTAGTCCATGGAATGTACTATAGTTGGGGTCATTACTAAACCTGGAGCCCTTGAGGTCAAAAGTTCTACTTATTTGCTTTATGCTCTCTTTGGAAATTTTTCTATTACTAATAGGATTTTCTGGGGATATATTTCCAGCATCATAATCTTCCTCCAAATCTGAAAGAAAAGGAGAAAGCAAGAATACTTTATTTTCTGGTAACACGCATACACACATTTTCCTGTAACATAAAAGCCATTAAATGAATGAATACACTCTAAAGTAATATCTGAGAAGCTGAATGGGAGCAAGGAGAGCAGCAATAAGGAAAGTTTATGTAAGAAGATACTCTTTACAGCAGAACAGGCTGGAAATGGGAAGACATGTCTGTGGTAAGAATTCTGGTTTCTTTTAAAACACAGAAATGTTATGGGAATATGTTTTTGTTTGTTTCCTTTGTAACAGCCCTGGTTGTCAGGGAATTGTTTTGTAGGTCAGGCTAGCCTCAAACTCACAAAAGATCCACCTGGCTCTGTCTCCCAACTTCTGAAATTAAAGGTATATGTCACTACCTCCAGCGTATGTTTTCAATCCCAGGGATAGGATATGGGGCTCCTTCAGACTTCCCACAGCAACAGACTATGATTTGCCTAGTGCTATGGCAGGGGCTTGATTCTGCCAGCTATAGATAGTTTTTCCAAATCTCTGATGCTTAAAATTCTGGGGAATCTTGAGAGGGGATATGAATGCTAGAGCACCCAGAGATGCTGAGGGAGGTGCTCCTCCTGCTGCCGGTTGCTGATCTTGTGGTCTGCCAAGTAGTTGCACACAAAGAGAGAAGAAGAAATTGGATATCCTGGCAGTCAAGATCAAAGTTGCCCCAAGAAACTTGAAGCCCCTAATCAGCAGGATATCTGATGACTAAGGATATCAACACCCCTTTTCCCCTCTAGCCTTCTTTTTCTCCTAGTGTTTGGCGGTTGGAAGGATGGAATAATGATGGAGAAGGATTGTAGAAAAAGAAACCCATACAGTATCCAAAAGTCTCTCTACAGGTCTGCTTTACCAGATTATAACTGTACTGAAATAATCTTACATGTTTATTTGCATACTACTTGAAATCAACAGCAATTAGACATTTCTACCAGTCTGTCCTTGGGGACCTAGCAGTAGCAACTTATGTCAACACACACAGCCATGAGGTGTGCCAGGTGTGGCTCATAAAAGGCCCTGTCACTGGAGCTCACTCTCCCGTTCTGTCTTTCTCTCAATCTGTCTTGTTCATTTTCTCTGTCCCTCTGTTTCTCCCCACCCCTCATGTCCCCACTGGAGATAGCCTTTCAATTTCAGTAATGAAGCTTTACATGTTACACATTAGCTTTTCATTGTTACTTTGTGGGTTCTTCTTTTTCCCACCCTTCATCTCCACAGTTTCACCCACTAATACTAGAGAAGAGAGTAAGAAGGATAGAAGGGGGATACAGAGAATGATCCCTAAATCTAACTTCTTTCCCAAGCATTCCTCCCAGTTTCCAGCCCAATCCCTTCAAAAGTTTCTCCTAACCATTCCTCCCTCAGTTCTCCAACAGTATACTTAAACAGTCCTTCTCCCAGTTTTCCCAATGCTAGCAGCTCCAAGTTATAACAACTGTTCTAGCCTATCTGTTCAGCTCAGCTTCTCCTGACTCAACCATCTCCTAAAATATCTTCTGTCCCAAATGCCTTCTCCTCTCACTCTGCTCAATCTCCATTCTCAGCCTCTGCTTTATATCCTACACTGACGGTCATAGGGCCAAGCAGTTCTAACAGCTAAGAATTCTTAAAAGACCAGTTCACTAGCAACCAGAGATCCTTTAAACGGCCAGGAGCACATGATAAATACACTGTAACTCCAATCCCCAATGAAGCTCTTACACTAGATCAATTGTGTGGTATAATTTCTTAGTCACATACATTGGCATAAGCCTGCCAAAGGTGCAACTTGCCATTTTATCCTAACATACATCCTTTAGTAAAGATTTTTGAACTAAATCCTGAATGGGGAGGGGGGGAGGGGGAACTATACCCAACAAAGACAAGACCAGACATCAGACTTAGAATTATACTCTTCCCAAGGGTACATGCATAAATGTCAGCATGAAAACAGAGTAAAAGTTACACTAGAAAAAATGTACACAAGAGCCAAGCAACCCTACCTCCGCAGACCCTGAGTACTGCAACATAGCTGAAGCAAAGAAAAAAAAATAACTTTCATACATATGATAGAAGATTAAAGAGGAAGAAATCCTATAATGGAACCTATGAAAACACAAACAGTGGAAGGAAATGAATGGAATAGCTCAAGACCTGGAAGCAGAACTAGAATCAATAAAGGAAACCAAAACTGAGATACATCTTTAATTGAAAACTTAGGAACTCAAAGAGGAACCTCAGAGGTTCACCAACACAATACAAGAGACAGTAGAGATAATCTGGGGCATTGTAAACACAATAGAAAAACTGATGAATACCTCATGGAAATCTAAAAAAACAGAAACAAAAACAAACAAACAAACCACCTCTACCCAAATTATCCAGGAAATCAGGTAAACAATGGAAAGGCAAAATCTAGGAATAAGAATAGAGGAAGGAGAAAAAACTCAGGTCAAAGATAAAGAAAATATTTTCAATAAAATCATAGAAAATTCCCCTAATCTAAAGAATAATGCCTATTAAGGTACAAGAACCATGCCAGACATCAGCAAACTGAACAAACGAAGGTCCTGTCCTGTCAGCACATAATAACCAAAACACTAAACATACAGGACAAAACAAGAATATGAAAAGCTGCAAAGGAAACAGACCAAGAATAAAGGCAACTTATTGGAATAACACATGGCTTCTTCCTGGAGGCTTGAAAAGTCAGAAGGGAATGGACAAATACTTTACAGAGTCTGAGAGACTACAGATGTTATTCCCAGCAAAACTTTCTATTACCAATAATCATAAAAACTGCATGGTATTGGTATAGAAACAGAAAGGTTCAATGGAACCAAATTGAAGACCCAGAAATAAACTCACACACCTACAGACACTTGATTTTTTTGTTTGTTTGGGTTTTTTTTTGTTGTTGTTGTTGTGTTTTTGGCTTTTTGAGACAGGGTTTCTCTGTGTAGCCCTGGCTGTCCTGGAACTCACCAGGCTGGCCTCAAACTCAGAAATCCTCCTGCTTCAGCCTCCCAAGTGCTAGAATTAAAGGCATGTGCCACCACTGCCCATCCAGACACTTGATTTTTGACAAAGAGCCAAAACCATATAATGGAAAAGGGAAAGCATCTTCAATAAATGGTGTTGGTCTAACTGTATGTCTGTATATAGAAGAATGAAAATAGATCCATATTTATCACCCTACATAAAACTCAAGTACAAATGGATCAAAGACCTCAATGTAAAACCAGATACACTAAATCTAATAGAACAGAAAGTGGGGAACAGCCTTCAAAATGTTGCTACAGGATGCAACTTCCTGACCAATGACTCAGGCCCAAAGATCAACAATTAAGAAATGGAACCTTATGAAACTGAAAAGCTTCTGTAAGTAAAAGGACTCCATTAATAGAAAAAAAAGATATCCTATAGATTAGGAAAAGATCTTCACCAATACTACATCGGACAGAGGGCTAATATCCAAAATACATAAAGAAATCAAGACGTTAGGTATTTACAAACCAAATAACCCAATTAAAACGGGATACAGATAATTCTCAACAGAGGAATCTTGAATGGAAGCATGTAAAGAAATGTTCCCAACATTTTTAGTCATCAGGGAAATGCGAATTCAAACAACTCTGAGAGTTCACCTCACACCCATCAGAATGGCTAAGATAAAAAACTCAAGGACAGCACATGGTGGCAAAGTTTGAAGCAAGGAGAACATTCCTCCACTGCTGGGAGTGCAAACTTGTACAACCACTCTGGAAATCAATTTGGCAATTTCTTGGAAAATTGGTAATAGTTGTGCCTCAAGACCCAGCTATACTTCTCCTGGACATACCCAACAAATGCTCCATATTAGCACAAGAATACTTGCTCAACTATGTTCATAGCAGCTTTATTCATAATAGCCAGAAACTGGAAACCTAGATGTCCCTCGACTGAAGGATAAAGAAAATGTGGTTCGTTTACACAGTGGAATATTACTCAGCTATTAAAAACAAGGGCATCATAAATTTTGCAGGGAAATGGATAGAACTAGAGAATATCATCCCGAGTGGGATAACCCAGGCCCAAAGGGACATGTGTGATATGAACTCACTTATAAGTGAATATTAGCCATAAAGTACAAAATGACTATGCCATAATCAACAGACCCAAAGAAGTCAAATAACAAGAGGGCCCAAGGAAGGATTTTTTGAATTTTTCTCAGAAGGAGAAATAAAATAGATATTGGGGGAGGATGGATAGAGGGAACTGGATGGGAGAGAGGATGGGGTGGGGAGGAGGTCAGATGCAGGGAGAGCAGGGAGAAAAAATGGAAATTGGTGGTGGTGGAGGGACTTGCCAGAGACCTGGGATAGGAGAAGGTCCCAGGAGTCTATGGGAGCAACTCTAGCTAGACTCCTAGCAATGGAGGATATGGATCCTGAAGTGGCCACGTCCTATAGCCAGGCAGGACTCTCAGTGAAGAGATAAGGACAGCAACCCATCCACGAAACCTTTGACCCAAAATGTGTCGTACCAACAAGATATGCAAGGACAAATATAGAGCAGGGATGGAGGGAATGACCAAACAAAGACTGCCCCAAATTGAGACGCATCCCATGGGCAAGAACCAACCTCTGACACTATTAATGATACTCTGTTGTGCTTGCAGACAGGAGCATAGCTGTCCTCTGAAGCTGTCCTCTGAGAGGCTCCACCCAGCAGCCAATGGAAAGAGATGCAGAGGCACACAGCCAAACATTAGATGGAGCTCCAGGAGTCTTGTGTAAGAGTAGGGTGGGGGGACTGAGGGACCAAAAGAAGACAAGGATTCCACTGGAGGACCAACAGAGTCAACTAACCTGGACCCTTGAGGACTCCCAGAGACTGAACCACCAACCAAAAGTAAGCATGGGCTGGACCTGGGCCCCCTGCACATATGTAGTAGATGAGCAGCTTGATTTTCATGAGGGTCCCCCAACAATAGGAGTGGGGGATGTCCCTGAATTTGTTGCCTGCCTGTGGATACTGTTCCCCTAACTGGGCCACCTTGTCTGACCTCAGTGGGAGAGGATGGGGTGATACCTAGAGGGGGCTCCCCCTTGTCAAAGGAGAAGGGGAGGGAGGAATGGGGAGAGGATCTGTGTGAGGGGATTCTGGGAGGAGACAGGGCTGATATTGGGATGTAAAGTGAAAAAGTAAGTAAACGTAATAAATTTTTTAAAAAAAGACAACAACAAAAAAAGAAAATTGGGTGAAGACAGAGATTAAGAGAAAATAAAGACTTTTTAGAATTGAATGAAAATGAAGATACAACACACCCAAACTTACAGGACATGATGAAGGTGGTTCTAAGAAGCAAGTTCATAGCACTTTGTACCTTCATTTAAAAAGAATGGAGAAATCTCACTCTAACAACACCAGAACAAAAGGCTCTAGAACAAAAAGATGAACTTACACCCAAACAGAATAGAGTAAGAAGCAATTACTCTGGGCTGAAATCAATAAAAGAGAAACAAAGGAAAAAAAGATACAAAGTATCAATGAAACAAAGAGTTGACTCTGAGAAATTGAGAAAGACTGACAAACCTTTAGCCAAATTATCTAAAAGTGGAAAAAGGAGATTCAAAGTAACAAAATTAGAGATGAAAGAATGACATGACTGTAGCTGGTCTTTGCTACTTTGTGGGTTCTTCTTCCCCCCCCCCCCCTTTATCCACCCCCACCCCAGCATCTTACCCCATCCCCAGCATCTTACCCCACCCCACTGGTTTCAACCCCTAACACTTGATAGGAAAGAAACAAGGATATAGGGGAGAGAGGACTTAGAAAAATCCCTGAATCTAGTTTCTTTTCTTTGTTTCTTCTTCAACCAAAAGGTATGGTTGGGCCCTAGCACTGATGTTCCCTCTACAAAGTCCTCAGAATTCCAACCTTTACACAGTTGAAGAAAGTACATTTCTGCTTGAGCACAGGGCAATCATGGTCAGCTGGTGCAGAGATTTCGAAGCAGCTTCCCCACTTCCCCACAACTGGGATTAAAATAAAAACACATTCTTATAATATTTCTGGGTTTTTCTCAAAAGTTGTCACTACACATAACATTACAGACACATAGGAAATCCAGAGATTCATTAGAACATGTAATAAAAGTCTAAACTCCACCAAATAGGAAAACCCAAAAGAAATGAGTGATGGTTCCAATACAAACTACTTGATAAAGTTAAAAGAAGACTAGATAAGCAACTTGGGCCATAAGATAACCTCTAGTAAAGTAGAATCAGTAATTAAAACTTTCTCAAACAGAAAGGTCAAGGACCAGATAGCCTTAGCTCAAAATTCAACCAGACTTTCAGAGAACAGTTCGTGCCAATACTCTTCAAATTACTACTCAAAACAGAAACACAAGGAACACTGACCAATTCTTTTTATGAGGCTACAGGCACCCTAACACCCAAACCACATAAAGACTCAACAAAGAAAACTACAGACCAATTTTCAGTTGGTGAAAATTCTCAATAAAATACTTGAAATCTTAATTCAAGAACACGCAAAGATCATCCATCATGATCAAGTAGGCTTCATCCCAGAGTTCCAGGGATGGTTTGACATACATAAGTCAATAAATGTAATTCACCACATTAATAAAATGAAAGGCTAAAGCAAGCAATAGTATCAGATCCAGAAAAGATCTTTGACAACATTCAACACTCCTTCTGAATAAGAATCCTGAAGAGATTAGAGACACAAGGGACAAACACACTGCAACATAATAAAGGCAGTATACAGCAAGCCCAAAGACACCATCACCTTAAATGGAGGGAACTCAAAGCAATTACACTAAAATCTAAAGAAAGATAAAGTGGTCCAAACTCTCCATACCTACTAAGGAAAGTATCGCTAAGGCAGTAGAACAACTGAAGGGGATAAAAGGAATGCAAATTGAAAAGGCCAAAGCATCTTGATTTGCAGATGGTGTGACTGCATACATAAGTGACCTTGAAGATTTCAATGGGGAACTCCTACAGCTGATAAACACATTCAGCAAAGAATCTGGAGACAAATGAACTCACACCAATCAGTAACCCTATATACAAATGACAAATGGACTGAGAAAGAGAAAGAAATCACAGAAATAACACCTTTCACAATAGCCTCAACTAATATACAATACCATGGGGTATCACTAACCAAGCAAGTGAAAAATGTGTATAATATAAAGCAGCAAGACCCTGAAGAAATAAACTGAAGATGAGATGTCAGAATATGGAAAGATCTTCCATGTCCATGGATCATGAGAATGAATATAGTCAACTTGGCCATTGTACAAAGAGCAATACAAAGATTTGATGCAATCTCCTCAAAATTCCAATACAATTCTTCACATGCCATAAAAGACCAACTTTAATCTAAAAAATAAAACCAAGATAGTTAAAAACTATCATGAATAATAAGAGAACTAGAGGAGGTATCACCATCTCCAAACTCAAGTTATACTACAGAGTTACAGTAATAAAAACAGGCACAGAAACAGATACATTGATCAAGAGAAGTGAATTGAAGACATAAACCTATGGACACCTGAAAGTTGCTAAAGAAGCCAGAAGTAAACACTGGAAAAGACAGCATCTTCAACAAATAGGGCCAGTCAAAAAGTACAAAAATACAAATAGATCCACAATTATCACTCTGTACAAAACTTTACTCCAACGTGAAACCAGATACACTGAACCTGATAGAAGAGAAAGTAGGGAATAGCCTTGAACTCACCAACATAGGAAAACAAGCTCTGAACAGCATAAAATCACAGAATGCATGGAGAATAAGAATTAACAGATGGGGCATTGTGAAACCGAAGAGCTTTTGCACAGCACAGGACACTGTCATTGGACAAAGCAGCAGCCTACAGAAAGAAAAAATTTAATAACTACACATCCAACACAGGTCTAATATCCAAAACATATACAGAACTAACAATACCTATATACCTACAAAACAAAAAACTCAATTGGAAGATAGGATGCAGATCTCAACACAGAATTCTCAACAACAAACTCTAACCCCAGCCCCAGGGGAGCTGACCCTCCTGTGGCCTCTTAGGACACCTGCACACATGTGTGCTCGTGCACACACACACACACACACACGCACACACACACACACAGCCACTAGTGAGATACTTTTAGAGGTTACAGAGAGAGGGCACCTGCTCCAGTAGAGGGAAGAAAATAAGAACAACTTAAAGTGATTCCTGAAACAGAAGGCCCCATGACAGCTTCTCTGTGACCTTGACTTCCTTCCCAGGGCTCAGGCCTGTTTCCTACAGGCCCTGGGGCTTTGAAGGAAGTTTGCCACATCCAGGGTCAGCTCTGTGGAGCCTCTCTGACCACATGCTGTGCCTGGCAGGGCTGCAGGCTCACCTCACTCTCACTCACCTGGGCTCAGCCTGTCTGTTTCTTCCTTCACAGCCATCCAGGGCTCTTTCTGCTGCTCTAGTAAGATGATCAGATCGGGCTTGGAAATGCAGCTTCCCACTTAAAAGACAGAAAGAAATGGCTCTTTGTGTATATACTTGTTTGTTTGTTTGTTTATTGAGACTCCATCTAACAATCCCAGGAAGTCCTAGAACATGATAAGTAGACCCAGCTGGCCTTGAACTTGCTTGCTGGGACTGAAGGTGTGTGCCACCATGCCCTGCCAGTGTAGATTTTCAAAACACAGACTTATTTATTATAAAGGTCTATACAGCTTGGCACAGTAGATGATGCTTGTGAGCCCAGCAGGTGGGCAATGAGCCAGGCCCTCTGGGCTGCGATGCAAGACCCTTGTCTCCAAAAGACAAATAAAAAATTCTAAAAGCCAAAATAATGCTGAGACAAGACTTCAGAGAAGAAGGAAAGAAACAACCTTGGCAAGAAACCAGCTGCTTCAGATCAGGGTTTTAGTCACCTTTAAATGCAGGCAGGGCTCGTCACTGAAGAGGAAAGCATAACTGAGTAGTGAGAACAGGAACCCATAGGCTACACTGTCTGTGTAGACCCAGCTCTGCAGCTCACTAATAATGACATTCACTTAGGCAAGTCCCGTAGGACTCTATGCTCAATTTTCCATCTAAAAACTAGGAATGGAGGCACACACATATAGTCACAATTCTTGAAGAGTCAAAACAGGCAGATATAAGTACAAAGCTGGATTTAGTTTTACACCAAGTCCAAAGCCAGCCTGCAGTATGTGAGACTTGTAGCCAAAGAAATGCTTTAGTAATAACAACAGATAAAAATTTAGATTGAGTTCATGCTATCTATGTGATAGGGTTGATACTAAGATTAGATACTATATTCACATTCTTGGATGATTCTCTGATTTACACTAATATAAAATCATGATTTTTGAACTTTCCATGTATTTATTTAGTAATGCTGGGGATGAACTACGGCCTTGAGCATCCTAGGGAGGTGTTCAACCCCAGCCATGTGAATTGTTACCATCACTGTTCTTCATGCTGCCTGTGTTGGCATTCACACCTCATTCTTACAGATTGGCTCAATGAAAAGACAAACTTCACACCCTACAACGTCCTCTACAAAGCAGGTAAAGGAAGTATTCACTGAAGGAAACAGACCTTGCCCACTTCTGTTCTGAGTCAACTCTACGGATTCATGAGTAAGTAAATCAAAACGGCTCTTGTATTTAGCTGTGCACGTACAGGGTATATATGTGTTCATGAGGGTGTGTGCACACATGTATGCATGCATGTGTCTATAGGCCAGAGACCAGTGCTAAATATCTTTGTTGATTGCTCTAGATTTTAATTTTTTTAGACAGGGTCTCTCACTGAACCTAGAAATTGAGAGAACCAACAAGGGGTGGGCAAGCAGGCGCTTCATGAAGCGCCAATTCAACCCAACAAACTTTACATTCTTACTTTGGGAAGGAGAAAACCAGCTCCCTCTTTGAAACTTCTATGGATTAAATTTTATGTTTTGTGTATGTGAGGATCTGACTGCACGTATGACTGAGCACCACAAAGATGCATGTTAGCCATGGAGGCAAGAAGAGGGCATCACACCCTCTCAAACTGGAATTACACATGGTAGTGAGTCACCTTGTGGTGCTAGGAATTGAACCTGGATCCTCTACAAGAGCAGCTGGTCTCTTAACCACCAAGCTATCTCTCAGGCACCTAATTCTATTTGTGGATCCATTTGCTTATTTATTTCATTTATTTATTGAGTTCATTTTGTTTTATTTTCTTTGAAACAAAAGCTCACCCTGTAGATTAGGCTAGCCTAGAACTCAGGATGTTATCTGAGGGTGATGCTGAACTCACAGCAATCTTCTTGCCTCAGCCTCCTGCAGTGAAGCAATGACAGGAATCAGTCACCATCCCAGCTTCAGCGACCACTGGAAAGATGGTACTGTCCTTTAATTCAGAGTCAGGGAAGCAAGCAGTATATGGAACACATGCCCCACTCATGGGACACAGGCCTTACCCACTGTGACGAGGTTGCTGTAGGTCTCCAACATCATGTCCCTGTACAGGACCTTCTGAGCAGCATCCAGGCAGGCCCACTCCTCCTGAGAGAAGTCAACAGCCACATCCCTAAATGTCACTGACCCCTGGAAGAGCAAACACAAGGAGAGTGAAACTGGGGAAGCTTTCAAGATGGAAACCCAGAAGGAAAGGACTCAAGCGTGGGAAGGGAGCCATAAGGAAATGCTCAAGGCACCTGACTGCACGAGCCCCCCATGAACGACGGCTGTGCCCACCCTACAGAGCCAACAACTGTGCCTCTCCACTCCATGCTGTGGGTCCTTGAGTTTGTTATATACTACAAGGGTCCATAATTTGTGAAGAATGGTACCCCAGACTCAATGCGACAGCAAAGAGTTTACTCTGCAGAGAACCTGCATGCAGGGGTCTACCATACTTTGGGGCGGAAGACAGAAGTATAGAATTTGCAGGGTCAATTTAAAGCCTCTTAGAAGGAGTGAGTGACTTTACCTTTGTTTCTATTGCTTGGTTGGCTCTATCTCCAGGGGGTATAGTTGCCTTTGTGACTGGTTAAGGCTCTAGGGAATTTTGGGGACTTTTGCTGATTAACAATACACGACTAAAGCCAAGTGGTGGGGCAGCTTTCTGATTGGCTGCCATAAAGGGATGGTTATCCCTGAAATTGGCTTGTTTTGGACTTTGCTGTTCTGGAAAACAGAAACTTAGGCCTAATATCCCAAACTGCCAGTTTGCAGCTTGTCAAGGAGTCAGCATGGATCTGGCTAACTCTGTCCTCTCAATACTGTCACCTGGTATCATTAAGATTTTCATGAGAATGATTTTTACATATTATGTGTATAAAATAGGTATGAATACATATCAGGTGCATATTAGGTTTAACCATTTTTTTTTTTGTACCATGAAAGAAAACAGAACTTTCCAGGTGACAATGTGTCTCAGGTCTTCCCTGACTCTGTAGACTGCAATCACCTCCCTATCATAGCCTGGATGACCTTTCCCTCTGATACCTGAACTTTCTCCTAAAGCCTCCTCAGGGAGGTCACCTCCTCACACACACGCACAGGGGACACTCACTCTCACACACTGGGTCATCAGCCTGACAACACCACAGATGTCAATCAGGTCTCCCAGGGCAGTCAGTGAGACCATCACCTCAAAGCTCTGAAGCCCCCAAGGCCCCTGTTTCCGTGGGACTGACACCTCCACTGCAGGGACAGTCCTCCCTGAGCACAGACCAAGCAGAGAGCACACCTGGAGGAATGTGTTCAAAGACAACCCCAGTGCCAGCTGGGAAGAGGCACAGACAGGAAGTGCTCAGACCTGCCGACCCTCACTGTAGAGGGGCAGACTGGGCCGGGGGATTCTGGATCCTTGGGAAGCTTCAGGAGGGAGAGACAGCAGGAGTCACCTAACCTGAAAGTCACCCCAGGTCAAAGAGAGAAATGTCAACTTACACAGACCATGTCTTGAGACCTGGAGCTGGCCATTCTTCTTCAGGCTTCCTCCCCTGGGGGACAGAAAGAAGGCCTTTCATTGGACTGTGACTTGATGTTCCCAGACTGACTTCTGTCACTGTGATTTCATCAACTACGTTTATTTCTCAAGCATCCTCACTCACTCTCTCCCTCCCACCGCTCACAGCCTCCCACACACAAATCAGAAGCACACAGGAGTCTACACAAAGCCGACCCTCTCCTAACCCCAGACAGCTCACTGCAGAGGGGTCAGTGTGGGAGTGCAGCATAAACATGTCTGCCTTGAACTTCCTCCAGAAGATGCCAGCAGAAGGGATCCCATCCTCCCCCCGAGATCCAGCTAGCCCTGCACCTGGGCCGCTCCTCCTCCTGTGAGCACAGCTTCCTACTGGAACCCCACCTATACAGGCTCACAGGGGCTCACAGCATCCAAATGGCACCTCCTTTGCAAACTCAGGGCTGGAGCCCAGCAAGGCTGGAGGGGCTGCGGCTACAGTGCTCAGGCAGGGTCCAGCACTCTGTGTCCACTTTCAGTAAATGGGACTGTGCACCACGGAACACTTTCCTGAGAGCCTCCGCTCATCTGTGATTACACCTTATGTTGTGTCAGTAAAGCCATGATCCTTTATGAAGATAATTAGATGTACAACATCCTGTCACAGGACGTGAGTATGGTATGTTCCCTCTTTCCGTAATATGGAATATCTTGAAAAAAATCATACTAAATTTGTTCTAGGTGTCCTGGGTCTTTTGATCCTAGAGCTGGGTTCCTCAGCCTCAGCACGGCTGACACAACTGTTCTGTCCCGGGCTGAGTGAGGACTGTCTAGTGCTCTGTACTACACTCAGCAGCACTCACCCTCTACTCACAAGCTCTGAGCGGCACACACAACCCTCAGTCCTCCCTAAGATGCCGCACCAGGGAGCAGCCATCACCAAATGGGGACCCAGTGCTCTAGGCAGCAGGTCTAAGCCTTGGTTCAATACACTGTGTGCTTGTTTATCTGTTTTTGAGACAGCCTCTTCTATCTCAGGCTGGCCCTGAGCTCATAATGCTCCCTCCTCCCTCTCCCATGCTGAGATGACAGCCATGCACCAGCCTAGACACCTCTCAAGTACATATCAGATAATCTTATAAAATTATACAGTTTTGTCTGCCCACAATATTTACATATAGATTTTCCTTCTTTCGTTATCTTGCCTTCCCTCCTGCCTCTGCGTACACCAGGCTAGCCAGTCTGCCAGGGACTCTCTTGTCTCTACCCTATCTTGTCATAGGAGGGCTGGGACTGCAGATATGCACTGCTGCATCTGGCACTGCACAGCTCCATGCTTGCAGGCACTGCACACACTGAGCCATCTCTACTACACACATTTATGCATTTTATGATATTTATAATATTTATCCATTTTATACACTTCCAAGAGACATTCACACTCCCACCTTTCTTTTAGCACCATTTCCACAGCAGTGATCTGCGACCCACCTACAGACGATTGGACAAAGCACACGGGGAATGGGGTTCACACACTGAACCATTTACTACAATATGGACGCCCACGGGGAATAACAAGTGCAATAAGCTAAAGACAAACGCTGGGGCTGGGGGATGGCTCAGAGGCTGAGAGCTACTACAGCTTTTCCAGAGAACAGAGTCCAGTCTCCTGACAGCTCACAGTGCCTATAACTCCAGCTCCAGGGGTCCTATACCTCAGGCCTCTGAGGGCACCTATGCTCACGGACACATAACTCCCCACACACAATTATGAAGAAAATTAATTAATCTTTAAATAAAAGAAAAATACCCATTTTCTCCCTCATTTAGAATCTAAAGCTGTTTTCTCCTAGGAACCGTAAAATGCTGGTTAATCGGATTTGAGTGGCTGAGGCGGGATGTGCAGCATTGTGGTTGACAGTGGGAGACGTAGACCCATAATGCAAAGAGCTGGGAAGATGCTGGTCAAAGACTACAGAATTTCAGCCACACATCACAAGTTCAAGACATATATCATGAAATGTGGTGACCAGCCTCGGGTTGTAGAGGGGTTCTGAGGAAGGGGTGTCTGGGAGTGGCAAAAACAAAGAACTCCAAGTCAAATAGTAGGTTGGGTCAAAGCTGGCAGCCTAAGCTCTGCCCAACACAGCTCTCCAGCATGCTTCCTTTCCGATCTGTTTTCTAGAGATTTCCAGATAGCATTCTCACTGTCTCTCTATATAGTCTGCTTGAGACAGCTCTCCAAGAAGTTCTCTCTTGCTGTTCTAGAAGATTTCTCTGGGCATCTCATCTCCGGCAGATCATAAACCCGGTCTTATATTTACATATCAATCCAGTCATTTACTCCAGATTCCCTTTTGATTATCCTATGAATCAGCATCAAGTGGTCCCAGCCCCTTAATTCTTAGGAGACAGCAAACACAGTCTTCTTTTTAACTTTGCAAAAGAATTCAGAGATCTGCCAACCTCTGTTAAGCACAGAAGATAAACTAGTTGGGTGGGACCCCAGACTGAAATTACCATTTCTACCATTGCTGAGCCTAAATTAGCTACTTCCCAGGCTGACCTTGAACTCAGGAATCGGTCTACCCTTTAAAGCACAAATAAAAAACTTAGCTAGGTGGGATCTCCTGCAACTGGCACTCCCTAAATCTCTTTCTCTCCTTCCTTAGTGTTTTCCTGACAAGTTGGCTCCTAGGGTAGCTGCCTTGGTTCCTTTTGATTCATGAAACCCCTCATATAATCCATACTGCATCCTGTTTTTGAAAAAAATATTTGTTTTTGAATCCATGTTTTTAGAGTTCTTTCCCACAGCCTTAAGTGCTGTCCTGAAGATCCCATTTTGCGGAGACACCTTGACTCATGCTGTCTTTGATGATCATGGAGAGGGAGAACATTGCTTAAAAGAGGAAATGTACATGATATGTAAACAAGCCTTCGGCCAGTAGCAGCCATCACGCTTGTGGCCCACATCCACTGGCCCTGTCCCAGGGGCAGGAACCACGTAATGAACCCAAAATGACTACAGAGCAACAACTAGAGCACACCAGGCCCTCTGTATATGGCAGCTCTGCACTAACAGGGTTCACCACAGGCGTCCTAAGGTTCATGACAGGACTAGAGAGCCGGAGGGGACAGAACCAAGACTCCAACCCGGATACCACAGATCCACACCCCACGATCATCCACGGTATTGCTCACCTAGATCTGGCCAATGTTACCCTTGAGAGAGAGAGAGAGAGAGAGAGAGAGAGAGAGAGAGAGAGAGAGAGAGAGAGAGAGAGAGAGAGAGAGAGAAAGAGGAGGAGGAGGAGGAGGAGGAGGAGGAGAAGAAGAAGAAGAAGAAGAAGAAGAAGAAGAAGAAGAAGAAGAAGAAGAAGAAGAATACCTAGTCCTCAAAGATGACAAATTCAGTGCTATTACTTTACCATTCCCAAAATCCTCCCTGGTGAACAGATCTATGCCTGCATTCTTCCCTTGTATTGAAAGAAGGTCTGTAAAGATCAAAGAAGGCCACCTGATGTGTTACACCATCAAAATACAAATTTATTTAGCTGAAAGCCTTAATGCTACTCTCTGGAGATTCCTATTTACAACATCTTGGGAAAAGATTGTAGGGAGAAGATGTCAAGGATCATTGAAACTAAGTGGAAAGGGCAGGGACAATGTAAGGGACACAATGGTGGAGGTATCAATTTGCCTGTTCCTCCTTCAGTTACTGACAATACCATATTCTAAAACTAAAATCTCATTTTTCAAACAGAAACATAAAACTCATTCTTGAATCCACATCCTTCTCAAGCCCTCCTTTGGAATGGCCGACTAGGGGAGCTTGAGTAAGAACGTGATCCCAGATGATATCTGCGATCATCCTCAGTGAGCACTTTCCTTCACTTCCCACACCGCGCACAATGGCTCTGACGATGTCATGGAACTCAACAAGTACCCTCCCTCCTAGACGACACCCCGTCCCTCCTAGACGATACCCTCCCTCCTAGACGACACCCCGTGAGTTAAGCTCAAGTCTGAACCCCAGGGAAAGCTTCCCTTCACCCTCCGCACCTGTCCTCCCCTTACTTCCTCTGCTTTAGTCCCTGTGTCCCTGAGAGAAAGCAGGAGCAGAAAGCGACAAGCAGAGACCTAGATAATGCAGAGAGCGCAAGCTGTATATACAGACAAACACAGGCGGACACGCGGACACACACACACACACACACACACACAGAGACCATACAGCCACCCCACCCCACTGCCCATACACGCCCCTCCCAGCCCGCTCCGGGCCTTACTCTGTGGAAATGTAAACCAATAGCCTGTGCGCTACTTCCGGCGCGGTGGTCCTGGAAAATACAGTTGTCACAAGCAAAGCCCTTGAGAAGCCCGGCGCTTCCCAGAGATCCCGGCATGCACCTTGGGCCAGCCCATCTGAAAACTGCGCCCAGTGGCTTGTGGGAGTTCCCACGGGGTGCGCGCTTAAAGGGGAGGCTCCCTCCTTTGAGCAAAAGGTACTTCCGGTTCTGCGTGTAACTGTTTGTTTTTTCTCCTGTAGAGAAGACCCAGGGGTCAAAATTCCCTGCTTTAGATAGAAAATGTGACTAAGGATCGCATCGCTATGTATCAACAGAACTGTGTCCGTTAGACAGCCTAGACGATCCTAACCGCATTAAATGTACTGTAAATTGTCTAAACGCTAAAGTTTGTCACATTCGACTTGAAAAGTCACACCCAGCTATGTGTTAACTACAGAAAATATATTAAAGGTAAATACTCTAGCAGATTCAAACTGACCATCTTCGCATAATCAAAAGAAAACACAAGTCGATTATTAAATGAAGGCAGATTTCGGGGCAAAGAACATTGCCAGTGATAATAAAGAGGGCAAGTCATCAAGTGACAATAAACTTGGCTGGGCGTGGTAACACATGCCTTTTATTCCAGCGATGGGGAGGCACAGCCAGATGCATGTCTGTGAGAAGAGGTCACCGAGGGCTATACAGTGAAACTCTATCTAAGAACTGGTATAGAGTCAGATTATGGTGGCACATGCCTTTGGTCGCTGCCCTAGGGAGGCAGAGGAGAGGTCTAAAATTAATTAACAAAAATGAACTCAGAGTACACTCCTTCTGTCTTGAAAAGACTAAATAAACTAAAATTCAGAGGATACGCCTAATGTCTCAAATAAATAAGTACATAAATACATAAAGAAACAAAATAAACTCAGGGTATACTCAAATAGCACACCTTTAAACATGAAGGGGGGGGAGTCCTGCTAGAGCAATAGGGAATGACATCAAAATCCACCACCACCTTCAAATATTTTCAATCTCAAAATCTGATGGAACAGCACCATCCAAAAGCAACAGCGTCTCAACTATGAACGAAGTCAATAAAAATGGAGACACTTAAGCTTTAATGTCATGAAGGGGCCTTAGAGGGAAAATGTTCTGGTACACACACCTGTGGGAGAAATGCTCATTACCTGGAGATATTTTTGTTTAAAGCTTCCTTTTTAATCCTTTTTTTCTTGGCAGGGCATCTATTACTTCATATATTTTGTATTGCACTTTTAAAAATTAAGGACTCCATCTATTTTAAGATATCCCATGAACAGATTACTAAGGTAGAGTCTGTAGGCCAGGAGTCCCCAGCCAGACCCAGGTGACTGTTTCTGCAAAGCTTTCTGTTTTGTTCTGTTTCACTGGCTTTTGGATCATCTATAAACATGCTTAGTTTTCTGTCATGCCAGTGTGTTCCAGTCCTCCTTTCCCTCCACAGTGTGATTTTGGTTGGTCTGCTCCATCTTTCCTCTGTTCACAGTTCTTTTCTTAGTGCTATCTGTTGTCCCTCATGGAAATAAAATCAGATAGTTACCCTCTGTTTTCTCCACAGGTGCCATGTGGAGCTGAATACATAACTAGAGAGATTAATGTCCACGGTAAGTGTTTCCTCAGCTACAGTAACTTGAATTCCTGCTGGGGCTCTGCAGGCCACATCCCCAGTCTCAGCTCTCAGCTCTTTCTGCCTTTGTCTCCTGCTCTGTGTGTGTCTAGCTTCATCCTCCTCACACAAAGATGCATCTATTTCTTTTCAAGTATTATTCTCTCCTGCTTCTGAAGGTGACCGTAGCCATGTGTTGAGAAATCCCTGCATTCCCTTCCCCCTTCCTGATGGTTCCTCACTTCACACCCACCCTCTTCTTGATCTATACTGTGAGTGAGCCGCCCCTCTCCACAGTGAACATCCATACTTCCTTCATATTCTTATGTGGAGTTTTGGTTGCTGTTGTTCATTTTGTTTTTGCTTGGTTTGGTTTTAGTCTTTTCTAGATAAGCGTTCTCTGTGTGGCCTTGGCTGTTCTTTGTGTTCCTCTGTAGACCAGGCTGAACTCAGAGAGCTCCTGCCTCTGCCTCCTGAGTGCTGGGATTAAATGTGTGCACCACCACTGCCCTGCTGTATCTCCTTGATTCCTCCCCTTTGTTAGTTGTCCCTGAATACTTTGATACATTTTCAGACATTCTTACTTCATGAAACTAAGACCGAGTCCAAACAAATTAGGAATAATCATAGGGCTGGTGATCAGAATATCTTTTTAATTTTATACAGGGTTTATTTTTTCTATGTAAGTGGGGGTTGCATAGCATTTGTCTATTGGAGGACACACTGCAGGAGTCCTGACTTTTCTTCCACCATGTGGGTCTGGGGGTTACACTAAGGTTGTTAGGCAGAACAGCAGGACTCTTTACCTGATTAATCACAGCCCCAACCCCAGAATATCTTAAACAAATATTAAGGTCCTCTGCTTCTGCTGGCCCTTACCTGGATGATGTTGCAGAAAGCATGGAGACACATCCCAGATGTCCATGAACACCAAGGCTCAATCACATTTTAATAAGCTTTGCCATTCATTTATCTGTAAAAATTCTGTGTGTGCCAGGAATGAAAGTGACAAGGACTTTTGTGAAACTTCATTAGAGTCTATGCTCTGGGTAATGTCAGGGAATGTCACACTCTTGTCCATTCTGATTCAAATCATGTAACAGCCCCTAGAATAAACACAGGCCTCCTTACCTTACAGGCATGTGCACTGTGCACTTGTGGGCATCCCCACACCTCAGCCCTCTCTCACAATAGCATCTTGAGTCTGAAGGTGGGACTCTGAGATTTGATACTGATTCGTTATCAGATACTAAATACATATGCATCTGGCCATGGACACCATGTTCCAGAGAGTCTAAATGCCCTGACACAAGGAGATTGAAACAGGGCAGTGGCTGAAACACGGTGAGTGGTGTACACAGGACCACTGCCTATCTCAGAACAGAGTGATGCTCAGGGCACTGCTCACGACCAGCTTTAACTCCAGTCCAGGAGATCCAAACCCTTGTCTGGCCTCTATAGGCACAAGGCATGCTGGTGGCCCACAGACATTCCTGTGGGCAAAATACCCACACACATAAAACTGTTTTAATGAATTCAATATTAAAAAATGACTGTTGAGGTTTGGTCTGTTGCTATGAATTGTAATGCTAAATTCTGTACCTGAAGGTCTAGTTGCCTATGAGTGCATGCTCACACTTACCAGCAGTTGTTGCACAAAACTTGTTCCTTAATTTAAAACTTCTTGTTAAATAAAAATAGTAGAACCAATTATTGGAGGAGTTAGAAGTAGGGGGGTTGGTCTGGTCTGTTGCTATGAATTGTAATGCTAAATTCTGTACCTGAAGGTCTAGTTGCCTATGAGTGCATGCTCACACTTACCAGCAGTTGTTGCACAAAACTTGTTCCTTAATTTAAAACTTCTTGTTAAATAAAAATAGTAGAACCAATTATTGGAGGAGTTAGAAGTAGGGGGGTTGTGAGTTACCTGGGTGGGGGTTGTAGAGAGAGACATACACACATGTATGCACAGGGAGGGATAGAGAAGGATGGAAAGGAGGAGGAGGGAGAGGGGGAGGAGGGGGAGGAAGAGGAGGAGATGAAGAGGAGGAGAATGAAGAGGAAGCCGCCATGAGGGCAGAGGGATGATGAACACATGTTCAGGAGAAACAGCAAGTATTTGAGGTACACTGGTGGGGAAGTAACCAGGCCAGCAGTTAGAAAAATAGATTAGGGGTGACTCCCAATAATTGTTAAAACCAAATAAAATAATCATAGCCCAAGTCTCACTTGTAAGCTAGACAGGATAAGTGTAAACTGGTTCAATAACAAATGACAGTGACCATTCTATTTCATAATATCCACTGATACTCACATGTCCCTACTTTGTCTCCTGAAGCTGGAGCTGGGCACAGTCATTAGTCACTGAGGGATGGCGTCACTGGCTGTGACGATCAGTGTGGCCATCCTCACCCAGAGTGAAATAGGGATACTGGGAATTCTTCCCTTGTCCTCTCTCACATGTACTCTCTTATAAACATGGGCTTGAGTCCATCGGAGCAAACAACCAATGATCTCATGTTAGCCAATAGTCTGTGGATTCTTTGTGTGGGAATCCTAAAATCCTAAATCCTTGGGCTGCAGGATTGCATGGACAATGATGGATGAATTTTATCTTCTGCTTTCAGGGAATGGCCTGGGGAAATTCACTCAGCACATCTGAGTTTTAGGTAACTACCATGCTTTATGTCTGAACCACACAGACTCCACAAGGACAAATCTACCTGTGTCCTGATCTTGTCTCCCCTGCTGGAAAATTCATTGTCCCCATGACACTGACAGGCCCAGTGTCTGCCATGAGTGTATCTACAACTTCAAGTCTTAGATGTCACTCTTGTCTACTCACTGGTATGGGCAGAGAATCATTTCTTCCTCCTCATTGTGTCCTCCATTGGTGTGACTTGTTGAGCATTCATGATCTGGGCTGGTGCATGTATGTTATAGTTCCTCTGCAGGAACAAACTGCAAGTTCGATAGCTTCACAGCATTAGGCCATCTCTGCAGATGGCTCCAGAGACCAGAGTCACAAGATCTATCCTGACATCTGTAAGCACCTTTGTCTTATTTTGTTCTCTCATCTGCTTTTGAAACTTTTGTTTTCTTTATAACAACCTGAAGCCATGACTTGTAATCATCAGTGTGATTCTAGCATCTTATTTCCCAGTCTTCCGTCCCTTTTTGCCTAAGATGTCATACTCAAATCTTCAGAATGTGCCAGTCCCTCTGAAGAAACTGTTTCTACGGTTACAACAGCTGCATTGCGGTGTTCCCTAGTCTCCTCATGACACCTGATGAAGAACATCTGATCTGTATCGCTCAGATTTCACACCCTTGGCTGGACCCATAGGCTGTCTACAGAGCCAGGTCTGTGGGGAAACCATGCATCTGAAACCCACTACACAGACAGTGCTATGACTGCAGTTGCACTGGCTGCTGCAGTGAGCAGCTTGGGGGAGCCTGATTCAGGACCTTCATCCCACTAAACCCACAGGAGCCTCTGAGCTTGAGATGAACAGTGCATGAGGCCAAACAGACCAAATCCAAATGGAGTCCCTAACTCAACATGACTAAGGCATTTTGCGACTCTCTTCCAGTAGCTTGTTTTCCTAAACTAATCTCATAGCTCACTTTCCATGTGGGCCCCAGGCTAACAGGAGATAGCCCAATCTCTTCCCTGATCTCTCCCACAACCTCTGCCACACTGTGGTCTATTTTGGCATTAATGACTCTTCTAATAAATGTCTCAATCCAAAACCACAATCCACCTTAATGTTCCCTAAAACTGAAAACTAACTCCAGCTCCGGGGCGTCTGACACTCTACTGGCTTCTAAGCACGTGGCTCCTGCACTTGTGCATACACAGGGTGTGGGACATGAATAAAAGTAAAAATTCTTCTAAAAATGAAATTTCCTAAAAGTCTGAGCTAGAGAATTTCCCCCACACCGACCCCACCACTATGGAGATCCCTTGGGATGGAGAAGAACCACCTACAAGGTGACATGAGCTACACGCTGCACAGAGGGCCAGGGCACTCTGTTCCCATGCTGCTGGTCTCTGAAGGGGGTCCCTGATTAGATTGCCAGATTTGACCAGTTTGCCCTGAAAAGTTGTAGAGAATTCTTTGTATGTTTAATGAAATAAAACACACCCCACCTAGTCAGGGTTTTTAAACTGAATGTTTTATATTAAGGATAGTCGAGTCAGCCTCATCTTCACTTTGTGAAGGTTCCCTTGCTCTGGGGACTCACACATCACTGGGCTGCTAGGGAAAGGCCTTCCCTGGGCAGAACTGAAACCTCTGGCAAGAGCCAACCCTGTCTTCCAGGTGTTGGAATGAGACACTGGTGTGGAGAGATCTTTAGAACCAGTCAAGCAATCTTGAGTGGAGATCTAGACAATATTTTAAACTAGAACAATGCAGATAACCTACTCATGAATGTTTGACCCACTTAAAATGGATGAGATAAATGTTTACTTCTTTGAGGCTTTGTTTTTAATCTAGAAATCTCCCATGCATAGCATGGTCACCGTTATATGGTGGCAACAGGAGTACAAGGATAAAAGCAAGAGAAATAGGTTCATTGACCTTCAGTTTACATACCTCTGTGACTGCAACCCATTCCTATCCCATTACACCTCTCATCAAGGATAAAGAAAATGGAAGGGGTGGGGATGTGGAAACAGAGGAGATGGTCAAGTTTCCCAACCGCCGAGGGAGAAGGAGGAAATGGGGCACAGATTACAAGACTCTGTTGCTTTTTCTTTTTCCTAGAACTTGAGAACTCTGCTACGAAGTTCCCTTGTAAGGCAAATCATGGGAAAAATGTAAACAAATAACAACAAACAAGGCAGCTCTGCCAGATATTAAAGCAATATACACAGGGAAATGAGATGGCTCAGCAGAGAAAGATGCTTGTAGCCAAGCCAGACAGCCTGAGTTCCATCCCTGGCATCACATAGAGGAGGAGAAAGTACAACCCAGGAAGTTGTCCTCTGATCACTACACATGGGCTAAGGCACAGGGACACATACAGATGGACACACACACACACACACACACAGAGAGAGAGAGAGAGAGAGAGAGAGAGAGAGAGAGAGAGAGAGAGAGAGAGAGAGACAGAGAGACAGAGACAGAGACAGAGACAGAGACACAAAAACAAAAGTACAGAGACAGAGAGATACAGGGACACAAGGAAAGAAACAGATGCCTGCTTCTCCACCAGCTGTGGCGCATACCCACCCATCTGTAATCTCAGCATTTGGGATGAGGGAGAGACACTGGAGTCTGAGGCCAGCCTGGGCTAAGTAGACTCTGTCTCTAACCGTTCAAATAATAATAACAACAATAGTAATACAAATTTAAAGTAAAAATAAAGGGAACCATGAAGAAACCTATTAAAAGTGGATAAGATACATGAGAGTTCACATACAAAGGTATATGGAAGTATTCTCTGTAAGTACATAGTTATACTCAATGAAAGAAGCACAGATTTAGCTGGGTATGGAAGTGCCTGCAATCCCAGCATCCCAGAGCTGGGAAGATTGAGGCAAGAGTCCCAGGAGTTCAAGGTCAGCCTGAGCTACAGGGTCAGATCTGTCTTAAAAAGTAAACAAGCTTATGTATACTATCATATCGTCTGCAAATAGTGATAGTTTGACTTCTTCCTTTCCAATTTGTATCCCTTTGACCTCTTTTTGTTGTCTAATTGCTCTAGCTAGAACTTCAAGTACTATATTGAAAAGATATGGAGAGAGAGGGCAGCCTTGTCTAGTCCCTGATTTTAGTGGGATTGCTTCAAGTTTCTCTCCGTTTAGATTGATGCTGGCTACTGGTTTGCTGTAAATTGCTTTTACTATGTTTAGATATGGGCCTTGAATTCCTGATCTTTCCAAGACCTTTAGCATGAAAGGATGCTGAATTTTGTCAAATGCTTTCTCAGCATCTAATGAGATGACCATGTGGTTTTTTTCTTTGAGATTGTTTATGTAGTGGATTACATTGATGGATTTCCTTATATTGAACCATCCCTGCATCCCTGGGATGAAGCCTACTTGATCGTGGTGAATGATCGTTTTGATGTGTTCTTGGATTCGGTTGGCAAGAATTTTATTGAGTATTTTTGCATCGATATTCATAAGAGAGATTGGCCTGAGATTCTCTTTCTTTGTCGGATCTTTGTGTGCTTTTGGTATTAGTGTAATTGTGGCTTCATAGAACGAGTTGGGTAGTGTTCCTTCTGTGTTCCAAAGAACTCCACCAGAGAACTCCTACAGCTGATAAACGACTTCAGCAAAGTGGCCGGATATAAAATCAACTCAAGCAAGTCAGAAGCCTTCCTATACTCAAAGGATAAGCAGGCTGAGAAAGAAGTAAGAGAAATAATACCCTTTACGATAGCCACAAACCATATTAAGTATCTTGGCGTGACGCTAACCAAACAAGTGAAAGATCTGTATGACAAGAACTTCAAGTCTCTGAAGAAAGAAATTGAAGAAGACCTCGGAAGATGGAAAAATCTGCCATGCTCATGGATTGGCAGGATTAATATAGTAAAAATGAGCATCTTACCAAAAGTAATACACAGATTCAATGCAATCCCCATCAAAATCCCAACTCAATTCTTCATAGAGTTAGAAAGAGCAATTCAAAAATTCATCTGGAATAACAGAAAACCCAGAATAGCTAAAACTATTCTCAAGAGTAAAAGAACCTCTGGGGGAATCAGTATCCCGGACCTCAAGCTGTACTACAGAGCAATAGTGTTAAAAACTGCATGGTATTGGTACAGTAACAGACATGTAGATCAATGGAACAGAATTGAAGACCCAGAAATGAATCCACACTCCTATGGTCACTTGATCTTTGACAAAGGAGCTAAAACCATCCAGTGGAAAAAAGATAGCCTTTTCAACAAATGGTGCTGGCTCAGCTGGAGGTCAACATGCAGAAGAATGCAAATTGACCCATCCTTATCTCCTTGCACTAAGCTCAATTCTAAGTGGATCAAAGATCTCCACATAAAACCAGACACACTGAAACTAATAGAAGGGAAACTAGGGAAGAACCTTGAACATATGGGCACAGGGGAGAATTTCCTGAACAGAACTCCAATAGCTTATACTCTAAGATCAAGAATAGACA
The DNA here is from genome assembly GCA_036184795.1 of Tokudaia tokunoshimensis. Taxonomy (NCBI): domain Eukaryota; kingdom Metazoa; phylum Chordata; class Mammalia; order Rodentia; family Muridae; genus Tokudaia; species Tokudaia tokunoshimensis. The sequence continues at coordinate 11,467,845 of BTHU01000001.1, read as the reverse complement.
AATGGGACCTCATTAAATTACAAAGTTTTTGCAAGGCAAAAGACACCGTCAAAAAGACAAAGCGGCAACCAACTAACTGGGAAATGATCTTTACCAACCTTACATCCGACAGAGGGCTAATATCCAAGATATACAAAGAACTCAAGAAGTTAAACTCCAGAGAGGCAAGTAACCCTATTAAAAAATGGGGTACAGAGCTCCACAAAGAGTTCTCACCTGAAGAATATCTAATGGCTGAGAAGCACCTAAAGAGATGTTCATCATCCTTAGTCATTAGGGAAATGCAAATCAAAACAACCCTGAGATTCCATCTCACACCAGTCAGGATGGCTAAGATCAAAAACACAGGAGACAGCAGTTGTTGGCGAGGATGTGGAGAAAGAGGAACACTCCTCCACTGCTGGTGGAATTGCAGGCTGGTACAACCACTCTGGAAAGCAGTCTGGCGGCTCCTCAGAAAACTGGGCATGACACTTCCGGAGGATCCGGCTATACCACTCCTGGGCATATACCCAGAGACTTTACCTGCATGCAATAAGGACACATGCTCCACTATATTCATAGCAGCCTTATTTATAATAGCCAGAAGCTGGAAAGAACCCAGATGTCCCTCAACGGAGGAATGGATTCAGAAGATGTGGTATATTTACACAATGGAATACTACTCTGCAATTAAAAACAATGAATTCACGAAATTCCTAGGCAAATGGTCAGAACTTGAAAATATCATCCTTAGTGAGGTAACCCAATCACAAAAGATCACACATGGTATGAAGTCACTGATAAGGGGATATTGACCCAGAATCTCAGAATACCCTAGACACAATCAGCATATCAATAGATTTCTAAAAAGATGGAAGGAGAGACCCCTGGTCCTGGAAAGACTGGATGTAGGGGAACGCCAGGACAGAGTAATGAGAGGGGGTTGAACGGAGAAAAGAGGGAGGGAAGGGGGCTTATGGGACTTTCGGGGAGGGAGGAAACGGGAAAGGGGAAGTGATTTGGAATGTAAATTAAAAAAATAAAATAATATTAAATTAAAAAAAAAAAAAAAAAACAAAAAAAAAAAAAAAAAAAAAAAAGTAAACAAGCAGGGCTGGAGAGATGGCTCAGTGGTTAAGGCCATTGGCTGCTCTTACACAGGTCCTGAGTTCAATTCCCAGCAACCACATGGTGGCTCACAACCATCTCTAATGGGATCTGATGCCCTCTTCTGGTGTGTTTGTAGACAGCTACAGTGTGCTCATATAAATAAATAAATCTTTAAAAAAAGCAAACAAGCAAACTAGATAGATAGATAGACAGACAGACAGACAGACATAGATGAAGAAAGAAAAGTGGGGCTGGAGATATGGTTCAGCATTTAAGAGTGGGCACTGCTCTTACAGAGGACCCCAGTTTGATTCCTAGCACTCATGTGGAATGGCTCACAACTGCCTGTCATGTCACCTCCTGGAGAGCCAATGTCCCCTTCTGGAACCTGTAAGCACTTTCACTCATGTGCAGAGACTGCACTCACATAAACATAATCTAATCTAAATGTCCCTCTTCAGATGTCTTCTCCTGGTGGGTTGGTTTGTCATCTACCTTCAGAAGTTCCATTTGTACAGTGGTCTCTGGATGTCCTGGTTGGATACGTCACATCAGTAGCCTTCTGGGACTCCATTTTCTGGAAAGACAAGTATAACCTTGTCTTGATGTGAGAGGAACATTGGCCTCTTTCTATTTATTTAGCATGTATTATATGTTATATCCTTTAGGAGGAATACTTTGGGGCAGGAGAAAAAATGCTGCTTTAAGGTGAAATTTCTTTTAAAGATTTAAAGTTAGTGTAGCTTTGGGTGGGTGTATATAATACCCCCTTTTTAATTTTAAAAACTGCCAACTAGGGGCTGGAGAGATGGCTCAGAGGTTAAAAGCACTGATTCCTCTCTTCTAGAGGTCCAGGAGTCTCGAGTTCCATTTCCAGCAACTACTTGGTAACTCATAACCATCTATAATGAGATCTAGTGCCCTCTTTAGGCATGCAGACAGATCACTGTATATGCAATCAATCGATCAATCAATCAATCAATCAATCAATCTTTTCTAAAACATTGCCAACTAAATACTTGATGGTGTTCCATAATAATTTGGACCTGTGGTAATACAGGCTTTAGGTAACATGATGAACACTAAATTTTTAAAAATCAGTTGCTGTTATCAGTAGAACCATTATTTTTATTAAGTTGTAATGAGAGTACTAGAAGCGAAATATTAAAAAAAGCCATTTGACAAAGTTTTGTTATAGATATGACACAATGATATTTTCCTGGAATCACCAGGGCCCCCATGTAACAACCAGGGCTGTGCTCTGAGGCCAACTAGTTAGGGAGAATTGGTGTGCACACCTGTAGTAAATTTTAGCACAGATCTTTACATACCTGAGAGCAGAGAATGTCCAAGACACAGACAACTGTAATTTCAGATGCCAAGCTGATGTCTATTTGTTACTAATTATGAATTAGAAGCTTGGAATATCATATAAAATTATTTATGCTGAATGAAATAATGCCTTTATATTGTATAAAGTTTGTCTATAATAGAGGGTGGACTCTCTTGTGGGAATTTCTGGTTTCTTTGGAGACTTGGTTGTGTCTCATGATGTTTTTCTGGAAACTGTCTTATGAGAGTATGTTTTGCTAAGAATAGACACATGGTGTTTTTCTGGAGGAAAAAGGACATATGATGCTTTGCTAGATTGGATGTTTGAGAGAACATGTGATATTTGGAAAGGATATAAATATAGTCCAATGGACAGTGGATGATGCTGGATGGTATTGCCTTGCCATTCTTTGCTTGTCATCATTTATTGTGACTTCATAGAAAGAAATGCACCAAAAAAACTCCTGGTGGCGATCACAAGGCTTCTTGCTGCTTCCCTAGACTCGGTCAGATTGGCAGAGCCTTGTGGTTTCTTCTGGATTGATCTGCTGTTACTAATTCATGAATGGTGTTTAGGAGTCCTGCCATTGCTGATTCACGAATAGTGTTTGTAAGTGAAATGAGCTGTCACTGCTGATTTGTGTGAACTGAACTGCTGATATCCTGACAATGCAGATTGGATTTACTCCAAAGAACTATTTCTAAGCAGCTCCACATCCTCCTTTGCTCTATTAACCTTTCCTTTCCACTACCTCCAGTGGGTAGTGGGCTAGAAGGAAGGATAATATATTTAAGAACCCTTATTTAAAGTAGGTTTTGAAAATTCTAGGCCTACAGAACTCTTGTGAGCCTTCTGTGACTAATTCCCTTGCCAGAGGCCCATCATTTGTCAGGCCAAAGGCATGTATAAAAGTAAACATCACACAACATCCATTTAATAAGCTATGGACATTAATGTTTAAAGATTTAAATTTAAGGCTTTAAAGTTAAGATTTTGGATCTTTAAAATTCAGGAAAATTTTAATTATGATGTGAAGAAAATGTTTCTGCAAAGTAACAGTGTATTTAGAAGTACCTGAGAAATAATCATAAGAAATTCTGAAGTAAAAAAATGAATTTTCCCATGTAAGCATGAAAACTTATACCTAATTGATAGTATAAATAAGACAAATTATAAGCAATATCAAACCATTACAGTTTCATGGAGGAAGAATTTTTGAAGGCTTTGTTTTTTACTGTGTTTTAGAATTTAATGAAAATGAAGACACATCATTCCAAAACTTCTGAGACACAATGAAAGCAGTGCTAAGAGGAAAACTCATAGCTCTGAGTGCCTCCAAAAAGAAACTGGAGAGAGCTTACACTAGCAGCTTGACAGCACACCTGAAAGCTCTAGAACAAAAAGAAGCAAATACACCCAAGAGGAGTAGATGGCAGGAAATAACCAAACTCAGGGCTGAAATCAACCAAGTAGAAACAAAAATAACTATACAAAGAATCAACAAAACCAGGAGCTGGATCTTTGAGAAAATCAACAAGATAGATAAACCCTTAGCCAGACTAACCAGAGGACACAAAGACAGTATCCAAATTAATAAAATCAGAAAGGAAAAGGGAGACATAACAACAGAAACCAAGGAAATTAAAAAAAAAATCATCAGCCTATACTAAAAAAAACCTGGAAAATCTGGATGAAATGGATAATTTTTTAGATAGATACCAGGTACCAAAGTTAAATCAGAATCAGATAAACCATCTAAACAGTCCCATAACCCCTAAAGAAAGAAAAAAAGCAGTCATTAAGTCTCCCAACCAAAAAACCCCCAGGACCAGATATAGCCTATAGGTTTACTGCAGAATTCTATCAGACCTTCAAAAAAACCTAATACCAATACTCTTCAAACTATTCCACAAAGTAGTAACAGAAGGAACACTACCCAATTCATTCTATGAAGCCACAGTTATGCTGTGTATTCTCCCTTGGAGATGGAATGGTTTCTGTCTAATCAGAAACTTGTCACAATTTCCTTTCATAGAGAACTTCATAAGAGTTTTTTTCCCTATGTCTATCATGTTTAATGTTCCAAATAGATTTTAAAAACTGGTTGGGTGCATATTACTTTTAGCTTCAGAACATATCATGCATAGTTAAGAGGCATTTAACTATTATAAATTATTTTGATGTCTTAAAAATGTCAATAAGAAGATTACTTTGCTTTTTCTAGGGTGTCATTTCCCTCCTTGTGTTGGAGTTTTTTATCTATTATCCTTTGAATGGCTGGATTTGTGGAAAGATGTTGTGTAAATTTGGTTTTGTCATGGAATGTCTTGGTTTCTCCATGTATGATAATTGAGAGTTTTGCTGGGTATAGTAGCCTGGACTGGCATTTGTGTTCTCTTATGGTCTGTAAAACATCTGCCCAGGATCTTCTAGCTTTCACAGTCTCTGGTGAGAAGTCTGGTGTAATTCTGGTAGGTCTGCCTTTATATGTTACTTGACCTTTTCCCCTTAGTGCTTTTAATATTCTTTCTTTGTTTTGTGCATTTGGTATTTCGACTATTATGTGATGGAAGGAATTTCTTTTCTGGTCCAATCTATTTGCACCTAACCCTCAAGAGACTGGAGGCCCCAGGGAGTTTGGAGTTCTGTAGGCTTCTTGTATGTTCATGGGCATCTCTTTCGTTAGGTTAGGGAAGTTTTCTATAATTTTGTTGAAGATATTTACTGGTCTTTTACTTTGGGAATATTCACTCTCTTCTATACCTATTACCCTTAGGTTTGGTCTTCTCATTGTGTCCTGGATTTCCTGGATGTTTTGGTTAAGGAATTTTTTGTATTTTGTGTTTTCTTTGACTGTTTTGTCAATGTTTTTTATGGTATCTTCTGCACCTGAGATTCTTTCTTCTATCCCTTGTATTCTGTTGGTGATGCTTGTGTCTATGACTCCTGATCTCTTTCTTAGGGTTTCTATCTCCAGGGTTGTCTCCCTTTGTGATTTCTTTATTGTGTCTATTTCCATTTTCAGATCCTGGACGGTTTTGCTCAATTCCTTTACCTGTTTGGTTGTGTTTTCCTGTAATTCTTTAAGGGATTTTTGTGTTTCCGCTTTAAGGGCTTCTAGCTGTTTCCCTGTGCTCTCCTGTATTTCTTTTTTTTTTAATTTTATTTTATTATATATTTGCTTTATTTATGTTTCAAATGGTATCCCCTTTCCTCGTTACCCCTCTGAAAACCCCCTGTCCCATTCCCCCTTCCCCTGCTTACCAGCCCCCCCTCCCACTTTCCTGACCTGGCATTCCCCTACACTGGTGCATTGAGCCTTCACAGGATCAATGGCCTCTCCTCTCATTAATGTCTGAAAAGGCCATCCTCTGCTACATATGAAGCTGGAGTCATGGGTTCCTCCTCTCCTGTATTTCTTTAAGGGAGTTATTTATGTGCTTCTTAAAGTCCTCTATCATCATCACAAGATGTGATTTTAAATCAGATTCTTGCTTTTCTGGTGTGTTGGGGTATCCAGGGCTCACTGTGGTGGGATAACTGGGTTCTAATGATGCCAAGTAGCCTTGGTTTCTGTGGCTTATGTTCTTGTCCTTGCCTCTTGTCATCTGGTTATCTCTAGTGTTAGCTGGTCTTGATGTCTCTGACTGTGGCTTGTCCCTCCTGTAAGCCTGTATGTCAGTACTCCTTGAGACGAGTTTTCTCTGGGAGGAATTTGGGTATGAAGAGCTGTGGCACAGGATCAGCTCTGGGGTGCAGATTGAAACTGGAAGGATCCTGCCCCCAGCCGGTCCTTGGTTCCTGTCTCCTGATAGCTCTGGAAGAGTTCCTCTTGGGCCAGGAATTTGAGCAGAAGTGGTGGTCTTACCTGTGCTCAAGGGTTTGTTGGCACTCCTCGGAGACCAGCTCTCTCCCAATGGTATTAGGGTATGGAACCCTGTGGTGCAGACAGAAACCTGAAGTCTCCCAGGATGCTCCTAGGAGAGTCCCTCAGAGCAGAAGTGGTGATCTTACCTGTGCTCACAGGCGTGTCCAAACTCCTGGGAGACCAGCTGTCTTCTGGCGGTATTCGGGTATGGAGCACTGTGGCACAAGATCAGTTCTGGGCACAGACGGAAACCCAATAATATAATTCTTACTGATTGCATTTGGCAATCCCCTTTTGGGTGCTGGAGCCATAGGTCAGCAGTTAAGAGCACCGGTGCTCTTCCAAAGGACCCCAGTTCAAATCTCAGCTACTGCTTCATGGCTTACAGCCGTCTAACTGGCTTATCCCCTTTTAGACCTCCAAGTAAATTTAAGAAACACGCAATGTTTGTATTTTTTGGACACTATATTATCCAGAAGAAATATTTAAAATATTTTCTTGATTCCAATTTATTCCTATTGTCCATTTTAAATCCATTCCAAGCCCATTTATGTTGTTATTTTTCAAATTTTTGTTATGTTGTACAAAAATAGGAATTTCAAAATGAAGTTTTATTAATAAAAGATAAGAAAATTCTTATTTTGGTAATGTTGCTAGCACATTATTTGATTGAGGCATAATTTAGTGTACCTAAACTAGGTTGGTTTTTAGTTTCTTGTTTATAGACAGTATTTATAGAAAGTCAAAGTTTGTCCTTTGAAACCAATTTCATTAGTACTTAGCATGACTTTCAGCATAGTTCTGAACACATTAAAGAATAGGATCACTTATAAGGCGACTGAGCATAACCTTACATGTCTTAATTATCTTTAACACTTTACAGCAAGCTAGTAGTTTTCTAAGATTTTATTGACCTTTATAGTTTTATCCCAGTTAGATTTGAGCTCTAAATTTCTGAACTGAAGATCCCTTAGCATTAAAATAAAAACATTAAACCAAAACACAATCTCAGAGACAAAGTGGCAAGTCATATATCTTTAAGTCAGTTTCTGCTAGCTTGCATAGACCTCAGGAATTTATAGATCTATATTATTTATAGATCTTAAGATTGATTTTCATGCACAGGTAGTGTAGTGCAAGAGGCCAGAATCCAATAGACAGATATTCCAAATGACAGAGTGAACCATGTTCAAGGTCATCATAATAGGCATCCTGGTGTGGGCTTCAGAGTCTAAGCAGACGAGAAGCATATCTACCCAGATATTCTGTGGGAATCCAAATTAAGGATGACAGGACCATTCACGTGGGTGGACGGAAGGGTGGTGTAAAACCCAAGCAGAGGGAAGAGAGAAAACTTATGAGTTAGGGTGTGGCAGGAAAGGATAAGTTTGGGTCTTGTTTTGTTTCATTTTGTTGTTACAAGAAACTGGTCTAGAAATTAAGATATAAAGCCAATGGGAACCAGGCTTCTCTGGCCTAGCAAAAAATTATACACAAAAGGGAGCAGTCAGGAACAAGCCTTGTGTCGTCAGATTAAAGCTGGATGTAACAGCACGAGCCCATGGCCGTCTATGTGAGTAGATAATAATGTATCAGGAGCAGGTCTTCAGGACAGCAAGCTGGGTTTTTGGCTCATGGTACAATGATTGACTTGGGTTTTGCTTGATGCTTTCTTGCTCAGCAGGAGTTGCAATACTTGAGATTCAAAGAAAAAGGACAAATGGCTGAGAAATGTTGAGGGCAAATTTGTGAGGGCAAATCCAGGGGCCATATTTTAGTTTGTGGTCCAGGTTCCATACTGAAATATACTTTCCCTTCTTTCCATTATATAGGTATACATGGTGCAGATGCACTATGATTCATAAAAAGTCTCTGAGATTGAAAAGCATCAGAAGAGGCACACTTAGTCAAACCATTAGTACATGCCCACCAAGAAGTCTCATGTATTCTGTGACATTGCTGTTGTCCAGATGAGCTAACCCACAAGGCGGCAGACCAGTGGGCATCAGAATAAGAGGAAGCACCTAGATTAAAGATTTTAAATATTAGACAAGATTCAGCCCCTTATGATTCAGTCTCTAATGTTAATTTGGGCTTTCCAGTCACAATGAGTTTTCTCCGTCAATGGGCTGACAGTCTGATTAGTTCCTATCCCTGTGTTGTGTGGGACTCAAGGGCTAAGTGTAACTAGCAATCCTGTCTGATTACTGGCTGGAAACGATTAAGTGGTGGAAGAACATTTCCATGAGTGGAAAAGAAGGATGAGGATCCCTCAAGCTTCCTGGAAAGTGGCAGGCAGGACTCTGGATCCAGGTGTGTTAGGTGAAGTCGTTTCCTTAGAGGAGAGAGTCGGCCAGGGCTTGATATGTGTCAGAGAACGGAACGTTCTTAGGATCCAAAGGTCTGGAGACCAAGAAGAGGGGGCAGTTAATTCTGGATAGTAAATCTATTTCAAAGTCCCTTCTTGCGGCATAGAGCTTGAGTGCCCATGGTTTCCCTGTCTCTCTAGCCAGAACTTTTTGTGATGTTCTTGGAAGTGGAACTTTCATCACTTTGACAGGCAAGGAAAATAGCTTCTAAGAGGGCCAAGATTGTGTTTCCTTTTAATGTCCTTTCCCACTATGATTGAGAAAATCTCTTTGTCTATACATATCATGTATATGCATGGTAGTAAGGGTATAACGACTGTCTATGGTGGTGGACTTTCCTTTTCCCCATCTTAATGCCTGGGTCAGATCAATTACCTCTCTGGGCTGAGGTACCTGACCTTAAGACTGAGGCCCTACTCACTTCAGCTTAAATAACTCTTCAAGACCCCACATACCAGTTTCATTTTTAATGAAGCTGCTCCCACCCTCATGGAGTACTGCCAGATCTTTTAGGGGGATGTCATCTTGAGAGAGTCATGCATGAGAACCTGTAGGTCCTCATCAGACAAAAAGGTAGCAGAATTGATGCCACTGGGTTTCTCAGATTGGACACAAGGGTGGCCCATGAGTAGGGTCTGGCACTTGCTGAGACAGGCATTAGACAGCCAACATCCTGGGGTCCTCAGAGGAAGGCCTCAACCAATTGGGGTGCTGTGAGTATAAAATACTGACCCAGAATCAACTCTTTCGTTGGTTTCTTTTTTAAATTAGACTAATATTTCCCAACACAGCTCTTAGACAAGAGGGTCATTCTGTGGCTACAGAATCTGTTGTGTCTTATCCTGAGCCTAGAGGAATGGCTTGAGCCTGGCTCAATTTTTGTGACGTGTCCTGGTCATTTTCACGGCAGAGTGACTCAACGCAGCCTACATGACCTGGTCAAACCCTTGCCTGCCCGGCAACTGCTGTCATAGAATAGCCTCATAGGCCCCACCAGATCACCACATACCCCTCATCATCCACTCCCTAAAAGCGAAAGACTAATGCAATAGAGGGAGTTCCTGCTTCGACAAGACTCCATGCTCTGTGTGGTTCTTTTCGAGTCGCAGACATCCACCATCTTGCTAAGCCCCGGAGAAACCTGGCGGGTCCAGGCTTCTCTCCTCACTGCTACCTGCTGGCAAAGAGCCTACAGACTGGTGCCCCATGTGAGGAACTTCTCCCTCCTCTTGACGGAAGAACGCTGACAGGCTAATCAGTCTGCGGGTGAGTGTATCCCCATAAATTATGGGGCAGTCCTCGTCTAAGCCTGATCCCACCCTAGAATCCTTGAGGGTCCTGCTCAAGAGCTGAGACCTGACCCTTTCCAACAACCAAGCCCTCCAGGCCTGGGGATGCTTACGTTTCCCCCAATTTGATTAAAGCTACACCACATCCCACTAACAGTATACCACGTACCCCTTGCCCTAGTTGCAAAAAGGGGTTTCACTGGGCCAAAGATTGTAAGTCCAAATTTACAATGGTCAGCCTTTAAACTCCCCTTGAAGGGACAGAAAATGCAGCCTAGCCCTCCAATGGCCCCAATAAGTCAGAAGTTTAGAAATACCTTCTCACTCCTAAGTAGCCATAAATACCTCAAATTCCAGACCCTGCTCTCCAGTGAAGTGGGTAAAAGGTCACACTTCTCGCTATTCCAGAGACTTCTTTCTGTATAGAACTAGGTGAAAGGGCGTAAGACAGACCTTTGAATACGTGATCCTGGCCTAGTAAGATAACAGGAAATGAGCTGACTCACCGCTTATCTGGCTTCTGTAAACTGCTGGCGTCATAGAGGGAAGATAACACGCTGAAACCTCCGGTCCTATCTCAACTGTAATTTGTTACCCCCACTCAAATGCGAACCTCTGAGACTATAGGAAACTGGTTGGTTCACGAAGCGCAGGCTTAGATGTTTTAAAATGATTGGCCTAGAAACTATAGAATGGTACAAATCGATTGGCCCTCACTGCGCAGGCTCTGGATGCTATGAAATGATTGGCTTGTAAGGCTCGGGCTTTGTTGTAACCCTATAAAAGCTGCCCCAATTCTGCACTCGGGGTCCACAGTCCTCTACCCCTGCGTGGCGTACGACTGTGCACCCCAGCGTGCTTGGTATTAAAAATCCTCTTGCTGTTGCATCAAGACCGTTTCTCGTGAGTGTTTCGAGCTGTCACCTTACCTGAGTTGGAGCGTGGGGGTTCCTCTCGCTTTGAGGGCCTTTCACCCTCAGGGCTGCCCCCAGCCCCGTTAAATAAGGGGGGACCTTCAGTTAAGGCACATTGAACCATTTCACTTGTTCCTGGACTCCGGCCCAAAATGACCCTCATTATAGATGAGAAGACCTTTCGATTCCTTATTGACACAGGCGCTGACAGAATGGTCATTAGAAAAGAGGAAGTCAGCCGGGCGGTGGTGGCGCACGCCTTTAATCCCAGCACTTGGGAGGCAGAGGCAGGAGGATTTCTGAGTTCGAGGCCAGCCTGGTCTACAAAGTGAGTTCCAGGACAGCCAGGGCTACACAGAGAAACCCTGTCTCGAAAAAAAAAAAAAAGAAAAGAGGAAGTCCCTCATTCTTGGCAGCTCTCCCCGGGCCAGTCATTGTTAGCATGGGTGGACAGAGAAACTACCACCTGGCTTCCCTGGGGGTAGATCATGATGAAGACGTGGTGAAGTGCGCTCTCTGGTGGTCTATGGCCTTACAGCTATTCTTCTAGACCAAGCTATCCTTGAGGAGGCTGAGGCTTTCATCACGATAGGTCATAAAAAAAATTCTATTATGATTTGTTAGATACTGAAGAGTATGAACAGTCATTTGAACAAGGGGAAAAGGGGTTCCTAAATTATAGAGATGATCCTCATTTTGAAAAAATGTGCTAATGTTCCTCCCTTCCTCACCCCCAATTCTAAGGGCCACTGCTTGGCCCCTGGTACCAAAAATTCATTGGAAACCGGGAGACCCCATATGGGTTCAGCTGTGGCCTATTCCAGACCCAAAGCTACAATAGCTACATCTTCTGATGCAACAACAACTTGAATTGGGACACCTCAGGCCCTCCACCAGTCCCTTGAATTCCCGTTTTCGTTATTAAAAAGGCCAATGGCTCCTGGAGATTGTTACATGATCTGAGGAAGATTAATGAGAGGATGGTCTTGTTTGGAACCCCTCAGAGGGGACTACCCTGGATCCCAGCGGTCCCCAGTACTCATTACTTGACCATTATAGATATCCAAGATTGCTTCTTTTCCATTCCATTCCATCCTGAAGATTGTGAGAAGTTCGCCTACTCTATCCCCTCTGTTAACTGTGGTGGGCCCGACTCTAGATTTGAGTGGACAGTCCTACCTGCCCCAAGGGAGGGTCAACAGTCCCCCCCCACTTGACAATATTATATGCTTCGTATATTTTTGCCTTTATTAAGTGATCCAAATATTCTTTTATATATTTATATGGATGATATTACTCTGGGATGTCCTAGACCCTCTAGCCTTCAAAAAGTTACCTTTCCCCTCCTTTGAGATCATAATTTCCAGATTGCCTAGAAAGGTCCAAAGGGTTCCCCCCTTTAAAATCCTGGGCTCCATATTGTCCCTTGATGCTGTTTCCCCTGTTAAGCCTCAATTAAAGATCCAGGACTCTTATACCCTACCTCAGCTCCAAAAATTGTTGGGGGAGATCAATTGGATGAGATCCTGGATATCCATCACCACTGAAAGCCTTACCCCATTGTTTGACCTTCTTAGGGGAGGACACCTTTTCACCCCAATAGTTTTGACACCTGATCATATACAGCTATTAAATAATGTTCAACAGGCCACTGAGTCTGCCTCCCTCAAGCAGTATAATCCCCATTTGCCCCTTACCCTTTATATTTTTCCTGGAGAAACCCTGTGTACTGCATGACTTGGCCAAGAGGGGGAACCTATACATTGGATCCACCTCTCAGTTGGAGGGGCCCCCAGAGTTTATTCTATGGTCAACCAGTTGGCTGACTATTGTTAGAGGGAGAGACCTTTCTGTCAGGCTTTTTGGAATAGAGCCTTGTTCCATCATTACACCCTTTAAGACTACAGATTTTCTCTGGATTCAAAGAAATAATAGTTGGATTCCCCTGACCTAGAAGGCTTCCCTGGTGAGATCGATTGCCACTTTGGACCACATAAATGGTTCAGTTCCTTCTCCAGGCTCGAATGGAATCCTTCCAAGCTTTTTCTTTCTTACCCCCACCTGGATTATCCCACCATCTTTACCTATAGAGGGTGCTTAGGGTCCTCTGTTGTTTACCTCCCCACCCCCTTTAGACAGGGGGACCTGCCTATCCCCATAAAATCAGATGTTCATGTTGTAGAGGCATCCGTGCAGTTTAAGGAGTTGCTTGCAGTAATGATGGTGCTTGATTCTGTACCTGAGCCCTTTAATCTGTTTTCTGATAGCCTATATGTTGTAAATTTGATTGAAGCCCACATCAAGCTAGATTCTAATCCTATCACCCCTTTGATGATACAGGCCTGCACATTGCTTAAACAAAGGAGAAATCTCCCAAGATTTTTATCACAAGGAAATAGTTTGGCTGACCAGCTAGCCTCTACATTACAGTATAATACTGTCTCCAAGGTCACACTGTTCCACTCATTGACCCACCTCAGCTGGAGGGGTCTTAGACATAAGTTCCCACACATTCTGATTAAAGACCTCAAAAAGATAGTGCGTACCTGTAAATCTTGCCAGTCCTTCCTACAGGTGCCTACCCTCCAAAAGACAAGAAATAATCACCAGGGACTCCGCCCTAATCATCTTTTGCAAATTGATGTTCCACACTATTTATTCCCCATTTGGAAAATTTAAATATATTTTCTTGATATTTTCTCACACATGCTGGGTGTCAGCCCATACTGAAGAAAAAAAGCATGCCATTAGCCATATGCTCCATTGTTTCACCATTCTCGGACTTCCAGACCAAATTAAAACTGATTATGGTCCGTGTTTTACAAGCAAACCTTTCAGAGTTTCTCCATATGTGGAAGATTTCCAGCACTATGGGCATCCCTTACAACCCAAGAGGACAAGCAATTGTCAAAAGACAAAATCAAGTCTTAAAGTCTCAATTACTAAAACAAAATGGGGAGTCCTTACCCCCACATGATCAATTAAAGAAGGCATTATTCACTTTAAATATTTTAAATTTTTCAAAAGAAAGGCCCCATTTATCTCCCTTTCAAAAGCATTGGACCTCATCCATTTCCTTTAGCTCAATATGGGTCAGGTGGAGAGACCCACTGACTGGAGCTTGGAGAGGGCCAAACCCACTCTTTTTTCCTCTTTTTTTTGATGCAAAAAGCAAGAGTAATTTATTGTTCCAACATGTTGGGGTCACCCTGCATATGGAGAACGACCACAGACAGTCCGTACAGGGGGCCTTTATACAGTCCTCAGGGCTGCCACCACTAGGCACAATGTGATTGGCAGAAGTATAACTTTAAACTGATTGGTCTCTAGGGAATGAGGTAGGCGGCCAACGGTCTGTCCTGCAGAATGTATCCCCACCCGCAGGTTGGTTCTCCCCTGTGCCTGCCTCTGGTCTGAGGAATGTTAATTAGCCTCTCCCTTCTGGAGGGACAATTGTTCTACGACCTTTCCAACATTCCTGAGCTGACCTCCCTTCATTACCCCCCTTTTCTTTGTGCATGCTTCAATCCTAAAACAATTGCTGGTATTCTCTCTTGACACCTGGAAGAGGGTTTGGCTGTGTGTTCCCCCAAAATGAAAAAAGACCAATCTGGATACCGGTCAGAGACATAAAATATTTGCCCCAACGGGGGGGGGGGGAATGATGATAATAATCACTCCAGGGAAATTCCCAGCCCTGAGATCCCTCCTTCTGCTTCCCCCACAGATTTATCAAGAAAAAAGAATGAAGATTCACCTGTTGATGGCGATGGTGATGATCCCCCAAAAGACTGATGGGGGATTTGATGATCCGAGAAAGGCCTGGAGTGTCCTCAACAAACGGGTAAACCCTGTGATTGCCAAGGGAGACTATTTGAGACCTATGGCCTTGGCTCACAAGCCATGAGCTCTCAAACCATTGATTGTGGCACCAAAGTTGCTCATTCTGTTGCAGACCCTAACAGTCCTCCCCTCTCAAGTGGGTCTGCACTAAAAAGCCTCCAACCATTCCCACAGTGAATGGCAGGCCTGGCTGCTGCCCCTGTACCGCTTTTTATCAGACTGTTAATGCCATCTGTTATACTATGGCCCAACAATGCATACAAGAATCCAACAACCAGACATACTGGACAGCCACCTGAAATGCTGTCATTAGTACACTTCCCTCTTCCAAAAGGGAGCCTGGCCTCTTCCCCCTGTTCAGGCAGTGCAGGGGAGACTATCTGTTGGAACTTCGTTGCCCCCGTCGGTTACTCCAATGGGGGAGGAGTTCAAGACAAGGCCTGAGAGCTATAAACTGAAAAACAAATTGAACAACTCATTTTGGCTGAATATCCTGAATTAAATTACCATCCCATAGCCCTCCCTATAGAGCGAGGAGATTTGACTCTTGATGCCCAAACTGAAGGGGTACCTTTGCCCTTCTCAATCAATCCTCTCCCTCCCTGGCTCGAGATTGTTGGCTTTGCTTGCGAGTGGGCCTCCCCCTACCACTTGCCATTCTCGTTAATGCCTCCATTGAGTAGATGAAAGGATTTTGAGGTATGTGGAAGTGCTGGAGATGGAGCTGAAGTCAGCTGTTTCTAAAGCCTCAAATGCCTTTTGTTTAGTCTCAATCCAGATTGGGCAACCAGTGTGTGATTTGTTCTGGTATATAAAACTGGTGCCATTTTCACAAACTCTGGTATCCTGAGTCAGATAAACCTGGGAACTCTCAAACACGTCTCTTCATCTTTGGTGTCGTGATATGAAAGGTGGCAGTAATCTTACTTTAAGACGGGTTCTTTTTGCTTCCCTTCATTTGTACGCCTCTGGTGTACAAAGTAGGGCTTTCTGAGCCAATGTTGTGTAGCCCAAGTTCTTTAACTCTTGCAGTAGTCCCTCAGGAGTCTTTATAGTTTTAGAAGCTAGGAAGATGTTATCTAC
The DNA here is from genome assembly GCA_036184795.1 of Tokudaia tokunoshimensis. Taxonomy (NCBI): domain Eukaryota; kingdom Metazoa; phylum Chordata; class Mammalia; order Rodentia; family Muridae; genus Tokudaia; species Tokudaia tokunoshimensis. The sequence goes on along the minus strand of BTHU01000001.1, from coordinate 11,452,054 downwards.
ATATTTTGAGAGTATGGTCCCTTAAACCTCTGATGAAAGGGCAAGAGGTCAGCACTTAAGAGTCTCATCAAAGAAGGTTGGATATTTTTTAAATCTTTGGGGCATCCTGGTCCAGATAAGTTGCCCTCTGTAACCTCCCTCTGTCCATTCCAAAGCAAAGATGGGTTGACTCACCTCTAACAAGGGAGGCTGAAGAATGCATCTTTCAAGTCCAAGACTATACACATATTTCTCTGGAAGAATAAGACTCATGCAAGCATTTGGGTTCAGGATCATCGGGTGACTAGTCTTGACGTTCTTTTTTTTTCTCAGATTTTGGACGAGTCTATGATCAGAGATCCAGGTTTCATCACAGATAGGAGAGGTGTGTTTCAAGTCTGTTTCAGTAAGCCAGGCAATAGGGACTGAAATTTCCCTTTTGGTTTCCAGGGTCACAGTATTGTTCAGTCTGGTCAGGAGTGACTGAACTCTTTAGTAGAACTTGGTGTTTGACCAATCCTGAGGAGAATGATTTCTGCCCTCACCCCCGGGTATGTTTGCTGGCAATCTGAAAGATGTTTTTTGATTGAGAAATGCAACTTTCAGCTAAGAGATACTCTTCTGAAAGAGGGCAAGGCACCAATATTTTGCTGGGTATCTATAGCCTAACTCATCAATAGAGAAGATGATGGTGGCTTTGAAGTTTATCTAAAAGTCTTTGTCAAATCAGTGTTTTGTCTGTTCTTGTTACCTTTTGAGCTACTTTCAGGAACTGGGAACTATTTATACCTTTAAATTTGTCTGTTTTATAACTTTCTTTTCTAATAGTGCTGACTGGGTAAAAAAGTCAATCTTATTAGCAGCTGTCTTTAATTCTTCTAAAGAACTCTTAGAGAAAATTGCCTCCTTGGTCAGGGTTGGACAAAAGAGAAAATCCATTCTATGCTGATGTGCTAACCATCAGTGTCCCCCACACTACCCACACCTGCCACAGCATGGGATCAGTTTCTCTTCACACAATGGTAGGTTTTGAGTTTGCCAACAACACAGGTCACATGATGAAAAGATATAAACCAAGAAAGAAGGGGAGTTTAATATTGAGTACAGCATCAGTTACACCACACAACTTGAATTATGGTATTCAAGTTACACCATGCATTATCATGCTATCCATCAAAAGTTGATTTCAATCTTTATTTGTATTTAACCAAGATTAAACTATACATAGTTATGCTTGGAAGTAATATTTCTCCACATAGATTACTTATCCATAACAAACTAGACCTTTTAATAGAGCTCTGGCACCTGCCATCTTATCCAAATGAAACTTAATTTCATCAGTAATGTGATAGCTGACACATAAATGTTTCTGGGCATGTTACAACAAGACATACAATCTACAATGTTTTCTTACTCAAAATGTTTCATCTGAAACTAATTTCCCTTGGATAGAAGATACAATACCTAAGGACTGTAAATGCAGATGGTTGATTGAGCACATCCCTACTGTACTTACAAAGTTCCAGGTTAAATCAACACTGAAAATTTAATAAAGGACAGAGCAAGGCCAAATCTCTATCTATACTGGAGTATCCTCGGGATATATACATTTCAAATCAGTAAAGTTTGGAGGAAAATTACAAACTTCTACATGCCATAAAATTCTTGATATTCTCAAGAACATTTATGAGTCTATGGTATAGATGACATTCCATCTTGGCTGATGTAGTAACAGATAAAATGTCATGTCTATAACTTTCTTTAAATAGGGGTCTCTATACTGCCTTAGCTGGACTTAAAGTCAGTATATAGCTAAGCTTGCTTACAACTTTTTTTTTTTAATTAGAATTTATGTATGTGAGTAGATGTCTTCAGATACACCAGAAGAGGGCATCAGATCCCATTACAGATAATTGTGAGCAACCATGTGATTACTGGGAATTGACCTCTGGAAGAGCAGTCAGTGCTCATAACTGCTGAGCCATCTCTCCAGCCCCTTGCCTCCAACTCTTGATTCTCCTAATTCAGCTTTATAATAACTAGGATTCAGATATGCTTTGCCATATTCAGTTTTAAACATATTAATGGTATATCCCAACATCTATATACACAGAAAAACAAGATCAACCTTGGAAATTGTTGACAATTTTCAATATAGGTGAAGATGTGTGTTGACTATTCCAAGCTTTCAACATGGATCAAAATTTTCACATACGTATTTTCAATCTATAAGTAGTTTCAATCTGGCTATTTTGTAAAGGTGTTATAGGTTGCCCACCAGAGATGCCAACTCAGACACAGTTTAGAGCCAATTAAAGTCTTTATTCCAGTCAGCTCTGAGTACATTCAGATATTTGGGACCCAAGTATAATCCCAAGCATTTAGAACAAAACCATCTTACTCAGTAGCTGCAGGGGGAACTTTTGCCCAAGCAAGTAGTTTAATAGAAGCCAAGATAAGCAGATAGCTGGAGTGGGAGGTTTAAACAGAAGCCACAATAAATTATCAGAGGCAATTTGACCTCCAGTAGAAATGGATATTCCACAAGATTCTCCATGAAGGGAATCAAATTCTAGTTGAAGCTAAAATGTTCTCAGCAAGAATAAGAGATGGAAGATCCAAAAACTTTCTTGTCCCACCTATCACAAATGTATAGTTTATGTGTGGAGAGGGCATAAATAATAGGATTTTTAACTTTTGAACTTTTTATGGTTTTTACCCCTTTAGAAAATACTTATTCATCAATGACTGTGTTTTAAAACTTTACCACAAAAATACTTAAGAAATGGACTCACAATTCAAATACTTTCATGTTCCTAATCATCCATTACATGTACCCAGAATAAAGTTATGTAAGATTTAATAGTGGGTAAAAACATGAGACTTTCCTAAACTATCTAAAGTGCAATTAGGCTTTCATGACAATTACACTAATGCTCATGAAACCAGAACTATGTAAAAGCTATATTATAGAACACGAGCTTTGACCAAATATTGTCAAGGATTTTATTATCTATTACAAATCTGTAGCCATGACTTTGGTTGGTCCTGTGCTGGCCATAAACAAATTATGCAAAAAGTAAACATCTACTCTAATATCACAGGAACCATGGTGGGGGGCGGAAAGCATCTCAGACAAATCTAGTTGCAATAACTGCTCTCCCTTAATTGACAGCCCTTATTGACTGAGTTAAGTTTATACAACAAACGAAAGTAAATCAAGAACATGATTACTACCTTGTATTTCTGACAATAAAAGACATTCTCAACAGAATATCTTCTCTGAACAACTGACTTCGCACATACTCATTCCAAAGGGTTTCTTGGCAGCAACAGTACATGAATATTTTGTTGACCAAACCCCAGAACAGATTAAAGTTCCTACATTCTTTTTAAGTCATAGTCTTCCCAATATGATTTCTCTGGTGTTCAGTAACATTTTCATACACTGACTTGTCCTCCTTCCTTACATACATAGGCCTCCTGGAGATTATGGATTTTCTCACCCTGTATAAGCTCACCATTTACAATAAAGGCTTTTCCTGAGTCTTCACATTCACAGGGTTTCAGACCTATATGAACTCTCTCATGAGCTTTAACAGCTAATTCTATAAATGTTCCCACATTCCTTGTATTCATTACATTTGATACCAGCATGGCTTCTTTGATTTTGAAGTAGTCCTAAGCTCCAATTAAAGCTCTTTGCACATTCTTTACAGTGATCATTTATTATCAATATGAATTTACCATTGTGCATGAAGGCTGAACTAAATCTTAACATGTTGCCACCTTACTTATATTCATAGAATTTCTTATCAATAGAAATTCTGATATACAGCTAGCTAGCTTAGAATTACTGTAGGCCTTTTCATTTTCCTTACATAAGACTTCTTATTAATAATATACTTAGAATGTCAAAACAAGTTTCATATTCAACTAAAAGTCTTCCCACATTCTTAACACTGTTAGTTTTTCACCAGTGTGAATTCTTTGATGTACTTCTTTCTACCATCTGTAAAGTATTTCCCACATTCTTTACATTCATAAGGATTCTTGTCCATATGAATCCTAAAATGTCCAAGGAAATTGGTAATGATATTTAAAAGCTTCCCCATAATCATTGCATTGAAAGGGACTCTCACCAGTATGGATTCCCTGATGAATGCTAAGGTTTGTTCCGTGAACAAAGTCATTTCCACCTTCCATGCACTGAAAGAGTTTCACATCAGTATGAATTCTCTGATGTTTATTGAGTTGGGACTTAAATCTGAAGGTTGACCCACACTGCTGACATTCAAATGATTTCTCTCCATTATGGATGCTCTGATGCCGAGTGAGGTACGCCAGAACAACAAAGGCCTTGCCACATTCCTTACACTTAAAAGGTTTCTCATCAGAATGAATTTTCCGATGGTGGAACAGACTTGAGCGATGAATAAAAGCTTTCCCACATTCATTACATTCATATGATTTCACACCAGCATGGATAACACTATGTTGAATGAGGGTGGATTCACGCTTGAAGGATTTCCCACATACTTTGCATTCAAAAGGTCTTTTACTTGTATGAACAATTTGATGGTTATTAAGCTCACTAGGAAGATGAAAAGCCTTTCCACATTCTTTACATTCAAAAGGTCTCTCACCACTGTGAGATTTCTGATGACGAATGAGAAGTGTATTAAGTCTAAAGAACTTCCCACATTCTTTACACTCAAAGGGTTTGTTTCCTGTGTGAATACTCTGGTGTTCAGTAAAATTGGACCTTTGACGAAAGCATTTCCCACATTCCTTGCACTGATAGGGTTTCTCATCAGTATGAATTGTGTAATGTTCATTAAGTTGATACTTACGTCTGAAGGCTGACCCACAGAGCTTACACTTGAAGGGTTTTTCTTCAATGTGAATTTTCTGATGCTCAGAAAGGTATACCTGAAGCCGAAAAGCCTTCCCACATACATTACATTCAAAGGGTTTCTCACCAGTATGAATAGTCTGGTGCATAACAAGGTGTGTGGCAGTTCTGAATTTCTTGCCACATTCGTTACATTCAAATGACTTCTCTCCAGTATGAATAGTCTGGTGCCTAGTAAGATGAGTCAGAACAATGAAGGCCTTCCCACATTCCTTGCACTGAAAGGGTCTCTCACCAGAATGAATTTTCTGATGTTGCATGAGGCTTTTGTTTCTTTTAAAGGCTTTCCCACACTCATTACATTTGTGTGGTTTCACATCAGCATGAATAAGCCTATGTTCAACAAGGTTGGAGACACGGTTGAAGGACTTACCACATTCCCTACATTCAAATGGTTTTGTACCTGTATGAATGGTTTTATGATACTTCAGCAGGTCAGGGAGATGAAAAGCCTTTCCACATTCATTACATTTGAAAGGTTTCTCACCACTGTGAGATTTCTGATGTCTTGTAAGTTGCTGGGGGAGTCTGAAGGCCTTCCCACATTCATGACATTCAAATGACTTCTCTCCAGTATGAATGTTCTGGTGCCGTGTGAGCTGAGCCAGTACAATGAAGCCCTTTCCACAGTCCTTGCACTGAAAGGGTCTTTCATCAGAATGAATTTTCTGATGTTGCACGAGGTTTGAGCGACGTTTAAAGGCTTTCCCACACTCATTACATGCATATGGCTTCACATCAGCATGAATAATCCTATGTGCAACAAGGTTGGAGACCCGGTTGAAGGACTTCCCACACTCCCGGCATTCAAATGGTTTTTCACCTGTATGAATGGTTTTATGGTACTTGAGCAGGTCAGGAAGATGAAAAGCCTTTCCACATTCATTACATTTGAAAGGTTTCTCACCACTGTGAGATTTCTGATGTCTTGCAAGCTGTTGGGGGAGTCTGAAGGCCTTCCCACACTCCTTACATTCATAGGGCTTCTCTCCAGTATGAATACTCTGATGCTGAGTAAGAGTTGACCTGCAACCAAAGCACTTCCCACACTCTTTACATTCATATGCTTTTTCTGTATTGTGAGCAAGAGTCTGGCAAGTATAAGGAGGCATTTCTGCCTTGTTAGTAATCTGTTGGCCAGCATCTCCTTGACAATCCTGTAGTCCAAGGAATGTACTATAGTTGGGGTCATTACTAAACCTGGAGTCCTTGGGATCAAAAGTTCTACTTAATTGCTTTATGCTCTGTTTGAGAAATTTTCTATTATTAATAGGATTTTCTGGAGATACATTTTCAGCATCATAATCCGTCTCCAAGTCTGAAAGCAAAGGAGAAAGGAAGAATACTTTATTTTCCTGTAACATAAAAGCTTTTAAATGAATAGCCAGACTCTAAAGTAACAGGAGCAAGGAGAGCAGCAATAAACAAAGTTTATGTAAGACAATAGAGTTTACAGTAGAACAGGTTGGAAACGGGAAAACATGTGTATAGTAAGAATTCTGGTTTCTTTAAAAACACAGAAACGTTATAGGAATATGTTTTGTTTTGCTTCCTTTTGTCTTTTTTCTTTTTGTTTGTTGTTTGTCCTATGTAATAGCCCAGGTTGTCCTGGGCTCATTTTGTAGATCTGCCTGGCTCTGCCTCCCCTGCGCTGGATTAAAGGTGTATGCCACCCCCACCAACATACGTTTTTAATCCCAGGTGTCAGATATGGGGCTATTTCAGATTGTCCACAGCAGATGACTATGATTTGCCTTGTACTCTGGCAGGGGCTTGGTTTTTCCAGTTGCAGATAGTTTTTACTGACTTGGGGGAACTTTTGAGAGGGTACATAAATGCTAGAGTATGGAGAGGGGTGCGGCTGCTGCTGGTTGCTGTTGATGAAGTTTGTCAAGTGGTCATATACAAAGAGATAAGTAGAAATTGGACATCCTGATAGCCAAGATCAAATTTGTTCCAAGAAATTCAACACCCCTAATCAGCAGGGTGTAGTCTAACAACATTGACACTCCCTTTCCACTCAAACCTTCTTTCTGTCCTACCGTGTTGGGGGTTTGGAGGATGGACTAAGTAAGGGTAGAGTACAGTGGTAGAAAAAGAAACCCATAAAGTAGCCAAAAGTCTGTCTATAAATTGTCTGCTTAATGAGGTTATAACTGTACTGAAATAACCTAACATGCTTATTGCATTCTACTTGAAACATACACTGTCAGCAACCAGACATTTCCAGCAGCCTGCCCTCAGGGTCCTAGCAGCAGCTTATATCATTACCCACAGCCATCAGGTGTGCCAGGAGCAGCCCATAGAAGGACCCAGCAACCCCAGCTCTCTCTCCTATTCTTTCTCTCTCAATCCCTGCCATACCTCTGTCTCTCTGTCTCTCTGTCTCTGTCTCTCTGTCTCTGTCTCTCTCTCTCTGTCTCTCTCTCTCTCTCTCTCTCATATGCTCCCACTGAGACAGCCTTTCAATTTCACCCTTGGAGCTCGTCTTTGCTACTCTGTGGGTTCTTTTTTCTTCTGACTCCTTATCCCCAGGTTCTATCCCTTAACACTAAATAGGAGAGAAAGGAAGAAAGGAAGATAGAGAGGGAAGATAGACAGACAGACAGACAGACAGACAGACAGACAGACACAGAGAGAGAGAGAGAGAGAGAGAGAGAGAGAGAGAGAGAGAGAGAGAGAGACCCTGAATCTAATTTCTTTCCCATTCATTCCTCCAAGTTTTCAGTGAAGCCCATTCAAATGTTTTTCCCAACCATACCTCCCTCAGATCCCCAACAATGAGCTTTAAAAACAGTCACTTCTCCCAGTTTTCCCAATGCTAGCAGCTCCAAACTATAACAACTGTTCTAGCCTATCTGCTCAGCACAGCTTCTCCTGACTCAACTGTCTCGTATCTTCTGTCCCAATGGCTTCTCCTCTCACTCTGCTGACTTTTTACATCTTACACTGAAGGTCAAGCAGTTCTAATGGTCAAGAATTCATAAAAGGCCAGTTGATCTTTAAAGGGTCAGGAGCACAAGATAAATCACACTACATCCCCAACCCCAAATGAACCTTGTACACGAGATCAGTTGTGTGGTATACTTTCTTAGCCACACACCTTGGCACAAGCCTACCAAAGGAATGCACAGCTTGCCACTTTATCCTAACACATACTGTTTGGTAAAAGTTCTTGAACCAAATCATGAGAAAAAACTATACCACAGCGAAGTGGAAACTTCTGTTTTGTTTGGAAAGTTGGTTATTTCAAATGATGTTTTCCTGGGGCACACAGGTAATGGATGTCTTGCTAAAGCAGACATGTGAAAGAATGTTTTCCTGAATCAGACACAGGTGAAAGGATGCTTTTGGTATTGCAGACATGTGAAAGGACGCATGATAAAGTATAAATATGACCCCACAGACAGTGGGAGATGGAGCATTGATTTGATTTGCTCTGCTTCACTATTCTTTGCTAACAACATGTATGTATTGGTTTGCCTTACATAGCACTGTTGAGCTCAGCTTATGGTAATGCCAGCAGTGGGAGAAACTGACCATATGAATTAATAAGAACTGCTTATGAAGTTCTTGCAGCTTCTTGTCCCTTCAGCGGCCTTGGGCCAGTTGGTGAGCCTTGTAGTGTCTTCAGGATTGAACTACAGCTGCTGGTTCGTGTGTGGTGTCTGCCTAGAGGACTGGTCCATAGCTGCTGAGTCATATTCTGTGTTTCCTATGGAACTGAACTGCTGCCCAAGAAATCAAGCTCCAAAGAACTATTGCTAAACAGGTCCGCTTCCCCCATATTCTAATAATTTTTGTCTTCTGCTACTTCTGGTGGATAAGACAGGTTGAACACTTATTAAAGTAGGTTGCAAAAAATTCATGCCTATGCCACACAAATACATAATAATATCTGTTATTCTATAAGAGAACTGGCCTGGACTTGGAATTCTTAAAAGAAGAAAGAAGGTAAAAATCTGTAGTGGTAGCTGTGGTGGTGGTACACAATTTTAATCCCAGCAAAAGAAGCCAATGGTAGCGGTATCAGGAGTTCCAGGCCAACTTGGGCTACATACTGAACCCTGTGTGAGAAAGAAAAACCAAGCTAAAAAAATAAAATAGAAGAAACAAAACAGAAATCCTTAGAATTATTAAGATTAAAGATATCCACCCAGGGAAACAGGTAGGCTACTGCAGACCTTTACCTATGCCTCCTCCCCTCTAAATACAATTCCCGAGTCTCATCCCAGATCAGTAGTAGACCACCTGCTTACCCTCCCTTAATCACTGTCCTCACCTCCAGTCTATCGCACAGATGTACACCTCCAAACTTCCTTCTCTATATTAACTGCTTTATCCCAGTCCCCCAACTCCATCAGGCCCTTCCTTGGAAACTCAAAGATCACTCTGGTCAGTGAAACAGGTAGATTAACTGCATAGCTTCACCTCTCCTTCCATTCCTACAAGTCCAATCCCCAGTTTCATCGATAGCTCTGTAGTAGACAATCTGCTGTGGCCTCTCCTCACTCTGTTCCCATTCCCAGGGAATAAGCAGATCCTAGTGGAACATCTGCTTTCCTCCTTCTTATGGATCCCTGCTTAGTTAAGGTTTTACTGCTGTGAACAGATACCATGACCAAGGAAACTCTTATTTGAGCTGCCTTACAGGTTCAGAGGTTCAGTCCATTATCATCAAGGTAGGAGCAAGGCAAAGTTCAGACAGGCATGGTACAGGAATAGCTGAGAGTTCTACATTTTCATCTGAAGGCCTCTAGGAGAAGACTGGTTCCTATGTGGTTAGCAGGAGGGTCTCATTGACAACCCCCACAGTGACACACTTCCTCTAACAAGGCCACACCTCCTAATAGTGGCATTCCCTGGGTCAAGTATATTCTAACCACCACCTTCCACTCCCTGACCCCTATAGGCTTGTTCAAACATCCTATGTGCTCTATGGGAAGCATACCTAGACATAGCATAATAAAAAATACATTTAGTCCAAATTCCAAAGTCCCCATAGTCTCTAGCAGTCTCAACAATGTTAAAGGCCCAAAGTTCAAAGTCTCTTCTGGGATTCATCCGATCACTTAACCATAATCCCCAAAGCAAGACAAGAAACAAGCTGGGAAAATTCCAAACTCTGCAAATCCATGTCTGATGTCAAGGCTGTCTTCAGATCTCCAACTCCTTTTTCATCTTTGTTGACTACAACAAACTTCTTTCTCCTGGGCTGGTTCCACTCCCTGTTAGCAGCTTTCCTCAGCAGATATCCCACAGCCTTGGCATCTTAAACACCTTGGGGTCTTCAAGGCAACTTCAACTTTACAGCTTTTTGTTCCAGTGTCTGGGATCCACACATGATCTTCTGGATTCATCCAAAGGGCTTGGGCCACATCTCTACCTCTTTCCTCTGTAGCAATCTAGGCTCTGGTTGACACCACTCCACTGCTGCTGCTGTTCTTAGTGATCATGCCATGGTACTGACATCTCCAATATACTGGGATCTTCAACTGTAATGAGGCTTCACCAATAGCCTCTCATATGTTCCCATCATGGTGTTAAGTCTCAACTTCTTTGCATAACCCCTTCAGTCCTGGGACATCAACTGCAACTGAAGCTGTACCTCCACCAATGGACTTCCCTGGCCTCTCACAGTGCCAAGCCTTAGCTGAGCTCTATGACCCCTTCAAATCTTCAAAACCTGATTCTTATATATTACCAAGTCCAGCTGCAGCATGAGGTACAACCTTGGTTATCTCTGGAACATAGCTTCTTTGTGCTCTCAGAAAACACTTCCAGCCATTTTCACCTCAGTGCTACTGGTCTCTTCTTAATTGCTGATAGTTTCTTAGCTCCAGCTAACCAAGATAAATTGTCCCAGTAGTTCCTTCTAATCTGGACTCGAAAGCCAGAGCCACAAGGTCAAAGTTGCTGAGTTCTGCTGCTTCCAGAAGTGGAACATGGCCCCCTTATTCTATTTCCAGTTTTCTGGTTTTCAATTCCCTCACAGCCTAAGTTTGCTGTCCTGGAACTTGCTCTGTAGATTGGCTTTGAACTCAAGACATCTGCATGGCTCTGTCTCCTGGGATTAAAGGTGCATACCATCACACCTGGATTTAAACTTCTCTTCACCTAGAACTTGCTCCATCCCAGGCTGGCCCTGAAAGCAGAGATCTGCTTGGTTTTGTCTCCTGGGCGTAAAGGTGTGAATCACCATGCCTTGACCTAAATTTAGCTGAGAGGGACCTTGCCCTAAGTCCCATTGCTTTAATCTGTTATCTCCTAGAACATAGGATTCAGCTCCATTCTACTTCCTAGTCCCCCTTTAATACTTGAACCACATATTTTGTATTTTTCCTTTCTCAGCTTACTCCTTATCATTAAAACACTCTTCATAAGAGTGAACTGTAGTAACCACACAACAATATTTATACCAGGTTTTTTTGAGACTTCCTTTTTCAAAGCAATTAATCAAAATCTCTTCAGCTTAGCCTCAGAGAGACTCTTCAGACAATGGCAAAAAGCAGCCACCTTCTTCACCAAAATGCCACAAAACCAGTCTCTATGCCACATACTGAAATTCTTCTCCACTGAAACCTTTTGGACCAGGTCTGCACAATTCAAATCATTCTCAGCAACAAAGTCTTCCATCTTCCTAATAGAATAGCCTATTAAGCCCCATTTAAAGGATTCCACTGCTTTCCCAGTCCAAAGTCCTAAAATCCACATTCTTCCAAACAAAAGCATAGTCAGGCTATCACAGCAATATGCTAGTCTCTCTCTGATACCAACTTCTGTCTTAGTAAGGTTTTGCTGCTGTTAACAGACACCATGACTAAGGCAACTCTTATAGAACAACATTTAATTGGGGCTGGCTTAAAGGTTCAGAGGTTCAGTCCAGTATCATCAAGGTGGGAGCATGGCTGCATCCAGGTAGGCATGGTGCAGGAGGAGCTGAGAGTTCTACCTCTTTATCTGAAGGCTGCTAGGAGAAAACTGGCTCCCATGTGGTTAGGAGGAGGGTCTCACTGCCCACCCCCGCAGTGTCACACATCCTCCAACAAGGCCACACCTCCTAATAGTACCGTTCCCTGGGCCAAACATATTCAAACTACCACAATCCCTGAACACACCACTCCTAGCCAATCCCCATTCCTAAGTGTCAGCTCTCATTACCTAGGAACACATTTTTCCTGGAATTCTCAGAGTCTATACCCATCAGGATTTCCTTCCAAGTAATACATAGCTACCACACTCTCCTAAGAACCAGAGAGGGCGACAGAAACCAAGTAACAAAAAACACAGCCAACAAAGACAAAATCAGATATAAGCACTTCACAAATGCAGATGCCTAAAAGTCAGTACAAAAAAACCTTAATAAAAGCTAGGATAATGTATGCACCAGAGCCCAGCAACTGTATCACAGCAGTCCCTGAGTATTTCAACATTTCTGAAATGCAAGAAAAATATTTAAATAACCTTCTAAAATATGATATAAGTCATTAAAGAGGAATATATCCCTTAAAGCAATCTATTAAAACACAAACAGTGGAAGGAAATGAATGAAACAGTTCAAGACCTGAAAGCACAATAGAATCAATAAAGAAAACTTAAACTGAGAAACATATGGAAATGAAAAGTTTACAAACTCCAACAGGATCCTCAGAGGCAAGAGTATCCAGTAAGAGATGGAAGAAAAATCTCAGACACTAAAGAAGTGGAATTTTCTGGAGACTTAGTTGTGTCATGTGATATTTTTCTAGAAGCTGTCTTATGAGAGGATGTTTTGCTGAAGCAGACATGTGAGAGGATGTTTTACTGAGAACAGATCCGTGGTGGTTTTCCGGAAACTCTGGTGAAAGGGCATGTGACGTTTTGCTGGGGCAGAGGCTTGAGGGGATATGTGATGTTTGAAAAGGATACAGACAGTGGACAACGCTTTTGCATTGGTTCACCTTGCAACTCTTCACTAGTCTTTGTTGGTCTTTGCTGATGCTGGTCTTCGATAATGACACTCTTGCACTGATTCACCTTGCTTTCTTTGCTGATCTTTGCTTGTCATGAATTTGCAGAGAGAAATGCACCAAAGGACGCCTGGTGGTATTCAAGCTGCTTCTTGCTGCTTCTGTGGGCTCGTGCAAATCAGCAGAGCCTTGTGGTTTCTTCTGGATTGAGCTGCTGCTACTGATTCCTGTTTGGTGTTTTGCTAGTGAACTGGACTGCTAACAGTAAAGATTGGAATCGCCCCAAAGAACTACTTCTAAACAGATCCACAACTCCTTTAATCTTTCTTTTCTACTACCTCTGGTGGGTGGTGGGCTAGAAGGGAAGTTGAAAGCATTAAAGAACCAGAATTAAAAATCTAAGGCTACACATTGAAGATACAATAAAAGAAAGAAATACCTCTCACAAATAAAATAGGAAATCTAAAAAAATTCCCGCACAAATCGAAGGAGGAGGAGGAGGACAAGGAGGAGGACGAGGACGAGAAGAAGAAGAAGAAGAAGAAGAAGAAGAAGAAGAAGAAGAAGAAGAAGAAGAAGAAGAAGAAGAAACCCAGTTCAAAGATAAAAAAATATTTTCAACAAAATCATACAAGAAAATACCCTACTCTAATGAATAAGATGTCTATTAAGGTACAAGAACCAAGCAGACTACCAAATAAACTGGACTGGCCAGGAGAGGGAGGGAAGCAGACAAAGAGCACAGCTTCCTTCACATCCTTATCACAGGCTGCACCAGAGGGTGTGGCCCAGAGTTAAGGTGGGTCTTCCGCCTCAAAAGATATGGGTTAAAGGCATCCTACTTTAGATGCTTTAACTAACAAAAATCTCTTATAGGTGTACCCAGATGCTTAGATTTTAGTTAATTCCTGAAGTAGTCAATTTGCCAACCAAGAAAACCATCACAGCTCTCTGCCAAGAGCAGTAGAAGGCTGTGTGGAGTGTGCACTCAGATGTTTCCCTGGCTTGTCCATCTGTTGTTTGTGAGTCAGGGTCTCCCATTTGCCTGGAGCTACACAGGGAAACCAGGCTGACTTGCCAGCAAGCCCAAGGGGTCTGCCTTGGCCACCTCCCCAGTGCTGCAGGGAGGACACACCATCACACCATTACTACAGTGCCCATGAAGACACAGAGTTAAAACAGTTGGTTCCCCTCCCTGTGCTACAGCTTTCACTGGTGCTGAAACTGTCTCAGCTTTGGTTCACTGGTCAAGAACACTGAAAGCTCTGCCAGAGGCCCTGGGTTAGAGTACCAGCAGCCACCTCTAACCCCAGCCCCAGGGGAGCTGACCCTCCTGTGGCCTCTTAGGATACCTGCACACACACACACACACACACACACACACACACACACACACACACAGCCACTAGTGAGATACTTTTAGAGGTTACAGAGAGAGGGCACCTGCTCCAGTAGAGGGAAGAAAATAAGAACAACTTAAAGTGATTCCTGAAACAGAAGGCCCCATGACAGCTTCTCTGTGACCTTGACTTCCTTCCCAGGGCTCAGGCTTGTTTCCCACAGGCCCTGGGGCTTTGAAGGAAGTTTGCCACATCCAGGGTCAGCTCTGTGGAGCCTCTCTGACCACATGCTGTGCCTGGCAGGGCTGCAGGCTCACCTCACTCTCACTCACCTGGGCTCAGCCTGTCTGTTTCTTCCTTCACAACCATCCAGGGCTCTTTCTGCTGCTCTAGTAAGATGATCAGATCGGGCTTGGAAATGCAGCTTCCCACTTAAAAGACAGAAAGAAATGGTTCATTTTATAGACTCTCATTCATTCATTCATTCATTCAGACTGGGTCTCTCTAATAATCCCAGGATGTAGGAAACATGTTACTTACACCAGCCTGGCCTTGAATTTACTTGATCTGCCTGCTTCTGCCTCCCAAATGCTAGGACTGAAGGTGTGTGCCATGATGCCCTGCCTGTGTAGATTTTAAAAATACACATTTATTTATTATAAAGGTCTATACAGCTGGGCACAGTGGATCATGCCTTGTGAGGTCAGCATGGGAGGAATGAGCCAGGCCATTTGCCCTGCACAGAAAGACCCTTATCTCAGAAAAACAGATCAAAAACTTCTAAAAGCCAAAATAATGCTGAGGAAAGACTTCAGAAAAGGAAGAAAAAGCAACCTGGGTAAGAATCCAGGTGCTTGAGATTACATTTTTAACCTCCTTCAAATGCAGATAGGGGCTTGTCACTTAAAATACAAATATAATTGAGTAGTGAGAACATGAACGCTTAAGCTATACTGCCTAGTGAAAATCCTATCTCTGCAGCTCACTATTAATGCCATTCATTTAGGCAAGTCCCATAAAATTCCATGCTCAATTTTACATATAAAAACTGGGCATGGTGGCATACACATATGGTCACAACAGCAAGTCCATAGATGGCCTATGGTATGTGAGACCTGGCCTCAAAAAGATTAAGTTAGTAGTAGTAGTAGTAGTAGTAGTAGTAGTAGTAGTAGTAGTAGTAGTGATAATAATTGAATTAATGTTTTCTATTTGATAGAGTTGATACTAAGATTAAATACTATCACAAGTACTTTATAGATTATGTGACCTACACTAATACAAAATCATTTTTTACATTTATTTATTTACTTATTTACTTATTTGTTTGTTTATGCCGGGGATGGAACTAGGGCCTTGAATATCCTGGGGATGTGTTCTACTCCTGACTTACATTTACAGCCATACAAATTATTCTTATTGTTGTTATTTATATTGCCTTTGTTAAAATTTACACATCAGTCTTCAGATTTGCTCAACAAAAAAGATACTTCACATCCTAGAATTTCCACTACAGAGGAACAGGTAAAGAAGTGTTCATTGAAGGAAACAGACTGTGTCCACTTCTGTTTTTGAGTCAACTGTACTGATTCACTAATAAGTAAATAATAACGACTCTTATTTAGTTTTGCATGTAAGGGGTATGTATGTGCTCATGAGGGTCTGTGCACACATGTACATGCATGTATGTATAGGGCAGAGAGCAGTGTTAGAGTGTTCGTTGATTGCTCCCCACTTTAGTATTTGAGACAGGGTCTCTCCCTGAACCTGGAGCTCCCTGAGAGAACCAACAAAGGGTAGGCAAGCAGGGGCTTCATGAAGTCCTATTTTCAACCAAATGACCCTCACATCCTTCCTTTGGTATGAAGGAGGAATTCAGCTCTCTCTTAAAATTCTATAGATAAAATATTATTTTATGTGTATGTACTGCTGAACACCACATATATGCATAGTGCCCATTTAGGCAAGAGGGCATCAGATTCCTGGAGTTACACCTGGTTTTGAGCCCTCTGTGGTGCTGGGAATTGAACCTGACTCATCTACAGGGATAGCTGGTTCTGTTGACTGCCAAGCTATCTCTCTAGCCCAAGATTCTATTTATGATTTATCTCTTTATTTATTTTATTTATGTGTTTGTTTTGTTTCCTTTGAAACAAGGCCTCACCCTGAAGACTAGGCTAGCCCGGAACTCAGGATGTTATCTGAGAGTGATGCTGAACTCACAGCAATCTTCCTGCCTCAGCCTCCTGCAGTGAAGCAATGACAGAATCAGTCACCATCCCAGCTTCAGTTACCACTGGAAAGATGGTACTGTCCTTTAATTCAGAGTCAGGAAAATTCACAATGTACAGGACACAGGCCTTACCCACTGCGACGAGGTTGCTGTAGGTCTCCAACATCATGTCCCTGTACAGGACCTTCTGAGCAGCATCCAGGCAGGCCCACTCCTCCTGAGAGAAGTCAACAGCCACATCCCTAAATGTCACTGACCCCTGGAAGAGCAAACACAAGGAGAGTGGAACTGGGGAAGCTTTCAAGATGGAAACCCAGAAGGAAAGGACTCAAGCATGGGAAGGGAGCCATAAGGAAATGCTCAAGGCACCTGACTGCACGAGCTCCCCATGAACGACGGCTGTGCCCGCCCTACAGAGCCAACAACTGTGCCTCTCCACTCCATCCACACCCTTCAGGGGGGACCCCGCAAAGGACAGATGTCACCCGGGCTCAGGGTAAATCATAAAAGGAATGCTGTGAGCCTTAAAGTTGTTATGGGATCAGATGATATAAAGGTTTGTTGTCATGAGAATGATTTTATACAGTATGTAAGAGTCCATAAACTTACTATTTAAGAGTTCACATTATGTGCATATTATGTTTAACCTTTTATACCATTAAAAAAAAATCAAAAAGCTTTCCAGGTGGTCAGTGTGTGTTAGGTCTTCCCCAACACTGGAGACCACAATCACCTCCCTGTCACAGCCTGGATGACCTTTCCCTCTGATACCTGAACTCTCTCCTAAAGCCTCCTCAGGGAGGTCACCTCCTCACACACATGCACAGGGGACACTCATTCTCACACACTGTGTCACAGACGCCAATCAGGTCTCCCAGAGCAGTCAATGAGACTATCACCTCAAAGCTCTGAAGCCCCCAAGGCCCCTGTTTCCGTGGGACTGACACCTCCACTGCAGGGACAGTCCTCCCTGAGCACAGACCAAGCAGAGAGCACACCTGGAGGAATGTGTTCAAAGACAACCCCAGTGCCAGCTGGGAAGAGGCACAGACAGGAAGTGCTCAGACCTGCCGACCCTTACTGTAGAGGGGCAGACTGGGCTGGGGGATTCTGGATCCTTGGGAAGCTTCAGGAGGGAGAGACAGCAGGAGTCACCTAACCTGAAAGTCACCCCAGGTCAAAGAGAGAAACGTCAACTTACACAGACCATGTCTTGAGAACTGGAGCTGGCCATTCTTCTTCAGGCTTCCTCCCCTGGGGGACAGAAAGAAGGCCTTTCATTGGACTGTGACTTGATGTTCCCAGACTGACTTCTGTCACTGTGATTTCATCAACTACGTTTATTTCTCAAGCATCCCCACTCACTCTCTCCCTCCCACCGCTCACAGCCTCCCACACACAAATCAGAAGCACACAGGAGTCTACACAAAGCCGACCCTCTCCTAACCCCAGACAGCCCACTGCAGAGGGGTCAGTGTGGGAGTGCAGCATAAACATGTCTGCCTTGAATTTCCTCCAGAAGATGCCAGCAGAAGGGATCCCATCCTCCCCCCGAGATCCAGCTAGCCCTGCACCTGGGCCGCTCCTCCTCCTGTGAGCACAGCTTCCTACTGGAACCCCACCTACACAGGCTCACAGGGGCTCACAGCATCCAAATGGCACCTCCTTTGCAAACTCAGGGCTGGAGCCCAGCAAGGCTGGAGGGGCTGCGGCTGCCGTGCTCAGGCAGGGTCCAGCACTCTGTGTCCACTTTCAGTAAATGGGACTGTGCACCACGGAACACTTTCCTGAGAGCCTCCGCTCATCTGTGATTACACCTTATGTTGTGTCAGTAAAGCCATGATCCTTTATGAAGATAATTAGATGTACAACATCCTGTCACAGGACGTTGAGTATGGTATGTTCCCTCTTTCCATATTATGGATACTTTGACCAAAATAATACTAAACTCATTCCGGGTGTCCTAGGTCTTTTGATCCTAGAGCTGGGTTCCTCAGCCTCAGCACGGCTGACACAACTGTTCTGTCCCAGGCTGAGTGAGGACTGTCTTGTGCTCTGTACTACACTCAGCAGCACTGACTCACAAGCTCTGAGCGGCACACACAACCCTCAGTCCTCCCTAAGATGCCACACCAGGGGGCAGCCATCACCAAATGGGGACCCAGTGCTCTAGGCAGCAGGTCTAAGCCTTGGTTCAATACGCTGTGGGACTGTCCATCTGTTTTCCAGTCTCCTGTATACCAGGCTGGCCTTGAACACCTAATGCTCCTTCTTCCTTCTCCTCTCAAGTATACATCTGATCATCTTATGAAATTTTACATGTTTATATCTCCAGAAAATTTACAAACAAATTTTCCTTCTATCTTTATCCTTTCTTCTGTCTACCTCTGTGTGCACCAGGCTAGCCAGCCTGCCAGGAGTTCTCTTGTCTCCATCCTTGTCTTGCCATAGGAGGGCTGGGACTGCAGACATGCACTGCTGCATCTGGCACTGCACAGCTCCATGCTTGCAGGCACTGCACCCACTGACATCTCCACCACACACATTTATGCATTCTATGCTATTTATAATATTTGTACATTTTATACACTCCCAAGAGACATTCACACTCTCGCTTCATTCCAGCACCATTTTCTTTTTCTTTTTCTCTTTCTTTCTTTTTTTTTTTTTGTTTTGTTTTTGTTTTTGTTTTTCAAGACAGGGTTTCTCTGTGTAGCCCTGGCTGTCCTGGTATAGACCAGGCCGGTCTCGAACTCAGAAATCCGCCTGTCTCTGCCTCCCAAGTGCTGGGATTAAAGGCATGTGCCACCACTGCCCAGCTCCAGCACCATTTCCACAGCAGTGACCTGCGACCCACCTACACATGAGTGGACAAAGCACATGAGGAATGGGGTTCACACACTGAACCATTTACTACAATATGGACGCCCACGGGGAATAACAAGTGCAATAAGCTAAAGACAAACACTGGGGCTGGGGGATGGCTCAGAGGCTGAGAGCTACTACAACTTTTCCAGAGAACAGAGTCCAGTCTCCTGACAGCTCACAGTGCCTATAACTCCAGCTCCAGGGGTCCTATACCTCAGGCCCCTAGACCACCTGTGATCATAGACACATAACTCCTCACACTCATGTTTCAAGAAAAATAGTTCAGGGACTAAACCATCAACCAAAGATTACACATGGAAGGACCCATGGCTCCAACTACATATGTAGCAGAGGATGGCATTTTCAGACATCAATGAGAGGAGAGGCCATTGGTCCTGTGAAGGATCGAGTCCCCAGAATAAAGGAATGCAAGTCAGGAAATTGGGGGAGGGGGTAAGAAGGGGGAGAGGGGATGGGATAGGCAGTTTTCAGAGGGGTAACAAGGAAAGGGGATACCATTTGAAATGTAAATAAAGCAAATATCTAATAAATGAATGAATGAATGAATAAAAATAGTTAATCTTTAAACCAAAAGACAAATACCCACAATCTCACTCATGTAGACTCTGACACTGGTATCTCACTGGAACAGTGAAATGCTGGTTACTGGGGTTTAAGTGGTGGAGGCGGGATGTGCAGCATCGTGGTTGACAGTGGGAGAGATGTAGACCCATAATGCAGAGAGCTGGGAAGATGCTGATCAAAGACTACAGAGTTTCAGCTACACATCACAACAAGTTCAGAGATACATCGTGAAATGTGGTGACTGTGATTAATAGTTTGTAAAGACTGAGAAGCATAGATAGGAAGTTTACTCATTACAAAAATGCTAATTTAGCCATTCCAATGCACAGAAAGTCTTCAAATTATCACACTGTACACACTATAAAAAAAAATCATCTGAAAACTGAGAAAGTTCTGCTTTACATTAATACATTCAGTTTGTGTTCTTCTTGTTCTGAGACAGGGTGTCACCACGGAGTCCAGCCAGCCTAGAGCTTGCTATGTGGATCAGGCTGCTAGAGAATTCACAGTGATCTGCTTCTGCCTCCCAAATGCGGAGATTAAAATGTACAACATAAAGTCTAGGGTTTCTGAGTCATTTTCTTGAATATCCAACCAGTAATCGCATTATTTCTCACACTCCCTTGTCCTGCAGAACACTGAGGAGAATGAACCCAAAATGTCCTCACAGAGCAGCAACTAAAGCACACCAGGCCCTCTGTATATGGCGGCTCTGCACTAACAGGCTTCATTCACCACAGGCGTCCTAAGGTTCATGACAGGACTAGAGAGCCGGAAGGGGACAGAACCAAGACTCCAACCCGGATACCACAGTTCCACACCCCATGATCAACCACAGCATCGCTCACCTGGATCTGGCTAACATTACCCATTCCACACATACATATTCAGAAAATGACTAGCTCTCAAAGATGCCAAATTCAGTGCTATCACTTTCCCACTCCCCAAATTCTCAAGAGTGAACAGAAATCGTCTACCAAGTACAATTTTCCCCTGTACAGAATACCTATTAAACATATCCCCGTCTAACCTTAAATGAATGAGACTCAAACTATGATATTTATTTATTAGGTTCTGTGAAATTACTGGGGGGCTAACCCTAATCTCCATCTCTAAAATGACAGTCTGGCTACTGGCTCAACTGCGCTTCCCAAATACTTGCTGTTTCGGACCCTCAGGGCTACTTCTGTTGCAGCTCTTGGAGACCTGTCTCTAGTCTCTTCCTCCCCTGTGCTCCTTCTCTGTCCTGTCTCCTCCCCTGGTGGTGCCTACTTGAGACCCACAGTCCAGTTACTCAAACTCTACCTCTCTCTATTCCTCTCAGTAACTGGCTGTGGCTAGTTTTATTTAAACACTGGTTTTAAATTGGGGAGCAAAGTTCACATAGCATCACATGGTATATGTGAGGATCTGCTCTTGGACACGGGGGGGGGGGGAAAGCAGATCTTGGAAGCCAGTATTAAGCATTAAATACAAGCAGCACCAGCACCCCTGAGGTCCCCCTGCTTTGAAAGGAAGGTGTATTGAAGATCAAAGCCCATCTGTGCTGTGAAGCCATGGATTGGAATTGATTTGAGTTTGAAATTCCGAACGTTAACCTCTGGAGATTCTTATCTATAAAATCTAGGGAAAAGGGTCTGATTGTTGAGAGATGTCAAGGATCACTGAAACAATAATGAGAATACTAAGTGGGAAGGGAACGAAGAATGTAAGGGCCACAAAGTTGGAGCTATCAGTTTGTCTGTTACTCCTTCATTTACTGACAATTTTATAGTCTAAAACTAAAGCCTCGTTTCTTACACAGAGAGAAAGCACAAATTTGCCCTTGAGTCTTAGATGAGTAGCAATAATGATCTCATGTTTCTCCAACCCTCCTTTGGAATAATGGCCGACTCAGGGAGCCTGAGGAAGCATGAGATCCCAGCCTATATCTGACAGCATCCTCAGTGTGCACTTTCCCTCACTTCCCACCACACTCACATGGCTAGAGGGCTGGGAAACCTAGGGAATTTAACAAGTAGCTGCCCCCACACACACACTCCCCAGGTCACCCTTGGAGGCACTGCCAGCCTCAAATGCTCATGTACCTTAAAAGAAGCTTCCCTTCAGACTCTGCACCTCACCTTTCCTTGCTCCAGCCCCTGTGCCTGCAAGAGAAAGCAGGAGCAGACAGCTGCAAGCACAGTGACACAGATAATGCAGAGAGCTCAAGGTGCATATACAGAGACAGACACAGAAACAAATGCACACACATCACCGTCCCTACAAACTCACACAAATATCAACATCCACCCACCCCACCCTCCACACCCACACCCAGCCTGCTGGCTCCGGTCTTACTCTTTGGGGACGTAGGCCAAAGAGCGATTTTTTTCCACCTACAAGGAAAAACCTGACTTTTCACTGTAGCGATTCCCGACACCCGGAATTCGATCTCTTACTTCCGGCGCGGAGCACCCTGGGAAATACAGTCCTTGCGGCGGAATTCCAGAAAGCCCAGTGCTCTGAGGTTCAGGGAGGTCCGAGCACCGTTCTTGGACCAGCCGCCTGGGAGTTGCGCCGGCTAGTGTCAGGGATGTTTCCAAAGAGGCACAACCTTAAAAGCTCTGGGGTGGTGCTCGAAAGGTACTTCCGGTTCTGCGCGCCACTGATTTTCTCTCCCGTGGAGCGGACTGACAAGCAGAACAGGAAGTAAGATCAGAACAGGATGTAAGTGACTTGATTACAACTTGCCTGAGTCCCACTGAGTGGGGTTACACCTCGCTGTGATCTGGTAGGAACGATGATACATTTGAAAAGACTAAACTAAAGAATTGTTGGTTTTAAACGTGGTAGTTTACATCAGTTTACATTAGATTTCAGACACCCAGATATTCTGTACTCTCCCAGAGTTCAGTGTCCCTGTTATCTAGATAGAAAAATGTGAGTGAGAAACACATCGGTATGTATCAACAGAGCTGTGTCCGTTAGACAGTAATTTACCTCACATTGGAGGATGAAAACGAGGATTTGAAAACAAGTCAGACCCAACCAAGTATTAACTACAGAAAATATGTTAGAGTTCAGTACTCTAGAAGATTAAGAGTGACCATCTTCACAATAATGAAAAAAAAAGACTGAAGTTGATTTGTTAATTGAGGCAGACTGGGGACATTGCCTGTGTAAATAAAGAGGGCAAGTCATCAAGTAAAAAGAAACATCTGGGTGTGGTAAGACATGCCTTTTAATCCCAGCAATGGGGAGGCATAGCCAGCTGCATGTCTGTGAGACTGAAGCCAGCTAGAAGGATATAGTGAAGCCCTCCCTAAAGACAAAAATAAACTAAAAGTACTAATAGC
Organism: Tokudaia tokunoshimensis; assembly: GCA_036184795.1. Classification (NCBI taxonomy): domain Eukaryota; kingdom Metazoa; phylum Chordata; class Mammalia; order Rodentia; family Muridae; genus Tokudaia; species Tokudaia tokunoshimensis. The sequence goes on along the minus strand of BTHU01000001.1, from coordinate 11,428,847 downwards.
ACAGCTTAAGATACAAAGCAAAGGAAAAACCTGGTAAGTAATAAGGTAGTAATAAGGAATGACAGCCAAATACACCATCACTTGAAATGTTTCCAACCTCAATAATCAATAGAACAGAGAAAAGCAACAGTGCATAGTTGAATTAGACAGCATATCAAAATGGAGACAGTTAAAATGGAATCCGGATGCCTTGAAGTTATGGCTTTCATTTACACACGTATAGCAGAAATGGTTCCTAGTCTCCTTTGAAGACCACACTTGTGTACAAGGCCCATTTCGACTCTATGCACACACACAAACAACTTCTATGAGAACATCTGTTGGTTAAGTTTCTCTTCAACTATAGACTGATGTCATTTTGTTATTGATTCTTGGAGGCAATGATGTTTCAAAACAACTTCTTTGACCTCCATTTTATGTTTACAAACCTTTGTCTCCCCAAATTAATCTATGTTCTGTTGTATATACATCTTCCTTATTGCATTCTTCTGCTTGTTCCTGAGTTGTCTTTAAGACATTTACTCTCTGTTTTTATTAATGTTAACACGGCCTACTTGGTCTCAGTTTTATGCAACACTCCTCCCAATGACAAGTGAAGGGAATGTTTATTGACATAAATTATATATTCTGGGCTATAAAACAAGTCAATAAATGTAAATGAACCTAAGTCATGCACATGAGGTTGACAAATGGAATTAAATTAAAAATCAAAGACAGATAACTGTCTGAAAATGTATTAATTTCCCTGTTCCTAGGACAAATTGCTGAGAAAGCAACAGAAGGAAGCAAATGTTTGTTGTTGCTCTTGGTTCTAGTGCTCAGTCCTTCACTGCAAGAAGAGGTCATGGTGGGAGGAGCTTGGGGCTGATGGTCACAGTGTCTGCAGGAGCAAGGGGAGAGTGACATGCTCATTTTCAGCTAGCTTTCTCCTTTTTATGTAGTCTAGGATCCCACTTTTAAGGCGTGTCTTCTACCTCACTTAACCTCACATAGGTCATCCCTTACTGACACATCCAGAGGCTAACTCATCTAAGTGACCCTCATAGTCATGGCTAGAGGCTCCTCTCCCAGGGAATTCTAGATCCTGCCAAGCTGACATCACAAACACGTTTTCTAAGAATCACAAACACATTTTCTAAGATACTGGAAACTTGGAAGTGTATGAGTAATAAAATAATTGAAATTGTACAATGTTTGAGTCATCCCTTTATGGAATATAATTTTCTGTTACTTGCTGTCTTCGTTAGGCTTTTACTACTGTGGACAGACACAATGACCAATGCAACTCTTCTAAAAGACAACATTTAATTGGGGCTGGCTTGCGGATTCTGAGGTTCAGTTCATTATCATCAAGGCAGGCATAGTGATGAGGGAGCTGAGTCTTCTACATCTTAATTCAAAGGCAGACAGGAAAAGACTGGCTTTCAGGCAGTAGGACAAGCCCACACCCATAGTGACACACCTACTCTAACAAGGCCACACCTCCAAATAGTGCCCCTCTCCGGGCACATTCAAACCACCACATTTGCCATGGGATAAAAATAGCAGGTGTGAGGGGTTGGGGATTTAGCTCAGCGGTAGAGCTCTTGCCTAGCAAGCGCAAGGCCCTGTGTTTGGTCCTCAGCTCTGGAAAAATAAATAACAGGTTTGAAAGTTGTCAGACCAAAATGAAATCAGTTGTGTCAGACTCTGGCTAAACGGAACCTCAAGGTCAAGAAGGGAGGTTGTAGCCATGTGGAGAGAATCCCTCCTTTCCCTTCCACCTTCCTGGCTTCACACTCACCTCTTCTAAATCTATTTCATGCAAGTGAGCCATGCCTCTTCACAGTAGAGACAGATTTCCATCCTGTGTGGATCTTGTGTGTGTGTGTGTGTCTGGGCACGCATGTCCATGGGAGTTGTGTTTTGTGTGTATGTGAGTTTATGTCTCATGTCTGCTTTGGAAGCCAAAAGTGGACGTCTAATCCCATGCAGAGATACAGTATATTATCAGCCATAGTATGTGGGTGTCAGGTGCAATATTTGCTGAGAATTCTCTCCAACTGTAACATAATATTAAGTTACAGACACTGGACAAATGTTTCAAGGATTAAGAGCATGTATTGCTCTTCCAGTGGACCTGAGTTCAATCCCCAGCACCCACATCAGCTGGCTCCCAATTGTCTGTAACCACAACTCTAGGAGATTTGACTGACCTGTTCTGGCCTCTGTCTGCACACACACACACACACACACACACACACACACACAGCATGCAATTTACACTGAGGAACAGCTGATCTAAAAAAAAAAAAAACCTCTAAAGATATTTAGGGAGCCATAGAGATGCATCAGCAGTAAAGGGCACTGGCTATTCTTTTAGAGGATCCAGGTTCATTTCCCAGAAACCACATGATGGCTCACAAACAACTTAACCTCCAGTCCTAGGAAATCCAAAACCTCTTCTGACCTCTGTAGGCACAAGGCATGGCTCACAAACATACAAGCATCCAAAACACACTACACATAAAACTATTTTTAAGGAATTTAGTTATAAAAAAGTAACAATGACAACTCTATTTCATACAGTACAGAGAAACTCACATGTCTGCTTGATTTGTCTACAGATGCTGCAACTGGTTACAGACACCAGTCACTTAGGGATGGTGTCTGAGGATGTGGTGGTGGGTATGGCCATCCACACTCAGACTGGAATAGGGATCCTGGAAATTCATCCATTGGCCTCTTTCACTCAAACCTCTTTTTAGAAGACATGGATTGAGGCCATCAGAGAAAATAACCATCTTATGTTGGCCAATATCCTTTAGATTCCTTGGGCAGGAATCCTACAGAGCATGGAGACACTTGGACTTCAGGATTTCATGGCCATTGTTGGATGCAAGCTTATCTTGTACTTTCTCCCTGAATTTTCCTCTGAACCACCTATGTTTAAGGTGGCTACCATGTCTTACATCTCAACCCCACAGACTCCATAAGGAAAAAGCTTCCCGTGTCCTGATCTGTTTGTCTCCCCTGCTGGAAAATTCATTGTCCCCATGGCAGTGACAGGCCCAAAGTCTAGCATGAATGCATCTGCAACCTCAAGTCTTAGGTGTCACTCTTGTCTACTCACTGGTACAGGCAGAGACTCATTCTTCCTCCTCATTATCTCCTCTGCTGGTGTGATTTGTCTAAGATTCATGATCTGGGCTGGTGCATCTATGTTACAGTTCCTCCACAGGAACAAACTGCAAGCCTGGTAGCTTCACAGCATTAGGCCATCTACCTCAGATAGGTGCAAGGACTTGTGAGTGTCAGGATATTTTATTCTCTCTCATTTGCTTTTGAAACTTTTGTTTTTCTTTACAGCAACTGGAAATCACAGCTTATGAAATGGTGTGATCCTAATGTCTTGTCTCCCAGCCTTCAGCCACTTTTGCCTAAGATGTCACACCCAAGTCTTCAGTATGTGCCTGTCCTGCTGAGGAGGCTGTAGAACACGTCCAGTTACAGCAGCAGCATTGTGGGTGTTCCCCAGTCTGCTCATGACACCCGATGAAGAACGCACTCTGTAGCACTCAGACTTTACACACTTGACTGGACTCAAATTTTACACAGGGCGGCTACAGAGTCACATCTCTGAGGAAACCATGCACCCTAAACCCACTACACAGACAGTGCTGTGCCGCAGTTGCACTGGATGCTGCAGAAAGCATCTTGGATGAGTCTGTTCAGGGCCTTCATCCCATTAAGCCCACAGGAGCTGCTGAGCTTGAGATGAACAGTGCAAGAAGGCTCAACAGACCAAATCAAATCAGAGTCCCTCATGCTGAAGTTCCACATGACTAAGCCATTTTGCAAAGCTCCTCCACTAGCTTATTTTTCCAGACTCCTGCCCCAGAAACTACTAGCTCATTCTCCATATGGATCCCAGGTTAAAAGATTAACACACGGTATTTTTCTACTAGAAACCTGGAAATCTTCTGTTGCATATAATGGTCACCAGGTGGCAACAGGAGTGTAAGGATAAAAGCAAACAGAAAGGGCTTCATTGCCCCTCAATTGTCCACAGACTCATCTCCATCCTGTACCAACATCAGCAAGGAGAAAGAATGGAGGAGTGGAACAGAAGGAGAAATAAAGTGAAGGCAGCTGGAGGAGATGATCGAGGGCCCTCTTACCCCCAGCAAGGGGATGATCACGGTTTTGGTGATTTTTGTTTTTCCTCGAACTAGACAACTCTGCTATTAAGTTCCTTTGTAAGATCAATGGGCAAATCATGGAAAAATGAAAACAAATTAAGAAGCAACAAACAAGGCAGCTCTGCCAGTATTAAAGCAATATAAATGGGGCAGTGAGATGACTCAGCAGATAAAGGTGCTCGCAGCCACGTGACAGCCTAAGTTCTATCCCTGACACCACACAGAGGAGGAGAAAGCACAACCCAGGAAGTTGTCCTCTGATCTCCACCCATGGGATGAGGCACACAGAAACATGCGTGTGCACACACACACACAGAAAGAGAGAGAGAGAGAGAAACTGAGAGAGAGAGAGAGAGAAACAGAGATGGATACTTGCCTCTAAAAGGAGAGGGCCAGACATGGTAGAGCACATCCATCTATAACCTCAGCACTCAGAGAGGAATGAACCAAAAGAATTGGGCGTTTAATGTCAGGCTGGGCTAAGCAGACTGTCTCTAAAAACCTCAAATAATAATAGTAACAATAGTAATAATCAATAGTAAAAGTATAGAGAACCATGAAGAAACCTATTAAAAGTTGGCAACACACACGAGAGTTCACACACAAAGTTATGTAAATATTCTCTGTAAGTACATACATGAGCATGGTGAAAGAAACACAATATCTGAATATGGGAGTCCCTGTAATCCCAGCATCCCAGAACTGGACATATTGAGGCAGGAGGCCCAGGAGTTCAAGGCCAGCCTAAGCACTGCTCTTACAGAGGGCCCCAGTTTGGTTCCTAGAACCCATATTGAATGGTTCACAACTGCCAGTAACTTCAACTCCAGGAGGTAGAATGCCATCTTCTGGAAATGACACATGAGTACAGAGACTCACATACAAATAAATACACATATTTTCAAGTAAAAATACAAAATTTTTATTACTTTTTTATTTTACAGTCCTGTCATTACCCCCACCCCCACCCCTGACCTGACCTTCCACAGTTCCTCATCTCATTCCTCTTCTCCCCTGTCTCCAAGAGGATGCCCCACATCCCTGACAGGCTTCCCCACTCCTTGGGGCCTCAAGTCTCTCAAGAGTCTTCTCCCACTGAAGTCAGACCCAGCAGCCCTCTGCTGTATATGTTTCAGGGGCCTCAGACCAGCTGGTGTATGCTGCCTGGTTGGTGGCTCAGTGTCTGAGAGATCTCAGGGGTTCGGGTTAGTTGAGACTTCTGGTCTTCCTATGGAGTTGTTGTCCTCAGCTTCTTCCAGCCTTTTCCTAATTCAACAACAGGGATCTCTGACTTCAGCCCACTGGTTGAGTGTAAGTATCTACATCTGTCTCAGTCAGCTGCTTGTTGGTCCTCTCAGAGGACAGCCACGGTAGGCTCCTCTCTGTAAGCACACCATAACATCAGTAATAGTGTCAGGTCTTGGAGATTCCCCCTGAGATGGATCCCAAGTTGGGCCACTCGACCGCCTTTCCCTTGGATTATTTTTTTGTTTTGTTTTGTTTTTGTTTTCTTTTTTATTGAATATATTCTTCATTTACATTTCAAATGTTATACCCCTTCTGGTTTCCCCCCTCCCCAAAAACCCCCAACCCATCCTCCCACCTCCTGCCTCCAAGAATATGCTCCTCCACCCAACCCACTCCCATGACCCCCACTCAATTTCCCCACACTGGGGCCTCTATTGAGCCTTCACAGGACCAATGCCCTCTCCTCCCACTGATGCCCAACAAGGCATTCCTCTGCCAATCTTTTGGCTGGAACCACATGTACCCCTTGGTTGATGGCTTAGTCCCTGGGAGCCCTGGGGTGTCTGGTTGGACAATATTGTCGTTCTTCCCATGGGGCTGCAAACCCCTACCCCAGCTCCTCCAGCTTGCCCTCCAACTCCTTCATAGTGAACCCCATGCTCAGTCCAATGGTTGGCTGCTAGTATTCACCTCTGTATCTGTAAGGCTCTGACAGGGCCCCCTCCAAAAGACAACCATAAATGGCTCCTTTCGGTATACACTTCTTTTCATCCATAGTAATTTCAGGGCTTGGTGACTGTTTATAGGATGAATCCCCAGGTAGAACAGTCTCTGGGTGGCTTTCCTTCAGTCTCTGCTCCACTCTTTGTCTCCATAGTTGTTCCTGTGATTATTTTGTTCCCTTTCTCAGAGGAACCAAAGCACGCCCACTTTGGTCTACCTTCTTAGTGAGGGTGGCAGGTGTGGAGGTGCCTTTGAAAGACCAGCACTTGTCATGTCCTGTTTGTGGACAACCCGGACAGTCTATGACTGTTCTTGATAATACCTCTTAATATTTTTCTCAGAAGCATTGTTTTATGGTTTGTTTTTGAGATTGTAAGAATGGTAATCTGTGGTTTCCATTGCTGCAACAAATCATGTCCCCTTAAATTCATGGCTATATTAACCACATGTGGCTTTAATTTTCCTATTTGTCCTTCTGGCCCTATACACTCGACCCATCTTGCACTTTGTTTCACCTGAGATAAAGTTCCAATCCCTAGAAGTTGAATATTTACCTCCTGAAGAGGACAATCTAGATGCCAAGATTTTGGTGAAATTATTGATACATCTGCTCCTGTGTCTATGTAACCTTCAATTTCTGTGCTATTTATTTGTATTGTAAGCTTTGGTCTCTGATCATTTATGGCAGTTTGCTGATATACTTGTTTTCTGGTCTCTCTTGATTTTTTTGTTTTATCTGTTGAGGCTGTTCTGATCTTGATTATGTCCAGAGCAATGTGTTTTGTTTTGTTTTGTTTAACGACAGGCGATAAATCTGTGGGTCAGTTTCTCTGATGCTAACAGGGAATGATTGAATCAAATTTGATACTGGAGCTTGCGGGAGGCCTGATGGCAAAAGGTTACCTCACCTATCCCTTGTTGATCACTCCAGTGCTGGGCTTTGCCACACTTTCTCCAAACTCCAGAAAGTTAAGGCCTTCTTCTTAGATTATTTTCTAGAAAAAGCATGGTTTCTAGGAATACCTTGCCTACAATCCCTTTTCAGATGACCTTGCTTACCACAATTAAAACATCTGCCATTTTGATTTTTCCTAAGACTTTTAGAAATTATGTCTTCTATCAGATTAGCATCATAAACAAGATTTACTATCAGCCCCATCTCTGATCCATTCCTCTATTGGTGCTGATCTTGCCTTTAACAGTCTAATCACCATTTTGTATTGTAGATTAGGATTATCAAAAGCAATAATACTAGAGTTGGGCTGGGAAGGTGTTTCAGCAGTTCAGAGTGCATATTCTCTTGCAAAGAACCCGAGTTTATTTACCAGTGTCCTTATTAGGCAGCTCACAATGACCTGTAACTACAGCTCCAGGGAATCTGATGTCCTCTCCTGGCCTCTGTGTGTGTCTGCTTTATCTGAAAGGAGGGATTCTTAATTGAGAAAAAGGCCTCCATATGATTCTGCCTAAGGCATTTTCTTAATTAGTTACTGTTGGATGACTGTTTTGTGCACTGTGTATTCAGATGCTGATTTCTATGCCCAGAGATCTGGTTTCAGTCTAAACATTGCCATTGTCATTACCATCCAAGCACCTCCTTTCTTTATGTTGTACAAAAATTGTTTTCCAATACCTCTGATTGGTTAATAAAGAGCTGATCTGTAGGCTTAGCTTTTTCAAAACCTACTCTAATCATGGTTTGTCAATGCTTCAACCCCCCTTTTAGCCCGTCACCCCCAGAGTATACCGGCCCTGTATGAGGCTGAACAGTTTTCTGAGATGGGTGAGGATGATTATAGGGAAAACTGAAAAGACTCAGAGACAAAGGTCAGAAACCAGGAGGCTGTCCGGTCGGTTCTGCTGCAGCCTACTGTTTAATTCTCTTAGGCTTATATACCTTACAGTATCTAGGAAACAGGGCCACAAGTTAACAGAAACAATTTGCTAATGTACACAAGACAGTCCTTCCTATCCCAAAAGCCCCTGTTCTTTCCAACAAGGTCAATAGAATCTTCATCCCCTAGCCTTGAGCCCCATGTGCACCTTCTCTTTTCATTCCAAGTCTCAGCAGACTGGGAAATCTTCCAACAGAGCCTTGACTCTGCCTGGAAGGCAGACTTTTTCTCTTTTTTTTTCTCTGCTTCAGAGAAGTGGCAAAACAGCTCCCAACACCAGAGGTAGGAGAAAAGAAAGGTTAATAGGAAATGGGATTGTGGAACTATTTAGAAATAGTTTCTTTGAGGCAATTCTAATCTTTGTTGTCAGCAGTCTAGTCCACTAGCAAAACGCCAAACTCGAATCAGCAGTAGCAGTCCAGTTCATTCAGCAAACACCAAACGTGATTCAGTAGCAGTAGCTTGATACAGAAGAAACTGCAAGGCTCCCCCTATTGGCTCAAGTCCACAGAAGCAGCAAGAAGCAGCTAGAATACCACCAGAAGGTCTTTGGTGCATTTCTATCAAGTCAAAACAAGTGAAGATCAGTGAAGAAAGCAAGGTAAACCAATGCAAGAGTGTAGTCAGTGAAGACTAGCCTCAGTGAAGCCCAACGATGACCAGCAAAGAGTTGCAAGGCAACCCAATGCAAGAGTGTCATCTGATGTCTATTGGGTTAGACTTACACTCTTTCCAAACATCATGTGCCTCTCAAACATACACTCCGGCAAAATATCACATGCTCTCTCACCAAACAACTTGCAGAAAAACACCACTTCTGTTCTCAGCAAAATATCTTCACATAAAACAGTTTCCAGAAAAACATCACATGTTTTTTTTCCCACTGAGTCTCCAACAAAACCCCAAATTCCCACTTCACTGATCAGCCAATAGCAAGCAGTAGAGAAGAAGCAGGATTTCTAGTACCAGAGAGAGGGTCTCTGATGAGGATGAGAGAGAGGAGACAATTGTATGTTGAGGATTCACCACGAGCAGGTGTCCAGAAAGCATTCGCTATGAGCAGATAGCCAGAGAGTCACCATTATGACATAGATGGACCAGGAGTAGCCAGGGCAAGACTAAGATGTCAAGTAACCAGGTAAGTGGCTGGATAATAGATAGCTTTAGACAGGTTAGAATAGGGTTAGTATAGATGAGTATCTGCCTAGCTATGGCAATATGGTAACATATTTTTATATGTTAATAAGTATAATGTCTCGATGTCATTATTTGGGAGCTAGAAAAGGAATAGAAAAGCCCCCTGAAATACTTTTACAAGTCATTGATGGGAGGGGGCACAGCCCATTGTGGATGGTGCCATCCCTGGGCTGATGGTTTTTGGTGTAGGCTTAGATTTTTCAAAACCTAATTAATTTTGAGTTCTTAAATGCTTCTAGCCCACTGACCAGAGGTAGGGGACAAAGAAGGTTAAAAGGAGAAGGGAGTTGTGGACCTATTTAGAAGTAGTTCCTTGGGGGCAGTTCCACCCTTCATTGTCAGGATACCAGCAGTCCAGTCCAATAGCAAACACCAAACATGAGTCAATACTGATGGCAGATCCAGCAAAAACAGCAAGGCTCTGTCAAATTGGTCTGAGGCAGCAGAAGTGGCCAGAATCAGCCAGAAACCACAAGGAGTTCTTTGGTGCATTTCTTTCTATGAAGTGAAGATAAACAAAAGATCAGTGAAGACCAGTGATGACCAGTGAAGTGTTGCACAGTGGTGTCACAAAGCAAGAGCATCCTCTCACTGTTGGTTCTACTTGACATCACATGCCCTCTCAAGTGTCCATTTTCAGCAAGATATCACATGTCCTCTCATAAGACAAATTCCAGAGAAACATAACATGACACAACTGAGTAGGTAAAGAAGCCAGAAATTTCCATTTCATATACTCTCTTTTGGTTTTTCTTTTAATTGTCTTTTTCTCTAACATTAATGATCTATATACAATAGAAATAAGTATGAGAACCATAAAACTAGAACTTTATATCACATTTTTAAATAAGCTGCTTATGTACAACATATCAGACAATAGTTAAACAAAGCAACCTTACATTTCTATCAAGATACAATAATCAAAGAAAACAAAAACTGTAAATTTCTATCAAGATACATAGTGGTTAAACAATCAATATATAATTAAAACAGCCTTAAATTTCTATCAATATACATTAATCTATGCCAAAGTAAAATATTTTTTCATTGTTCAGCATGAAAATGAGCATTTTCTTTCCTTTTTAAAAACATCTTTGTTAAATTATTTCATTATTTACATTCCAAAAGTTGCCCCCCCTCCCAGGTCCCCCTTCCCCGAGTTCTTCACCTCAACTCCCTTTCCCCTACCTCTGAGAGGGTGCTCCCTCACCCGCCTACCCACCCCCACCTCACCTCCTCCAGCATCCCTCCTCCCTGGGGCATCATTTCCAAAGAATTAAGTGCATCTTCTCCCACTGAGGCTATACAAGGCAGTCCTCCGCTACATATGTGCCTGGGGCTACGAACTAACCCATGTATGCCCCTTGGTTTTTGGCTGAGTCTCTGGGAGTGCTAGGGGTCTGGGTTAGTTGACACTGTTGCTCTTCCTAAGGGGTTACAATCCCCCTCAGCTCCTTCAGTCCTTCCTCTAACTCTTCCATATTGGTCCTTGACTTCAATTCAATGGTTGGCTATAAGTATCTCCATTTGTCTCAGTCAGTTGCTGGTAGAGCCTCTCCAAGGACAGCCATGCCAGACTCCTGTCTGCCCACACAATATGGCTTCAGTAATAGTGTCAGGATTTGGTGTATGCACATGGGATGAATCCCAAGTTGGGCCGGTCACTGGGTGGCCTTTCTTTCAATATTTGATCCAATTTGTCCCTGCATTTCCTTTAGACAGGAACAATTCTGGGCTAAAATTTTTGAAGATGAGTGGGTGACACCCTGCCTCAACTGGGAGCCATGTCTTTCTACTGGAGGTGGTCTCTTCTGGTTCCATTTCCTCACTGTTGGTCATTTCGGCTAAGGTCATCCCTATTGAGTCCTAGTAGCCTCTCACATCCCAGATCTTGGGGACATTTCTAGAGGCTCCCCCTGCCCCCTAACTGCCACTGATGCATATTTCAATTCATTCTCCTGACCCTCTGGGCATCCCTCATGTCTCTCCCCATACCTAATCCTGCCTCTCCTTTTCGCCATCCCACCTCCCCTCTCCCACCCTGTTTCCTCTCTCCCTTTGCCTCCCATGATTATTTTGTTCTGCTTTTAAATGGGTTTCACATATCCATACTTGGGCCTTCCTTCTTGTTAATCTTCCTACTGTCTGTGAGTTGTATACTGGGTATTCTGAACTTTTTAGCTAATATTCACTTATCAGTGAGTATATACCATGCATGTCATTTTGGGTCTGGGTTACATCACTCAGGAAGATATTTTTTAGTCCCATCCATTTGCTTGCAAAATTCATGATGTCTTTGTTTTTATTTTTAATACCTAAATAGTATTCCATTGTGTAAATGAATCACATTTTCTTTATCTATTCCTCAATTGAGGGACATCTGGGTTGTTTCCAGTTTCTAGTTATTACAAATAAGACTACTATAAACATAGTGGTGTATGTGTCCTTGTGATATAGTGGAGCAATTTTTGGGTATATTCCCAGGAGTGGTATAGCTGGGTCTTCAGATTGAGCTATTTCCAATTTTCTGAGGAATCACCAGATTGATTTCCAGTGTGGTTGTACAAGTTTGCAATCCAACCAGCAATGCAGCAGTGTTCCTTTTTCTCCTCATCCTCACCAGTATGTGCTGTCACTTGAGTTTTTGATCTTAGCCATTCTGATTTGTGTAAGGGGGAATCTCAGGGTCATTTTGATTTGCATTTCCCTGGTGATTAAGGATGTTGAACATTTCTCTCTAAGTGCTTCTCAGCCATTCAAGATTCCTCTGCTGAGAATTCTCTGTTTAGTTCTGTAACCCATTTTAAAATTGGGTTATTTGGGTTTTTTTTTCTGGAGTCTAACTTCTTGATTTCTTTGTATATTTTGGATATTAGCCCTCTATCAGATGTAGGGTTAGTGAAGATCCTTTCCCAATCTGTAGGTTGCTGTTTTGTCCTATTGACAGTGTCCTTTGCCTTACAGAGGCTTTCAGTTTCATGAGGTCCCATTTGTCAATTGTTAATCTTAGAGCTGGAGTCATTGGTGTTCTGTTCAGGAAATTTTCTCCTGTGCCAATGTGGTTGAGGCTCTTTTGTGTTGAGGTCTTTGATCCACTTGGACTTGAGCTTTGTACAAGGAGATAAATATGGATCAATTTACATTCTTCTACATGCAGACCACCAATTAGACCAGCACCATTTGTTGAAGATGCTGTATGGTTTTGGCTTCTTTGTCAAAGATCAAGTGTTCATAGGTGTGTGGATTTATTTCTGGGTCTTCCATTCTATCCCATTGATTGACCTGTCTGTCTCTACCAATACTATGAGAATTTTTTTTATCACTATTGCTTTGTAGTACAGCTTGAGGTCAGTGATGGTGATTCCCCCAGAAATTCTTTTATTATTGAGAATTGTTTTCTGCTACCCTGTTGTTTGTTGTTTTTACATATGAAGTTAAGAATTGCTCTTTCCATGTCTGTGAAGAATTGTGTTGGAATTTTGATGCAGGTTGCATTGAATTTGTAGATTACTTTTGGTAGGGTGGCCAATTTTACTCTGTTAATCTTACCAATTCATGAGCATGGGAGATCTTTCCATCTTTTGAGGTCTTCCTAATATTCTTTCTTCAGAGACTTGAAGTTCTTGTCATACAGATATTTCACTTGTTTGGTTAGAGTTGCACCAAGATATTTGATATTATTTGTAACTATTGTGAAGGGTGTTTTTTCCCTATTTTCTTTCTGAGCCTGTCTATCATATGTATAAAGGAAGGCTACTGATTTGTTTGAGTTAATTTTATATCCAGCACTTTGCTAAAGTTGTTTATCACCTATAGTTGTTATCTGGTAGAATTTTGGGGGTCTCATATATACTATTATATCATCTGAAAATAATAATACCTTGAATTCTTCTTTTGCAATTTGTATACCCTTGATCTCCTTTTGTTGTCTTATTGATCTAGCTAGAACTTCGAGTAATATATTGACTAGATCAGGAGAAAGTGGGCAGTCTTGTCTCTTCCCTGATTTTAGTGGGATTGCTTCAAATTTCTCTCCATTTAATTTGATATTGGTTGTTGGCTTGCTGTATATTGCTTTTATTATGTTTAGGTATGGGCCTTGAATTCCTGATCTCTACAAGACTTTTAACACAAAAGGGTGTTGGATCTTATCAAAGGCTTTTTCAGCATCTAATAAGATGATCATGTGATTTTTTTTCTTTGAATTTGTTTATATAGTGGATTACATTAATGGATTTTTGTATATTGAGCCATCCCTGCACACCTGGGATGAAGCCTACTTGATCATAGTGAATGATGGCCGGGCAGTGGTGGCGCACGCCTCTAATCCCAGCACTTGGGAGGCAGAGGCAGGAGGATTTCTGAGTTCGAGGCCAGCCTGGTCTACAGAGTGAGTTCCAGGACAGCCAGGGCTACACAGAGAAACCTTGCCTTGAAAAAAAAAAGAATGGCCATAGTAAATGATGATTTTGATGCGTTCTTGATTCAATTTGTGAATTTTTTGCATTGATATTCATAAGCAAAATTGGTCTGAAGTTCTCTTTCTTTGTTGGGTCTTTGTGTAGTTTAGGTATCAGAGTAACTGTGGCTTCATAGAATGAATTAGGTAGTGTTACTTGTTTGAGGAGTATTGATATTAGCTCTTCTTTGAAGGTCTCATAGAATTCTGCACTAAACTCATCTGGCCCTGGCCTTTTTTTAGTTAGGAGGGTTTTTTTGTTATTTTTGGTTTTGTTTGTTTGTTTGTTTTTAGTTAGGAGGTTTTTTAATGACTGCTTCTATTTCCTTAGGGGTTATGGCACTGTTTAGATTTACCTGCTCTTGATTTAACTTTTGTATGTGGTACTAAAATATTATCCATTTCATCTAGATTTTCCAGTTGTGTTGAGTATATGCTTTTGTAGTAGAATCTGATGAATTATTTGAATTTCCTCCATTTCTGTTGTTGTGTCTCCCTTTTCATTTCTGATTTTGTTGATTTAGATGCTGTCTCTGTATCCTTTAGTTAGTTTGGCTAGGGGTTTATCTATCTTATTGATTCTCTCAAGGAACCAGCTCTTGACTTTGTTGATTCTTTGTATTGTTCTCTTTGTTTCTATTTGGTTGATTTCCATGGTGAGTTTGATTATTTCCTACTGTCTACTCCTATTGGGTGTGCTTGTTTCTTTTTGTTCTAGAGCTTTCAGGTGTGCTGTTAAGTTGCCAGTATAGGATCTCTCCAATTTCTTTTCAAGAGCACTTTGTACTGCTATGAGTTTTCCTCTTAGCACTGCTTTCATTGTGTCCCATAAGCTTGGATGTGCTGTGTCTTCAAATTCACTGAATTCTAGAAAGTCTTTAAGTTCTTCTTTAATTTCTTCCCTGACCAAGTTATCACTGAGTAGAGCGTTGTTCCGTTTCCATGAGTATGTGGACTTCTGTTGATTTTGTTGTTAATAAAGTCTAGCCTTAGTCCATGGTAATCTGACAGGATGCATGGGATTATTTCAATCTTCTTGTGTTGGTTGAGGCTTGTTTTGTGACTGATTATATGGTCAGTTTTGGAGAAGGTACCATGAAGTGCAGAGAAGAAGGTATATTCTTTTGTTTTAGGGTGAGATGTTCTGTTATAGCTGTTAAATTCATTCGGTTCATAATTTCTATTAGCTGTGTCTCTGTTTGCTTTCTGTTTCAATGGCCTGTACATTGGTGAGAGTGGAGTGTTGAAGTCTCCCACTATTATAGAGTGAGGCTCATTGTGTGTTTTGAGCTTTAGTAAAGTTTCTTTTACAAATGTGAGTGCCCTTGTATTTGGGGCGTACATGTTCAGAATTGAGATGTATCTCTCTCTTTTTAAAAAATTTTTCTTGTCCTTTTTTTTCTCCCCCCCCTTCCCTTTCTCCCTCTTGCTGCGGCTCCTGCTCACTCTGGCCCATAAATTCTAAGTTCTTTATTTGTTTCTCATTATGGATGGTTGTGAGCCATCATGTGGTTGCTGGGATTTGAACTCACAACCTCCAGAAGAGCAGTCAGTGCTCTTAACTGCTGAACCATCTCACCAGTCCGAGACTTCATCTTAGTGGATTTTTCCTTTGATGAGTATCAAATGTTCTTTCCCATCTCATTTGATAGTTTTTTGCTAAAACTCTATTTTAATGAATATTAGAATGGCAACTCCCACTTGTTTCTTGGGACCATTTGCTTGGAAAAATTTTCCAGCCTTTTATTTTGAGGTAGTGTCTGTCTTTCTCACTGAGGTGTGTTATATGCAGCAAAATGTTGGATCCTGCTTAAATATCCAGTCTGTTAGCCTATATCTTTTTACTGTGGAATTTAGTCCATTGAAATTGAGAGATATTAAAGATCAGTGATTGCTGCTTCCTACTATTTTTGTTGTTGGAGGTGGTATTATGTATGTGCAATTCTCTTCTCTTGGGTTTGTTGTGAAATGATTAATTTCTTGTATTTTCTTTGTTGTAGATACTCTGTTGGTGATGCTTGCATCTGTGGCTCCTGACCTCTTTCCTAGGTTTTCCATCTCCAGGGTTGCTTCCCTTTGTGATTTCTTTATTGTTTCTATTTTTAGGTCTTTTACCTCTTTGTTTAATTCCTTCACCTGTTTGTGTTTTCCTATATTTCTCTAAGAGCTTCTACCTGTTTGCCTGTGTTTTCCTGTATTGCTTTAAGTGAGGTATTTATATCCTCCTTAAAGGTCTCTATCTTCACGAGATGGTATTTTAGGTCAGCATCTTGCTTTTCAGGTGTGTTGGGGAATCCAGGGCTTGCTGTGGTAGAACTGGGTTATGGTGTTGCCAAAATACATTGGCTTCTGTTGCTTATGTTCTTGTGCTTGCCTCTCATCATCTGGTTATCTCTGCTGCTAGGTGGCCTGGGTGTCACTATCTGGAGTCTGCCTTCTGGGAGGCAAGTAGAGCTCTGTGACATGGGTTAGAGTAGGCCTCCTGGGAGGCAGACAGTACTGTCTCTGACTGGGGGGAGGTGTCCCTGTGTCTCTGGTTAGAGCAGTCCTCCTGTGTCCTTGGTTAGGGCAGTTCTCCCCCATGACCTGTGTCCCTGGTTACAGCAAATCTCCTGGGAGATGGGCAGGCTGTGGGATGTGGAGAAGCAGGCACACCAATTGCCCCACAACATAGGTGCAAACAGGGAGATGTGGTCCCACAGAGGGGAGGGGTCCCATGTCCACTTGTCTCCATGTGGGTGGAAGTTTCACCTGTGTCCCTGGTTGCAGAAGATCTTTTGGGAGACCTGCAGATTGTGTGTGGGGAGAGGGGCAGAATTACTTATCTGCCCTGATGAGGTGCAAAACCTCCTTCCCAAAAGGAAGATAGGGTTGTGCAAAGAGGTGGGGTCCCATGTCTGCTGGGCTCTGTGTGGTTCCCAGCTGGAGTGTTGAGCGGGGGGGGGGGGGTGTCTCACCTATACCCCTGGTTGCAGCAGATTTCCTGGGAGACCTGAAGATTGTGGAGTGGGGAAGAGGGGCAGACATGCAGATCTGCCCCAATGGAGTTGCAGACTGGAAACCAAAGTAAAATATTTAAGACTAGTAGATTTATTTTATTTTTTGTTATTATTATTCCCTTTCTTCCTCCATTTCCCCATTATTAGATAGAAAAGACTAATCCCTGATTTAAACTTTATTTTGTTTCCTTCCCGACCATAACTATTATTATTTGCAAATCATCCCATAAAATGACAATATATAACACATAAAATGATCACAACCATCTACCCTGACTTAAGAGACTGTGATGACAGTCTTCTTGTAATTGTTTCCTGCTGAATGGGGACAAAGAATTCCTGTTTGTGGGCCTAAAAGAACATTGGAAAAAATGGTTAGTCTTAGGTGCTGTCCAGTCTCCGTGTTATCTAGTCTCTGTGTTGTCCAGTTTCTGTGTTATTGATGATTTTGGCTAGTCCTTTAGAAATTGATTCGCATGCATATTTTGGAGAAATCAGTGACTGAGACTGTGAGAGTGAATAGTTATTTGCTATTGGGCTGTTTGCTTTGTGAAGACATTTATGTCTCAGCTGATAAGAGGTTTGCCCTGGTCATATCTAATCTTTATAATTTTTCTTAGTAACCATATTTTCTCATTCCCTATAGACACATAAGCATAACCATATCCTCATCTTAAAATTTTGGATCATTTCCTCAAGGAAAATTATGATTCTATGATATAGAAGGCATCCCATCTTGGCTGATGTAATAAAGAACAAAATGTTATTTCTACTTTAAAAAAAAAGGTCTCTATTAAACAAAAGCTGAACTTGAAGTCACTATATACCTATACAACTCTTGATTCTCCTGCCTCAATTTTCCAATTACTATAATTGAGGCATGCACTATAATACAAACTCTAAAACTTTCTGAATGTACACCCCTGTGATAGTTTGTGTTTGGCCCATGGAAACTGGCACTATTAAGAGGTGTGGCCTTGTTGGAGGAAATGAGTCACTGTGGTTTTATGAAGTCCTATGCTTAAGCTCTGCCCAGGGCAAAGGAGATCCTCCTTCTGGCTGCCTGCAGAAGAGAGACCTCCTCTCCTGGCTGCCTTCAGATCATGATGTAGGCCTCTCCTTTCAGTACCACGTTTGTCTGGAGACTGCCATGTTTCCCACTATGATGATAATGGACTGAACCTCTGAAACTCTAAGTCAGCTCCAATTTTCCTGTGTAAGAGTTGCCTTGGTCATGGTGTCTCTTCACTGCAATGAAACCCTAAGACAAGCCCCAAATACTCATATATAAAGAAAAATATGATCAGCATAGGAAATTGTTAACAATTTTAAATCTAAGTAATGATCCAGAAGTGAGTTCTTGACTATTTCAAGTTTTCCATATGCATAAAAAACTTCATACAGGTATTTTTCTAAGTAGTTTCAATTTGGTAATTTTGGTTTTTACGAGAAGCTCACCAGAGAAGACCACTCAGACAGTATATAGCCAACTGAAAGTCTTTATTCCAGCCAGCTCTGAGTACATTCAGGTATTTGGAACCCAAGTATATCTCCAAGCACTTAGAGCAAAACCCACATCCTATTATCTTGCTCAACAGCCTCAGGGGGAGCTTTTGCCCAAGCTGGAAGTTTAAAAGAAGCCAAGATAAGCAGATAGCTAGACACAGGCCATTTAACATATGCCAGGATAAATTATCAGAGACAATTTGACCTCCAGTTCCTAGAACAGAGTTGGGTAATATTCCACGAGATTCTCCATCAAAGAAATTCTAGTCAAACATGAAACGACCTCAGCAAGAATATAGATGGAGGATCCTGTGGACTTCCTTGTCTTATGACAAATGTATAGTTTATCTTCATGTGTGGGCAGAGGGCATAAATAATTTTAATTTTCTTAAAATGTGTATAACCCCTTTAGAACGAACTTATTTATCAATGACTGTATTTTTAAAATCTCCTCACAAATAATTAATGGACTCACAATTCAAATCCTTTCATGTTCCTTTATCCATTTTATGTAGCCAAATGAAGTTATTTAAAATTTAACAGTGAATGAATGCATGTGGCTTTTCTAAACCATCTAAACTACAATTACCCTTTCATATCAGTCACAGTAATATCAATGAAAACAAGAACACTATAGAAGCCACTTTACAGAACAAGAGTATTACTCTCAAGGATTTTATTATTATAACTGTTGCTACAACTTTGGCTGGTGCTGTGCTAGCCATTAACAAATTATACAAAAACAAAGTAAAACATCAGGTCTATTATCACAGGAGCAGTGGGACGTTAATGGTGACAACGAAGGCATCTCAGATAAACCTAGTTCCAATAACTGCTCTCCCTAAGTTGACTGTCATAGGTGACTAATGATTGATAAATTAAGATTATACAACTAACTAGAGGAGAGTAAATCAAAATAATGCATTCTCAACAGAATACCTCCTCTGAACAACAAACTTCCCACATTCACATTTTTAAAGGGTTTTCTCCATTAGGAATATATGAATACTTTGATGTTGACCAAACCAAAAGGCATACTAAAGTTCTTCCCACGATCTTTTTAGTCATAGATTTAACAATACGAGTGCTCTGATCTTCAGTAAATTTTTCATACAAAGGCTTGCCCACATTCCTTACAAGCACAGGACTCCTGATGATCATGGATTTGTCTGACATCATATAAGCACATCACTTACAATAAAGGCTTTTACACAGTCTTTGCATATATAGGGCTTCAGATCTATCTGTCCTCTCTGAAGGGCTGTAAGAGCTTTGCTATTTCTATATGTTAATACATTCCTTGTATTCATAAGGTTTCATACCAGCATGGATTCTATTACACTGAAGAAGACTTGATCTCCAACTGAAGTTATTTCCTCATTCTTTACAGTGACAAGGTTTCACGTTGGTATGAATTCTCCAATATGCATTGAAGGATGAACTAATTCTAAGTGTTTTCCCATACTTCTTACATTCATAGGGTTTTTCACCAGTATAAATTTTCTAATATATAGGTAGCTTAGAATTATTGCTAAAGGCCTTTTCACATTCTTTACATTCTTGAGGCTTCTACTAATATGAACTCTAGAGCCCAACCAGCTTGATTTTTGACTAAAGGCCTTTATATATTCTTAACATTGGTAAGGTTTCTTACCAGTGTGAATCACAATTGTGAGTTTTCTCATGAATTCTAAGGCTTGGACCATAAGCAAAGCCTTTTCCACATTCCTTGCACTGATAGGGATTCACATCAGTATGAATTTTCTGATGTTGAGTAAGTTGGTACTAAGTCCGAAGGCTGACCAGCACTGCTCACATTTAAAGGATTTCTTCTTTCCAGCATGAACGTTCTGGTGCCTAGTAAGCTGAGCCAGAACAGTGAAGGCCTTTCTACATTCCTTACACTGAATGAGTCTCTCATCAAAACCAATTTTCTGATGTTGTATGAGGTTTGAACAATTAAAGGCTTTCCCACACTCATTACATTCATATGGTTTTACAGCAGCATGAATAACTCTATATCAAATAAGAATAGAAACATACTTGAAGGATTTCCCACATTCATTGCATTCAAACATTTTTAACCTGTATTATTTTATGGCTCTTAAGATGAAAGGCCTCTCCACACTCTTCACCTTCTCACCATTGTGAAATCTCTGGTGGCGAATAAGATGTATATTAAGTCTAAAGACTTTTCCACATCTCTTACAGTCAAAGGGTTTCTGTCCAGTGTGAATACTCTGATGCTCAGTGAAATTTGAACTTCTACGAAAAAATTTTCCACATTCCTTACACTGATAGGGTTTTTCACCAGTATGAACTCTCTGATGTTGATTAAGTAGGGACTGAAGTCTGAAGGCTGACCCACACAGCTTACACTTGAAAGGCTTCACATTAGTGTGAATACTCAGATGCTCAGTAAAATTTGACCTTCGACGAAAGAATTTTCCACATTCCTTGCATTGGTATGGTTTTTCGCCAGTATGAATTCTCTGATGTTGATTAAGTAGGGACTGAAGTCTGAAGGCTGACCCACACAGCTTACACTTGAAAGGTTTTACATTAGTGTGAATACTCCGATGCTCAGTAAAATTTGAACTTCTACGAAAGAATTTCCCACATTCCTTGCATTGGTATGGTTTTTCACCAGTATGAATTCTCTGATGTTGATTAAGTAGAGACTGAAGTCTGAAGGCTGACCCACACAGCTTACATTTGAAAGGTTTCACATTAGTGTGAATACTCAGATGCTCATTAAAATTTGACCTTCGACGAAAGAATTTCCCACATTCCTTGCACTGGTATGGTTTTTCATCAGTATGAATTCTCTGATGTTGACTAAGTAGGGACTGAAGTCTGAAGGCTGACCCACACAGCTTACACTTGAAAGGTTTCACATTAGTGTGAATGCTCTGATGCTCAGTAAAATTTGAGCGTCGACGAAAGAATTTTCCGCATTCCTTGCACTGATATAGTTTCACATCAGTATGGATTCTCTGATGTTCAGTAAGGTGGTACTTACGTCTGAAGACTGACCCACATAGATTACACTTGAAAGGTTTCTCATCAGTGTGAGTTTTCTGATGCTCAGAAAGGTATACTTGAAGCCTAAAAGCCTTCCCACATACATGACACCCAAAGGCTTTCTCTCTGGTATAAATACTCTGGGGTTGCATATGGTAGGAGCCAGTACTGAGTACCTTTCCACACTGTTTACATTCAAATGATTTTTTTCCAGTATGAATATTCTGGGGCTGAGTGATGAGCTGTGCTAGAACAGTGAAGGCATTTCCACATTCCTTACACTGAAAGGGTTGCTTACCGGAATGAACTTTCTGATGTCGCATGAAGTTTGAGCGACGATTAAAGGCTTTCCCACACTCATTACATTCATACGGTTTAATGCCAGCATGAATAATTCTATGTTGAACAAGGCTGGAATCATGCTTGAAAGATTTACCACATTCATTACATTCAAAAGGTCTCTCATCACTGTGAGCTTTCTGATGTCTTGTAAGATGCTGTTGTAGTCTGAAGGCCTTCCCACAATCCTTACATTCATAGGGTTTCTCTACAGAATGAATACTCTGATACTGAATAAGAGTTGACCTACAACCAAAGTACTTCCCATACTCTTTACATTCATATGCATTTTCTATACCGTGAATTAGAGCGGGGCAAGTATAAGTGGGCATTTCTTCCTTGTTAGTAATCTTTTGATCAACATCTCCTTCTTGACAACCCTGTAGTCCCTTGAATGTACAGTAGTTGTGGCCATTACTAAAACTGGAGCCCTTGAGTTCAAAAGTTTCACTTATATCCTTTATGGTCTGTGTGGGTAAATTTATAGTATATATGCGGTTGTCTAGAAATATTTTTTGAGCTTCATAATCTGACTCCAAATCTGAAAAAAAAAAGAATGAGAATATTTTATTTTTCTGTAACACACATATACAAAATCCATTAAATGAATGGCCTGACTCTAAAGCATTTTCTGAGAAGCTAAATTGGAGCAAGGAGAGCAAAAATAATTAAATTTTATTTAAGAAAATACTCTTTACAGTAGATCACTTGGAAATGGGAAGACATGTCTGCTTAACAAGACCATAATTATACTAAAATAATCTTATGTGATTTTTTTTTTGCATAATACACACTTTTGGGTGAAGTTTTTGGAAGCAATTAATGAGAAAATAACATATCACACAAATACAAAATATATGTCATACATCAAGAAAACAGTCAGGGACCTGAAAACTTCATGGGATGGAGGGGGCGGGGAGAATCTGTGGTGGTGGTGGTAATAGAAATGGTAATAATACCAACAACAAGGAACCAGAGTTATCAGGGTCAAGAGATCCAGACCAGCTTGGACTATATACTGAAACTCTGAGAAAAATAGAAACAAACTAAAAAGAAAACAGGAGAGAATTCACTGAATTTTTTTTAAAAGAGTAAGGCTCTCTGGCCAGGGAAACAGGTAAGCTAACTTCAGATCCTTACCTATCTCTCCTCCTCTCCAAATCCAGTTATCTAACCTCATCCCTAGATCTGTTGCACCTGCTGCAGCCTCCCTGTCCCCATCATGCAGATCTCTACTCCAAACTTTACTTTTACCCACTCACTGCTTGATCCCAATGCACAAATCCAACAGGTATGCCCTGGAAATTTGAAGGTCACTTTGGTAGGCTAACAAGCAGATCTTTACCTCTCCTCGATTCCTCCAACTCCAATCCCCAGTCCCATCCCTACTACAGCAGTGAGTATTATTGCAACATAGGCGAAGCACAAGAAAAAGCCATTACAAAAGCCTTTATTACTATGGTAGAGGCCGTTAAAGAGGAAATGAAGAAATCCTTTTAAATAAATCTATGAAAACACAATTAATAAATGGAAATCAATCAATTAAACAGTTCAAGACTTCAAAGTACAAATAGAATCAATAAAGAAAACCCAAACTGAGGAATATCTGGAAGTTAAAAGATAAGGGACTAGAAAAGAAAACTTGGAGGAAAAGTCTCACAAACAGAATACAAGAGATGGAAGACAGAATAGCAGACATTGAAGACATAATAGTAAAAATGGATACCTCTGTCAAAAAAAAATGGTAAAGCTAAAAATGTTCCTGTATGAATCATCTAGGAAATCAGGGACACCAAGTGTACCAGCTGGTTTTGTGTCAACTTGACATAAGTTGCAGTTATCACAGAGAAAGGAGCTTCAGGTAAGGAAATGCCTCCATAAAACCCAGCAGTAAGGTATTTTCTCAATTAATGATCAAATGGGAGAGGGTCTTTTGTGGGTGGTACCATCTCTGGGCTGGTAGTCTTGGGTTCTATAAGAAAGCAAGCTGAGTAAGCCAAGGGAAGCAAACCAGTAACATCCCTCCATGGCCTCCCCATTAGCCTCTGCTTCCTGACCTGCTTGAGTTCCAGTCCTGACATCCTTTGGTGGTCAACAGCAATGGGGAAAGTATAAGCTGAATAACCCCTTTCCTCCCTTGCTTTTTGGTCATGATGTTTGTGCAGGAACAGAAACCCTGACTAAGATACCAAGAAAAGACCATATCTAGGAATAAAAACAGAGGAGAGAGGAAAGACCTAAGTCAAAGGCAAGGAAATATTTTCAACAAAATTGATAAAAGAAAATTTTCCCAATCTAAAGAATGAGATGCCTATCAAGGTACAGGAAGCAATCAGAACACCAATTACACTGGTCCAGAGCACATAATTCCCTCAGCACATAATAATCAAAACACTAAACATACAGGACAAAGAAAGAGTATTAAAAGGTGTAAGAGAAAAAGACCAAGAAACATAAAAAGGCAGACTTACTAGAATAACACATGGCTTCTCAATTGAAACTTTAGCAACTAGAATAGCCTGGACAGATGTACCACAGACTCTAAGAGACCACAGATCCACCCCAGACTAGTATATCCAGGAAAAATTTCTAACACCATAGATGGATAAGAGACATTTCATATAAAATCAAATTTAAGCAATATCTATATACAAAACTACCCTATAAAAGGTACTAGAACAGCAGTTCTCAACCTTCCTAATGCTGTGACCCTTTCATACAGTTTCCCATGTTGTGGTAACTCCTACCATAAAATTTTTTTGTTACTTCATAACAATAATTTTGTTACTGTTATGAATCATAATGTAAATATGTGATATTTCTGATTGCTTTAGGCACCCCCCTGTGAAAGGGTCATAAGTTGAGAACCACAGCACTAGAAGGAAAACTCCAGTCTAAAGAGGTTAACCACACCCAAGAAAATACAAGTAATAAATAATCTCAGATTAGCAAATGAAAAGATGAGAAACACACACCAGCACAACAAAGTAAGAGAAATCAAGAAACACTGCTCACTGATATCTCCTAACACCAATGGTCTCTATTCCCCAGTAAAAGGACACAGACCAACAGAATAGATTCAGAAACCTTCTACTGCATCCAAAAAATATACATTAATACAAAGAATAGATATCACCTCAGGGTAAAAGAATGGAAAAAAAATTCCATTTCCAAGCAAATGGAATTGCTTGAGCAAGCTTGTGTACCCATTTCAGTATCTGACAAAGTGGACTTCAGACCAAAACTAATTAGAAGTGATAAAGAAGAACAATACATGATCATCAAAAGCAGGCTCAGTGGTTAAGAGCACTGACTGCTCTTCTAAAGGTCCTGAGTTCAAATCCCAGCAATCACATGGGGCTCACAACCATCCATAATGAGATCTGATGCCCTCTTCTGGTGTGTCTGAAGACAGCTACAGTGTACTTACATATAATAATAAAATTTTAAAACAAAACAAAAAACAACAAACAAACAAAACACCAACATATATGCACTGAATGGAATCACTTGTTTGTAAAAGAAACAATATTTCTGCTTAAATCACATATGCTAATGTAGTCTAGCATTAATAATAACGGGAGACTACAATACCCTACTCTCACCAATAAACAGGTCAACCAAACAACCTAAACAGAGACATGCTGGTGCTAACTGAAATTATAAACCACATGACCCAACAAATATTTATAGAACATATCACCTAAACACAAGAGAATATTTCTATTCAGCATCCCATCAATCTTTCTCCAAAATTAACTACATACTTCGACAAAAAGCAAGTCTCAAAAGACACAGAAAATTCAAATAACACCTTGCATTCTATCTAACCACTATGGAGTAAACAGTAACAGAATGCTTACAAACTCATGGAAACTGAACAACTCATTACTGAAGAAACCATGGGTCAGGAAAGAAATTAAGAAATTAAAAGACTTTCTAGAATTGAATGAAAATAAAGACACAACATACCCAAACTTAGAGGACAAGATGAAGTCGGTTTT
Source organism: Tokudaia tokunoshimensis (assembly GCA_036184795.1). Taxonomy (NCBI): domain Eukaryota; kingdom Metazoa; phylum Chordata; class Mammalia; order Rodentia; family Muridae; genus Tokudaia; species Tokudaia tokunoshimensis. The sequence continues at coordinate 11,403,272 of BTHU01000001.1, read as the reverse complement.
AAGAGGAAAGTTCATACAATTATGTACCAACTTAAAGAAATTGGAGAGGATCTTACACTAGCAAGTTAACACTACACCTGAAAGTTCTAAAATGAAAAAGACAAAGTTACACCCAGTATATGGCAGGAAATAACTAAACTCAGTACTGTTTTACTGAAATCAGTAAAACAGAAGCAACAATAAAACAACTCAAAGAATCAATGAAACAAAGAGTTGGTTCATGGACAAAATCAGTAAGAGTGCTGAACCATTAGCCAAATTACCTAAAAGGCAGAGAGAAAAGATCCAAATAAACAAAATTAGAGATAAAAGGAGGATATAACCACAGACACCAAGGAAATCCAGAGAATCATTAGGACATAAGAAAAAACATGTACTCCACCAAATTAGAAAATCTAAAAGAAGTGAGTGATTTTTCAAATACAAACTACTTACCAAAGTTAAAACAAGACCAAATAAGCAATGTAAACAAACCTACATATTCCTAGTAAAATAGAATCTGTAATTAAATATCTTCCAATGATAAAAAGTCCAAGGCCAAATGGTTTTAACACAGAATTATACTAGACTTACAGAGTTCATGCCAATACTCCTCAAATTACTGTTTAAAACAGAAACAGCAGGAACACTACCTGTCTTAGGATTTTATTGCTGTGAAGAGATACCATGAACAAGGCAACAGTTACACAGGCAAACATTTAATTGGGGCTGGCTTCTAGTTTCCAAGGTTTAGTCAATTATTGTCATGGCAGGAAGCCAAGAGTTCTATATCTTGTTTGGAAGGCTGATAGGAAGAGCCTCTGCTTCCACACTGGGTGGAGCTTCAGCATAGGAGACCTCAAAGCCCACTTACATGATGACACACTTCCTCCAACAAGGTTGGAACTTCATCCAATAAGGCCATACCTTCTAATAGTGTCACTGTCTACGGCCAAACATCGAAACACATGAATCTATGGGGGCCGAACCTATTCAAAATACCGCACTGCCCAACTGTTTTGATGAGGCCACAGGCACCCTGATAAACAAACTACATAAAGACTCAACAAAGAGAACTACAGACCAATTTCCTAGTAAACATAGATGCAAAGATTCTTATAAAATACTTGAAAACTGAATTCCAGAACACTCAAAAGTATCATCCCTCATGATCAAGTAGGCTTCATCCCAGAGTTCACATACATAGTTCAATAAATGTAATCCACCATTTGAACAAAATGAAAGACAAAAGCAACAAATGCAGAAAAGACCATTAACAACATTCAACATTGCTTCAGAATAAGAATCTTGGAGAGACTAGGGATACAAGGGACAGGCACACTACAACATGATAAAGGCAGTATATAGCAAGCCCAAAGACAGTATCACCTTAAAGGAGAGAACTCAAAGAAAGCAATTACACTAAAATCCATAAAAAGATAAGGTTGTCCAAACTCTCCATACCTACTTAGGAAAGTACTTGAAGTTTTACCTAGAGCAGTATGAGAACTGAAGAAGATCAAAGGAATGCAAATTGGGAAGGTCAAAGTATGTTGTTTTGCAGATGATGTGACTGCATACATAAGTGACCCTGAAGATTCCAATGGGGAACTCCTACAGCTGATAAACACATTCAGCAAAGAAGCTGGAGACAAATGAACTCACAACAATCAGTAACTCTATGTACAAATGACAAATGGACTGAGAAAGAGAAAGAAATCATAGAAACAACACCTTTCCCAATAGCCTCAACTAATATACAATATCATGGGGTAACACTAACCAAACAAGTCAAAGATTTGTATGGTAAAAACAGTAAGGCACTAGAGAAAGAAACTGAAGAAGATATCAGAAGATGGAAAGATCTCCCATGCACTTGGATGGGTAGGATTAATATAGTAAATATAACACTCATACCACAAGCAATCTACACATTCAATGAAATCATTATCAAAACAACAATACAATTAATACTTCACAGATCTTGAAAGGCCAACTTTCATTTTATATGGACCACAAAAAAACCCAGGATAGTTTAAAAACTCTTAATAATAAAAGAACTGTTGGAGGTATCACCATCCTGTAGGGTGATTTAATTTGTGTATCTGGCCCTTTAAAGGATCCTCTAGTTGCTAGTCAACTACCTTTTTAAGGGAACTGTTAGACCCTATGACCTTTAGTGTCACTTGCCTCTTGGATTTCTTGGGACAGGAGCGTATAAAGAAGGCCAGCAGAGGATGAGATGGGATAAGTAAGATGCAGTTGGCAGAAGCGTAGGTTCAGAGAAGACAGTTGGTGCAGAAAAAGAGATTGAGCAGAGTAAAATTAGGAGACTATTGAGCCAGGAGAAGCTGAGCTGAGCCAGAGAAGAAGATGTTGTTAGGAGACAGTTTAAAGGGAATTGGGCTAACAGAGTGAGAAGAGAAGACAGTTGGTGGAGAAGATGTTAGGAGACTGAGCTAAGCAGACAGGCAAGAACAGTTGTTACAGTTTGGAGCTGCTAGTATTGGGAAAACTGGGAGAAGGGACTGTTTAATCACACTGTTGGGGAATTAAGGAAGGAACAGTTGGAAGAAACATTTGAAGGAGCTAGGTTAGAAACTGAAAGGAGGGAGGGCAGGGAGTTAAGAGAACTGGGTTACTGTTTGTAAGAAAAGGAGACGTTAAAAACATTTATAAGGAAAAAAAACGTATTTTACACCAACTCCAATCTCAAGTTGTACTATAGAACTATAGTTATAAAAACAGCATGTGTAGAAGAATTGCAATCCAGCAACATGGCTGCTCTGTCAAGGGATCACATCCCAAAACCAGTTCTAGGTCTGTGTAATCCTGCTCTAATGACACACCTTTAATCCCTCTGATGGGAATACAGACATCCTATTAGCACATACCTTTACTTTGTGCCAAGTCCAGCATGGCTGCCCCTGGATTAGAGTCAGCAGGTTGCTGAAGCATAAGGCTTGTTTGTATTAAAATGTATATACTTTACTTCATGTTCCTCTTTCAGGGACAGTTCTTCCTGCCAAGGTTAATGAGTTCATGGTAATTGGAAACAGCACAATTTGGGGAAGCAAGAATGTGTCTATGTTCCTCAGCAAAATGGTAAATGCTGTGACCTTCAAGATGGCCCTAAGGCTGTGGGAAAGAACTCTGAAAACATGAGTTCAAGAATATATAAACAGGATTTCTCAACTATGCAAAATATAAGGATGCAATATGAATTCTATGAGGGGCTTCTTGGATCCAGAAGAACAGATACAACTGCACTAATGAGTCTATAAAGAGAAAGGAATAGTTAAAAAACAAGGTTCAAGTAATAAAGGAACACCAGGAAGCAGAGAGTGAGTGTTGATCTCAGGGTGGAATCACACCCAGTTGAGCTTATTGTTTGTGTTAACAAAGGCAGGCAGATCTCTGAGTTCATTTGCTATGTTAAAAGCATGTACTTGCTGTCTTTTTCTAAGAACCAAGGGGCTAAAATCATAAAATACTGATTCTTGGGCTAATCAAAAGGGAACCTGGGGTAAATTGTTGAATTGCTATGCAAGACTGACTTTGGTATGCAAGAGTTGAGGTACCTAAAGAGCTACCTAGAGAGTTAGTACAGCTCTTTTAGTAATTTTTCTAGCAGGTTTTCTGACTTTGGTCGGAAACCCCAAGAGCTGTCCGGAGCAAAAGAGTAGTATGAAGCAGAGAGCTGTCTTGAGTAGAGAACTATCTAGGGACCTAACTCAAGCAGACTACAGAATTGCCAGATTGCACCCTTTGAGTCTTTCTTCCACTGCTCCCAAATACCCCTTCCTCAAGACTCCCCCTCCAAGCTGAGGCTGGACCTTAGCATCTCTGGCTGGAATCCTTAGCACATACTTTTAATCTGCTGAATAACACTGAAGGTAAAGTTAGTTTGTAGAAGGAAGGAACCATGTTTAAAAGTGACATATATTTGAGGGGCAGACAAAGTGACAAATCAGAGAAAGATTTGACAGAATGAGTCAGAGATAGGATACGACCAACTCTCGGGAGAACAGCACAGGAAATAGAAGCTATTTAAGAGCAGTGAAGGGATAGAGAGATTCAGTCAGTTGAGAGGTAGGAGTTGAGTTAGCGGCAGTTCATTTGTGTTAGTTCCGTTCATAGAGTTCAGAGGGTAGTTTTTACTCAAACATTTATACAGAGACAGGGCCCAGAGAGAGAACAAGCTAGATACAGGTGAAGACAGTATGAGACAGAGGATGAGAAGGAGCCAGAATATTAGAACATATTGCAAAAGTTAGTATGAGGCCAAGCAGAGCAATTCAGTGAGATTTGCCAAGAGAAGCCAGATTCAGTCAGCTTAGGGAGGAGCTTAAACTAGAACAGCTGAGTTGAACCAGTCAGCCAGAGTTCAGAAAGAGTTAGAAAGGGTGAGTTTATTCAGCAATAAGCCTCCTAGATGACAATTACATCTGGCAAATAAGACATACTTTCACAATCATGGTGTTGGCACAAAACCAGACATGTTGATCAAGGGAAATTAATTAAAGATCCAGACATAAATCCACATACCTATGGATATAGGATTAAAGAAGCCAGAAATAAACGTTGGAAAAAAGACAGCATCGTCAGAAAATGGGGCCAGTCAAAAAGTACAGCTGCATGTACAAAAATGCAAATCGATCCATACTTATCGCCCTGTACAAAACTTTACTCCAAATGGATCAAAGATCTCAACATGAAACCAAATACACGTAGAAGAAAAATGTGAAATAGACTTGAACTCATCAGCACAGGAAAAGACTGAATAGAATACCATTAGCACAGCCACAGAGATCAACAATTAATAAACAGGCTTTATAAAACTGTAGAGCTTCTGCACAGTAAAGGACACTGTCATTCAGACACAGTGGCAACCTACACATCCCATATAGGGCTTATATCTAAATTATATAAAGCACTTAAGAAACTAGGTATCAAGAAAACAAGCCAACTAAAAAATGGGGTACAGACCTAAACAGAGAATTCTCAAAAGAGGAAACTCAAATGACTGAGGCACACTTAGGAAATGTTCAACATCTTTAGCCATCAGGGGAAAATGCAAATCAAATCTATGTTAAGCTTTCATCCTATACCCATCAGAAAGGCTAAGATCATTAAACAAGTGACCACTCATCCTGACAAACATGTGGAGTAAGGGGAACATTCATCCATTAATACTTTGTGTGTAAACTTGTACAGCTACTATGAAAATCTGTGTGGTGATTCCTCAGAGAGGTGAGAACTGACCTACCTCAAGATCCATCCAGCTCTACCACCCTTGGGCATATGCCCAACGGATGTTTCATCCTAGCACAGAGACACCTGCTCAATCATGTTCATTGCTGCTTTATTTACAATACTCAGAAATTGGAAACAACCTAGATGTCTATCGATAGAAGTATGGAGAATGAAAATAAAAAATGGAGTATTCCTCAACTGTTGAAAAAATGAAATTATGAAATGCGCAGGTAAGTACTGGATGGAACTAGGAAAAAAAAAGCATTGAGTGGGGTATCATAGATCCAGAAAAGACAAAAATGGTATGTATTCACTTATATGACAATACTAGCTGTTAAATTAATGATAACCAAGCTATAATCCATAGGACTACAGAGGTTAGATATAGAGTAAAAAACTGGGGAAAGATTTTATTTGAAAAGGCAAATAGTTAGTTATGGATGGATGGGGGTAGGAGGTAGAATGGAAGGATCAATTGGGGAGGGAGAGAAAAGAAATGGACAAGGGAGGAAACGTATGGGGAAATAGATAAAGTTAAGGGTCATTTGAGGAGTAGTATGGATATCTAACACAGTAGAAAGTTCCTAAAATATACACATATATGAGGGCTATCTAAATGAAATAGCCAAATACTGGGGGAGACAAGAGTCCCAACTGACCATCTCTTGCTCCCTAATAAAGCTTATAGTCCCAGGGCTGGGTTACAGACATCTAATTGAGTTGTGGGCCAAAGGGGCTCCATGCAACTGACAAACAACCCAGGATGTTGCCACAAGCTGACGGCAAAGCTTGTAGGACTTAATGTATGGTTTTATTTGAGGCCCATTCCATAAGATGCAACCCATTCCTGATACAAGCTGAGTCGCCACAAACCTGAAACTAGACAGGCTCCTAGGATAAAGCCAAATATTCTGCTCTAAAACTGTACTAAGAACACAAAAGCAAAAATGTAGCAATAAAATGACCCCTAAAGGCATTCTCCTATACTTATAGATCAGCCATTTATATGTTCAGACATTATCAGAGAAGCTTCCTTCCGCAGCTGCTGGGAATAAGCACAGAGGTCCACATCCAGACATTATGTAGACAATTAGAGACCTTGGGACACTCAGCCCTAAAAGGGATGTCTCCACCAACTGCCTCCCCTCAGCACTCAGAGGAAGCAATGTAAAAGCCAGAGTGATAGAGGACACCAAGAAAACAAGTCCTCTAAATGAACATGATCAAAGCTCATGTGAGAGCACAGAGACTCAAGTACTGGTGTCACAGGGCCTGCACAACCCAATCTGCACCAGGACCTTTGTGCATGACTTCATTAAGGTTTCCAAGTTAGTGTTTTTATGGGATTCGTGAGGGTGCAAACAAGTGGGTCAGCTTCTTTTGCCTTTTTCTGGACTATTTCCTTTCTGTTTGTTTTGTCCAATTCCAATGTGTTAGTTTTTGTTTTAGCATATTATATTATATTATATTATATTATTAGTTATCCCTCAGAAGTCTGTTTTCAAAGGAGAGACAGAAAGGGAGTGTATGCAGAGGAGAAATGAGGAGCAACTGGGAGTTCTACAGTGAGCAGAAGGAGGGGAAGCCATAATCCACATATATTATGTGAGAAAACAAATCTATTCTCAATAAAAGGGGGGGAAGACTACAAAAATCTAATAAATACATTCAAGAGGTTTGACAATGAAATGTTCAGAAAGCTAAAAGTCATTTAACATGGAAAAACTCATAAAGAAAACTCCTTCTGATGATCATTTGAGATGGTCATTTTACTAGCATGAGTGTAGTAAGGTTGTTTACATTACCTACGATTGATGGAAGTCTGCAGATTATATCGTACAAAGAGATGCATGGAACACTTCATATCAAGTGTACATTAATAACTTACCATCAACCAGTTTAAGAAGTAGTACTGTCTAAACATGGAGTTGTAGACATAAATTCAGCACACAAGGCAAAATGCTGTCAATGTTTCATTTAGATAACATTTTCTTTTGCTGTTTAATTTGGGAAGGTTTTATTGCTGCTGTTATTTCATCGGTTTTTTGTTTGTTTTTAATGATCCAGTTATCTTCACTTTATGTTTCTGTGAGTGTATGTATGTAAACATACCATTTCCAGGCCTGGTGTCCCAGGAGGTCAAAAAAAGAGCATCAGATCCTTTGGAATTGGAGTACAGCAGTTGCAAAACTGCATGTGGGTATCGGAAACTGAGTGGGTATCGGAAACTGAGTGGGTATCGGAAACTGAGTGGGTATCAGAAGCCAAGCCTGGGTATAGTAAGAGCAGGAAGTACTCTTAACCACTACACCATTGCTCCAGTCACTCTACTGTGAGATGATCTCACATGGAGCCTCTCTGACCACATGCTGTGCCTGGCAGGGCTGCAGGCTCACCTCACTCTCACTCACCTGGGCTCAGCCTGTCTGTTTCTTCCTTCACAGCCATCCAGGGCTCTTTCTGCTGCTCTAGTAAGATGATCAGATCGGGCTTGGAAATGCAGCTTCCCACTTAAATAAAGAAAGAAATGGCTCATTGTGCAGACTGACGACTCAGTCTTATTATCCCAGGATGTCCTGGACCTGATACGTAAACAAGGCTGGCATGAACTTCCTTGATCTGCCTGCATCTACCTCCCAAATGCTGGGACTGAAGGTGTGTGCCACCATGCTCTGCCTGTCCAGAATTTTTTTTTTTTTTTTTTTTTGGTTTTTTCGAGACAGGGTTTCTCTGTGTAGCCCTGGCTGTCCTGGAACTCACTTTGTAGACCAGGCTGGCCTCGAACTCAGAAATCCTCCTGCCTCTGCCTCCCAAGTGCTGGGATTAAAGGCGTGCGCCACCACCGCCCGGCCTGTCCAGAATTTTAAGATACAGACTTATTTATTATAAAGGTCTATACAGCTTGGCACAGTAGATGATGGTTGTGAGCCCAGTAGGTGGGGGAATGAGCCAGACCCTCTGGGCTGCAATGCAAGACCCTTGTCTCCAAAAGACAAATAAAAAATTCTAAAAGCCAAAATAATGCTAAGACAAGACTTCAGAGAAGAAGGAAAGAAACAACCTTGGCAAGAAACCAGCTGCTTCAGATCAGGGTTTTAGTCCCCTTTAAATGCAGGCAGGGCTCGTCACTGAAGAGGAAAGCATAATTGAGTAGTGAGAACACAAACCCATAGGCTACAGTGTCTGTATAGACCCAGCTCTGCAGCTCACTAATAATGACATTCACTTAGGCAAGTCCCGTAGGACTCTATGCTCAATTTTCCATCTAAAAACTGGGCATCGTGGCGCACGCACACACACACACACACACACACACACACACACACACACACACACACACACACACAGAGTCACAACACTTGAAGAGTGTAAGCAGGCAGAGGAGAAGTTCAAGGCTGGGTTTAGTTTCTTAGCAAGCCCAAAGCAAGCCTGCACTATGTGAGACATGGCCTCAACAAAAGCAATTAATAATAATAATTAACAACAATAATAATTAGTAGTAGTATTTAGGAGTTTATGATATCTATTGGGTAGGACTGATATTAAGATTAAATACTACTTCATTCCCAGCTATGGGAACTGTTATCATCATTGACCTTATTCTGCCTTCCTTCACATGCACACCTCATTCTTACAGATTTGCTCAATGAAAAGACAAACTTCACTCCCTACAACGTCCTCTACAAAGCAGGTAAAGAAAGTGTTCGCTGAAGGAAACAGACCTTGCCCACTTCTGTTCTGAGTCAACTCTACGGATTCATGAGTAAGTAAATCATAACGGCTCTTGTATTAGCTGTGCATGTACAGGTGTGTGTGTAAGTGTGTGCAGGCATGCATGCATGTCTGGATAGGGCAGAGATGAATGCCAAGTGTCCTTGTTGATTGCTCCCCACTTTAGTATCTGAGACAGGGTCTCTCCCTGTCCCTGGAGCTCCCTGAGAGGACCAACGAGGGGTGGACAAGCAGGGCCTTCACGAAGCTCCTATTCAGGACCAAAGAAATCTTAAACTATTGCTTTGGGAAGAAGAAGGAACTCCTTTTCTCTTTTGATTATCTCTTTTGAATTCTATTAACCAAATTTTATTTTATTTTCTGTGTATATGAGTGTCTGTCTGTCTGTATGTACGTATGTCTGAGCACCACATGTGTGTATGACCTTGAAGGCCAGAAGAGGACATTAATTAGATCCCCTAGAACTAGAGTTACACATAGCTGTGAGCCCCACCTGCGGTGCTGAGAATTGAACCTGGATTCTCTACAAGAGCTTCTGGTTCTCTTAACCACCAAGCTATCTCTCTAGCCCAAGATTCTATTTATGGATTTATCTCTTTATGTTATTTATGTGTGTGTCTTGTTTTGTTTGCAACAAGGCTTCACCCTGTAGACTAGGCCAGCCTGGAACTCAGCATGTATCTGAGGGTGATGTTGCACTCACAGCAACCTTCCTGCCTCAGCCTTCTCAGTGAAGCAACTGGCCACCATGCCAGCTTCAGTGACCACTGGAGAGATGGTACTGTCCTTTAATTCAGAGTCAGGAAAGCCCACAACGTACAGGACACAGGCCTTACCCACTGCGACGAGGTTGCTGTAGGTCTCCAACATCATGTCCCTGTACAGGACCTTCTGAGCAGCATCCAGGCAGGCCCACTCCTCCTGAGAGAAGTCAACAGCCACATCCCTAAATGTCACTGACCCCTGGAAGAGCAAACACAAGGAGAGTGAAACTGGGGAAGCTTTCAAGATGGAAACCCAGAAGGAAAGGACTCAAGCGTGGGAAGGGAGCCATAAGGAAATGCTCAAGGCACCTGACTGCACGAGCTCCCCATGAACGACGGCTGTGCCCACCCTACAGAGCCAACAACTGTGCCTCTCCACTCCATCCACACCCTTCAGGGGGGACCCCGCAAAGGACAGATGTCATCCGGGCTCAGGGTAAATCACATATGGAATGCTGTGGGTCCTTGAGTTTGTTATAACATCACCTGATATCATTAAGAATTTTTTCATGAGAATTACTTTATACATTATGTAAGAGTCTGCATTATGTGCATATTTTGTTTTGCACCATTAAAAAAAAAAATCAAAAGACCTTCCAGGTGACAATGTGTGTCAGGTCTTCCCTGACTCTAGAGACTGCAATCACCTCCCTGTCACAGCCTGGATGACCTTTCTCTCTGATACCTGAACTCTCTCCTAAAGCCTCCTCAGGGAGGTCACCTCCTCACACACACGCACAGGGGACACTCACTCTCACACACTGTGTCACAGACGTCAATCAGGTCTCCCAGGGCAGTCAATGAGACCATCACCTCAAAGCTCTGAAGCCCCCAAGGCCCCTGTTCCCGTGGGACTGACACCTCCACTGCAGGAACAGTCCTCCCTGAGCACAGACCAAGCAGAGAGCACACCTGGAGGAATGTGTTCAAAGACAACCCCAGTGCCAGCTGGGAAGAGGCACAGACAGGAAGTGCTCAGACCTGCCGACCCTCACTGTAGAGGGGCAGACTGGGCTGGGAGATTCTGGATCCTTGGGAAGCTTCAGGAGGGAGAGACAGCAGGAGTCACCTAACCTGAAAGTCACCCTAGGTCAAAGAGAGAAATGTCAACTTACACAGACCATGTCTTGAGACCTGGAGCTGGCCATTCTTCTTCAGGCTTCCTCCCCTGGGGGACAGAAAGAAGGCCTTTCATTGGACTGTGACTTGATGTTCCCAGACTGACTTCTGTCACCGTGATTTCATCAACTCCCTCCCACCACTCACAAGTGCTTCCAGACCTGAGCGTCCCTGCCCCCAGCTGGCTTCAATTGATAATAAAGAATTGCTGTACAGCCCCTGACTGGGCAGGGGGATGGAGCAGGACTTTTAGATTGCACGGGCAAGGGAGAGAGAGAGAGAGACAGAGAGAGAGAGAGACAGAGAGACAGAGACAGAGACAGAGACAGAGACAGACAGAGAGAGAGAGAGAAGAGGGGAGGGGAGGGGAGGGGAGGAGAGGAGAGGAGGGAGAGAGAGGGGAGGGGGGGAGAGACAGAGAATCACTTGGAGGGACAGGGATCAGATTAAGAGCTGCAGAAGAAAAGTCATCTAACAATGGAAAGGGAAAGCAGCCAGGGAGCGGTGGGGAAAGGCAGTGCTGCCCAGAAGATAACAGGGCGGCAAAGAAAAAAAACAGAGATTTAGGAAGTGTTAGCCAGGAATACTGGAGGGAAATGTGTGCTAGCCATGGGAAAGTTTAGAAATGCCCAGCCGTTGACCTAATCAAGGTATATCAAAATTAGTGCGCATACACACACACACACACACACACACACACACACACACACACACCCCGGAGCCAAAGCTGTTTAACTAATTTGCCGCCATACCTGAATATCTTCGTTGATTTATGATTACAGCATACATTGTACCAATTAAGCCATGAGTCTTAACGAAGATAATTAGATGCAAAACAAGTTATCATAGGAGGCGAGTATGGGCTGGTTCTCTCTTTCCATATTATGGGAGATTTTACATAAAATAATTTTAAATTTTGGGGTATCCTAGGTCTTTTGATCCTAGAGCTGGGTTCCTCAGTCTCAGCCTGGCTGACACAACTGTTCTGTTCCGGGCTGAGTGAGGACTGTCTTGTGCTCTGTACTACACTCAGCAGCACTGACCCTCTACTCAAGAGCTCTGAGCAGCACACACTGTTAATTTTCAGACCCAGGGACAAGGGACTAAGTGCATATTTTACATAACAAAACAGACAGGGCCTCCAGGTTCTCCCAGCATCCCTCAGTCCCTACCTGGCATACCCTGCCCCCCAACCCTGAACTTTCCAGGCCAGGAGCTGGGCTTCCCCTCCCCCACAGGGTCTTCCCTATATAATCCAGACATTTTGGTCTCTCCTGCTCCCTTTCCTTCTCTCCCTCTCTCTGCCCCACTCTTTCTCCCTTCCTCTTTGTCCCCATTCCCTCTTTCTCCCTCAGCATGGTGACTTCTCTAGCCTTGGTCTTTGGGGCCAGTGAACTCACTGGAGAGCAACGTCCCAATAAATCTGCATAAGAGTGTGTGTGTGTGTGTGTATACATATACATACATATATACATACATACTTACATATATATGTCTGGCTTGAATTGGCTCATTTCACTAGCAGAGAAATAACTTATCACACACAACCTTCAGATCTCCCTAAGGCATTACCCTAGGGAGCAGCCATCACCAAATGAGAACCCAGTGCTCTAGCCAGCAGGTCTAAGCCTTGGTTCAATACACTGTGCGCTTGTTTATCTGTTTTTGAGACAGCCTCTTCTCTATCTCAGGCTGGCCCTGAACTCCTAATGCTCCTTCCTCCCTCTCCCATACTGAGATGACAGTAATGGATCTCCATGTCCAACTCTCAACACACATCTGATAACCTTATGAAATCATACTTTTGTCTCCCCACAAGATTCACAAATTTTCCTTCTTCCATTATCCTTCCTTCCCTCTGCGTACACCAGGCTAGCCAGCCTGCCAGGGACTCTCTTGTCCCCACCCCCGCCTTGCCATAGGAGGGCTGGGACTGCAGACATGCACTGCTGCATCTGGCCCTGCACAGCTCCATGCTTGCAGGGACTGCACTCACTGAGCCATTGCCACAGCCCCCATCTTTACATCTCTGTGATAGTTTTAGTGTGACCTCATGACATTTATAACTGTTTATGCTTCATAAAGTTGGTGACTGAAGGCCAGAGATAAAGTACAGGAGGTTCTTCTGGATATGGTGGCATAGGGCTGTAATTCCAGCCCTGGGAAGGTAGAGGCAGGAGGCTTGCTCAGAGTCTCGGGTCAGCCTGGTCTACGTGGTGCTACCATCAGTGGTGCTGGTCAACCTCAATTTAACATTCAGTACAATGACACTGGACCTTCTGAGGCACCACAGGCATGAGTTCTCTCAAAACAGATTACAATTTACAAACTGAAGCTACTAGAAAAATATACAGTCTCCATGACACTGGATATTTTTGGTATTACTCTAAAAACATAAGTAACAAAGTCAAATGGGCAAATGGGATTTACATCAAACTAGGAACGTTTCACACGGTGTTAGTTAGGGTCTTATTGCTGTGAAGAGACACCATGACAACAGCAACTCTTAAAGAAGGGAAACATTTCATCGGAGCTGGCTTACAGTTTCAGAGATTTGGTCCATTATCATCATGCAAAAAGCATGGCAGCGTGCAGGCAGACCTGGTGCTGGAGAAGACATAACTTGAGCATAGGAGACCTCAAAGTCCACCCCCACAGTGACTCACTTCCTCCAGAAAGGTGACACCTATTCCAACAAGGCCCCAGCTTCTAATAGTGCCACTCTCTGTGGGCCAATTAAATTCAAACTACTACACACAGCAAAGGAAACAATCAACAGAGTAGAGGAATAGTCTGGACTATAGGAGAGAATAATTGCAAACTGTACATCCGACAAGGTGTTAACATCTAAACCGCACAGCGACTTTATAAGGAATGCAGTCAAGTCAGTGACAAGAAAACATCCTATTTAAAAACAGGAAAACCAGAAAAAGCTATTTCCCCAAATGGAACATCAACATGGCCTACTAATCGGACATGAAGAATTAGCATCTCAGTGATAGCCATTGAAATCACAAGAGGAGGAGCAAATGGTTGGATAGCATTCCACTGTGTCCATGAGCCTCAATCCAGATGTGCTCTGTCTGTTCATTTCTTGGTGGGGTTGCATATCACAGCTACGTAAATGATACTGGATTGAAAGCAGGAGTGTAAATGTCTCTGGAAGGTACTGATTTTATTTCCGTTGTGTAACTACTCCATAGTGGGACTGCTACATCACGGACCAGTTCTAGTTGTAATTGAGAATCCGCCATATTGTTTTCTACAATGATTGCAGTAATTTACATTTCCTCCACAATGTGTTTTTTCTCTACATTCTCCACTTTTAAATTTCTTTGCTTTCTGTGAGTGAAAACTTAAAAAAAAAAAGATTTATTTATCTTATATTTCTGAGTATTTTGTATCTGTATGTGCACCAGTAGATCCGATACCTCTGGTCTCTGAACTGTGCTCATGTACACATAACCCCACACACATAATTTAAAATTGAAATAATTAATCTTGAGACAAAACACCTACAATCTTACTTGTGTAGAATCTGAAGCTGTTTTCTCCTAGGAACAGTAAGATGCTGGTTACTGGGGTTTGAGTGGCAGAGGCTGGATGTGCAGCATCAGGGTGGAAAACGGGAGACGCAGATCCTTAAGGGAGTTCAGAAGATGCTGATTAAACATTACAAAATGTCACCTACATAACAAAAGTTCACATGATGTATCATGTAAAACAGTGACTATGGTTAATGGTTTTGAGTAGACCTTAAGCATATTCTCTACAAAAGTGTGACAGAGTTAATCATCTCAAAGTAGATAAAAACTTCAAAATATTATGCTATATGCAATATGAAAATTTTTATCTGAAAGGTTAAAAAAAATATGCTCTGCATTAGTACATTCATTTTCTTTTCCTTGTTTTCGAAACAGCATCTCACTGTGTGGCCGAGCTAGCCTGGACCTTGCTGTGTGGACCAAGTTGACCCTGAACTCACAGTGTCTAAAGTGCTGAGATTAAAATGTACACCACAAAGCCTAAGTTTTCTTTTTGAGTCATTTTCTTAAATATCCAACCAGTAATCGCATTATTTCTCACACTCCCTTGTCCTGTAGAACACTGAGGAGAATGAACCCAAAATGTCCTCACAGAGCAGCAACTAGATAGAGCACACCAGGCCCTCTGTATATGGCGGCTCTGCACTAACAGGGTTCATTCACCACAGGCGTCCTAAGGTTCATGACAGGACTAGAGAGCCGGAAGGGGACAGAACCAAGACTCCAACCCGGATACCACAGTTCCACACCCCACGATCAACCACAGCATCGCTCACCTGGATCTGGCTAACATTACCCATTCCACACATACATATTCAGAAAATGACTAGCTCTCAAAGATGCCAAATCCAGTGCTATCACTTTCCCACTCCCGAAATCCTCACGATCATCCATCGCCAACATTCTTCCCCCGCTTTGAAAGGCAGGCCTGTAAAGATCAAAGGCCATCTGATATGTGAAGCCATCCAAACAGAGTTTGAAAGACCTAACGGCTCCTAGTGGTGAAGGTATAAATTTTCCCGTTCCTCCTTCATTTACTGATAATTCCATATTCTAAAACTAGAACCTCACGTCCAAAACTGAAACACCAAACTCACTCTTGAGTCTTAGATGTGTAGCAATAACGTTCTCATTCTTCTCCAGCTCTCCTTTTGAGATCGACTAAGGGAATGAGATCCTAGACTATATCCGAGAGCATCCTCGCTGAGCACTTTCCTTCCGTTCCCTCAACACTCACATGGGCTCACAGAGCTGGACTCGGGGAAACTTAGGGAATTCAACAAATAGCTGCCCACCCTAGGCGACCCTCGGAGGCACTTCCGGCCTTAAAAGCACCTCCCAAGCTCAAGTCTGTACCTCAGGGAAAGCTTCCCTTCAGACTCCGCACTTGACCTCTCCTTAGTGACGCTTAGTCCTCTGCTTCAACCCCTGTGGCCTTGAGAGAAAATGATAAGCATAGTGGCACAGAGAGCTCAAGGTGTGTATGCACAGAGACGCGCACACGAGCGCGCGCGCACGCACACGTCTCAACATCTCCGTCCACCCTACACCAGCGCCCACACCGATACCCAGCCCGCTGGTTCCCGCCTTACTCTGTGGAGACAGAAGCCAACTAGCAATCTCTTTGGACCAGAAAGATCAGACCTTCCACATTGACGGCACCAGGATGCCAAAGACCCTTCGCTGCTTCTGGAGCTAAGTGGAGCCTTCAAGAAGCCCGGCGTTTCCGAGAGATCCCAGCATGCAACTTAGCCCAGCCCATCCGGGAACCGGGCCCGGGGGCTTGTGGGAGTTCCCACGGTGGGGGACGGCGCGCTCCTCGTGCTTATAGGGGCGGCGGCCTCCTGTGATCAAGACTAGTTCCGTATTCTGTGTTTAACTGTTTTTCTCTCCTGTGGAGTGGACAGGCGAGCTGAAATTTTAAAATTCAGAGTAGGAACATCAGATCGGGATGGACGCTTTGCCCGAGTCCCACTGAGTGGGAGTCCACCTCGCTATGCTCTGGTAGGGACTATGGTAAACTTGAAAACACCGAACTAAAGAATTGGTTGGTTTTTAAACTTGGGTAGTTTATATTAACGATTTCAAAGAGCCAGATAATCTGGGCCCTTCCAGGGTTCGGTGTCCCTGTTATCTAGATAGGAAAATTTGAGTGACGACTACATCAGTATGTATCACCAGAACTGTGTTCAGTAGGCAGTCATTTACCTTGTGTTGGAGGAGGAATGACTAACACGCTTAAGTATCAAAAAAAAAAAAAAGCCCAAAAACATAGGCCTCTTTTTTTATAGGATAAACATATTTATTGTAACATGATACTATTGAACTTTCAAAACCACTTTTGTTGTTTCTCATATTCATAAAGGACTTTTTCCAAACATGATTGTGAGAAGACTAGACAATCCTAGTAATAAAACTACTTGCATTAAATGTACTGTAAATTTCTTAAACGCTAAAGTATAGGTGTCACATTAGATTTGAAGATAAGCCAGACCCAGCCAAGTGTTAACTAGAGAAAATATGTTAAAATATTCTAGCCGATTCAAAGTGACCATCCCCACAATAGTCAAAAAAAAAAAAAAAAGACTTAAGTCAACTTTAAAATTGAGGCAGATCTGGGGGCAAAGAACATTGACAGTGATAATAACAAAGACAGCAAATCTTCAAGTGACAATACACTTGGCTGGGTGTGGTAACACATGCCTTTCATCCCAGCAATAGGGAGGCACAGCCAAGTGGATGTCTATGAGATGAGGCCACCAAGAACTATTTAGTGAAGACCTGTCTAAAAACTAAAATAAACAGTATCCTTGTAATACCATACCTTCAAAACATGAAGAGGGGAAAACCTGCTAGAGCAATAAGGAGTAACAGCCAAATCCAGCATCACATTCAAATGTTTTCAGTCTCAATAACTGATAGAAGACATCCAGAAAAGCAACAGATCAGAGTTGATTTAGACAGCATCAGCACCTATGAACGGAGACAGTTAAACTTAAATGGAATCAGGGGGCCTTGAATGGAGAGCGTTCTTGTATACATACTCAGGGCAGAAATGCCATTACCTGGAGATGCTTCTGTTAAAGTTTCCATTTGCTGGAGAAATGACTCAGCGGTTAAGAGCACAGACTGCTCTTCTGAAGGTCCTGAGTTCAAATCCCAGCAACCACATGGTGGCTCACAACCATTCGTAACTGAGATCTGACACCCTCTTCTGGTGCATCTGAAGACAGCTACAGTGTACTTACATATAATAAAATAAATAAATCTTTAAAACTTCCATTTTTTGCAGGGGGAGGGGGAAGCCAATACCTTTATATTTTGTACTTCACTTTTAAAAATTAAAGATTCCATCTATTTTAACGTATTCCACAGTCTGATTACTAGAGACTGTAGGCCAGGAGTCCCCAGCCAGACCCAGGTGACTGCAAAGCTTTCTGTTTTGTTGTTTCACTGGCTTTTGGATCATCTATAAACATGCTTAGTTTTCTGTCATGCCAGTGTGTTCCAGTCCTCCTTTCCCTCCACAGTGTGATTTTGGTTGGTCTGCTCCATCTTTCCTCTGTTCACAGTTCTTTTCTTAGTGCTATCTGTTGTCCCTCATGGAAATAAAATCACATAGTTACCCTCTGTTTTCTCCACAGGTGCCATGTGGAGTTAAATACGTAACTAGAGAGATTAATGTCCACAGTAAGTGTTTCCTCAGCTACAGTAACTTGAATTCCTGCTGGGGTTCTGCAGGCCACATCCCCAGTCTCAGCTCCCAGCTCTTTCTTCCTTTGTCTCCTGCTCTGTGTGTGTCTAGCTTCATCCTCCTCACACAAAGATGCGTCTGTGTTTCTTTTCAAGTATTCTTCTCTCCTGCTTCTGAAGGTGACCGTAGCCATGTGTTGAGAAATCCCTGCATTCCCTTCCCCCTTCCTGATGGTTCCTCACTTCACACCCACCCTCTTCTAGATCTGTACTGTGAGTGAGCCGCCCCTCTCCACAGTGAACATTGATTCACTTCTGTCATGTTCTTACATGGGGTTTTTTGTGGTTGTGGTTGCCTGGTTTTGGTTTTGTTTGGTTGGGCTCAGCTTTTTTGAGACAAGATTTTTCTGTTTTCCTTGGCTGTCTCGGAACTCTCTCTGTAGACCAAGCTGGCCTTGAACACAGAAATCTGCCTACCTCTGCCCCCCAAGTACTAGGATTAAGGTGTGTGCCACCACCTGGCTGGATCTTATGTTTTAAATGTCACACCTTGTAGTGGTTTGAATGAAAACCCCCATAGACGTAAGGAGTAGCATTATTGGGGATGTGACCTAATTGGAGTAGGTGTGGCCTTGTTGAAGCAAATGTGTCATACGGGGTGGGCCTGGAGGTTTCAGAAGCTCAAACAAGGCTCAGTGTCTCTCTGTCTTCCTGCTGCCTTGGATCCTGATGTAGAACTCTCAACTGCCTCTCCAGGACCATGACTGCCTGAATGCTGCCATGGTGATAATGGACTAAACCTCCTAACTGTAAACCATCCCCAGTTAAATGTTTTCCAATATAAGAGATGCTGTGGCAATGGTGTCTTTACTAGCAATATAAAACTCTAAGTAAGAGAGACCTTTATCTAATGAATATTAAGTATGCCTATAGTAATTAATGAGCCTGAGTTTCTGCTGTTCTTCCCATCGATGCTGAACTGTCTTTAAATCCCCTGAAGTTTTGGATGACCTGTGACAGTAACATTTACTGAGTGAATGTTGTTCACACACACATACTCACACACACACACACACACAACTTTTTTCATGTGTGGATTGTGGTGTGCATGCAGATATACACAAGCAAAAGACCAATAAGACAAAAAATACCAAACCAATGCAAAGTAAAACAAAATGCCCATAAAACTTTCACTGAGCTCATTTTGTCTTGGCCAGCCAACCCTGGGCATGGGGCCTGCCCCAAGGTATGGTTGATATACCCAGTAAGACTACATTGGAGAAAACTGATTTTTTTTCCTTTGGCCACAGGTATTCAATTAAAGATAGTTTGTTGGTTACTGGTGGGAACCCCTGTCTACTTCCCGCTCTCAGTGTTGAATATTACAGGATAATTGAACCTCTTTCTATTTAGGGTGTGGCCCAGTCCTTTGTTCACACTTTTAATCCCTCTCGTTGGAATACAGACATGCCTTTAATACTCACCTTTAATCCTAAATAATGAAGGTAAATTTAGTTTGTAGAAGGAAGCACCCATGTTTGAAAGTAATATCTAATTGAGTGGCAGGAAAAGTGACAAATCAGAGAAAGATTTGACAGTATAGGATATGCCCAACTTTCACAAGAAGAGAGAGGAAAGGGAAACTACTTAAGGGAGGGAGAGATATTTAGCACAGGAGGAAGAGAGTCCAGTGCAGGAATACAGTAGGGTTCGTGTAAAGCAGTGCAATAGAGTTGAGAGAGACAGAGTAGCCCAGCAGGAAGAGGAGGCACTTTTACAAGGGCAGTTATAGAGAGACAGGTTGCAGAGAGAGAACAAGCCAGACACAACTGAAGATGGGATGAACCAGAGAATGAGAAGGAGCCAGAAGATTAGAATAGATTGTCAAAGTTAGTTTGAGTCCAAGCAGAGCAATTCAGGAGAAACTGAAAGAATCCAGCTAGAATCAATCAGTCTGGAGAGGAGTTTGACACAGAGCATCTGAGTTGAACCAGCTAGTCAGAGCTCAGAAAGAATAAGAAAGGGGGAGTTTATTCAGCAGTAAGTCTCAGAGGCTGAAAACATTCTAGGCCTAGGTTAGATTGTAGGGAAGCTAGAAGCTTCCAGGTCTAGACCATGGTGAGCAGACTGAGGCAGTAAGCCACAGAGACAACAATTATATCAGCTGAATGAGAGATACTTTTACAGTTGAGACGGTGTCTGGCTTGAACTTGTGCAGGCCTTGTGCATGCTGCGTGGACTCTTGTGAGTTCATATGTGCATTAGTCCTGTTGTGTCTTGAAGACACTGTTTTCCTCAGCGCCACCCATCCCTGTGGCTCTTACAATCTTCCTGCCTCTTCTGACAGATCCCTGAGCCTTGAGGTTTACTTGTGCTTCATTTATTTATTTTGCTTTTGTTTCCCAGATTAGCCTGGAAGTCATTACCAATAACCCAGACTTGCCTCAAATGTCTGGCAATTCTCCTACTGCAGCCTCTCATATTCTGGAATTACAGGCAAAAGCCACCACACCTAGCTTTAATACTTAAAGGAAAGGACTCTGAATTGCAGGCATCCAACCTTTTCTCCTAGACATTAGAGCCTTCAGGGCTTTGTTGTTGCTGCTGCTGGGATAAAGGCAGAGTCTGGTGCTTCATGTGGAGCCCCTCGCAGTATAACTGTCAGAGTTCTGTGCCCTAACCCTATAGGGAGGACAGGACAACTTTTCTTCCAGACACTTCTGACAGCATCCTGGGACAGGCTCTGCAAACTCAGTCAATTTGGACAATTAGAATCCCGGGGAAAGTTGTCAGGAGACTTTTCTTGCAGACCTTGTCACTGAGGGCAGAAAGAACACAATAATCGCACTCCAGAGACAGACAAAGTTAGAAAAGCAACACCCATATCCCAGGGTTTGTCCTTCCTTCCAGTGATCAGTCCGGGAGACCCAAGGCTCAGTTTCATGGAACAAAAATGAGTTGGATGGTGGTATTCAAACTTGTGATGGAACATGTGTGCAAACATGTTCATCAGTGCTCAGGAGGGAGTGGCAGGAGGATCAGTAATTCCCAGCCATCCTTGGCTACAGAATACATTAGAATACAGCCCGCATACCTGGAGTCTTAACAGGAAGAAGGGGAAGGAGGGAAGGAGGGAGGGAGGGAGGGAAGAAAAGACAGGGAAAGAGATAAACAAGCATGCAGACAATTCTATTTCATAATATCCAAAGAAACTCACACATCCCTCTTTTTGTCTCCTGAAGCTGGAGCTGAGAACAGTCACCAGCCACTGGGGGATGATGTCATTGGATGTGGCAATATGTGTGCCTATCTTCACTCAGACTGAAATACAGATATGGGGAATCCTTCCCTTGTCTTCAAACATGGGAAGGAGGCCATCCATCTTGTATTGGCCAATGTCCTTTAGATTCATTGTGCAGGAATTCCCAGAACATGAAGGCCTTTGGGTTGCAGGATTTCATGGACAATGATGGATGAATTTTATCTTCTTTCAGGGAGTGACCTGGGAAAATTCACTCAGCACATCTAAGATTTAGGTGGCTACGATGCCTTATGCCTGAACCCAAAAGACTCCACAAGGACAAATCTACCTGTGTCCTTCCTGATCTGGCTATCTCTCCTGCTGGCAAATCTTATTGTTCCCATGGCAACAACAGGCCCAATGTCTGCCATAAGTATATCTGCAACATCAAGTCTTAGATGTCACTCTTGTCTACTCACCGGTACAGGCAGAGACTCATTCTTCCTCCTTATTAATTCCTCTGGTGGTGTGATTTGTCTAGGATTCATGATGATGGGGAAACCATGTACCCAAAAACCACTGCACAAACAGTGCTGTGTTGCAGTTACACTGGATGCTGTGCCTCAGTTGCACTGGATGCTGCAGAAAGCATCTTGGATGAGTCTGTTCAGGGCCTTCATCCCACTAAACCCACAGGAATTGCTGAGCTTGAGATGAACAGTGCAAGAAGGCTCAACAGACCAAATCCAAATGGAGTCTCTCATTCCATGTGACCAAGACATTTTGTGACTCTCCTTCAGTAGCTTGTTTTCCTAGACTCCTTCCATAAAACTCCTAGCTCACTCTCCACACGGGCTCCCAGTTAACAGACTTCCTCCCTCCCACCTGCTGTCCAGGAATCAGACAGCCTGATTGTAAGAACAAGTTGTGGACTACCTGTCAATCACATGGCATAGAACATCTCCCTGTAATAGGTATAAGAAGGAACACTCGTTCATAGTTCAGGGTGTTACAGTGCATACTTTTTTTCTTTTTTCTTAGACACATGTTTTTTTCTGTGTAAGCCTAGCTGTCCTGAAACTCACTCTGTACATCAAACTCAGAGATCTGCCTCCCCCAGTGATGGGATTAAAGGCATAAGCCACAACCACCTCTCCAGTGGCACACACATTTAATCCCAGCACTCAAGGAAGAAGCAGGCAGATCTCTGAGTTCAATGTCAGCCTGATCTACAGAGTGAGTTTCAGGACAGCCAGAGCTACATAGAGAAACCCTGTGTCAAAACAAACAACAACAACAAAATAACAAAAAAGCAAAACAGAAGAAGTGGAGAGGAGGAGAGGAGGAGGAAGAAGAGAGAAAGAAAGAAGAAAGAAAGAAAGAAAGAAAGAAAGAAAGAAAGAAAGAAAGAAAGAAAGAAAGAAAGAAAGAAAGAAAGAAAGAAAGAAAGAAAGAAAAGAAAGAGGGCTGGAGAGATGGCTCAGTGGTTAAGAGCACTGACTGCTCTTCCAGAGGTCCTGAGTTCAATTCTCAGGAACCACATGGTGGCTCACAACCATCTGTAATTGGATCTGATACCCTCTTCTGGTGTGTCTGAAGACAGCTACAATGTACTTATATAAATAAAATAAATAAATATTTTTTTAAAAAAAGAAAGAAAGAAAGAAAAAAGGAAGAAAGAAAGAAAGAAAGAAAGAAAGAAAGAAAGAAAGAAAGAAAGAAAGAAGCAAAGAGTTGTAGAGTTATTCCTCCCATACTGCTCTGTGGTCCTGATCTCTCCTATAGCCTCTGCCACACAGTGATTCATCTGTGGTATTGATAACTCTTCTAATTAGCTTCTTATTCCAAAAAGAATCACTTCATTGTTCCCCTAAACAGTAACCCTGCAGCCTTTCAATAATGACGTTATCAGTGCAGGAGAGATGGCTCAGTTAAAAGCTCTTGCTGATCTTCCAGTAGACCCAAGGAGGACTTGATTTCAGCTCATGTTGAACAGTGTCTTAGTTAGGGTTTTATTGCTGTGAAGAGAAATCATGACCAAGGCAACTCTTATAAAGACAAACATTTCATTGGGGCTGGCTTACAGTTTTCAGAGGTTCAGTCCATTATCATCACAGTGGGAAATATGGCAGCATGCAGGCAGACATGGTGCTGGAGTGGGCTAAGAGTTCTACATCTTGATCCAAAGGCAGCCAGGAGGAGACTGGATTCTATATTGGGTGGAACGTAAGCATATATATGACCTCATAGCCCACCTACATGGTGACACACTTCTTCCAATAAGACCACACCAACTCCAACAAGGCCACACATCCTAATAGTGCCATCTCTATGGGTCAAGCATTCAAACACATGAGTCTATTGAGGCCAAACCTATTCAAATCACCACATTCCACTCCCTGGCCCTATAGGCTTGTAGTGATAACATAATGAAAAATATATTTAATCCAACTTCAAAAGTCCTCATAGTCTATCACAGTCTCAATAATGTTTAAATATTCAAAGTCTATTCTGAGATTCATGCAATCCCCTGTAAAATCAAAATGTAGATCACATACTCCTAACATATTGTGGCATAAGATATACATTACCATTCCAAAATTTAATAATGGGAACACAGTGAGGAAATACTGGACCACAGCAAGACTGAAAACCAGCTCAGCAAACCCCAAACTCTTCATCTCCATGTCTGACGTTCAAGTCCTCTTTGATATCAGATCTCCAACCCCTTTCATTTTTGTTGACTACAACACACTTCTTTCTTTTGGGCTGTTTGCACTCCATGTTACTAGCTTTCCTCAGCAACTGTCGCACAGCTCTGGCATCTCTAAACCCTTGGGGTCTTCAAGGCAATGCAGGGTCTTCACAGCTTTTAGAACACAGCTTCTGTTGCTGCTCTATTTTGTGGTACCAGCATGGTACCACATGGTACCAGCAGCTCCAAATTAATGGGTCTTCTCCAGCAATTCAGCTCCACTTTCACCAATAGCTTCTCATAGGCTTTCTTGATGATGCCAAGCTTCAGCTTCTTTGCATGACCCCTTTGGCACTAGACTTTCAAATGCCACTGAGGCTGCCCTCCTATCCTCTCACAGTGCCAGCCTCGGCTATTCTTCATGATCCTTGTACCATGTCTTCAAAATCAGTACCACCTGGGTGAGTCTTACATATTACCAAGTCCAGCCACCAGTACAAGGTGTAACCTTGGCTGTTTCACACAGCTGCCTTTCTAGGTCTAAATGCAAGGACACCCCTGATTCATTCATGAAGTCAGAGGGTTTCCTTAGTCACAAAGGGAACTGAGGCTTCTGGCCAAACTGTCTTCCAGGTGTAAGAATAAGACCCATGTATGGGGATCCTTTAAAACCAGTCAAGCAATCTGGTGACTGGAGATCTGGACAACGTCTTTGAACCAGAAAAATCCAGACAAGCTACTTGTGAATGAAGTGGAAATTTCTGATTTCTTTAGAGACTCAGTTGTGTTTTCTGGAAGCTGTCTTCTGAGAGGATGTTTTTACTGAGGTAGACACGTGAGGTTTTGCTGAGAGTAGACCCATGGCGTTTTTCTGGACGTTGCCTGGAAAGAGGGTATGTGATGTTTTGCAGATGCTTGAGAGAACATATTTGGAAACATTATAAATATAACCCAACAGACAGTGTGGCATTGGTTCACTTTGCCACTCTTAGCTGATCTTCATTGGACTTTGCTGATGCTGGTCAGCACTGATGATGCTGTGGCATTGGTTCACCTTGCCTTCTTCAGTGATCAGTGTTTGTCATGACTTCATAGAGAGAGCTTCTGGTGGTGTTCTGGCAGATTGTGCTGCTTCTGGTGACTCAAGCCGATTGGCAGATCCTCACTTTTTTTTTTTTTTGGATAAGACTGCCTGCCGTTGCTGATTCGTGAATGTTGTTTGTGAGTGGATTGAGCTACTGCTGCTGATTTGTGTGAATTGAAGTGCTGCTATCCTGACGACAGAGATTGGAATCGCCCCAAAGAACTATTTCTAAACAGGTCCATATCTTCCTTTTCCCTGTTAACCTCTCCTTGCCACTACCTCCGGTTGGTGGTGGGCTAGAACGGATGTTAAAGTGTTTAAGTACCCTTATTAAAGTGGGTTTTGAAAAGTATAAGCCCACACATGAATACTTAACTCACTTAAAACGCTTGGGATAAATGTTTACTGCTTAGGAGCAATGGAATTTTTTTTCCATCAGCATTAATGAGAACATTTTATTTTAAATGGAACATGAAGAATTAAAGTACAGCCTTAAGGTTTCAATTTTGCACTTTGAATATTAAGACAGCAATTACTAAAAAAAAAAATCACAGAAACATGTTGAACTAACTGAACAGAAAACAGAGTGGGTATTTAAATAAGTCATTGCATTTCTCATCATTACTGAAAACAGATGTCCTTATAACTCCAGTCTACAGACAGCACACTTCATAATATCATATTCACTTAAAACACTACAAATGTTTACAAAGAACATTTGGATTTCACAATTGCTTATAGAATATCTTACAATATTAAAACCATCATGATGCTTTATATGAAAATCAATAAAGACAACTTAATCTTTCTCAGCAAAAAAAAAAAGATTTGATATCACAAATTTAATGTGTAAATTTATACATGAATTCAAAAAGGAATCCATTTAAACACTGCATGGTCACATAACTACATTGTAAGCTGATAAAAATGATGTACCTTTTGAAAACATGTACATCAAAACCCAAAGATTAGTGTTTACTTTTCCCTTTATTAGCCACTTTTGGTGTGTTTTTTGGTTTGGGTTCCCAGAGTGCATTTTTGACAAATCTCGAAGCGGCACCTCTGTCCAGCTTGGCAGCCTTTTTCTTGTCTGTTATTTCTTTGACTCTGTTCATGTAGACTCTGATTCTTTCCAATTCCTGTTTCACTGGATGCTCCTTGGGATTAACTCCTTGAGTTGCCAAATAAACCCAAAACATTGAATTTAAGGTGTATGCAGAAACTAAATCCACCTTTGCTTGTTCCAGTGGGTCCAACTTCTGCAACAACTCGTTTCTAGAAACAGACATCATGGTCTTCAGCATGTCATCCACAGCACCCAGGGAGCTCTCCAGGGCTGTTAAAGAGTCATGAATTTCTACAGGATAGTCTTCATTCATTTCTTCACCTGCCATTGTGACCAACTCAATACCGTGGACACCTGTCTCCCTGAAAGAGGTCGCACGATGATGACGCCATGACACCGAATTTTTTTATTTTTAAATCTAGAAATCTGCTCTTGCATATAATAGTCACCAGGTGGCAACAGGAGTCCAAGGATAAAAGTAAAGAGAAAGGGGGCCATTGAAGCTCAGTTGTCCAAAGACCTATCTTCTTCTTACATCGATCATCAATAAGAAAGAAAGAAGGAGGGGAACAGGAAAAGGAAGAATGGAGAGGAGATATGTAAGGTGAGGAGACTGACAAGTTTCCCATCCCCCAAGGGAAAAGGAAGAAATGGGACAGATCATAAAGATGCTGCCTTAACTGATGCTACTGTAATCCCTAATAATACAGGAATCTTACCAAACCAGGAAAGCTTCATGAGGGACTATCTCAAATAAAGGTAATTCAACATCCTCAGGCAACCAATCCATTTGTCAAAGAAGGACTATCTAACAGCTGCAGTGGGCAACCCCAGGAAGCGCAAGACTGAACCTCCACAAAAGTATTTACTCATGATGTCTCCTTGAACAGGTTACCTTAACCACTAAAGATTTTATAGAAATTTTCCTCACACAAGAAATCTTTACATCACTGGGAGGGGAGCCCCTTGGTCCTGTGGAGGCTTGATGACCCAGGGTAGGGGAGTGCCAGGCGCTGAGGCAGGAGTGGGTGGGCAGGTGGGGGAGCACCCGCATAGAGGCGGGAGTAGGGATAGCGGATGGGGGGTTGTGGAGGGAAACTGGGAAGGGGAATAACATTTGAAATGAAAATAAATAAAATAACCAATAAACAAGAGAAACCTTTGCATAACAAATGGAACTAATGACAATAGTTATTGTCTTTTAAAACTGACAGACCTTTTAAAAAACTGCTTCACTGTTTTATAGCTATTTCACAATTTTAGCCCCCACTTTCAGAATTACAAATCTTGCTTTAATTTAGAAATTGCCTTTTCTCTATTCGACATGTTCAAGTTCATTTTATGCTCTCTGGTCCTATGCATGAGGGTAAAAATTAATTTAATTCCTTACAAAAATTTGTTGCTTTTCCTACGAAGGCCACTTAGCAAAATCTTACATCATCGTCAAATTACCTCTATACTCAGAGAAACTGCTCCTACATATCTGTCAGCTCAGCTTGGGAATTAACCCCTGATGAGCCTCTGTCCTTGTGATTTAAAACAGACAAATGTTAGGTATGTCTTGTCTTTTGAAAAGTTAGCCTTTATTCCTGTATGTATGAACATTTAACTCTCATTGTTATTTATGCCTTTGCCTAATCTGGGAAAATGTTCAAGGATGTGATGCAGTATTTGTTTCATTATTTTATAATACCAAGGGCTTAAAATCAGACAACACCCTTGTTTAAAATTAAAAAGCTTTTTAAAAATTGGTATTTGACCCTTAATTTCTCATACTCCACTGACATTCCCTATAGTTCACAGGGACACACTATTGTGGTATGACCTCATCAGACCTTAAAAGACATAGGCATCTAAATTACAAAACAAGATCATAATTATTCATTTCCTTATATACATTATAGAACAAAAAAAGGTCCATTTTTAAACATCTCAAGCCTCTAATAAAACAAAGACCTACTAACTGGATAATAAAAAAGATTGGATATTTTTCCAGGCGAAGCTCTGTTTATATATTTACAGGCCCCTATAGATACCAGACCACTTGATTATACCAGGCCTTCTCCATAGACAGACTTCCACACCTGCCACTTCCTTCAAGCCCACCTCAGCCATCATCATCTGCAGACTCTCCACCGTGCCAGAGACCCCATCAAAAGAAGATACTGAAGATATGATTTCTGATTGCATCTGATTGGACTTTTAATTCTATATCCAGGGGATTCAGGGGATACAAAATTGTTAAATATAAATCTATATGTATTATTTCCTACTAGAATACTATTTGACTAATTGTATAATTTCACCATGTGTCATAATGCTTTTTTCCTCCTTGTATACTAGCTACCTTATATTTTGTTACCAGTTATGTTCTTGCAGCTTTGATGTACTGCTCCTGCTACATTAGCATTGATACAGACAGCTAATTCTCTTCTATGGCCTAAGAGATTTATAGTCTAACCCATCTTAGGCATTACAGCCTTAATTGATATCTTAGGGTCAGTTTCAGCTTTTGCGGCCTCTCTAGTCCAACTGCTAATCCTTTAAGTTCCTTGACAAAAACTATTTCCTTCGCACTGATCACTCAGGATAGGATCGATAGAGGTTTGACGGATAGAATCAATGCTTCAGAGGAAGCCATTCTTTACATAGGAACTAAAGTTAAAAACATTAAAACATGTTTAACTACCTCATTTCATGTTAATTTTAAATGGATTTGTGTCACCCCTCTGTCCTACAAAGGGTCAGAAATGTCCTGGAAACAGATACAAGCACATCAGCATAGTGTGTGGAACAATTCACAACTTGCTATTGATATGGATGCTTTACATCCCAGATCAGTGCCATCAGTCACTCCAGACTGAAGAATTCTTCAGCAGCAGAACTGGCTGAGTATTTTTCAAATTCAATCATAAATTTTATTAAAGACATTTTTTTAGGAATTTTCTTATAAATTTGGGAATTATTATAGGATGAATTATTCTGCTTCTGTTTTTTCTTCCAGTCATCTTCAAAGGCTTAGGGTCTGCTATCAGGTCTGCCCCAAAGTGTGGGCTAATACCTAGTGATTGTTATATATTTAATAATAACATAAAAAGCATATTAATAGCAGGAATTGTTCCTAAAATGATTTGCTCTTGGACCTTGTTTATTGGAGTAAATCCATCATGGATTTTTTTTAATTCAAGGTAGACCATCTCAGAAAGGTCACCTACTAGTTATTCGTTTGTTCTATGATGGCTCCTGACACAGTTAAAACTTGTAGCACAGAGGTTGATAGTTAAAAATCTATGCTTAGCTAATCTCAAAGGAACCATGTGATGTGATGCCATCTTGGGATATAAGTAACATGTGGCTTGCTGTCATCTGTTTCCCTTCAGAATAGAGGCAGAATATGGCTGGCAGCTATCTTTGCTAAGGTTGGAGATGGTAAATGTCATGTGACTTCACTACCATCTTGATTAAAGGTGACCACATGGTATAAACCAGCCAAGGGGACAGCAACATGTTTCCAACATATTTTGGATTAGGATGGATTTTTGTATGATAATTGCTGTACAGAAAACAAGTTTTATGAAAGATAAGATTTTAAAACAATGCTTGTTTAATATGAAGTGGAAATTTCTGGTTTCATTGGAATCTCAGTTGTGTCATGTGATGTTCTTCTGGAAACTGTCTTATAAGATGTATTGCTCAAGAAGACACATGAGAGGATGTTTTGCTGAAGCAGACACATAGTGATTTCTGGAAGTTGCCTGGTGAAAGGGCATGTGATGTTTTACTGGAGCAGATCCTTGAAGGAACACATGATGTTTGGAGAGAATGTAAGTATGACCGAACAGTGGACCGATGCTCTTGCATTTGGTGTGCCTGGCAACTCTTTGTTGGTCTTCGTTAGATTTCACTGAGACTGGTCTTCACTGATGCTACTCTTGCATTGGATCATCATGCAACTTTTTGCTGGTCATCATTGGCTTTCACTAATGCTAGTCTTTGCTAATGACAATGACAGGATTGTATTCTTCTTCTTCTTCTTCTTCTTCTTCTTCTTCTTCTTCTTCTTCTTCTTCTTCTTCTTCTCCTTCTTCTCTTCTTCTTCTTCTTTTCCTTTCCTTTCCTTTCTTTTCTTTTGTTTTTGGATTGAGCTGCTACTGCTGATTCATGTTTGGTGTTTGCTAGTGAACTGGACTGCTGACAACGAAGATTGGAATCATGCCAAAGAACTATTTCTAAACATGTCTACAACCCCCATTTCCTATTTGAAGTGGAAACTTAAGTACTCTTTGAAAAGCAAGTAACGAACCTGTAAAGGAACTTTCAGCTGAAGTCAACACAGGTGAAAGGCTAAGGCAGACTCGTGAAGGACAGGAGAGAGGATGTTCTGCTAAAGCAAGCATGTGAAAGGACACGTGATGAAGGATTCTTTGATAATGACACACATGTATTGGTCCGCCTTATATTGTGTATGTAGTTGAGCTGCATTTGTTGGGACTCCATAGAGAGAAACTCACCAAAAAACTTCTGGTGGTGTGCTGCATTTTCTTTTTCTTTTTCTTTTGGTTTTTCGAGACAGGGTTTCTCTGTGTAGTCCTGACTGTCCTGGAACTCACTTTGTAGACCAGGCTGGCCTCAAACTCAGAAATCCTCCTGCCTCTGCCTCCCAAGTGCTTGGATTAAAGGCGAGCGCCACCACTGCCCAGTTGTGCTGCACTTTCTTGCCACTTCTGTGGACTCAACAATAAAAAAAATTCCGGGGAATCACCATCCCTGACCTCAAGCTGCACTTCAAAGCAATAGTGATAAAAACCACCTGGTATTGGTAAAGAAACAGACAGATTGATCAGTGGAATAGAATTGAAGACCCAGAAATAAACCCTATGGACATTTGATCTTTGACAAAGAAGCCAAAAACATACAGTGGAAAAAAAGAAAGCATTCTCAGTAAATGGTATTGGTCTAACTGAATAGGAGAATAAAAATCCATTCTTATCTCCTTGTACAAAGCTCAAGTCCAAGTAAATGAAGGACCTCAACATAAAACCAGATACACTGAATCTAATAGAAGAGAAAGTGGGAAAGAGCCTTGAACTCATTGGCACAGGGGAAATTTTCCTGAACAGAACACTAATGGCTCAGGTTGGCTCTAAGATCAAAATTTGACAAATGAGACCTCATGAAACTGAAAAGCCTCTGTAAGGCAAAGGACACGGTCAATAGGAGACAAAAATAGCCTGCAGATTGGAAAAAGATCTTCACTAACCTACATCTGATAGAGAGCTACAAAAGAACTCAAAAAGTTAGACTCCAAAACACCAAATAACCCAATTAAAAATGGGGTACAGAACTAAACAGAGAATTCTCAACAGAGGAATCTTAAATAGCTGAGAAGCACTTAAAGAAATGTTCCACATTCTTAATCATCAGAGAAATGCAAATCAAAATGATCCTGAGATCGAAAACTCAAGTGCCAACACATGCTGGGGAGGATGTGGAGAAAGAGGAGCACTGCTCCATTGCTGGTGGGATCGCAAACTGATACAAACATTCTGGAAATCAATCTGGCAGTTCCTCAGAAAATTGGAAACAGTTCTACCTGAAGACCCAGCTATACCACTCTTGGGCATATGCCCCAAAGATGTCCTACCACACCACAAGGATACATGCTCCACCATGTTCAGAGCAGCCTTATTTGTAACAGCCAGAAGCTGGAAACAACCCAGATGTCCCTCAACCGAAGAATGGATACAGAAAATGTGGTTCATTTACACACTGGAATACTATTGAGCTATTTAGAACGAGGACTTCATGAATTTTGCAGGCAAATGGATGGAACTAGAAAATATAATCCTGAATGAGGTAACTCAGACCCAAAATGACAATGCATGGTATGTCCTCACTGATAAGTGGCTATTAGCCAAAAAGTACAGAGTACCTAGGACACAACCTACAGACTGTAAGAAGTGTAACAAGTAGAAAGATCCAAGTGAGGATGTTTCAATTCCACTTAAAAGGGGGGGGGGAGGAAATAATCACGGGAGGCAGAGGGAAGGAGGAAGCTGGGTGGGAGAGGGGAGGAGGAGGGGAAAGGGGGAACAGGATCAGGTATGGGGGGTGGGAGGGACAGGAGAGAAGCCCAAAGGGCCAAGAGAATGAATGGAGACAAGCAGCCTGGGGGGAGGTGTGGTGACTCTCTAGAAAGTACGAGACTGAGAGGTGAGAGACTCTAAGGACCCACCGGGGGTGACCTTAGCCAAAATGCCCAACAAAAAAGAGCACCTCCAGTAGACAGGGCCTCAAGTGGAACGACAGGGTTACCAACCCATAGTCAAATTTTCTGACCCAAAACTGTTCCTGTCTAAAAGAACTGCTGGGACAAAAATGGAGAAGAGACTGAAGGAAAGGTGGTCCAATGACCACCCCAACCTGGGATCCATCCCATGGGAGGCACCAAGGCCTGACACCATTACTGATGCTATGATGTGCTTACAGACAGGAGCCTGGCATGGTTGTCCCCTGAGAGGCCCTACCAGTAGCTGTCTGAGACAAAAGCAGATACTTTCACCCAACCATTGAACTGAAGTCAGGGGGCCCCTATGGTTGAAATGGGAAGGATAGGAGAAGCTAAAGAGGAGAGCTACCCCATAGGAAGACCAGCAGTCTCAACTTACCCAGACCCCAGGGAGCTCCCAGAGACTGAGCCACCAACCAGGAGCATACACAGGCCAGTCTGAAGCCCCCGGCACAAATATAGTAGAGGTCTGCCTGGTCAAGCCTTAGTGGGAGAAGATGCACTTAATCCTCAAGAGACTTGAGACCCCAGGGAAGGAGGAGGTCTGGTGGGGATGTCAGAAGAGCACCCTCTCAGAAGCAAAGTGGGGGAAGAATGGAATGAGGAACTGTGGGAGGGAAGACCAAGGGGGGCAACAACAACGGGAATGTAAATAAATAATAAAAATTGAAAGAAAATAAAGAAAAAAGCACGTATCAGTGGCAGGTCCAGAGGACAGCAAGCTCACGGGGCTCTGCATTCGGGAACTGGCTTGACTTCTGCTCGATGTTTCCCTGCTTAGCAGAGAACAGCTCCACTGGGACCTTGTATACCACCATATTAAGTGTATGCACCTGGAGATTCCAAAGAAAAAGGGCAAATATCCAAGCAATGTTGAGGGGAAATTTATTGTGAGGTCAAGTCTAAGGGATGATGCAGTTCTCCAGAGGGAGCGTCAAGTTCCAGATGAAAATTCATGTTTTATCTCTCCCCTCTTCCCTCATGGAAGATGGTGTTTGAGTAGTCTTGGAATGGTTGGAGCAAGGTGTGTGTCATCGTGGCATGTCTTCTGGTCTGTGTAAACTTAATAGTGACATCATCATGTTGGTGCTTGGTACTCTAAGATTAACAGAATCATTAATTACTTAGCAACATGCACACTGCCACCTTACCTGACATGTGCTGATGGGAAACTAGAGAATATATGAAAACTGCCACAGGCTCCCAGACACTAGTTCAACAGACTCCACGATGCTATTTAGGCTATAAAATGTAGCACACAGACAACACACCTTTCAAAATGAAAACAAAGACCTAATCCATCAAATCCACAGTTCTAGGAGTCTCTAAATGTGCTAACCGTGGCTTTGGCTTCTGCAGCTCTGCTTCTGACTGACTGCTCTTATTAACTGAAGGATGTCAATCCAGGATATGGCTTTTGTGCTTAAATGGTCCCCTTGAGAAAGGCTCGGGGCTACACTGGGACCCCAAAAATCAAGTATAGTTGACAGCTGGCTAACAGACTTTCTGCTATTTAAACCCGAGTTCCAGGGGTCTTCTCTGGGAAACCTGTGTAGGGACACCCTGAACACATGGAATTATATAACAAGGTCACTGTTGACCAGTAGTTTGGGTCCTTTTACTTATATGAAATGGTACAATTCTCTGTGAAGCATCAAGTGAACTGAGAGAAGAAAAAACTAAAAACAGGTTCAACATCTCAGAGATGTCCTCCATTCAAGATAAGTGGCCAGGGAAGATTGAGTTCGAACACTCAAGTGCATTCTCTCTGAATTATTTTTCAGGTCCATTCCCAAACTCCGTCAAGTAAAAGCCCTCTGTACCACTCTTCTGAAGTCCAGACTCGGGCTGACACAGCACTGTTTGCCCCCAGGAGTGTACAGCCACGAGGACAATAAAGGAAGACCTTAAGAACTAGGTTGTTGTCGTCTTTGACAACAGAGTTTGACTCAGTCCCTCTAGTGCACCAGGGAACCATACATAGAGAGTGAAAAGCTCTCAACAGCAAAATCAACTGTGTTGTTTGCAACCCCATAGAGGACACTCAGGCCCACAAGGAGAGGGTAGCTACAAAAGCCCCAGGTGGGGGAAAGCTGTGGGTGTTCTCTCCCCGAGCTCCATGCTGGGTAGGCTGCCATGACTTCATGCCTCTTCTCACTATTGCTGAGACTTGGGCCATGCCCATTTTACCTGATGACGCTTCAAGCTACACGGCCACAGGAAATGGGCAAGATGTTCTGTACAGGTTGTGGCGATACCCCCATGCCCCTACCTTGGGATGGTTACTGTTTCCTGACTCTGGAAAGGGAACATGTTCTCATTGCCTTCCCGCTCAGGTGCATTTCCTTGGCTCTGCTGAGCAGGTATTCAAGCGGCCGATCTCCACACTGTGTTTTCAGTTCTATCTCACCCTTTGTCCTGTAGTTACCCCTTACTCTCTGACTCACATACGTGGGGTCTGAAGTGGGGATGGGGGTGTCTTTTCTGTTATCCTAACTATGGAAAGATCACCTCCTTCCCTTCAAGGACCTGATAATCTCCAACTATTTTTCCTGGCATTTGCTTTTTGGATTTATTTTTTAATGTGTTTTGCCTATGTGTATGTCTGTAGTCTACATGCATGCCCAGTGAACCAGAGGCTAGGAGCATCAGATCCCCTGTGAGCTATCCTGTGGGTGCTGAGAATCAAATGTGGGTCTTCTGGAAGAACGGCAAGCGCTCCTAACCACCTGGCCATCCGCCCATTCTCTTCTGTTCTTTATTGGAGGATCCCATTGCTCTCTGAAACACATACTAAGTTTTGAAACAACACCCAACTATTCACCATGTGTAGGGGATGGTGGATGCCATTATAATCAATCTGCACTCCCTGACAGCTCTATATTCTAGTCTGGAGGGGATGAGTAAGTAACAGTCAAAAGCAGTGGTTCTCTACCTGTCACAACTCCTTTGGGGGTTGAACGATTTTCTCTCAGGGGTCGCCTCAGAGCAGTGTGGGAAATACAGATATTTCTCATTCACAGCTAGCAAAATTAGCATTATGAGTAGCAATAAAACTAATTTTATGGTTGGGGGTACCAGAACATGAGGAATTGTATTAAAGGGTTGCAGCATCAGGAAGGTTGAGAACCACAGATCTAAACCGCGGCAGCTTTCTCCAAGCAGAACAAGGGCAGGCCCTACGGAAGATGGCAAAGGGATTCCTTACTGACTTGGAAGAGTGGGAGCAGGCTGGGTAGCTATAGAGAGGGAGATAGAGAGAACTGGGATTTGGCTTCAGTCT
The DNA here is from genome assembly GCA_036184795.1 of Tokudaia tokunoshimensis. Lineage (NCBI taxonomy): Eukaryota > Metazoa > Chordata > Mammalia > Rodentia > Muridae > Tokudaia > Tokudaia tokunoshimensis. The sequence goes on along the minus strand of BTHU01000001.1, from coordinate 11,367,526 downwards.
TCAGAAGCCTGCAAGGGCAAGCAGCCAGATAGGGGAACAGGTGGGCAGGGGTCAGAACGGAGCCTCGAAAGCCTCATTAAACTGTGGTTAGTAGTTGAGAAGGGGACAGAAGTACAGAACACACAGCTTCTACAGACAGATAACCAAGGATGCACCACATCCAGGGAGGGTGGGCAAAGCTGAACTGAAACAGAACCCTGGAGACAGCAAGACGAACTGAGCACAAAACCTCAAGCAAGGTGGAAGACATTCTGCTAGATTACAAGCGACTCATAAAGTCTCACTTGCCTTGGAAGAGCATTTAGTCATAAGTTTAGTCTTCACACACAGAGTAACACACCCAGAGACTCAGTGTGCCCAGGCATGGAAGAGTGCATCTCGGGAATTTGCCCATTAACGGGCAGACAGACGTGAGCACTGGGGCTTAACTGTTTCCTTGGCAACCAAATACACCTGTGCTCTCTCTGACACTCTGCTGTGTACAAGGAGAGAAGACCGAGGGGTTATCTCTGTCCCTGGACCTTGTGCATATAAGGAAGGCAGAAATTACTGAAAACCCAAATGATCTTCTTGAAGAAATGGCAGGGGCTTCAGTCTGTGGGCAAGGCTTTGGTTCAGGTTCATTTTCTATCCTGTTTTCCAAAATCGTCCATTTGGTTTACACTCTTTGCTCTTCTCCCAGGCTGCAATCCAGGCCAGGAACCTTGCCTCCTTATTTGTCAGGAGACAAGGAGGGACCCAGAGGATCCTATTCAAGGTCTGTATTCCCTAAAAGAGTTAAACACCTACGAAGAAATTAAATAGATCCAATCACGTCCATTTATTGACTAAATCAATCCTGGGTAAAGAGAAAACTATCCTTTGGGACAGGTGCCAGGGGAAGTGTGGGGAGGGGTCACTTGTAAAACTCGTGTTCCTGCTCATCTTTCTTGATCACGGTCTTGTATGCTTTCTCGAAGTCCTTGGCCAGGACAATGTAGCGGTTCTCACGGACAGCCAACATTCCACTCTAGGAAGGGATGGGAATGAAAACTGTATGTCAAGTACCGCCCTCCCCACCCCCAAACCCTGTGACAGTGAAGGAAGAGAAATATGGGGCCCAAGAACCTAAGAAAGCAATAAGGGAAAAGACTGGAAAAGGGGAGACACCTTCAAACACCCCCACTCAGGTCAAAGAGACTATTACTCACCTCCTGACAGATGGAATTGATATCGGCTCCTGAAATCTTATCTGGACGGGCCACATCTATAGCAGCTGAGTTAAAGAAATCTTTCCTCACATGATGGGTCAATTCTTGAAGTGGATGCTGTCTTGGTCATCGCCCCTTTTCCCTGGATCTTTCCCTATACTCCCCAAATGGTGGTGGTGATGAAGACCCAACCTTCATTTCCTACTGGGTCCCCTCTCTCACTTCCAAAGAAGGATACAGTCTTCCAGGTCGACCTCCTCTGAGAGGTTCATTTTGCTGGTGATGGTGGAGAAAATCAACCTCTTCTGGCGACGGTCAGGGAGTGGGAATTCAATTTTTCGGTCCAGGCGTCCTGGCCGAAGTAGAGCCGGATCCAAGGTGTCTGCTCTGTTTGTGGCCATGATTACCTGGCACGGGGAGGAACCAGCTTAGGCTCCTGTCATCCCTACATCCTCTTTGCCTGTCATGACATCTGGCCTCCATGAGCCATCCCCTGTCTTTCCCCAGTCCTTATGCCATACCACCCCTTGCCAATTCTGAACCCTAAACCTTCACATTGACGTTTTGGTCAAATCCATCCATTTGATTCAGTAGCTCCAGCAAGATCCTCTGAACCTCCCTGTCAGCTAAGAGTAAGAAACATGGTCAGTTCAGAACACATCCTTTGACAAGCCCGCACACAAACCAGGCCATTTGGGCACTACTCACCTCCCGTCTGGGCATCGAATCTCTTGGTGGCAATGGCATCAATTTCATCTATGAAGATGATGGCAGGTGCATTTTCCTTGGCTAGGCGGAACACATCCCGGACCATTCGGGGACCCTCACCCAGGTACTTCTGAACAAACTCTGAGCCCACCACACGGATAAATGCAGCTGAGGGTAGAATGACAAGGGTTTAGGATGGGGGTTGTCCTCCTCTGGGGTCTTTTGTGCTTTACCTGACTCTGGGAATTTCTGAAAATATTCTTTTCTTGGATAACTCCCCTTAGTAGCTGCAAAAGGCACAGGGTTGGGTCCCCACATTCAGCCACTGCTCATGCCTCACAATGACAGATAAGCCTCAATCAAACCCTACATGTACAGGCGCACGGGGGGGGGGGGGGCTTTTTAAAAGAATCAGTTTTTGTTTTGTATTAAATACAAAACAAAAACTAAAAGCACAAATTCCTAGAACACATGCAGAATCAGTTAACAAAACAGAAATGTCCATAGACTAAGATTGTCTGGCCAACAGTGCCAAGTTCATGTTTGCTCTCGGAACCATGTTTGTTTGTTTGTTTGAGAAAGGATCTTGATACATAGCTCAGCCTTGCCTGGGATTAAGTATGTAGCCAGGCTGGCCTTGAATTTGTAATTCTCCTGTTGCAAACTCTGCAACAGGGCTGGGATTAAACACATTTGCCCAACTCTGAACCACTCTCCCAGCCTTGGAAGAATCAAAGGCTCTGAGGCTACCTTCTCACGTAACTGACAGCGGGCAGCAAGGCTCTGGCCAAGCCTGGCCCTGACTGCACTTGTTTCCTAATAGGTGGGCAGCTGCATGTCAGGTAGAACATATTCATGGGACTCTCCTTCCTGCCACCAGAGCAAGGAGACATGATTCGTACACACAGGCCAAGCAAGAGCTGAGCGAGGCTGCAGGCTGTGACCCGACACTCCCTCAGGCCCAGGAGGTGCCCACCCACTTCCCTGTATCGCCTTGGGGCTCCCACACAGCCTAAGCTACAGCTGCTGACTCTGACCTAGACACACTTCACCACTTTCCTTCCTGCCCACAGGAAACCAATCTATAGAGTGGCATTCACTCACTCGCTCATCCTGGTCCTTCTTCACCCTCCCCAGCCTCCTGTCTCTCTTTTAGATTGACCAGTCTCTGCCATTCCTCCCACCCTGGGTCACTCCCCTGCTTAGTCACTCACTCTCAGTCACCATCAAGACAAGTAGAGAAGTCTCGTCTCAACCAGGACTTTCCTTGTCCAAGGAGACAACTCAGGGACTTTCCCATTGCTCTACCCCTGCCTCCTCTTCCAGCAAAAAAGCCTTTTCCAGATTCACTCAGAACAGGAGCCCCCACTTTCTGTCTGCTCTTGGCCATGCGCACCTGTTGGATTGAAACTTGGGCAGAATAAGGTCGCTAATGGACCGCTAGTCAATTTCAAAACCATCTATTCTGCAGTTCAGAGTACCTTAGCAATGTCAACTCCCTGCCTTTCTAACTGCTCTGTGACTCTAGGGACATGAAGTAACATGGAGGAGTCTGGGTGAGGGGTACATAAGAACTTTCTAGAATCACTCTCCCTAAAATCATCCTCAGGAAATACTTGGAATTAAAAAAAGATGTTTTATGGTGGCAGATTTCCTGAATCCCAGATATAACACAAAGCTTTATGATCTTATTATTACTTTTTTCAATAGTCAGTGATCCTCTTACCAAAGCATGAGAAATGCACCCTCTGTACCATGCATATGGCTTACACATGCCTGGGTCTCACTGAGCTCAGGGAAATCAGCGGAGTAGCAAGGGCCAGCAGTTTGGGGTCAGAGGTCATGGCATCGAATCCTAGCACTCTAGCTGGTCAGCTGGTGACCTGAACAGCTGTAAGACTGTGTTCTTATGAGACGCATTTCCTTTTCTACAGGGCTGCAGCAGTCAGCAATCCCTGGCTCAGTGCCCAAGGCTACTCCTATTAAACAGCACGAATGGGATTCAGTCCCATCACCACACCAATGCCCAGCCAAGGGCTAGCCATTATGGAGAAAGGCCAGAGGGCAGAAGAGATGGTGTCAACTTCTCATCAGCCTGTCCTGGGTCTTTAACACAGCCCGGGAACCACCCTGCAGTCTCCCTCAGAACAATCTTGCATTTCCACAGGAGGCGTTTGTTTCAATCATCCACAGAGGGACACCGCAGAGGCCTCTGAGCCTTCAGGTGACTGCTCAGCTCCCGTCCTCCTTGCCGGGCAGTGCCTTCCCTCACCCTCCAGCTCCATCTCCCACCTCTCCAGGGTCCTCTTCCCCCACCACCTCTCTTGGGTCACCAACCTCTCCAGCCAGCAAGCTCCTCCCCAGAGGCACTTATAACAGTAAAATCTTCCCCAACTTAAAACCATTTGCACCTACCCTTTCCAGTTATCTCCCTACCCCTACTAGTCCTCGAGGATGCGGGCCCCAGGAGTGAACACATGCTTGTTGCGGTATCTCAGGAATTAGAGCACGAGGCACACAGCATAGGGTGGACACTCGGCAAATATCCAATGTGGTCCATACCAATTTCTGAAAGGCATATGCGACGTCCCAAGAAGAGCAGAACATACAGAGGTCTAGCTAGCATATGACTTTTATTTACCACTGCTATTACCATTCTTATTTTACTTTTTAAAACCGTGGCTTAAGCTGGGCAGTGGTGGCACATGCCTGTAATCCCAGCACTTGAGAGGCAGAGGCAGGCAGATTTCTGAGTTGGAGGCCAGCCTGGTCTACAGAGTGAGTTCCAGGACAGCCAGGACTACACAGAGAAACCCTGTCTCAAAAAACCAAAAATATAAAAACAATTAAAAAAAAAAAGCAACCCGTGACTTACACCCATAAAGATGAACTGAAGAGAACATACACTTTGATTCTCCAATCACAGGTCAAATCAAAGGACAGTGCATCTCTGGTTTACATTTCTGCCTGAATGTTCCCTGGTCATGAAATCTCAGTGTGCCCTATAGTGAAGCCACTGTTCCCCTCCCCGGTTCATCCCTCTATCCCATCAAAGTCAACAAGAACCCAGGGGGGCCCAAACCAGGAACTGAGGACTGCTCTCGGGTGACTACCTCTTCCAACTACACCTAATTCACTGGTATTCTCAATGATGCCACCCCTTAGTTATCCATCCCTAAGCACGAAACATGAGGTTAATATTAGGGGTCCCCAAACCAAGTTTTCTGACTGGCTGTCAGGTTTCTTTTTAGTCTACTTATAATCAGGCACCTCACAGTCTCCTCAGCCTCACCCCTACGTGCTGCCAAACATAGCTCATACAGCCGCTCACCAGGAAAAACCAAAGTATGAGCGTGCTCAGCGGCACCTGTAGTCAGTCTACCCACGCGTCTGTACGTGAGTTTATTTCCTGACCTAAATCCCCTCTCCCAATCTCTGTGCCTGGCACCTCCTCACTCCTGCTTCTTCTGGAAACCTCTTCCTGCGAGGCCCATGCAGGCTTGACAGCACATCCAGGACACGCTCAGTCGCCCCGACCCCGATTCTCTAGAGGACGCCGTGGACTACCCTTTCTTGGTCTTACTCTAACCACTTGCCCATTTGGCTTCTGCCCAGCAATCCAGTTGAAAAGCACCTAGTCTTAACCCACCATAAGAAATACACTGTATCATTTTGCTAACTCCTTGTTATCATCCTATGGAATGGATAGGATAGGATGTCTGTTTATTGGCTTGGTTTTTGCTCTCTGGAGAAGAGTTTTACTAGGTAGCCCAGGATAACCTTAAACGTTTATCTTAATGCCCCAGTTTCCTGAGTTAAGATTAAGGATATTTGCCAGATTGTCCAGACGGATTTTTTAAACTTTATTTTACCTTATTGAGACAGGGTCTCACTATTTAGCACAGGCCAGCCAGGAACTACCCATTCAGACCAGGCTGGCCTTGAACTCACAGCAACTCACCTGCTTCTATCTCCTGGGCACTGGAATTATAGGTATGTGACACGACACCTGGCTCATTAGTTTCCAATTTTGAGAAAACCGAGGAGGCACAGTGAGGTGTAATCACCCGCCTGGGACTGCACACCCATAAAGGCCCACCATCTGGGCTATGGCCCCACAGCCTATATTCACAGACGCTCCTGCTATGTCATTTCCTATGGAACCCAAGGAAGCAGGAGGTGAGGCGAGAAGAGCACTGGGGAGGCAGTGATAGGCTCACCTGTCGTGTGATGTGCCACAGCCTTTGCTAACATTGTCTTTCCACAGCCAGGAGGGCCATACATGAGGACACCTCGGGGAGGATCGATGCCAATCTGCAAGAGTTGGGAAAAGGATGAACCAAGGGATCCCATCACCAACCGTAGGCTCAGAGAGACCTCCCTGCCCTGCCGCGTCTTTCTCCTAACCTGCTTGTAGAGCTCGAAGTGCGTAAGTGGGAGTTCCACAGCCTCCCGCACCTCCTGCTTCTGGATGTCCATGCCTCCGATATCGGCATACATCACGTCTGGCTTCTGGTCTGGTGGGAGAGGAGAGCTAGGGCTTGCGGCCTGGCCCACAGGGTCCCCTTGGGACTCCCAGGGCCCTGGGTACCCCCTCACCTGAGGTGAGCATCATGATGCTACTGTCGGCCTCTGGGGGCAGCACATCCACCAGTGCGTTGCTATGCTTATGCAGGGCCACGGAGGCGTTGGGTTTGAGCAGCTCCCGATCAATGGTACTCAGGATGCGCACATAATAGTTAGAGCCTATGGGAGCAGACAGGAAGGAAGACGAAATGAAAATGCCAGAGACGTGACGTCGCTCCTTCCCCATTTCCTTCTGCGTCATAGCTGGCTTGCCACGTTTTCCACATCTGGCCCTAGGTTGTCCCCTTAGCCTCGAGTCTTGCCTTCCCTAACCGGCCCCCAGGCTCAGACTAATGACTTCCCTGCTGGTCTTCAGCCCTGATTCTCTCTTGAGGTCCAGCTCTGTGCATCTCACGTGGTCTCCTGGATGGCCTTGGGTATCTTTCAGTGTGTCCCAATACAGTCCTGGTATTCCCTACCAAACTGTGCTGTCCCTGAGTTGCCAGCCAGAGGACCAGGCCTCATTCTGGCCCCCGTTCTTTCTCCATTCTTTCAGGACCCCTCAATCACTCTCTCCACCCAACCTCCCTCTGCTCTCACCTGCCCACCACCAAACCCTGCCCTCATTTGGAACTATCCCCTGCCTAAGTCTCCTCCACCTCTCTTCTCCAATATACTCTCTACAGCAAGACTTGAGGGTGCAGCAGCCTCCCAGATATCTTCCACAACAACCTCAACTTCCCTCACTGCCTGTCTCCAAACCTACCCCTCCAATCATACCGCTACGTCGGAGAGCCCCACTGTCTTTAGTCTCACTTTCAAAGACACAGGCTTCATCTTGGATATCACTTTCCCTTGACTTCCTCAAAGCCCGCCTATCCAATCCCACATGGTCACATGACTTTATCGAGAGCCCTTATAAGCATATGGCTCAGCCCAGCAGCGGGAAAAGACAGGGGTGACACCAGAGTGATCAGCTAGTGTAAAGGCAGGGCATGGGTTTATGTTACTAGCGTCTGTTGAATGCTGAGTCCTCAAGAGAGCTCAAAGTCTTTACACGTAACCAATGCTTTCAAACAGCAGCTCCGAATTCAGCAGCAGTTGTGACGTTAACTCAGAGGAGGGAAGTGACCATAAATTTGTTTAAATCAAACAGACTAGAACCACAAACATCAAAGGTGTTTCATCCACATGGTAAATGTCCATGATAGACTTCTTTCTTTCTTTTTTTTGGAGAGACATGGTCTCTATGTACTCCTGGAAACACACTATGTAACCAGGCTGACCTCGAACTCACAAAGATCCTCTTGTCCCTGCCTCCTCAGTGCTGAGGTTAAAGGTGTACACACCATCACACCTGGATGGTGAAACTACATGCACACACATGAATCGAGAGGCCGAAAGAGACATTCAGAAAATAAAGAGTACATGTCCACTTTTGGATGTCTTGCTCCCAACCTATCTCACCACTCACCTGTGGTAGAGCCCACAATGGCTGTGTTTTGATCCACAGCTTCCAAAAACTGACCAATGACCAAAGGAATGCTCTGGATCCGCTTTACTTCCTCCTGGGCATGGAGGAACTCCTTCTTCAGATTCTTCTGCTCGTCCTTGATATACTCCTCCTGCACCTCCAGGAACTCCAGCTCTTGCTGCAGCTTCTGCAAGCACACAGAGAGCGCAAAGGGTCGGCCGTGGGCCTTGCTGTACCAGAGTGGGAGGTGGGGACAGTATGTGATGTAGGTATGCAGGGTCCAGGTTAGGGTTGAACATACCTTGTAGCGGCTGTACAGGTCCTCCAGGTCCTCAGGTTCGGGTCCCAGAAAGGACAGGCCAGTCTGCGGCCGAGACACGGACAGTGCTGGGATCTCATCCTATATACAATAAAGAAAACTTGGTGTTGGAAGTAGAGAATCATCTCACGAAATCAGTAAAAGCCTTCTTCCTATTTCGCCGAGAATTCACTCTGTCGCTAGGACCTGACATAATTCATTCTCTCTCAATCCCCTATGTAGGTTTCTAATAGCAGGCCCCTTAAACAAAACTTTTCGTGTCAATATATCCTATCTGCTACTATAATGCCCCTAACTAGGATGAAAGTGTTGCAGCAACTTTACAACGGATCCTAGCATCCCAGTCCCCTCAAGAGGTCTAAAAGTCTGATGGATTTTAAAGTCAGATGGATTTTAAAGTCAGAGCACATTCAGAGTCTCATTACCCAGTTCCTCAAAAGCTTTCATGTCAGACTCCCAACTCACGTTAAGGCCAAACCACATCTAATACTTAACGCCTCCCCGTTCAAGCTCCAACCACAGTCAGTACACCAGCCCCTCGGCCACGGGCATACCTAGGCCACAGGGCCCCATTCATCATTCTCCACCTGGTCCAACCCCAAAACCGAAAAGCTATTAAGCACAGCTCTCCAGGCCTCGCAATCGCTCCGTCTTAAAAGAGTCTTTAAGTTTAACATCACTTTCCTCCCGCTCTGCTTTTTTGAGCTCTGCCGCCCTCCTGGCAACACGATTACCCAGCCAGGCCTCGGACCACTCAAAGCTCTACACCGAGCCTCTGAGACCACCCAGTCCAGATCTGGGATCCTGAGAATCGCTCAGCACCCCACTCATGTCTAGCTCCCGCTAAGAAACCCAGATCCCTACCGCACCTGAATTTTCTCCACCAAAATGCCTATCTCCTCCATAGTGACCAAGCCGGCCTCAGTGCAGCCCGGCCAGTCACGGCTTCCGCTGACGCCAACGGAAGTCCTTCACATAGAGCATCTTGGGAAACGTAGTTTTAAGGTATTGTCGAGGGTCGACCGGACGGATCAGATAACAGGAAGGGCGGGAAACTCTTGGCCCTGGGCTCCGCCCCTAAGATGCGTTCCGGCGCCGTGCGCTCCGGGCGGGCGGCCGGGCGCGCGGACCTGCAAGGAGGATGCGCGTGCGCAGTAACTCGAGTTCTGGCGCCATCTTGCCTCGCGCGTTGTGGAGGTTTCTCCAGTAGGTGGCGCAGCTGCGTTGTTCTTGAAGAAAGTCTCCAGAGGATTTTTTTTTTTTTTTAAATATTATCCACTTTTTATTTTCTTGTCTTTTCAAGGCAAGTCCTGAACTGAGAATATGAAGGTTATTCAAGTCATGTCCTGTCCTAACTAGTTAAAAACTCCAGAGATTTGTTAGAAGGAATTCTCAGATTTAGCAAAGTATAAGAGACGAGAGGCGCTAAAGAAGCCTTGAGTCTAGTTCCACAGACAAAATCTCTTGACCTTCTCTGGCCGCCACCTGCAGAGAGAAGCAGAGGTCACAGAACAGTGAGGAGCCAATCAGATCGCACCAAAGCTGGAGAAACTGAGGCAGCCGCGGGTGCAGATCTTTTCTTCTCCTCTTCATTTTATTTTTAGGGGCTGGAGAGATAGCTCAGTGCTGAAGAGCGCTTGCGGCTCTTCTAAAAGACCCTAGTTCGGTTCCCAGCACCCAGGTGGGGCAGCTTACTAGCATCTCTGGTTTCTGCGGGCACCTGCACTCAAACACACATCCCCGCTTGCAGAAACCCACCTACAAATAATTAAAAATAATAGAAATAAATTTTTGAAAGGGTTTTATATTAAATTACGTGTACATGAGTATATCGGAGTGCGAGTTTGTGGCACAAGGATTCAGTACATACAGGGACTAGAAGAGGGCATAGGAGTCTGTGACACTGGACTGTGTGCCATCTCTCCAGCCGCCTGTTGAGTTTTTACTGTTGTTGTTATTGTTGTTTCCCTCTCGGGGCTAGTGATGGGACTCAGGGACTTTGATGTGCTAAGCACGCCCAGAGAAAATTCTTAGTATATATATGTTCTCTTTTACACAGAAGGAAGCTGGTGTCAAGGCCTGAAGTCACTTGAAGGACTGGTAAAGCAGGGTTAGAACCTAGATCTGTGTTCCTTGTACCAGGGACATATACTACCATGCTTCATAACAGCTTTAGTTTTTGTTAAGTAAACTTTTATTGGGGCATATATAGGTAGAAGGCACAAATCGTTATTTTCTGGGTACATGATGCTGCACAAATTGAACTTCCTGTCTGTTCCATATAGTTTGGAGAATGATCTACAATTGCTGTCCCACTGGCTAGCAGGTGGGTCCCTTTCCTCTGTCAATTGAAGAATTAAACGACAGAAAAACAGTGACCACAAAGTCAAGGTGAAGTTTGTTGGCAAGCAATACAAATATCTGAGAGAGGGAGCTCTCCAACTATTAAGGGAGGTTGTGTTTTTATTTGGTCTTAAGGTGTCCGTCTGGTGATTTCCACTCCACCTGTCCTCTACTGGTCTAATGGCGTTTATGTGGCCCTTCTATAGCAGGCCCATGTCTTGGTCCACTGACATGGAAATAACTGAATCATTGACTGGCTGAGGTAAGTGTGGGCACCCCAGCACTCTCTCCTCTTTGTGGCGTAACAGGTAGAAATCTGCAGTGCATGAGAGGGGAGTGGCATATGTTTCAGAGAAATGGAAATTTATGATGGGGCAAAACCCTACCAAGAAACAGAAACTCACTATTGGAGGCAAAAAGCCATTTAAAACCTATGGGCCCAGGGTGTGTGTGTAGGTGTATCAAAAATAAAATCAAAGCGACAGATAACTAGAAGCACCTTAAAGATGGCGCCCCATCAAGGCCGCTGGAGAGTCCCGAGTAATGCTTCCAAGAAAAACAACTACAAGCAAGCATAGAGATATCACCATCAGATTAGGTGCTTCTAGTCATCCATCAAAAATGCCTTGGGAAGCCCCAGTGAGGCCACCAGCCAGGCTTCTGGCTGGAGAGATGTGGGCAGAGCCCACTCTTCTAGGGCGAGGCTTCCAAGGAAAAGAATAGCAGGTAAATAACGCCAAAGCGGACTCTTTCAGCCCCCGGCAGAAACCACTGCAGCTTGACTGAGTTCCAACCCAGCAGAGGGTTCTCGCCATGGCTGAGCATTGCCTCCCTTTCCCACTGCAGGAACTTTTACACCATGGGATAAACAGCAGCCTCTGGTGGAATTTGTGTGTCCTCCAGCTGTTCACAAGGACACAATGGTTTGCTGCTGCTATTATTTTACGATACATTTTTTTATTGGGGGTGTGGTGTGGTGCACATACTACAACTTGCAGATCATCTAAGCCCTGGGAGTGAAACTCAGGCAAGCACCTTCATCCATTGAGCCACTTTACTGACCCACACACAATATGTTTATACTTTCAGTTTTATTCATGTGTATGAGCGTGCGCTATGTGCATGCATGCCGAAGCCCTTGGGGATCAGAAGAGGGTGATAGGAACCCCAGAGCTAGAGTTACTGGCAGCTGGGAGCCAACAAGTGGTGCCAGGAATTGAACCCAGGTCCTCTGGAAGAGCAGAAAGTGCTCTTAACCACTGAGCCATCTTTCTAAACCCCTCTTCCAGACACTGTTTTTTAAGTATACTTAACTTCTTGCTGTTTTCCTTCCTCCTAGTTACAGAGTTAGGGGGCTCAACCTCCCCTAGGACAGGGATTTGGGGAGGACATCTTGAGACAAACATACTTGGATCTGAAATGGAGGGTCAACTCCACTTGTAGAGCTATTTCTCCTTGAGCTCAAGTATCACATGACAGTTCAACAATACAATGGACTTTGTTACTAGACAGTTATTACCCAGACCAAGCAACCAGGCATTAGCAGCTCCCAAAGTCCCTCAGAGTTTCCCTTTCCCAACCCAATAAAGGATTCACTCACTCACACTGATGAAGATGACACTGGTCTGATTTGAACTCTCTCTGGACCTGTACAGTGTACAGTGTTTGCCTTCTCAGAAAGTTATCATTATATCAGTGAGACTCTGTTACGTGTGAAAGTAGTTCCGTTCACTTTTGAATGGTTTGCACTGGGGAATATCTAAGTAAATTTCTTCCAGTAAACATATATACATTTATTAGGGACATATACCCAGGATCGGAATGGCTCCTGAGGGAATGGCTCAGTCAGTAGAACATAAGCACAGAGACCAGAGTTTGTTCCTAAGAAACCACGTAGTCCCTGTGCTGGGGCAATAGATGGAGAAGGTAGAATCCCAAAAGCTCACTGGCCTGCCTGTGTAGACTACTTAGTACACCCAGGCCAATAGGAGACTTAGTCTTAAAGGGGGCTGATGACATTCCTGAGGATGACACCCAGGGTCACCATTCAGCCTCTACACATAACCAATCACATGTTCAGGTACATATAATGAACTTTTCAAAATGAGCAGAATTGAAGGTCATAGGGGCACAGCATGTTTTTAGCTTTAGTTGTCATAACAGTAACATAACAGTTATCCTAACAATTTCATACACATTGGCCAGAATGTTTTCCTACCCAGCATATGTATTTTGGATCATCACCCAGAATATTGCCAGTACTTACTTTTAACCAGACAAATTCCAACCCATGATCTCCTGATCTTCATAAACATTTACAAATGAGGAAATTGATGTGTAAGGAGAAATAATTTTCACTGGTTTACAAAGAGATCCCAGTGAGCTCTATGCTCAGGGAACTCAAAGGTCAGGCACACCCGATCAGACATCTTTAATTTCCCCCCAAAGGGTTAGACAACTTTTTTAATTCTACCTTTTAGCTTTTCTCTAAAAGACATTCTGTAACTTATGGCTTAAAAGCCATGACTTAAAACAAAATCCAGTGTATGTTCTTTGTCTCCAAGCATCATGCCCAGTTCTGTGTGATCCTGACCAGCACTGTTATAGATGTGAAGAAGACTGCCTAGAGATGGGTTTATGCCAACAGAAAGTCTTTATCATCCAACCAGCGACTACACTGGGTGTTCAAGACCCAGGTGGAGAATGAAGCCTTTCTCAGAGTGAGGTTTTTTTGTTGTTTTTTTTTAATTTTATTTTCTAAGTTTTTTTTTTATTTACATTCAAAATCATTTCCCCTTTCCCGTTTCCTCCCTCCCCGAAAGTCCCATAAGCCCCCTTCCCTCCCTCTTTTCCCCATTCAACCCCCTCTCGCTTCTCTGTCCTGGCATTCCCCTACATCCAGTCTTTCCAGGACCAGGGGTCTCTCCTTCTATCTTCTTAGAAATCTATTGATATGCGAATTGTGTCTAGGGTATTCCGAGATTCTGGGTTAATATCCCCTTATCAGTGACTGCATACCATGTGTGTTCTTTTGTGATTGGGTTACCTCACTAAGGATGATATTTTCAAGTTCTGACCATTTGCCTAGGAATTTCGTGAATTCATTGTTTTTAATTGCAGAGTAGTATTCCATTGTGTAAATATACCACATCTTCTGAATCCATTCCTCCGTTGAGGGACATCTGGGTTCTTTCCAGCTTCTGGCTATTATAAATAAGGCTGCTATGAACATAGTGGAGCATGTGTCCTTATTGCATGCAGGTGAAGCCTCTGGGTATATGCCCAGGAGTGGTATAGCCGGATCCTCCGGGAGTGTCATGCCCAGTTTTCTGAGGAACCGCCAGACTGCTTTCCAGAGTGGTTGTACCAGCTTGCAATTCCACCAGCAGTGGAGGAGTGTTCCTCTTTCTCCACATCCTCGCCAACAACTGCTGTCTCCTGTGTTTTTGATCTTAGCCATTCTGACTGGTGTGAGATGGAATCTCAGGGTTGTTTTGATTTGCAATTCCCTAATGACTAAGGATGATGAACATCTCTTTAGGTGCTTCTCAGCCATGAGATATTCTTCAGGTGAGAACTCTTTGTTTAGCTCTGTACCCCATTTTTTAATAGGGTTACTGGCCTCTCTCAAGCTTAACTTCTTGAGTTCTTTGTATATATTGGATATTAGCCCTCTGTCAGATGTAGGGTTGGTAAAGATCATTTCCCAGTTAGTTGGTTGCCGCTTTGTCTTTTGACAGTGTCTTTTGCCTTGCAAAAACTTTGTAATTTAATGAGGTCCCATTTGTCTATTCTTGATCTTAGAGCATAAGCTATTGGAGTTCTGTTCAGGAAATTCTCCCCTGTGCCCATATGTTCAAGGTTCTTCCCTAGATTCCTTTCTATTAGTTTCAGTGTGTCTGGTTTTATGTGGAGGTCCTTGATCCACTTGGAATTGAGCTTAGTGCAAGGAGATAAGAATGGGTCAATTTGCATTCTTCTGCATGTTGACCTCCAGTTGAGCCAGCACCATTTGTTGAAAAGGCTATCTTTTTTCCACTGGATGGTTTTAGCTCCTTTGTCAAAGATCAAGTGACCATAGGAGTGTGGATTCAGAGTGAGGTTTTAAGCATAAAACATATCCTGGGTTGACATGTTACTTTCAGATAACAAGACAGCCGGAATCAGAACTACAGAAGACAAAAAGCAAGGTTGGTCCATTGAAAGACTTTCCCAGACCTGTGGACTTTGGTGGATTGAGCCTTTGTCTTCATTTTGGCAGATGGTACTGCATATGTGCTGAGTTTTACAACATGAATGGTACTTCAGTCATTGAGTCAGTTGTGCTAAGATCTGAAGGTGTGTCACTTACCTTACCTCACTTTCTTATCTTCCACAGCAACCTTAAGAAGTTGATGGCAGAAGCAAGCAGTAGTTATGTAATTTGTTTTGTTTTTGATTTTTGAGATCTCTCTATGTAGCTGTTGACCGGCTTGGGACTCTCTGTGTATAGACCAGGCTGACCTGGAACTTAGAGATCCACCTGCCTTGCCTCCTGAGTGTTGGGACTAAAGGTGTGCATCAAACCAGCTACACTGTTTCTTAAGTACTTTATACATACCTTTAGATTTAATCCCCAGAGTGGTACTTGAAGTGAGAAGTCTAGTTTAACCATGTTCTCAGGTCTTACATGAGAAAACATGCTCAGGAAGTGATATTACTACCCAAGCACTCAGCATGTAAATCACAGAGATGGCGCTAAAATCAGAGTCCTGAGTCTTAACATCATTTGATAGTTATTATTGATGTGTTGGACATCGTACACAGGTGAGCCCATCTTTCTCGAGAATTAGGAGAAACAATGCTCTCAGGAGTTTTTCAAGCTAGACCAACCTTTCCTGCATTGTATTATGAAGACCCTTCCTCCCACTTCCCAGAGCAGCCCATGGGGGACATTTAAAACAGGATAACTAGAATCAGGAAAGCTCACTTAACTCCATCTCTTCAGGTTCAAGCCCAGGGCTTGCTTTTTCTCTATTCCACCACCATCTAAAAGAAATCCTGACTACTCCCATGGTTAGGACTTGGGTGCTCTGGGAGAGGCTCAGTATACAGGAGCAGGTAAACAAGTAAGTAGAGATTGCCAGGCTCACTGAGAAAACTGTCCTAACCCTCAGGAAGCAACGAGCACCCAGCTCCCCTGAAGACAGCCACGCCAGGATGCTGGCTCATCGTTCCAAGAAGTCCAAGGTGAAGTTCAGTGGTCGATCGCTTGTCTACACGTGTTGATACCCAGCACTCCCTCAAAATGACTGAAAACTCAGATTTGAAGTGGAAGCTTCTAGTTCTTTGGAAAGTTATGTCAAATGATATTTTCCTGAAGCAGACACAGGTGAAAGAATGTTTTGATATAGCAAACACAGAAAAGGACGCTTGATGAAGGAGTATAAATATGACCCCCACAGACAGTAGGGAACTAAACACACACACACACACACACACACACACACACACACACACACGCTCACTGTACATAGTGTTGTTTAGCTCAACTTGTGATAACTCCAACATTGAGAGAACTCGCCCTAGAACTGCTCGTGAGGTTCTTGCAGCAGCTTGCCGCGTCTGCAGCCTCGCCTCAGGCCAGTGGGTGAGCCTGGCGCTTTCTACAGCTGCCTGGTGTCTGCTTGCTGAAAGGACTGAACGGAAGCTGCTGGTTCGTGCTTTGGCATCTGCCTGCCTAGAGGACTGATCTACAGCTACTGAGTCGTATTTGGTGTTTGCTACAGGACTGAGCCGATGCCCAAGAAGATTGAGTTCACCCCCCAAAAAGCTATTGCTGAACAGGTCCACTTCCCCCACATCCTAATAACTTTTCTGCTGGGTGGTGGGCTAGAGGAGAGGTTAAACCCTTATTAAAAGTAGGTTGCAAAAAATTTATGCCTACACAGAGTCTTAATTAAAATCTTTGAATTTTAAAATGTTGACGTTTAGTTTTAAATTCAACAAACACCATGCAGGTTAAAAGAGAAGCATCTGCATATTTCAGTCAACTAATGCTGATGTAGGTGTATCTTATCCCTAGTATTGCTCTCCAAGGTTCAGGAATGGAGACCTTTTCCATTGTTAGGGTGAAGATAGAGGAAGGATCAGAAAACAGCAAGAATAATAGTAAAAGGAAGAAATGTTAAACTTAAAGAACAGCAATTGTGAATATCTAACAGCAGTTACTAGGTTAAGGAAAGCTGAACACTGTTTTTCATTTTATTTATTAATTTTACCTATATGCATGTTTTCCAGGTATGTATGTCTATGCATTGTGTACCTGCAATACCCAAGGAAGTCAGAAGACAGTGACTGATCACCTAGGACTGAAGTTATAGTTGGTTTTGAGCCTCCATGTGGGTGATGAGAATTGAACCCAGGTCCTCTGCAAGAATGTTTTGAGGCATCTATTATGGCCTATAATACAATTTAAAGGATTTAGTGAAGCATTCACAAAATAATACTTTAAAAAGAAAAAATAAGGTCAGGTGTGTTGGCATATGCCTTTAATCCCAGCACTCAGAAACAGAGGCTGACAGATATCTGATCTACATAGCAGTTTTATAGGCCAACCATGGCTACACAGCGAAAAAATTATGTCTTTATAAAGTCTTTTTAGCTTGAATTTTCAGAGTTAAAACTTCTAAGAACTGCCCACACTCTTAGCCCAGATTCTCTCCATATGTGTACGATATACCTATTTCCACAATATATCAAAAACCTGCTAGAATTTCTATGAGGATTGCACACAAGAAGCCTTGACATTACAGTAGTGTTGATGCTTCTGATCCACACTCTGTCATAGGGCTATTTAGGCCTTTGATAGTGAAATAGTGGAGTATGGTATGGCTGGCCACATTGGATCCACAGCTAGGAAGCAGAAAAATGTGAATACTGGTGCTCTTTTCACCTTTTATTCAGTCTAGGACCTCAGACCATGGGATAGTGCCATCCCATTTAGGGTGGGTCTTTGCTCAAATAAAACTCTCTAGAAACACCCTCACAGACATATCCAGGAGCACAGCTCTTAGTTGATTCTAAATCTAGTCTATCAGACAATGAAGATAATGATTAACTATCACAAGTCCACCCCTTGTCAACTAGACATACATACATATTACTTTTAAATCATAACATTTCATTTTGAGCTCCTAAAATCTCATGTTTATCTCACAATGCAAAATAAATTTAGATCATTAAAGGTCTCCAAAAGCTTAGCAGTTTGAGGTATTTATTCAAAATGGTAAAGGCAGGGTCTTCTGCTGAGACTAGGTGATTCCTTAAGTCTGAATGTCTGTTTAAAAGAAGTTACACTTCCAATGCACAATGACACAGAGTAAATATTCCATCCCAAAAGAGGGAAATGGGACATAGCAAGAAAAGACTGAATAAAAGCAAGATAGAAATCGAGTAGAGCAAACACCAAATCTTATAGCTTCATGCCTGGCATCTTGGGCTCTTGGTAGCATCATCTCAGTTCCAGCAACTATATTCACCTTCTTCTTTTGGAGTTTTATTCCATACCTACAGCTTCCCTTGAGAGACATCCCATGGTTCTAGCATCTCCAGCATCCAACACTGCAACTTACATTTCACAGTCACAACCCTACATAATGGGACTTTTACATTTTACTTATTTACCTATTTGGTTATTTAATGTGTTAGTGCTCTGTCTGCCTGTACACCTGCATGCTAGAAGAGAGCATCAGATCCCTATAGGAGCCACTATGTGGTTGCTGGGAATTGAACTCAGGGCTGCTAGAAAAGGAGCCAGCGCTCTTAACAGCTGGCTATCCCACCAACTGCGTAATGGAATATTTTGCATGGAATCTGACTCTAAAGCACATTGCCTGTGTGGGGTCAAAAGTCCAAGCTTGCTTCTGGGTTTTGAAACTCACCAATCCCTGAGTTTGAAAACCCAACAGTCCCTGACCTCAAAAACCCAACAATCCCTGAGCTCATCCCAAGCTCATTAGTCCCTACCATGGAAAACTCTATTCCCAAGAAACCCTACATAGCCTGCCTTCCACTCAGTTCTCTGCGGCTTCTCTTCCAAGCAGAGTCAGCCACCCTCTTGTGTCTTACCCAATAAATGTCTTGTGTGAGGTTTGCTGTGTGGTGCGACTTTGTGGTATTCCTTGCCTCCCAACTGCCAGTGTAGGCTTAGATTTTTCAAAAGCTACTTTAATAAGAGTTCTCAAATGGTTTCACCCCCCCCCTTCTAGCCCACCATCCAAAGGTAGGGGAGAAAAGAT
The DNA here is from genome assembly GCA_036184795.1 of Tokudaia tokunoshimensis. Taxonomy (NCBI): domain Eukaryota; kingdom Metazoa; phylum Chordata; class Mammalia; order Rodentia; family Muridae; genus Tokudaia; species Tokudaia tokunoshimensis. The sequence continues at coordinate 11,348,647 of BTHU01000001.1, read as the reverse complement.
GGTAAATAGGTCAAGGGGGATATAGACCTCTTTAGAAATAGTTCTTTGGGGGTAACTCCAATCTTTGTTGTCAAGATACCAGCAGCCCAGTTCAGAAGGGTCAGGATATCAAACCGGAATCAGCAGCGGTGGCATGATCCAGCAGAAACAGCCAGGCCTCCGCTGAATAGGTATGAGTCAGCAGGAGCAACCAGAACCAGCCAGAGAAGCCAGGAGAAATTTTCTTCAGTGTCTCTCTCAATAAAGTAAAGATCAGCAAAGACTGGAGACCAACAAAGTGTTGCAAGGCTAGTTTTGCAAGCACCCCATCACTGCCTTTGAGTCCCACTCATACTCTTCTCCAAACATCAAGTGACCTCCCAATGGGTCTTGCCTCAGCAAAGCATCATGTTAGTCTGTAACATACGACACAACCAGAAACTTCCACTTTATGCCAGGATACCTTTCTCTTCAGAGCGGCAACACTTGTATTAGGAAATCTTTTCCCCTTGTTATGGACTCCGCTTAAATCTAACATAACTCAAACACCAGGTCAACGCAGATGCCAAAAATTTACAGTAATCAAGCCACTATTGATCAATCAGGACCGCAGAACAGACTTGGGAGTTGAACTGCAACAACGAGCCAAAAATACCACAGAATATTTAAGTTTGCAGACAACAAACATCTGTGCCAACTTACTATTACTTTTTCCCATCAATCAGCATAGGAGTTGGTTCCTGGGCCTGGGAACATGAACTTAGTTTAACTCTGTGAGCAATATGGAAAAGTTGTCCTTGAGACAGCTGGACTCAGACAATTGTCTTTTTACAAGTTATCCCCGAGATGACTGGACTCAGACATCTCTTTACAATGGAAGCTATTCAGCTATTGGGAAGTCCCCAGCTCCCTTAGGGCCTGGGACTTTGAACTTACTTTCCCCCTATGACTAAATGGAGTCTGAAAACAAAATGGTAGTGTTTAGGACAAATTCCTTTGGCTTGTTCCCAGCACCAGGTATAACACAGCCTGAATTTAGCATCTTTCTGGAACCTTGGTGCAAACTTCCAAAATCCTGCAACTCCTGTATTTTACATGCACACCAAGACAGTACCATTTGGACAATGTTGCCAAGTCCTGTGGCCACCTTGAGATATTATCTAGCTGTCTTCTGCTACAGCTATAGTTTGTGAACCTTGGGAAACACTGCCTCAGTCGGTTGCTTTTGAGCAGAGAACGCCTTTGGCAGCATCCTTTTGAGGAGAGGAGCCCTTCACCTGAGTTCTCAGTTCAGTCTCTCGAGTGAATCGTTATTAAAGGCAGGAGCTTTTGATGAGTTAGCTCTCGCCCTCCCCACAAGCAGTTTTCCAATTGCCAAAGTGCGAAGTTCAGGTGCTCCTTAATTGTGCTGACTTCTCTAACATTATGACTGATTTCACCCGCATCTGCAACATTAACTTGCCCGTGTCCTTTCCTTGCCACAATGCGTACTTCTCATGACAGCTTGCTCCCTACCCTGATCCTTCTCACTGTAAACCTTCATAAGAGCAGTGAGCAGTTATTGTAACACAGACTGAGTGCCACTGCCTTGAAATTCCCTTTTGTAAACAAAGTAGTCGGTCACTTTTGAATTCAGCCTCACTGAAGTTCACAAGACATGGGTTGTGTTGTTGTTTGTTTGTTTGTAACAGAATGTAGCCCATGTCTCTCTTCCAGTTCTGGTAGACACTTTGCTCTCACTCTAAAATCTCTTGAGCAGTTTTCCCTGATTGCCTTTTTGTCTTCATTCTAGTCTTCCAACATCTACCAGAATGTTCTACTGAGCACTGCTCATAGCATCTAGGGCTTCTTTGACTGCATTCTAAATTTTTCCACATTTCTCCAGAGGATCAGTTCTAAAGGACTACCAACCACAGGATCAGGTGCCAAATTTCTAGGCTTAGTTATTTTTTTTCATTGCTATGATAAAAGCAACTCATTAAAGAGGGGTTTTTTTTGTTTGTTTGTTTTTGTTTTTTAGCTCACAGTGTAAGGGACTAGTTTATCATAGTGGAGAGGGCATGGCAGTGGGATCATGGCGTTGTAAGACTTGGCCAGTCTTACCTTACCAGACTCCCTGAGTGGACCATGCGGAGACGGAAATTCGATGCAAAACGCATGAGGAAATTTTTATTAAAAATCTAGCATTCTAGGGCCGCTCTGCATATGAAGAGAGAGTGACCCGTGTAGTCTGTGCAGCGGACCTTTTATACAGCCTTCAGGGCAGACACCGTTAGGTACAATGTGATTGGCAGAACAGTGTTACCTCTAAACAGATTGATCTCTAGGGGATGAGGTAAGTGGCCAGTCTGGTCAATCCTTTGGAATGCATCCCCACCCCTAGGTCGGTCTCTCCCTCCCTCTTGTGGTCTGAGGAATGCAACCCAGCCCCTGACCCTTTTAAAGTTTCTGAGTTAAGTCTTTCATTCCCCCCTTTTCTTTGTGTATGCTTCAATCCTGAAGCAATTGCTGGTATTCTGATAGCTCATACTTCTGGTCTTCTGTTTCTAGTTCTTTGTATCTCTGCTTTAAGATCATTAGCTGTACTGTCTAAAATGTAGGGGCCAAAAGTCAACTAAAGCTGGAGAACAATTAGGGGTCCTAAAAGGGTTACCAACCCCAGATGGTCTATATAAGAGCAACACCACTCAGCTAAGGCAGCACATTGACCTCCTATCCTGCAGTACTACTTCTGATAGTGAAGTCAGTGATTCTTGAAGGTGACTGATGGATGTTTTTATTTTTTAATATCTAAATCAATGGCTGTCCTCAGACTGTCATAATTTTCTCTAATAAGAACCGAGTGGAAGTCCTGGTGGCTTCCTGGCCATCTCTCGCCCCAACAGAAGGGAGACAGTGAGTGCTGTAACAGGTTTGGTGAACGGACACATAGGAGGGGGGAAGGAACCAGAATCCAAGGGCACCACCAGGCAGTCATGACCAAGGTCGAGTGCTTGAGCAGATTGTCCATCTTCTGTACCGTCCAGCAGGGCTCTCTGGAGAGCGGGGCTCTCTGGAGAGCTGGGCTTCTGCAGGTTTCACATGGAAAGCATACACCCAGGCCGCAGTACTGTCCACCTTGAGGCCTGTAGGAGTGGCTAGCAGCACCAGGAAGGGTCTCTTTCATCAGGGTTCTAGCCACTGTTCTTGAAACCTTCTTACAGAGATCCAGTCACCTGTCTGGAAGCAGTGAGGAGTCTCTGGCATGCCTGGAGCATTTAAGGCAGACAGTTTGAGCCAAATCTCATGTTGTGGGACACCTCCTGGGAGGGCCCAGTGGGCACCAAAGGAGTTGGGGTACCAAAGGGGATATCAAGAGGGGTCAGTTAAAATGGCAGGGGCTGTTCTACGCTTAGAACAGGAGCAAGGAACAAGGGGAGGGGCACCACCCGGCCTGAGCCAGTCTCCAAGGTCAATTTAGTTAAGGTCTCTCATAGGGTTTTGTTTATTTTCTCTACCTGTCCTGAGCTCTGGGGACAGTATGACCAATAATGTTTCCAATTAGTCCCCAATATCTCTGTCAATCTCTGACTCACCTTAGAAACAAAAATAGGACCATTATCTGATCCAATTACCTTGGGCACTCTGAAACTCCGGAAAATTTCTTCTAATCGTGGCAGCTGTTTCCTGCTTGGTGGGGAAAGTCTCAACCCATCTAGAGAAAGTATCTACAAACACTAGAAAGTATTTGTAAAATTTTTCAATATACTCTAAGCTATTGTCCCCTAGGTCTTTTGCCTTGTTTACTCTTGGCTGTATAAGCATTTACTTCCTGGCATAACTTACACTGTTCTATTATCTCTCTGGCCCAAAACCTGAGTCATAAATATATACTTTAGGTCCCTTAACTGCCTGGACAAGCTTTTTATTTCCTAAATGAGTCCATCTGTGCATTTGGCCTAGTAAGTCTTTTGCTTACTTTCTGGGAGCATAGTTGTCCCTTTTTGTGTGCCTTCTCTTGGTAATAGTAGGGTGTCTAGCAATCTGAGTCCTTTTTTCTTCAGCATATTTTAAGTGAGGCCATCTCTTAATTCAGTCCCATTTCCCAGTGGGTGTCTCTTGCAGGCCATAACCTGTATAGGCTCCTGCATAGCCACTCCCGGAGCCACTTGCTCTGCCTGGTTATTGCCTAGATTCCTCTGGAAAAAAATCTTTTTTTAAAAGATTTATTTATTTTATGTATGAGTACACTATCACTGTCTTCAGACACACCAGAAAAGGACATCGGATTCCATTACAGATGGTTGTAAGTCACCATGTAGTTGCTGGGAATTGAACTCAGGACTTCTGGAAGAATAGACAGTGTTCTTAACTGCTGAGCCATCTCTCCAGCCCCTCCTCTGGGTTTCAATTGTACATCTTAAGAAAAATTTTCCTTTCTCCCAAATGTACTTAATCTTATTCTCTACCTATACTAACGTGTTTCAACCTCTTGTCAAGTCCAGGCCCTTGCTACATCCAGGACAGCTCCAGAGAAGCAACCTTCAGATGCTCCAATCTCCTCTCAGCTTCTCAGACACAGACAACTTCTACTGGACCTGTTCTTCTGACCTATCCTCAGCTCCACAGACCCTGGACAACAAGGAAGCAGCCAATTTTTCTGAAACTGGACAAACATCCCCCACACCCATTTTTTAGGTTCTCCAGAGACACGTCGCCCCCAGTGTCAGCATGAAGCAGCCAGATATCACAACGACGACCCTATTCCTGCTTCCCCGTCACCTCTTTTTAATTTTTTCTTCTTTAATTAAACCAAAACTGGGGGATGTTAGGATTCTGTCTAAGATCCACCCCACAATTACATGGCAACAGCCAGGTATGCCTCTCCCCACAGTTACCTGGCAACAGCCAGGTAGGCCTGGCCTACTATAAAAAGGACTGCTCAGCCCCTCCTCTCTCTCTTCCTCTCTCTTCCTGCTCTTGCCCCTCTTGGATTCTCCTCCCCTCCCCCGCTCCATGTGCTCATGGCCGGTCTCTGCTTCTCTACTCTCTCCCTCTCTCTGCCTTTCTCTGGCTCCACTACCCCATTAACTCCCATTCCCTGCCCTGAATAAACTCTACTCTATACTATGTCTGTGTGTGTCTGGTCCCTCGGGGGAAGGGATGCCTCGGCATGGGCCCCCTGGGGCACCCCCTTTCCCTATACCGCCATATACCACATTCTCTAAAACCTCTTTCTCTTTTTATGATCACAACAGACATGGCTAGTCACATTACAGCCACAGTCAGGACATGGGGACCTGAGTGCTGGTGTTCAGCTTGCTTTTTCTATTCCTTTTTAATCAGTTTGGGACCCCAGCCATGGGTGGTGCCATCAACATTTATGGTGAAGTCCCAGACTGAAGAAAAAAGGGGGGGGGATAGTTAAAACACTCTGGAAATGTCCTAACAGACATGCCCAGAGTTGTGTTTTCTAGGGGATTTTAAATCCAGCCTAGTAAATAATAAAGAGAGAGACAGAGAGACAGAGACAGAGAGGAAGGACGGAAGAAAGGAAGGAAGAAATGGAAAGAAAAAGGCAGAAAAGAAAAAAGGAATACCAATATTCTTGATGAACATAGATGCAAAAAACAAAATCCTAAACAAAAGATTAGCAAACAGTATCAGATCAGATTATTCAGTATGACTAAGTGGGATAATTTCAGGGATACAAGAGTGGTTGAATGCATACAACAAAATAAACATGGCGCGACATAGCAGAATGAATGATAAAATCTTTTCTAAAGATCCAAAAAAGGCATCTGATAAAAATCAACACCTCTTCACGCTAATGGGCTGAACAAGACCCAGCAAGATGGATCACTGGGCAAAGGCCTTTGCCACATAAGCCCGATGATCCGAGTTTGATCCCCAGAAGCCATGTCAAGGTGAAAAGCGAGAATCAACTCTACAAGCTCTGAAACGTTCAGAAGGCAGCAAGAATATGAGCAAGAGAGCGAGATATTAAACTTCAGGGAAAACAATCGTGAATGTCTGACAATTACTACTAGGTTAAGTTAACTTACAATTTTCTTCTTTCCTTTTATTTCATGTGTACAGGCATCTGGCTTGCATGTATATCTGTGCACCATGCTCATGTAGATCTGAGGTAGTTCTCTGTCCTTCACCCCTGTCATCGCGTGCATGCACTCACACAGCACACACATAATAAAGTCTAAAAATGAAGTTCTGAAGCGATTACTTATAGAACAAGTCTATCTCATCATAATAGATATCCTGTATGACAGGTCAGTGTCTAACATAATGACCGGAGTAAAATGGAAAGCTTTCTAAAATTGGAGATAAGCTTTCATCATCCACATAATCTTAGCAGATAACACAATCTTATGTAGAGAAAAATCTCAGGTTCTATCCCCCCTTTTAAAAAAACTCATTAGAACTAATAAATGAATTTAGCAAAATTACAGAATATAAGAACTTACAAAAATGAGCAACATTGTGCTGAGAGTGTAACTCAGTGTTAGATCATTAGCCTTGCATACACAAGAACCTGGATTCAGTCCCCAGCAAGAAGACACATGATTCAGTAGCACTTCTATACTCTAGGAATAAATAAGCTGAGATAGATCAAGAAAGCAATAGCTATAAAAATGGGGCTGGACAGATGGTTCAGTGGTTGCTCACACATGCTGCTCTTACAGAAGAGCTGAGTTCAGTTCCCAGAATCCACAATGGATGACTCACACATCCTTAGAACTCCATTTCCAGTGGTATTTACCACCTCAGGCCTCTATAGGTACCTGCATGTGTATACACACACACACACACACACACACACACACACATCTAAAAATATTACCAAAGGAATAACTTTAAGGAGTTTTATAATGAATATTACTAAACATTGGTGAAATTGAAAAGGACACCAAAAAGAAAGGAAGGAAGGAAGGAAGGAAGGAAGGAAGGAAGGAAAAAAGAAAGAAAGAAAGAAAGGAAGAAAGAAAGAAATTATATGTTCATAGAAATAATATGTTTAGCAAATAATGAATGGCTCAAGAAGACGTACACACATACACACACAGTGCAATACTATCAGTCATAAAAAGAATTTAATCTGATAATTTTTAACAACATGATGGAACTGAAAGACATCCAACTTCCCCTCTAGCCCACCATCCACCAGAGGTAATGGAAAAGAAAAGTTATTAGGACACAGGGGAAGTGGACCTGCTTAGAAATAGTTCTTTGGGGCCATTCCAGTCTTTGTTGTTTTCAGTCCAGTCCACTAGCAAACTCCAAACACTGATCAGAAGATGTAGTCCGGTCCACTCGGCAGTCACTCACAAATCAGTTAGGACCGTTTAATCCAGAAGAAACCACAAGGCTCACCAATCAGCTCGAGTCCTCTGCGGAAGCTGCAAGATGCCGCAGGAACCTCACGAGAACTTCTTTGGCAAGTTTCTCTCCATCAAGTCACTAGCAGCAAAGCTCAGCAAAACAATGTAAGGCAAACCAATATGTGCACATCACCAAGGAAGAATAGTGCGGTGGAGCAATTCGAACCAGTGCTCGCGCTCCCGCTGTCTGTGGGGTCATATTTATATTCCTTCTAAGCATCATGAGTCCTTTCATGTGTCTGCTATAGCCAAACATCCCTTCACCCCTGTGTGCCCCAGCAAAACATCATTTGACATCACTGGTTTCCCAAAGAAATCAGAAGTTTCCACTTCAATTTGGTGTTTACAATGGAAAACAAAGTCTCAGACCAATAATTAAATCTTCTGGCCAAGAAAGTAACGAAAGAAGACCAAAGTAAACACAAGACAAGCAGAGGGAAGGAAGAGTAGAAATCAATAAAACTAAGCAAAAGAGAGAAAAATCAATGAATCAACCAATAACACAATTAATAAACATCTAGGAAGATGGATAGAAGTGAGAAGACGGCACAAGTCATCAATACCAAGATGGAAAATGAGATGTTGCTCTGTATGTACCTTTATGCATTAAAAATTATATGGGATAAGCTATATTCTCAGACGTTTGATATCTTAGATGAAATAGATAAGTTCCTCAAACTCTAAAAATAACCAATGTAAAGCAATATGAAAATTTACCAAAAATTTTGAATTTATACTTTAAAAAGGATTAGAGTCTGGGGTGATGGCTTAGCGGGTAAAGTACCTGCCACCCCAAGCACAAGGATCTGTGCTTGGATCCCTGGCACCCATGTAAAAAGTTGGGCATATTGATGCACATCTGTCACCCTAGTGCCTGGGGTTGGGGTAGAGACAGGCCACCTCCAAAGCTTACTGGTCAGCTGGTCTAGCCAATCAGTAATCAGCAGATTCAATAAGAGATTCTGTCTTTAAAAAAAAAAAAGGTTGGAGAACAACATCTAATGCTACTTCCGTTCTCTCCAAACTCACATACCTACACACACATGCACATACACATTCATGCCTTTATTGTGTTACTTGTCAGCTTGCCAGGGAGAGGAGCCTCTGGGGATACCTCTGAGGATGATCCTGATGACACTAGTTGATGTGGGAAGACCCATGCTAAGTACAGATGAGACCATTCCCTGAGCAGGTGATCCTGCTTTACACCCTGAAAGTAAGCTGAGCTCTAGTTAGGACTCATCCTTCTCTGTTTCCTGATGGTGGGTGTGATCTGACCAACTGCTTCAAGCATCTGCTGCCTTGACTTCCTGCCGTGATGGACTGCACCTTGAACCGTGAACTCCGCCCTTTTCTTTCTTTTTTTCTTTTCTTTTCTTCATTTCCTCTCGTTTTCTTTTCCTTCTTTCCTTTCTCCCTTCCTTGATTGCTTTTTTTCTTAAGTCAGGGCTACACTTTGTGTGTAGTCCTGACTGGCCTGAAACTTACAGAGATCAATCTGCCTCTGCCTTCTAGGTGCTGAATTAAAGGTGTGCACTGTGCTCTGGTAACGCTCTTTCAGGTTGCTTTTGTTAGGGTACTTTACAAAAAGTATAAAAATCAACACACACACACACACGTGCGCACATGCACACACACGTGCGCACATGCACACACACGTGCGCACATGCACACACACGTGCGCACATGCACACTGTTTAGAGAAAGCAAGCATATTTAATCCTCTAAGCAGATGAAATATGAAACTTTCCCATACTTAAAGGATTAGAAATAATTATCAATTTTATGGAACACTTCCCAGGAAACAGAAGAACATTTGCTAACTCAATCTGAAACCACAACTACCTTGATACCTAAACCAAGAACATTACCGAAAGAAGAAACAGTGAAGAGGAGAGAGGAAAATACAGTATGTTTCGTGAGCTTAGATTTTAAAATCCTTGAGAATGTTAATAAATTGAATCAGCAATATGTAAAAAGTATTTTAATACATACCACATGTAAGTGTGATTTCTTCCAGTTTTGCAAAGCTGGTTCAATATTTTAAAAGAAATTAGTGTAATTCACCATTTTAGCAAGTTAGAGGAGATTTTTTTGTGTGTGTGACAGAGGAGAGGTTTTTGGTAATATCTCACATCCATTTATGGTAGGTAGCACTTTCAGCAAATTAGAAACAGGATGGAGCTGCTGCAAAAGAAGTGTATGTTACAGTAAAAGACTGAATGTTTCCCCGAATAGGGAAAAGCTAAAGACTGTCCCCTCTCATCACTCTTATTCAGTACAATGCTAGAACTTCTACCCCACTCAATGATGAAAAAATTAAATAAAATATATATCAAGGATTAAAACTGTCTCTACTTTTGGATAAAATAACAGCATCCAACAATCCCATGACCTACTGAGAAACTGCTGAGATTAGGAAATGCAACAAGTGTGCATGCAGGAAGACCCAACATGACAACAACTGAATGTGTTTCTGTACACTAACAACGAAAACATAGAATCTGAAATTGAAAGCATAATACCATTCACGCTGGATAAAAGTAAAAATTCATTAGTAAATCTAACAGAATAAGTAGAAGATTATATTTTGAGAAATTTAAAAACTGATGAAATCAATATCTAAATAAATGGAAAAATAGTGTTTATGGATTCGAAGACTCAATATTGCCACAAGAAAAGTCTAGTTCCCCACCCCCCCCAAAAAAAACCAATACAGATTGATAAAATGGACCATAAATCAAGGATTCTTTTCATTCTTAGAAATACTAAAAAGCCAAGTCACAGAAAGGTGGAAAGTATTTGCAAAACACATAACGAACAAACAGTTTATGTTCAGACTACATAAAGAAGCCATACAGATCAGTAAGACAAGCAATGAAAAATAGTGGGAAAGAAATTTGAGGAAGTATATTACTAAAACCACAAGAAAAAGATCCAAATGGCCAATAAACACATGAAAATGTGTTCAACCTCACTGACAAAGAAACACAAATTAAAACCACAGGTCACAAGCTGGAGAGATGGCTCAGCTGTTAAGAACACTGGCTGCTCTTGTAGAGGAGTCAGGTTTGGCTCCCAGAACCCACATGGTTGACAACCTTCTGTAACAGCAGTTACAGGGCATCTGACATCTTCTGAACGCCTTAGGCTCCTGCCCACATGTGGTGTACAGACATATACTCAGGCACACATATGCAAAAAATTATTATTTAGAACCACAGATCCACACCACTTCACTTTCAGAAAGAATGCTGAAGCAGCCATAATGGTCACACATACTGTGCACGCTGAAATTAGTACCTTAGTTTTGAAAAATACTGACAGTGTCTAAATCTTAATCCAGTAACCTGGAAAATTTACAATCAGGGACTTCACACTCTTTTCTGAAGAATTTGTGTACATTCACAAAAATCTATTAACTAAAGTAGAAACAACCCGAAAGGTCATGGATGAGTATGGTGGCATACCGCAATGAAAATAAACTCTAGTTACTTGGGCAAAGAAGCCATTGACTGAAAGTAGACAATCAGAAAATGAGACAGACTCTATTTACACAGGATTCAAAACTAAAGTAGCCTATGATGTTAGAAGCCAAAATAGTAAGAAACAGGGAGCAAATAGTGTTCAGAAGGGAGAACAAAGAATTTCTAAGATGCTAAAATGTTCTTGCTGAAGACTTTACCTTTACCTGGGCTTATTAAACTCATCTGAAGATTATAAGGGTATATTTATTTAAGATGACTTAATGAGCTATATACATTTATGATTTGTTTACTTATTAATAGTGTATCTTATTCTAATCAGATACTTTAAAAAATAGACCCACTGATCACACCAGAATAGTTGTCTATAAGGAAACTAAAGGAATGAAAAACGAGTATAAAAGAGTAAATGATTAGGTATGTGAGGAGGGAGAGCAAATGAGCGCCTGGTGAATGGAACCTGTGCTGTGTGACAGCTAACATGAACACGGGGCACAGGCCCTCATTTAAAAGTGCACTAAATAAAAAAATCAGCCCTTCCCTTGCCCTTGCCACATTTCAAGCGCTCAACAGCCATAGGAGTTCAGTAGCTCAATTGTCTACCACAGGCAAAGGAGAGAGTGTGCCCATCATCTAGAGCCTTCTGTCGGACAGCGTGGGCAGGCATGTTGCCATCTGGAGTTGTTATGGTAAGACTGTAAAAAGAATGTAAAACTCACCAGCATTGAAGATGTGCATGTAGAAAACAGACCAAAGTATCACAAAAATGCAGAGAGTGATGTCACAGAAGCCTAGACAATTTCAATGAGGAACCACTGATGTTTGATATTACAGGGAAGGGGTTGGAGTCATGTGATGAGTACCAGACCTATTGAAGAACCTTGAGCAGTTTTTCTGCATGTGCAAGTCAGATCAGAGGGTCCAGATGTGAAGGAATAAAGTTAGAAACGTCTAGCAAAACCTGAGCTTAGATGGACACAGTAAATCCATTGCCCTGTGTTCTGGTTTGTAGGTCAGGGTTCCCCCAGCGTCTGGAATGGTCTGCCTTATATAGGGAGAGGCCCAAAGGTTCAAATGTAAACACCCTTTGCTTAGGCTCGCAAGAAAGCTGCCATTGTCAGGATAAATAGTTTTTTGACCATAAGGAAGTGTCCCCATAGGTTATTTCCGGGGTTATTAGTGAAATTCCTGAGAATATAAAAAATCTGGGGTAGGGCACACAAGTATATCATAACATACACAGACACACAGACACACAGACACACACACACACACACACACACACACGCACGCACACACACACGCACACACACACTGAACCCAGAAAGGAATAACAGACAAGGTCCCAGGAGGTTGTCAGGTTAAAGCATTTGTAAAACTTGTTCCACCACTCTATTCCTGAGGTCTCCATCTGCAGAGAGCCGTGATCACAGGGGTTGGCTTCTCTTTGGTTTCAGTCAGGGGAGGCATTAAGACTCAGAGGAATGCTCGGAAAGGGGTCCAGAATTATCTCTGAAAACTCACCCTAATGCTTTGCTTCACACAACTTGTGTCTCCAAGTGTCTCAAGAGAGAGAAGTACCACATAGAGTGGTTTGCTCTCTTAGCTTGCACTCACTTTCTTCCTTGGGAACTCTGGTCTCTTCCCTCCCTGTCCATCTTTCTCTCAGTGCTCTCTCCCAGCTGTCCACGGGTCACCCACACTCCACTTGTCTCTTGTTCTCGGCTTCCACCCATCCTTCTGTTTACTCTCCTCGCTTTCCTGGTTGACTGAGGGCCCTATCAGCACCAAAGCTTTATCTTTCCCTCTGAGAAAGTCACGGCCCTGAGAAGAGAAGACTCCCCCACCCACTCTGACTGCACAGAAGCCTAGGCCTCGGTGATAAGGAGGAGGCCTGGGAGGGGGTATTGACAGAGGACACCAGGCTTTGCAGCTGCTGTTTCAGAGGAGACTCCTCAGCAAACAATGGTCCCCAAAGTAAGGATTGGGAGAGTGTGGCAGGAGCCAGACCAGTCCTGTGGGACATGCTGATTCCAGTCCAAACTGCTATGCCGCCTCTCCCCGTGCCTCAGTTCAGAATAATTGCAGGGAACTGAAAAGGAACAAGGTCACTCTAAACCTGTCCAGCCAGTCCCTTCTAAGGGTATAAAGGAAAAAAGAAAGAAAAGAAGGAAGGAAGGAAGGAAGGAAAAAAGAAGGAAGGAAGGAGAGAATATAATGAAATCACAAAAAACAAAAGAATAAAGCCCAAACCAAACAATTCTCCAGGAAGTGAAACCTTCATGATCTTATGGAACCAGGAAGTAGAGATCTCCAGCCTTCATCACACACACCCCAAGCCCCAGAACCCCCACCCACCCTTGCTCCACCACAAGTAGTTAGAGTGCTCAGAACATCCAGAAGCCTAGCAAAGCTAGCTCTTCATGTTTCCATTGTCTAGGAGAGAAACCCAGGAGACTTTGATGGGCTTGGGGTAAGGCTGTTAAGATCCATGTCACAGGCCTGGGTCGAGGCCTCAGAGCCCTGGTCACCCCCAGACACCTGTCCTCCACTGGTGACAAGAACGGAGCTGTGAGATGGCCTGGAGCCAGGGCTCAGCTTGGGACTGCAAGGAACTGGGGCCCGGATATGGGTCCTTCACTGTTGTTTCTGGCAGGAGTCAAAGAAATGAATCTGGTCAGTGAGCCAGCAAACATGACCAGTTGCCTCCTCCCATCTCAAGTTCAAACCCTGCCCACTAACCTACCCATGTCCAGGGACCCAGGATCTCGGCATGCTGCTCCCCAGCTGTTTCTGTAAGGATGACGCCCTTCCATGACTGAATTGATCCACAAGCTGCCAGGGTGTAGCCACCAGCTGCTCTCCCACCCTTCTCAGAACACAGGCTACAGACAGACTCATTCTCCACCCTTGGCAGATCTTCAGGGCTCCCCATTCCACCTGGTCTGAGATCAGCATCCTCCTCCAGGAAGTTGGCACCATGTCCTTGTCAGGCAACCTGGGGTGTGGCCAGAGGAGCCAGGAATCTCCACTATATAACCTAGATTGCAATTTGGTCCTGCAGCTCGGGGACCCGCAGGTGAGAAGGGCTGGGGTTCTCTGCAGAAGTGCAACAACTAACACCCTATTCTGCATCCAGGCCCTAGACTGCATCTTCTACCACTACTCTTCGACCCCTGGAGGTCCAATACGCCATGCGTTGCCCTCGAGCCTCACCTCCTCGCCCCTACCCCAAACCCATCTAGTCCTATCTAGTCAATTTCCCTTCCCACTTGAGCCTTCCAGGTGGCTCTTGTCCTGAGATTGCCCCCTTCTTCCCCTTCTGTCCCTTCTGGACCGGTCTCCAACAGAACGGCATCTTTTGATCTCCCTCTCTCTTTGTTGCAGACATGGGATCCCTGTGGCGCTGGTGGGCCCTGTGGGCTGGAGCAACCCTCCTGTGGGGTAAGTCAAATCAAGCCCCCATTTATGTCTGGGAAGCTTCTTCTGCTTGCCCGGGTCAGCCCCTCAAGTTTCTGTCCCCTCTACAAACCATCTTCCTTTACTGCTCCTTCTGCAACCCAGATAACTTTAATGAGACAGAGGCTAGCTGAAATTGGAGACATCCTTAGGCACAGAAAGAACTGTGATAGAATTCATTTACACATCTCTCTCTCTCTTTCTTTCTCTCTCTCTCTCTCTCTCTCTCTCTCTCTTTCTCTCTCTGTGTGTGTGTGTCTGTCTGTCTGTCTGTCTCTATTTGTCTTTATTTATTTCTCACACACATATACACACATGAATATAGATGCATACATCCATGTTGAAAAGCCCACTAGCTTTACTCTAACTTTCACAGACATTGTGTCCACACTTCTACAATCTTCCCCACCCCCCATATCCTTCACATAAACCACCAAGTCATATTAAGACAGAATCCACACAGACTGGATGGAGCTTTCATTCAGAACTTCAGCTAGCCAGTCAGACTATCTTGAAAAATGTGAATGTGTGGCAATTTTTTTTTAAAGGCTTCAGTCTTTCCTATTAACAACCAGCAAAACCAGGTGGAGTATGGTGCTCCAGTGTCCAGTGTTGTCTCCAAGACTGTTGCACACCATTCTATCCCTCGTCTGACCCTGCAGCATTTGAGTTCAAGAGCCCCGTGCAAAGTGCTCAGGCTTTGGGGCAGCCAACGCCAGGAAGGCTCGTAGGAGGATGCTGTATGTGTTAGGAAGGGAATGGGAGCATAGGGAGAATTACTTCAATGGGTTCTCAGGAAGGCCAAGGGGTTGGGTTTGTAACAGGGAGGGACTAGGTAACTGGACCCACAACTGCATTTTCTTCAGGGTTGACCCGGGAGGCCACAGGGGACCGCAGGAACAATAGTAGGGAAGAATTCCTCATGGCCTTCCTGCAGAATTCCCAGCCCGAGAACGGCAGTCTCTGCCTCTTCATCTCCAGTCTATTGGAGAGCACTGCTGTCTCCCTCCTCAGTCAGGTCAATGACACAGAAGGCCACAGGAGAGTCAGTCATGGTCAACACCAGTGCCAAAGCAGAGATGACTGGCAGTGGCACTTCCCAGCACGCAGTAGTGGGTCGGAGTGGACCGTACTATCTCTGCGTGAGCTAAGCCCAGCACAGCAGAGCTAACATTGCTCTGGCCTGTGGGAACCCTGGGCACAGAGTACTTTGTGCTTACATTCCCAGCATCTCTGACCAATTTGAAAAGGAGTTTGCTGTGGTGACTGGTAGAGTGGGTGCCTCAGTTACTATCGGCTTGAAGGCAGCAGTGACATTCCGGAGCACTTTCCAACCGGCTGGTGGTGTCATAAGTGTGACTTTGCAGCCCTATGAGGTAGTCCAGTTACAGAACAGAACAGATCATTCCAGGTCAAGGCACAGCCAGCAGTCCAGTGACTAGGTTTTTTTGTTTGTTTGTTTTTGTCACAGTTATGCCTACAAGCACACAAATTGTAACCTTGTGGTGGAGCAACTGCTACCCACATCTGCTTGGGGAGCACACTACGTAGTCCCCACTCTGGCCTCCCAGTCCCGCTACAATCTGGCCTACATTATAGCCATCTAGGCCACAAAGCCATCCATGGGGGCATCATTGGTTCCCAGGGTCTCCAGGGTGACATGGTTAAGTTTGAGGTCCCGCCAACCCAGCCATTACCTGTCTGCAGATGTGGGCATCCAAGCTGCACTGTTTGGCACAGGGGCCATAAAGGATGAAATGACCTGTGAGTCCCAGATGTAGCAGCCTACCGCCCTGCCTATGTGATCATGAGTATGCCAGGCACTGGGGTGTGGCCCTTCCAGTTGCACAGACGAAGGCTATCAGTGAGCTAACCATAGATGGGCAGCATTGGGGACCGAACTCACATGGGTAGCTCTGCCAGGCAGTGAGTGAGTTCTCTGCAGAAGTGGACCCTGGCGCTACTGACAAGATGCACATAGCCAAGGCCCCTACTAGGTTTGGGCTGCTCACCTTTGGGCTAGCCCAGGCTGTGGGGTATGGGACAAGAGCTGCCTGTGGCCAGAGTGAGTGTCAGGAAATGATCCCTGGCCTTGTCCTCTGGCCATGGCTTCCCTATCTCTTCTCTCCGGCTTTGACTTAGTTAACCTTTCTATCACACTTCTGTCCTCCACAGCACCCATCCTTAATTCCTCTCAGTCCTTTTCCTCCCCCTACAGAAGCTGATTCTAAATCTGGAACCCCTACTGTGCACTCTATTGGTTTGTGGTGAGGTTGTAGAGAAAGGGCCTTGGGGAGACCCAGGGAGCCAGGATGGAAGGGCTGGTCAAGGTTCTGATACTTTAGGAACTGATACAGTCATACTTGCTGCTGACAGCTTCTCTGCACTCCTCACTAGGACTGCAGATGCTCAAAGTCAGCAGATCCAGGGACAGGGACAGTGAGGACCCCGGGACGGGGCATCTCTGCGTTCCAGCCTCCCTGGGTGCTTCACAGGCTTTGACACAGTTAAGAAACAGAACCTGGGCCCCGTGTGCAACCCCAGGCTCAGCCCATTCCGAAGCTGCCACCGGACAGCTCAGGTGTTGTGAGGACACAGAGCCAGAGCCACAGGGCCTGGGGTCAACCCCAGCTGTGCCTGGGTGGCCTTTGGCCTGTCACCATCTCTCTAGGCGTCTTTCTAACAAGCTAACGCATGGAAAGTCCTTAGATTAGCTTGTGGCAAGACATCAGGGCGGTGCAGGGTGAGCTGTTGTGGGAAGAGGGGTTGGGGTCAGAAAGAGGGTTCTTGAGAACTGGAGGCCAACCAGGAAGGGCTGTTCCTTCCCAGATGGTCTTCTTCAAACTGGGAACCAAGACCCAGGGTTCATTATCCTGGCAAAAAATGGGCAGCCCACTTCAAGGGGTGTTTGCATTTGAATATTGGAACAGGGCATGGGTTTATATTAGTAATCATATAATTATATAGGCTCAGTTACAAACAACCTATGATTTAACTTGTTAAAATATGCCAATGTCCCCCTCAAATTTCTATGGAGAAACTGTCATTGTCAGACCCATATTACCGGGCACTGGAGCCCGAGCACTGAGCATAATCTCGCCAGTGGCCCAGTGTTGAGCGTTTGAGCTAGGATTTCTATTAAGGTCTCCTCACAGTTGTCTCCATTTTGCTAAAGACTCCATCATCCATTTCCCATCCTCTGCCAACCTCTAGCCTGGTGGGAAGATAAGGAAGGGGGTATATTGAACTATAAACAGTTTAACATTTCAGCAGTTGCTCCTGGTTCTTCTTCACTACTTGTCTTTCCTCTAAGCCAAGCTGTGTTAAACCGTGGAGTCAGAAACCCTGGGAGAGGAGCTCTCTCCATGAGCCTGCAAACCCTGGTTTCCATGCCTGTAAAAAAGGTGGTCGTGAGCCAACCGCACACAGTCCACACCGTAGGAGGCCCCAGGTGTCCGACCTCAGGAACATCTCTAACTCCCACTCTTCCCTCCCCAGCTCGGCTCACCCCAACAGAGGCTTCCTGCCAAGGCGTTCGGTGTGCATCTGGGCAGCGCTGCCAGATGGTGAGTGGGAAGGCCCGGTGTGTGGCTGAATCCACAGCTGTCTGCCGCGCCCAGGGTGATCCCCACTATACCACCTTCGATGGCCGTCGCTATGACATGATGGGCACCTGTTCCTACACCATGGCTGAGCTGTGTGGGTTGGATGAGACCTTGCCAGCCTTCAGTGTGGAAGCCAAAAATGAACATCGGGGCAGCCTCCAAGTCTCCTACGTGGGCTTGGT
Source organism: Tokudaia tokunoshimensis (assembly GCA_036184795.1). Lineage (NCBI taxonomy): Eukaryota > Metazoa > Chordata > Mammalia > Rodentia > Muridae > Tokudaia > Tokudaia tokunoshimensis. Next base: position 11,330,561 of record BTHU01000001.1, on the reverse strand, counting down.
CACGGTCTATGCCTACAGCCATTCTGTGTCGTTGGTTCGCGGGGAAAATGGCCTCGTTCGGGTAAGTGTTCAAAGTTTAACACCCATGAGTAGTCAAAAAATGAGAGCCAAAGCCCTGATGTTAGACCCCAAAACTCAAGGCCTTTTTTGTAGGTGAGTTGGTAGGGAACTGGTGAGATTCGAAAACCAGTAGCAGACCTTTAAAACCTTTCCCTCACAAATGCCACTACTAGAAATGTTAAAGACTGCCGGGCGGTGGTGGCGCACGCCTTTAATCCCAGCACTTGGGAGGCAGAGGCAGGAGGATTTCTGAGTTCGAGGCCAGCCTGGTCTACAAAGTGAGTTCCAGGACAGCCAAGGCTACACAGAGAAACCCTGTCTCGAAAAACCAAAAAAAAAAGAAAAGAAATGTTAAAGACATGGTTAGAGGGAGAGAGAAAAAATCTGATGCTATTTGGAAAAGCAAAAAGGAATTAAAAAAGAAAAAGAAAGTGCAAAAAGATGTTCTAATTGCCCAACAATAGGGGATCTGTGGTGTGACAAAATAAGTTAACGATCATGCGCTGTAGCAGCTCGGTTCCTCAGTGAGTGCCGTGTTCAGACTTACAGGATCTCTTGGAGATGACACTGTATTGTGAACTGCCTTAGGTGAGGAAATAGGCTGAAGGGCACTCGTGATGTCACAAGGCCTGAGAGGTAACACTTGGAAGGGGCTCACGGCTGCAGGGCCTCTGAGCTGAGACTGGTGAATACACTGCTCTGCGGTGAGGGCAAGCGGCCGCTCTCTCTCCCTTCCCTGCCATGCCACTGTGGAATTATGGGAAAGCCTCTGAGCAAGGTGAAGTCACCGTTCAGCTTGAGAGTCCCTTCTCTGAGATACTGAGGCCGAAAATGCTTCAGATCTTGAACTTTTAAAACTTTTGGAATATTTGCACATACATACTGCGAAGGGACTCAAGTCTGAACACAAAATTTATTCAGTTTTTATACATTCCTAACACAAAGCCTAAAGACAATTTTATAAACTACGTTCAGTGCACACAGTTTTGAATTTTTTTTTTTTCGAGACAGGGTTTCTCTGTGTAGCCTTGGCTGTCCTGGAACTCACTTTGTAGACCAGGCTAGCCTCGAACTCAGAAATCCTCCTGTCTCTGCCTCCCAACTGCTGGGATTAAAGGCATGCGCCACCACCGCCCGGCTACAGTTTTGAATTTTACTCATCTTTCTGGTATCAGGGAATGAACCCATGTGCCGCATCTTCTTAATGTGCACAAAGTGTCTGATTCATTTAGTATTTCAGAATCCAGATGTTGGAGTCAGGGGTGTGTAACCCAGACAATGGCCACTAGGATGCCAACCCCCTAAACATTGTAATTAACTCTTCATTTACCAGAGATACCCATCTGTTCATTCCTGTCAGACTGACAGTTTCTCCCTCTTTTTTTTATGTACTTGAAAGTCAATTCCAGTCATCAGAACACTTCACCAAAATGACTCCGACATATATATTGTTAACTAGAATGCAAAGTTTAAGTAATTTTTGCTTAATTTCTGGATAAATGTATATGTATTAAGACTCGTAGCTGGGTCATATGGGATAGGCCTAAATCCGAGCTCCTGAGGAGGCTCTGTGGTGAGCACAGCCAGCCTGGGCAACTTAGGGAAAAGCAAAGCGATAAGAAGATCAGGAAGGCTCGGTGGCACGGCGTCCGCTTCGACTGCACATGAGGGACGGGTACGTAGTCAGTGGCAGAGCACTAGCCCCCAGAAGCACACACTTCCCCTCTCAAAACCAAATTCACACACCACGAGTGTGCGCTTCCATTGTGACCCCATTAAGATGCAGATTTTTTTCATCACCTAGGACCCTTCCCTACAGCAACTTTCCAGACAGTCTTCATGCCTTTTCTCCTGGCCACCCTGGCCTTGATCTCTTTGCCCCACTTAGATTACTTGTTCTTCCCAGCATTTGGGAGGCGAAGGCAGGTACCTCTGTGAGGCTGAGGCCAGCATCATCTACATACTGAGTATAGAGATGCACGAAGAACTTCATGAAAGGTCATATGATAAAACTTACCACTTGTGCATATGACATCATGGTCTTTTTTTCTCCTCCACACAAGAAACTACTTCTGTGGGTACTTTTGTTTTAATATTGATTTTTTTTTAAATGTTGCTATTGATCTCAATGCCTTACCGATGCTGGCTGGGCACTGTACCACAGAGCCACAGGGCAGCTCGCCTCGTTTTACTTTGAGACAGGGTTCACCGAGTTGCCCGGGTAGTCTCACAAGTGCAAGCCTCCTATCTCCTTCAGAGTCTCTGGGACTCTATTGGTCCTTCCAGGCTTGACCCAACTGTCCCTTCTCTGGGGAGCCTTCCTTAACTGGCAGAGTTCATAAGGCCTGTTTTCAAGGCTTCTCATCCAACCCCCAAGGCCTCTGCCAGTGCCCCCTCCATCGCGGCCCTGACTCCTCCGCTTGCATTGCTCGCGGATGCTGTCTCAATGCTTTGTCCCCGGTGCTCTGCCAGCACAGGGCCAGAACAAAGCAAATTGTTCCACAGCAGGTGTCACAGGCTAGGTGTGAGGCAGAAATGAGACACTTCTAAAGTGAGGGCAAGTGAAGGCGTGTTCCAGAAAAGAAAGACAGCGGCCTGCTTGCTTTGTAGACAAGTAGGAGGCGTTGAGAAACACGCGCCACTTTGTACACAGTTCGGAATGTGCCAGTGCTCGTGTTAAGGCTGCCGCTGGGCAGGGATTTTACTATGCTGATTGACATACTACAGTCATGGGTTAATGAGCTGGCAGCCCTCTTGGAGACTTGTCACCTTGTCGCTTGCAGGTCTTGACTGGTTCTGCCCACAGCCTCCTGGCTCTCGCTTGCTCACGTCATGAACATGAGCCCCGCTCCTTCCCTGGCTCCTTGCAGCTGCCCCTGGCTGCCACCAGACCTGCAAGGTTCCTACCTCACACTGGCTTCATGCTTGTAATGAGCCTGCCCTTCTGCCAGGCACTGTTGGAGGCTCTGGAGATAAACCCATGAGGCGGCCTCCCAGTGATTCTGACAGGCAGAGCATGAGGGAAACTTGCACACTGTGGGAGAAGGCTAGAAGCTGCGGGAACCGGAAGCAGAGGAGGAGGGGCAGCAGCAAGGGGCTACTGAAAGGGTGATCAGGGACAGCCTCACTGAGCCAGTGACACCTCAGCAGACATTGCTGGGGGGAGGTCTTCATGCACATCTTGGTGAAGAACACATCAGGCCACTGGAAGTGCAAGAGCAAGCAAGCATCCCTAGGCTCAGTTGGTGACAAAGGGAGGCAGGCATTCAGTGTGGCTAGAGCTGGGGACTCGAGTGGAGGAGATGAAGGGTGAAGGAGAGTTCACACAGGAGTCTGACCACTGTCGCCCCTCTGCAGATCGACAATCAGCGCTCCCGCCTCCCTGCCTCTCTGAGTGAGGGTCGCCTGCGTGTGTACCAGAGTGGAACACGAGGTGTGATAGAGCTGGACTTTGGGCTGGTGGTCACCTATGACTGGGATAGCCAGCTGACCCTGAGCCTGCCCACGCGCTTCCAAGACCAAGTGTGCGGGCTGTGCGGCAACTATAATGGAGACCCTGCTGATGACTTCCTCACGCCTGACTTGGACCAGGCTCCTGATGCCTTGGAATTTGCAAATAGCTGGAAGCTGGATGATGGGGACTACCTGTGTGACGATGGCTGCCACACCTCTTGTCCTTCCTGCACCCAGGGCCAGACCCAGCACTACAAGGGAGACCGTCTCTGTGGCATGCTAACTCTGTCCACAGGCCCCTTCTCGGCTTGTCATGAATTCCTGGATCCCAAGCCTTTCCTGGAAGATTGTGTGTTTGACCTGTGTGTAACTGGAGGAGAGCGGCTCAGCCTGTGCCGGAGCCTTAGCACCTATGCCCAGGCCTGTATGGAACTGGGTGCCACTCTTGAGAACTGGAGATCACCAGCCGACTGCCGTAAGTAGCACCTAGGACCAGAGCCCATGCTGAGGGACATTTGCCCAATATCTGAATCGTGATTGTGATTCAGCCTGATGCTGGGCAACGACAGAGACACAGGTCAGCCAAGACATCCAAGTGTTGCTAAAGGCTAGAGACAGACATAGCACTGGAAACGGGGAGTTCGGAGTGACTGGAAGTTAAAATAGAGAAGGCATAGACAAACGGGTAGGGGTGTGAGAGAGATGGGAACAGGGAGATGGCGAGGGGAACCCCTGGGCCTTGGGAGGACTCTGCTTTCCCCTGAGTGATATGGAACCACGGGGGGTGGGGGGGGTGGGGTTCCTGGTCTGAACCTGCATTTGCGGTCCGTGGGGTACTGTGAGGAGCACAATAGGTATAGCAGAGGCTGCTGTGGTTCCTGGGCTGTGGAGATAGATTCTGCATGGGCTTGGAAGGTGAAAGTCTCAGGATTTTCCCACTGACTGGTTGGTTGTCCAGGGTGGAGGAGGGCATTGAGGCTTGAGCATCAAGAAGGTAGGAGTGCCATTAACTGAGGGGTGTGGACCTCCCACCCTGGCCTGACTCAACTTCTGTCCTTCCTCAGCCATGTCCTGTCCCACCAACAGCTGCTATGATCCTTGCAGCCCTGCCTGCCCGCCCTCCTGCAACTCAGAAGCCGCACCAACCAACTGCTCTTCCCGCCCTTGCGTGGAGGGCTGCGTGTGCCTCCCAGGCTTCGTAGCCAGTGGTGGTGAATGTGTGCCTGTCTCGTCCTGTGGGTGCATCTACCAGGGCCGCCCGCTGGCCCCGGGTCAGGAAGTGTTCGATGACGACCAATGCCGCCGCCGCTGCACCTGTGATGGAGCCACTCAGAAGGTGACCTGCAGGGACACATCAGGATGCCCTAGTGGCGAGCGCTGCAGTGTGCAGAATGGCCTCCTGGGTTGCTACCCAGTCAATTTCGCCAGCTGCCAGGCATCTGGAGACCCGCACTATGTGAGCTTCGACGGAAAGCGCTTTGACTTTATGGGAACCTGCACATACCTGCTGGTGGGCTCGTGCGGCCAGGACACCGCGCTGCCGGACTTTAAGGTGCTGGTGGAAAACGAACACCGAGGCAGCCAGACCGTCAGCTACACAAGAGCCGTGCGCGTGGTGGCCCACGGGGTTGAAGTGGCTGTGCGAAGGGAGAATCCTGGAAGGGTGCTGGTGAGTTCCATGGAGCAGGGAACTGGGAGAGGGTGTGAGTTCCCTGAAAGATTAGCGGCTATAGTTGAAGTGGAATGGCCTTATTTAAAAAAAAAAAATCTAGCCTTTGCATTTTCCTCTGAGGAAGGAAAGACAGAATAAGATGTTTCATACTAGAGCAGCAGTGGCAGCAGCTCACAGTTGGGTAGCTGTGAACTTAGATGAATTCACGCCTGCCTGGTCTTTAAAAGATGCCGTGGTGTCCATGAAGTGCACAGTAGATCTTGGTGGTTGCTGCCTTTCTTCTAAAACTTCAGAGTTGTAGGCTTGTCTTCAGAAGGGCCCAGCCCCCACTGAGAGTAGAGAAGTATTTTTTTTCTCTGTAGACACCAAAGGTAAAACTAGAAAAGCGAGCAATTGGATATTCACACAATATCTCATTCTTGTAACAAAGAAGTTTGGGTAATAGGTGGAGGTTGGCCTATCCCCTAGGGAGGAGAATGGAAACATTGGAAATAAGAAAGCAGGGCTGGAGAGATGGCTCAAGGGTTAAGAGCACTGACTGCTCTTCCAAAGTTCCTAAGTTCAATTCCCAGCAACCACATGGTGGCTCACAACCATCCGTAAAAGAAATCTGATGCCCTCTTCTGGTGTGTTTGAAGACAGCTACAGTGTACTTAAATATAATAATGAATAAATCTAAAAAAAAAAAAAAGGAAATGGGAAAGCAAGAGAATTTTCTGTGCTTCTGGTCCTGTGAACCTCTCACACACAGACCCCAATGTGAAAAAAAATCTTGCTCACAAGCAAGAGTTTGGTGTGGGGGCTCCAGATAAGGAGAAGGAATAATTATTAATAGGTATTTCTTTCCTCACTTATCTGAAAAGACATTTACCCAAGGCTTGAGCACTAATAACTCATACGTTATGTTATTGCTTACTTCCGTGGGCTGAATGGACAGCACACATTCATTACCTCCTCTCCACGGCAAGCAAGGAAAGTAGTTCGTTCATCTTTGACTGAAAAACTGAAGTAGAGAGGTTGAGCCAGCTACTGAGGCTCACAGTTATGCGCTACTGAGAAGACCTTCGTGAGTATGAGATGCTCAGGAGCTAGAATTTGGAACCCAGCTGTTTTGCTCTGGAGTTCACACTTTTAAAAAAATTTCTTTTTAGCAACAGATGGTGGTGGCACTTGCCTTTAATCCCAGCACTTGGAAGGCAGATCTTTGTGAGTTTGAGACCAGCCTGGTCTAAAAAGTATGTCCCAGGACAGCCAAGGCTACTAAGAGAAACCCTATCTTGAAAAATCAAAAGAATAAATGAATAAATAATATTTTAGTATTATTTTAACGGGGGGGAGGCATGGACTGTGAACATAAGTCCCAGAGGGAACCCAGAAGTATGGAATCCCTCCGGTCTGGGCTTACAGGCAATGCGCTGCCCACCATGGATTCTGAGAATGTAACTCAGTCCCTGAGTTCCCTGTAAAAGTAATTCGTGCTGCTAACTTCTGAGCTACGTCTCCAGCCTGCAGGGGTTTTTTATATTCTATCACCTGTGCTGAAATCTGTCTCAGAACAGACAGAAAGGGACAGTATGTGTCAAGACTCAGCAAGGACGCTGGTGGGGCGTGAGTGAAGGGACCAGAGACAGTGACTGAGGAGCTGAGGCAGGGGCTAACTATAATCAAGCCTTAGGATTCAGAGGAAGCCTGGAGAACAATGGAGAAGCCACCAGGTAAATGATGACCTCTTCTGGGCAGAGAGAACAGCAAACATGGAGCCTGAGGCTGGGAAATCTTGAAGAAGATAGAACAGCACCCAGGTGATGAGACTAGCAAGTCACTGGGAGGAATTGTGGGTCAGAAAGTTGGGCATGAGTAGGGCCAAGCAGGTAGAGAAGCTTGCTTTTACACGGGATGTGGGGGAGACATTAGCAGCTGTAGATGTGGAACTGGGGTGTGGGAGTGAGTGAAAGTGTGGTAAGCAGGGGTACAGCAAGGAAAGGAACCCCCAAGTCTGAGCTCTGAGTTCAAGCACATGCATGGCTGGAATGAAGGAGTAGGTAGGGCTGAGCTGGGAGATCGAATACCCAGCGGGACTCAGATCATCTGGGTCATGAGGCCAGCTCAAACCTGGCATGGAAAGGCTGACTGCAGAGAGCTGGGTGGGGAGTGAGGAGCCCTGTTCCAGAAAGGGTTAACCAGAGGTGGGTGGGCTGGGGGCGGGGTGGGGGCGGCTGTAAAGCTAGAGACCATCTGGACTGAGTAATGATGGGGTAAGGCACTGGCAGGACCAAGGTCTAGCAGGACATTCAGTGTGAGGGACTTGGAGTGCAGCCAAGCCCAGTAGGATAAAACGGAAGCAGGGGGTTAGTGAGTGGTGTTTCAGCAGAAGGCAAAGCTCTTGAGGCTAGACTAATCAGGTAAGCTTGCAAGATGGCTTAGTCATTCTTCTTCCCATTCCAATGCCTGACAAGAAGCAACATAAGGAGAGGAGACGGTACATTGTGCACTGTACTTATCTCTCAGTAACTAAATAAGAGACGAAGACGTGGCTACCAGCTCCATTTCAACTGGAACATGAGGAGAGGTTTGCTCACATCTCTGTGGACCAGAAAGCAGAGAGGACAGTGGGAAGTAGAGCCACGTGTAACCTGTAAAACCTAACTCCAGGATTTGTCCTTCTCCACGCTTGGCCCACATCTCAAAGGTTCCAAAGCCTCCTAACGCGGTGCATTGGTTGATGATCAGTCACACCGGTGGGAACATACTCAAATAGGTTCCAGGGAGACCGGTGAGGTAGGCTTTGAGAAGCAGCAGTCAGAGATTTGGGTTTGAGTTTTGAGAGTAAGGGGCGATAGGTGATGTGATAGGCAGAAGGAACAGCCATTATGAAGTCCTGAGGTGGAACCAAAGAGGGGGTGGGGTGGAGCCAGCTGAGAGAACAGATGAAAGCCCTGACCTGTCGTTCTTCTGCATCTCTCCCCAGGTGGATGGCGTCCTTCAGTACCTGCCCTTCCAGGCCGCAGGGGGGAAGATTCAGGTGTACCGCCAGGGCAATAATGCTGTCGTGAGCACAAACTTTGGCTTGAGTGTTAGCTACAACTGGAATGCTCACGTGACTGCCAAGGTGCCCAGCAGCTATGCTAAAGCTGTGTGTGGGCTCTGTGGGAACTTCAATGGGAACCCAGCTGATGACCTGGCTCTGAAGGGTGGCGGCCAAGCTAGCAGTGTGTTGGAATTTGGGAACAGCTGGCAAGAAGAGATAATACCTGGGTGTGGAGCAACTGAACCTGGCGACTGTCCCCAACTGGACTCCCTTGTGACTGAGCAAATTCAAAGCAAAACGGAATGTGGGATCCTTGCTGATCCTGAGGGTCCGTTCCGGGAGTGTCACAAGTTGCTGAACCCCCAGGATGCCATCCGTGACTGTGTCTATGACCTCTGCCTGCTGCCCGGTCAGTCTGCACCACTGTGCGATGCACTGGCAACCTATGCTGCTGAATGCCAGGCTGCTGGGGGCACTGTGCATCCCTGGAGGAGCGAGAAACTTTGCCGTGAGTACCAAGAATGGCATCCCTGGGGTTGGGTCTGATGTTTGCTCATTAACATACAAGTACCATCACTTAATCCTTGTGATGCCTAGTGAGGAATGGCCTGTGCCTGTACCGTGGAAGAGTTGAGGAGACTGAAGGTACCAACTTGCAGGTGCATGCCTGCTCTCACGACATCCAGGAAGTCAGAGGCAGCAGTGTGTAGTGACATTGTTGACTAAGAGATACACAGAGATGCTGCATTCAGAGGGAGCTCAGACCCCTCTGCAGTTGTCCTTGGTCCCATCCAGCCACTTTACCCATGCACATCTCTTTGCTGCAGATGTGGGTGCAGGAAGGGTTGGTAAGAAGTTTTGCTTGCCTTTCACGGAGATTTGGAACGCCATGTGCCCATCTCCTAAGTTTTCAACTTCACTCTAGTGTGCCCTGTGGCGCACATTTTAACTGCGTACGGGAACAAACAGCTTCCCTAGCTTTTTCACCCTGAGGGCAAATGTAAAATTAGTGCTAGATTCCCTGCCTTTGGGGGGAAGCTGCCATTTCGCACTTGAGGGTTTGAACTCTGTGAGTGGAATGCACACCTCAAGTTGCTCCATCTCAAGTATAGATAATTGCAAACACTGAGACTCCCAGCAAGTGGCAATCTTGGACTTTTAAGAATCTTCGCTTGTGGGAAACGCACAGGACAGTGGACCTTTTATGTCCCTTGTCCAGTTTCCACAAAGTTTAACATGGTATTATTTAAAACTGCTATTGCAGTGTGTGTGTGTGACTGTGTGTCTGTGTCTGTGTGTGTGTGACTGTGTGTCTGTTTATATGTCTGTGTGTGTCTGTTGTGTGTCTGTGTGTGACTGTGTGTCTGTGTCTCTGTGTGTGTCTGTGTGTGTGTGACTGTGTGTCTGTGTGTGTGTGTCTGTGTGTGTGTGATTGTGTGTCTGTGTCTGTGTGTGTGTGACTGTGTGTCTGTGTGTGTGACTGTGTGTCTGTGTCTGTGTGTGTGTCTGTGTGTCTGTGTGTGTGTGTGTGTCTGTGTGTGTATGAAAGCTACTGTTGGGGAGTGGTAGAATGCTTTTCTTGAATATCAGAGGTTCTGAGTAAAAAGAAAATCCAGAAGCAGGAGAAGGGCATGCAAGAGGGCAGAGGGTAGAGAGGAAAGACAACATCTGCAGTCACAATGCATAGATTACTCACATGTATATGTGTGTTTAAAACATGCATTATATGCAGTTTATGCCCAACTTGAATACACAGAGATAATCACAAATTCGAGTGGTGTTAGAATCAAATATTAATTGACGGATCCAATTAAATGTGATGGGAGATGATCTCCTGGTGCCCCTGAGCACACAGACATCTTGTCTCTGACTCAGCATGTGTGTGTGAATGAAGTGTACGGGGGACCCACTGTGACCCTTCGAAAGAGCTAATGATCTCGGTGGCCCCTCTCTCTGCAGCATTGACCTGCCCACCTAACAGCCACTATGAGCTGTGTTCCTATGGATGCCCACTGTCCTGTGGAGACCTGCCAGTGCCTGGAGGCTGTCGCTCAGAATGCCGAGAGAGCTGTGTTTGTGATGAGGGCTTTGCCCTCAGTGGTGAGTCTTGTGTGCCTCTGGCCTCCTGCGGCTGTGTATACCAGGGCACCTACCACGCACCAGGAGAAACCTTCTATCCTGGACCTGAATGCAATTCTCTTTGCCACTGCGAGGAAGGTGGCCTGGTTTCCTGCGAGCCCTCATCCTGCGGCCCACATGAGGCCTGCCAGCCATCTAACGGAGTCCTGGGGTGTGTGGCTGTGGGCACTACCACCTGCCAGGCATCAGGAGATCCTCATTACATCACCTTTGACGGCCGCCGCTTTGACTTCATGGGCACCTGTGTGTACGTGCTAGCGCAAACCTGTGGAACCCGGCCTGGTCTACACCAGTTCACTGTCCTGCAAGAGAATGAGGCCTGGGGTAATGGGAAAGTCAGTGTCACCAAGGTGATCACGGTCCTGGTGGCCAACTACACCCTGCGACTGGAGCAGAATCAGTGGAAGGTCAAGGTGAGAGCAGTGGCTCCCCACGGGGAGTGCCACATGTACGATGCACAGAGAGCAGGTAGAGCCCCCGGGGAACGTGTGAAACGGGCCAGTTAGAGGACATATCGGGAGAAGCCCAGAGGGAGGTCAGGAATTTTCCAGTGTGACTCTGACTCTTCTGTCCCACACTGCTGACTGTCCCCACTGGAAATCTCTGTCTTCCTCTCTTCTTGTACTCCATCTTCCTTTGCCTTGGGTGTGCCCTGGTGTCACCGTAGACAAGGTATGGTATGATCACACAGAGGAAAGCTCAGAGATGGGAAAGGTTTGAAGAAGGGGGCAATCTATGACCCCACTATCACCTTAACTATAGCAACAGCAAAGCAGCAACAGGTTTTAAACACTGCACCCAGGCTGCTGGCACAGACACAGTCCTTTTAATCTTGTGAAGTTGAAGTTCACTTTCCTATTTAGAGGAAGTGTTCCCATCACTGTCCTGAGGTCCCTGAGAAATTCAGTGTTGTCATTGTTATTGCTGTTGTTGTTGTGGTTGTTGCAGTGACCTGGGAGAACTACTTCAGGGAGGAAATATTTTTGTTGAGGGTTTTAGACAGTTCAGTCCATGGTTGTCTGTCCCTGGGTATTCGGGACGAACATAATGGCTATGGAGACACGTGAAGGAGAGCTGCTTACAGAGAAGGGAGAAATGAAAGGTCCAGGTACAAGATACCCATGGTCCTACCTCCAATGACCTGCGTCCTCCAGCTTGGTTCCACCTCCTAGAGTTTCCAGAACCTTCCAGAATAGTGCCACTAGCTAGGAACCAAGCAGTGAAAATATGACCCTTTGGGAGATCATTCATACAGCAACAGGATTTAAGCCCAGACTCCACATGGTACATGCTTCTCTGGGCAGGAAGATTGAGTCTCACAGCAGACTGGCATTTGAATACACTGGGCATACATGTAGCACACGGCCACTGTCCTGGGAGCAGGAAGTACAAGAGCTGTCGCACAGGCTGGACATGGGTTGCAGGAGCAGCATCTTCCATAACAAGCCCCGAGCCCCGAGGTTAGCAGCTGACAAATGAGCAGCTCCAGACAGTGGGGACAGTCTCTGTTCCTGTCACCAAACCGCAGCTCCCCTGGGGTTGTCCCTCACTGTAGAGGCAGAAACTGAGCCCCAAGGGTTAAGTGACTCGCCCTTATTCACTCCCAGCCTGGGAAGGAATGGACACTCTAGACATGCCTAGAGCGTGACTTTCCCCTGCCTCCTCCCAGTCCCTCACACCTACGAAAGGCCATCGGGCAGGGATGCGTGATGAGGAAGGGGACAGATATGGTGAGATCAGGGGTGCACCAGGCAGCACCTTCTGGTGACCTCAGATGAGGCATGGAGCCTGGTTTTGCATCCAGTCACACCTACATCAGCCACTCCCCAAGTGCCCCTGACTGTCCAGTATAAAGACTTGCACACAGCCCCAGCCACCTGGTGTATCAACATCCCAAGCCTTTGCACGTGTCGTGTGTCAGCTTCCCTAGATCACACTCTGGAGACAAGGCACCTGATTCCCCCCCCCCCCAAATAGACAGGAAGCAGAAACACAGGTGAGTCTCCTGCCCAAGGGCAGAGAGGACTAAATGGAGGGCTGGCTTCAGCCCAGCTTTGTGCTCCAAGCTCAGTCCCTGCATCGTCAGTCACCACATCAACTGGCAATAAAGGATTCCCTCATTCAGGCCGCTGAGGTGATGACCCAACTGAGACGTGCATATGTACACGTGCGGTGCCGCGAGCTTACTGTCCTAAAATAACACACTTAGAATCTTCACAGTCGACTGCCAAAAGTCCAAAATCAAGGTCGCAGCAAGGCCACACCCCATCCAAAGACAGAAGGGGAGAAACCTTCTTGCCCTTCTGACTTTTGGTGTCTCCAATGGTTCCTTGGCTTCTAGTGCCAGCACTCAGGGTCCTGCCTTGATCTCTCCTCTTCCCAGTCACCCTCTCCTCTCTCTCTCTCTCTCTCTCTCTCTCTCTCTCTCTCTCTCTCTCTCTCTCCCTCCCTCCCTCCCTCCCCCCTCCTCTCCTCTCCTCTTCCTGTCCTGTCCTGTCCTCTCCTCTCCTCTCCTCTCCCTCTCCTGTCTTCTCTTCTCACCTCAAGACACTTGCTATTGGCTTTGGAGTCCAGTCTGATATAGTATTATCTCAGTTGAAGATAATAATTCTCATTACACCTGCTATGACCTTTCTTCAAAAATACTTTCTGAGGTTCCAGATAGACTTAACTTTTTATTATTATTTTATTTTATTTATGCATGTCTCTGTATGTGTGCATATGTACATGTGGGTGACCAAAGAGGACAGAAAGGGGCATCAGGTCCCTTGGAGATGGAGTTACAGGAGTTCATGAGCAGTTGGGTGTGGGTGCTGGGGTTTGAACTCTGGTCCTCTGATACAGCAGTAAATATTCTTAACTGCTGACCCCTCTCTCCAGCTTCTGAGGGAAATTTACCTTTTGGAAACCACCATTAAACCCACTCTAAGACACTGCTACTATACATATTTCACAAATATGGGAGCTAAGGCCTACAGAAATGAGGTCACACGGGATTTGGGTGTCAGGTAGGAACCCTTAGGGACAAGCAGACTCTAAGCACGCCCTCTGCGGCTTGGCATTTTGCCTCCCAGGTGAACGGCGTGGACATGAAGCTGCCCGTGGTGCTGGATGGAGGCACGATCCGTGTCTCCCAGCATGGGTCTGACGTCGTGATCGAAACCGATTTTGGCCTGCGTGTGGCCTATGACCTTGTGTACTACGTGCGGGTCACCATCCCAGGCAACTACTACCAGCAGATGTGTGGTCTGTGCGGGGATTACAACGGGGACCCCAAGGATGACTTCCAGAAGCCCGACGGCTCACAGGCAACAAACCCCAGTGACTTTGGTAACTCTTGGGAGGAAGCTGTGCCCGACTCCCCCTGCACACCAGTGCCTCCCTGCACAGGAGATGACTGTGACACCGAGTGCAGCCCTGACCTGGAGGACAAATATCATGGGGAGCAGTTCTGCGGGCTGCTCACCAGCCCCACAGGGCCACTGGCCACCTGCCACAAGCTGGTAGACCCGCAGGGTCCCTTACAAGACTGTGTCTTTGATCTCTGCCTGGGTGGTGGGAACCTGAGCATTCTCTGCAACAACATCCACGCCTACGTGAGCGCCTGCCAGGCGGCCGGGGGACAAGTGGAGCCGTGGAGGACCGAAACTTTCTGTCGTGAGTTACAGGACGATGAGGAGGGGTGGGGAAGGTTGGGTTAGAGAAGGGGCAGGACCCCCACCCCCACCCTGCTCTCTGATGGGCATTCTCTTCCTACAGCGATGGAGTGCCCCCCTCACAGCCACTATGAGGTCTGTGCAGACACCTGCTCCCTGGGCTGTTGGGCTCTCAGTGCACCCCAGCAGTGCCCAGAAGGGTGTGCTGAGGGCTGTGAATGTGACGCTGGCTTCCTGTACAATGGCAAAGCCTGTGTGCCCATCCAGGAATGTGGCTGCTACCATAATGGGGTCTACTATGAGGTAAGAACCCAGCCATCTGTACAGAATCCAGGGCCTCTTCCTGGACCGCTCCCTCTACTGCCCATTAGCACTCTAGCTTTTCCTCCGTTCAGCCTCTTGAATATGTGTGCACGCTGCTTACCTTGAACCTCTTATTATCACATACATTACACACACACACACACACACACTGAAATGAACCACTGCACTCCTGTTCATCGATCCCCCAGCCCAGCTCCATCTCCACTCACCTTTGCAACCCAGAGTGAATTGCTGAAGAGGTCACTTCGTGCATGTCATAAACTCCATTCTACCGTCTCAGATTGCTCCTGTTACTAGCTGTCATTTACAGATGGGGAAGTTGAGGCATAAAGAGGTTAACCAACGATGTTCAGTCTTACAGTTTGGAAAGAGTGGAACCAGGCTCAGCCGGGCAATGTGCTCCACGACTTTTGCTCCGAAAGACTACTTAGCTCTGCTCGCCCAAAGCAACTGCAATTTCCCACATATTCTGGAGTGAATGGGTGAATGAATGAATGAATGAATGGATGAGTTGGGCCTCAAAGCCATGCCATGCCTCAGGCAATGGACCACACTGCTGAGAGCTGTCCCCCAGCCTCTCTGTGCCTGAAACACTGGGGATTGCCACCCACCTCTGGTTACTGATGGCATGCTCTCTGTCCCCACAGCCGGAGGAGTCCGTTCTCATTGAAAACTGCCAGCAGCACTGTGTGTGCCAACCAGGCAAGGGCATGGTGTGCCAGGATCACAGCTGCAAGCCGGGACAGGTGTGCGAGCCCTCGGGAGGCGTCCTGACCTGCGTCACCAAAGGTGCTGGGCAGTGTGGCTGGGCTGGTGTGGGGGGACACAGGACACAGGCTGGGAGCTGAGGGTGGCTTGCTTCATGGTGAGAGGTTCAGAGGGCTGTGGACTGAGATGCCAGACCTTAGGCTGGGATTCTAGGAGCCCAAGGCGGAGGTCATGCAGTCTGGGTGTCAAGGGGCTTTATGGGAAGCCAGGCTGCAGGAACCCTGGGCAAGATTTTGGTGGTGGATGTCAAAGGCCCTTGGAGTGCTGCAGGATAGGTGAACTTTTTTTCTCAAGGGCCCTATGGTAAATGCTTCCGCTTTCAAGCCACGGAGCATTAAGTGAAACTTCTCAATCCTTATGATGTAAAACAACCAGAGAGATTATGTGTATGAAGGGACAGAGCAGCAAGACAACTTAATCTGCAACAAGTACCAGCTGGTCCCCTGGCTTCTCGCCCAGTGGCTGATGGGATTATGCTGGGGCTACGGACACTAGCATTAAAGGGCAGTTTGTCGTTAAAGGGAAATTTTGTTTTAATTTTCCTGATGACTAAGGACACTGAACTTTGTTGTGTGTTTACCAGGAAAACAGAGCGTAAGGCCTCCTAGAGCACAGGAGGACCCGGTCAAGGCAGAGCCTTTCACATTGGGGATTAGAATTTCCAAGGGTTCTGTTTAAAGGATTCCTAGTTCAAAGCTGTGACCTTTGAACTAGGGCCTCCCTTGAATTGATTTCCTAAGGTGAGGGTGCAGAGAAT
This sequence comes from Tokudaia tokunoshimensis, assembly GCA_036184795.1. Lineage (NCBI taxonomy): Eukaryota > Metazoa > Chordata > Mammalia > Rodentia > Muridae > Tokudaia > Tokudaia tokunoshimensis. Next base: position 11,314,704 of record BTHU01000001.1, on the reverse strand, counting down.
CCCAGAAGAGTAAAAAAGTCGGAACTAGGCTCTGGAGGCTGGGCTGAGACTCGCAGAAGTGATAAATCCAATGTCAGGGGTCTTATCAGGAGAGAGATGCCACAACGTCACCTGAACGAGGAAACTTAATCGACACAGTGAATGATTTGTGTGTTTGGGTGTGATCCAGTACAGCGGTAGAATATTTGCCTACCATGCACAAAGCTCTAGGTTCCCTCCCAGCAAAGAAACTGCTTTTCTTATTTCTTGTTCGTTTGTTTTTCCATTTTTTTTTCTGTGTAGCCCTGGCTGTCCTAGAACCCAATCTGTAGACCAGGCTGGCCTTGAACTCACAGAGATCTGCCTATCTCTGCCTCCCAAGTGATGGAATCAAAGTCATGCGCCACCACCACCCAGTAACACTGCCATTTTTAAGAACTACATTTTATTAACATAGGTCAATTACAGGAAAGAAGAGCATTTGTGATTTCACCCCAAGCCTCCTTTCTACACTCTGCATTACTCCTCACTGTCTCCTTCCTCTTCCACGTCTCTATCCGTCCCCACCCCAACTTTCGAGTTTCACATCCTTTTCCTTCCCTAACTTCCACGCGTGAGAGAAAACGTTATAATGATGACATCATCTCCAGTTATAGCCATTTTCCCGCAAGTGACATGATCACATGCTTTATGACTAAATAAGGCTCCTCTGTCCGCGTGTGCCACATTTCTCACCCTTCCCGTTGATGGGCACCTCGACTGGTCCCATCACTTGGCCACTGTGAACAGTGAACAGCATGCATGGATGTGCAGGAACCTCTGTTGTGCGGTTGCTTGGATGCCTTTGGGTACATACCCAGGGGTGGAGCTGGCTCATGGCGTGCTCCCAGTTTGGTTTCATCAGGAACTTCATACTGATTTCCACAGCGGCTGCACCTCCCTGCCGCGGGGGAGGCTTTCCTTGCCCAAAGCCCTCACCAGCAGTTGCCCGTTTCTGTGATGATGGTCATTCTGACTGGGCTGACGTGAACTCTCATTCTAAATCAAATCAAGGATTTTGACCACTTGATCATTGATTGTGTCCTTCCTTTGAAAAGTTCGTTTTCTGGCCGTCTACTTGCTAAATTACTCGCTGTCTTGTGTTTCTTTTTTTTTTTTTATTTTTTTGAGTTCTTTATATAGCCTGGATATCAGTCTCCTGTCAGCTTAATGGCTGACAATGATTTCTCTCCCATTCTGTGGCCTGTCTCTTCACCCTGTGAGCTGCTTCCTTGGCTGTGCAGAAACTTTTCGATTTAATGAAGTTTTACTTACCGATTCTATCTCCTAAGGAGTTCACTGAGCTATTGACTGTCCCTATTTTTTTTGTTTTTTGTTTTCTTTTTTCACTGTTTCACTGGCAGTTTTAAAATCTAGGGTCTGGCCTTAAGGTCTGTCATCCATTTTAAGATTTTAAGTTGATTTTTTTTACAAGGTGGTGTGTGTGTGTGGGGGCAGGTTTCTGTCTTCTTTAAGGGGAAAGATGAGAGAGAGAAAGCTGATTTGACCAAAGACGGGGAATAAAAAAAAAGTACAGAGAAGGAAAGAAGGGATTAAAAATTAAGGGTTAAGGCTGGGGAGATGGCTCAGTGGTTAAGAGCATTGGCTGTTCTTCCAGAGGTCCTGGGTTCAGTTCCCAGCACCCACATGGTAGCTGTAGAGAGACACAGACAGACAGACAGACAGACAGACAGACAGACAGACAGACAGACAGGGTTCGTTGTCTGTTCACTATTAAGGTTTGCATGCGTTTCTGCCATCACCCACCTCGGTCGATAGCTGCTTTCCTGCTGTCCTTCCTCAGAAATGACAGCATTTAGTGTGTGTGAATAGTCCACCTCCTTCCTACTCACAGCCCACTTCTAAGGGGGACTGGCTGCCTTCAGGAACAGGAAACCAAGCTCGCAGGAAGCGGCCGCCTGGGTGGGCAGAGAGCTGACTAGGTAAAGAGCCAGGGCCCCACCTGTCTCCACTCACAGAGCAGGAGCAGCAGCAGCCAGAAGAGCAGAGCGGCTGAGGACAGGGCGCCCCTGCCTCCCGCAGACTCCCCAGCGCCCTCTGCTGTCAAAGCTTCCAGGACGATTTCAAACAGGAAAAAAGACAGAGGAGCAAGTTTGAAGGCTGGACACCCAGACACAGAGCTAGAGTCACACAGACTGTGACACTAGAAGGGTTTTAAACACAAAAGTCCCTGAAGACCAGTCTTCAGAGACTCCTGAGGCTGGACTGAGGAACGGAATTTTGTGCTGTGGTCTATCCAAGCCGAGAGACTTAGATGTGGAATTTCTGGAGTGCTGGGTTCTCAGATCCAACACACAGCAATTTCAGGGACAAGGGCTTAGGTATCAGGACACTGAGGAATGGTCACATCTGCAACAACTGTCAGAGATGACATCCCTTGCACAGACAGGCAGATGCAGGGAGCAGACATGCTTGTGGTGGGCAACCCCTCATCGTACTCTCTCCTCTCCTCACAGACCCATGCCATGGTATCACTTGCCGGCCACAGGAGACCTGCAAAGTTCAAGATGGTCAGGGCGTGTGTGTGCCCAACTACAATTCCACATGTTGGCTGTGGGGTGACCCTCACTACAACTCCTTCGATGGCTGGGCCTTTGACTTCCAGGGCACTTGCAACTACCTGCTGGCAGGAACCATCTGTCCTGGGGTCAGTGCCGAGGGCCTGACCCCCTTCACGGTCACAACCAAGAATGAGAACCGGGGTAACCCCTCTGTGTCCTATGTGAGACTGGTCACTGTGACTGCCCTCAACATCAACATTTCCATCCACAAGAATGAGATTGGCAAAGTCCGGGTAAGTTCAGCACAGTGGTCCTGGGACACCCTGGGGCATGGGGCCAAATGAACCCTGGTATTAAGAGCAGCAATTAGGAGCTGGAAACTCTCCGTTTTCATGTAGGCATGAAACTACATAGAGAAAATTACAGGAAATGGGGCACCCTTTTCCTGAGAATTAAACACAGCTCTCTTTTAAGGGTTTAAAGTAGACCCATGATGATCCCCTTCATATAGACCAGTATTTCTCAACCTTCATAATGGTGTGGCCCTTTAATGCAGTTCTTCATGTTACAGTGGCCCAAGCCTTACAATTATTTTTGTTGCTGATTCATAACTGTAAGTTTTCTGTTATGAATCACAATGTGTACTGATGATCTTAGGTGACCCCTGTGAAAGTCATTTGACCCCCAAACCTACAAGTTGAGAACCACTGCAATAGACATAGATTTGAGCTCAGGCCCTCTCCTGATGAGTTCTGTGACACCAGGCAAGTGACTGAACACAGTGGGCCCTGACTCTGCCCGACAACCAAGCACTGTGGTACCAGTTCGAGCTCAGCTCAGAGCCCAATTCCTTAAGCAAGCATCTGTCAGTGAACAGGAACAAGTGAGAGACCCAGGCTCAGAGAACATTGGAGGAACAGGGGCAGGGGTAACATAAGCCAAACATTCTGTAGATGGAATGAGAGTGTAGGTAAACAGTGACTTAGAGAGAGGGTGGGGCCAGGACAAAGAGTCAAAGCCTTCTGGTCAAGGGAGACATATAGAACAGAGATGCAGAGAGGATACGGACAGAGGGACAGGAAGAGAAACAGGGGGTAGGAAATGCAGAGACCAGAAAGGGACTTCTAAAGAGATAGACCTAAGGGAAGAGAGTGACTAGGAGGAATGAGGGGTTGGAGGAGGAGGAGGGTGGGGGAGAAGGAAGAGAGTGAATTTAGAGGAAAACACAAAAAGGCACAGAAGTGGAGGATTCATTTTTCAGAGCCTGGATTAGATGTCCAAGGTGTTTGTAAAGGTACTGCCCCAACAGCCAGGAGGAAGCCCTTTAGGAGGAGGGAGGTAACTGAGGTAACAGAGGATACAGCCACACCTGCATCCTCCCATGACCCCTGTTGGACTCCCTCTCTCCCCAGGTGAATGGAGTTCTGATGGCCTTGCCTGTCTACTTGGCTGGTGGGCAGATTTCAGTGATTAATGGAGGCTCGAAGGCTGTGCTGACGACTGACTTTGGGCTTCAGGTCACCTATGACTGGAACTGGAGAGTAGAGGTCACACTGCCCAGCAGTTACTATGGTGCAGTGTGCGGGCTCTGTGGAAACATGGACAAAAATCCCCAAAATGACCAAGTCTTCCCGAATGGCACAGTGGCACCCTCAATACCGACCTGGGGTGGCAGCTGGCAAGTTCCAGGGTGGGACCCTCTTTGTTGGAATGAATGTCAAGGGTCCTGTCCCACATGCCCAGAGGACCGCGTGGAGGAGTATGAGGGTCCTGGCTTCTGTGGACCTCTGGCTCCTGGTGCAGGGGGCCCGTTCGCCAGCTGCCATGCCCACGTGCCTCCTGAAGACTTCTTCAAGGGCTGTGTGCTGGACGTCTGCCTGGGTGGTGGCAACAAAGACATACTGTGCCAGGCCCTGGCTGCCTATGCTGCCGCCTGCCAGGCTGCTGGCATCAACATCCAGGACTGGAGGACTCAGGCTGGTTGTGGTGAGTGGCAGGAGCAGGACAAGGTCTGGGTGTGTGACACCGATCTGCTGGCTGGGCTGGCTTCTCTCCCACCCTTTGGGGTCTTTCAGCTCCCACCCATCCCTGTGTCTGTCGCTGTCTGCAGCTCATCATCTCTCTGTCTGTCCTTCACTCCATCAGCTCGACTTCGGCCCTGCGTCCCTCTCTGACTGTGACACTGGATCTGCAGGTCTCTGTGTCCCCTTCTGTCTCTGTTGCTGTCTCTCCCCACTGTGTCCCCAGAGGCCAGTCCAACATTGTTCTTTGTTTGTCTCCCTCCTTCATCTACCCACAGAGATCTCCTGCCCTGAGAACAGCCACTATGAGCTCTGTGGCCCACCCTGCCCAGCCAGCTGCCCACCCCCTGCACGGCACACAACCCCGGCTGTGTGTGACGGGCCCTGTGTGGAGGGATGCCAGTGTGACCAGGGCTTTGTCCTGAGTGCTGATCGGTGTGTTCCCCTGGATGGTGGCTGCGGCTGCTGGGTCAACGGCACATACCATGAAGCGGGCACCGAGTTTTGGACTGATACCACCTGCTCTGAGAGGTGTCGCTGTGGACCTGGAGGTGACTCCCTGGTCTGCAAGCCTGCCAGCTGTGGGCTGGGTGAGGAGTGTGCCTTGTTGCCCTCTGGGGAGCTTGGCTGCCAACCTATAAGCATAGCTGAATGTGAAGCTTGGGGCGATCCCCATTACACCACCCTAGATGGGCACCGGTTTGACTTCCAAGGCACCTGCGAGTACCTGCTGAGCGCACCCTGCCATGAGCCACCCGCAGGGACTGAATACTTCAATGTCACTGTGGCTAATGAGCACAGGGGCAGCCAGGCTGTCAGCTACACCCGAAGTGTCACTCTGCATATCTATGGCCTCAGCTTGACCCTCAGTGCCCAATGGCCCAGGCAGCTACAGGTGAGTGGACTGTGGGTCACACAGAAGCCATTCCAGCCTCTGATGTACAGAGCGTCTTCCCCAGCCTGGCGAGAGCATGAGGCTGGTTCAGCTTACAGCCTGTGGGTCCAGGAAGGCTGGGAGCAGTGGCTTCCCCAGGCTCGGCCTTCCAGTATTCCTCTGAAGGGTGGACTGTGGAAAGTGCCTGCTTCATGGTAGCACAAAGAGCCAAGGATGTGGGCCGATGGCGGTGTTCTGCTTCTGTTAATTCAGCTGTCAGAGACTGAAGTAGGGCAGTCGCAGAGACTTGGAGTAGCCTAGGACACAATAGTGGTTCTTTCTTACAGGAGCAACAAACAAAATATAAACAAAAACAAGGAGTCCGTAGTTCCATGTCTCTTTACCTTTACAATAGCATGGGAAGTAACCTACCTTCGATACCATAGTCTTGGTACATATGCAAAACTATCAAGTGCCTCTCCTCTCACGTTCTCCCCGCCCCACAGGTGAACGGAGAGTTCGTGGCTCTGCCCTTCCAACTGGACCAGAAACTCAGTGTTTACATAAGTGGAGCAGATGTGGTAGTGAACACTGCCTCGGGGCTCTCCCTGGTTTTTGACGGAGACAGTTTCGTGCGCCTGCGCGTGCCCGCAGCCTATGCAGGCACCCTCTGTGGCCTGTGTGGCAACTACAACAAGAATCCCAATGATGACCTGACTGCAGTGGACGGAAATCCTGAGGGCTGGAAAGTGGGTGGAACTCCAGGCTGTGACCAGTGCCAGCCTGGGCCTTGCCCACAACCCTGCACACCTGAGGAACAGGAACCCTTCCGTGGCCCTGACGCCTGCGGCATTATCACGGACCCCAAAGGCCCACTAGCGCCCTGCCACAGCCTTGTGCCACCCACACAGTACTTTGAGGCTTGCCTGCTGGACGCCTGCCAGGTTCAGGGACATCCAGGAGGCCTCTGTCCTGCTATAGCCACCTATGTGGCAGTTTGTCAAGCTGCTGGGGCCCAACTTGAAGAGTGGAGGAAGCCAGACTTCTGTCGTGAGTACTGAGCCATGCAGCTCTACACAGACAGGGCCATCCCCTTCACCTCCTGACAGGCACACCCTGAAAAACACCAGTGGAGTAGGGAAGGACCCAGGGCACATCCAAAGTCAGAAAGCCTGGGTGCAGACCACTCTGGAGGTTCATTTTTCTAATGGACTTGGATATGACCCAGTGACAGTTACTCAGCAAGGAACCCCTGTCAGAGGGAGGTCACGTCTCAAGCCCCTGGACCATCTCCCACACTGGAATAGAGATAGCCACACAGAGGTGGTCAGATTGCCCAGTGGTGTCTGGCGAGACCCTGCATTGCCTACCACATGCAGGTCAGGCATCAGACACGCTCAGCTGGAATCAGGACCTGTCCCCAGCAGATCCAAGCAGACTAAGTCAGAAAGTGTGGGACAGCTCCTTCAGGCAGACCTGCTGGGTCAGGTGCCACCTGTCAGTGTCACCCAATCACACCGCCACAGGGGCACCCTGAAACAGAGCATGTCAGAGAGGCTCCGGGGTGCTCCTGTCATGCCGGCACTGTCATCAGTCAGGCTGACTGCCCCCCCCCACAACCCTCCCCCACGGGTCTCTAGTCACACCACACCAGTAAAGTCTTGGTCAGTTCTAGACCGTTCTGTTCATATGTGTGTGGTCATATCCCCAGACAGTCACTTGCTTTAGAAGTTCTTGTCAGGGTGATCCACCCTTCTCAGGGAGACCAGGTCATGCCCCACACCTGAGATCCCATAGCACTGCCCCTGTCATATGTTCTAGGTCCAGTCCCATGCCAAGCCAGAGGCAGCAGGCCTCAGTCAGGCTCTCACACCCAAGCCTCCTGATCCCACCATTGCCTCTGCCTGACTCCTCCTTGTTCTCTCCCACAGCCCTCCAGTGCCCCGCCCACAGCCACTACCAGCTCTGTGGTGACTCCTGCCCTGTGAGTTGCCCCAACCTCTCAGCCCCCGAAGGCTGTGAAACCATCTGCCGTGAGGGCTGTGTCTGTGACTCTGGCTTCGTGCTCAGTGGTGACACCTGTGTGCCTGTGGGCCAGTGCGGCTGCCTCCACGATGGACGCTACTATGTGCTAGGTGCCACCTTCTACCCGGGCCCTGAGTGTGAGCGGCTGTGTGAGTGCGGGCCTGGTGGCCAGGTCACCTGCCAGGAAGGTGCAGACTGTGAGCCCTATGAGGAATGCCGGATAGAGAACGGCGTTCAGGCTTGCCATCCCAGTGGCTGTGGTCACTGCCTGGCCAATGGAGGCATCCATTATGTCACCCTTGATGGAAGGGTGTATGATCTTCATGGCTCCTGCTCCTATGTCTTGGCCAGCGTCTGTCACCCAAAACCTGGAGAGGAGGAGTTCTCTATTGTGCTTGAAAAGAACTCAGCTGGTGATCCCCAGCGGGTGGTGGTTACTGTGGCAGACCAGGTTGTGGTCCTGGCTCGAGGACCACAGGTGAGTGAACACAACCCTGCCCATGTTCTATAGGGACATGACCCCAGCTAGGCCTTACCCTACAGGGTCTTGGGGACCTTGGAGAATTCCAGAGTTCGAGAGTAGCACAGCCCTACCATGATGGTTCTGTGTTTGTAGGTAAAGGTACCACCTCATAGTCTACTGTATAGTCATGACCTCATCCTGGGAGTTTAGTGGATCTGATTCTGGTCCAAAAGGGACTTAGCTCTTCCGAGAAGGTCTGAGATATACATCGCCCTTTGATGGAGCTGAGAGAGCCTGCCTTAAACTGAGGCGCTGACACCCTTGTCCTAACTGACCCTTCCACCCAGGTGACTGTGGATGGTGAATCTGTGACCCTACCTGTGACTATAGGCCATGTGAGTGTGACAGCTGAAGGCAGAAACATGATTCTGCAGACAAACAAGGGGATGAAGGTTCTCTTTGATGGCGATGCCCATATCCTCATGTCCATCCCGAGTCCCTTCCGTGGACGTCTCTGTGGCCTCTGCGGGAACTTCAATGGAAACTGGAGCGACGACTTCGTGCTGCCCAGTGGAGCAGTGGCCCCCAACGTGGAGGCCTTCGGAAATGCATGGCGAGCTCCCGGCTCTTCCTTGGGCTGTGGTGAAGGTTGCGGGCCCCAAGGCTGCCCGGTGTGCTTGGCAGAGGAGACACAAATGTATGAGAAAAACGAAGCCTGCGGAAAGATCCGGGACCCCCAAGGCCCCTTCGCAGCTTGCCACAAGGTTCTGAGTCCCCTGGAATACTTCCGCGAATGCGTGTATGACATGTGTGCCTATAAGGGGGACAAAACCTATCTCTGCCGTAGCCTGGCAGCCTACACCGCAGCCTGTCAGGCAGCTGGTGCAGCAGTGCAGCCCTGGAGGACAGACAGCTTCTGCCGTGAGTGTCTCTGACCCCTCGTGTGACCCCTTGCCCTCCCTCCCTGTCTGTTGCTCTGAAGTCCCTGCCTGTAACAGGGCTTCTCCCATCCCTGCCCTGCATCCTCTCTGGCTTGCCTCCTTTCTTTCTGGCTCCAGGGTGTCAGACTCCAGTCAAGAGTCCACACTACCCGGCCCTAACACTCACCTTTTCCCAGGGCTGTTCCCAGCTCTTTCTTTCCATAGTGACCTGAAATGGAGGTGGGTGGGTTGAGAGGCTACAGGAGTCCTGAGTCTCAGGCTCACCGGCCCTTCCCACATACACCATATCTTCTTACACTCTCAGTGCAACACCACGTCACAGGCAAAAGATGTTCCTAATCTAGGACCACACACCTCTTTCCAAATTACAGGGCAGGACTAGGTCACCTCAGACTCCACAGGACAAGGCTGTAGCCACGGATGCTGGTTTTATGGCAGAGCCATTTCTTTTCCAGTCTCCTGAGAGCAGAACTTTGACATGGGGCCTTCATCGACACTGTAACATAGCAACTGTCCCAGTGACAGCAGCAGACACTGTCTCCAACTTCCGCTTGAGTACTAGGCCTGTGTAATTGCCTCCTGGGTAATACCACTGTGATCCATCTGATGACAACGTTCATCCCAAGCCTGATTCCTCTTCTCTATCCCAGGACCTATTTGATGTCATCCGCGCCATTCTGGAATTACTTGGTCAGAGCCTAGAGTTTTGTCTGGCTTTCTACTGCCCTTGCCTCAGCCCTCAGCCTCTGACTCCTCTGACTTTCTCACAGAGCCATGATCACTTTCACTGTAGCTGTCTGTGGTGCAAGGTCTTTCTTCAGAGCTCATGTCCACTGCAGCATTGTGTTAGGTTTTGTACTGTGGCAAATGCTTGGAAGAAACAGTTTTTGAGGGTTTATGTTGCCTCAGGGTTTCAGACATTTCTGTTCGAGGTAACTGAATGCACACTTGGGGCTGAGGTCAGACAGGACTGTGGTAGCAATGTGTTGCTTCACTGCAACTAGGAAAGATGGTGACCACAGAGTCAGGCACGGAAATAAAAGTGAGGAGCAGGCAATAGATATTCTTGAAAGGCCCATTCTAGCTGACCTGTTTTGTTCCACCAAGCCCAACCTCCAAAAATATCCATTATTTTTGCAGTAATACCATAAAACTATGTATCCATCCATGGGTCAGTCATTGGTAGAGTCAGATCATCCATGACTCAAGTCCCAGTCAATGATTCAACCACCAAGGAGGCTAAGTCTTCAACTAAGTCTTTGGGGGAAAGTGTTCATCTCCAGCTCATTACATTCCACCCTTGGTCCCAACAGACTCATACCTGCATGATAATAAGAACTGCACCCAATTTATTTCCCAGAGTCCACAGAGCCTATCTAGTTCCTAGATTGCTTAAATGTCCAGAGTCTTTTCCAAGATGCAGTGAAGACCCTTCGATGTGAGCCTCTGCAAACATAAAAATACAATTATGTATTTTCAGCATCCAGTGGTATAATGTGGTACACGTTCCTACACTAAAAAGAAAGGATAGACACATGCGAGGGAGAGATGAGACCAGTGTAAGATCAAAACCCAGCAAGGGAAATAATGGCACAGCATAAGCTCCCAAGAGCCTCTAGCCTATACGCCCTGCCAACCGAAGGCCTCATGGCCTCTCTCTCTTGCTTCTTGCCTGCTGCTTCCCCCACTCCGCCCTCCCCACCCCACCTCTTTCCACATCCTGCCTTCCCTGGCATCCTTAACTTCATTCCCACAGTTCATGCCCCACCCTCTCAGGGCTTCACACATACTGATCCTATCCCCACTACACTTTGCCTGGCCCCTCGGGGATATTTTTGAAATCTGGTTGGAAGCCACTGAGCCCCATCACTCTTACTTACACTGTGCACTCCCACAAACTCACCTCCATGCAGACATCTTCAGCGTCTGTCACCAGCTCAAGCAGTTGTCAACTGTCAGCCCCCCTTGACCATGTCTACAGTGGTCTCAGAGTGCCTGGATGGGTGAGCATGGTGAGATTAACTCTGGGGAAACAACCATCTAGGTCCTGTAAGAGTGAGGTGTCCCCGGTGCCCTGTTTCCTCAGGGGAACAAAATCTTTAAAGTTCATAGTTCCCCTTTTCAGACTATGATAGATGTGTCTTGATGATTCCCAAGACACCTTCAAATTATGGTTCCTGTTGTCTAAACGCAGCATGTCTGACTTTTTTCTGGGACCTCTGATCCCTTTAGGAACCATGCCTTTCTTAGCATGGTTCGAAATACGAGGGCTTTTTCTGACCAGCCTATACGTTTGTCAAATATTTATGCTCTGATTTTGTTCTTGATACCGACTATAAACCTGACTGAAACCAGCCAGGGACACTCTGCTGTGAGCTGAATGTTGTGCTTCTTTGATATGTCCTCTGTCCCACTGATTTGGTTACGTCCTTTGTCTTAAACTTCTCTGGACATGGGCAAAATATAGACAAACTTGTTGGCACGTTGCGACAGCAATGGATGATAACTCCAGTTCCCAAGAGTCTTGTTTTACACTTGAAGCCTCTCAAGTATGATCTGAAACCTTGTTGGCTTTCTGTCCCAAGCTCCCATGAGAACTCACAGGAAGCCCCACTCACAGCATTCCAGGTTTTGTTATCCCAGTTCTCCAAACACCTCCCAGAAACCATTTTTAAAGACACATGAGCCACCTAGCCAGGAACAGTCACAGCACAGGGCTCCCGTCTCCTTAGCAATTTCTGTGTTAGTTCCTCATGGCCCCGAGAAATACCTGGACATCTGAAAGAGAAAGCAGCTCTGTTCTGGTCTGTGATTGCACGGGTTTCTGTGTGGGGATGACCTGCCTGTTAGTGAGGCTTGTGCTGAAGCAGATCACGGGAGACGGGACATGACAAGCAAAGCTGCTCATTCCATGGTGACCAGGAATCAGTTAGAGAAAAGCCTGGAGCAAGAGGGACCCTAGCGACTCACATAGGACACCAAAGGCTTTACAGTCTCCTGGTACTCTCTTCAAGCAGGAATTCATTGACCAGGTCAGAGACCTCTCAGTCATCCCATACAGAGGCTGGAAACCTACTAGGTTTTTTCTGGGGTGCAGAGGTCAGAGGAGGGAGCACTACATCCAGATTACAGCAATCACTCATCCCAGGCTGAATCCAGTGCATTCAGATGGTCAGCATCTTACAGCACATGGGACCCACCTTGCCTCCTCTCCCCACAGCTCTCCAGTGTCCTGCCCACAGCCACTACTCTGTCTGCACGCGATCCTGCCAGGGCTCCTGTGCTGCTCTCTCGGGCCTCACTGGCTGCACCACCCGCTGCTTTGAAGGCTGTGAGTGCGATGATCACTTCCTGCTTTCCCAGGGTGTGTGCATTCCTGCCCAGGACTGCGGCTGCGTCCACCATGGCCAATATTTGCCGGTGAGTGGGGACTCTGAGCAGGCAGTGTGGGTGGAGGAACTGGGGTGACATTCAGAGCTGCTGCGCTCTGGGCCTCTGTTCAAGCACTGGGACACGGAGGGCCACCACCTCTCCCAGCTGTGACTGCTGGACTGATCACCCCAGGCTCAGCAGGTCATATGTGAGAGCTTAGTTTCCTGCAGTTCTGGAGACCAGGAGTCAAAGGTCAGACTCACTGCACTGACATCAAAGTGATAGAAGGGGACCCTGGATTGTCTTAAGAGGACAATCTAGTCCTTGCCTCTCCCACACCCCTGGTGGCTTCGGTCAGTCCTTGGCTTGGTCACACCGCTCCACTGCTCTGTGTGACATAACACCTCACTGGAGTTCTTTTATGAATGCCCATGGGATTTCCCATCTAGATAACCAGGATAAATTCTCCATCTAAACAGTGTTAGTCACACTGCAAATGCGTTTCCACTGAAGGTAGCATGCCTGCTCCCAAGAAGTGGGGATTTCTGTTTTGCTGTGTGGCCATTCCTCCACTACCCTTCCCTCTCTGAACTCCTTCACCTGCAGAACGGCTTAGTCAGCATCCTGGCTCCATAGGCATCTGGTGCTCAGGACAGCTGGTACCCAGTGAGGGTCCGTCTCATCCTCCCATGCATCCCACTCAGCCAAAAGAATGGAATTCATAATAGTGCAGTGGGTGGCTCAGCTACCAATCATTCAACAGTGTGATTTGGGATTTGTTAATATTCTTATTCATGCTTTTTGAAAGATCTTTGTGTGTATAAGTCTGTTTGAAATGCTAATTCACTTTATATTCATAACAGTCCAACAAGAGAGATACATTTCCCATTTTGCAGAGAAAATGTGTACCACAGAGAATACTTACCAATTGCAAAGACAGCCAGACTTTTACTCCTTCCTCTGAGTCTCGCTGTCTGCTGGGAGTCAGCAGCCGCCTGAGACTCTCACAGACAGCTATGCTCCTCATCCCAGGCCGGCCTCCTTCCCTTCCCTCCTATCCTATCCCTGACCATCTACCTGCACCTCCCAATCTCACATTTAAAAATAAGGAAATTCATTTATATGACACAGATGACAATTATCAAAACCAGGAAAGTCATGTTATCTAATCTATAGACTTTAGCCATATTTCACCAGTTGTTCCAGTAAAGTCATCTACAGCAATTACATTTCTCTGGGCTAGGGACCAACTGAGGACTGGGCTCTCCTTGTTTCCATAAAAATCTGATGAACTCACCAGGTAGTGAAAGTAGCTAGCAAACAGGTTGTCGGCAGAGCCCACAACCAGAGACAAGGGCTGACCCACAACGAGAGACGAACTGCGGGAGCAGAGGAACCTCGCTAAGCATTGAGAAGGAGCAGCTGGCCAGGGAGGGACACTGGGGAAGGTTCATGTGTTGTGAGCCCACCAGAGACCACCACACAGACACACTCAAAGCTGAAAACAATCTCTGCTGTCAGCCAGCATCAGCCTGGGGAACTTGGCCAAGTCTGGTAGCCCCGAGCCTTACAGCCCTTTGTCTTTTATGTTCTAAAATCACATCCTGGTTGTCATACTTCAGTTAGTGAGAGGCAGAACTGCTAAAGCCAAAAGACAAGGTCAGCGCATTTAGGGACTTTTCTGGATCTGGGCACTAGGTCTTTGTTTCCATTTTGGCAAGTATTGGGGCCTTTGTGCTGGGTCTGAAGGTCAGAATGGTGTCTCTAACACGGTATCAGTTATGCTAAAGTCTAGGGGCTGTTTCACAAGGAAATGCATTCCCAGGGCACTGTCCTCTGTGCTGTGGCCACACACTGTGTGGGATACACAAAACTGCGTATGAAGTTAGCTTTTGCAGTGTTGCAAATCATTCCTAATGTGTTGCTCTAGGCTGATTCTATTTGTCTTATAACTCTGTTTCCAGAACGGGCCAAGGATTCCACCATCTCCTCACCTTGCCTTGTGCGTCATACTCACCTGATAGGTCGAGTGAAGATTGTTTGGTTTCTAGACTAATGTATCTGCTTCATTGGTGTAGAAACCACCTGATGCAAGTTACTTTGAGGAGAAAATAGGTAGATGACGCTTGCAGTTTTGGAGGCTAGAAATCTAAAGAGCATTCGTAATGGAGGTTCTCATGAAGCCGCCTCAGCTGCATAGCACCATGGGTGGGGTATGAGTCTCCCTGTCCTTAAAGAGCTGTCAGATCCAAGGGGAAAGCCACCCTGGATCAATCACGAGGGTTCTTTCTTGGTGACTTTATTAATCTAGTCACCTCCCAAAGTCCTCACTTCTAAATACAAAGCTTCCAACCTCTTCCTACATAATGCCTTAGGAATAAACTCTTGCACGGGTTCAGGTAGACAAGCCGTATTGAAACCATATCAGGTAGCCTGAGTCAGGACCGTTGTCTCCGTGTGGTCTTTCATTCTCCAGTTGCTAGCTCAGGCTTGTGCTCTCTGTAACTGGGCACAGTCTGAGGCACAGACAGAATTGTGACAGGGTGGGCTGTCATAGCGCTTGAGTCAAGACATGAACTCCACGCAGCCTGGCCTCTGCTGTGTTTTATTTACAAGTCACAGGCTGAGGACCATTGAGACTCCTGGGTAGAGGACACACAAGCCATTTCTATCTGGGAACTCTGCAGTTTCCCTCTGTGTGAATGCACACCATCCGTCCCTCTCTGTGCACAGGTGAACTCCTCACTGATGTCCTCAGACTGCAGCGAGCTCTGTTGCTGTTCTGCAAGCACCGGCCTGACATGCCATGCAGCTGGTTGCCCATCTGGCCATGTCTGTGAGATCCAAGCTGGAGTCCGGAAGTGCCAGGCTGCCCATGGTCTCTGTTCCGTCTCTGTGGGTGCCAATCTCACTACCTTTGATGGCGCTCACAATGCCATCAGCTCCCCTGGTGTCTATGAGCTTTCTTCTCGCTGCCCGGGATTCGTGAAGAATGTGCCCTGGTACCGTGTGCTTGCTGATGTCCAGCCTTGCCAGGGCAATGACAACGTCGTGGGTGAGGTCCACATCTTCTTCCAGGACGGCATGGTGACTGTGACCCCAAGCAAGGGCGTGTGGGTAAGTGAGGGCAGGGCCGTCTTCGCTGGCTTTCCTTCTTCCTGTCACAGTGTCCTACCTCCTGGCTACCTTGCAGTCTGTTTTCTTCATCCAGGTCTCTGCACTTTTCTCTGGATTTGTACCTGTCTCTCCATGTCAGCCTGGGTCCCTCTCCTTGGCCTGAGTTCTTACATTCAAGTCACAGGCTAGCTTTGCTGTTGATTTTGATCCAGACTCCACTGGTTAGCAGTGACAGGAAACCAAATACAAACCTGAGGGCTGAGGGGAAATGAATAGACTGGCTCCATATCTGGGAAACCCAGAGACGCCCCCCAGAAGTGTCTGCACCCAGACAGTTCAGTTACACTGTCGGAGTTTTTACCTCTAGGTTTCTGACTTGTTTACCACTCGATCAACTCCATTCTCAGAGTTTCCTCTGAGAGGGGCAAAGTGTAGCCAGCATCTACCCTGGGCTTGTAGTCTGCCAGCTTTGTCCCTGAGCACAAAGTGACCCAAAGAAGGTCCCCACAGTGCATCTCACGAGGCAGGTTTGGAACATATGCCCACTCCTGGAATTAATCACTGTGATCTTAAACGTTGAATGCTACGATTGGCCAGGCTGGGGTCACATGGGTTCCCTCTGAGCCATTCTCAGGGAGGTACCATGATTCCCTCAGAGGATTAAGCAGAGAGTTGTGCTATAGTTGTGCTGATAGCTTAGAAATATTCCAGAAAAGGGATACAAGCAAAACCAGCAAGAGGGAGGGAGCCACCCAGTGCAACCCTAGGGACACAGCCACTCCCTCCAAAGAGACCCCTACTCCTGGAATCACACAGAGTCCTCAAATCCTCTGCCAATAGTCATGGCAAAGCCTGGGAAATATTTTCAGGGGAATTCATGTAAGCATCAGTTCAAGTGTCCATTGTTGCTGGTCACATCAGCACTGTCTGCCTAGCATGGACAAAGCTTTCAGGAGGAACCTACAAGCAACCAGCACTGTTGCCAGCCTGAGAGGGTAGGCACAGGTCATCAGGGATCCTTCCCAGTCCGGACCACTTCTGCCAGTACCCAGAGCACAGCCCGGTAGCCTGGAGGTACCATGAAATCTTGGCGTTTGTGAATAAACACAGCCCTTCTCTGTGTGCCAGGCCCTGTGCTGGCACACCGATGTCACTCTTCCTGCAAAGTGTGCAGCCCCTGAGTCTCCGCGTACCCCTTTCTGTATCCATCCTCGTCTGTATCTTTTCCCCTCCCTCCTTGCTCCTGGCGCCTATATCCACTCATTCTTTGGTCCTTTCTTCCTGGCTCCCTCCCTCCCTCTCTCCCACCCGCCCATCTGTTTCTTCAGATCTGTATATATCTTTCCCATCTGTGTATCTATGTTCCAAATTGTGTGACAGAGAAACTCAAGTGCAAACACATTTGAGAAAAGAGTGGGAACATGTCCTTACAAGAAATTTCACGGGGGCAGGGGAATCTTACATCAGAAAGCATAATCCATAAGGAGAACAGACAGGAGTTGGAAAGCAATCACAGAGCTACTGAGTCTACAGTCTTTGAGAAGAAACTGAGAAATTCCTACATGATTATTATATTGCTAGGATCGTTATCTTCATTCAGGCATAAGTCAAAAAAAAATAGTTGATAAAGTTGCTTTAGTTAGAGATCGAGTTACTTATAGACAATCTGGAGAGTCATTGTGAAGCTCTAACTTCATAGTTTAAGCCTGGGATTCCTGATTTAGCTGTCTGGTTTAAAAAAGGAAAAAGTGTTGTACCAGCCTTAGAAAGTTGTAGAGAGACACTTTGGGTCATCTCTCCTCCGCCTCTGCCTCCTCCTCCTCCTCCTCCTCCTCCTCTTCTTTCTCTTCCTCCTCTTCTTCTTCCTCCTCCCCCTCCTCCTCTTCTTCTTCCTATCCTTACCAATGTATACAGAAAGATATTCTCCAAAGATTAATAAGTTACTATTGGGCCAGTCAAATGGTCTGGTGGGGAAACAAGCTACCAAGCCTGATGGGATCTGAATTGGATACCTGGAACCCACAGGGTGGAAGGCAGGAACCAACTCCCACAAGTTGCCAAATGGCCTCCATACTTGTATCATGGCAGGTGCATACACATAAATTAATTAATTAATCTTATGTTAGAGCAGTAGAGCTCTGTGTAGACACACCCCCTAGCTGTCTCCTCACCTGTCATCCTCCATGTAACCCTCCTCTCTCCCAGCACTTGCCCCTTAGCTTGAACCGTCACTGTGCACGAGGACTCCAGCCTTGGTGACCCCTCAGCTCTTCTGTCACTCAAGTCTCACTTCTTCATTTCCCCTCCCCCTCCACCAGGTGAATGGTCGCCGAGTGGATCTCCCAGCTACTGTGTTAACATCTGTGTCTGTGAGGAAGATGCCCGATGGCTCCATGTTTGTCCACCAGAAGGCCGGGGTCCAGGTGTGGCTTGGAAAAGACGGGCACCTGGATGTGATGGTTGGTGATGACCACGCAGCCATGCTGTGTGGGGCCTGTGGAAACTTTGATGGGGACCAAGCCAATGATACACATGATTCTCAGGGGAAGACATCGGTAGAGAAGTGGAGAGCACAGGACTTCTCCCCATGGTGAGGATGGAGAATGGAAGCCAGACTTTGGGGAACTAGGGAAGGAGGTAGTGTGGGTGGATGCTTAGTCTACAGGATCAAGTGCTAAGTGTCTGTCTCTTGCAGTTCCAACTGATCAGTCACCACTGGCAGTGAAGACATCAAGACCTGCTCCCTCCCAGAAGTTACAATGATTGGAAGATGTCTTGTGTGTCCCTTCCCTGTCCCTCCCCCTTTGCTGAGCCACTGAGGCCAAACCTGGAAGCATTAAGTAAATATCTAGACCCAGAGTGTGTGTCTCCTGCTGTTTCCCCAATGTTCTCCCCACTATGGGGGATGTGGAGGATGAAGAGTCTTTATTAGAAGATGAAAGACTGCATGCATGAGTGCATGTGCAGATGAAGGGTCAGATGGCCAGAGTGGGAGAGACATGGGAGATTGAGAGTCACAGAATGGATGGTTAGAGGCTTGGATGGATGAAATGGTGAAGGGCTGGATGGGAGAAGAGGCGATGGGTGGAGAGAGAAAGACAGACTGGCCTCGCCATTTATAAGCCCAGTTTCTCTCTGACTTGGTTTCATCACCTTTAAACAGGGGGAGAGCTAGTGTTTTCCCATAGAGTTAGAGAAAGGATTCAATTCCTGAATCCAATCAAGAAGGCAAAATGAACAGAAAAGTTGATGGAGACCATTGAAAGCCGAGTGGAACACACATACACAAAGCAGGTAGGCTATCAAAGCCTGTTGCTGGTCATTACAATGACAGAAAATGGATGCACCACTGGCTTTAGTACCATGGAAGTCTTTTGCGACTTTTGGTCAACTGACAGAAGGAAAAGCCTTATTGGAATTGGTCCAAGAAATAGAGATGGACTAAAGACAGCAAGTACAAAAGTTTCCTCCAGAGAGTTTCATTAGGAACCAGCCAGAGTGGGCCTGTGTTTCTCTCCACCACGTTCAGCTTCCAGCATGCAGGAACAGGGTAGTTGGGGAGCTGGAGTCAGTTTACCGTCTGAGATGTGAGTAAAGGTGTGTGAAGATGAGGGTGGTGTGGGGTGGGCGCTGAGGACAGCGTGGGCATGAGGAGGTGCAGGGTCACAGATTATGGACAGCTTAGTGGGAGCTGGGACTGAAGGATGTTTGGAGTATCGGTGCTCAAGAGAGCAAGGCGCAGAGCTGAAAGCTGGTGGGCAGAAAGGGACATGCCTGGAACCGAGGCTCTCTCTGGAGGGGGCTGTAGATCAGTAGCTGATGCTGTCTAGAGATAAGTAATTCCTCCCAACAGGCTGGGATCTCTGAGACTATCACAGCTCCACACAATTCCCAGCATGCAGCACGAGTGTGACCATGGGATTGACAGCTTGGTTTGAGGACATGATCGCTGGAGAAGAGGAAAGCAAGGTGCTGAGAAGCCACGGCATTCACAGAATGTACTTGAGTTTGGAGAAGAATCATAATTGGAGGAGCGTTTTGGGAAAGCTCGAAGTTAGTGATGCTAATACATAGTGATGCTTATAACTATATAAGGATGGAGTACATCTTTCAGTAACTGTAGACTTCAGTATTAGAGGTTAAAGGATGAGGGAGAAAGAAGGATACCAACGTGGCATTGAAGAGCATGGGTTGGGAGTCTTATCCCTCCTACCTGTGCAGTGCGCGAGAGGGTGGACTAGAAGTAAACTGTTACTGTCTCACAGGGCAGGGTGGGAAGCCAGCTCTTCAAAGGAGAACAAGGGATCGGTAGAGCAGAAAGTGAAAAGAAGCTTCAGAAGGTGTTACTGTGTGGATAGGAAATGTCCCTCACACTGTCATGTCATGGCTCAGCCTCAAACGCAGTGTTCAGAGGTGGCCAGAGAGATCCTCATTTCCTTCATTCTCAAAGGAAAGAATTCAGCTGGGAAACACTAGCACATTAAGCTCAAGTATATTTGGCAAAGCAAAGCAATAACACACAGCAAAGCGCTTAGCGAGGGCTGGCCGGAAATGGGGAAGCAGCAAGAAATCACCGGTTTACTATCTTTGTAAAAAAGCGTTATGAATATTTATCAGTAGACATTCGTGAGGATAAGATGACCTTTTTTTTTCTCCCACATCATTGTACAACAGTTCATCCTTTTAAAGTATTTCTTCCTATGAGGCAGAAGGACAAAGTTGCAATTCGAACTATAGTATACTGAAGGTCAGGGCCTTTGGATGGTGCTGACCCTCCACTCGCATTCGAAACACTTGGGAAAATCCCTCAGGTCTTTGTTTCTAATAACGTGGGAAGAGCCTAACTTTAGCTTCAAAAATGCTCGATCACCAGGGCTCATTTTGACAATCAGTAGCCACAGCCTCCAAGATATAGCTGCTGTTTCAGGGCTCATTTTGACAATCAGTAGCCACAGCCTCCAAGATATAGCTGCTGTTTCTTCTACCATGTCTAACCCCGTGCCTACCTGGTCGCATTCCTTCCCTCAAATCAATATGGATCATAATATTTTTATAAGAGAGCAAAGTAGATGTCTCTTCCTTCAGTAACTTAAGACTTAGGATAGACATAGACCCTACCTATGGACCCAATGTCCTTGCTGTCTATGTTGGTAACCGAAGCAGTTAGGTAAAATATGGAGATATGTTGGTATAAATAGCTGCTTATTTTGATGGCTGGAAAGTCCCACAAAAATTCTGTCTTGTTTGATCTACTATAGAGTATGAGGTCTCAAGATCTGGTCCAGGAGAGATGGATCAATATCTTCATTGTAAGCTGAATCTATTGAATTCTGAAAGAACCAAACCAGGACTGCCATTAAAGGATGCAGGGACCAAAATTGCAGGGGGGCGGGGAATGCATATTACTAGGTGGATAGAGAAGCCAACCATGGTCATATCCATTTAAGGAATAGTTAGGAAATTCTAGCCATGAGAAGACGAGACCTGGGGACAGGAACATCCAGGAGGGAAGAGAACAGGAATCAAAAGCTGCTGTACCATAAGGAAGATCCAGATGTTCGTTTGCATGTTCTCCATGTCTGTTTGTCCCCATGAAGCAAAGGGAACCAGAATGGGAGATGGATTTGACTGTGATCATTGAGTATGTGCTAGCTACTTAGTGACACCCTGAGGGTCCTTGGGCCTGAATGAAAGTCAGTGGATATATTTTGAAGATTAGAAGAAAGCAGAGACTGCAGATTGAGCCTGAGGATAAGTATGGCAGACCTAGCTGTGGTGATAGTTCCCCGAGTGGTAACAGAGGAAATTCCAAACAGAGGGTGGATTCTTAGTCACTCAGGGTCAGATGAATTTGTTTTTTGTTAGCATTCTGTCTAAACTCCACCCCACAGTTACCTGGCAACAGCCAAGTAGATCTGACCCACTATAAAAGGGGTTGCTTGCCCCCTCCTTGCTCTCTTGCTCTCTTGATCTCTTGCTTCTCTCCGGTCCCCCTTTCCCTTCCCCATTCCCTTCCTTCCCCCCTCTCTCCATGTGCCCATGACCATAGTTGGCTCCTACTTCTCTACTCTCTCTGCCTTTCTCTGCCTCTACTACCCTCTTAACTCCCCTCCCCACGCCCTGAATAAACTCTATTCTATACTATACCCTTGGTGTGGCTAGTCCCTCAGGGGAAGGGATGCCTCAGCATGGGCCCACCGAGACATCCCCTTCCCCCATAACTCACCACACCTCCATAGAACATATTCCCCCTTCTCTCTTTATCTTTTTATAAACACATCAGTTTTTAAGAGAAAAAAATACAGTAACTTAAAAGAATTTTCATAACAGTCAAAAAAGTTTTTGTTCAGTGATGCACAGATACAGGTGGGCCCAAATATTATCCAAACACATCCCATGAGGAAAATCCCAAAAGCAAGCGTTGTGGTCATGAGTCCACAGGTATTAAGTTTGGCCCTGTGGATTCCTTTTAAAGAAGATATGTAAGCTCTCAATTGTTTCTGCTCTGAATAGGACTCATCATGAGCACTTTCTGGAAAATGGGATTTTATGAAGGACAGGTGAATCAAATTAGTAGTGCTCTGGGTGTCTGACAGCCATTGAAAAACTTAAAGGGACCATGTACTGTGTAACGCTCCCCTCTGGACCCTGGATTAGCACAGACCACACCCAAACACCAACTTCCAAGTACAGACCAAACACAATTATTAAGCAAGGCAAAAAGACAAGGGAGCTGACTCTGAAACGGGCAGAAACAGCAGCAAATCGTTTCACACATGTTAATTTTAAGAAGGAAAATGGGGAGGTCTGTGTTGGTAAATTCTGGTTGGGTATTTTACTTAGGGTAGTCAAAATAATGTATTTTGGTGGCTGGACCTTGATGTTTTGAGAGTTGGACCTTGGTAATCAGTCTCAGGAATGAGTCAGGCATGACAAAGTGGCCAAATAAGAAATGGACCTTGGGGGCTAGCTTTAGGAATGTAATCTAATAGTTTAACAAGGTAGGGGGAAGGGGAAAGCGCAAAGCCTTTAGGTGCCATGTTTGCTGTGTTTGGGCCTGTGTTTTCAGGTCTGCTAGCGCCCTTTAGGACTAGGGTGACAATCAGGAGTGCCTTAAGGGTATTCAGCTCAACCAGGCCAAGGTCAGCATCCTGGTTGGGCTCTTGTAGAATCTTTAATTTTATCAATTAACTTTCTATCACATATGTGGGGAAAATGAGAGCTTGATCAAGCATTATGTGATCAGATGGCAATGTGTGGGAGTTGGTTTTCTCCTTCACCAAGAGTGTCCCATGGATTAAACTCAGGTAGCTGGGGTTGGGGGGAAGTGTTATTCCCAGCTAAACTGTCTCCCTGGTCCTAACTTCACTTTTATACTTTTTTTTATACTTAAGTTATACTTTTCTGTTGGGTATTTGAGGCCATGCAAGAGACCAACAATTAATCTTTTCTTGTTTTTTACTGTTAAGATAATCAGGACTCAGCTGGGAGTAGTGGCACATGCTTTTAATCGCAGCAGGTGGATCTCTGTGAGGCCAACCTGATCTCCAAATCGAGTTCCAGGACAGCCAAGGCTACACAAAGAAACCCTGTCTCAAAACAGAAAAAACAAAACAGATAATCAAGAGTTAGTACAGTCACTCTTGGAGCCTTGGGAGGTGCCCCTTGGATTCATTGGCCTTTCCTCCAGCAGTTGTGCTCAATGTCTCAGGGTCTTCCTGATCACGTGGTTTCTCTTGGACTCATTGGGGACATTTCTTCCTTCAGTGGCTCTCTTTATAGGACCTATGCAGTTTCCATGGAGACCCTGGTGACTCCATGGCCTCTCTGATCAACCAAAGAGGTGACTTATCCGAGGTTTAGGGCCACTTTAGAGAACGCATGTCGTCTCCTAGGTCCTGGATCGCCTTGCAGAGCAACGGACACATTGTGGGTGTCCTCTTAGTCCCTGAATCCTCTTTGACTTTGACCTCCAAGCTTTAGTTGAACTCCCAAAGGAAACTTTCAGTTCTCCTGAAGAGGACATGGTGGGCCTTCATCCAACTCTCCCAGAACACTCAAAATAAACATGGCTTTAAGTAAGTCCTGATTTTATTAAAGACTCAGGTTCCTACACAGTTAAAAAGCCTGATAAGCCACAGAAAACACAAGTAATTATCTTGATAAACATGGAATATTTGTATATTTGTTCTTTAAGCCAGTTCTTATAAACGTTACCAAGAACAGATCAATATCTTAAGAAAACCTCCTTGTTCTAAATAGAGAACCAGGCTTCAGTTTTATAACAGTGTGCTGAGTTTGGACTGTAAGAAATTTAAACCCTTTCGAAAAATGCTTTTGTTTTTTGAGATAGATTTTCTCTGGGTAGTCCTGGCTGTCATGGAACTCACTCTGTAAACCAGGCTGGCCTTGAACTCACAGAGATCTGTCTCCTCTGCCTCCCAAGTGCTAGAATCAAAGTGTGTGTCTGTGTGTGTGTGTGTCTGTGTGTGTGTGTGTGTGTGTGAGAGAGAGAGAGAGAGAGAGATCCCTGAAGTTCCATTACCCTCTTATCTGGACCTTTCGCAACATGACTTGTTCAAAAATATATTTATCCTTTCTTACCAAAAACACATCCAATGTCCTTTTCTACATCTATCCCCTACTTTTTGGCTCCTTTCTACAACTGTGCCTTTCCTTAAGGAGACAGAGCAACACCACAATGTGTACCAGCTTATTCAAAGGAAGCCAGGTGCTGGCTTCAGCAGCACATATAATAAACTGAGCACAGAGAAGATTGGTGTCCTCTCTGCATAAGGATGACACACAAATTTGTGAGACATTCCATATTTTTATGAACTTGATTTTATGAACTTGATTACATGGCCTTTCTGAGTCTGAGTTTCCTTATATAATAATGGTTAATGCCCTATTAGTCCCTAGGGTTACTCTGATGATTAACTGGTAATATATAAAGCCACTGGGGGGAAAACGTGAAAAAAGGGACATTGAGCTCAAATCACATTTATGGCAGAATAAAAGAAACTACAGTTACCTGTCCTCGTGACGTTAGAGTATAAGGTTCTTGTCTACTGAGGGTCTTGGGCAGAATCTTCTTCCACTTCAGAGCTAACACAACTAGTATGTTAAATTCCAGTAAGGGTATCCAGTGATAACAATGCTCTCAAAGGACAAAGGACACTGAACTGAAAAAAAAAAAAAAACAAAAAAACCTCACTACCAACAATTTGCAAGAAAAAGTAGAAGGAAGAGGAAATACACGAAGAAAAACAAAATTTTGTGAGGCACCCCTGTAACTGTAGCTTAGGGTACTGCAGGTTTCCCTGTGGGGCTAGAGGACTTAGCACATGATTATTTTTTTCATGGAAGACCCAAGGGAGAGAGAACACAGTGGTACGAGCTGAACAGGAGCCTCACTATTGAGTCTATAATAGAAAGATGGGCCCAGAACATTTGTCCTTTTTACAGTATTTTCCACTTAACAGAGAATTAGCTAGTGGTGATCCATGAATCTGTGCATCGCAGTGGCTTGGAATTGGCCCCCTGGTCCCGGCATCTGCAGTCTCTCAGAGCCAGCCCTTTTTGGATTTAAGGTCCAGGGGTGTAGATCTCAGGATGTAGCGTCTGCCTAAGTATCCATCCTCCCATTTTCCCCTTTGCATGTTCATCCTTTCCAAAGAGGAATCATGAAAAGCTGTCAGGAGCTGGGGTGTTGGTGTTAGGGGAACTGTGTAATACTTTTCAAATGGTACCTTTATAAAATGAAATCATGCTTAAATTTAAACCAAATTTTTATCTGGTGACAAGTGCGTTAAGTAACAGAGGGACGGCTTGTGACCAGGAAGAAAGCATATGAGTCTGGCTCCAACTCGCAGCATTTACAGAGTTCAGGGCTGTGCTTTAAGGCCATAAAGATCTGAACACAAGGAACTTCTGTCCATTTGCCCAAGTTCGGGGAAAGGAGATACTAGAAGATAGTGTTTAAACCTGGGCTCCTGATCGTAGGCCAGGCCCACACACCCTCCAGTTTGTCGCATCCAAGCTGTTACAGAGAAGCCACAAGCGTTTTTCCCTTAAGCAACTGGAGTTCATATTTGGTTCGACTTTTTAATGATGTAGTCAAAGGGCCAGTCCTGGGGGTTGGAGGGCTGGTTCCACATCCAGAAGAGAAAAGTAGAACAATGTGAGAAGGAAGGAGGCTCTTAGTCATGCCTTCTGAGGGGGGTGAGAGTGAGAGCAGGCTCTCCATCCAAGGAGCCTTGGATCTAGTCACCCGCTTCCTTGTGCTTCCATATACACATACTGTAACTAAGGGACCAGGGTTGGATACGATTCCTGAGACTGGGAATCCCGCAAATTCTGTCCCCTTTTATTGTCCCCATGCCCCTAATTATGGCAAGGTCTGACAGTGCTCACCTGGGTAAGTAGCCAGATTGAAAGACCCAGAGAAAACCAAGTTAGAGCCTGTCCGAGCTGAGGTAAGCTGCACGGGCTCCTCCAGGGGACACACTGTAATTACACCACACCAGTGTGTCAGGCATCTGACTAAGCATGAGAGGAAGGGATAAGTTTAAGATCCTGGGCCTGCTTCAAGTAGGGCTGATAGTCAAACTACTCATGCCCTACACACACACTCACACACACACACACACACACACACACACACACACACACACACACACATGGTCTACAAGAGACCATCTACAAGATGGCTGAACATCTGGCCATTTGGGGGGTTTTACACCTGTCAGAGGAAGAAATGAAATATTGAGGCTGGGTGGTGTGGACACTGAGCAAGGGCTGTGCGTGGGTCCAAATGAGAGACACATGGTTGTAAGACAGGTTCTGGAGGGCAAGACTGGCACCTTCCTGTGCACAGTGCTAATTTCTATGGGGTCACTTCAGAGCTGTCTCATCTGGCAGGGTCTCATGTGGCTGGCCTGGTTTTTGTCAAACACGATGAAGTAACTCAGGGCATTGCAGGGAAGACAAACCTCTGACAGCTGTGTTCTCTCAAGCAAGACATTATCATTCCATCTAACTCAGGAGTGGGCAGTGGAAATCTCCCGCAGTTCCCTGTACTAGAGGCATCGATTAAATGTTGGGTGGTCCTCCATAACAACAATGGGGGGGCTCAGTCCTGCTGCTGCCTGAGAAGACCCTCCTCAAAGACCGCAACTCACACAAAGCAAGGTCCTCGAAATACCCACAGAAAAAGAATTGCAGAACAAGCCAGAGTAGAGAGTTACACACTCAGACTGAGACTCTCTCGGAAAGTTTGGCCCTGAGATACTCATACTGCTATCTGAGCTATATAGTTATGCAGGGATAACAACAAGAAATCCTAAGTTTGATATTTACGTAAAATGGTTTATGCATATTTATGAGGTGGATAGAATAGGTATGGGGTAAGGTGACCTTTTCCCTCACAAATCATAGCAGATTGGATCTCCAATTTATAGCTTTTTTCCCCATGAGCCTCTCCCAAGGCCCTCAAGAGAGGGTCTAAACCACAAAATAGAAGGTATTGTAATTAAGCCAGGCTCCTTTGAGGACGCAGAGCCTTCATTTGAGTGCATGCGCAGTAGCTGAGGAAGGTCCCTGGCACCTTAGCTTCAACACAGCAGAAAGACCTTACCTGTAGCTTCTCATAACAGGACCTTCAACTCAAGAGTACGTTAGCCTGTTGGGGACAAAGCTACAAAATACTACACAGTTTCCTTCACTTCACATCTGTCTTCCCAGCTTCAATTTCCCCAATTGAATTGTGTTGGTATTGACAATATCAGTGGATTAATTCATCAGTACACTTAAAATTTTATGGAATTTTTGATAGGTTGTACAACTAAGAGGCAGGGCCTGATTGAAGAAAGTAAGGCATGTCCTAAAATTGTATATTTATCTATCTATCTGTCTATCTATCTATCTATCTATCTACCTATCTATCATCTATCACGTAGCTAGCTAGCTATCATCTATCTACCTACCTACCTATCTTTTCTGCTACAATGTCCCACTGCTATGATGTTATTGACTTGCCACTGGCTGAAAAGCAATGGACCCAGGTGACCATGAACTAAAATCACCATCACCGTGAGTGAAAATAAACCTTCAGTTCTCCTCCTTAGGTTGTTTAATTCAGATACTTTTGCCACATCAGTGAAAAGTTCCTTACACAGAGGTGTTTAAACAAGTTAGTTAAAGAGCATTTCGAATTCATTCTATGACATTCCACCTCTGGTCCCAGTAGAGGCCTGGTCATCTGATAATGCAAAATGCCAAAATACATAATCCGAGAGTCCCCAAATGCTCAATGGTTGCAGTATTCATCAAAAGTCCAACAATCTCCTCTGTAACTCAAGGCACTGCTAGCTATGAGCCCTTAAGTAATAAAATGTTACATTCTTCCAGCACCCAACAGCATCGAGTAAATATTCTCCCTCTATGAAAAATGGTAACAAGGAAGGACTGGAGCAAAGACATACCCAAAACCAGCAGGGCAAATATTAGACACTGTAGCTACAGCCCAGAATTTAGAGCATATGACTGCATCATTGGCTCCACCCGGGTTCTCATGGGCTGGGTCATACACTCCGTGGCCTTGCCATTTGCAGCACACATGGCCTTTATTCCATCTGTCTCCAGTCAGTGCCGGAAGCCTTCCTTGACATATCTGCAATGCTCCCGGCACCACCAGCACCATCCTAAGGTGTACATTGCAACTTGGGGATCAGCTCCACTACCTCAGGCATTGACTTATGAGGACTCTGTCTCTGTTACATTGAGAGAACCTTTCTTCTGGAACCTTGGTGCAAGCCTCAGTAATCACCTTACCATTACAGTCTTCATGCATGCCTGCAGCCAGCACTATGCACATGATGCCAAGGTCTGCTACCAACTCAAGGTACTGATAAGTTCATTTGGACCATGGCTACAGTGGCCTCTTAGTTCCTGTGCCTCTGAACAGAGAAACATTTCTCTGTGGGGTTGTTTTGAGCAAGACACCTCGTCCTCTGCACATTTCTCTTTTTAAAGAAGATCCTTTCTATACATGTCATACCCTGAGAACTTCCATGGGAGGAGTATCTTCCATGGGAGGAGTATCTTCCTTGGGAGGAGTATCTTCCATGGGAGGAGTATCTTCCATGGGAGGAGTATCTTCCTTGAGGCACCTTCCCGATTGTGTGACGCCTCTCTTCAGTTGTACTGGTATTTTAAACAATTGCATCTGTTCTCACTCACCTTGTCTGTAGTTTTAAATGCTCTTGGGTTCCCAAACTTCACATTATTCCACTTCTCTGCCCTACTCTCTCTGTCTGCTCTCACTTTATACCTGACTAGAAGCAGCCGATGATAATTCCTCTAACAGATCACTCCATTACTTTGAGATTCAGCCTCAACTCAATTTTTCATGGGCAGCATGTAGCAAGGGTCTTTGACAGAATGAAGCATAAATAGCCTTTACCCCAATTCCCCATAACCTCGTGAGTACAGTCTCTATTGTCCACATTTCTATTAGCATTTTGGCTGACTTTGAATTTTTCCACCACATTAGCCCTATATGCTCAGCTATCACCCCCCAAACCCTTCCACAAGCCAGTTCCAAAACACAAGGTCAGGTTTAATTATACTAAAAGCTCCTCTTCTCTGGACCAATTTTCTGAGAGAAGCAATGAGAGAAGAAGAAGAGATTCCTTTGGATCCTGGTTTGAGGGAGCACAGTCTATCATGGTGCACAGGGCACTGTGGCTGGAGTGACTCCCTCCAAAGCAGGAGCACGGGTGGCTGGTTAGCTCAAGCAATAATCAGAGCAGGACAGAAACAGAGGCACGTATAACCTTCGAGGCTTGGCCCTAGTAGCTTGCTTTCATTTATGAGGCCTTATGTCCCAAATCTCATATTCCACAACTTCACAAACTTACTGGCAACCACATGTTAAAACACAATAGCCTGGGGAGGCATTTCAGAGTCAGCCAATGACATCATGGGTTGTACCAGACTGCATCTCAGAAAGCTCAAACTCCCTCTGCTACCGCTTCTGCAACCTGATATTCCATATCATATCTCAAGAACATACTCAGTTAGGTGAAAGGAAGGCATAGATTCACCTCAAAATTAGCCAGTTCCTTCTTCATGGAGAGAGATGGGTTAGGGGGCATCTCAAATACCAAACCAGATCATTTTCTGAGATGGAAACATCATGCCCTACACAAGAACCCATGCCAGGGCCTCAGACTATACATCCCTAGATAACTATACTATCTGGTATTTAGAAGCAAGATGTGGATGGCTTCAGACCAGGGATCAGCCCATGGGGACTGCAAGGAGCCAGAACCCGGATATGGACCTTTAGATATTGTTGTAAGTGAGGACTAAAGATCGGAATCTGGCCAGGAAGCCAACAAACATAACCAATGCTACATCACCCTTTGATCCCCACGATCTTGCTCGAGGAACCCAATCCACTGGCACACTACTCCCCAGCCGTCCCTCTAAAGATGGCACCCTCGCAAGACCAACATTTTCTATAGCTCCTGGGGTGCCACCACCAGCTGACCTCACACTCATCTCAGAACACGGGCTGTACACTTATCCTCTACCTTTCACAAGACTTCAGGACTCACTCTTCCCTCTGGCCTGAGATTAGCAGCCTCTTCCAGGAAGCTGGCATCATTGGCCTGGCAGGTGACCAATGGTGTGGCCTGAGGGAACAAGAAGCTGTACTGTATATCTCAGTCCATAGGCTGATCGTGCAGCTCCGGGACCTGCAGGTGAGAAGAGACGGGCTCTCTATGGAAGTACGATAGATAATCTCCTCTCTTGCCTTTCTTTCTAGACCTCCTAGCTTTTCCCTCAGGGCGTCTGAATACCCAGTTCTCCCATTCATTTCCCTGGCTTCTGAACCTCTGCTCACTCCCTGACATACTGGACAGGCAGCTCCCAAGGGCCTGCTCACACCTGGTCCTATCGACCCAACTTCCTTCCCTGCCCCAGCCTTCCTTGCTTCCAAGTAACCACTATGCTCCTAGGGACTGTCCCCCTTCTGTGATCTCCATGACAGTCTCCAACAGGACAGTAAGAGAGCCTTATATGAGCCTCCCTCTCTCCCTGCTGCAGACATGGGATCCCTGTGGAGCTGTTGGGCACTCTGGGCTGGAGCAACCCTCCTGTGGGGTAAGTCAGATTAAACCTCACCCATGTCCTGGGCCATGGGGCCATGGGGCCATGGGGCCATGGGAAACTGGCCTGCCTGGGTCGCATCTTTCCTTTGTAAACCTTTCATAAATCATGTCCCAGTCCCTCCCAGGCTAGCTGCAGTGGGAGTGAGAACCTGTGGGAAAATGAGGTGGGTGCCCCCACTCTGTGTTTGGAGTGCTGAAAGTCTACCTGCTTCGATTTTTTAAGTGATTTTTGTCTATACTTCCACAGTCATCAACTTCCCTTCATCCTCTTGTACAAACCACTAAGATCTATTAAAACAGGAACCATACTAGCAACTGAGTCTGGTCAGAACGTGTGCTCCCACAGGACTTTAAAAGAGTGGGTGCAGAGTCTGAGACTTCACATAAGCGTCAGCTAACCAACCAGTTTCAACAGAAAAGTAGAAGAGAAGATATAGCATCAAGAATAAATTGCCACAGCCAGGCATGGTGGTGCACGCCTTTTTATCCCAGCACTCGAGAGGCAGAGGCAGGTGGATCTCTGTGAGTTTGAGGCCAGCCTGGTCTACAGAGTGAGTTCCAGGGCAGCCAGGGCTACTTAGTTATTATACTAAGTGCAGTCAGCAAAAGAGAACAGTAGTACCTTGCTCCAGGTGAGAACGCCACTCCAGCGTCCACAGTCACCACCTGGACTATCTCACACCATTCTGTCCCTCGTCGAGCCCTCAGTGTCTGAGTTCAAGAGCTTCCTGAGCAAGGTGCTCAGGCTTTGGGGCAGCCAACGCCAGGAAGGCTCATAGGAGGATGCTGTATGTGTTAGGAAGGGAATGGGAGCATAGGGAGAATTACTTCAACGGGTTCTCAGGAAGGCCAAGGGGTTGGGTTTGTAACAGGGAGGAACTAGGTAACTGGACCCACAACTGCATTTTCTTCTGGGTTGACCCAGGAGGCCACAGTGGACCCCAGGAACACTGGTGGGGAAGAATTCCTCATGGCCTTCCTGCAGAATTCGCAGCCTGAGAACAGCAAGGCCTGTCTCTGCCTCTTCATGTCCGCTCTTTCAGAGAGTGCCACCTCTGTCTATCCTCACCCAGGCAGAGCATCCCTCACAGGAGGTCCTGGTGAGGTACAGAGTCAGCCATGGTCAACACAAATGTAAAGGCTAAGATGGATAGCTGCAATAGCTTCTGGCATTCAGTGGTGGGCCATTCTGACCACACCATATCAGAGTGACATTCCAAGCTAAGCCCAGCCTGGAAGAACTGATACTGCCATGCCCTGTTGAGGCCCTGCACGCGGAGGGCTTTGTGGCCATCTCCCATACTCTCCTTGGCCGCCTTCTCCCTGACCTTCCTGCTTATTCTTCTCCTGCTCCCAGGATCAGCTGACCTGTGCCCTTCTCACCTTTAGCATCCCTGACAGACTCCCTTAATTCTCTCCTGTTCCCCAGGAATAAGATTCAAAACATTTACCAACCACAGTGCCCCGGGGCTTACCAAGCAGAGCACAGCCCTCAGAATCCCCCACAGCTCAAGCATCAGCTGTTGTATGTTGGTTTGTGGTGAGGTTGTGGAGAAAGGGTCTTGGGGAGACCCAGGGAGCCAGGATGGAAGGGCTGGTCAAGGTTCTGATACTTTAGGAACTGATACAGTCATACTTGCTGCTGACAGCTTCTCTGCACTCCTCACTAGGACTGCAGATGCTCAAAGTCAGCAGATCCAGGGACAGGGACAGTGAGGACCCCGGGACGGGGCATCTCTGCGTTCCAGCCTCCCTGGGTGCTTCACAGGCTTTGACACAGTTAAGAAACAGAACCTGGGCCCCGTGTGCAACCCCAGGCTCAGCCCATTCCGAAGCTGCCACCGGACAGCTCAGGTGTTGTGAGGACACAGAGCCAGAGCCACAAGGCCTGGGGTCAACCCCAGCTGTGCCTGGGTGGCCTTTGGCCTGTCACCATCTCTCTAGGCGTCTTTCTAATAAGCTAACGCATGGAAAGTCCTTAAATTAGCTTGTGGCAAGACATCAGGGCGGTGCAGGGTGAGCTGTTGTGGAGAGAGGGGCTGGGGTCAGAAAGAGGGTTCTTGAGAACTGGAGGCCAACCAGGAAGGGCTGTTCCTTCCCAAATGGTCTTCTTCAAACTGGGAACCAAGACCCAGGGGTTCCTTATCCTGGCAAAGAAAAAGGGCAGCTCACATCAGGGGATGCTTTAGAAATGATCGGTGGAGTGGGAATGGGTGGACAATTAATTATATCAAGTAATACTGGATCCCTGGGTTCAGTTCCAAACCTTGCTTCCGTTTTAGCTTATTGAAACCTGACAACAGCCCTCTCCAACCTCTATGATGAAGCTTCCACTCTGGTGAATTAGAACATTTAGGCAAGAGCACTTATAATTTACACAATGTCCCATGCTTGGTGTCTTGGCTAGAGGCTGAGACCGTCTACACCATGATTTTCCCATTTTGCTTGTGTCTCTGGGCCTTCTTTCAAAAAAAAAATAATTGTGTGTGTGTGTGTGTGTGTGTGTGTGTGTGTGTGTGTGTTCTGCATGTGTGTATCTGTATCTATGCAGGTATGCGCACCCAGGCAAGCATGTGCATATCCACGTGTGTGAAGGTATGCACACCCCAGCATGCATGTGTAGGGGCCAGAGGCCAATGTCAGGAATCCTCCTCTGATCCCTTTCTGCCGTGTCTGTCTTTGAGATTCTGATGTTTATCTCTCAGTCAGGTAGACTGGCTAAGCAGTCAGCCCCTGGGATCTGCCTGCCATCACTCAGTCCTGTCCCACGGAGCTAACACACTTGCAACCATGCGCAGCTCTTACATGGCTGGAAGCTGAACTCGGGTCTTCCTGTTTACACAGCAAGGATCTACCCACACTGCCCCTGACCTGTTCTTCCTCTTCCCGTGCTTTGGCGATTTCAGCCAGGTGTGAAGAGGGATAAAGAAGTAGGAACAGTTGAATGTTTCAATAACTGGTCCTCACTCCTCTTCACTACCCGCCAATCCTCTGGGCCAAGCTGTGTTAAACCGTGGAGTCAGAAACCCTGGGAGAGGAGCTCTCTCCATGAGCCTGCAAACCCCGGTTTCCATGCCTGTAAAAAAGGTGGTCGTGAGCCAACCGCACACAGTCCACACCGTAGGAGGCCCCAGGTGTCCGACCTCAGGAACATCTCTAACTCCCACTCTTCCCTCCCCAGCTTGGCTCACTCCAACAGAGGCTTCCTGCCAAGGCGTTCGGTGTGCATCTGGGCAGCGCTGTCAGATGGTGAATGGGAAGGCCAGGTGTGTGGCAGAGCCCAGAGCTGTCTGCCGCGCCCAGGGTGATCCCCACTATACCACCTTCGATGGTCGTCGCTATGACATGATGGGCACCTGTACCTACACCATGGCTGAGCTACGCAGCACCAAGGACTCCCTGCTGGCCTTCAAAGTAGATGCCAAGAATGAGCACCGGAGCTCCAACAAAGTCTCCTATGTGCGCTTGGTCACCGTGCATGCCTACAACCACACCGTGTCCCTGATCTATGGCGAAGTAGGCTTTGCGAAGGTGAGTTCCCCCAAGGCTGTGAGTTTAAGGTTTTGAACTACCAGGCCAAAAAAGGAGGTAAGCCCTTGGAGTTAGACCCCAGACCATCCCTTCTCAATGTGGAGGACTAGGTTCCGCCACCAACCAAATACGCCAGCCGAAGGGATGGGTTGTGTTGGGAAGCAACAGAAAGAGATTTACTCAATGTGGCTGCTTTGGGAAGAAAGAGTGACCCTGAAATCTCTCTTGAAGGTAATGACAAGAACTTTATGAGCTTTTTGGAGCAGGAAACAAAGCAGGTGCTTGAGCTGTGCACAGCAGAGAGAGCTGCTACCCAAGTTTAGGGTGTGGATTGAATGAACACCACTTCAGCTCTGATTCTAGAAGGGCTCTGGAGAAGAGGGTATCACTGTCATTTCTTGAGGGCATCAATCTTTTTCCCATGAAGTGATTACTTTTGACCCAAATGTGTGACCTGGCCACCGTAGTTCACATCTGGGGGTGATCTCAACACTGTAAGCTGTCCTGTGAGGCTTGCTGTTGCTTATGAGTAGTTTCGCCCTCTCCACCCTCCTGTGATATAGATGCTTATTGGTCTACAGAAGCATAGAGAGTGTCCTGAGAGGAGAAATGAAAATTAGAGGCTTGGCAGGGTCAAAGAAGAGGCTTAGAGAGTTAGAACAGCGGTTAACAACACTCGCTGTTCTTGAGAATGGCTGGAGTTCAATGCCCAGCGCCAATTGTCAGGTGGGTCACAGATACCTGTAAGTGCAGTTCTGGGGGATCTGGTGCCCTCTTCTGACCTCTGTGGGCATTGTGTGTATGCTCAAATCCATCCATTAGCAGCTTATGTATTGAACTTAGGGACATTCTACTGTCACCATGGGAGTACTGTAAAGTGACCAGTCAGGTGATGGAACTTTTGGAACTGTGGTTTGGATTTCCTTGAACACCTCCTGTTACACAAAACATTGCTGTGTGGAGAGGGCTTGTACATTTTTTTGTTTTTTGTTTTTGTTTTTCTTAGTCATTATAGTCTAAATCATTATAGACTTTTGAGGCCGAGTCTACCAATCAAGAAAGGTCCATGACTCTGCCCCCTTAATTGTTTGTAATTTATTGACTGCCCATACACTTTTGGAGGCTTCTGGATGTAATTTAATTCATCTGTAATTTGGTACAGTCTTTATGAAAAGTGTTTTCAGTTATTCCGTTACTAATATAAAGAGCAAACAAGTCACCACCTTTGTCCAGAGCATCCAGAGTTGAAAATGTGGAGCTAGATCTCTATCCCCAAAGGGAAGAGGCCGCTGTACCCTGTTAAAACTAACACAATACACAGATGAAGCTTCTATCAGATGCAGCTTCGTATCTTATTCAAGCGTCTTGGCTTAAGAGCCTAACAGAACACTTTTGTGATAGCATCCAGCCAGCATCTGTCATTACTGGAATAGAAGTCCCTCCTGTTCTGTTACTTGAATATGGAGAGCTGGGAGGTGGACTGACAGTTATCTTGCTAGCTTTGTTTAAGACAAGGGCTTACACAGCAACTTTAGACACATATATACATGCAATAAATATATATACACTTGTAAGTATATATATACATATATATGTATGTGTATACTTATGGTGGATATCTAATTCCACATACCTGACTTTTGACAAAACAATTCCAATTGCAAGATACTATAAAAGTTTAATGGTCCATTTAAGAGTCAAGTGTCTTTTATATATATAATGTACACTTAAGCCATATTATATTGCAGTGCTGTGCCCCTAGCAGGAAATTTGATATTTTAAATTTTAATAGCATGAACTTTTAAATGCCTGTTGCAACTAGTTCAGAGACTTTAAGCCCATTCTATGAAGGTCGAGTCGTGGACTTGATTCCTTCCCAGCTGGGGCTGAAGAGGCACCCCAGCAGTTCTGTATGTTAAAACGGCCAATAGAATGTCAGTCAGGACTGCAAAATCACGTTCCAATTGATACCGAGAGGAAGAGGTACCCAGAGTTGATACAGATGTCCTCCCCACCAGGAAGAAGCAGGGTAGTGAAAACCCAGTTCCCTCAGTCCAGAGGAACTTCTGGGCCAATCAAAATTTTAGGTAAGAATCAGGGCTCTTCCACACATAAGCAGATCAGATCTCAAATGCAAATAAATCAAGACCCCCAAAACCATTGCAGGACTAGACATCCCTGCATGATGAGGAATTTTAAGGTTAGCAACAAGCATTTAGTTTTGCTCCTCAGAGGCTAGAATCTTCAAAAGTTATTCCTGGTATTCCAGGGGATCCAAATGTAAGAACTGGGATATGGAGAATGAACTGGGGTTACTAGCAAGCTGGGCTTACCATCTGAGGACTAACCTGTTCGTTGTGCCCTACAAGCCTACGCTGATTGTCCTAGCGAGCCTTAATTGTCAACTTGACACAGCTTAAAGTCATCTGAGTGAAACCTCAATTGAAGAACTGTCTAGACCAGGTTGGCCTGTGGCCCTGTCTGTGAGGGATTGTGCTGGCCATTGAATGACGTAGGAGGGGCCGGTCCACTGTGGGTGGAACCATCCCTATGCACATTGTATAAGAGAACTAAAGAGTGAGCCAGTGAGTCAACCAGCAAGCAGTACGCCTCATGGTTTCTACTTCAAGCCTGGCTTCTCTCTTAGATGAATTGTTATTTCCTCCCCCAAAGTTGCATCTGGCAAATGCACTGTGTCCCAACAACAGAAAGGAAACTAGCCCACCGCTACACCGTGATGGTGGTTTAAAGAGGCTGGCAGCCTTCTGCCAGATTTGTCCCCGTTTTGATGCTTGCAGGTCTTGACTGGTTCTGCCCACAGCCTCCTGGCTCTCGTTTGCTCACGTCATGAACATGAGCCCCGCTCCTTCCCTGGCTCCCTGCAGCTGCCCCTGGCTGCCACCAGACCTGCAAGGTTCCTACCTCACACTGGCTTCATGCTTGTAATGAGCCTGCCCTTCTGCCAGGCACTGTTGGAGGCTCTGGAGATAAACCCATGAGGCGGCCTCCCAGTGATTCTGACAGGCGGAGCATGAGGGAAACTTGCACACTGTGGGAGAAGGCTAGAAGCTGCGGGAACCAGAAGCAGAGGAGGAGGGGCAGCAGCAAGGGGCTACTGAAAGGGTGATCAGGGACAGCCTCACTGAGCCAGTGACACCTCAGGGAAGAACACTTCCAGCCACACCCCTAGGCTCAGCTGGTGACAAAGGAAGGAAGGCATCCTGTGTAGCTCCAGCTGGGGACTCGAGTGGAGGAGATGAAGGGCTGAAGGAGAGTTCGCACGGGAGTCTGACCGCTGTTGCCTCTCTGCAGATCGACTACCAGTACTCAAGCCTGCCTGTCTCCCTGAGTGAGGGTCGCCTGCGTGTGTACCAGAGTGGAACACGAGGTGTGATGGAGCTGGACTTTGGGCTGGTGGTCGCCTATGACTGGGATAGCCAGCTGACCCTGAGCCTGCCCACGCGCTTCCAAGACCAAGTGTGCGGGCTGTGCGGCAACTATAATGGAGACCCTGCTGATGACTTCCTCACGCCTGATGGGAAGCAAGCTTCTGATGTCCTAAACTTCACCAAGAGCTGGAAGGTGAAAGATAAAGGCCTCTTATGTGATGACGACGGATGTTATGGCAATTGTCCATCCTGCATCCCAAGCCAGGCCCAGCTCTTTAAGAAAGACGTTTTCTGTGGCATGCTAACTCTGCCCTCGGGCCCATTTGCTGACTGTCATCAATTTCTGGACCCCAAGCCTTTCCTGGAAGAATGTGTGTATGACATGTGTGTGACGGGAGGGGAACGTCTCACCCTGTGCCATGGCCTTAAGGCCTATGCTCAAGCCTGCGTGGACCTGGGTGTCTCTGTCCGCGAATGGAGGTCACGAACCAACTGCCGTGAGTTTATGCCAGGGTAGAGAGTTTTGGTGAGGGGTGGGGAACCCATTGCGCCTGCTTGGTACCAGAGCACTGATTATGCTTCAGCCCAGTGACAGGCAATGACAGGAGCACTGTGATGGCCAAGACACTTTAGGGGATGCATGCATGTGAACGGGATAGACTGCAGTGATTGAGGTGGCCACAAGGGGGCGCTCAAGCATATCTGGAGATTAGTTGAAGAGGGATGCGGGATAAGACTAGGGGAATTCAAGAGGGATAAAGGATGCTAGAGGAGGACTAGGGACAGTTAAGGGGAGATTTTCCTAGAATAAAAATTTCCAATCTAAAATCCATGGGAACGACTGGAATAGCCAGAAAGGGGGGAGGCCTCCTGACCCAGGGAACCACAGGGGGTTTGGGGGGGCCCAAAGAGTTCAGAGGGAGACAAAGACACTGTTTGGACTTGCCTGCACTGCTGTTATGTCCCATTGTCCTGTAAGCCTTCCTCTCCACATGTCCCCAAACTCCAAGGGAGAAGCAGCCAGTGAGCCCATTGCCCCTCCTGTCTTAGGCCCTGTGCTCCATGCTGAAGATTCAACGTGACCGAGTCAGGCTGTGTCCTCCCCCCTCCAGCAGAACCTGTATCTTGGGTGGGGAGGGAGAGACAGAGAGTTAGCAGACCAACTAGAAAATACCTTCAAAGAGCAGGATCCTGTGGGAGTATCTGGAAGCTCAGGGAAGACATAGGAAACCAATGACAACGGGTCCTAGAGCATGTCCAGGCCATGGGGCCAGCTAAGCCATCATAGTGTCGACCGTGGAGTGCCCCGGTACAGTTCTACGGTTCAGTCCGTAAAACCAGTGAAATCAGTATTGCTTCCTCCCATTTTCTTCTGGCAAGACTGAGATACAGACATGTACAGAGTCACTTGCTCATAAAGCATTGGCAAGGAGGGAGCTGGTGCTTCCAATCGAGGTCGTCTGGACTCCTGGAGCGTTCATCTTTACCTGCAAAGTCCGTTTGAGGAAAATATAATAATGGCAGGAAGGAATGGCTAACGCGAAGGCCTGAGTGGGGAATCTTGGGACCAGGCACCTGTCAACCCACTGAGGCTGAGGCAGAGTGTCAACAGGAGAGTGAGAGAGATTGGGGACAGGGAGATTTGGGGAGCATAGGGGAACCGCTGGACCTCGGGAGGACTCTGCTTTTCCCTGAGTGAAATGGAGCCTGATCTGTGCCTGCATTCACAGCCCCTCTGGTGCTGTGAGGAGCACATATTGTACCGGGAGCAGGGAACCAGGCAGGAGGCTGCTGTGCTTCCTGGGCCGTGGAGACAGATTCTGCGTGGGTTTGGAACGTGAAAGTCATGGGATTTGCCCACTGATTGGTTGGTTGTCCAGGGATTGGGTGGAGGGGGCACTGGGACCTGAGCATCAAGGAAGTAGGAGCGCCATTAACTGAGGGATGTGGCCTCTGATGAAGCAGCATTGTCTCAGGGGAGCCCCAAACCTGGAATGACCCACCTTTTCTCCCCAACTCTCCAGCCCTGACCTGTCCCGCCAACAGCCGCTACGAGCTCTGCAGCCCTGCCTGCCCGCCCTCCTGCAACCCAGCAGCCGCACCAACCAACTGCTCTTCCCGCCCTTGCGAGGAGGGCTGCGTGTGCCTTCCAGGTTTCGTGGCCAGTCGTGGCCTTTGCATGCCTGTCTCATCCTGTGGGTGCACCTTCCAGGACCGCCTGCTGGCCCCAGGTCAAGAAGTGTACGCTGACGAAAGATGCCGCCGCCGCTGCACCTGTGATGGAGTCACTCAGAAGGTGACCTGCAGTGACACATCAGGATGTCTGCCTCACGAGCACTGTGGGGTACAGAATGGCTCCTTTGGTTGCTCCCCGGAATACTTCCGCATCTGCCGGGCATCGGGAGACCCACACTACATGAGTTTGGATGAGCGGATCTTCAATTTCATGGGCACCTGCACATACTTGTTTACTGCCTCCTGTGGCCAGCACCCATCTCTCCCCAACTTCAAAGTGTTTATAGAAAATGAACGCTGCGGAAGTCAAAGCATAAGCTTTGTGCGTTCTGTGAAGTTGGAGGTCTTTGGAATGAAGTTGGAGGTGCGCCGGGAATACAAAGGCAAAGTGCTGGTGAGTGTCCTTATGAAAGTTTAGAATTATAGACTTGTGTCTAAAGAATGGTCCAGAGAGCAAGGTAATGAATGGGTGATGTGAAATGTCCGATACAAAGTGAGAATTTGTGTTGTTGGGGGGGGCGGGGTGATGCTCATTCAGCCTCTCAGACTGAGCAAACGTCTGTCCACCCAGACACAGCATCAAGACTACACATGGTGAGTTCTGGTGTCAAAAATCCCAACAAAACAAACACCGGGCTGCCGGGCTGCCTCTTCTCTGTGCCCTCTTTCTCCACAGGCTTGGCCCTTCTCCATCACTCCTTCTCAGACTTGCTCCCCAGGATGTCGGCTGTGCTGTCCAGAAGTTCTAGGTTCAGCTGCCCTGAGGGTCAAACTATTCTCACTCACTAATACTGAACATCCAGGGCCCTGGACCAGCCAGCTAGGCAAGGGTCAAAGGACAGCCCTACACACACACACACACACACACACACACACACACACACACGCACGCATGCACGCACGCACGCACGCACTCACACGCACACACACACACACACACACACACACACACACGTTCATACTAAAGGTCAATTGCTCTGCTTCAAGTCTTCCCAAATAGGCTTTGCAAATCCACTATAAGTCCCATCCTGTGATCAAAGACAGCTTCTCTGACATTCTATAGTCTCTCTACAGCTGCACTCAGAAGGCAGCGACAGACAGATCTCTAAATTCCGATCTAGCCTGTGAGCCATTGGACTTCTGGACATCATTCTTGGGGTCATCATTGTGGTTCCCACACTAGTCACACATCTATCTACACAATGTCTTCCAGGCCAATTAGAGATACACACTGAGGCCCTACCTCAAAGATAGATAGATAGATAGATAGATAGATAGATAGATAGATAGATAGATAGATAGATAGATAGATAAATAGATAGATTTCACTTATTATTTTTTATAGTGGTGTATGCCTTTAATCCCAGCATTTTGGGAGGCAGAGACAGGAGGATTTCTGTGAAGTCAGATCTATATAGTGAGTTCCAAGATAACCAATGCTACAGAGAGACTTTGTCTAAAAACTAATAAAAATTAAAATTCAAAGTGTGTGTGTGTGTGTGTGTGTGTGTGTGTGTGTAGAAATGAGTTGTTAGATACTCATGCAATGTCTCATAATTATAATAGAGAAGTTTGGGTAATGACTTGTGCCACATGGAGAGGGAGGGTGGACACGTTCAAAGTGGGAAACAGAACTTTCCATGTACCAGGTTCTGAATCCTCCAGTGTTTGGTGTGAAAAGGCTCTAGAAAAAGATAGGGCACAATAATTGATAGGTATTAATGTTCTCCCACCTCTTACTTTACCTAAGGCTTGAATATTAATTACCAATATGTATTAAAACAAGTAAATGCAAAGGTCTCTAGACCAGACTAAATGGAGAGGTTTAGAGTAGTACCCATATTGGGGAAATAGGAGGCAGGTATCCTGACCTGTTGGTCCTCCTGCATCTCTACCCAGGTGGACGGCATCCTCTACTACCTGCCCTTTCAAGCCCTAGGTGGAAAACTCGTAGTGTTCCGCCAAGGCAAGTACGCCATCCTACGCACGAACTTCAGCCTGACTGTCAGCTACAACTGGGACACCCATGTGACTGCCAAGGTGCCCAGCAACTACTTTAAGGGTGTGTGCGGGCTCTGTGGGAACTTCAACGGGGACCCACGTGATGACTTGGGTAAGCAGATTAGAGGAGAAGCCCTTGACCCTCGAGACTTTGGAAAGAAGTGGCTGGTTTCGTCACCTCTCGGCTGCAGGACAGACGAGCAACATCTGTG
This sequence comes from Tokudaia tokunoshimensis, assembly GCA_036184795.1. Lineage (NCBI taxonomy): Eukaryota > Metazoa > Chordata > Mammalia > Rodentia > Muridae > Tokudaia > Tokudaia tokunoshimensis. The sequence continues at coordinate 11,272,801 of BTHU01000001.1, read as the reverse complement.
TCCTAACTTCCAGAAGGAAATAGTGTCGAGTATAACACAGAAATGCAAAATACTTGGTAACATAACCGGTCAGTTCAAGCACTGTTGGAGAGTGCCCGCCTTCAACAGTGCCTACATAGAGTGTGCCTACGATTGCTGCCGTATGCCAGGCCAAACGAAGCCGCTTTGTGACACACTGGCCACATACACCTCTATATGCCAATCTGCTGGAGTCATTGTGTATCCATGGAGGACTGAGACACTTTGCCGTGAGTACCAAGAGTGCCAGCTGGGGATTGGGTCTAATGCTTGTTCACTAGCACGCAGGTAGCATTGTTCGATCCTTATGCTGCCTGATGAGGAAGCAGCTGCGCTTATCCCATGGAGCTGAGACCCTAGGAAGCTGCTGCATATCCACAGTGAGGTTGCTATGACCAAGACACAGGGTCTGCCATCTTTTCTCTCTTTGTTTTATGTTCATTGGAATGAGCAGCATGCTTAGAGCCCACAACAGCACAAAGTGAGGCATTCCTTTGCCTTGGTTTCAGTAATTTGGTGCTGGGGCATCCTTTTAAGTTCAGATTGTCTGAACTCGGAGCCTGACCTAAGCACGGCATGCTGTTTTGGGGAGCTCCTGCCCAGGCTGCTTGGCTGGCTGTTTCTCTTTGCTTTTCCAGAGCTGCCAGCCTGGTGAGGTTGATTTGTGTTTAGGAAGAGGAAACAAGAAATGGTTTGATTTGGTTGGGTTTGTTTTTTTAAGGTTTATTTTTATTTTACGTGTGTAAGTGTTTTGCCTACATCTATATCTGTGCATGAAGATCCCAAGGAGGTTAGAAAACAATATCAGATCCCATGGGAGTGAACTTACAGATGGGTGTGAACCATTATGTGGGTGCTGTGAATCGAACCTGGGTCCTCCACAAGAGCAGTCAGTGCTCCTAACAGCTGGGCCATCTCTCCAGCCCTGTGTTTGATTGTTGGTCTGTTTGTTCATTGTAACACTAAATGCTTTCACTAAAATGTAGTATAAGTAACTATTTTTAATTACTAAATATTTCTTAATGCTTGAAATCACTATATTTTATTAATACTATAAAATGAAGACGCTAATGCTACAGTCACTGACAACCTGCATGGTTTCTACATCAGGCATGTATAAGCTTATTTAAAATATGTAACGCAAATTAGCATTAATATCCAATGTTAGCAGTGACATTAAAGATATTACAGATTAACCCAAACCACAATTGCCTCAGAACTGAATCTTATTTCCGAGGCTCAGCAACTATAATAAAAGCATATTCCCTTGACCCTACTAAACACAGTGGTCTCTTGAAATGGTGTGTGTGTGTGTGTGTGTGTGTGTGTGTGTGTGTGTGTGTGTGTGTGTGTTGTGTACTGAGGAATTAACTGTGTCCACCCAAGAGTAAAAGTCTTTGGTCTTGTTGACCTCTCTCTCTGCAGCAATGAACTGTCCACCTCACAGCCACTATGAGCTGTGTCAGCGAGGCTGTCCATTGACCTGTGGAGACCAGCCAGTGCCGGGAGGCTGTGGCACAGATTGCTATGAGAGCTGTGTCTGTGATGAGGGCTTTGTCCTTAGTGGTGAGACCTGTATACCCCTGGCATCCTGTGGTTGCGTATACCAGGGCATTTACCATGCACCAGGAGATGACTTCTATCCTGGTCCTGAATGTAACTCCCTCTGCCACTGTAATAAGGGAGGCCTGGTGTCCTGTCAACCCTCATACTGCAGCCCACATGAAGTCTGTAAAGCGCTCGATGGCATCCTGAGATGTGTGGGTGTGGGCTCTGCCACCTGCCATGTATCAGGGGCTTCCCATTACACTACCTTTGATGGCCGCCACTTTGACTTCATGGGCACCTGTGTGCATGTGCTGGCTCAGACCTGCTGGGCCCGGCCTGGCCTACAGCCGTTCACAATACTGCAGGAGAACGCAGTCCAGGGCGACAAGCAAGTCAGTGTGACCAAGATGATCACCATCGAGGTGGCCAACTACACCCTGCAGCTGGAGCAGAATCAGTGGAAGGTCAAGGTGAGGGGAGAGGTGGGGCCCTAGAGGAGACAGGGACTCAGGGGTTGACATGTGAGTGGGGTGTGAACAGCGTGCTCAGTCCAGGAGGGGGTGTTTAGAGACCCAAGAGGATATGTGAGAAAGTGTGACCTCAACAAGAGGAGACACGGATGGAAACCTAGAGTAAGGAGGCCTCGGGGACCTGGAGCCTTTCCCATGTTGCTTTGTCTCTCCTTCTGTTCTATCCTTAACTGAGCCTCTCACTTCCTCTGTGCTCCATCTTCCTCCCACTACGCCTGGTCCCTGCCTGTTGTATGACCCAATTTCTGAGAAGACAAGAACAAACATCCACTCATCCCTAGATGGGAATTAATAACGGGCCAGAATAACAATACCACCCAAGTTTAACTTGGTGAACCAATGAGTTTATGGGTTTCTTAAAGGAACATATATAAATGGATCATAAACAACTCAAAGGAAACTGGGAAAACAAAAATCCACCCCAGCACGGTTGATAAGTGAGCAAAGCTGAAACCCTGGGGCTTTTTGAAGTACCTTCAGATAGTTCTGCAAGTGGAAGAATCTCCAAGAAGTCCCCATTGCTTATATAACCTTGAGGAGGGAGAGACCTGGACTATCTGCTAAGTTTTAGGAACTTCCTGAGACCTGTGAGTTACTTACTTCCTTGGTCTTATAGAGCTTCCTTTTAGAACTTCTGCATCCTAATGAGCCTCCCTCAAGGACGAAATATATTCATGAGAAATTGCTACCCAACACTGCCCAAGCCAACTCCTTGGCTTCCTACCCATAAGGAGCACTTGATATAGAACATAGAAAAGTTCAGAGGTGGGAAAGGTTCAAGGACAAAGAACAATCTGTAACCCTCATCATCCCTTAACAACCATAGCAACAACAGTAAATCAGCTACTCGTTTTGGATGCTGCCCCTAGACCCATTGGCCGCTAAGCACCTGGAACTCTCACTATCAATTTAACCTTGAAATAGTAGCCGGAGAAGGCACCATGATTGGATTCATTTTTTTTGGAAGACAAGGTGCCACCGCTGTGTTGAAATTCTTTAGCAAAGGCAAGGCATTTGCTGCTAAGAAACAGCACACTGGATCCCGTACCACATCCTATTGCTTCTCTGGGCAGGAAGATTGAGTCTCACAGCAGACTGGCATTTGAATACACTGGGCATACATGTAGCACACGGCCACTGTCCTGGGACCAGGAGGTACAAGAGCTGTCGCGCAGGCTGGACATGGGTTGCAGGAGCAGCATCTTCCATAACAAGCCCCGAGCCCCGAGGTTAGCAGCTGACAAATGAGCAGCTCCAGACAGTGGGGACAGTCTCTGTTCCTGTCACCAAACCGCAGCTCCCCTGGGGTTGTCCCTCACTGTAGAGGCAGAAACTGAGCCCCAAGGGTTAAGTGACTCGCCCTTATTCACTCCCAGCCTGGGGAGGAATGGACACTCTAGACATGCCTAGAGCGTGACTTTCCCCTGCCTCCTCCCAGTCCCTCACACCTACGAAAGGCCATCGGGCAGGGATGCGTGATGAGGAAGGGCACAGATGTGGTGAGATCAGGGGTGCACCAGGCAGCGCCTTCTCGTGGCCTCAGATGAGGCATGGAGCCTGGCTTTGCATCCAGTCACACCTACATCAGCCACTCCCCAAGTGCCCCTGACTGTCCAGTATGAAGACGTGCACACAGCCCCAGCCACCCGGTGTATCAACATCCCAAGCCTTTGCACGTGTCGTGTGTCAGCTTCCCTAGATGACACTCTGGAGACAAGGCGCCTGATCCCTCCCCCCTCCCCCCCCCATAGACAGGAAGCAGAAACACAGGTGAGTCTCCTGCCCAAGGGCACCAAAGGGTCTTCCCATGATGCTCTTTCTGTGGTCTCTGTCCTAACCCAGTGCCTCACAGGGCATTTGCCATTTGATTTAGGGCCCACTTGGTGGTTTTACAGCAAGATTATAATTTTTTTTTAATCATACCAACAAAGACCCTTTTTCGAAATATGTTCACATTTCAAGGTCTTGGCTCATATAAGATGCTGTTATTATACATATTTTACAAATATGGAAATGGGGAGCAGAAAGATGGAGTTACTCAGGATTTCAATGTCGGACAGGAACATCTAGAACGGAGTAGGGACACTTAGTGACAGACTGTCTCCAAGTGTGCTCTCTGGAGCTTGGCATTCCCTGACTCCCAGGTGAACGGCGTGTACATGAAGATGCCCGTGTTGCTGGATGGGGACAGAGTTCAGGCCTTCCAGCACGGCACAGACGTGGTGATCAAGACCAAATTTGGCCTGCTCGTGTCCTACGATCTCAGATACAGCGTGCGTGTCACCGTTCCCCGCAACTACTACAAGCACACATGTGGCCTGTGTGGGGACTACAATAATGACCCCAAGAATGACTTCCAGAAGTCCGACGGCTCGCAGGCAGCCAGTTCCAGTGAGCTGGGGAACTCCTGGGAAAAGGCTGTGCCAGGTTCTTCCTGCACACCCCGGCCTGCCTGCACACCGGGACAGGGTTGCAACCCGAAGTGCGGCCCAACTCTGGAAAAGAAGTATCGTGAGAAAGAGTTCTGCGGGCTGCTCACCAGCCCCACAGGGCCACTGGCCGCCTGCCACAAGCTGGTAGACCCGCAGGGTCCCTTACAAGACTGTGTCTTTGATCTCTGCCTGGGTGGCGGGAACCTGAGCATTCTCTGCAACAACATCCACGCCTACGTGAGCGCCTGCCAGGTGGAGGGAGGCACTGTCAAGCCATGGAGAAACCATACTTTCTGTTGTGAGTGATGGGACACTGAGGGGTAGGGAGAGGGGAAGCTTGGGAGACAGGAGTAGAACCCCAACACCCACCCTGCCATCCTAATCAGCGCTCCCCTCTCCCTCGCAGCAATGCAGTGCCCCCCTCACAGCCACTACGAGATCTGTGCAGACACCTGCTCCCTGGACTGCTCAACAATCACCACTTCTGTCCAGTGCCTGAAGACGTGTTCAGAGGGCTGCGAATGTGACACTGACTTCCTGCAGAGTAGCACAGCCTGTGTGCCCATGGAGAAATGTGGCTGCCACTACAACGGAGTCTACTATGAGGTAGGAACCCAGCCTTTTTGAGCAAGTCTGGGACTGCCTCCTGAACCCAACCCTCACTACTTGTCAGGCCTATAGCCTTCCCACCACTCCACCTCCTGAATACCTCTCTGCCCACATCTGTCCCCTCCCCTACCCTGACTTGGTACACCTTGTCCTCGTCAGGCCCCTAATGTTCCTCCCTCTGGTCTACCCTCCTCATAGGAGTAGAAAAGACCTTTCCGAATGTCACCATGAGTATTGATGATTTAGACTCTCCCCCCCCCCCCCCCGTGGCTCCCAAAGCCAAGACTTACCTTTGTGTACCATGTTCAGACAAAGATGGCTCTCCTATTGTGAATCACATGGCCGGAGTCCTTCTGTTCTGCTAAGATAAAGATCACGCGTAGGAAAGGAAACACATTTTGAGTGCTGATCCTGGGCACTTTGTATCCACAGGAGTTTGATAGAGGTCAGACAGGCCAGAGCTGCGAATGTCAGAGCTCTGGTTCAGGAAGTGTCACTGTTCTTACAAAGGCCTAAGAGGCCAAGGCTTCCTTAGCCCTTGGCAGCCGCCAGAGTTACACCATAGGCCTGGAGTATGAGAGTCCTGTGCATGTAGAGATCTCTGGAACTTTCCCAACAAGCAGAGCCGACTGTTTCTGTCCTGACTCCTTACAGCCTCCTGCCCTCCCTGACTTCAGTTCTGCATCCTTCATCCTTCCGCCATCCCCTCCACCCTCGCCCCAGCTGCTCCTTCCCACCTCTCAGCCGGCCACTCCCTCCGCTTCCCTCTCATTGTGATGCCTGCTCAGCCCTCCATACTGAAAAGCAAGCAGGAAAAACCACCCAGACACAGCCTTTCATTGGGCCTACTTGTAACACCGTGGAAGGTGGCACAGGGCTCTGTCTCCCAGCTAACTCAGTAGGTGAGCTGAAAAGTGTGCTTACAGTGCCGGGTATTTAGACCACACACAGTGCAGGGGTATTTAGACCACACACAGTGCAGGGGTATTTAGACCACACACAGTGTAGGGGTATTTAGACCTAGCACAGCTTTGCCTATTCACTGCCAGGCCACCAGGGGGAGCACTTCACCTTCAGCCTAGAAATGCTTATAGGATCATCTAGAGTTCCCAGAGATCTGTGATCAAGAAAAGTCTAGGGAAAAACAAAAGTCTACTCCATAAATCCATGGATTGCTCAAAACCACAGGTGCTGACGTGAGCTTAATCTAGCTGGTTCATATGAGTGACAGCCCTTTGGCTCAAGGCAGCCACAGCAACAAGAGAGTCCAGTAGGCGCCATGTAGGGAATCAAATTGTCCTACCCTCCAATACCTTACAGGAAAAAATGAATGCCAGTGCTTACACTACGAGAACAAAGACTTTTCTTAACAATATGATTATAATAGTTTTTAAGATTTACTTTTATTTTATGTGTGAACATTCATGCGTGTCTACACACCATGTGTGTTCCTGGCGCGTGTCATCAAAGAAGCTAGGAGGAGGCATCAGATCCTTTAGGGCTGGAGCTCCAGATGCTCGTAAGCTGCCATGGGGGTGCTGAGACTCAACCTCGGGTCCTCCGGGAGGGCAGTCAGGGCTCTTAATGGCTGGGCCATCTCTCTAGCCCTGGTTAATAGCAGCTAGCCAGTGCCCCAAGGAGAGATGAGCCCCATCCTCCATCCCATGATCACAAAGCCTTGTCTGTGATAGCAGCTGGTCATTTCCTCTGCTTCCTCCTTATGCTCCCTCACACGGAGGTCTGCCTTAGTGTGTGTGTGTGTGTGTGTGTGTGTGTGTGTGTGTGTATGACTCTGCCTTGCAGAGGACTCAGAGGACAATCCCTGTGGTTCTCCTCCCAAAAACACTAGTAATGAAAGCAAATGTGTGGGTGGGTGGCAACGCTCCTGGACCTGTCTGATGCACACATATAGACTTTCTGTTATGAGATCAAATGTGTGATGTCAAGGGACTAGTGAGGTGTCTCACCACATACGGGCTCATCACTTAGCTTACACAGTAATGATCTTTCCCACTCCACCTTTGCTAAGCAGCCTGGATTGGTGGAAGGCAGTCTATTTACTGCCGCCTGTGCTTCTCGCATTGTATTAAGGATGTTGTACTTGCCATTTTCCCCTCAAGACAGGGTTTCTCTGTGTAGCCCTGGCTGTCCTGGAACTCACTCTGTAGACCAGGCTGACCTTGAACTCAGAGATCTACCTGCCTCTGCCTCTCAAGTGCTGGGACTAAAGGCGTGCGCCACCACCACTGCCCGGCTCACTGTATTTTACTCCTTCTGTCCTGTTATTAAGTATCTACTGTCTGCCAATGAGAAAAATGACACAGAAAGAAACTAAGCTGTGTTAGAGTCTGGAAAGAGCCTACACCAGAGCCTTTGCCCTAATCCTCCTTCCTTCCTTCTTCCTTCCTTTCTCACTTTCTTTCTTTTTTGATGGTCTTGGTATGTGACCCTAAGTGATGCACTATGTAGTCCAGACTGGCCTCAAACTTTCAGCAATCCTCCTGCCTCAGCCTCCCTGGTGACAGCATAGTGTGCCTGGCATGCTTTGTTCATACTGACTGTCCAACTCTGCTTCTCCTAAACAGGACGGAATTTAGAATGAATGGGTGAATGAATGAATGAATAAAGTGGATGGATGGATGGATGGATGGATGGATGGATGGATGGAGTCGAGCCTCTAAGCCATGCTGTTCCCCAGTTTCACTGGCAATGGACCACACTGCTGAGAGCTGCATTGTACACTCCAATTCCCTCTGTGCCTGGCACACTGGGGATGCCGAAGCTGATACCTGCCTCTGGTTACTGATGGCATGCTCTCTGTCCCCACAGCCAGAGGAGTCCATTCTCATTGAAAACTGCCAGCAGCACTGTGTGTGCCAACCAGGCAAGGGCATGGTGTGCCAGGATCACAGCTGCAAGCCGGGGCAGGTGTGCGAGCCCTCGGGAGGCATCCTGACCTGCGTCACCAAAGGTGCTGGGTGGTGTGGTGGGGCTGGTGTGGGGGGACACAGGACACAGGCTGGGAGCTGAGGGTGGCATGCTTCATGGTGAGAGGTTCAGAGGGCTGTGGACTGAGATGCCAGACCTTAGGCTGGGATTCCAGGAGCCAAAGGCTGAGGTCATGCAGTCTGGGTGTCAAGGGGCTTTATGGGAAGCCAGGCTGCAGGAACCCTGGGCAAGATTTTGGTGGTGGATGTCAAAGGCCCTGGAGTGCTGCAGGATTGAGTGATCTTTTTCTCTCAAATGCAGTGACAATTACCTAAGTTTGCAGGCCACATGACCTAGGGCACAACTTCTCACTGAAACACAGGTTTATTTAGAACTGCAAGCACCAGAAGGTTCTCTGACTTCTTACCCGCTGGCTCACTGGATTGGACATAGCGCTTCAGAAACCAGCATCAGGGTCCAGGGATCACTGGGAAATCAGAGCTCTGAATTTCTAAGATGGCTGTTCCCGAGGTAGAAGCAGACACAAAAATCAAAGAAGCTTGACTATGGGACCGTTCAAGCAGAGCATCATGGTTTTAGAGATGCAGGTCTCAGAAGAGGCACCCCTCATTCAAAGTTGGGGACACAGTTCTAACCTCAAACCAGTTTCTCAGGAAGGCAACCCTCTCTTGCAATAAACAAAGAATGAGAACTCCAGAACTGGGGGCCGGACTGGGATCCTCAGAAGAGATGAGCAGGATTTCAGAGTCACTGAGGGAAAGTCTACATTGATCAGGGTCACAGCGGGAGAAAGACAGTTTAATACAGCAAGTGAGTTACACATTTGAGGCTGTGGCTAAGTCCCTGCTTAGCATGTGCAGCTCCCTGGGGTCCATCCACAGCACTGGGGCTGGGGAAGGCTGCTACCAGCACCAACTGCTATAGGGTAAGGAATAGCACACGCAAAAGAAGACTCACTGAGTGGCCCCTTTAGGGCTTCCTCCACCACATAAGAAGGCAGGGATAGAGAAGTGGCATACCCTAAGGTTGTCTCGGACCTCACTGGAAAAAGCACCCTTGCAACTGCCTCTGGGTGTCAGAGGATCCAGTAGGTTGGGGGTTGCGGGAGTGAAAGCCTCATTAGGTGCTGAGGAAACTCAGCTGGAAGCAGCCACCGGTGGTATCTAAGTGACCACCTGAAGAGTCAGTGTCCCACCTACCTCAGGACTCACAGAGCCACCTCCGCAGCAGCCCCTGAGCAGGTTGTGAGGTCAGGGCCCCCGCACACACCCCTCCCCTCGTCTCCCCCAGACTCCCCAGCGCCCTCTGCTGGCAAAGCTTCCAGGCTGATTACAAACAGGAAACAAGACAGGGGAGCAAGTTTGAAGGCTGGACGACTAGACACAGAGAGTGTATGTGCGCCCCATAACTAGAAACATGGGGGAGAGGGTATAGCGGCACTAACATGGAGTCTTGGACATGAAAGCTCTCCAACATATCATCAGTAATGAGACTCCTAAGGCAGAACACAATACCACCTGCAAATGGCCTCAGGCTGTAAGATGTAGATTAGGAACTGAGTCTAAGTGTGAGATGTTGGGACCCCAAACACAGAAATCTCACCAGGATATCCCAGGACTGGGGTCTTGAGCATAGAAACCATAGAGTCCAGAAGAAGGTGTTTGATCCCCCCTGGAACTGGAGTTACTGTGAGCCTCCATGTGGATGCGACGAACCAACTCCAGGCCCTCTACAAGAACAACACATGCTCTTAACTGCTGAACCATCTCTCTGACTTCTCCCAGGACAACCCTAGGACCTAGGACCTAGGACTCACACTGTTGCCTGGAATCTGGTCTCCCTCGCCATTCAGAGGGAGCCAACATTCAGAGCCAATATGCTTGGCACACTGTGGGGTAGATTCTGAGATCAGCCATGCTAGTGGTAGGCAGTCGCTCAAGAATGTGTCTCCTCTTTCCACAGACCCATGCCAAGGTGTTACCTGTCGGTCCCAGGAAACATGCACAGAGAAAGATGGCAAGGGTGTGTGCATAGCCAATTATGAGTCCAACTGCTGGGCGTGGGGAGACACTCACTACCATTCCTTTGATGGCCTGAACACTAATTTCCATGGGACCTGCAGTTACCTACTGGTAGGAACTGGCTGCCCTGGCAGCAAGGCTGAGGGGTTGACCCCCTTCAATGTCATCACCAAGCACGAGACTCAGAGCAACCCTACTGTGTCCAATGTGAAGAAGGTTACCGTGACTACCTACAACACCAGCATCACCATCCACAAGAAAAAGATTGGCAGAGTCCAGGTATGATCAGTAGGGCCCAAGCACTCAAACAAGGCCAGAGTTGGGAGAGATCTTAATCAATCAAGAGATCTAAAATAAACCCCAATGCCAGGTCTTGTTCCCAAGAGCCTGAGTTAGTTGGTTAGAATGTCAGCCAGGAGGAAGCCCTTGGCTAGGAAAGGGAGGGAACCAGGACAACACACTGCTCCCATGACCCCTGTTGAACTCCCTCTCTCCCCAGGTGAATGGAGTTCTGATGGCCTTGCCTGTCTACTTGGATGGTGGGCGGATTTCAGTGGTTCATGGAGGCACAAAGGCAGTTCTGGAGACTGACTTTGAGCTTCAGGTCACTTATGACTGGAACTGGAGAGTACAGGTCACACTACCCAGCAGCTACTATGGTGCAGTGTGCGGGCTCTGTGGAAACATGGACAAAAACCCCCAAAATGACCAAGTCTTCCCGAATGGCTCAGTGGCACCCTCAATACCGACCTGGAGTGGCAGCTGGCAAGTTCCAGAGTGGGACCCTCTTTGCTGGAATGAATGTCAGGGGTCCTGTCCCACATGCCCAGAGGACCGCGTGGAGGAATATGAGGGTCCTGGCTTCTGTGGACCTCTGGCTCCTGACACAGTGGGTCCCTTCGCCAGCTGCCATGCCCACGTGCCTCCTGAAGACTTCTTCAAGGGCTGTGTGCTGGACCTCTGCCAGGGTGGTGAAGTCAGAGACGTACTGTGCCAGGCACTGGGTGCTTATGCCGAGGCCTGTCAGGCTGCTGGCATCAACATCCAGGACTGGAGGACTCAGGCTGGTTGTGGTGAGTGGCAGGAGCAGGACAAGGTCTGGGTGTGTGACACCGATCTGCTGGCTGGGCTGGCTTCTCTCCCACCCTTTGGGGTCTTTCAGCTCCCATCCATCCCTGTGTCTGTCGCTGTCTGCAGCTCATCATCTCTCTGTCTGTCCTTCACTCCATCAGCTCGACTTCGGCCCTGCGTCCCTCTCTGACTATGACACTGGATCTGCAGGTCTCTGTGTCCCCTTCTGTCTCTGTTGCTGTCTCTCCCCACTGTGTCCCCAGAGGCCAGTCCAACATTGTTCTTTGTTTGTCTCCCTCCTTCATCTACCCACAGAGATCTCCTGCCCTGACAACAGCCACTATGAGCTCTGTGGCCCACCCTGCCCAGCCAGCTGCCCACCCCCTGCACGACACACAATCCCGGCTGTGTGTGATGGGCCCTGTGCGGAGGGATGCCAGTGTGACCAGGGCTTTGTCCTGAGTGCTGATCGGTGTGTTCCCCTGGATGGTGGCTGCGGCTGCTGGGTCAACGGCACATACCATGAAGCGGGCACCGAGTTTTGGACTGATACCACCTGCTCTGAGAGGTGTCGCTGTGGACCTGGAGGTGACTCCCTGGTCTGCAAGCCTGCCAGCTGTGGGCTGGGTGAGGAGTGTGCCTTGTTGCCCTCTGGGGAGCTTGGCTGCCAACCTATAAGCATAGCTGAATGTGAAGCTTGGGGCGATCCCCATTACACCACCCTAGATGGGCACCGGTTTGACTTCCAAGGCACCTGCGAGTACCTGCTGAGCGCACCCTGCCATGAGCCACCCGCAGGGACTGAATATTTCAATGTCACTGTGGCTAATGAGCACAGGGGCAGCCAGGCTGTCAGCTACACCCGAAGTGTCACTCTGCATATCTATGGCCTCAGCTTGACCCTCAGTGCCCAATGGCCCAGGCAGCTACAGGTGAGTGGACTGTGGGTCACACAGAAGCCATTCCAGCCTCTGATGTACAGAGCGTCTTCCCCAGTCTGGCGAGAGCATGAGGCTGGTTCAGCTTACAGCCTGTGGGTCCAGGAAGGCTGGGAGCAGTGGCTTCCCCAGGCTCGGCCTTCCGGTATTCCTCTGAAGGGTGGACTGTGGAAAGTGCCTGCTTCACGGTAGCACAAAAAGCCAATGTACTAGTCTCTTTACTATTATAACCAGCAATCATGTGTCTAATACAACTGGTTGGTGTAGATAATATTGAAACACATAGGACTCAACTGGCTCCCCTTTCCCACATCCACAGGTGGATGGAGAGATGGTCATGCTGCCTTTCCAGCTGCAATCACTACTACTTGTCCACCTAAGTGGCACGGGCTTGGTGGTACACACCTCCTGGGGGCTCTCCCTGGCTTTTGACGGAGACAGTTTCGTGCGCCTGCGCGTGCCCGCAGCCTATGCAGGCACCCTCTGTGGCCTGTGTGGCAACTACAACAAGAATCCCAATGATGACCTGACTGCAGTGGACGGAAATCCTGAGGGCTGGAAAGTGGGCGGAACTCCAGGCTGTGACCAGTGCCAGCCTGGGCCTTGCCCACAACCCTGCACACCTGAGGAACAGGAACCCTTCCGTGGCCCTGAGGCCTGCGGCATTATCACGGACCCCAAAGGCCCACTAGCGCCCTGCCACAGCCTTGTGCCACCCACACAGTACTTTGAGGCTTGCCTGCTGGATGCCTGCCAGGTTCAAGGACATCCAGGAGGCCTCTGTCCTGCTATAGCCACCTATGTGGTAGCTTGTCAGGATGCCAGGGCCCAACTTGGAGAGTGGAGGAAGCCAGACTTCTGTCGTGAGTACTGAGCCATGCAGCTCCACACAGACAGGGACATCCCCTTCACCTCCTGACAGGCACACCCTGAAAAACACCAGTGGAGTAGGGAAGGACCCAGGGCACATCCAAAGTCAGAAAGCCTAGGTGCAGACCACTCTGGAGGTTCATTTTTCTTTTTTTTTTTTTTTTTTTTTTTTTTTTTTTTTTTTTTTTTAATTTTTATTTTTTTTTTTTTTTTTTTTTTAATTTAATTTTATTTTATTTTTTTAATTTACATTCCAAATCACTTCCCCTTTCCCGTTTCCTCCCTCCCCGAAAGTCCCATAAGCCCCCTTCCCTCCCTCTTTTCTCCGTTCAACCCCCTCTCATTACTCTGTCCTGGCGTTCCCCTACATCCAGTCTTTCCAGGACCAGGGGTCTCTCCTTCCATCTTTTTAGAAATCTATTGATATGCTGATTGTGTCTAGGGTATTCTGAGATTCTGGGTCAATATCCCCTTATCAGTGACTTCATACCATGTGTGATCTTTTGTGATTGGGTTACCTCACTAAGGATGATATTTTCAAGTTCTGACCATTTGCCTAGGAATTTCGTGAATTCATTGTTTTTAATTGCAGAGTAGTATTCCATTGTGTAAATATACCACATCTTCTGAATCCATTCCTCCGTTGAGGGACATCTGGGTTCTTTCCAGCTTCTGGCTATTATAAATAAGGCTGCTATGAATATAGTGGAGCATGTGTCCTTATTGCATGCAGGTAAAGTCTCTGGGTATATGCCCAGGAGTGGTATAGCCGGATCCTCCGGAAGTGTCATGCCCAGTTTTCTGAGGAGCCGCCAGACTGCTTTCCAGAGTGGTTGTACCAGCCTGCAATTCCACCAGCAGTGGAGGAGTGTTCCTCTTTCTCCACATCCTCGCCAACAACTGCTGTCTCCTGTGTTTTTGATCTTAGCCATCCTGACTGGTGTGAGATGGAATCTCAGGGTTGTTTTGATTTGCATTTCCCTAATGACTAAGGATGATGAACATCTCTTTAGGTGCTTCTCAGCCATTAGATATTCTTCAGGTGAGAACTCTTTGTGGAGCTCTGTACCCCATTTTTTAATAGGGTTACTTGCCTCTCTGGAGTTTAACTTCTTGAGTTCTTTGTATATCTTGGATATTAGCCCTCTGTCGGATGTAAGGTTGGTAAAGATCATTTCCCAGTTAGTTGGTTGCCGCTTTGTCTTTTTGACGGTGTCTTTTGCCTTGCAAAAACTTTGTAATTTAATGAGGTCCCATTTGTCTATTCTTGATCTTAGAGTATAAGCTATTGGAGTTCTGTTCAGGAAATTCTCCCCTGTGCCCATATGTTCAAGGTTCTTCCCTAGTTTCCCTTCTATTAGTTTCAGTGTGTCTGGTTTTATGTGGAGATCTTTGATCCACTTAGAATTGAGCTTAGTGCAAGGAGATAAGGATGGGTCAATTTGCATTCTTCTGCATGTTGACCTCCAGCTGAGCCAGCACCATTTGTTGAAAAGGCTATCTTTTTTCCACTGGATGGTTTTAGCTCCTTTGTCAAAGATCAAGTGACCATAGGAGTGTGGATTCATTTCTGGGTCTTCAATTCTGTTCCATTGATCTACATGTCTGTTACTGTACCAATACCATGCAGTTTTTAACACTATTGCTCTGTAGTACAGCTTGAGGTCCGGGATACTGATTCCCCCAGAGGTTCTTTTACTCTTGAGAATAGTTTTAGCTATTCTGGGTTTTCTGTTATTCCAGATGAATTTTTGAATTGCTCTTTCTAACTCTATGAAGAATTGAGTTGGGATTTTGATGGGGATTGCATTGAATCTGTGTATTACTTTTGGTAAGATGCTCATTTTTACTATATTAATCCTGCCAATCCATGAGCATGGCAGATTTTTCCATCTTCCGAGGTCTTCTTCAATTTCTTTCTTCAGAGACTTGAAGTTCTTGTCATACAGATCTTTCACTTGTTTGGTTAGCGTCACGCCAAGATACTTAATATGGTTTGTGGCTATCGTAAAGGGTATTATTTCTCTTACTTCTTTCTCAGCCTGCTTATCCTTTGAGTATAGGAAGGCTTCTGACTTGCTTGAGTTGATTTTATATCCGGCCACTTTGCTGAAGTCGTTTATCAGCTGTAGGAGTTCTCTGGTGGAGTTCTTTGGGTCGCTTATGTATACTATCATATCGTCTGCAAATAGTGATAGTTTGACTTCTTCCTTTCCAATTTGTATCCCTTTGACCTCTTTTTCTTGTCTAATTGCTCTAGCTAGAACTTCAAGTACTATATTGAAAAGATATGGAGAGAGAGGGCAGCCTTGTCTAGTCCCTGATTTTAGTGGGATTGCTTCAAGTTTCTCTCCGTTTAGATTGATGCTGGCTACTGGTTTGCTGTAAATTGCTTTTACTATGTTTAGATATGGGCCTTGAATTCCTGATCTTTCCAAGACCTTTAGCATGAAAGGATGCTGAATTTTGTCAAATGCTTTCTCAGCATCTAATGAGATGACCATGTGGTTTTTTTCTTTGAGATTGTTTATGTAGTGGATTACATTGATGGATTTCCTTATATTGAACCATCCCTGCATCCCTGGGATGAAGCCTACTTGATCGTGGTGAATGATCGTTTTGATGTGTTCTTGGATTCGGTTGGCAAGAATTTTATTGAGTATTTTTGCATCGATATTCATAAGAGAGATTGGCCTGAGATTCTCTTTCTTTGTCGGATCTTTGTGTGCTTTTGGTATTAGTGTAATTGTGGCTTCATAGAACGAGTTGGGTAGTGTTCCTTCTGTTTCTATTTTGTGGAACAGTTTGAAGAGTATTGGTGTTAGGTCTTCTTTGAAGGTCTGATAGAATTCTGCACTAAAACCATCTGGACCTGTGCTTTTTTTGGTTGGAAGACTTCCAATGACAACTTCTATTTCTTCAGGGCTTATAGGACGGTTTAGATGGTCTATTTGATCCTGATTTAATTTTGGTACTTGGTATCTGTCAAGGAAATTGTCCATTTCCTCAAGATTTTCTAGTTGTGTTGAATACAGGTTTTTGTAGTAGGATCTGATGATTTTTTGAATTTCCTCAGTTTCTGTTGTTATCTCTCCCTTTTCGTTTCTGATTTTATTAATTTGGATACTATCTCTGTGCCCTCTGGTTAGTCTGGCTAAGGGCTTATCTATCTTGTTGATTTTCTCAAAGAACCAACTCCTCGTTTTGTTGATTCTTTGTATGGTTTTATTTGTTTCTACTTGATTGATTTCAGCCCTGAGTTTGATGATTTCCTGCCTTCTACTCCTCTTTGGTGTATTTGCTTCTTTTTGTTCCAGGGCTTTCAGGTGTGCCATTAAGCTGTTAGTGTATGCTGTCTCCCGTTTCTTTTTGGCGGCACTCAGGGCTATGAATTTTCCTCTTAGCACTGCTTTCATTGTGTCCCATAAGTTAGGGTATGTTGTGCCTTCATTTTCATTAACTTTCAAAAAGTCTTTGATTTCTTTCTTTATTTCCACCTTGACCAAGTTATCATTGAGTAGAGCATTGTTCAGCCTCCATGTGTACGTGGGTTTTCTTTTGTTTTTGTTGCCATTGAAGACCACCCTTATTCCATAGTGATCTGATAGGAGGCATGGGATTATTTCTATCTTCTTGTATCTGTTGAGGTCTGATTTGTGACCAATTATATGGTCAATTTTGGAGAAGGTACCATGAGGAGCTGAGAAGAAGGTGTATTCTTTAGCTCTAGGATGAAATGTTCTATATATATCAGTTAGTTCCATTTGGTCCAAGGCTTCAATTAGATTCACTGTGTCCCTGTTTAGTTTCTGCTTTCCTGAACGATCCATTTCAGAGAGCGGGGTGTTGAAGTCACCCACTATTATTGTGTGCGGTGCGATGTGTGCTTTGAGTTTTAGTAAAGTTTCTTTTACGAATGAGGGTGCCCTTGCATTTGGAGCATAGATATTCAGGATTGAGAGTTCTTGATGGTGGATTTTTCCCTTGATCAGTATGTAGTGTCCTTCTGTGTCTTTTTTGATGACTTTGGGTTGAAAATCAATTTTATCCGATATTAGGATGGCTACTCCACCTCGTTTCTTGGGGCCATTTGCTTGTAAAATTGTTTTCCAGCCTTTTACTCTGAGGTAGTGTTTGTCTTTGACACTGAGGTGCGTTTCCTGCATGCAGCAAAAAGCTGGGTCCTGTTTACGTATCCAGTCTGCTAGTCTATGTCTTTTAATTGGGGAATTGAGACCATTGATATTAAGAGAGATTAAGGCATAGTGATTATTGCCATCTGCCATTCTTGACGCTATCTTTATGTTTGAGTGGTTATCTACTTTTGGGTTTGATTCAAGAAGGTTATTATCTCATTTTTTCCAGGGTGTTGTTTCTCTCCCTGTATTGGAGGTTTCCACCTATTATCCGTTGCAGGGCTGGATTTGTGGAAAGATATTGTGAAAATTTGGTTTTATCATGGAATATCTTGGTCTCTCCATCTATGGTGATTGAGAGTTTTGCTGGGTATAGTAGTCTAGGCTGGCATTTGTGCTGTCTTAGTGTCTGCATGAGATCTGCCCAGGATCTTCTGGCTTTCATAGTCTCTGGTGAGAAGTCTGATGTGATTCGGATAGGTCTTCCTTTGTATGTTACTTGGCCCTTTTCTCTTACTGCATTTAGTATTCTTTCTTTGTTTAGAACATTCGGTGTTTTGATTATTATGTGACGGGAGGTATTTCTGTTCTGGTCCAGTCTGTTTGGAGTTCTGTAGGCTTCTTGTATGTTCATCGGCATCTCTCTCTTTAAGTTAGGGAAGTTTTCCTCCATAATTTTGTTGAAGATGTTTACTGGCCCTTTAAGTTGCAAATCTTCACTCTCATCTATACCTATAATCCTTAGGTTTGGTCTTCTCATTGTGTCCTGGATTTCCTGGATGTTTTGGGTTACGCGTTTTTTGCATTTTGCATTTTCTTTGACTGTTGAGTCGATGCTTTCTATGGAATCTTCAGCACCTGAGATTCTTTCTTCCATCTCTTGTATTCTATTGTTGATGTTTGCATCTATGACTCCTGATTTCTTCCCAAGGTTTTCTATCTCCAAAGTTGTCTCCCTTTGTGATTTCTTAGTTGTTTCTACTTCCTTTTTTAGTTCCTGGATGGATTTGCTGAGATCCTTCACTTGTTTGTTTGTATTTTCCTGTATTTCTTTAAGGTAATTTTGCATTACCTCTTTCAGGATTTCTTCCTGATGACCCACGTTCTCCTGCATTTCTCTGAGCGATTTTTGTGTTTCCTCCACATGGGATTCCATCTGTTGATCCATCGTCTCCTGCATTTCTTTAAGCAGTTCTCGTGTTTCCTTTGTAAGGGCATCTAACCGTTGATTCATTTCTTTAAGCAATTTTTGTGTTGCCTCCTTATGGGCATCCGTCTGTTGACCCATATTCTTCTGCATTTCTTTATGCAAATTTTGTGATTCCTTTGTGAGTGCATCTACCCGTTGATTCATCTCGTTAAGCGATTTTTGTGTTGTCTCCTTGTGCGCCTCCATCTTTTGATCCATGTTCTCCCGCATTTCTCTAAGCGATTTTTGTGTTTCCTTTGTAAGGGCTTCTAACCGTTGATTCATGGTCTCCTGTAACTCTTTATGAGATTTATTTGTGTCCTTCTTGTGATCCTCTAATAGCATCATGAGAAGTGATTTTAAATCCAGATCTTGTCTTTCGGGTGTGGTGGGGTATCCAGGACTTGCTGCTGTTGGAGAGTTGGGTTCGGATGGTCCTACATTACTTTGATTACTGTTAGTAACATTCCTACGTTTGCCTTTTGCCATCTGGATACCTCTGGTGTTAGTTGGTCCTGCTGCCACTGGCTGTTGGTTGGACCTCCTGTGAGCCTGCAAAGCTATTTCTGCCCCCCCCCCTGGATTACCAGGATTCCCCTGGCACCGATTTCTGGGGCCTGCCTGCTCCTGAGTGACTTTGGAGCCCTAATGTGCTTTGCCCCAAGTGATCTTATATTGGGGAGGCCTTGCACATCTAAAGGCTCAGCCTAGTGGATTCCTGGAGCAGAGGTCGCCAAAGGGAGGCTGGCAGGCTCCTGCCCTGTGCAGGGGTGTGTGATCTCTCCTGGGGGGGGGAGGGGGCGTCCCTCTGCCAGGCAGAAGTCCCACAGCAGATCTGGCGCGCTGGTCACTGCAGATCAGCCCAGCACCTGGGAGCAGGTTACACACAAGCTGCCTGAACCCGAAGCGATATTATGCCTGTCTGTCTCTGAGCCTGGTGGTCCCAACTACCTGGTCACTGGAGCAAAGATGGCGGAGGGCACTCTCCGTGGCGCTGCTCACCCTGTGGTCACGATGGCCCGCCGATCTGGCACCCAGACGACCACAGCGCCAACCCGCCCTCGGGCACAGAAGGAAGCCCCAACAGGCCGTGTCCCAAGTGATGTTATATTGGGGGGAGAGCCTGGGTACCGGTCTCTCCAGCGCAGTCCGCGGGAACAGAGGTCGCGGAAGGGAAGCTGGCGGGCTCCCTCCCTGCGCGGGGTCCCTCCACCAGGCAGAAGGTCCCACCGCGGAACTGGCGCGCTGGTTACTGCAGATCAGCCCAGCACCTGGGAGCAGGTTACACCCAAGCTGCCTGAAACTGAAGCGATATTATGCCTGTCTGTCTCTGAGCCTGGCGGTCCCAACTACCTGGTCACTGGAGCAAAGATGGCGGAGCGAGGTTCATTTTTCTAATGGACTTGGATATGACCCAGTGACAGTTACTCAGCAAGGAACCCCTGTCAGAGGGAGGTCACGTCTCAAGCCCCTGGACCATCTCCCACACTGGAATAGAGATAGCCACACAGAGGTGGTCAGATAGCCCAGTGGTGTCTGGGGAGACCCTGCATTGCCTACCACATGCAGGTCAGGCATCAGACACGCTCAGCTGGAATCAGGACCTGTCCCCAGCAGATCCAAGCAGACTAAGTCAGAAGGTGTGGGACAGCTCCTTCAGGCAGACCTGCTGGGTCAGGTGCCACCTGTCAGTGTCACCCAATCACATTCACACCGCCACAGGGGCACCCTGAAACAGAGCATGTCAGAGAGGCTCCGGGGTGCTCCTGTCGTGCCGGCACTGTCATCAGTCAGGCTGACTGCCCCCCCCAAAACCCTCCCTCACGGGTCTCTAGTCTAGACAGTTCTGTTCATATGTGTGTGGTCATATCCCCAGACAGTCACTTGCTTTAGAAGTACTTGTCAGGGTAATCCACCCTTCTCAGGGAGACCAGGTCATGCCCCACACCTGAGATCCCATAGCACTGCCCCTGTCATATGTTCTAGGTCCAGTCCCATGCCAAGCCAGAGGCAGCAGGCCTCAGTCAGGCTCTCATACCCAAGCCTCCTGATCCCACCATTGCCTCTGCCTGACTCCTCCTTGTTCTCTCCCACAGCCCTCCAGTGCCCCGCCCACAGCCACTACCAGCTCTGTGGTGACTCCTGCCCTGTGAGTTGCCCCAGCCTCTCAGCCCCTGAAGACTGTGAAACCATCTGCCGTGAGGGCTGTGTCTGTGACTCTGGCTTCGTGCTCAGTGGTGACACCTGTGTGCCTGTGGGCCAGTGCGGCTGCCTCCACGATGGACGCTACTATGTGCTGGGTGCCACCTTCTACCCAGGCCCTGAGTGTCAGAGGCTGTGTGAGTGCGGGCCTGGTGGCCAGGTCACCTGCAGGATAGAGACCTGTGGGATCCACGAGGAGTGCCTGATAGAGGACGGCATGCGCTCCTGCCATCCCAAAACCTCTAAGTTAATGCTGGTTCTTCGTGGCATCCATTTTGCCACACCTGATGGCTTGGTGTATGATCTTTATGGCTCCTGCTCCTACATCTTGGCACAAGTTTGTTTCCTGAAACGTGGAGAGGAGGAGTTCTCCATTGTGCTTGAGAAGGACTTGGCTGGTGATCCCCAGCGGTTGGTGGTAACCATGGCAGGCCAGGTTGTGGTCCTGGCGAAAGGGCCACAGGTGAGTGGACACAACCCTGCCCATGGTTCTACAGGGACAAAGTCCTACATGTGGGGTCATCTGAAGTCATGCCCCTATTTTGGAAGGTTTTAGGGGACACTGGCCAACTCGAGAGTCCTGAGAGCACTGAAAAACACCAGTGGGGTAGGGAGGCACCCAGAACCTGGTGGTTTAGGAGACAAAGGTACCAGCTTGAAACCTACTGGAGACATGGCCCTATCCCCACCCGGGGAGATTTAAACAACCTCACTCCAGTCCAACTAGAAAGCACTCAGCTCTGCCATGAGGGTCTAAGAGAGACCATGTTCTTTGCCAGAACTATAAGGACCTTCCTTAATCCGATGTTCTCTGACCCCTAACTCAATTCACCTTTGCATCCAGGTGACCGTGAACAGTGAGGTTGTAGCGCTACCTGCGGCTGTAGGATCCATATATATAACTGTTGAAAGCCAGAACATATTTCTGCAGACAAAAAGTGGGCTGAAACTTCTCTTTGATGGCAATGACCACATCCTCATGTCCATCCCGAGTCCCTTCCGTGGACGTCTCTGTGGCCTCTGCGGGAACTTCAATGGGAATGAGAGTGACGACTTCGTGCTGCCCAATGGAGCAGTGGCCCCCAACGTGGAGGCCTTCGGAAATGCATGGCGAGCTCCCAGATCCTCCTTGGGCTGTGGTGAAGGTTGCGGGCCCCAAGGCTGCCCGGTGTGCTTGGCAGAGGAGACACAAATGTATGAGAAAAACGAAGCCTGCGGAAAGATCCAGGATTCCCAAGGCCCCTTCGCAGCTTGCCACAAGGTTCTGAGTCCCCTGGAATACTTCCACCAGTGTGTTTTTGACCTTTGTACCCATAATGGAGACACAGCCTATCTCTGCCGTAGCCTAGCAGCCTACACCGCAGCCTGTCAGGCAGCTGGTGCAGCAGTGCGGCCCTGGAGGACAGACAGCTTCTGCCGTGAGTGTCTCTGATCCCTCGTGTGACCCCTGACCCACCCTCCCTGTCTGCTGCTCTGAAGTCCCTGCCTGTAACAGGGCTTCTCCCAGCCCTGCCCTGCATCCTCTCTGGCTTGCCTCCTTTCCTTCTGGCTCTGGAGTCTCAGACTCCAGTCGAGAGTCCACACTCCCGGCCCTAACACTCACCTTTTCCCAGGGCTGTTCCCAGCTCTTTCCATAGTGACCTGAAATGGAGGTGAGAGGGCTGACAGGCCACAGGAGTCCTGAGTCTCAGGCTCACCGACCCTTCCCACAGACACCATATCTTCTCACATCCTTAGTGCAAGGCCACAGGCAGTAGTCCCCACCCCCAATCCAGAACCACACACCTATTTGCAAATGATGGGGTAGCAACAAGTCCCCTCATATGTCCCATGCCAAAGCAATGTCCCTAGTGCTTCGGTGAAGAGTCTTTTCTCCTTCGGTTTCCTATTAAGACCTAGACCCAGAGTCCCATCAGCTACCCAATGGCACTGAATGAGTCCTGGTTTGACTGTGGACACCATTGATAGTTCAAAGAGTAGGCGAGGCTCATGCACCCTGTGCTCTCTGGGCATACCCCAGTGGCCCTTAAAGTCTCTGCACCAGCCGTATTTCCAACTGAAATCAAACTTTGTCCCAAACCTGATTCTCCTTTCCTGTCCCAGTGAGTATCTGATGGTAGCCACACCAGCCTGCAACACTCACCAGAGTCTTCTCTTTGATATCTTCCTGTGTCTTTCACATATCCTTGTCTTTCTCTTGTCCCATCCTCAAACCCATTCTTGTGCTACCCCAACCCTTTGCGCACACCTCCCGGCTCAACTAGATACTGTGCTTTCCCCTGTCCCAAGTGAACCCGGTCAGAGCCTCCTCCGGGACATCGGTTCCATCTACCAAGCCTCCCAATGCATCTGAATCTTCTGCCTTACTTCCCCAGCCCATCCTGCCAGCCTGCTTGTCCACTGCATCCCATCCCCAGCCTCTTGGTGAGCTTCCTTGTGCCATCTTCCTGAACCTCTTCACCGGATCCTTGTCTTCTCGCCGGTCCTCCAAGGCCAAGTTCAGCCTTCTTCCATTAGCATATCCATTTCCCAGGCCAGATTTCTCATCTCCCCAAACCCCTCTCTCTACCTCTTCTTCTCGCCCAAGGCAGTATGGCAGCTGTAGCTGTCTGTATACCCGGATGTGAGCTTTGTAGGACAGAGCTGGAGACTGCCTGCCACATTCACCTTGCCTCCTCTCCCCACAGCTGCCGAGTGTCCTGCCCACAGCCACTACTCTGTCTGCACGCGGTCCTGCCAGGGCTCCTGTGCTGCTCTCTCGGGCCTCACTGGCTGCACCACCCGCTGCTTTGAAGGCTGTGAGTGCGATGATCACTTCCTGCTTTCCCAGGGTGTGTGCATTCCTGCCCAGGACTGCGGCTGCGTCCACCATGGCCAATATTTGCCGGTGAGTGGGGACTCTGAGCAGGCAGTGTGGGTGGAGGAACTGGGGTGACATTCAGAGCTGCTGCGCTCTGGGCCTCTGTTCAAGCACTGGGACACGGAGGGCCACCACCTCTCCCAGCTGTGACTGCTGGACTGATCACCCCAGGCTCAGCAGGTCATATGTGAGAGCTTAGTTTCCTGCAGTTCTGGAGACCAGGAGTCAAAGGTCAGACTCACTGCACTGACATCAAAGTGATAGAAGGGGACCCTGGATTGTCTTAAGAGGACAATCTAGTCCTTGCCTCTCCCACACCCCTGGTGGCTTCGGTCAGTCCTTGGCTTGGTCACACCGCTCCACTGCTCTGTGTGACATAACACCTCACTGGAGTTCTTTTATGAATGCCCATGGGATTTCCCATCTAGATAACCAGGATAAATTCTCCATCTAAACAGTGTTAGTCACACTGCAAATGCGTTTCCACTGAAGGTAGCATGCCTGCTCCCAAGAAGTGGGGATTTCTGTTTTGCTGTGTGGCCATTCCTCCACTACCCTTCCCTCTCTGAACTCCTTCACCTGCAGAACGGCTTAGTCAGCATCCTGGCTCCGTAGGCATCTGGTGCTCAGGACAGCTGGTACCCAGTGAGGGTCCGTCTCATCCTTCCATGCATCCCACTGAGCCAAAAGAATGGAATTCATAATAGTGTAGTGGGTGGTTCGCAATTTGGGATTTTATCATTAATATCCTTTGTTGATGCTTTTTGAAAGCTTTGTGTGCATAAGTCTGTTTGGAACATTGACTTGTCCTGTGATCCCAACAATCTGAAACAGGCTGCACACAAAGGTCGTGAAACAGAGAAGCCATCCCACAGCTACTCAGTAACCAGCGGTGCAAGCTTGTGTGGTTTACACTGTACTTTCCTTCAGGTCTCAGTTGCTTCTGGAAGCCATCTGGAATGCCCTAGCTTAGGTCTGCAGCCCCCTCTGGGCTTCTACACCTACCTCCTACTCTGACCCTATTCTTGTGGGCCTTGTTCCATTCCAACACCTTCCCTCCTGTCGCTAACTCTTTCTGTACCTTCCCACCTCATCCCTGATCTCTGCACGGTTAAGCCCTTTTAGATTTGTGAAGGAGACACCTAGAGGAAAGTCCATAGAGAGATACAAACATTTGAGTCCTTGGGGTACTAGTACGACACTCAACTCACTGAACCTTAGTTCACATCAATGGGTCCCACCCTACATGCAGAACATTAGGGGAAGGTGACAATTGTCCTGATCACATACAGAACTGTTTTATTGTCATGATCTCCTCGTCAGAACCACATTGTCTAAGTATTTCTGTAGCATTTGCATTTTATCAGGCATGCTTTAAAGTGTACAGCAGGATGTGGTGGGTTACATGCAAAAGCTATTCCACCATATAGAATGGATTTAGCAGCCTCCAGTCCGGCACCCTCAGGGGCCTCTGGATCAAGGGATGACTGCTTTGTGATAGCTTGGGTTTTTTTTTTTCTTCCAAAGTTTTCAAAGTTTTACAGTTTTCTTTCGAACTTTTATTCTTTTAAGTAATCTAACTTTCGGACAGTTGTAAGCACGTGTGTGGAGGAGTCCTCTTTCCTGAGGTTTCCCCCTGAAGCCACACCCATTTTACTACCTTCTGTTTGGGTGTGCACACCTGTTGTTAATTTCCTATAAACCATTTGAGACTTTCTTGCAAACACAGTGTCTCCTTTATCCCTAAGCCTTTAAGTCTGGGTTCTGTGACAATAAGGAATTCGATCACGTGACCAGGAAATTCACGGTTATTCAATTCCATTATCAGTTGACTTTACCCAGATTTCACCAGTTATTTCAATACGAGCCTCTCCTCTGTAATCCTCTCTGACCCAGGGCCTGGGAAGAAGCAGACAATATTTTCCATTCATAAATTCTACTGAGCCCTCCAGGGAGAAAATGGGAGAACCTAGGCCTGGGGACTGATCCCAGGGCAAGGGGGTTGAGGGGCTTGGGTCTGGGGAAGGAAGAAAACAGAAGATGATCAGAAAAGAGACATTCAGTCCAGGGAAAGGCATTGCCAGAGCCTGTAAGATAATACCTGGGGAGAACCATTTTATGAATAAAGCTGGTTTGGTGACTCACAAATAATCATCAAGTCCTAGATTATCTTGCTGCTATAAAGATCACATGCTATAGGCCAATACTGGTTTTACAAGAGCTTCTAGGATCATTCATACTTTCCCAACATAACCAGAGTTCCTACTTGTAAACTCCATAGACGGATAAAGTCTCTGCCCTCTTCATACTTTTAAGACAATACCTTGAGGACTAAAATCCTACATGCGTTAGGGGAACACATCATATTCAAGCCGAGGCACGTGGCCTGAGCTGGGATCATTGTACCACGTGGTGACTCATCCTTCAGTGGACTAGCCCAGGCTTGTGCTCTCTGTAACTGGACAGTCTGAGGCAGAGACAGTGGTGACAGGGTGGGCTGTCATAGCTCTTGAGTCAAGACATGAACTCCACGCAGCCTGGCCTCTGTGGTGTTTTATTTACAAATCACAGGCTGAGGGCCATTGAGACTCCTGGGTAGAGGACACACAAGCCATTTCTTACTGGGAACTCTACAGTTTCCCTCTATGTGAATGCACACCATCCGTCCCTCTCTGTGCACAGGTGAACTCCTCACTGATGTCCTCAGACTGCAGCGAGCTCTGTTTCTGCTCCCCAAAAAATGGTCTGACATGCCATGAAGCTGGGTGTCCGTCTGGCCGCATCTGTGAGATCCAGGCTGGAGTCCGGGGTTGTTGGCCAGCCAAAGGTCTCTGTGCCTTCTCCGTGGGTGGCAACCTCATTACCTTCGATGGGGCTTTCAATGCCATCAGCTCCCCTGGTATCTATGAGCTTTCTTCTCGATGCCCGGGACTCATGAAGAATGTGCCCTGGTACCGTGTGCTTGCTGATGTCCAGCCTTGCCCTGACAATGACAAGATTGCAAGCAAGGCCCACATCTTCTTCCAGGATGGCATGGTGACTGTGACCCCAAGCAAGGGCGTGTGGGTAAGCCTGGGCACAGAGGGCAGGGCCGTCTTCGCTGGCTTTCCTTCTTCCCGTCACAGTGTCCTACCTCCTGGCTACCCACTGACCTTGCAGTCTGTTTTCTTCATCCAGGTCTCTGCACTTTTCTCTGGATTTGTACCTGTCTCTCCATGTCAGCCTGGGTCCCTCTCCTTGGCCTGAGTTCTTACATTCAAGTCACAGGCTAGCTTTGCTGTTGATTTTGATCCAGACTCCACTGGTTAGCAGTGACAGGAAACCAAATACAATCCTGAGGGCTGAGGGGAAATGAATAGACTGGCTCCATATCTGGGAAACCCAGAGACGCCCCCCAGAAGTGTCTGCACCCAGACAGTCCTGTTACACTGTCGGAGTCTTTACCTCTAGGTTTCTGGGTTTCTGACTTGTCCCTGAAGTCAATGTCTCTGTCTCTGTCTCCCTGTCTCTCTTTGGACAGGATGTGTGAATGTATCTGTGTAGCTCTGGGTATCCTGAAACTCACTAGGTAGATCAGGTTGGCCCCGAACTCACATAGACCCACCTGCCTCTACTTCCTAAGTGCTGGGATTAAAAGGAAAGCCCCCATGCCTGGCTTTCATCTTCATTTTTAGGCAGGTTTTTTTTTTTCATGAGAAATACCACCTGTCCCATCCTGATCACCTCAGCAGAAACTGGTCTAACAAAAGTTCCAGTTCAGGGGCCTAGGGAGATGGCTCAGCAGTTAAGAACACTTCCAGAGGTCCTGAGTTCAATTCCCAGCAACCACATGGTGGCTCGGAACCATGTGTAATGAGATCTGGTGTCCTCTTCTGGTGTGTCTGAAGACAGCAACTATGTACTCATATACATAAAATAAATAAATAAATCTAAAAAGAAAAAGAAAAAAAAGAGCATTTGGGTGGACATCAGGCTCCAGAAACAAGGAAGAGATGTCCTGCCTTTATTTAAAAAAAAAATAGTTCCAAGCCTGCATCTCACTAAGCCAGTTTGGACTGCCTGTCCACTTCTAGTCTTGGACACTATTATTATGATTACCCAAGCTGGCATCACATGAAGTGCTGAAATTCCTCAAGTCAATTTCCAGGTTCCATGATCCCCATGAAGAACTCAGTAGTACATAGTTGTACTGATAGCCAAGAATTATTACAATGAGAGATTATGAAGACATGATGCAAATGGAAAAAAGAAGTCAAACAGAACGTTCTAAATCATTTTTACATCCGGAAAAGCAGATCCTCAAGAGTGGCCCCAGATTCGCCCAATTGCTTACTTGTCTGTCTGATCCGAGGAGCTTTTCCCCTTAACTTCGGAATATCATGAGGACCCATCCTTCCACCCTCTGACATCAGAGAAATATTCACAAGTTAATCTCAGAGACCTATTGCAATGGGCATAAGCAGAATAGGGAGCTGTGTGTAGACACACCCCCCTAGCTGTCTCCTCACCTGTCATCCTCCATGTAACCCTCCTCTCTCCCAGCACTTGCCCCTTAGCTTGAACCGTCACTGTGCACGAGGACTCCAGCCTTGGTGACCCCTCAGCTCTTCTGTCACTCAAGTCTCACTTCTTCATTTCCCCTCCCCCTCCACCAGGTGAATGGTCGCCGAGTGGATCTCCCAGCTACTGTGCTAACATCTGTGTCTGTGAGGAAGATGCCCGACGGCTCCATGTTTGTCCACCAGAAGGCCGGGGTCCAGGTGTGGCTTGGAAAAGACGGGCACCTGGATGTGATGGTTGGTGATGACCACGCAGCCATGCTGTGTGGGGCCTGTGGAAACTTTGATGGGGACCAAGCCAATGATGCACATGATTCTCAGGGGAAGACATCGGTAGAGAAGTGGAGAGCACAGGACTTCTCCCCATGGTGAGGATGGAGATTGGAGGCCAGACTTTGGGGAACTAGGGAAGGAGGTAGTGTGGGTGGATGCTTAGTCTACAGGATCAAGTGCTAAGTGTCTGTCTCTTGCAGTTCCAACTGATCAGTCACCACTGGCAGTGAAGACATCAAGACCTGCTCCCTCCCAGAAGTTACAATGATTGGAAGATGCCCTGTGTGTCCCTTCCCTGTCCCTCCCCCTTTGCTGAACCACTCACTGAGGCCAAACCTGGAAGCATTAAGTAAATATCTAGACCCAGAGTGCGTGTCTCCTGCTGTTTCCCCAAAGTTCTCCCCACTGTTGGGGATGTGGATGATGAGTCTTTATTAGAAGATGAAAGACTGCATGCGTGGGTGCGTGAGCAGATGAAGGGTCAGATGGCCAGAGTGAGAGAGACTCGGGAGATTGAGAGTCACAGAATGGATGGTTAGAGGCATGGATGGATGAAATGGTGAAGGGCTGGATGGGAGAAGAGGTGACAGGTGGAGAGAGAAAGACAAACAGACTCTGGCCTCCCCATTTATAAGCATGGTGACTCTCCCAGTTTCTCTCTGACTTGGTTTCATCACCTTTAAACAGGATGAGCTCTCATGGAGTCGGAGTGAAGATTAGTGTAGGAACCCTACCACAAAGAAAATGTGAACAGAGATGATGCTAGGAAAATGAATCTTTTCTGTTTCTATGAGAAGACACCCTGACCACAGGCAACTTATAGGAAAAAAAGACTTTATATTGGTTTATGGCTCCAGAAGGGAAGTCTATAATGGGGGAAACAGCATAGCTGCAGAAGGCTGAAGCGGGAAGCCAAAGATCACATCTCAGAAGCAAATACAGACAGAGAAAACAGGAAGCTGGATAAAGATCTCTCAAAACCCGCCCTGGTGAGCTGCTTCCTACAAGTCTCTTCAAACAGCGCCACCTGCTGGGAACCAAGTGTTCAAATACCTGAGCTCATGGGGGACATTCCTGTTCAACCCACCACAGAGAAGGGTTCAGAGAGCCGGGTTTAAAGAGCACAAGTTCATGCTGTATCATAGGAAGTGTCAGAATAAGGTGACAGCACTGGTTTGAGTCCTTACTGAGTTTCTGGTGGGTTAGGGTTAGGGTTAGGGTTAGGGGAAAATATAAAAATGTATTTCAAGAGTTTTATTATTAACCAGCCAGTCTTCTCAGCTTCCAGGATGCTGGGGCAGTGTGGCTGGAGATCTGGGGGGGAGGGGGTCAGTTCTATAGTTTAAGGCTGGGGAGTGAAGCTGTGTGACTGATAGCGATGGTGGTGGTGTGGTCACAGGTGGGTAAGGCATGATGAAGAGGTAAGCAGGTCAGCAGGTCGATGGCTCTGATGATGCCTGGAACATCTGCATTAGAGGAGTAAGGTGGAGAGACAGCCTGGAATGGGTGGAAAATGGGGTACACAGAACTGAGTTTCTGACTGCGCTGGAGTTTGGGGGCAAGTTAAATTCACAAACAGAGCAGACATAACTTGGAAATTGATAGTGCTGGGGGGGGGAATGAGAGCACAGTCTAGTAGCTTTCAAAATTACTGGCTTAGCCAGGAGGCAGAGAGTGTGGGAAAACTCTGCTAATTAAGGTTGAAGTCCACCATTGATCGGATAGTGTTCAGGAGCTCAGCGCAATGTGGAGGCTCTCTTCAGTGACAGAGCTTCTCCTTCTCTGACCTGAACTCTGGGGAGTTCAAAAACCCTCAGGTCTCTACCTGTGGAAAGTCACATAGCCTAAGCTCAACTTCCTTTCTCCTGAGAAGAACCCATTCAGACAGCACCTGAGATCCCTGAAATGCTTCCCCGTGCTAATGAGACATATCGGGGCCCTAAGCCTTCAGCCAATGACGCTTGCCCATCCTGGATGGTCCTACGCCCACTCTCCAAATTTATATAAACCTTGAATCACCCCAAGTAAAGTTGACCTGTTTCCCTGCATCTGGTGGCAGTGTCATCTTTCACCGGATGTACTCACAGGGTTTCTGACATGCACCCCACCTTGTGTCCCAGGGCAGGACAATCTCCCAGGGCAGAGAGAGTCACAGAGAGGAGAGTGTAGCAATGCACCCCACAGCACCAGAAGAGAATGAGGATCTAATCCTATGTTCTAGCTTCATTCTATTGTTATATCTAATACCATGGTCAAAGCAACTTAGGAGAGGTAAGGACTTATTGCATGTTGCAGGTTACTGTCAATTATTGAGGAAAGTCAGGAACTCGAGCAAGATCTTATTAGAGTAGAAGCATTGGAGGAATACTGCTTGCTGGCTCCTTCCACGATCGTGCTTACCCAGCTTTCTTATACAACCTATAACCACATGCCTAGGAATGGTACCACCCCCGGTGGACTCTTCTAGGACACTCCATCCCTTGTCAAGTTGATACACAAAAACGTCACATTAAGCATAACCATTCAATTCCTCATCCCCCAAATTCTTGGGTGAATATCCCGATTTAAAACACAGTCCAACATTTAAGTCTTTAAAATTTTCCAGCAGTCTAAAAGTCCAAGGTTTCTTCAAAACTTCCATGTATTAGTGCAGTACTCAGCCTCATATCAATCCCACCAGCACCCAAAGGCCTGGGAAATCTGGCTTCTCCTATTCAGCATCCTCAGCACAGGGCTTGTCTCAGGCTTAACCTGGCTGCATGTCACTACTGCCACTGTCCTTGGTGGACATTCAGCAGTCTTGGCATCTGCAATAACCTGGGATCTCCTTTGCAATTGAGGCAGCACCTTTATGAGTGACCTCTCTACAGGGACTCCAACACTGCCACACGTTACCAAATCTCAGCCACTCTCCACGACCTTCATGACCAGTGCCACCGCTGACTCTTACATACTACTTGCCAAGTTCAGACCTTATTGAACTTTTTAATTAAAAAAAAATTTAGCCAGACACGGTGATACACACCTTTATTCCCAGAGGCAGAAGTAGGTAGATCTTTGTGAGTTTGAGGCCAACCTGGTCTGCATAGTGATACCCTGTTGTGGCACCGTGAAAGGTAGCCTGGTCCCTGGTCGAGCTAAGGCTAGAAGCCCCAGAGACCCTGAAGGGATGGTAGGAGCTTTATCTGCTCCCAGACACCAGGCCTGACACTAGCCGTAGCCCTTCATAGATTTGTGGCCATCAGTCACATAAGCCCCCAACATGTAGATGAAGAAAAGAGAGGTGACCACAAGTCACATAGGTTCAAGACAGACCTCCATGCTAATGAGGCCTGGAGGCTTAGCCAATAAGCTTTCCTTCCCAGACACTCCTCCCTGAAAAAGGTATTTAGCCTCAGGCCCACAGTAGGGAGCCTCGGAAATGGCCTTTGCCTACATAGCCACTGTCTAGTCTCCTGTAGAAGGCATCTCTGCGCTCCTAGGCACAATCACCACCAAGCCCAAGTCAAGTCTGCCACCATCAAGCTAAGGACAATCACCAGCCAGTGCTCCCCTTCCCCCCCACACCCCACACCCCGACACCGGCCCTGGGCTGGATCCAGCCTGCTGGCCCCACTCCATTCTCAACTCTTCCGCGGCTCCCAGCAGCACCCAGATGTCCTAGAGCCTGAAAACCAGACGGCCCCGGCCTTTTCACAGGCCCGGGGAACCCCCCAAGCCATCTCCGGCTGCCCCACACCTCTCAGACTGGGCTTTCTCACCCCAACGGCATGGGGTAAGCTCGGTCAAACTTCCTGCGTTCTGCCTCAACAAGCAGCCATGTCCTTTGGCGGAGCAGACGTGGTACCCACAACCCTACACCCTGTCCAAAAAAAAAATAAAAAAGTAAAATATCTAATACAGAACAATTCAGAGATATACCAACTTGATATTTCTATGCTAAGGAATTATAGCAGGAAAAAAACATTAAAAGCATCCAATTTCTGTAAGAACATGAAAGCTGCGTATATCCTGCCTTAGTTGGAGTTTTTATTGCGGAGATGAGATGCTATGGCCAAAAGCAACTTGGAGAGGAAAGTGTTTATTTCTACTTTCATATACCAGTTCATCGTCTAAAGCAGTTAAGGCAGGAACTCACACAGGGCAGGAACCTGGAGGCAGGAGCTGATGCAGAGGCCACGAAGGGGAGCTGCTCACTGGCTTGCTCTTCATGGCTTGCTCAGCCTGCTTTCTTATAGAGCCCAGGAGCACCAGCCCAAGGGCAGCCTTGCCCACAGTGGGCTGGGCCCTCTCCCGTCAATCACTAATCGAGAAGATACTCTGAGAGCTTGACTTACAGAGGCAATTTCTCTCGGTGGAAGTTCCCTCCTCTCAGACCACTACAGCTTGTGTCAAACTGACATAAAACCAGTGATCACATACAGCAAATCACTGTACTTTGTAACACACAAATTGATGGAATTGGAAAATATCCCACTGGATAAGGTAACCCGGGCACAGAAGGACAGAAGCCATATGCTTTCTCTCTTTTATGGACCTTTGATCTGAATTTTCAAGTTTCTGTGCTCAAAATGGACTGAGAGTCAGCAGAGGTCAGGAAGCAAGGAAGGAAGGGAACCTACGGGGAGTAGGGAAACGTGTGTGATATGAAATAGGGGAGATATGAGGTATGAAAAGTATTAAGCAGGGATAGATCTTGGACAGGGGAAAGATAGGGTATGAAGAATGGTTAACCAAAACTAAGAACATATGAAAAATGTGGAAACTAACTAAAAATTGAAGTGGTCACCTGTGTGCCTGTAATGCCAGGGCTGGGGTGGTAGTGGTGAAACAGGAGGCTTTCTGGCTGACAGCCTAGCTCCACATTCAGTGAGGACCCTCTATCAAGAGAATAAGGGAGAGGGTGATAGAGCAGGACACCTGACATCCTCCTCTGTCCTCTGCATACCCACACATGTGGGCACATGCACACTCGCGAACACACACACACAATGTAAGCATTAAAGTATTGTCAGTATCTTACAGTTTGTATTGTAAGAATCCCCTTTAATGTTTGTCTTAAAAACAAAAATAAAAAATGCTGGATGCTAGGGTGATTTGTCACCTTGGCAATCATCCAGTTTTCCCTGGCACTTGGCTGCCTTGAATGAATACCATCCAAGCAACCCCCTCTTGGCAGCCAGCTGGTCTGCTGTCACGGCAGCCTGGCAGCTCCTGAATGCTCCACGGACATCTCCAGGAAGCTATACTGCATGGACAACCACTTAATCCTAAAAGACGACTACTGCTTTAGGAGGCGCTATTCCAGCCCTGACTATTCCCAACAGTTTAACGTGGACTTTTTGCCATCAGAAGCCTCTGCAAATCTTGGCGGCCACTTCACCTAGGCCAGAGGGTAATCACTTGCTGTGATAACCCAACAAAAAGTCCGTGGTTAGTGCAAATGGTCTTTCACTGGCTGTTGTGAAGCTTCTTCGGGAGACCCGGTTGCTCCTGTGCTGCCCCCTGGTGGTGCAACATTAACGTTGGGCCTTCTGCAACCGTCTTGGCTTGACTGATCTTCATCAGTAAAGTGACCTGAATAGGAGGGACAGAAGGCAGAAGCAACTGCAAACCAGCAGTGGCAAGGAAACTGGCAGAGAGGCAGTGGTCTTGGAGCAGCTGCGGCAACATTTGGGTGACTGAAGATTTCCAGTAAGAGGCCAGGGGCAAGGAGAAGCAGTGAGATGCCTGTTCTTTGGTGAAAGAGGGAGCTTTTTGAGCGGAAAAGGAAGAAAAAATAGAAAAGCGGGGTGTAGCCATACACAATAAGAGACCATAAGAGATCCCCAGTTCCAGGTCAGCTGGGCCCCATTGCAAAACCCTGTCACAAAATACAAACATAAACAACAACAAACAAAAACATAATGCTGTGCTGGAAAGATAGCTCGGTTGTGAAGAGTACATACTGCTCTAGCTTAAGACCCAGGTTCGGGCCCTGCACCCATTTGGCGACTCACAATCGCCTGTAACTCCAGTTCCAGGGGATCTGACGCCCTCTCCTGACTTCCACTGCATATGCGTGGTGCACAGACAGACAAGCATGCAAGCAAAACGCTTCTAAGGATAAAATAAAAATTTTAAAAGTCTTTGAGAAATAATAAATCTTTTAAAAACTCGGTTTGAGTATAACCCCTGATTCCTGGAGTGCAAGCACAAGTGAGAGAAAAAGTTGCAGCGCATTTGTGATAAAACTTGCCACTCTGGGAAAAAGGAGCGAAGAGACCGGACAGAGCCGGAAAAGGATTCTGAATTCCTACCCAAGGTGCGGACTCCGACTTCCGCGAGAGGGGAAGTGCGTCTAAGGGGCGTGGTTACGCGCTTCCGTCACGCGCTGTGCGTCGCCGTGCGCAGGCGTACCTTTCCACGTGCGAAAGCCTGAGACTCGTGGAGTCGGGGACGCCGCAGGTTGCCTGAGTCGCGCGACCAGACCGCAGCAATGAAGCCAGGTAGGGGCCACGGTGCGGGCAGGAGGCAGGGGCTCTAGGCGCGGCGGGCGGGCACCGCGGCTGCTCGGGCCCGGGGGGATGTGGGCGGGAGCTCGATTCTCCGATCGGCCTACAGGCTTGCCGCTACAGACCGGCCGGTGCGGCCCTCCAGACCCTGACCCAGAGTTGGGGCTTGGATCTCCGAGCGTTGCTTTAGGGAATCCGACGGGTCGCAGATGGAAAGGCCCTCTGTCCCCACCCCAAGCCTTTCCTGTTGCTGCCGTCACCCACTGTCACTCCCCGTCACCGGTACCTTGGTTCCCCAGCCCAGCTTCCCCCGGGGTGAATGAGGACCTCCGGCTCCGTGGTGTGAGGCGCTCGAGTGCACAGGCTGGTCCTCGCTGCGCTTCCGGGAGGGGCGGGGCCCAAGGCGTGTAGTAGCCGATCTGGGGACCTGGGAGTCCCTGCTCTGTAGTGTGAGAGACTTTACTAGCCCGGCTTTAGCGGGAGAGGTGATTGGAAGTGAGAAGGGTTGGTTTTGGTTTGACTTTTTTGAGAGCGTCTTTCTATGTGACTGGCTGACCCGGATCCACCAGCCTCTATCTCCAGGGTACTGGGATTAAAGGCGTGCGCCACCACGCCTGGCCTGACGAATGTATTTATCTATTTCCCGCGTTTTTCTGATGAGCCCACTGTATGGTGGATGATGGCGAGAGTTCTACCTTTGACAATAGAAAGTTCTCGTTTCTCTCTTGAATTCTTCATGGATAAGTGACTTTCTTGGTGATATGTTACTCTGGGCTGTAACAGCACTGCTTGTCAATCCTAGCACTCGGGATGCGGAGGCAGAGAATGAGTTTAACACCAGTCTGTGCCACATTAGTGATAGCATGAGCTTTTCACCATTGCCGGAAGATCGGTTTTCACTACCGCAGGTTTTTGTCTGGTGTGTGCAAAAATGTTCCTGTGGACAGATGAGAGTAAATCACTGCAGTGGATAGTGACCCATTTCTCCCTCCCAGACATGGTAACTATCTGGGACTCTGTTCTGGAAGTCTGGTGAAGTAGGGTGGAGGGATTACTAGTCTGTACGTTCTACCGTCATCCTGTGATGTGTACTTTCTCCCCAACCTTTTTCTCTATTACATGATAAAATGAGAATTGTAGAGCAGTCAAATCTTTAATGACGGTTTGTGTCTTGAGTACAGAACAGTAGCTTTGGGGGAGATTTTTAAACAGGTGTGCTACAAAGTATGGTGGACATTTCTCAACAAGGTCCTTTATTTTTATGTTTGTGTATTGAAATGGCATCTCGTTGTAATAAGCCTAGGCTGGCCTCAGACTCCGCTTCCCAAGTGGCGGGATTATTGCAGGCATGTGATGCCTCAACCCTGCTGGAAAGATTCTAGAGGGAAGCAGATTCTAAGACAGTAGACTGTGTGTGGACATAAGAGTCTTGTTGAATAGTGAGTCCTTTTGGTTCATTTCCTAAAAACCTCAGGACCAGAAATGGATCCTGATACACGTTGAGTATTATGTGACTGAGTTGGCTGTATCCACCGGTCCCCGTGAGTATACCAACAGCTTGCCAGATCTCAGGCCCAGGTTGAGTCTCATAGCCCTGGCTAGTGGCTCCTCTCCTAAGTAGTCTTGTGTATACAGTTACTCGATTTTTCTATCATTCCCATACGCCTTTGCCACTTTAGGGTCTTGAGTAACAGTGGCATGGCCATCCACCCGTATAAGCTACAGAACACCATTCTCTTCTGAATGAAAACAAGTGGTTTCTCTGTGAGGCAGAATCCAGGCAGGGCCTTGAGTCAGCGGGACTGTGGATGTGGCTCAATTGGCAAAGTGCTCGCCTAGTATTGCAGGAGACCATAGCTTTATTCCCCTATGCCACATAGGCATAAGGGTGGTGGCGATCGTCCATTTTTCTGCACTCAAGGTAGAAGGTAGATCAGAAATTCAGATTGATCCTCCGTCATATAGTGCGGCTCTCAAAGTCATCATCGGACATTTGCTGACTGGTTTGTCAGTGTCAGCATTGGATTGTGCTAGGATGCTGTAACCAGAATAATTACAAAGCCTTGTGCATTTGGAACTTTTGGGTGCCAGTGAGAGTGACAATATTAAACATAATGTGACAAGAAAATGATGTAGGCAGAGTGGGCTGAGTGCTGTGCCATCCGCAGGAGCTGGAGAGAGAGCAGCTCACCTGAGATTTCAAAGCCAGCTGTTTGCAGATAGGCAGGCGACAGCTTTGGGTTGATGGGTCTCAATTTGGGCTATACATTAGAGTCCTGCAGGGAACTCAGAAAGAAAAAAAATGCCCTTCCCGGGGGTTCATGGTAAAGAAAAGAATTCTGATTTTATTGTGGATGGTGAAGTGGGGAGGGTAGAAACAGGGCTTGGGGGTATCTGAGAGTTTTGAAGAAGTTATGAACATTAGTGTTTTGCCTTCTAACTTAAAAACTTAGAAATAGATACCAAGTTGTGCAGGGTTTTGTTTTGAATTCTTGTGAGTTGAACTCAGGCCTGGCATAGTAGAGCTGCAGTGCTCAGCTCTCCAAGTGCGTCAGAAAGGGCAAAAAACAGGTAAACAGGAAGTAAAAGAAGAGAGACAGGCGGATCCTTGAGTGTGAAGCCAGCCTGGTATACATAGGGAGTTCCATTAGTCCTGATAAGTAGTGAGATCTTGACTCAAACCAATTCAAGGAGGCTGAAGGTTAAGAACACTGCCGGATGGGCAGTGGTGTGACACACGCCTTTAATCCCAGCACTTGGGAGGCAGAGGCAGGCAGATTTCTGAGTTCAAGGACAGCCAGGGCTCTACAGAAAAACCCTGTCTTGAAAAACAACAAAAAACCCCACTGGCTGCTTT
This sequence comes from Tokudaia tokunoshimensis, assembly GCA_036184795.1. Lineage (NCBI taxonomy): Eukaryota > Metazoa > Chordata > Mammalia > Rodentia > Muridae > Tokudaia > Tokudaia tokunoshimensis. The sequence continues at coordinate 11,235,245 of BTHU01000001.1, read as the reverse complement.
TCCAGAGGACCCGGCTTCAATTCCCAGCATGCTGTGTAGCAGCTCACAACTGTCTGTAACTCCTGTTCCGCATACACGTGCAGGCAAAACACTAATGTTCATAAAGTTTAAAAAAAAAAGATGGTAATAAAAGTTTTAAAGACAACAACAACAAAATGTTTGAAGCTGTCAGTGGGGTATAGTTACTGAGACAAAAACTTGAACAGGTTTTTACCTGACAGTTTACATCCCGTGAGATAATTTTGAACCACCCCTAGTCTTCAAGCTGTGTTTTCAGATAAACTTTTTTTTTTAGTAAAGAATTCTTTATTTGATACATATAACTTCTGAAGTACACTTCAGACACACCAGAAGAGGGCATTGGATCCTATTACAGATGGTTGTGGCCACCGTGTGGTTACTGGGAATTGAACTCAGAACCTCTGGAAGAATAGTCAGTGCTCTTAGCCACTGAGCCATCTCTCCAGCCCTCAGATAAACTCTTGTGCCCCACCTCCCATAAACGAAGGATTTTGGAACCACCACAGAAAGCTAAAGTAACAGCATCGAGCCCAGCCCCGTGTGCTGCTTGCTGCTCAATGGACAGTGTTTGCTTCACACTGTAGCCCGGGGTAAGGGGCAAGCCCTTGAGCACTCAACTACTGAGCTGCTTCCCAGCCCAGCCGCTCTCCTTCAGAAGCAAGGTCTCACCATGAGGCCCACCTTGTAGAGTACTGGGGTCACGGCCATGGCCTGCTACTCCTGGGGTTAAGCCCAGTCTGATGTGCTGGTGTGTTCTAACCATTGCTCATCCTTCAAAGGACTATGAAGGACAGTTTGGGGATTTTTCTTAATCCCCCCCCCGCCGTGCTAGGAGGGATGGTGCAGTCTTGAAAGCTGGGAGATGGATTAGCAGGACAGCATCAGACTCTGGAGTTCTCACTTTTTTCCAGAGGTCTTAGAGAGACTATGAGGGGGAGCATAGCAGATCCTGTTGCTACTGAGCATAAGTGTATGCGGGACTCACTAATTCGAGGGATAAATGGGTTGTATGAAGCTGTCCCACCAAGAAAACTAGAATATCTGCCACCTTCTGCCTTATCCCCAATTAGATAGTCTATGGCACGTTCTGCCTTTAGTGGCCCTGTGCCGATGCACCTCATGAGAAGGCTGACGCTGGCCGGTGACGCAGGCCTGTAAACACAGTACTTGGGAGGTGGAAGCAGGAAATAGGTGGGGACCTCAGGGCCAACCTGGGATACTTGGTACCATATTTCAAGAAAACTCTCATTGGGTTTAGTTTCCTGGGATTTGTTTCTTCACTTCTGGGAGGTTCGCATTTATCCATCTGTGCTATAGGACTGAAGGTCACTTTCATTGTTGACTACTGCCCCTCCTTGTATGTGTCCACTCTGCTGACGGGACGTCAGGCGGGTTCTGGCTCTGGTAGACGTTTCCCTGAGCACAGAGCCCTGTGCTCTGTTGGTTTCTCACATTTGTAGAACCTGACAGGAAAGAGGCCTTTAACTTCTTGAGCTCCATTGCCCTAATCCCCATTTCCATTTCTGCTACAGGTTTCAGCCCCCGTGGGGGCGGCTTCGGTGGCAGAGGCGGCTTTGGTGACAGAGGTGGTAGAGGAGGAGGACGAGGAGGACGAGGAGGCTTTGGCGGTGGACGAGGAGGCTTTGGTGGTGGAGGTCGAGGTCGAGGTGGAGGGGGTGGTGGCTTCAGGGGACGAGGAGGTGGAGGTGGCCGAGGTGAGTGAGGTTGACGTGGGGGTTGGAGCAGGTTCTCAAAGGACGCTGGGAGGGAAGGTGTGGGGGCCTCCCTGTCCTACAGCAGCTCGCTCTTACAGGTGGAGGCTTCCAGTCTGGGGGCAACCGGGGTCGAGGTGGTGGCCGGGGAGGCAAGAGAGGAAACCAGTCAGGGAAGAATGTGATGGTGGAGCCTCATCGGCATGAAGGTGAGTGAGGCAGGCAGGGAATCGGCTGAAGCCAGAGGTGGACCATGGCTACACTGTTCCCAGCCACACTCTGCTCTCCTCCCCTCTCCAGGTGTCTTTATCTGTCGCGGAAAAGAGGATGCCCTTGTCACAAAGAATCTGGTCCCTGGAGAATCTGTGTATGGAGAGAAGAGAGTCTCTATTTCAGTGAGTCCTGGACCCCTGTCCAAAGTACCAGGCCCCAGCTGACAGCATTGCCTGCAGTTGGGTCTTCCTGCTATTGTGTCCTACCCAGGATGCCCAGGGATAAGTCAGGCTGCAGCCTCAGAGCTGCTGCAGTCCTCAGCTCCACACTAAGCTGCTTCCTCGCACTGCTCCTTCAGATGAGGCCATCACATCACCCTCCTTGTCTACACGGCCCTCGCTGCCACGGCCCTGGCTCTCCCATGACCTTGTCTCTATGGCCAGACATAGGCCTTCTTGCTCACCGCCCACACTGTGCCTGGAGTGGTCTTCCCAGGGTGGTGTGGGTGGCTCCCTCTCCACCTCCAGGTCTGGTTCGAAAGTGTCCCCAGCCCTTCCTGGTCCATTTTCCCTTTTTTACGTTTTCCTTGCTCTGTTCTGGTTTCATATCCTTTCTAGCATGGTCTCTGTAGCCTGTCACCATCTCCTGTGTCGGTTTGTATTTAGTTCAATGAGTTCTTACCTCTCAGGGCAGGATATATGTTCTGTTCACTGTTGTGCCAGCACCTGCGTGCTGGGTCAGGACAATGCCTAGTGGCCAGTTCTTTCACTTCCGTATGTGCTGTCTGTTATTCCTTCCCCGAGTCAGCCTCCATGAGGGCAGGGCAGCTTCTGTGCTGGTCCCCGCTGTGCATCTGCATTTGTTCTCACGTGGTGATTGGAATGCACCGTTTCTCTTGGGCCCTGGGGTTACTGGGAATGGTGTTCTGCACAAGAACCCACCACTGATTCTGTCCCCATCTCTCTTGGCTCAGGAAGGAGATGACAAAATTGAGTACCGAGCCTGGAACCCCTTCCGCTCCAAGCTGGCAGCAGCAATCCTGGGCGGCGTAGACCAGATCCACATCAAGCCGGGGGCCAAGGTGCTCTACCTTGGAGCAGCCTCAGGCACCACCGTCTCCCACGTCTCTGATATTGTCGGCCCGGTGAGCGCACAGGCGGTGGAGATGGGGGAAACTGGGCCTGGCCATTCCCTGTGCTGTGTGATGTAGATGGAGCCAGGTTCATCCCTCATTCTGTGACAGGGACAGCTTGAAGCAGAGTTTTTCTTTCAATACCACTCCTGGATTCCTGATTTTGTGAGCCAGAGAGTGTATGTAGTCAGTGATAAAGTAATCCAGAGTGGGAATGTAGATACCAAACTATCTTGGTTGAAAAATGTATGTCTAAGGGCTAAAATGGGCTGACCTGGTCATTAAAGGGCTTGTCGCACAATCATGAGGACCTGATTTTGATCCTCAGAATCCATTTTTAAAAATAAAGCAGGCGTGGCGGTGTGCCCTCAGAGTAACAGTGCGAGCATGCAGCAGCAGGCCAGTCTCTGGCACCTGCCAAGATGTCAGCACTGGGGAGACAGAAGCAGCAGATCTCCTGAGTTCTAGGACAGCCAGGGTTACATAAAAACCCTGTCTCAAAAAAAAAAAAAAGAAAGAAAAGAAAGAAAAAATAGGATGGGTAGAGTTCCTGAAGGAGTGGCACCTCACGTTCTCCTCTGGCTTCCTTCCACTCAGACAAAACACTCCTGTCCCCCAAATATAGTTTTTTTTCCCCCTTGCCCCCTCTCCACCCAGTATGGGGGTTGGACCTAGGGCTTCACAAAGTGCAGGCAGGTACACAGACACTGAGTTCCACCCCAGCTTCTGCTAATAAACATATGTTCTCTATAGCAGTCCAGGACCCAGTGCAGAGAGCACCTTGTTCTTGGGTGTCTCACTTGACAGGCTCTTGCTGCTTGACTGAATTATAGACTGTTTAATTTAGTTAGTGAAAGCACTAACTAAAACTTAGGCACTTTGTGCCTAAGCTATGTAGTTAGACCTCGTCTAAACACAAACAGCGGCAACACTCAGACTTGTGTAGGCATTTGGCAGTGTGTGGCTCAGTGAGGCACCTGAGCTCTCTAAGCCAGGAGTTAACCTTCTGGAGAAAAAAACTGCTTAGAAAATTAAATATTTCCTGTGAGTGCTGTTGCAAATGCCGAGCTCTGTTCCTTTGTCTCTATCTACCATGGATGCCTGGATTTTTACCCTGTGTTGGGAGCCTGGGCTTGTAGGTCAGATAAATTAGGATCTTAAAGCTTTGTTGCTTATGAATAACCATGGCTCATGACTTCTTGTCCCTGGACCCATCCGGACGGTAGACATAATGACAGTTATTTCAAAGCAGGGTTTTGATTGAGGGTCTGAGAACCTGCTACAAGTGGCCCTCAAGCCCAGTGTTAGCAACTGTACTAGAGCACCAGCGTGTGCTTATCGATGTCGGGTTGATTTTAGGATGGTCTGGTCTACGCAGTTGAGTTCTCCCACCGCTCTGGCCGTGACCTCATCAACTTGGCCAAGAAGAGGACCAACATTATTCCTGTAATTGAAGATGCCCGGCACCCACACAAATACCGCATGCTTATCGGTGAGGGCTCGGGGGTGGCCCAGGGGAGGCGGGATAAGCCACTGCAGGTTTCCCAGAGGATGCTGGTGGAGCCTGACGTGGGAGGAGTTAGAGTAACAAGCAGGCCTCTTCACTGCGGCAAGTGAGAAGCTGCAGGTGAGATTGTCTGGGGTCAGTTCTGCTCCCCTCTAACACTTGATACCTTTTTTACACTGCCCTGGTTTGTGTTTTAAAGCCATTAACTGATGAAATTCCAGCCCTGACCACAGCAAGTATGACCCAATGGCTTTGTTTTTTAAAATCACCTCTAAGGTCTAGTATAAAAGCGGAGAGCCCCTTGAATTCCCCCAGAGGTACTCGATCCTTCCCATCCATTTTTCCAAATCCTTAAAGGACGTTTTTCACCCCATCACATTTTTGTTGTCCTTTTAAGTCACGCTACCTTAAAGCATTACCTTTCCATTGCACTGTTTTGTTGCCCTTGTTTTTATGGGGTTTTGGTTGGCTGGTTTGGTTTGTCTTTTTTTTTTTTTTCCCTGTGCGTTTTCTCTGCACTCAGCCCCTCCTCTGGTCCTTGTCATTTGACAGCCCTGCCCACGTCTCCTCTTTAACTGCTCACATTTACTTGTCTTTTTGATGACATGTCTGTCTCCCCCCCCCCCCCCAGACCCGGGAGGATCTCGAGGGCAGGGTCCGGGTCTGACTCGTCTCTGTGTCCCCTACGCCCAGCCCAGGGCTGGCCACAGAGTAGGTGGCAACCGTTGGTTTGCAAGAGGAGTGGATGCGTGATGTGACTTTTGGGTTCTCGTTCAACCTTTGGGGTGCTTTGGAGGGAGGCTGTGTGGCGGGGAGTAAGACTGGAGGCAGGAGAGTCCCAGGAACCTGGTGAAGGAGAACGGGCCCCCGTTGGCAGGCTCTGGGAAGCTCTCTGGTGGCTTGTTTGTAACCGCTGTCCCTTTTTACCTTAGCAATGGTGGATGTCATCTTTGCTGATGTTGCCCAGCCAGACCAGACCCGGATTGTAGCCCTGAATGCCCACACCTTCCTGCGGAATGGAGGACACTTTGTGATTTCCATTAAGGTATGGGTCTTGCAGTGTAAGGTTGAATAGCAACAACATATGGTGTGGGTGCTTGATCTCTTGTGGCTGAGCATGTTCTTAGCCTATTTGACTTGGTTTATTAGTCCTCTTTATGGTTGAAGTAAAGATGGATAAATGTTAAGCGTTTGGAACCAATTGTGGGGTAGAATAAATATTAACTGCAGCAGGTACATTTTTCAAACCGATTTAAAGTACAGAAAACTCTCAGGCATCCTCACTTATGTTCAAAACTGGCCAGCCTATTGCTACATTTGTTCTGTTGTTGCCAGCTGGGCTTCCAGGACATGGAAGAAAATTCCAGACTTTAAACACTGCCTTAGATAATGAAACAACCTGTTTCCAGTGTGAGCCACGTTAACTTATTTAATGAAGTTAGAAAATTGGCTAAGCCTGGGTTTCCAAATCTGTAACAAAGACATACTTTTAGCTTAAAGTCTTTTCTCCTCGCTAGGCCAACTGCATTGACTCCACAGCCTCAGCAGAAGCTGTGTTTGCATCTGAAGTGAAGAAGATGCAGCAAGAGAATATGAAGCCCCAGGAGCAGTTGACGCTAGAGCCTTATGAACGAGACCACGCTGTGGTTGTAGGTGTGTACAGGTAAGTACCAGAATAGACCTCTCCCTCCCTTGTGCCAGAGACTCCTGGGCCAGGGAAGCTAAAAATGGTTACAACTCGACCCCCTCTGATTTCCTCACAGGCCACCTCCCAAGGCGAAGAACTGAAACTCAGAGCTGTCTGCATTGAAGAAATGTGTGTTGCTACTGTTGCACGTGTGGCTTTTGATTTGGGGTTGGGGAGAGTTGTTTTGTTTTTCTATTAAAAGACTCATCAGTCTCCCCTGTCTAGTGCTGATTGCTCAGTGGCCTCAAGACGCATGCGCCCTTATTCAACTTTGTGTGCTGGGGGTGGTGCTTGGAAAGTTTCATCCGGTCACATGATGCATGCTCCATTGGTGGTTGCTACCGGCTCAGCACCCTTAAGGCGCAGGCGCACAGTGCTCCACTAGGTCACGTGAGCGATGTGGGGGCGGAGCCGGGGTAGGGGGGCCGGTTTGTTGTGGTCGCCATTTTGCTGGTTGCATTACTGGGTAATCGGGGCCCTGGCTCGCCGCGTCCACCGGACACCCTCAACCAGTGGGCAGGTCTGAGCTCGGGCTCCCCGAGCAATTTGAATCCCCTTACCCACGCCCTCAGGTAACGGTGCTGCTGCGACGGGTGGGGCGGCACGCTTGGGTGGGGGGCAGATCGGGATCCGCCCTGCCCTTCCCCGCGAGATTTAGCATGGGAAAGGAGGGGGCTTCGGGCCAGTGCAGCGGAGCCCGGCTCTTCATAGCCGGATTCCTGGAAGGGACTGAGCCCGAGGGAGCCGTCTTGAGAGGGAGTCTGGGAGGGGGCAGCCCGGCCCCGCTCCCGCCCTTTGTTTGGGCTCGGCTGCGCTGGCCGCTTCGCTGTCGCCTAGCAACAGCTGCCCTGAGTGCTAATTGGTTAAGCTCCTGGCAGCAACAACCAATGGCGCGGTTGTTGCCATGGGAGGTGCGGCCTGCCGGGCTCACTTGGGCCCCACCCGCCGGGACTCCACCGGCCGGGGCGGGCCTGCCGGGTGGGGGGCGGGACGCCACGCGGGGCGGGGCTGGGCCGTAGGACGAGGGCTAACCCGCCCCTCCCCCGTCCACCTGCTGTCCCCTTCCCCCGCGTGCCCTGGTCTGACCCTCGTCCCCTCCTTTCCCTGCCCCTCCCCCTCGGTGGCAGTGGCGGCGGCTGCTGTTGTCACCCACCGGGCCGCCTGTCCCGCTTGCCCTCACCGCCGCGGGGCTGGCTAGGCTAGCCAGGCCGGGGACAGGCGGCCACCTCCTCATCGCCGCCGCCGCCACCACCGCCATGCTGGCCGCTCGCCCACCGCACTGGGGCCCCCATCGCGCTCCAGCCCCCCGTGGGCCCAGCGCCAGCCCTGACCCGGGTAGGGGTCCTAGTGTGGGAGGGCTCGGGAAGAGGTCGTTTATCTGTGAAGCCCCAATAAAGGGGACCTGGAGTGTCAAGACATAGCATAGAAGGACAAGGGGGAGGCTCCTAAGGAGGGGATTTTGTTCCAGAGGACACTTTTCAGGGAGTGAAGTCTTGTGCGATATTTAGGAATTTGGCTGTTGGGCCCTTCTAGGAATAGGCTCAATTGTGGAATGGCCCAGCTTAGATATATAGGAGATAGCAAGGATCCCAGGGTAAGGAAAAAAAAAAGACTGTGACTCTTAGATGTTGAGAAATGACGCCTCTCCCTTGTTTTCCTGAGGAGTAGGGGTCTTGGAGTAATGGGGAAATCCTAGTGGGATAAATATAGACTACTTAGAAGAGGGATCCCTGGTACCGGAGACCTCATATAAGGAGCAGGGAGCAGTCTTGGAATATGGAGTCGGTCCCAGGGGAAAGTGCCATGGTGGTTGAGACATCTATAGCTTGCATGTGAAGGAGTTCTCAGATAACCTTGGTTTTTCTAGGAGGTTCACAAGGACTGCTGTGTTCTTTAGAAAGAACTGGTGGGTAGACTAGGCTTGAAATTGGGCCCTCGGTGTTGAGGGAAGACCGTGTGAGGGCGGGGCCTTATCTGAGGGACTCAGGCTGGCTACCAGCAGAATTTCAAAGAAAGACTGAATTCTACTGCCCAGACACTACACGGATTCTGTCTTATCTTTTGCTCTCCTAATTTCTGGCCTCTTTCTATCCTTCCTGCCCTGACCTTGTACCCACCCTCTCCCTCCCGTCTTGCTTGGATCTCTCCCTTTTACATTTCTGGATGTGATGCCTAATTTATTTATTTGGCTCGTCATTTGTTGAGAGACACGCTGTGCTAACCCACTTGCTACCCTTTTTTGTTTCTACATGGCTATCTGGTGCTGGTGCTCTGCCCTGTTGTTCCCTGTCTCCCCCTGGCCCCCTAACTCACGCCCACCTCTTCTCTAACTGACCCTGACCTACGTGCCTCCTTGTTCCATGTTGTCTTCCCACTTCCTACCTGCTCTCAGGTCTCAGCGGCGGTGGCAGCCGAGGTGCAGGATGCGAGAAGGCGCCCCCCGGCCGGGCTCCCGCTCCAGGCCTCACACCCCTGCGGCCCTCTGAGCCCACCATGGCCGTTCCACCAGGCCATGGTCCCTTCTCTGGCTTTCCGGGGCCCCAGGAACACACACAGGTAGGCATTCAGCTGGCTTCTCACTTGCCTGAGGACTGAAGGGTCTCCAGACAACAGCATGATTGTTGGAGGATCTCTGGGGATTTTGGAGGCCTCACAATACTGGAAAAGTTTCAGGTAGTTGGACTTTGAAGAGTTCACCCTCGTTCCTGCTGAGGACTGAATTCTTGAGCTTCTCCATGGCCTACCCGCTCTCACAGCATGGTTTTGAAGTGTAATGTGTGTCTTGGGGTCAGAACTGTCACAGAGCAGACAGGAACACAGATCTGAGTGTTGAGAAAGAGGTCTGGAGTAAGGGGCCTGGAAGAAATCTAGAGGGGATCACAAGGAAAATGAACTGAGAGACCTGAGAGATGTGAGAGGCCCAGGGAGACTAATCCCAATCCCAAAGCTTTCTAACTGGGTAGAGACAGTTACTTGAGAGTGAGGACATGTAGATACAGGAAATTCATTGGCATGGTTCCCAGAAACCAGCAGTCTCAGGTGCAAAGATTCGGGGCACAGAACCCAGATATGGAGCAGAAGACCTGAATGGAAGGTCAGAGGTAAATGGCTCACTTCATACACTGAACAGATGAATGGGAACCCACAGTGTGTTCTTGTGCTCTACAGGATGGGATTGGAGCTGGAGAAACGTAGGCATGGTCAGATGAGTCGTCAGCTCTACCATTCTCTCCCTAGACGTTGGAGGTGCCGGCTTGGGCTCAGTGTCTGCTCCTTTCTACCACAGGTATTGCCTGATGTGCGGCTACTGCCCCGGAGACTACCCCTGGCCTTCCGGGATGCGACCTCAGCCCCACTGCGCAAGCTTTCAGTGGACCTCATCAAGACCTACAAGCACATCAATGAGGTGAGTGGGGAATGCAATCCTCTGGTCGGGTGTTGTAAAGGGTCCTGGCTTCTTGCCTGGATCACTCAAGGGTACGGTTTCCTGGCTGCCTGAGCAGGTATACTATGCGAAGAAGAAGCGGCGGGCCCAACAGGCGCCACCCCAGGACTCGAGCACCAAAAAGGAGAAGAAGGTCCTGAACCACGGTTATGACGACGACAACCACGACTACATTGTGCGCAGTGGCGAGCGCTGGCTAGAGCGCTATGAGATTGACTCTCTTATTGGCAAAGGCTCCTTTGGCCAGGTGTGGGACTCCCCACTCATCCAGTACCTGGATGCAGACAAGCACTAACCTTACCCAACATTCCCTCCTCCCTGAGTGGTTCACTTGCCAGTCCTGTCCTGGGCAGACCACTCAAGCCACTTAGTTTCCCTCTGCCTTAGATCTGTATGAGTATAAATCACAAGGTTCCTTGTAAGAGAACCGTTGTTATTTTGTATCCAGTACAAGGGATGTGAGCGCTGGGCTATGAGTTGTTATAAAGGTATGGCTGGTGGGCCTCCCACCTTCCCAGGTAACTCTCCTTGTCTCGGCAGGTGGTAAAAGCCTATGATCACCAGACTCAGGAGCTGGTGGCCATCAAGATCATCAAGAACAAAAAGGCCTTCCTGAACCAAGCACAGATTGAGCTGCGACTGCTGGAGCTGATGAACCAACATGATACAGAGATGAAGTATTACATAGGTGAGGCCTGGGCCTGGAGGGCTGCGGGCTGCCTGTGGTGGAAAGACTTCCGCTGAGGGTTTCCAGGCTTCTCAACCTCTAACTCTCCTGTTTTGGTCATGCTTTCTCTTTTGTGCTCGCTGAGGGCCAGTTTCTGTTGCAAACACCTGCCCCCAGTCTGGTGAGGGATGGGGCATCTTAGTGTACCTGTTGGAGAAACTGAGGCACTCACTGCTGTCACATCCACGGGGTGACAGTTCACACTCAACAGTTGATAATGTGAGAAGCAGTGGCCTTTAGAGCTCTGGCTTGAGATACGTCCCAGTCTTCAGTTCTTCTGGAAAGGGACGCTTTAATAAGAGGACAGCCAGTATCCCTTGCCACACAGGTAGACACAGCAAAGACAAAAGCAGGTACTTTTGATAGTTTGGGGGTTTTGTTGATGGTGATATTTTTGAAGGTTTTGTTTTGCTATTCTGGGGATCAAGCCCAGTGCTTCATATAACCAGGCAAGCAGGTCCTCCCCCAGCCACCCCAACCCCAAAACATCTCCCATATGTACCAGGCAAACAGGTCCTCCCCCAACCACCCCAACCCCAGAACATCTCCCATATATACTAGGCAAACAGGTCTTCCCCCAACCCCAGAACATCTCCCATATGTACCAGGCAAACAGGTCCTCCCCCAACCACCCCAACCCCAGAACATCTCCCATATATACTAGGCAAACAGGTCCTCCTCCAACCACCCCCAACCCCAGAACATCTCCCATATATACCAGGCAAACAGGTCCTCCCCCAGCTACCCCCACCCCAGAACATTCAGACCTTTTTTAACTTGACTATTTTGAGATAGGGGCTCGCTAAATATATCCAGTTGAACCTTGAGCTAACAGTCTTTGTGCATCGGTGTACAAAGACCTGGGTGTCTATGCCTACACCCAAGCCTGGTTCAGTGTTGTAAAATAAAATAAGGAAGTGTGGATCTATTTTGAAGCTTTATTAGGAGGGGACAGTACCTTTTATTTCACTTTGCAGTGCCGGCACTTGAACCCTGGGCCTTGTGCTTGCTAGGCAAACATGCTACTGTCCATTGGTCATCCGTAATCTGTGCTAGTGTAACCCCTAGGTCTCACCATCCTTCGGGGTTTTGTTTTGTTCTGTTCTGGGCTTCACTGTGTAAGCCAAGCTGGCCCTGAGCTCATCATCCTCCCGCTTTATCATTCCGACTGCTGGGTGACAGTCATGCTCACTGCTTCCTGCTGGCAGAACCCTCCCCTTAGGTTAAAAACTGGAAGGCCTGAGAGACCCAAGAGAATTAACATGCCTTGGAAGTCCAGTGAGTCAGTGTAGGAACACCTGAGGGCTCACTGTATTTTACCAGAGGTGGTTACTGTGTGGTCCCAAGCCACTTGCCATCAGTGTGTCTAACCTGTTGCCCACTGTCACCTGTCACCCGCAGTACACCTTAAGCGGCACTTCATGTTCCGGAATCACCTGTGCCTGGTGTTTGAGCTGCTGTCCTACAACCTGTACGACCTCCTCCGCAACACACACTTTCGAGGTGTCTCACTGAACCTGACAAGGAAGCTGGCCCAGCAGCTCTGCACAGCTCTGCTCTTTCTGGCCACGCCCGAGCTCAGCATCATCCACTGCGACCTCAAGCCTGAGAACATCCTGCTCTGCAATCCGAAGCGCAGTGCCATCAAGATCGTGGACTTTGGCAGCTCCTGCCAGCTAGGCCAGCGGGTGCGGTTCCGGCTGTGGGCAGGGCCAATATCTTCGGTGGGATGGGGTGGGGTGGCTTCATTTTCGGCCCTGGAAGCTGATGGCTGAGAGATGATATTGGTCATAGGAAGACCCGCCTAGAGAGAGGAGGTGGGAGGTGAAGGGACAAAGATGACCCAAGCAAGGAAGAGAAAGGGTGGAGCTGCGGGCCAGGCACTGCTCAGAGGAGTGCAGTCGTGATCTGAACCTCAGGCTGCTTTGCGGATGCGCTCGCTCACAGGTAGAGGACCATGAAGCCTTGCAACCGTGTGAGCAGGCCAAGCCCTAGCGGTTACACTAACATAGTGCAGTATGTGGTGGCCAGCCTCTCTTAAACAAGAAGGACCAGAGCTGGAAACAGAGACAGGGTTAAGGCAGGAAGGCCACTGAAGCCTGGAGGCTGAGGAGCAAGCCAGTGACTGTGACTTGTGCAGCATTGCTGAGAACCTCACCACCTAGAGGTTCCATCCTGTTTTCAGGCAGGGGCTTGTCTTCAGTTGAATCTTCCAGTGGAACCAGCAGGGGCGCTGGTGCCCTGACTACTGTCCCCTCCCCCAGATCTACCAGTATATCCAGAGTCGCTTCTACCGCTCACCTGAGGTGCTCCTGGGTACACCCTATGACCTGGCCATCGACATGTGGTCCCTGGGCTGCATCCTTGTGGAGATGCACACCGGAGAGCCCCTCTTCAGTGGCTCTAATGAGGTGTGCCCCTGGAAGGGGTGTGCTGGAGGTGGAGGGGTGGAGCCTGGCCACCTGGCGCCCCTGACCGCTGCCTGCCCGCAGGTGGACCAGATGAGCCGTATTGTGGAGGTGTTGGGCATCCCTCCCGCACCCATGCTGGAACAGGCACCCAAGGCTCGCAAGTACTTTGAGCGGCTGCCTGGGGGTGGCTGGACCCTACGAAGGACAAAGGAACTCAGGAAGGTGCGGCCCCTGCCCTGTGCCACTTCTCCCTGCCTGGGTGTCCCCTCACTCACACTTGGGGCTCCCCTCTCCCTGTGTCTTTCCCTGTCTTCCTCTCCCCGTTGTCTGTCCTTTCCTTCCTCCCCTGCCTACCTCATCACCGTCCCACCCCACAGCTCTTGTTAGCTTTCTTTCCCTCTCTCTTTCTTGTGCCTCTGTTTCCCCGTGTGTATCTCCCTGCCCCTCCTGCCCACTGACGGCCACTCTCTTGCCCCCCCTCCCACCCCCTCCCTGCCAGGATTACCAGGGCCCTGGGACACGGCGGCTGCAGGAGGTGCTGGGCGTGCAGACGGGCGGGCCCGGGGGCCGGCGGGCGGGGGAGCCGGGCCACAGCCCCGCCGACTACCTCCGCTTCCAGGACCTGGTGCTGCGCATGCTGGAGTATGAGCCCGCCGCCCGCATCAGCCCTCTGGGCGCTCTGCAGCATGGCTTCTTCCGCCGCACGGCCGACGAGGCCACCAACACGGGCCCGGCAGGCAGCAGTGCCTCCACCTCGCCGGCGCCCCTTGACACCTGCCCCTCCTCTAGCACCGCCAGCTCCATCTCCAGCTCTGGTGGGTGCCCCAGTCATGTGTACTGCAGGGCCCAGCCTGGGTGGTCTAACCACTGGGCCTCTGTCATAGAGCCCCTGGAACTACCAGATTCTGAGCTCTGAGGTGGGGTGGGACAGCCTCACGTGACCCAATAGGATCTCGGAATTGGGGCTGGAGACTCGGTCCCTAGATTTCAAACTTGGGCTGTTACAGCCTTCACACTTGCTCTGGTCCCAGAGTCTGAGCTTGAGGTCTAAGTAGTGAACAGACTTGCCCCATCTTACCACTTCTGACCTTTTCTCCTTCCTGGTGCTTCTAGGAGGTTCCAGTGGCTCCTCCAGCGACAACAGGGCCTACCGCTACAGCAACCGATATTGTGGGGGCCCAGGGCCCCCCATCACTGACTGTGAGATGAACAGCCCCCAGGTACTGGAGCTGTGAGACTTTGGAAGAGGGTGGCAGGTGCCTGGGACTTGATCTCACTGCCCACAACTCCTTTGCCTTTTTAGATCCTACCCTCCCAGCCTCTGCGCCCCTGGGCAGGGGGTGATGTGCCCCTCAAGACACATCAAGCCCCTACCTCTGCCTCAACATTGCCGGGGACTGGGGCTCAGTTACCCCCACAACCCCGTTGCCTTGGACGACCCCCATCACCTACATCACCACCACCCCCAGAGTTGATGGATGTGAGCCTGGTGGGCAGCCCTCCAGCCTGCTCTCCACCTCCTCCAGCACCTGCCCCCCAGCACCCGGCTGCCTCAGCCCTCCGGACTCGGATGACGGGAGGTCGACCACCTCTCCCACCCCCTGATGACCCTGCCACTCTGGGGCCTCGCCTGGGCCTCCATGGTGTACCCCAGAGCACAGCAGCCAGCTCATGACCCTGCCCCCTCCCTGGGGCCCCTCCTGAAGCCATACCCCCCCCATCTGGGGGCCCTGGGCTCCCATCCTCATCTCTCCCCTTGACTGGACCTGCTGCTACCCAGCTGGGGTGGGTGAGGCCTGCACTGACTGGGGCCCAGGGCAGGGGGTCAAGGGAGAGGAGTTTGGCCGCACCCTCCCCACTAAGACTGGACCCTTGGCCCCCCTCCCCCCCCTTGTTTTCTATTTATTGTACCAAAGACAGTGGTGGTCCGGTAGAGGGGAGATTCCCCCTTACCCAGGGCCCTAGGAGGGGGTGGGGGCAGGTAGGGGGAGATGGCCTTGCTCCTCCTCGCTGTACCCCCCAGTAAAAAGCTTTCTCACATGCCTGCCTGAGCGTTTGCAGGGCCTTGGCTCCCTCCCCTGACCCTCAGAGGCATGGCGGGAAGGTTGTGTGGGGAAGGGGAAGGGGTGCTGTGTGATATGGGTATAACCTCCTGGGGACATGATAGTTCTTGGTGCAGGCATGGGACAGCAGGAGATTGGTGGGCTGAGAAGCCTGGGTACACAAATCCTGGCCCATATTTGCCTTTCCAGGGTAAAGGCCTCCTGGCCTGTTGCTAGGATTGTGATGGTCTGCCCTCATCAGTCAGGGCTTCCACAGAGTCCACGCAGAAGTGGCTTTTTTTTTTCCTGTCAGGCAGGCATTCAGTAGGTTGTGGGTGTATCCGGCAGGCCTTCTTAGGTACCGTCGGGGGAGCAGACATACGGTGGGCACAGATTTTATCCCACCTGTGTCCAGCCCCACTCTGCAGTCATTGCAAGTATTGAGATTCTCGGGCAAAAGACCTCCCTGACATCCAGGTAAGTGATTTTTTTGTTTCCATGGCAATTTGGAACCAACTGTCTCCCAACCAGTTTGTAAGAATCACCTGGTTCTCGCACAAGGGGAGGGTGCGGTGATTCCTGGGAGATGGAGTTCTACAAGGCCAGCTCTTTGCTTACTTTTCTTGGGAACTACAAAGCCTAGAAGTCTCTGCACACATGGATGGAGACTGGGATTCTAGCTGTAGGGCATTATGGCTTAGATGTTGGAGGATCCATAGTACATATTGGTTGGATGGTGCTGGTGTGCAGGCGTAAGGGTGTGGGTAGGGAGGAGGAGTCGACAGCCCGCCTTGCAGGCTGAGCAATGGGGGTCCGTGCAGAACTGCAGTGAGCGAGAGCCAGTGGGAACGTGGCAGTGGTCTCTGAGAACGCCGTTTAAGGGTTACCGAGATCTTTGGTTATCTCAAGAACTGGACTTTTTTGAAGGGACTGAGGCACCATAAGAGGAAGGTGCACAGCCGAGTTTTGCCACAACATGGAAGTATGTTGCCAGGAAAAGATGGCTTGTGGCAAGCCCCTAAGCAAGAGTGGGGTAGGATGTGACAAGGTAGGGGGTGATGCTGAGAAGGCCAAGAAAGGACAGGTGGTTTCCAGACAACTGAGTTGAAGCTAGAGGTAGAGGGGCAGGGAAGGGAGGTCTCCAATATATAGAGCGCTCCATCCCCTATTAATGTGAGTCTTGGTTGGTTTTTTGTTTTTTTTAATTATGTGTTCTCTTGGTGCTGGGGATGGAATCCAAGAAATCCCAGATGCTATAGGCAAGTGTTCTACATAGCCAGTAAGAAAGATTTTGAATGAACAGTTCTAGAAGACAGGAACTACAGTGACCTTTCCAAATTTGGGGATAACGTGGGCAAATGGAAGTTACTTTTCTAAGGTCACACAACTAGGAAGTAGGCTCAGGTTGCTGTGCGTGTGTGTGTGTGTGTGTGTGTGTGTGTGTGTCCGTGTCCGTCCTCCAGTCATTAACAAGGTTTATTTGAGCCTGGAGGCATCAGCAGGGCCAGGTTCTGTAGGCCCTGTGAGGAATGTGGGATGGGCATGGGGTATCATTTGTATTGTGGTTGAGAACCAATGCCCAGCTCCAGGCTAACTGACTACCTGATACCTCATTGGTATTTCCAGGGTACTCTGAGACGTGCAGGCAGGTGAGGAGTCTGTGGCATTCTCATTGGTCTTCTGCCCTCACCATTCCCCATGTAACCAAAGAGACTCTGAGCACCTATTTTCTCTCCCTGCTGAGAATCCCTCTAGACTCCATCTCACTCAGGGTAACAGTCCACATCCTTTCCATGACCACCGGACCTTCACCACCCACCCTCATCACCTGTCTGAACTGGCTGACTCTCCCTCTGCCCCAGCCGCACTGCGCTCAGCCTTTGCACTTGGTATTCTGTGCCTGGATCGTTTGCCTCTAGACAGCCCGGACTCACTCACTGCCTGACTGACACCCTTCTGAATTCTACTGCTAACATCCCTGACCACTCTTCCTTTAGCTTTTTCCTTGTATCAGTCATATTACTGCTGGCACATGTTAAAATTTATCTTGTCAACTGCCTCCCCTTCTGGGAGGCCTTAAACTCTTTGGAAGCAAGTATTTGGGCCACTTCATGCTTTATCTCCCACATTGAAGAGTATGTAAGACCCCTCAGGCTCGCTGTCAGATGAGTACTTTCAGAGCATAGATCCTGATTCCAGCCTCCTGGGGTGTCCCACATCCCCTTCTGCTCAGTATACTGAGAGCTACAGCGGTGAACAGTGTGGAGACACAACAGAGGAGAAAGGATAGTCGCTCTGCCTCGAAAGAGCTCATTCTCAAGGTGGAGTCAGTCAGGTGGCACGGCAGTGGGAGGTGACCAGGATCAAGAGCACTGAAGTCTGGATTAGGGATGTCTAATCTGGCTCCTAGGAAGACTATCCAGACCATAGGGAGATCATCAGCTCTGTTCAGAGAGAAGTGTGTGTATATGTGATGATTGGAACCCAGAGGCTGTGGCAGGACATGGGGCCATACCTTTTCCATCCTGTGTGTCCATCAGTCCCCATCCCCATGTTGTCCCATACCCAACCCCACCCTACCTCACCCCATGTATAGAGAGTTGCAGCAGAATTTTAATCAGTGGGACAGAGTGTAAGGTTAGCTGTGTTGGCATTTTGTTCATTTTAGATTTGTGTGCATGCGGATTTTGCCATGGTCGTGCCTTGTGCCCTCAGAAGTCAGAAGAGGGCATGGGATTCCCCCCTAGAACAGGAGTTAGGGATAGTTGCAAACTACTGTGTGGGTGCTGGGAACTGAACCCAGGTCCTCTGGAAGAGCAGCCAGTGCTCTTAACCACTGAGCCATCTCTCCAGCCCCAGGTGTATATTTTTAAAGGTGCTCTTGATGAGTCTTACAATGGCTATACTCAAAGACAGTCCCTCTTGTCTGCCGTTCCTACTCAAGATGAGGAATTCCTTCCCCTGAGTAACGGCTCGGCCAGACATCTGATCAGCACAAGAGCACGGAGCCGTGACCGGAACAGGGCCAACTCCTCTGTCACTCCTGGTGCCCTGATTTCTTTTGGCCTTTTTGGTTTTTTCAAGACAGTTTCTCTGTGAAGTCCTGACTGTCCTGGAACTCACTCTGTAGACCAGACTGGCCTCAAACTCAGAGATCTGCCTGCCTCTGCCTCCCGAGTGCTGGGATTAAAGGCGTGCGCTGCCGCTGCCACCACCACCAGGCTCCCTGATTTCTTTATAGAGGTCCAGCATCTGTACTACCTATTTCAGCTGTGCCAGGTATGTGCATGGCATGGTGGATCATCTAACTTAGCTGACACTGTCCTGGAGCAGAGACCTTAGTCCTTCTCGGGCCACTCCCCTGGGCCTTGTCCATATTCCAGAATCATGAAATAAACAATTGTGATTTTATTACACTGTTTTAGGATGATTTGCTTCTCAATAATAGCTAACCAAAATAAGGCAGTATTTTTAAAATCATACAATGATTTTAAAAATCATACAATGATTTAAGATTGTGTAATATGTGATAGCTAATTGAATCCTCACAGCTAAATAGTACTGTTGTTATACCCATCCTACAGATGAAAAATCAAGGCACAGAACAGAGATGTCACTAAAGCATCGTAAGGTACCTTGTCCATAGTAAGTTCTGAGTACTCAGTCATTACCCTCGGCACGGAGTCTGTCAGCATTGGGGTCTGGATAGCTGTTAGGGGGTGGTAGACAAGAGAGCAGCATTACTTCTAGGAGAGTAGGCTCTTCCCTAGGCAAGATGGCAAGAGCAGCCCATCCATCGTAGTGCCATGCAGTCCGTCTGCCTCTGACTGCTCGTGGGGAATCCAGCAGGTTGTTGCAGAGCCAAGTCAAATTGGGATGCCTTGCTGTCCTAGTGATTCTTCCAATCACAGGCACTTGCCATTTTGTGAGCACTGTGGGGGTGCCAGTGCTACAGCAGCAGACAAGTGCCCTGCTGTTCCAAGCCTGCATCCCAGGGGCAAGAGGACACTGAGGGTGGAGGACCGGAGACGGGAGCTCCACAGGGGCATCTTTGAGGAAGACAAATGGGAGGAAGCCATGTATTCTTAAGGAGAGACGTCTCCACCAGGAAAAGAAAGCAGATTCAAAGGCCCTAAGCTACCCTAGAGCAAACGGAAATCGGACAGGAGTGAAGAGGACAAGGACAAAGTCCACGAGGAACTGTCATGAGGGCTTGAGTCTGGCACTGAATAACATGGAAGCATCCGCCTCTGACTGCCATGTGGGAGAGGCCGAGGTTGGAAGCACTCCAGTGGACAGTCCAGCTGGAGTTGATGAATGCAGCTTGGCCATAGTGGTAGCAGGAGAGGCAGGCAGGCGTGGGCAGAAGATGAAGGCTGAGAGAAGCTCATAGCAGCCTGTGTGTGGGAAGGAGGAAGGATGCTGGTCTACAAATGGGAAAGAGCAGGCAGGCGTAGGCTCATTTGACAATGGTCACCGTATTGCTGCTGTGAGATCACAGAAGGGGAAGACGGAGCCCAGGCCTGGAAAGCCACAGTAATCTTTCTGTAGGATGACTAACGTGCAGGTTACTTGGGTCTGGACAGTGTTGAATTCAGGACTCCTCTACCTCTCCTTGGGCGGTCCTGAGCTTTGAAAGTAATGGAAGGCCCTCCTGGGAGTAGAACTGCGTCAGAACCTGGGACAGCGCCTGGCTCTCGTGAATTGCAAGGGCCAGGAGTACAAGTCTGCAGTGGCTGCTGTGTACCTGCTGCCAAGGGCTCTGACCCCAAGTCTCAGTTACAATGTACTGACAACTGGTGTGATGGGTCAAGGATTTGAACCTGTTTTTTTTTGGTGTGGGGGTGGGACTAAGGTAGGGGAGGGGTGGGTGGTCCGCTAATGTGTGTTGATCTGAGAAGTGGGCAGGAAACACTAGTGGCGGGCATCCCTGTAGGAAGTAGTAGCAGGCTCTGAGCTGAGAAAGGCTCAGTTAGGTCAGGAGCATTTCTTCCCACATGTGTTCCTGGAGCCAGACACAGTGCTGGCAGGGCCAGACTCTTCTTCACCAAACACAGGAGCCAGTGGGAAGGCAAGCTGCCTGCAGACAGTGGTCAAGGCCTAGGTGGGGAAACAGGCCTGAGTGAGTCATGGTGACAAGATAAAGAGGGTACAAAGGACATAGCCTGGCCTAGTCTGAGGTATCAAAGAAAGGAGATGGAGTGACACGTACAGGAGTCAAATGGTGGCTGGGGACCACCGGAGCCAGTCAGTAGGGAGGAAATTGTCATTCAATGATTTTAGGTTTGTAGAAAAGCGTCAGGGATCATGCAGAAGCTGTCCCCAGATGTCCCCAGCTCCTCTGGTGTCTGTCTTCTAGGACATACCCACCAAAGCTCAGACATCCACGCCTGCTCCCGTCTTCTAACCCCATCTCTCCCATTTGCCTCTGAACACCCTTTTTCTGTTCCAGGTCTGCCCAGGGGGCCATACTGCATTCTCCTCAGTCCCACCCCGGGACACCTCCTCCAGGCTTCTCTTTGCTCCAGGGCAGTTTGGAGTGGTGGTAGTCAGCGATCGGTGCTGCTCTGTCTGCGTTTGTTAGGCATTGTCTCCAGGCTAGATAGGGACTGTAAATTCTGGAAAGACTGTCAAAGTAGTTGACCTTGGCCTTCATTCCGGGCGTCTACAGGTTTCCCCAGCTGTAAGATTATTGTTTCCACTTCCACTGTCGTTCTGTAAGAAGTGGTCACGAACTTTACCTCACACTCAAAGTGAGGAAACACTAAGCTCCAATTCCTGAAGAGAATACTGTCAGGGATTTGTATCCATGTGTTAAAACTACTACAGCACACTAGTCTGCTCTCTGTTACTATAGCCAAATACCTAAGACTGGGTCATGTATAAAGAAGAACTCAGTTCTGGAACTGAAAGTCCAAGGTAAAGCAGCTCTGTTTGTGTTCATGACTTGAGGAAGATGCCACCATGTCTGAAAGGGGTCAGCAGTAAGACAGGCAGTCAGACAGGAAAGACCAGGCTTGCTTTTTTATAGTATTCATAGGGACTAACTGGAGTCTCATAAGAACGTATCAGAGAGCACACCCTATCGACATTACAATGAAGATCAAACTTCCAATACATGCCCCTCTGAGCACGTTCACACCTCCCAGGGCATAATACACAGTAATTAGCAGACTCAGAGGATGCTGTGGGGCTGTGACAGTGCCCCCTTGCCCCTGAGTGTCACCACTGCTGGCACTACTCACCAGTGGCTCTGACCTGTGGGATTCTAGTGAGAATTGTTATATTTCCTTTTGTTAGTTTATTTCTATAATGGTTGTGTCGGCATGAGCTCAAGGTGTCCTTTTCCTATCTGTATAGCCCGGTGTTGTGACTGTCTGAGCTGCTGTTGTCTTCCAGGCTCCTGCGTCCTCTGTTTTCTGTCCTTGAGTTTTCTCTCTCTGTCCCTGCACCGTGTTACAGGTTTGTGGGCTTTCCTCCAGGCAGCTCTGGACCCTTCTACTGGAGAACGGTGTTAGACTCAGGTCTAGGCATGGGTGTGCCACTGCCGCCTGTCCTAGCTGGCGCTGCTTAGGGCATCATCCATCTGTCGCCCCCCCCCCCCCCCCCGCATGCACATCTCTGCATTCCTCTATTCATGCTCTGACTCAGGTCAGCACCCAGGAGCCACACAGATCCCTGCGTCTTTGGGGCCTGCTAGCTGGCCAGCAGACTCCTTTGTGTACTCTTTGTTCTTGTCCTATGGTCATCTTGGCAGAAGCCAGCAGCACAACCAGGCCTGCATGGGAGGCACTGCTCTCTGCAGCCTCACTTCGCCTGCCGTTCTGCTGGCCCCAGAGACAGCGTCTTGCAGGTCCCATTGTTTTCCCTATTGACTGTCTGGGGACTCTCCTCACTCACTGGCAGTCTCACAGTCGCTCCTGCTTCCTACCTGTGCTGGTATGTCTCCTTGTCCCAAGGCTTGTTACACACCCTCTGCCCTGGTAGTCCTGTGCTCTCGGCTCTGACTGCTGCCTCACCCTGCCTCTCTGAGTGGCCCCTGCGTGACCACCAGCTCACCCAGCCTGTCCACTGCGGCTTGCATCTCCCTTCTGTCATTCTGTCTCACCCACTGCCGGCCTCCCACTCCCAATCCCCATTTTTAGCCTGGTTAAACTCTGTGGGAAACCACTAAGGACTTGCACAGTGGGAGGGGAAAGAGGTCTGCCTCAGTGTCTGCCATGGTCAGCCCTGAGTGTCCTCGAGTCACATCTGTACCGTGGCTCCTGTCTCTTATACTTACTTGAACTGCCCCTCTAGGCGCCTTTAGATGTCACCATCCCTGCCTAGAGTCAGGGATCTGCCGTGTGTCACAGCATCCAGAGTAGCTGACAGATTCTCTGGACGTTGGCCATATTAAGAGACTGCCACTGTTGAGTCTGTCTGTGAGGACAGTGAGTTGGTGACCATGAGCTGTCAGTATGGCCATTTGATCCATCTTAGAGTGACCAGTGTGGTGACACGGGCCTGTCACAGCACTTGAGTGACAGAGGCAGATGATCAGAAGTTTTGAGGCCAACCTGGTGTCAGAAGCCCAAACTACCAATAATAACTGCCGACCATTGACAGTAGCTTCCCCAAGCCAGGCACGGGCTTGAGTCTTTGTAGGCTTGTGTTCAATTACTGCTCAGTTTTCCCAGAAGATGTACTGGGGATAGAACCTGGGCCTGGAGACTCAGCCACACCATAGCCAAGGTTCAGTAACCTTGGAACAGGCTCTCAATGAGGCATCTGGAGTTTAACCTTATCATCTGTTTTGCTTAAGACGGGAGTCTTGGGGCTGGAGAGACAGTACAGCAGTTAAGAGCACTTGATGCTCTAGAGGACAGAGCCGCAGCTCTTAGCACCTACACAGTGGCTCACAGCCATCTGTAACCTCAATTCCAGAGACTCCAAGTGCCCTCTGCTGACCTCTTCAGTCACCAGGCACACATGCACATTCATACACACAAAAAAAAATTAGTTTTTAAAAGCCAGGTATAGTGGATCACCCTTTAATCCTAGCATTTGGGAGCTAGAGGCAAACAGAGCTCTGAATTCAAGTCCAGCTTGGCTCTACATAGTTCCAGGGTACCTGGAGAGCTACCCAGTGAGACTTGTCTCAAGAAAAGAGAGGACAAGGTCTCATGTAGCCCAGCTTTGCCTCCAACTCACTGTGGTCTGACCTTGACCTTGACTGACTCCTGCTTCAACCCCCCAGCATGCCGGACCTCGGGCCTGTGCTGTGACCAGGCTCAGGCTGTTTTCAGATAGAAAGGCAGGTGTCCTGGGCCCCTGGGCGTGCCTTTAGCCACTTTCCTCCTCGGTTCCTCTGAGAGGAGCAGGTTGGAGCTCTGATTTTGTAACTTCTCCCTTTAGGAAGAGCTTCAGTGCCTTCCTTCACCAGCGGCTAAAACTTTCCTTTGTCCTCAGTTGTCCTGAAGAAGAAGGAATTCTTCGTTTCAGGGAAAGTTTCAAATACCTAAAAGCAGAAAGCCCCAATATACTTCTGTGTCCCAAAATCCTGCCTTCATCTTTGCCTGCTGGCCCCGCCAGCTCTGCTTGCTGTCCTAGCCAACAAGTACGTCTAATAGAGGGACTTCTTTTTGTCTTTTTGAGACAGTATCTCAGTGTAGCCCTGGCTGGTCTAAAACTTACTATGTAAACCAAGCCAGTCTTGAACTCACAGAGATCCACCTGCCTCTGCCTCCCAAGTACTGGGATTAACGGTGTGAACCACCAGGACTGGCTAATGGAAGGACTTCTTAAGGAAAGGCTCACCATGATTTGATTCTTTGGCCCTCGTTGCTCATCTCCGGGCCAGCTGAGTACCTTCCTAGTCCTCCGTTCCCTTTCTCCTACTTTTCTGTACATGGTGTAGTTTCGCCCTGGAGATCTTCCGGTAACCTTACACTCAGGGCCTGTCTCCTCAACTCTCTATGGCCTGAAAGTGATCCTTCTTAAAGATGGGCCAGGTTGTTTGGCAGTCATGCCCCCTGGAGTAGGACATTTAATCTGCCCGTGGCCGCTTGCCACAGTTGTGGCCTCTTCCCTTATTTGGCTTAGTTTCTGGATCCCTGTCCACTCCGGCCAGGCCAGGCCTCACCTCTGGGGATGCTCCTTGCCTACTGGAACTTTGTGTGAAGCACGTGGCATCCATGCTAGTCAAAGGGAGCATGAGTGATGGCTGTTGCCTGCCGAGAGCTTCCTGAGACCAGTCTGCCCTGCTGTGTCCCCAGCACCTCCCAGACCACCCACCACGGGGCCCAGCACTCAGTGCTCAGGAGCCATGTACGGAATGAGTGATGTTAGGATGGTGGGGAGATGGATGGATGGGTGGACGGATGGACGGACGCATGCTTGTCAAGCTCAAACGTTAGGCACTTACCATGAAAGCAATAGGCAGCCACAGAAGTGTTTTCAGCAGAACTGGCCCATTTCCTCAGCCTTGAATGTGCATTTGAGTTCTCTGGGATCTTGGAAGGGCCCAAGATACCACGCTTCAAAGGGGCCCAAGATGTGATGGCCTGAGACAGCAAGGGCCTTGCTGTGCTGTTCAGTCAGTAGCAACCAGGACCAGTGTCTTAGAGCACTTGAGAATGTGGCTCGTATGAATTGAGATATATTTTAAGTGTAAAATGCCCACCTGATTTGAAAGATGTGGTACAAAAAATAATTTTTTATATTGCTCACATGTTGATATGGTAATATTTTGGATATCTTGGGTTAAATAAAATATATTATTAAAATTAACTTATATTTGTTTTTATTAAGTGGCTACTAGGAAATTTAAACTTAGGGCCGTCAGAATGGCTTAGCAAGTAAAAATGCTTGCCAAACCTGATGACCTGAGTTCAAGCCCCAGAACCCTCATGTTGGAAGGAGAGTATCAGCCCCGCAAGTTGTGCTCTGGCTTCCATACAGGTGCTGTGGCAATGCCAGACATGCATACAAAGACGAATAGGGTTTGGGTTTTGGTTTTTGCAGGGGTAGAAGAGTATGAATAAGTTTTTAATGCAATAAAGTTTTAATAATAAAATTCAAATTGCACTGGCTGCTTGTGTTTTGGATGACCTCCTGCTGAGTCACTGTGGTCTGGGGTGCTCTGAGCTCCCTGTCACCACAGCTTTCAGGACTGCCCTGTCTATGGGGCATCCTTCTCCTTTTTCCCTAAAACCAAGTCCAGGTGTCTGAATTTGCTGTTGGTATGTCTCTTCCTGGGTGGGTGTGGCACATGCCTGTACTCCCCGCCCTCTGGAAGGCTGAGACAGGATGATCACAATTTTGAGGTCATCATGAGATCCTGTCTCACAACAAGCGGTCTCACACGGAGATTTCCCCCGTGGTCCTCCCAAGGAAGCTTCCAGGAGCTTCGTGGGGTTTCCACAGCTCTGAGTTCCCCTATCCCAGCTCTGGCCAAATCAGTCAGCATCTATGTATGTATCTTCACAATGGAGTGTCTGTAAATTTTATGTACATGTGTGTGGAAGCCAGAGTTGGCATTGAGGGTCTCTCACTTGAACCCAGAGCTCACTGACACAGCTACTCTGGCTAGAGTAGCTCCAGGGAGCCCCAGCCTGCATATTGGTTCCTGGGATTACAGGTAATGACAACAACCACCCAGTTTAAGGTCACCAAAAAATTTCCTCTTGGTTAGGGGCTGGTTAAATGACTTGGTGGTTCTTGTAGAAGGCACAAGTACCCATGTAACTGTTAGCCTTCTGTGAATCCAGTACAAAGCATCTGATACCCTCTTCTGACCACATGGAACATGTGTAGTACATAAGTGTACATGCAGGCAGAACACTCATAAAGCAGTTTCCCTTTGATATCCTGTTACTTTATTTTTGTTTTTGTTTTTTGGGGGATTTTTTTTTTTGGTTTTTTTTGTTTGTTTGTTTGTTTTTGTTTTTGTTTTTCGAGACAGGGTTTCTCTGTATAGCCTTGGCTGTCCTGGAACTCACTTTGTAGACCAGGCTGGCCTCGAACTCAGAAATCCTCCTGCCTCTGCCTCCCAAGTGCTGGGATTAAAGGCGTGCGCCACCACCGCCCGGCATCCTGTTACTTTAATATTGGTGTGTTTTCAGTTACAGTCATGTGCTTGTTGTGTGCATGCATGTGTTCACCTGTGTGTGTGTGTGTGTGTGTGTGTGTGTGTGCATACATGTGAGGCTAGAAGACAACTTCCGGTGTTCCTCAGGAGCCATCCACCTTATTTTTATGGATTTCTTATTTATGTGGATGTGACTGTAGAGGCCAGAAGGCGGCATTGGGTTCCCTGGAACTGGAGTTGTGAGGCACCTGATCTCAGTGGCTGGGAACCAAACCTAGGTCCTCAGCAAGAGTTCAGCTGCCAGCAGCCCGGCCTTGGTTGTCTCAGCTCTTGTGGCCCTCTGCTACCATGCAGCGTATTGTGGCAGGTACTGTCACTCCACTTTGGATAGTCACCTTGCACTTCACAATCTGTGTGGGCTTTTATTTCATTTCTCTGCTTATGGGAGGATAATATGCATGAGAAGGCATCAGTCCAGAAGCCGTGGAGACCAGAGGTGTCAGAGCCCCTGGAGCTGGAGATTCAGGAGGTTGTGAGCTGCCTGGTGTGTGCTGACCTGAATGCAGGTCCTCTAGAAGAGTGTGTGTGGTACTCTTAACCACTGGGTCATCACTCCAGCTCCCTAGTTCATTCTTGAAAAGCCTGTGAACCTGGACACACCAACCCCAAACACGGGCTAGCACCAGCAACTGCTGTTGGGGAGGTGGGACAGTTCAGCTGGCTCAACTAAAGTCAGAGAGCTGCACCTAGTGGAAGATCTCAACACTCGCATTTCTGAAAGGATGCTCTGACCTCACAACCCTGGGCTTCCAGAAGCACTGATGGAACTGGGGTAGGATCCACAAATTTGCTTTTCCCAGGAGGACTGAGTGATGCTGGCTGGTCCCCTCAGCACCACAGAGCATTTGTGTGTGTATGAGGTAATGGAAATGCATGCCTACATACTACTATATCTATGTGGCTTGTTTTGGTTTTTGTTTGGTATTTTCTGGGTGCTTGTTATATAGCCCAGGCTGGCCTGGAACTTACTATGTAACACAGCTCACCCTTCAAATTGCAGTCTTCCTGCTCAGTCTTCCAGCCTCAACCCAGGGCCTGATACTTACAAGCTCCCCCAAAAGGTTGCCCTAACCTGTGGACATCTGTCAAGATGTGTTTGGCTATAAATGGAAGAACCTGGCTCCAAAGGGCTCAAACCAGAGAAAATACATTCCTCTACCCAGCGAGATAGAGAACACATGATGTAATTACAGACAAGCAGCCGTGTGTGCATGCAAACACACACACACACACAAATAGTTAAATGGAGGCTGGAGAGATCGCTCTTAGAGAAGACTGGGTTCAGTTCCCAGACCCCACACGGTGGCTCACAATTGTCTGTAACTCCAGTTCCAGGGTTCCAGTGCCATTTTTTGACCTTAGAAGACACTAGGCACATACATGGTACACATATACATAAACAGGCAAAATGATAATACACTGAAATCTAAAATATTTTAAATTTTTAAATAACTACTTTAAAATGTCCTGGATCACAGCCTAGGGCCTCTTTTTATGAGGTTTAAAGGAAGGAGAGGTTAGTTACTAAGAGGTGTGGTTCGGGTGGTCTTTTGGGGAGGGAAGATAAGGTTTACCTATGAGCCCAGGCTGTCTTGGAACTCAGTATGAAGACTAGACTAGCCTCAAACTTAAAGAATTTCTTCTGCCTCTGTCTGTTAGAATTAAAATCTTGTGCCGCAAGCCAGGCAGTGGTGGTACACATCTTTCAGCCCAGCACTCAGGAAGCAAAGACAGGCCTGAGTTCAAGGCCAGCCTGGTCTACAGAGTGAGTTCCAGGACAGGATAGCCAGAGCTACACAGAGAAACCCTGTCTCAAGAAAAGAAAAGCACAGCTTATGTCACCATATCTGACTGGTCCTCTAGTTTGATTAAATGTTGTATGATAATTTCTCTACTGCACATGTCCCATATGATGCATCTGAGTTTAATCATATGCATGTCCTATTGTGCAGAGTCATAAGTAACTAGAAGGTGCTCACTTATGGACACTTTTTTTCCTTATCACCCTGCACCCAGCACCAGTTGAGGCTGGATAGGCCTCTCTGGTCTCATACAGAGATATAAGAAGAAGACAATTGAGTAGAATCTAATTATGATGGTCATCAAAGGGGAAGGAAAACTTACTCCCTTGTTCAGAAAAGGGGTGTGCCCGTAGCTGGATGCAGGTGTGAGGCGTGGGTTGCTAGCTAAGTGCAAATGATGGTAAGCACCTCAGGCACTAAGTACAAATGATGGTAAGCACCTCAGGCACTAAGTACAAATGATGGTAAGCACCTCAGGCACTAAGTACAAATGATGGTAAGCACCTCAGGCACTAAGTACAAATGATGGTAAGCACCTCAGGCACTAAGTGCTAATGATGGTAAGCACCTCAGGCACTAAGTGCAAATGATGGTAAGCACCTCAGGCACTAAGTACAAATGATGGTAAGCACCTCAGGCACTAAGTACAAATGATGGTAAGCACCTCAGGCTGCCCACTGGATTATTGTTTAAAAAAAAGAGGTGTGGATATATGTCAGGATAATCTCTCATGTAGTGTGTGGAAGCATCACCTGTCAATGAAAAGCTGATGGCCAGTAAGCTGAGGCAGGGTTAGAAGGCAGGACGTGGCAGGGAGAGGAACTCTGGAGAGAGTCAGGAAGATTCACCACCAGACAGGAGAAGTAACCAACCGTGTGATATCACACACAAAATGGAATAAAACAAACCAAATTTATAATTTGAGGTACAAGCTAGCTGGGAAACAAGCCTAGTTTAAGACCTGGGCATTAATTCCTAAATAATAAGTCTCCGAGTTATTTGGGAACTTGGGTACTGGTGGAAAGCCTGCAGTTACGAGTATAGCCCAAGTCAAGTGGAGTCCTGGGACGCTAAACTATATCCTATGCTTTCCAGCTCACCGAGGGAACTTGTGTTTCATAGTGCTGTTATGTGACTCGATGAATTGTCAGATGAAAACTCTCCAAACAGTGCCTTGTTTAGAGTCAAGATCCAAGTGAGACCCGTGATTCTCAGACTTACTGAACAATGAACTCAAACTAGAGGGCCTGCCAAAGCACTGACTGCAACTGGGCACAGTGCTGCAAGCCTGTGACCCTAGCACCTAAGGTGCCAGAGGGAGGGGACTGTGAGTTTGAGGGAGCCGTGAGTCAAAAAGAAAAAGGCAGGGATGGAAGGAAAGGACGAGCAGATAGCTGAAGATGCATGGTTGGTTTAAAGCTGTCAAACAAAATCTAATAAAAACAGAAATTATTACATAATAGAGGGGAACAAAAACCACCAGTCCTGTTAGCACAGTCTTGTAATTCTGGGAATCTAAGGTAGATGATCTTCAAAGTCTACCTGGCTGTAGCCACAGTGACTTTCTGAATGCAAAATCAAACTGAACGACTTAGGGAGACTGTGTTTTTCTATTTTGGGTTGTGATCTTATTTTTAAAAAAATGCCAGGCATGGTGGTACAGGCTTTTTTTTTTAAGTTTTATTTATTTATCTTATGTATGTAAATACACTGTCGCTGTCTTCAGACACACCAGAAGAGGGCATCGGACCCCATTACAGATGGTTGTGAGTCACCATGTGGTTGCTGGGAATTGAACTCAGAACCTCTGGAAAAGCAATCGGTGCTCTTAACCACTGAACCATCTCTCCAGCCCTGGCACATGCTTTTAATAATCCCTGTACTCGGGAGGCAGAGGCGTGTGGATCTCTGTGCGTTGGAGGCCAACCTCGCCTACAGAGTGAGTTCCAGGACAACCAGGGCTACACAGAGAAACCCTGTATCAACCCCATCCTCCCCCCACCCAAAAAAAGAGGATAGGAAAAGGAAAAATTGCTGGGCATGGGGGTGCATGCCTTTAATCCCACCACTTGGGAGGCAGAAACAAGTGGATTTTTGAGTTGCAACCCAGCCTTACCTACATATCTAGTTCCATGCCAGCCAGGGTTGTATAGCGAAACCTTGTCTCAAAAAAAGTAAATTAAAAAAAAAAAGGGCCCAAAAGAAAATAAAAACTGGAAATACACCTCAGCATCAGAGCCCCTGCCTAGAATCCCCCAGTGAGGGGCTGGGGGCGTGGCTCAGTGGTAGAGCCCCTGCCTAGAATCCCCCAGTGAGAGGCTGGGGCGTGGCTCAGTGGTAGAGCCCCCGCCTAGAATCCCCCAGGGAGGGGCTGGGGGCGTGGCTCAGTGGTAGAGCCCCTGCCTAGAATCCCCCAGGGAGGGGCTGGGGGCGTGGCTCAGTGGTAGAGCCCCTGCCTAGAATCCCCCAGTGAGGGGCTGGGGGCGTGGCTCAGTGGTAGAGCCCCTGCCTAGAATCCCCCAGTGAGGGGCTGGGGGCGTGGCTCAGTGGTAGAGCCCCTGCCTAGAATCCCCCAGTGAGGGGCTGGGGGCGTGGCTCAGTGGTAGAGCCCCTGCCTAGAATCCCCCAGTGAGGGGCTGGGGGCGTGGCTCAGTGGTAGAGCTCCTGCCTAGAATCCCCCAGTGAGGGGCTGGGGGCGTGGCTCAGTGGTAGAGCCCCCGCCTAGAATCCCCCAGGGAGGGGCTGGGGGTGTGGCTCAGTGGTAGAGCCCTGCCTAGAATCCCCCAATGAGGGGCTGGGGGCGTGGCTCAATGGTAGAGCCCTGCCTAGACTCCCAGAGAGGGGCTGGGGGCGTGGCTCAGTGGTAGAGCCCTGCCTAGAATCCCCCAGTGAGGGGCTGGGGGTGTGGCTCAGTGGTAGAGCCCTGCCTAGAATCCCCCAGGGAGGGGCTGGGGGCGTGGCTCAGTGGTAGAGCCCCCGCCTAGAATCCCCCAGTGAGGGGCTGGGGGCGTGGCTCAGTGGTAGAGCCCCTGCCTAGAATCCCCCAGGGAGGGGCTGGGGGCGTGGTCAGTGGTAGAGCCCCTGCCTAGAATCCCCCAGTGAGGGGCTGGGGCGTGGCTCAGTGGTAGAGCCCCTGCCTAGAATCCCAGAGAGGGGCTGGGGGCGTGGCTCAGCTGTCAGAGTTCTGACCAATATTCAGGAGGTACTGTGTTCAGCCCTCACAGATAGGGAGGGGTTGGGGGAGACCAAGAAGAAGATATTGAAGAAGGTTGGTGTTTTTCTTTTCCCTGCCTGACACTCACTAGGGGAAACTTGAGAATGCGATTCTAGGAAGCCTCTGGTGAAGTTGCTGCTTCTGGCCCAGGAAGTCCCACTCCCGACAACCATGGCATGCGATGCTGTGGGTACTGATCTTCAGCTCTCCGCCTGGTGGCTCTTCACCTCAGGTGCTCCACAGTCGATGTTTCCCCTGACTCAGGCCTCTGTCCCTTCTCCCTCCCCTTTGGCTTCAGCGCTCGCGCTTAGACTCCCACAGCTGGTAACTGGAGCTCTGAAGCTTTGGGCTGCGAGCCGCCCCCGCCTCCACCTGTTCGGCCTGAGTGATGGCGCTCTACGGCTCCTTGCTCCTTTCTTGGCGCCTTTCGGAACTGGCTCCAGCTTTCTTATATAAGTAGCTGCCTTCTTCCCAACCCCTGGGGAGCTGCAGTTACCACACCATTCCTGGAACCCCAGATGTCCCACTCAAGTCCTTACTCAATCCCCAGGGGACTCGCTAATACGAACTGTCTTAAATAAAAAGCCAATTAAACCTCTTCCAAAGTGTAACTCAGCCTTCCTGGCTGGGACCCGAAGGTCAGTGTGGCTGAGGCTCGTGAGCAAGGGTGACTGGGGTCAGGTTGGGGGTGGAATGAATGTGCAGGTTCTACGGATCTGTGAGGGGGGCTTGAGATTGAGCCTAACAGTGGTCTTTGGTTCTCTGTCTCTGTCTCTGTCTCTCTCTCTCTCTCTCTCTCTCTCTCTCTCTCTCTCTCTCTCTTTGTGTGTGTGTGTGTGTGTGTGCATGCACTCTTTTTCTTTTTTAACCTGCTTATAAGTCTGTACAATGAGTGCACGCAGTTCCTGCAGAGGCCAGAAGAGGGCCTAGGAGAGAAAATAACAATGTTGCGAGCTGCCATGTGTGTGGGTGATGGGAACTGAGTCCAGGTCCTCTGGAAGAGCAGCCTGTGCTCTTAACTGCTGAACCATCACCCAATCCCTCATTTTGTTTTGCTGTTTGCTTACTTGATTGTCAATTTTTGAAAATGTTTATTTTATATAGTATTTTATAATTTTGTATAATATATACTTTTATAGTATTGTATAGTATAATTAATATCATCTTGTGAATGATAATTTTATATAGTAATTTATATCATATTCTTTTCCATTCCCCAACTCCTCCCGGACCCTTTTTGACCCAACTCCATGTACTTTCTTAAAAAAAGAAAGACAGGATAAATTTTGGGTCAAAAGTTTTGTGGGTGGGTTGGTGTCCCTATCGCCCCACTAGGGTTCCTGCCTGGCCACAAGAGGCAGCCTTCCCAGGCTCCATGTCCCCAGCGCTGTGAGTCACAGCTAAGGACACCCTCATTGATTCTTGGGCTCCTCCCCTATCCCAGGTCTCCGCCTCTTCCTGGAGATGCCCCACCTTCCCACCCCTGGTGCCTGCAGATTTCCATTCATTCTCATGGCCATCAGGCCATCCCCTGCCTCCCAACCCGACCCCGACCCCACACACATATCCCTTTCCCCCTCTCCCACCCAGGTCCCTCCCTCCATCTGCCTTCCACCACCTTTCCATTCCCCCTTCCAAGCGAGACTCAAGCATTCTTGCTTGCTCGTCTGATCGGCCTCCTCGCGTCTGTGGAGTTTAGCATGGGCATCCTGTGTTTTATAGCTGATATCCACTTAGAAGTGAGAATATACCATGCATGTCCAAATGCAGGGATTGGGGATGGAACGGAGACTGAGGGAATGGCCAATCAATAACGCGCCCAAATTGAGACCCATCCCATGGGCAGTGGTGGCATCCACCTTTAAATCCAGCACTCAGGAGGCAGAGGCAGGAGGACCTACACAGTGACAGGTAAGAAAACACTGTCACACAAAGAAATTTTGTTTCAAGGAGGAAGGAAACAGAAAAAAAGGTACTAAAAACATGGAATCCAATTTGTGTTAACCAGCTACTCCTGAGCACGGGGCCTGCCCTAGAGTGTGGTTGATGTGTGTCCTGTTCCGCTCCATTGAAGAATTTCCCTCTCTTGGGGGCTGTCATTATGACTAGCTTTTTGGCTAGGGGTGAGACTTTGTGCCCACTGTCCTTCCTCCACGCAGAGATTTGTCTGGCCTAAGCTGTACAGGTCCTGTGGATACTGTCACGGTCTCTGTGAGTTCATATGTGCACCTGCCTTGTGTCTGGAAAATGCTGTTTCTTTAAAATTGCCCACCACCCCTGGTTCTTAGAACCTTTTCAAGCCTCTCTTCTGCATATTCCTTATATTTAAAGAAAATCGCTTTCAAAATTGTGGTATGTGTGTGCGCACACATTTATACATTTATAGTAAAAACAAACAAACAAACCGAGGGGATATACAGGTGGCCATCTTAGAGATGAAGAGACCCTGCCCATCAGAAGCACCTATGAAGCCTACTGTGGTGCACCCTGCAGCCCCAGAGAACACACACGGACAGTGCTTAAGATTCTTTTTTTATTATTAATTAATTTATTTACCTCCCAGATGCTGTGTATTAGTTTGGGTTTTACTGCTGTGAACAGACACCAATGACCAATGCAAGTTTTATAAAAGACATTTACTTGGGGCTGGCTTACAGGTTCAGAGGTTCAGTCTATTATCATCAATGTGGGTGCATGGCATTGTCCAGGCAGGCATGGTGTAGGAGGAGTTGAGACTTCTACATCTTCATCTGAAGGCTGCTAGAAGAATACTGGCTTCCAGGCAGCTAGGATGAGGGTCTTATAGCCCATACCTACAGTGTCACACCTACTCCAAATGGGCCACACCTTCTAATAGTGCCACTACCTGGGAAGAACATATACAAACTACCACATTCCACTCCCTGGCCCCCATAGGCTTGTTCAAACATGAGTCTATGGGGGCCATACCTAAACATAACATAATGCAAAATACATTTAGTCCAACTTCAAAAGTCCTCACAGTCTATAGCAGTCTCAACAGTGTTAAAAGTTCAAAGTCTCTTCTGAGATTCATCCAATCACTTAACTGTAATCCCCAAAGCAAGATAGGAAACCAGCTGGGCAGTCTCCAAACTCTGCATCTCCATGTCTGATGGCAAAGCAGTCTTCAAATCTTCAAGTCCCTTTTTATCTTTGTTGACTGCAACAAGGTTCTTTCTCCTGGGCTGGTTCCACTCCCTGTTGGCAGCTTTCCTGGCAGGCATCCTGTGTCTCTGGCATCTTTAACATCTTGGGGTCCCCAAGTCAACTTCAGCTTCACAGCTTCTTGTTCCAATGTCTGAGTTCCACACTTGATCTTCTGTGCATCTCCAAAGGGCTGGTGTCACTTCTCCAGCTCTGTCCTCCGTAGCACTCTAAGTTCAAGTTGATCCATTCTGCTGCCACTGCTGTTCTTGGTGGTCATCCCATGGTACTGGCATCTCCAATATGCTAGGGTCTTCTACTGCAACTATGCTTCACCAAAGCCTCTCATAGGCTGTCTTCATGGTATCAAGCCTCAACTCCTTTGCATGACCCCTTCAGTCCTTGGCTGTTAACTACAACTGAGGCTACACTTTCACTAATGGCCTTCCATGGCCTCTCACAGTGCCAAACCTCAGCTGTTCTTCATGATGCCTTCATGGCCTTCAAAACCAGTACCACCTGGATTATTCTTACACATTACCAAGTACAGCTGCAGCATGAGGTACAACCTTGGCTATCTCTGGAACACAGCTTCTTTGTGCTCTCAGGAAACACTTACCAGAAAATATCACCTAAGTGATGCTGGTCTTTTCTTAATCACCACTAATTTCTTAGCTCCAGCTAACCAGCATCAATTGTCCCAGTAGTCTCCTTCTCCTCTTGAATATAAAGTCAGAGACACATGGCCTAAGCTGCTGAGTTCTGCTGTTTGCAGGAACTGGAACATTGGCCCCCTTGTTCTATTACATTATCACTAGCTTCCTTTATTCCAACTCCTTCACTGCCTAAGCTTGACTATTCTGGATCTTGCTTGCTCTATAGACTGACTTTGAATTCAGAGATCTCCATGCCTGTCTCCTAAGCACTGGGATTAAAGGTGTGGTCCACCAAGTATGGATTTAAATTTTCCTTCACCTAGAATTTGCTCTGTTCTAGGCCGGCCTTGAACTCAGAGATCTGTTTATCTTTGTCTCCTGGGATTAAAGGCTTGTACTACCATGCCTGAACCTAAATTTAGCTGGGAGGAATCTTGCCTCAAAGTCACTACTTCCTTAATTCAGTTTAATATCCTTGAATTCAGCTCCATTTCACTTCCTGGTGTGTCTTTAATACTCAAACTATATATTTTGTATGTTTCCTTTCTCAGCTTGCTATGTTTATTCAAAATGCTCTTCATCAGACTTAACCATAGAACAAAGTCTCTCTTGGGCTTTTTTGAGACTTCCTTTGTCAATACAATTAATATACATCTCTTTTCCTTAGCCTTAGGCAGTCTCTTCAGAAAATGGCAAAAAGCAGCCATGTTCTTCACCAAAACATCACAAAAACAGTCTCTCAACCACATATGAAAGTTCTCCACTGAAACGTTTTGGGTCATCAGGCCTACACAGTTCAAATGACCCTCAATACCACTGTCTTCCATATTCCTACTATACTGGCCCACTAAGCCCCACTTAAAGCATTCCATGACTTTCCAAATCCAAAGTTCCAAAACCCACATTCTTCCAAACAAAAGCATGGTCAGGCCTATCACAGCAATATCCCACTCCCGGTACCAACTTCTGTATTAATTTGGGTTTTACTGCTGTGAACAGACACCAATGACCAATGCAAGTTTTATAAAAGACATTTACTTGGGGCTGGCTTACAGGTTCAGAGGTTTAGTCCATTGTCATCAAGGCAGAAGCATGGCAACATCCAGGCAGGGATGGTGCAGGAGGAGCTGAGGGCTCTACACCTTTATCCAACGGAAACCAGGAACAGACTAGCATCCTCAGGCATCTAAGAGGAAGATCTCTAAGCCCAACCCCACAGTGACACACTTCCTCCAACAAGGCCACACCTAATAGTGCCACTCCCTGGGAAGAACATATACAAACCACCACATGCTACTCTTTCTCCCATTCCCCTCCTCTTCTCCTTGGAGAGGGTGCCCCCCAGGTGCTCCCCAAACCTGGTACTTCAAGTCTCTGACAGATTAGGTACATCCTCTCCCATTGAGAGCAGACAGGGCAGTCATGAAGACTGAACTGCCTGTCGGCTACATACGTGCCGAGGGCAGGGATCCAGCCTGTGTGTGCTCTTTGGTTGGTGGCTCAGACTCTGAGAGCTCCCAGCGGTCCAGGTTTCTTGACTCTGTTGGTCTTCCTATGGAGTCCCATTTACTTCAGGGCCTTCAGTTCTTCCCCCAATTCTTCCACAAGTGTCCCCGACCGCCATCCAATGTCTGTCTGTCTGTGGGTCTCTGCATCTGCTTCAGTCCACTGCCAGGTGGAGCCTCTCAAAGGACAGTTATGCTAGGCTCCTGTCTTCAAGCAGAACCGATTATTTTTTTAAAGATTTATTTATTTTACTTATATGAGCACACTGTAGCTGTCTCCACACACACCAGAAGAGGGCGTCAGATCCTACTCTAGATGGTTGTGAGTCACCATGTGGTTGCTGGGATTTGAACTCAGGACCTTTAGAAGAGCAGTCAGTGCTCTTAACCTCTGAGCCATCAGCCCAGAACAGAATGTTCACCCCACAAACCACACAAGCACTGATCTCAGTCAGACAGGGATGGGTTACTAAACGCACACCCTGATACTGAACCATCAGGGTTGTAGCTGAGGCTATGGCCCCAAACATCTTTCTCTGTCAGTTTATAAAGGAAAAACAAAAAACAAAAAAAAAAACAAAACAGAAAAACCACAATGGAAGTGCTGCCTGGTGGTCAGCTCTGACTCAAGATATTTTAGGCATAACAGTTCATATTGACCTTTGATTTGATGGATCCTATGTAAAGCTTTGTGGAATTTCTTGAGATTAACAAGTCTCAGAACATACAGAACATAACAGGATACGTGGTCAGCATGACCCTGCTCTGTCTGAGTCGAGTTATTTTTCTGTGTCAGTGACTGACAGGCATGTTACAGCAACAATATGAAATAACTGGTGGGCATAGAACAAAACGACTGCAGCTATGCTAGGGGGGCAGGCCTCAACACCACGCATGTCCTTTTGGGTCTAGGTTACCTCACTCAAGGTATGTTCTAGTTCCATCCATTTGCCTGCAAAATTCATGATGTCCTTGTTTTTAATACCTGAATAGTATTCCATTGTGTAAAAGATCCACATTTTCTGTATCCATTCTTCGGTTGAGGGACATCTGACTTGTTTCCAGTTTCTGGCTACTATGAATAAAGCTGCTATGAGCATAGTTGTGTACGTGTCCTTGTGGTGTGGTGGAGCATCCTTTGGTTGTCGTTGTTGTTGTTTGTTTTTATTTATTTTTTATTAGATATATTCTTTATTTACATTTCAAATGTTCCCTTTCCTGGTCCCCCCCCCCGCCGAAAATCCCATAATCCATCTCCCCTTCCCCAGTCAACCCTCCCCCACTTCCCTGTCCTGGTATTCCTCTACACTGCAGCATCAAGTCTTTCCAGGACCAAGGGCCTCTCCTCACTTTGGTGTCCAACAAGGCCATCCTTTGCTGCCTATGTGTCTAAAGCCGTGGCTAACTCCATGAGTACTCTTTGGTTGATGGTTTTGTCCCTGGGAGCTCTGGGAGTACTGGGTGGCTCATATTGTTGTTCCTCCTGTGGCACTGCAAACCCCTTCAACTCCTTGGGTCCTTTCTCTAGCTCCTCCATTGGGGACCCTGTGCTCAGTTCAATGGCTGGCTGAGAGTGTCCCCCTCTGTATTTCTCATGCACTAGCAGAGCCTCCCAGGTGACAGCTATATCCAGCTCTGGTCAGCAAGTACTTGTGGGCACTGATAATAGTGTCTGGGTTTTGTAACTGTATATGGAATGGATCCCTGGGTGGGGCAGTCTCTGGATGGTCTTTCCCTCAGACTCTGCTCCACCCTTTGTCTCTGTATCTCCTTCTGTAGGTATTTTTCCCCTTTCTACAACAGACCCAAGGATCCATACTTTGTTCCTCCTCCTTCTTGGGCATCATTTGATATGTGACTTGTGTCTTGGGTATTCCAAGCTTCTGGGCTAATATCCACTTATCAGTGAGTGCATACCATGTGTGTTCTTTTGTGATTGGGTTACCTCACTCAGAATAATATTTTCCAGTTCCATCCATTTGTCTAAGAATTTCATGAATTCATTGTTTTTAATGGCTGAATAGTACTCCGTTGTGTATATATATATACACCACATTTTCTGTATCCATTCCTCCATTGAGGGACATCTGGGTTCTTTCCAGCTTCTGGCTATTATAAATAGGGCTGCTATGAACATCCTTATTACATGCTGGAGAATCCTCTGGGTATATGCCCAGTAGTGGTATAGCAAAGTCCTCCAGTAGTATTATGCCCAGTTTTCTGAGGAACCGCCAAACTGATCTCCAGAGTGGTTGTACCAGCTTACAGTCCCACCAGCAGTGGAGGAGTGTTCCTTTTTCTCCACAACCTCTCCAGCACCTGCTATCTCCTGAGTTTTTGATCTTAGCCATTCTGACTGGTGTGAGGTGAAATCTCAGGGTTGTTTTGATTTACATTTCCCTGATGACTAAGGATGTTGAACATTTCTTTAGGTGCTTCTCAGCCATTCGATATTCCTCAGATGAAAATTCTTTGTTTAGCTCTGTACTCCATTTTTTAATAGGGTTATTTGGTTCTCTGGAGTCTAACTTCTTGAGTTCTTTGTATAAATTGGATATTATCCCTCTGTCGGATGTACGATTGGTAAAGATCTTTTCCCAACTTGTTGGTTGCGGTTTTGTCCTGTTGACAGTGTCCTTTGCCTTACAGAAACTTTGTAATTTTATGAGGTCCCATTTGTCAAGTCTTGATCTTAGGGCATAGGCTATTAATGTAAGGTGGAGCATCTTTTGGTTATGTCCAGGAGCGATATAGCTGGGTCTTTGGATAGAACTATTTCCAATTTTTTGAGAAATGGTCAGATCAACTTCTTAAACAATGTTTAAGATTCTTTAAATGGATAAAGTAGTAAAAAGAAAATATGATCAAGTCCAAAGTAACAATAAAGAAACATTATAAAAATAGAACAGATGGGCACCTGGAGAGACTGGGTAGCAGCTCAAAGTGCATACTGCTTTACCAGGGAACCCACATGCAGTTTCCAGCACCCACATGGGGTGATGGCCACTGGAACTGCAGCTCCAGGGGATCCAGGCATTTTCAAATGCCTGTGCTCACATGCACATCTCCACATAGAGACAAGCAGTAGACACACAGTTGTAGGCTTAGATTTTTCTAAACCTACTTTGTTTAGGGTTCTTAAACACTTCAACCTCCCCTCTAGCCCAGCAACCAGAGGTAGAGGAGAAAGAAGGTTAACAGGAAGAGGTTGTTGTGGGCCTGTTTAGAAATAGTCCTTTAGGATTCCAATCTGAATGGTCAGGTTATCAGCAGTCCAGTCCAATACCAAACACCAGATGTGGCTCGATGCCCCAGAACTGAAAGGCTTCACCTAATCAACAGGACTCAGCAGAAGCAGCAGGAATCCGTGGATGCACAAGAAGTTCTTTGTCGTGTTTCTCTCTATAAAGTGAAGACCAGTGAGGACCAGTACGGTGTTGCAGCTTAAGAGTGTCCTCTCTTGCCGGGCGGTGGTGGCGCATGCACGCCTTTGATCCCAGCACTTGGGAGGCAGAGGCAGGCGGATTTCTGAGTTCGAGGCCAGCCTGGTCTACAGAGTGAGTTCCAGGACAGCCAGGGCTACACAGAGAAACCCTGCCTCGAAAAACCAAAAAAAAAAAAAAAAGAGTGTCCTCTCACTGTGGGGTTCTACTTACACTCTTTCCAAACATCATGTGCTCTCTCAAGCGTCCACACCCTCTCACACAACAGCTTCCAGAAAACCATCACGTGACTCAGCTGAGTTCCCGAAGAAACCAGAAATTTCCACTTCACATAATTGACAATAAAATAAACATTTAAAGTGGCTGGAGAGATGGTCCAGCAGTTGAGAGTGTGTCCTGCTCAGGGATGGAGAGACGCCCAGTGCTGGAGAGCAGAGCAACTGGCTGAACTTCCCAGGACCCACATGGAGAAGCTCACAACTCAGAAGCTAACCTCAGGGGATCTGACGTCTCCGGCCTCCGTGGGTGTCTGTATTCGGATAAACATAGTCACACATGTACACACACGTGCACATGCACACACAAACACAAGCAAAGCAAATCTTAAAAAAATATAAAATTTCAGAAGAAAAGAACAAATGTGCAAATGTGGGGCTCAAAAATAAAAGAGAGTCAAGCCCGAGTTTGTGAGCCCTGGGAAAAGACCAGAGACTCCGTCCATTATGATTAAAAGATTTCTTGATTAGCTGCAAAATGTAGGAGGTGGAGGAGGACTTTTAAAGGGGAAATCCACATGAAGACCTTCAATATCTACACAAGCAAGCAAAAACTATTCAGTTCTACAAAGATGAGTGGTTAAGGCGACTCAGAACAATCTTTGGGTATCTGCGTAAGGAAGTTACAGAAGGGAAAGAAAGCAGTTAGTCATATTATAACAAGTAGATAGCCATGGCTGTCAGGGTGACTGGGAACTTATCTTCCAGGGACTGGAGTCAGAGACAAATATCTGGTGGGTACCAAAATGGATGCCTGGCATAAAATGGAGTTTCTTTAGTCATCACACAAGTTTTCTAGAGGAGCCAACAGTCAATCTGAAATAACAGGAAAGTGTTATTCAAACGTCAAGGTAGCAATTATGTAGTATAAAGAACAGAGAGAGAAAAGAATATGAAAAAAGGGGAAAAAATCCATCCATTATGAATAACAAACTCTCTGATGGGAGCACCAGTAGTGGACAGAGAAAAATGAGCAGAAAATGTTTCTAAGACATTATGCCTGAAGCCAAATACGGTGGCTCACACATACAATCCTACACTTTCAGAGGCTGAGGCCAGAGGTTTGCCCTGAGTTCAAGATCACATGGGCTACAGAGTAAGACCCTATCTCCCAAAACACTATTTTAGAAGCATAGCTGAAAACATCCCAGATTTCTTTAAAAAAAAAAAAAAAACGAATTGCTACACCTACACAAGATATACCCACAAAGATCAGTGAGCTCCCAGGAGATAATCCACGTTAGAAAGCAAAGGATGGCCCAGAACTGACGGCCATCTCTCCAGGCCCTGATTTATACAGTTTTATCACATGTGACTGATACACCATAGACTGCACATATCTGAAGTAAATGTCTTGGTGGCACAGACTGAGACATAGTTTATGAACCATAGCATTCACTTTTGTAAATCAGACATAGTGGCATACTCCTGTCACCCCAGGACTTAGGATGCCGATGTAGGATGATTGCCATGAATTCCAGATGAGCCCAGGATATAGAATAAGACTCCATTTCAAAGACTCACACACACACACACACACACACACACACACACACACACACACACACACTTCACTAATCCCACATGTCCCCAGTGTCTTGCAGCCATCAGGAGTAATTCCAAATGTTGTCATTCCCACCGTTCCCTTCTTACCCAAAAGAAACCCTAAGACTTGTTGAACCAGTCACTGCCAGCTCCCAACCCCAAAACCACGTACCCGTGTGTCTGTGTGGGTCTCCCTTACTCTGCACATTTCACCTTGGTGAAATCACACAGTCTATAGCTACAACATAAAATTTGATGAGTTTTTATATGACACTTGCCAAGCCATAACCACAATGAAAACCATGATGTCTTCCATGGACATCTAAGAACTTTCTGGAACCTAACGATTTATATGTAAGTATTCACCCAAGAAGGAGTGGAGACAAGAGCCTCCCAACTCCTGACATCGTGTTTGTTTTTAGTATTTAGTGAGAGTTGTCACATACACACACACCACGGAGCACTGCTAGCACAGGGGTCCTTTCAAATCCCACTGTTGACAGAGAAAAGATGTGAACAGCCATGTTCTAGTTCAAGTTCAAGAGCAATGAGCTAATAGTTTGTCCTCGAAAAGCTTCTGCAATCTTCTACAGCTCATGTTTCATTGTGGGGAAAGAACAAGAGGTCAAATTTCAGACTTTTTTTTCTTTTCTCCATGTCCCCACCACCACCCCGAACCCCATGGTTCTAGGGATGGAACCCGGAGCCTTGTATATAAGCAAGTGATCTCACTGAGCCACACCCCTAGCCCCTCACTGGAGGATTATAGGCAGGGGCTCTACCACTGAGCCACACCCCTAGCCCCTCCCTGGGGGATTCTAGGCAGGGGCTCTACCACTGAGCCACGCCCCCAGCCCCTCACTGGGGGATTCTAGGCAGGGACTCTACCACTGAGCCACACCCCTACCCCCTCACTGGGAGATTCTAGGCTGGGGCTCTACCACTGAACCACGCCCACAGCCCCTCACTGGGGGATTCTAGGCAGGGGCTCTACCACAAGCAGAAGGATCATGAATTGGAAGCCAGACTGGACTACACAGTATGAATCCATCCCAAGAAGCGCCGGACAGAGCCAAACATTCTCTGCAAACCTCCCAGCCTGCCCCAGGCCAGGAAGCAACATCTCTCTGTCTCTCTCACACTCTCTCTCTCTTTCCCTCTCTCCCTCTGTCGCTCCCTGTGTGTGAGTGGGGGAGGGCATACATACACACATGCATGGTGCGCAGCTGGGGAACATGTGTATAGATGCAAGTGCAAGCTGGGGCTCAGCATCGAGTGCCATCTTCAATAGCTCTCTCTGTTATTTTTCAAGGCAAGCTCTCCCACTGAACCTAGAGGTTCACCAGCTCAACTAGCCTACCTTGCCAGTAAGCCCCAAAGGTTCCCCTAGCTCCACCTCCCCAGCGAAGGGACCATAGGTGCAAACTACACCTCGGAATCCAGTCTCACATGTTCATGCCTGCAGAACAAGCTTTACCAAGAGAACCATTTCTCAGACCCTAGGTATTTTGTTGGCTGTTGAGT
Source organism: Tokudaia tokunoshimensis (assembly GCA_036184795.1). Lineage (NCBI taxonomy): Eukaryota > Metazoa > Chordata > Mammalia > Rodentia > Muridae > Tokudaia > Tokudaia tokunoshimensis. Next base: position 11,192,088 of record BTHU01000001.1, on the reverse strand, counting down.
GGTGATAAGAATAGAAGCCAGGGCCAGGCGCTACCTGAGCTACATCTCCAACCTTTCATTTTGCTTGCTTGCTTGCTTGCTTGTTTCTTTTTGAGACTCTGTAGCCCTGGATTTTCTGCCTGAAACTCATGGTGATTCTTCTGCCTCAGCCATCTAAGTGCTGAGATCACATACATGCACCACCACACCTCGCGCTCCCAGCCCTTGCTCGGTGGGTGGGTCTTGGTTTGTTTTAGGTTTATCTATTTTATGTGCATGGGAGTTACAAATGCTTTTAAGCTCCTATGTGTGGTTGCTGGGAATTCAACCAGGGACCTCTGCAAGAGCAGGTGATGCTCTTAACCGCTGAACCATGTCTCCAGCCAGAAGAAACAGGATCGGGCATTGTAGCTCAGGTTGGCCTCAAACCGGTGATCCCCCTCCTCCTCCCTATGCTGAGATTCCAGCTGTACACCGATCACTTACGGCTCTTTACCCCACAATACTTAAGGATGCCAAACGACCCGCGGCCACCTAGCCATCTCCTTCAGAGCCCTTTGACTCTTTCAGAGCACGTGCTTCCTGGTCCCTTGTTGCTCTTTGTCGCCGCCCGGTGGCTGCTTTTGCACACTGCAGATTTTCTAGCCCCAGTCACTGACTGGTGATCACCACTTCACAAAGCTGGATTTAGGTGGCTCCTGACCCTGGTGAACCCAGAAGAAGCACTGTTAGCCAAGAAAGTCTGATACTCAAAGTGAAAACAACATCTAGGATGAAAAAACGTGTTCGTCTGTACAGAGAAATCGGGAGTCATGGAAACCAGGAGGCACTAAAAGGCAACAACTCACCTGCTATTGCCACACACCTGGGAACAGACGGCTGGGCTCATATTTGGCCAATGTTGACAGTGGCAAAGAGTTCAAACAAATCAACAAAACTGGGCATCGTGGTGTCTGGGCATCATGGTGCCTGTCTATAATACCAATATTTTGCAGGTGGAAACAAGAAAATTAGTTTGAAGCCAGGCCAGTCTGGGCTACATGCTACCCTATCTCAAAATGAAATCTGACAACCAGGCACTGAAGTGCACACTACTAATCCCAGCATTCAAGAGACAAAGGCAGAGGAATCTGTGTGCATTCCAAACCAGAGCCTGGTCTATATACAGAGTGGGCAGCCAAGGCTACAGACTATATGATTGTGTGTGTGTGTGTGTGTGTGTGTGTGTGTGTGTGTGTGATTTTTAAAAAAGATAGATAGGAACCTAGATAATTTAAGTTACTGGAATTTGAAATGTTGTATCAGACAGTCATATATCCCAGGAGCTAAGCCACAAACCAGCAGGAAGATGCTGGGTCACTGAACTCCGCAGCCCTGTAAACAGGGCATGGGAGGGTCCCTTTGGCACAGACCTGGGCAATGGCAACTAATATCCCAAAGAGAAAAATGGTGGGAGCAGGAAGTTAGAATGCTTCCCGACAGCCTGTGGGCACAGGCCGGCTGTGGCTGAGACTCAGCATAATGGACACAGCCCAGGAGCCCCAAGAGATCGTCCACTTGGGAAAACTGGAGCCCATAATGATTCACCTCAGACAAAAGCTCTCACAGCTGCTCTTTCCTATGTGTCTCTGTGTGTGTGTGTGTTCTGGTGTCCACAGAGGCCATTGGATCCCCTGTGATAAAATTTATAAGCAACTGTGAGCCACCATGTGTATACTGGGATCCAACCCTGGGGTCCTCCTCTAGAGCTAAGGGCTCTTAATCTGTGAGACATCTCACTAGCCCAAAACTAAATTTTTTTTTAAATTTTTAATAGTTTATGTACGTGAGTACACCGTCATTGTGTACTCAGACACACCAGAAGGGGGCATCATATCCCATTGCTATGGTTGTGAACCCCCATGTGGTTGCTGGGATTTGAACTCAGGACCTCTGAAAGAGCAGTCAGTGCTCTTAACCACTGAGCCATCTCTCCAGCCCACCAAAAACCAAATTTTTGTTTTGGCTTTTTTTGACAGGGTTTCTCCGTGTAGCCCTGGCTGTTCCAAAACTTGACTCTGTAAACCAGGTTGGCCTCAAACTCACAGAGATCCACCTGCCTCTGCCTTCCAAGTACTGAGACTAAAGGTTTCTCTGTGTAGCCCTGGCTGTCCTGGAACTTGCTCTGTACACCAGGCTGCCCTTAAACTTAGAGATCCACCTGCCTCTGCCTCCTGAGTACTGGGATTAAATGTGTATACCACCATAGCCTGGCAAGTTGTAGACTTTTTGAGACAGAGTCTTGCTATGTATCCTTGGCTGGCCTGGAATTCACTATGTAGACCAGGCTGGCCCAAAACTCAGCGATCAGAGGGCCTCTGCCTCCAACATGATAGGATTAAGAGCATGTGCCACCCTTGCCCACATGTATGTGTGTGAACTAAGTGTGTAGTTAATGTCATCTGTAATCTTGTGATTTTTCTCACCTGTCCTTTCTGTTCCCAGAAATAATAACTCTGAGACTTAATATTTCATGAATAATTGCCTAAGCCAAAGCCTTGGATGATTCCCTGACTAGCTCCTAACTTTATCACCCCCATTATTCTTTTCTAAGTTCTACCATGTACCTGGTCACCTGGTCCTCTGTTTCCTGCGACTGTCTTCTTCCAGTGTCTGAGAGCTAAATCCTTTCATGCTTCACTCTATTCCAAGGAATCCTCTCTGTATGTACTGGAACTTCCATCTCCTATTTTCTGCCTAAGCTAATAGATTGACATGTTTTATTGATAGGTGATGCTTCTATACAGTACAAGAGAGTCTCTCTACATAGGTGTGTGCCTGGTATTCACATATCTGGAGTTACAGATACCAAATAGGATACCAAATGACTTCTGGGAATCAAACCTAAGTCTTCTGCAAGAGTGAATGGTGCTCTTAACCACTGAGCAATAGCCCTGGTCCCTAGACTTTGTTGTATGGGTATTTTGCCTGCATGTATCTGTGTACCATACAGATACCTGGTGCCTGTGGAAAAGTAAGTCAGTGCTCTAAACCACTGAGATGACTCTCCAGACTTACTGGAGTTTTAGCACAAAAACTCCACCTCAGGTGGAGTGTGGTAATACACACCTTTAATCCCAGCATTCAGGAGGCAGAGGCAGAGGGATCTCTCTGAGTTCAAAGCCAGCCTGGTCTACGGAAAAAGTTTCAGGCAGCCAGGGCTACATAAACCTTGCCCCCAAAAAAAGAAAGCAAAAATCAAGGGCTGGAGAGATGGCTCAGCAGTTAAAAACACTGGCTGCTCTTCCAGAGGTTCTGAGTTCAATTCCCAGCACCCCACATGGTGGCTCACAACCATCTGTAATGGGGTCTGACGCCCTCTTCAAGTATGCAGACATACATGCAAATAGAGCACTTCTCTACATAGAACACATAAATAAATAAGTCTTTTTTTGAAAAAACTAAAAGCAAAACCAAAACACCTCTGGAAGTCCCAGCACAGTTCACTAGGCTCTGCACACAAAGATGAGGCATGCTGAGACATAACACAGACACACTGAGCAGACAGCAAGGGTGGAAACCGTCCTCTGGGTACTGTCACGATTTGGAGTTTGCTTGTGTTTTGAGTGTATGCGCGCATGCGTGTGCGTGTGCGTGTGTGTGTGTGAGAGAGAGAGAGAGAGAGAGAGAGAGAGAGAGTTTGCTTGTGTTTTGAGTGTATGCGCGCATGCATGTGCATGTGTGTATGTGTGTGTGTGTGTGTGTGCGCGCGCGTGTGTGAGAACGGCCTGGTTGAATGATGCTCCGTTCACTGGCTTGCAGGCATAGATGCCAGCCACTGATTTATCAAGGTGTATTTGCTTAAGGGGATGTCTTAGGGTTTTACTACTATGAACAGACACCATGACCAATGCAAGTTTTATAAAGGACAACATTTAATTGGGGCTGGCTTACAGGTTCAGAGGTTCAGTCCATCATCATCAAGGCAGGAGCATGGCAGCATCCAGACAAGCATGGTGCAGGAGGAGCTGAGAGGTCCACGTCTGCATCTGAAGGCTGCTAGCAGAATACTGGCACCCAGGCAGCTAGGATGAGGGTCTTATAGCCCACACTCACAGTGACACACCTACTCCAGCAGGGCCACCTCTTCTAATGGTGTCAGTCCCTAGGCCAAGCATATACAAACCATTACAGGGAACAAGCAGGTTCTCAGGAGACGGCCATTCTTGCTTTAGTGGTAGGGGCTGTTGATCTGTCTTCAAGACTCTGCCACTCCTCAAAGTCAAAGTGACTCAGGCCTAGGACAATGACTGGAGACTTACAAGTGCTCTTTGCAGGCCTGGAACAGGACACCAGAAAAGCTGACAGCATCCCCACATCTTATGCATACACTCTTCAACTACACAGTCCAACAGGAATATCTTTCTGCCTCTCTTCCCTGTGACCTTAAGGATGAAGTCATGGTTCCTGGATAGCTTACTGTTAGTCTTGTTTTCTGCCCATCAGCCTCTTCATACCGTGGGATGGGCTGATTTCCCATTCAAAGCAGTTGTTGCTCAGAGAGATTTCCTCGTACTGTGTCAGTCTGGCTTCCGGAACCCCACCTTCTGTCCAGCTAACTCCGGGATGTAGGCGAGTTAGCAGCCCAATCTTGAAGCTCGGATGAGAGAGTAATGCCACCCCTCTCTTGGAGAGACTGGAATCCACAGGTTATAGCCACAGCTCAGCACTAGCTGCTAGTGTTTCCTTATCTACCTATAAACATCTCATCTTGCATGCTGTAGGCAGACTCACATGGGCCAATTATCTTTCAGATCTAGGATGCTTAGGATGTGATCCCTCAGGTAGAAGCCATAAATGCCAGGGCACTGGAGAGACAAACTCCTTCCAGGAATAATGAACGGGTATTGGGGCGTGGCTCAAGGATAGAGGACTTTTCTAGAATCCCCCAGTGAGGGACTGGGGGGGGGGGTGGCTCAGTGGTAGAGCACCTGCCTAAAATCCCCAGTGAGGGGCTAGGGAGTGTATCTTCATAGTAGTATACCCACATCTAGCATGCTACAGTCCCTGAACCTTAGGCTTTAACACAAGAAAGAAAGAAATTGAAGGCAGGTGTCTTAGTTATTGTTCTATTGCTGTGAAGACCAAGGCAACTCTGATAAAAGAAACCAATTATTTGGGGGTCGTTTAGCGTCATAGAGTTGGCCCATAATCACAGCAGAAAGCAATAGCTGAGAGCTTTACGCCCTGATTCATAGGTGGGGGGAGGGGAGCTGTCATGGGCTTTTGAAACCTCAAAACCAACCCTCAGTGGCACACCTCCTAATCCTTCTCAAACAGTTCCAGTAACTGGGGATTAAGCATTCAAACATATGAGCCCGTTTGGGCCCATTTTCATTTAAACCGCCACAGTATGTCTAATCGATGCACCTGTTTTAATGTGTGAGTTAGTCAGGAAAGAGATTCTAGGAAATGCCCAGCACCTGCTCAGGACTTCAGGGCCTCTACTACCCCCACTCTTCACTCCCTGATGCAGGCAGTTTGGAAACTCAGGAGAACATCGTGTTAGGAGGATTCTAGTAACCTCCCTCAGGGCTTTGACTTTTCAGGTCTTTCTCCAAAGCAATGGATATGTTTGTAGGTCAATTGTAGGTCATCCCCACCTCACTGCCTCCGCCAGGGCACCCTGGGTAGAGATACTTATCAAAGCTTTGGGGGTCATCATCCCCAGGCAAGGCGTACATTCCCACTAATGTGTCTATGTCAAAGGGCAAAGATGCCCAGGGAGGCTGGGAATGTCCCAGGTAGATTTGGTCCACATCCAAAAGCTGAGAGTCAGCAGGGGTACCAGCTTCCTCTGGATTCTTTGCTCCAAAGTTCTGTGACTCCTGGTCACTGTTGTCTGACCTCCTGATATCCAGCATCTGAGCACAGTCAGCCTTGGGTGTCGGGCTCTGGTCATCTTTCAGGGATTTGGTCTGCTTGCGTGGTGCCTCTCTCGCTGATATCGCCTTCTTAGACAATGCTGTTCTCCTTGACTTGGCCTTGGTAGATGGTGTTCCTCTCCCTGGCATGGCCTGGTTGGATGACGTTCTTTTCCTTCCCTTGGCCTGGCTGATCGATGCTTCTCTCACTGGTGGGGCCTGGCTGATCGATGCTTCTCTCACTGGTGGGGCCTGGTTGATCGATGCTTCTCTCACTGGTGGGGCCTGGTTGATCGATGCTTCTCTCACTGGTGGGGCCTGGTTGATCGATGCTTCTCTCACTGGTGGGGCCTGGTTGATCGATGCTTCTCTCACTGGTGGGGCCTGGTTGATCGATGCTTCTCTTACTGGTGGGGCCTGGTTGATCGATGCTTCTCTCACTGGTGGGGCCTGGTTGGTCGATGCTCTTCTCTTTGGCTTGACGTGATTGAATGCTGCTTTTTTCCTTCGCTTGACTTGATTGATCAATGCTCCACTCACTGGCATGGCCTGGTTGATTGATGCTCCGCTCACTGGCATGGCCTGGCTGATCGATGCTTCTCTCACTGGTGGGGCCTGGTTGATCGATGCTTCTCTCACTGGTGGGGCCTGGTTGATCGATGCTTCTCTCACTGGTGGGGCCTGGTTGATCGATGCTTCTCTCACTGGTGGGGCCTGGTTGATCGATGCTCTTCTCTTTGGCTTGACGTGATTGAATGCTGCTTTTTTCCTTCGCTTGACTTGATTGATCAATGCTCCACTCACTGGCATGGCCTGGTTGATTGATGCTCCGCTCACTGGCATGGCCTGGTTGATCAATGCTCCGCTCACTGGCATGGCCTGATTGATTGATGGTCCATTCACTGGCATGGCCTGGTTGATTGATGCTCTGCTCACTGGCATGGCCTGGTTGATCAATGCTCCGCTCACTGGCATGGCCTGGTTGATCAATGCTCCGCTCACTGGCATGGCCTGATTGATTGATGCTCCGCTCACTGGCATGGCCTGGTTGAATGATGCTCCGCTCACTGGCATGGCCTGATTGATCGATGGTCCGCTCACTGGCATGGCCTGGTTGAATGATGCTCCGCTCACTGGCATGGCCTGATTGATTGATGCTCCGCTCACTGGCATGGCCTGGTTGATTGATGGTCCGTTCACTGGCATGGCCTGGTTGATTGATGGTCCGTTCACTGGCATGGCCTGGTTGACTGATGGTCCATTCACTGGCATGGCCTGGTTGATTGATGATCCGTTCACTGGCATGGCCTGGTTGAATGATGCTCCGCTCACTGGCATAGCCTGGTTGAATGATGCTCCGCTCACTGGCATAGCCTGGTTGAATGATGCTCCGCTCACTGGCATGGCCTGGTTGAATGATGCTCCGCTCACTGGCATGGCCTGGTTGAATGATGCTCCGCTCACTGGCATAGCCTGGTTGAATGATGCTCCGTTCACTGGCATGGCCTGGTTGAATGATGCTCCGCTCACTGGCATAGCCTGGTTGAATGATGCTCCGCTCACTGGCATGGCCTGGTTGAATGATGCTCCGCTCACTGGCATAGCCTGGTTGAATGATGCTCCGCTCACTGGCATGGCCTGGTTGATAGATGCTCCTCCACACATTGGCATAGCCTGATTAACTGATGCTCTTCTCACTGATGTAGCTTGGTTAGATAATGATTCTCTTACTCGAATGACCTGGTTGATAGATGCTCCTCCACACACTGGCATGGCCTGGTTGATTAATGCTCTGCTCACTGGCGTGGCCTGGTCGATTGATGCTCGTCCACACACTGGCATGGCCTGGTTGAATGCTCTTCCGCTCACTGGCATGGCCTGGTTGATAGATGCTCCTCCACTCACTGGCATGGCCTGGTTGAATGCTCTTCCACTCACTGGTATGGATTGGTTGATTGATGCCTCTCCACTCACTGGCATGGCCTGGTTGAACCATGCTTCTCTCACTGGTGTGGCCTGGTTGGATCCTGCCAGAGACAAACTCCACTAAATATATATACACACACACACACACACACACACATATATATATATGTATACACACATACACACACATATATATGTATACACACACACACATATATATATACACACACACACATATATATGTATACACACACACATATATACACACACACACATATATATATATATATATGTATATACACACACACACACACATATGGTTTTTTTGAGACAGAGTTTCTCTGTATAGCCCAGGCTATCCTAGAACTCAGTCTCTACACTAGGCTGGCCTCAAACTCACAGAGATTTACCTGCCTCTTCCTCTCACGTACTGGGATTAAAGGCATATGCCACCATGCAGGGCTTTTTAATTTTTAATTGTTATTTTTAATTATGTTCCTGTGCACATGAGAGTTGTGTCCATGGACACCAGAAGAGCATATCAGATCCCCTCAAGCTGGAGTTGCAGGTGGCTGTGAGCCACCATGTAGGTGCTGGGAATTGAACGTACACCTTTGGCAGGAACAGCCAGTGCTCTTAACCACTGAGCCATCTCTGTGGCCCCAGCAATTTATCTTTTCTTCATTTACTTTTTGAGACAAGGCCAGTGGACTCTGCCAGAGATACAACCCAGGGCTTTGTGCATCAGGGTGATCAGGCCTACCAACTGAGCCCCATCCCCATTGGCCTGAGAGCAGGTTAAAGGGTGAGCACAGAGGAAATGCACTCTCCCCAGGTGAGGGACAAACTGCTTCCTAACCTCCTGGGTTCAGGAAGATAAGTGGTGTAAGACTCTCATCCGTGGCTGGAACAGGCAAGTAGCTCCAGCCTGAGATCAACAGACACTAAGGAAAGACGGCTCTGGACTACCAAGGACAATATTCTCAGCCCTGTGTGGTGGCGCACAACTTTGAGCCCATTACTTGGAAAGTGGAGATGGGAGGGTCAGGAGTTCAAAGTCATCTTTAGCTATATAAGTTTGGGGCCTGACTGGGCTAAATATGATCCCATCTCAAGTAAAATAAAATAAACAGTAAAAAATAACTCAATCTCCAGAGCACTGTCTTATCAACACAATACAGGAGAATGTAGGAACCAACCTTTTTAGAAAAGGTCCTAGCTAGCCAGTGGCGGCACACACCCTTAATCCCTGCACTCAGGATGCAGAGGCGGGCAGATTTCTGAGTTTGAAGACATCCTGGTCTACAGAGTGAGTTCCAGGACAGCCAAAGCTACGGAGAAACCCTGTCTTGAAAAAACAAAACAAAACAAAAACAAAAACAGAAAGAAAGAAAGAAAGAAAGAAAAAGAAAGAAAGAAAGAGGGGTGTGTTTTCTATTTAACCCTGTGGGCCTGGAATCAGAAAGGCTTGGACTCATGCAGATCTTGTATTTATAATCCTCTAAGGGAGTCTTAGTGTACCTCAGTAAAGTGAGTGATCATGAAAATAAAACTACCCAATATCTAGCATCAATTCCTAAACAATACCACTGTCAATTAACAGGAAATGTTGTGGAAAGCAAGGTCTCTTCCCCAGTAACAGTACTCTCTGTGAGAGGCTGCCCCTTTAAGACAGAGAAATGGCAGAGGGAAACTGCTCTGCAGAGAGCCGGCAGCTTGCAGGGGCTTCTGCCCTGACCTTTGAACAGAGTTTATTGAAAACATAGACATAGGCTCTAAGAATGTAAAAATAAAAGTTTCAAGCAGACAAAGTGACCAGGCAGAGACAAACAGTTCTCTGAATCACCCCCCTGCTCCTCCTGCTACTGGGTTCCGAGGAAGGCCACTAACTGTCAACAATCTTATTGCAAAAATCCCTCTTGACTTGTAAATTTAAAAACATATGACTTATAGCATGTCACCCCCATTGCAAGAAGGGTATACAAGATGTATGCTTTCTCTGTTCAGGGTTGACTCTCCCTGCAAGGAGTTGCAACCTCACGTATGTGAAATAAATAAACAGACCTCATGCTGTTGCAGCAACTGTCTCGTCAAGCTGTGTTCTGAGGGGTTGCGTGCCTGAGCAGAGACCCTGGGGGGTTTCTTGAGTTACAACAATGTTAGGTAAAAGTACCTTTTAGGGGGTTGGAGAGATGGCTCAGTAGTTAAGAGCACTGACTACCCTTCCAGATGTCCTGAGTTCAATTCCTAGCAACCACATGGTGGCTCACAACCATCTGTAACACCCTCTTCTGGTGTCTCTGAAGACAGCTACAGTGTACTCATATACATTAAATAAATAATATTTTTTAAAAGTTTTTTATTAAAAAAAAGGGTTTGTCTGTATTCCAGTCAGAGGGATTAAAGGTTTGTGCTAAGGGCTGAGCCACACCCTAACTAGAATATCCTAAAATACTGTTAAAAACCTTGGAAGCAAGGCATGGAGAGGACCCTAGCCTTTAATCTAGCACTCAGGAGGCAGAGGCATCTGTAACTCTGTGAGTTTGAGGGCAGCCTAATCTACATAGCAAGTTCCAGGACAGCCAGGGCTACATAGTGAGATCCTGTCTCAAGAATAAAGTAATATTAATGCTCTATTGAAAATCAGGCATGGGGCATATGGTTGTAATCCAGCACTTTGGGAGATGGAGACAGGAAAATCCAGAGATCAAGACGAGTCTTAGATATGTGAGCTGTTCTTTCATAAAAAGGGAGCTGGCTCTGGAGAGATGCCCTGGTGGTTAAGAAAGAGCACTTGCTTTTGCAGAGGGCTCAGAATCCATTCCCAGCACTACCCGCCTGCAACTCTGACGCCACATCCTTAGTAGCAGCATATTTATTCACAATCTGGACCCTTTTATCCTTAGATATCCCAATGTGGGCAGAGCATGGTGAGACTTGCCAGGAATCATAGCATTTGAGAGGCTGAGGCAGGCACATCAAAAGGAGTATCTGACCAGGAATCAAGAGAAAAAATTGTCGACATCCTAGCCATCGGGGAAATGCAGATACAAACTACAATAGACGGATGGAGGGATGGCCTCACAGTGGTTAACAGTACCGCTGCCCTTGTAGAGGACCAGAATTCAGTTCCCAGCCCTGACACTGGGTGACTCATACTGCCTGCCTTTCTCCAGCCTCCACGAGCACTCACACACACACACACACACACACACACATTTATGCAGACACGTTTATTAACATAGTTAAATAATTTTAAAAATGGGTCTGGAGAGAGGCACACACTTGGCCAACCAAGCTACTTGCTGCACTTGCGGAGGACCCCAGTTTGTCTTCCAGAACCAACAAGAAGTCTCAGAACCATCCATACCTCCCAGTGTAAAGGATCTGCCACACTCTTCTGACCTCCCTGGGTGCGTCACATCCATACTGCCCAGACAACAACACTTAGAATTTTGGTTGTCAACTTGACCACATCTGGAATTAACTAAAGCCCAAGCAGTTGGATATACCTGTGAGAGATGATTTTTTTTTGCTAGATTATTAAAGATATTAAAACCCACTCTAAGTCCAAATCTTTAGCAGTTAGAAAACCTACCCTGGTCAGGTAGTAATGGTACAAGCCTTTAATTCCCTCACTCTAGAGGCAGAGGCAAACAGAACTTTTTGAGTTCTATGTGACTACTCACTGTAGTCCTTGCTGACCTGGAACTCACAAAGATCTGCCCATCTCTGCCTCCCAAGCACAGGAATTAAACAGTGGGGAACAAGCAAAAGAAACTATTCTTAGTACTGACATTTCCTTCTCGGCTCCATTCTATCACAGGGAAAAACTAAACTCAAGGTTCCAGGCTCTAGGGGACCTGGAGACATCCTAATAGCTGAACAACTTCTCTTGTAATGAAATCATTGTCTTAGTCCAGACATCTCAGGGACAATTTCTCCATCTTGCTTGGCAAGGTCAAGCAAGTTCGTGTTCCCATGCACAGGAACCTAGTCCTATCCTGATTCATGGAAACTCCCTAGCTCAACCCTTTATGTCAAAATATGACTAGAATGTGTTGTAGTCCACTCTGCTCTTCCTTGCTTTAAACCTGCTATACAATGTCCCTTCAGGGTTGTAATTCAGCTCCCGAGTCTGTTCTGCAGCCCTGATCAATCAGTAGTGGCTTGATTACACTTAACTTTTTGTCATCTGCATTGACCTCGTGTTTGAGTAATGTTGGATTTAAGCAGACCCCACAACAAAAAGTGTGTGTGACACCACAGCCAGCCAATAATCTGAAAGGAAGAAAGAAAGGGAGGAGAGAGAGAGAGAGAGAGAGAGAGGGAGAGAGAGAGAGAGAGAGAGAGAGAGAGAGAAAAGAGGGAGTGAATGAATGCTGGTGAGGATTGAGGGAGGCCGTTACTCACACACTATCAGTGAGCCTGCAAATTAGTGTAGTCACTATTGAAACCAATATCGAAGTTCCTCAAGACGTGAAAATTAGAATTAGCATGTAATCCGGCTGTACCATTCCTCAGCATATACCCAAAGGGGTCTAAGTCAGAACTCCAGAGAGTCACCTGAACACCCACGCCGACTGTGACCATATTCACAGTATCCTAGTGATGAAATCAGCCTAGATGTCTATCAACGAACCATTGGATGAAGAAAACGAGGTCTAAGTCACTGGGAAGTTGTTTTCAGTGACAAGAGGGAACCGTCATGTGCAAATGGCTGGAGACCACTCTGTTAAGGTAGGTAAGCCAGACTCACAAAAACACCACATTCCTTTCCTCTGAGAGCTAAACTAAAAATTACAGCCAATAATCAGGGTGTGCTGGCATGTGCCTTTAATCCCAGCCCTCAGGAAGCAGAGGCAGGCAGCTCTCTGAGAGTTTGAGACCAGCCTCGAACAGAACAAGTTTCAGGATACTCAGGGCTGTACATAGAGACCCTGTTTCCCTGTCCACTCCCCCACCTCCCACCCTGCAAAAAAGGAGAAAGAGAGAGAGAAAGAGGGAGGAGCCAGGTGGGGGTGGCACATGCCTTGATTTCAGCACTAGGGAGGCAAAGGCAGGCCGCCTGGTCTACATGGTGAGATCCAGGACAGCCAGGGCTACACAGAGAAAGCCTGTCAGACAGGGGAAGGAGAAGGGGAGAGAAAAGGAAGCAAAGAGGGAACACCCCACAAAAGAGGTGGAGGGTGTCTTGGAGGCCACAGTGGGGAGTAAATATTATCCAACAAGTGTACAAATAATGGAACTCATTATTTTGTACAACTAATATATACCAATGAATATCATAATAGTTTTTAAAATTGAAGTACAGGAGATGGAGAGACAAATGTGTTTGTTTGTTTGTTTGTTTACTTGCTTGCTTGTTTGTTTGTTTTGGGGGATAGGGTTTTTGTGTAGCCCTGGCTATCCCCAAACTAGCTCTGTAGACCAGGCTGGCCTTGAACTCAGATGTCCTGTCTCTAACACCAGAGGGCTGGGATTAAAGGCATGTGCCTGGCTAAATGTATTTTTTTTTAATAAAATTGTATTTTAAAAAATTTTTTGGCACTGTAGAGATGGTTCTGCGGTTCAGAGCCCTCGCTGCTCTTACAGAGGACCCAGTTCTGTCCCCAACACCCACACACCCACACCAGCTGATTCCAACAACCTTTAATTCATAGATTGAATTCTGTTCTTAAAAAAAAAAAAACAAACCAGTTTGATTCTCAGGGATCTCTAACCCTCTCCTGGTCTCCAGGAGCACTCAAAATCACCCAGCCACAGGCAAATACACGCAATTAATTAAAATGTCGAACAGGTTGCTGGCGCATGGCTCAACAGTAGAATCCTTGCTTAGCCCAGGCGATACCGTGGGTTCTAGCCTCAGAAAGCAGAAGAAATAGAAAAAAACAACACAGTACCAGAAGTTATGAAGGATGGGGAGAAAGAAGTCTGTAGCCCTAATAGGATCTGGTCGTGGAACTCCAAGAGAAGTTGGACTCCTGCCATCTTGGAGCAGCCACAGCCATCGGCCCCACCCCACCCCCACCCTCACCCTCACCCCCAACCCCCCAAGCCCCTAGCCCCCCACCTCCCCCACCCCACCCCCACCCCCACCCCACGCAGCTGATGCCCTTTGCTCACGTGACATCGAATCCCTCGGAGCAGCAGATTTCTCGAGCTCAGTCAGAACACTTAGAGCGCCCCCAAGGCTGTGCCCTCTTCGATGCAGGACTTGGAAATTTAAATAAAATCACACCTACATCATCAGTCCGCGCCCAAACCCTCCCTAATCCAAGAGGGATAATCCTCTCCTGTGCAAACTCTACGGAATCCATTTTGACTTGAGTTTTTACGGAGGACACTGCGAGGCGGGAAATGGGTGTGTGAGCTCCAGATTCATCCCTCCATTCAGGATAGTCACAAAAGCCGAAGAAAGTCTCAACCCTGCATGGTGGCCGGTGATCGCTGCACTGGGGACACTGAGGAGAGAAACTTAAATTCAAGGCTAGCCTGGGCTACAGAATAAGCCTGGACTCTATGCTGTGGTGCTGTCCCTAGATAAATTAAGAGCCAGGCCTGGCGATACACACCTGTAATCCCAACATCTGGGAGGCAGAGGCAAAGAGTCCCAACAGGTCAATAGTCCAAAAAAAAAAAAATGGTCAAGAGCTGGAGAGATGTCTCAGCGGTTAAGAACACTGACTGCTCTTCCAGAGGTCCTGAGTTCAATTCCCAGCAACCACATGGTGGCTCACAGCCATCTGTAACGGGATCCGATGCTCTCTTCTGCTATGTGTCTGAAGACAGCTGCAGTGTACTCATATAAATAAAAACAAATAATTTTTTTTAAAAAGTCAACTAATTAGTTAAATACAGAAAATATCCAAAAAACTTTACTGGGGACAGGGTCTCATTATGTAACCCTCTCTGGCCTGGAACTCTTGTGGCAGATCAGGCTGACAGCAAACTCACAGATCTACTGCGGGATCTTTTTATCTTGTTTTTCAAGACAAGGTTTCTCTGTGTAACCTTGGCTGTCCTGGGCTCCAATCCACTCTGAAGTGGAAATTTCCAGTTTCTTTGGAAAGTCGGTTATAGCAAATGACGTTTTAAAACAGTTGCAAGGATGTCCCGCTAAAGCAGACACTTGAAAAAGTGTTTTCCTAGCCAGGCAGTGGTGGCACACGCCTTTAATTCCAGCACTTGAGAGGCAGAGGCAGGCGGATTTCTGAGTTTGAGGCCAGCCTGGTCTACAGAGTGAGTTCCAGGACAGCCAGGGCTACACAGAGAAACCCTGTCTCGAAAAACCAAAAAAAAAAAAAAAAACCCCACACACAAGAAAAAGTGTTTTCCTGAAGTAGACACAGATGAAAGAATGCTTTGCTATAGCAGATACGAGGAAGGATGGGTGATGAAGTTGTATAACTATGACCCCACAGACAGTGGGAGACGAGCACGGAGCCTTGGTTTGGTTTGCTCCGCCTCGCTGTTCTTCTGTAAAGACACACGTGTGTTGGTTTGCCTTAAATGGCACTGTTGAGCTACACTTGTGATAACACAGCTATTGAGAGAAGTTTGCCCAAGAGCTGCTGCTCACAGGTCCTACAGTGGCTTGCTGCTTCTGCAGCCTCACCTCAGGCCAGTTGCCGTTTCTTCAGGATGGAACGACAGCTGCTGGTTCATGTGTGGTGTCTGCCTGCCTAGAGGACTGGTCTGCACCTGCTGAGCGTATGTGGTGTTTGCTATGGGACTGAACCACAGCCAAAGATCAAGCTTGCCCCCAAAGAGCTATTGCCCCACATCCTAATAACTTTTCTCTTCCACTACCTCTGGTGGGTGGTGGACAACAGGAGTGGTTGAACACTTATTAAAAATAGGCTACAAAAAATTTATGCCTATATCACTCTGTAGACTAGGCTGGCCTCAGAGTTCAGCCTGTTTCTGCTTCCCGAGTGCTAGGATTAAAGGTGTGTGCCGCTATCATCCAGGACGTAGAGACACATCTCAGAAAGCATTAAGATAGACAGTGGCAGTAATTATGTGGTAGTAATTTTTGGATATTTTCTGTATTTAACTAATTAGTTGACTTTTAAAAAAAAGATTTATTTGTTTTTATTTATATGAGTACACTGCAGCTGTCTTCAGACACATAGCAGAAGACGGCATCGGATCCCATGACAGATGGTTGTGAGCCACCATGTGGTTGCTGGGAATTGAACTCAGGACCTCTGGAAGAGCAGTCAGTGCTCTTAACCGCTGAGCCATCTCTCCAGCCCTTGTCCAATTTTTTTTTTTTTTTGGACTATTGACCTGTTGGGACTCTTTGCCTCTGCCTCCCAAATGTTGGGATTACAGGTGTATATCGCCAGGCCTGCTCTTAATTTATCTAGGGACAGCACCACAGCACAGAGTCCAGGCTTATTCTGTAGCCCAGGCTAGCCTTGAATTTAAGTTTCCCTCCTCAGCGTCCCCAGTGCAGCGATCACCGGCCACCATTAATGCCTTTAACCCCAACGTTCCAGAAGCAGGAGCAGGGGATCTCTGCGACCTTGAGGCCAGCCTGGCCTACAGAACTAGTTCCAGGATAGCCAGGGCTACACAGATAAACCTAGTCTACAGGAAACAAAATTAGGGACTGGAGAGGTGGCTCAGTGATTAAGAGGCACTGACTGCTCTTCCAGAGGTTCTGAGTTCAAATCCCAGCAACCACATGGTGGCTCACAACCATCTGTAATGGGGTCAGATGTCTTCTAGTGTGTCTGAAGACAGCTACAGTGTACTTATATACAATAAATAAATAAATAAATCTTTAAAATAACAAAATTACCAAAAAAAATCCACAAACAAAAATTTAAAATGTCTGTTTTTGGAGCAGAGACTGAAGGAAGGGCCATCGGGGGGACAGCCCCACCTGGGATCCATCCAGACACCAAACCCGACACTGTCGCCATTGCCAAGAGGTGCTTGCTGACAGGAACCTGGTGTGGCTTCTCCTTGGGAGGCTCAGTCAGCAACTGACCAATGCAGATGTGCCTGCTTGGAGCCAACCATCAGACTGAGCTCAGGGACCCTGTCGGGGGAGCTGGCGGAAGGACTGGAGGAGCGGAGGGGGATGGCAACCTCATAGGAAGAACAACATCAGCTGACCAGACCACCCAGTGCTCGCAGGGACCAGACCACCAACCAAGGAGTGAACCTGGAGGGACCCATGGCTCCAGATACACATGTAGCAGAGGATGGCCTTGTCTGACAGCCGTGGGAGGTGAGACCCTGGGTCCTGTGGAGGTTTGATGCCCCAGCATAGGAGGGATGCTGGAGGGGCAGGGCAGGAGAGAGTGAGTGGGGGGGGGGCACCCTCATAGAGGCAAAGGGGAGGGAGGAGAGGGAGGTTGTGGGATGGGGACTTGTGAAGGGGTAACCGGGAAGTGGGATGTCATTTAAGATGTAAATGATGGAATGATTAATAAAAAGTAAAATAAATGTTTTTAAGAGAACTATAAAGCAAAATTGAATCTACCAATGATTAAGGGCTAGTAAGGGTTTTTTTTGTAATTGTCTGGTCTTGTACAACTCTAATGAAACTGTTGTTTATTTAAGGTAATTGGTCATGAAGTTAGTCCTTGTTTCTGATTCTGTAAAGACAATCTTGTTTTGCTGGAGATAATCAGGACACCTGAAAGGCCTCTGTGTGCAAAACAGGATGTAATTTTATGTTCTTTGCTTTTATAAACCCCTGTCCTATGTGGCTGCGAGTTACACTTGGGGAATCCCCAGTCTGAGTCTAGAGTATAGATCAGTATCTGAATAAAAGTCTCTTTATTAAAATATATTCATGGGCCGGGCGGTGGTGGCGCACGCCTTTAATCCCAGCACTTGGGAGGCAGAGGCAGGAGGATTTCTGAGTTCGAGGCCAGCCTGGTCTACAAAGTGAGTTCCAGGACAGCCAGGGCTACACAGAGAAACCCTGTCTCGAAGGAAAAAAAAAAATATTCATGGCCACATTGGTGACTGTCTGGACCTCAGGCCCATAAGACCACTACTGTTTCATTCTAAAATTTTTACTTCTGTGACCAGTTTTAGGTTTATTTTTGCATACTATATTGGAGAAAGGTCATACATCATGTTCTTTTGCAAATTGCTAAGTGCTGGAATAATAACTCCTTCTCCGGGGAGATGCTATGATGGTTAACATTACATTAATGGGCCTGGTGAGATGGCTCAGCGGTTAAGAGCATTGACTGCTCTTCCAGAGGTCCTGAGTTCAATTCCCAGCAACCACATGGTGGCTCACAACCATCCGTAATGGGATCTGATGCCCTATTCTGGTGTGTATGAAGACAGTTGCAGTGTGCTCATATATAAAAGTAAATAAACCAGGTAGTGGTGGTGCACGCCTTTTTTGTTTGTTTGTTTTTGTTTGTTTGTTTTTGTTTGTTTTTCAAGGCAGGGTTTCTCTGTGTAGCCCTGGCTATCCTGGAACTCACCCTGTAGACCAGGCTAGCCTCGAACTCAGAAATCCGCCTGCCTCTGCCTCCCAAGCGCTGGGATTAAAGGCGTGCACCAAGCCTGGCGGTGGTGGCGCACGCCTTTAATCCCAGCGCTTGGGAGACAGAGACAGGTGGATTTCTGAGTTCGAGGACAGCCTGGTCTACAGAGTTCCAGGACAGCCAGGGCTATACAGAGAAGCCCTGTCTCAAAAAACCAAAAATAAATAAAAATAAAAATAAAAGTAAATAAATAAACCTTAAAAAAACAAAAATTACACTTATGGTTTTAATTGCTATGCTTAAGATGTGATATATATATAAATATATTATGTTAATATATATCATATAATAATATATCATATATCAGTAGTGGTCTTGTGGGCCTGGGGTCCAGAGAGCCACCAGTGTGACCATGAATATATTTTAATAAAGAGACTTTTATTCAGATACTGATCTATACCCTAGACTCAGACTGGGGATTCCCCAAGTGTAACTCGCAGCCACATAGGACAGGGGTTTATAAAAGCAAAGAACATTAAGTTATATGATATATATTAATATATTGTATAAGCTGTTCACTGTCAGCTCACTTCCTCTTTCCTGGAATTTCTGGGCTATTCTTAAAAACCGTCCAATCTTATAAAACCGTTTACTGCCTCAGCTGTCCTTACAAGATATCAATGTTCGTAGGCATCACAGTCAGTTCTGCTCTTGTAAAAACTCCTTGCCTGCTCAAGATAAATGAGGGGTTTCTGCAAATATCTATAGAAAGTCCTGCCTACACAGAGCAGGCTATAAGCTAACCCAGTCCCGAAAGCTGTACCGCGCTGAGATTTGATTTGCCTTCCTACGCGCTTCACTGTCATGCCCAGAGGCTGCTTCTTGGGAACACTCTCACCTGCAGTCCTGGTGCCAGGTGCCAGGTGCCAGCCAGCCATGGCACCAGTATCGACATAAAAGCTTCTTATTTGTTCAAATGTATTTGTGCTCAGACTACTAAATCTGAGTGACCCCACACCCATAACCCTTCGAACAATGTCTACCTCCCTCCCCTCATTGCTAAAGAGAAGAAAAAGAATCAGCCTTTGTTTGCTCAGGGAAAGGAACTGGCCCATGGTTACCCTCCAAGTTTATGAGGAAAAGGGGCCTCAAGACCACGTTTGGGCCTTGAACTGGGAGATCATGGGGAAGGAAAAAACAATATATTTTTAAAATGGCTCGCCATGACCTTAAGGGATAGGAGAGGCTTCCCTTTAAAGTCTGTTGAGGAACTCATTCCAAGTGAGAAAAGAGGGGCGGGGAGATGGGTCAACTGCTTAGATCTCTTGCTAACAACCTGAGTCTGAGGGTTCTCTGTGCACCCTCATCAGAGGCTCACAACCATCTGTGACTCCAGCTCCGGGGACTCCAGTGCCCTCTTGTGGCCATCACAGGTACTGCATGCATACACAATGCATGCAAACACTTGGGCATACACAGATATAAAATTTCAAAGTAATTATGTTTTAGAATATGATTATTTATTTGTGTGTCTGTGTATCTGTGCTTGTGTGTCCACGTGCATGTGCTCTCTCTCTCTCTCTCTCTCTCTCTCTCTCTCTCACACACACACACACACACACACACACACACACACACACGCCTGAGTATTGGATCTCTTGGAGCTAGAGTTCCAGGCAGGTGTAAGCTGCCTGAACAGCATATATTCCTGCCAAGGCATCTCTCTCACCTTAAAAAATAATAATGTTTATAAAAGTGAAAGTAGGGAGAGAGAGAGAGAGAGAGAGAGAGAGAGAGAGAGAGAACCACCATGAATGAATGGAGAGGGGTGTTTAGAGAAGAAACTTCCGAGAAATCCCCCAAAGGAAATATCTGGCTTTTTTAGGTTTTGAGGGGTCTATTGGGATGTTTTTTACCACGTGATTTAGTTCAACATAGTATACACAAAAAAAAAATCATGGTGGAGCCAGGTATCACAAATTAAGAGCTGTTGGCCACAGCTTAATTCTGTTCCAGGGAGAGAATAGAGAAGGGTGTGACCTGGTTTCTTCAGGTTGGAGTCTGGTTGTTTCACACACAGACATTTTTTTTTTTTGGTTTTTCGAGACAGGGTTTCTCTGTGTAGCCCTGGCTGTCCTGGAACTCGCTCTGTAGACCAGGCTGGCCTCGAACTTAGAGATCCACCTGTCTCTGCCTCCCAAGTGCTGGGATTGAAGGTGTGCGCCACCACTGCCTGGCTACACACAGACATCTTAAAGAGGCATTACAATCTACCACATACATGGTCCCAGGGATGAGCCAAATTACAGTTCCAACTAAATTCAACCTGGGGTGCCATGAGTTTATTGGGCTTATTTACAGGGGGGCAGGGGGTGTGCTGACAGGAGCCTGAGGAGCCCAAAGCTTCAGTACTGTAAAGTCTCACTTAGCTGGATGATGGCTTCTCCCAATCTCCATGGATGGAGTCCACTTATACTGACTTCCACTGTTATACTCCAGGGGCCACCCACAATTAGGGCACAATGGCAGACAAATGTGTGGGAGGATCAGGTGCCAACCGAGGTGAAAGTCCAGTAACTTTCCCTAACCCCTTCTTCTCTGAGGAAGCCTCAGCATTGTTAACAGGTCTACTCCGGTGGTCTCTGACCCCAGAGATCTCCTGCAAATCTGTACTGCTGATATGATGAAGTTGTTTGGAAGACTGGCTTCTATAAAACATGTGGATATCCACTTGAAAACTCGTCTGTTTATCAGATCATCCTTTCACCCACTGAAGGTCTTGGTATCTTATCAAAATCAGCTGAAGAGGAGCTGGAGAGATGGCCCAGTGACTGAGCACTTCAGGAGATCCACTCCCCTCTGCTGGAGGCCCCGGACATCCACAGACATGTGCACCTACCCTCTCTCTCTCTCTCTCTCTCTCTCTCTCTCTCTCTCTTTCTCTCAACACACACACACACACACACACACACACACACACACACACACCCCATATATTAGAAACAACAGCAATTTTTAACAGTAAATAAAGGCTGCCAAGCCTGACAACCTGGATGCTGGATTAGAGCCATCACACCCAGATCCACTCCCTAAATGCATCTTTCTCTCAGCTGTTTTCTGCTGGTGACATCCAAATGTTATATCCCAGATAAAAAGATCTGAGAAGCCAGATGTAGTGTCATTATATACTTTTTGTTTGTTTGTTTGAGTTGGTTGGTTGGGTTATTTGTTTGTTTGCTTTTTGTTTTTGTTTTTGAGACAGTATTTCTCTGTATAGTCTTAGCTGTCCTGGAACTCATGCTGGCCTCAAACTCAGAGAACAGCCTGCCTCTGCCTCCTGAGTGCTGAGATTAAAAGTGTGCACCACCATTACCCAGCATGTGTTGCATGCTTTTGATTCCCCATACTTGGGAGACATTATCTGTGAGTCCAAAGCCAGCCTTGTCAACATAGTGTGTTCCAGGAAAACCAGAGCTACATCGAGAAGCCCTGTCTCAGAAACAACAAGAAGTTGACTACAGCATCCAATGTGTGTGTGTGCGTGTGTGTGTGTGTGTGTGTAGTGCGCATCCGCGCAAAGTCATGTACCATCGTGAAGGTCAGAGGACAACCTGAAGTAAATTCTGCTCTGTCCACCCCACGCTCCCAATTGGAAAAAAAAAAATAAATTTAAAAAAAAAAAAAAAATCCCTCTGGTGCTGTCCGTGGTGCTGACTGCCACTTCATCTGAGCCTCTGCTTCCCATAGGCAAGGGCTGGAGTGATGGTTTGGCTGGTAAGAGATGCTGGATAGATATATGCTTGGTCTTAGGGATCCTGCGCCAATACTGAACCTTTCAAAGCCCACAACAGATCAGTACAGATATCATCAAAGTCGAACTTGGTGAACCAATGAGTTTTATTGGGTTTCCTTACAGGAGCAGAAATGACTCGCAAACTGTATCACCAAAGCTCACCCCCAGCATGAATGACAGCTTACAAAGCTGAGAGCCTGCAGCGCACCGCACACTCTGGAGACAGCTAAATAAGTTGGAGAGGGTCCTTCCAAGTGACTCAATTTGTCTAAACCTCTTCCAGGCAGCTGGTTTCCGCATCTTCCGGGCAGCTGGTCTGGTCTCAGAGTCTTCTTTGCAGCTTGGCTTGTCTGAGAGTGACTCTCAGCACCTTAGCTTGTTTACTTTGGAAAGGAGGGGCCTAGTGAATCTGGTCAGTTTCAGGGACTTCCTGAGATATTTGCCTTCCTGCTTAAGGAGTTTCCCCACAGACTGGAGTGTTTTCCTCTCAGAGAAAACTGTTACACAACATGGTCTACAGCTGAGCTGCCACCCTAGTCCCTTCTCCTACTATTTCTACAGTTTAGATGAGTATCCCTCAAAGTCTGCATGTTAAAGACTTGGTTCCTAGGATGCTCCAGGGAGATGCTGTGAGCCTTTAAAAAAAAACACAACTGAGGTAGTTTGACTAGGAATGGCCCCCCACAGACTCCTATGTGTGAATGCTTGGTCCATAGGGAGTAGCACTACTAGGAGACGTGCCTTGTTGGAGTAGGTATGGGTGTATTGGTGGACATGTGTCACTGGGGAGCAGGCTGTGTGGTGACAGTCTTTGTTTCCTGCCTGCGAACTCTCAGCTCCTTCTCCAACACCATGTCTGCATACTTCCCACCATGATGATAACGGACTAAGCCTCTGAAATGGTAAGCCAGCCCCAATTGCTTTCCTTTATGAGAGTTGTTGTGGTCATGGTGTCTCTTCACAGCAGTAGAAACCCTCACTAAGACATTGACTTTGTACGAGGTTCTTAGGGTGTGGGGGCACGCTCCTAAAAGCAACTGTGGGACCCAGTCTTGTGGTTCTTGTCTCTGATTCACGGTTCACGATGCAAAGGGTTCTCTCCACCAGGCACTCCCCATGTGATCGCCCTCAGCAACAGCCCGCAGCAATGAGATGCTCACCCTTGGACTGGAACCTTCAGAACCTGGGCTAAATAAACCTCTTCTCTTTATATATCGGCTACCTCAGGTTTCATTGCAGTAACTTGACGTTGCTAATTGTTAGTCACTAGCAACTAATGTGACTAAATGTACCAATCAAATTACATCACAGTGGGCACATACACAGCTGCCAGAGAGCATGATAACAGGCTCTTCTCTTGTAACAGCTCTTCCTACAGTGTGGGAGAAACAGAGGCATGGTATGCATCCCGCTCGAGAATGCCCTCGGATTCCCCTTCTTTCTCTTCCATGTTAGACCTTGAATTATGCAATCTCAGTTCGACATAGCCATTTAACATATGTCTAAATCTCATTTAGACATAGCCACCTGGAAAGCACCAGACAGTCTGGAGGGAGCGGGGCGAGGAAAACCCTACAGTTTCCATAAGAGATCAGCATTAGCTCAGGACACCTCAAGACCAAGGTCTCATACAAAGGAGATTTCTTTGCCCCAGAGACACAAGGGCAGGGAATAAGAGACAAAGACTGGAGTTAGAGGAGGAGGAGGAGGCAAAGGGGAAGGGACCAGGAAAGAGGAAGGACAAAGGACTGCCTCTGGGACAGAGAGGAGACAGACGTGGCACATAGGCAAATGGCAGTTAGTAAAGGCTCAAAGGGAAACCCCGTGATAGGATGAGGTGTTTAATTTTGATTGGATAGGTTAATTCAGACAGCCAAAGGGAGCTTTTGATTGCTGGACTTCAATGCTTTGATAGCTGGACCTTAGTGGTCAGTCTCAGGAGGAGGAAGCGGTCAAGTGAGGGGTTGGTGGCCAGCT
Organism: Tokudaia tokunoshimensis; assembly: GCA_036184795.1. Lineage (NCBI taxonomy): Eukaryota > Metazoa > Chordata > Mammalia > Rodentia > Muridae > Tokudaia > Tokudaia tokunoshimensis. Next base: position 11,168,038 of record BTHU01000001.1, on the reverse strand, counting down.
TTAGGGATGTAACCTTACCGTTTTCTTAGCAAAGCATCGGGAATAGGGGAGAAGGGTGAGGCCTGCCAGTTTCCAAAAGCTGTTTTCTCGACTCGGGGTCTGACTTTGGGAAAGAATGATATTTAAAAGAGTCCACAAAGGAAAACGGGTAATTGACTAAGTGACATCAGTGGTGGGAAGGGCCTGGCCACCAGCCAGTACAGATGTTGAGCAGTCACCAAAGGTCTAGAGTGCCCTGTGAGCAGGTGACTCACAGGAGACATCTACTCTCTCTTACTGTCCAGTTCTTTTCTCAACATGTCCGTACACACGAAGACTTCAGAGAACAACTTTTGGGTGTCAGCTTTCTCCTTCCACCATGTGGGTTTCTGGGATTGAACTCAAGTCATCAGACTTTGGGGAAAGTGACTTTACCCACTGAACCATCTTGTTGGCCTTTATGGTTCAGTTGTAAGTCTATTTATGTTTTGCCTTTAATTGATAAACCATAGTATAGTTAATAGGTTAATATAGTTAATATAACCTATACTAGGTCAGTTAACTATCTAGGCATGGTGAGGCATGCCTGTCATCCCAAACTCAAAAAGCAGAGGTAGGAAGATCAGGAGTTCAAGGCCATCCTTGGCAGTCTGAGTTTCATGAAACTGTTTCAAAAACACAACCAAGAGACTAGAGACGTGGCTGCAAGGTTAAGAGCACTGGCTACTCTGATAAAGATTCAATTCCAGCACCCAGCAGGGTTCCCATAACTCCAGTTCCAGAGGATCCAGCGTCCTATTCTGGCTTCTGCTGGCATTGTATGTATGCGGTGCACATATAAACATGGAAGCAAACCATCATGTATATAAAATAAATGCATACAAATAAATAAAAACTTTAAAGACTAATTTTGAAATTAAAATTAAATTTAGAAACTTAAACCGGCTTGGTAGAAAATGTGAAATAGACCCCCACCCTTCAAAAGAAAAGATGCAACGGCTCTTCTGACCGCTGGGTAGCAAGCTCAAAGCTCGCCAGCAAGTGCCCGGAGGACACGCGTGCGCATTGCTCCTCGGCTTCGCCGGTGGAGCTACGCCTGCGCAGACGGCGGGGCACGCGAAGCCCACCCGCGCGCATTGCGCTCGTGTACGCGCCCTCGCGAGCACGCCCTGCGCCTCACTGTCACGTTATCCCCGGGTCTCCGCGAGCAGCGGTGCTGACCCCGCGGTTCGACATGTCGCAGCTGCCCGCAGTCAGCAGCGTCCCGCGGACGGGCGCAGCGAGCGGCGACCGCGGGCTCCGGCAGGCCGAGGTAGGCGGCGGGCGGCGTGCGCTCCCGGCTCCGGCGCGACCAGAGGAGATCCGGAGAGGCCCGATGGCGGCGGCCCGGGAAGGCCCCGCAGCCCCGGCGGCGGCGGCCAGGGGAGGCCGGGTGGCTGCAGCCCGGGAAGGCAGGGCGGCGGAGGCCCGGGGAGGCCCCGCGGCGGCGGCCCGTGGCGGCGCAGCGGCCCGCGAAGGCCCGGTGGCGGCGGCGTCCAGGGAAGCCCGCATGGCAGAAGTGGCCCGGCTGCTGGGCGAGCCGCTGGAGGAGGAGGCTCCGGAGGGCAGGCCCCGGTCCAGGGCGGGCGGCCTGGCGGCGATGCCATACATGCGCTTCCGCCACCCCCTCAGCGTCTTGGGCATCAATTACCAGCAATTCCTGCGCCACTACCTGGAGAACTACCCGATCGCCCCCGGCCGGATCCAGGAGCTGGAGGAGCGCCGGCGGCGCTTCGTGGAGGCCTGCAGAGCCCGGGAGGCAGCCTTCGACATAGAGTACCTGCGTAACCCCCAGAGGGTGGATTTTGACATTTTAACGTTTACCATAGCTCTGACTGCGTCCGAAGTGATCAATCCTCTAATAGAAGAACTGGGTTGCGATAAGTTCATCCACAGAGAGTGAGGAGTCGGGCTGGGGGATGGGCGAGGCACCAAGACCTCTGCATTCAAGTGAAACCCCATCCTGCAACTTGGTTTTCAGTAATCAAAAGGATCTTGAGAATGTGGCAGTGTTTCGTTGGAGGGAGGAAAGGCTTCAGAAAATTGGGGGGGAAATGTCGAAAGCATCGTAAGACTCCTCTACGGTTTCTTGAGTTTATGATTGGTTGAGATTTCTTGTGTTATGGAAAATGTCCATCCTCGCGGCTTCGTTTATAAGTAAAGGATGGTTTTGTAAAACTTTAAAGACTTAAAATTGCCAGTAGTAGAACCCACAACGAAGAAAGATCAACGTGAAGAGTTAAAACTGGTTTTAGGTCGAAATTTATGTCAAGAACTTGACCTTGTCAGAACAGGCAAAGTCTTCAGTTCATGTCAACAAGAGTGTATAGTGTAAGACGGATTTTGTGTTTCTGAGACATTGCAAATGACAAGCAACATAAGTATTGTACATAATATGTGATAAATCGTGTTTCAAACATACCAACTTTCTGGGATTTTATTTTCCACTTTTCAAAAGTTTTGTGTTTTTTTTTTAAATAATTCATTTATTCATAAGCCCCAAGAATATGAAGGACGGGAAGTCTTTTGTCCTTCCCTCCTTGTCCCCATACCTCATGCAGCCTCTTCACAAAGTTGAAATATTTTGGTTTGCATATTGTGATTTATTATGAAAATACCTTGAAAAACTTCCCAACCAGTGTAATTAGGGTATGTTCCTTTGCATTCTGTGGTTATGCTGTTAGGAACCAGAAATATACTGATGGATGGTGGGCTGTTTACCATCGACCTCCTCTGGTAGGTTGGCTCCTGTGCACGCCAGTTGGCCTGTGTGCAGGCGCGTACTACTTCAGTTTTGAACACATTTTTCGTGTCTCCCATCCCAAGGTGGAATAAGTCTTATACTTGATGGTCTTATATACCGCATATACCTACTACTGGTTCTTTTGGTTTTGGTTTTGGTTTTTTGGTTTTTTCGAGACAGGGTTTCTCTGTGTAGCCCTGGCTGACCTAGAGTTCACTCTGTAGCCCAGGCTGGCCTCGAACTCAGAAATCCGCCTGCCTCTGCCTCCCAAATGCTGGGACTACAGGCCACCAATTGTCTGGCTCTTACTAGCTTCTTATACTCTTTGTTCTTGGTAATATAATATCTGTAGCCTGATTTTTAGAAGTGACAATCCAGGCCCGAAGGCTTGCCTTAGTAACTTTACAGACACTGCTCATTGGCCTCTTGGTGCTACCACCAGTGATCGATAAATGGATATTTTCTGAGTGTCTAGCCAATATGCTCAGCCATCAGATGTACAGTGCTTACCAGATTGATGGTAGAAAAAAAGATCAGTTCTGAGCTGGGGGCGTGGCTCAATGGTTGAGCCCCTGCCTAGAATCCCCCAGTGAGGGGGTTGGGGGTGTGGCTCAGTGGTAGAGCCCCTGCCTAGAATCCTCCAGTGAGGGGCTGGGGGCGTGGCTCAGTGGTAGAGCCCCTGCCTAGAATCCCTCAGTGAGGGGCTGGGGCGTGGCTCAGTGGTAGAGCCCCTGCCTAGAATCCTCCAGTGAGGGGTTGGGGGTGTGGCTCAGTGGTAGAGCCCCTGCCTAGAATCCCCCAGTGAGGAGCTGGGGGCGTGGCTCAGTGGTAGAGCCCCTGCCTAGAATCCCCCAGTGAGGGGCTGGGGGCGTGGCTCAGTGGTAGAGCCCCTGCCTAGAATCCCCCAGTGAGAGGCTGGGGGCGTGGCTCAGTGGTAGAGCCCCTGCCTAGAATCCCCCAGTGAGAGGCTGGGGGCGTGGCTCAGTGGTAGAGCCCCTGCCTAGAATCCCCCAGTGAGGGGCTGGGGGCGTGGTCAGTGGTAGAGGCCCTGCCTAGAATCCCCCAGTGAGGGGCTGGGGGCGTGGCTCAGTGGTAGAGCCCCTGCCTAGAATCCCCCAGTGAGAGGCTGGGGGCGTGGCTCAGTGGTAGAGCCCCTGCCTAGAATCCCCCAGTGAGGGGCTGGGGGCGTGGTCAGTGGTAGAGGCCCTGCCTAGAATCCCCCAGTGAGGGGCTGGGGGCGTGGCTCAGTGGTAGAGCCCCTGCCTAGAATCCCCCAGTGAGGGGCTGGGGGCGTGGCTCAGTGGTAGAGCCCCTGCCTAGAATCCCCCAGGGAGGGGCTGGGGGCGTGGCTCAGTGGTAGAGCCCCTGCCTAGAATCCCCCAGGGAGGGGCTGGGGGCGTGGCTCAGTGGTAGAGCCCCTGCCTAGAATCCTTCAGTGAGGGGCTGGGGCGTGGCTCAGTGGTAGAGCCCCTGCCTAGAATCCCCCAGTGAGGGGCTTGGGGCGTGGCTCAGTGGTAGAGCCCCTGCCTAGAATCCCCCAGTGAGGGGCTGGGGGCGTGGCTCAGTGGTAGAGCCCCTCCCTGAATCCCCCAGTGAGGGGCTGGGGGCGTGGCTCAGTGGTAAAGCCCCTGCCTAGAATCCCCCAGGGAGGGGCTGGGGGCGTGGCTCAGTGGTAGAGCACCTGCTTAGAATGTACAAGTCTCTTGGGTCTGAACCCCCACACCCCAAAAACCTAGTTCCTTTTCCTTTCTCATGACTGTCCAGATTCTTTTTTTGTTTTTTCAATTCAGTGTTTCTCTGTATAGCCCCAGCTGTCCTCGAACTCAAGAGATCCCCTGCATCTGCCTCCCAAGTGCTGGGATTAAATACACACACACACACACACACACACACACACACACACACACCCGCTGTCTACATTCTTTCTCCATTTCGCCCCTTAATAATTTCCTTAATGGATGTAGTAGCTGACTATGTATTAGCGACATTAGATTTGACAATAGTTTGTGATATGAGTTACAAATATATTTTTCTAGTTATTTGACTGGCTTTTTTGAAAGATTTTATTTTTATCCTCCATTTGGGTTCAGGGGATCAAATCAGGTCACCAGACTTGTGTCAACTAACCTGCTTAGGTTTTTTGTTTTTCCTGTTTTCCCTAAATTGTACAAGATTTTGTAAGGACACTGTAGCTGTCTTCAGATGCCCCAGAAGAGGGCGTCAGATCTCATTACAGATGGTTGTGAGCCACCATGTGGTTGCTGGGATTTGAACTCAGGACCTTCGGAAGAGCGGTCAGTGCTCTTAACCACTGAGCCATCTCTCCAGCCCTGTGTACAAGATTTTGAATTCCAAAATTTTATTAGTGTGTATGAGAGATTTTTCTTTTCGTTTGTTTTGTTTTTTGTTTTTTTGTTGGGTTTTTTTTTTGTTTTGTTTTGTTTTTTTGGTTGGTTGGTTGGTTTGGTTTGGTTTTTCAAGACAGGGTTTCTCTGGAGATTTCATTTTTTAATTTTGAACCATTTGGGATTTATTCAAAAAAAGTAATAGTTGTTACTTGGGGTGGGGATGAAACAGGGGCTCTCTATGTAGCCCTGGCTGTCCTGGATCTGCGTAGACCAGGCTGGACTCAAATTCAGAGATGGCCTGCCCATGCCTCCGAGTGTTGGGAGTAAAGGTGTGACCCACCACACCTGCATTATTACTAGTTTATTAGAATCACATTATATATGACCTAGGAATATCTGCTGTCTTTAAGATACTCATTTTAGATACCATTTATTTTATAATAAGATACTTTTTTTAATTTTAAAATGTTTAATGTGTCTGAGCTGTTGCCCCCATTTATGCATATTCGCTTTGTGGGTGCAGTGCCTCAGAAGGCCAGAAGGGGCTTTGGATGCTTTGGAACTGGAATTAATGCAGCCATTGGGATGCTAGAAACCAAACCCAGGCCTTTTCAAGAGCAACAAGGGCCCTCGACCTCTGAGTCATCTCTCCAGCTTCTCAATCTTTCTTTTGAGCTGTGTTTTGTCATATCTGGCTAAAGAGAGAACCTTACTTTTAACTCATGTTGTCCTGAAATTAAGGATTCACATGTCTTGTCTGCCAAAGGCTGAGGCTACAGGTGTGAGCTCCTACACTGGTAAGATAGGGAACTCTTGCGGCTAGGTGGTGTTGGTGTCTGCTTTTGCCCTCAATCCCAGAAGAGGCAGGCCTGATCTACTGGTCTATAGCCAAGGCTACTCAGAGAAACCCTGTCTCGATAAAATAAAATAAATGATAAAGAAAAAGATTCTTTCTGTCCAGTGAGCTGTTTTCACATTACTTTTTATTTTTATATTTTTAGGTTTTCGAGACAAGATCGCTTTGTGTAGTCCTGGCTGTCCCGGAACTTGCTCTGTAGACCAAGCCTAGAACTCAGGAGATCTGCCTGCCCATGCTTCCTGCATGCTGGGCTTAAAGAGGTGTGCACCACCACTGCCTGGCTGTTTTCATGGTTTTTAAAGACTTTTTAGACCAAGTCGTGATACCTCATGCCTGTAATCCCCGAACATAGGAGGATCACCAGAAGTTTGATATTTGGCTAAATATCCTGGCTAAATAAATTTAAAAAGAAAAATCAGGACTGGGGTCAGCAGTCTGTAGAACACTTGTTTCACAAGGTTCAGCCCCAAACCCATATGGGAAGCATGGGGTGACACACTCGTAGCCCCAGCACAGAGGATTCCTGAAGTTCTCTGACAAGCCAGCACCCCTGGGTCCCAGCAAGAGGCCTGTCTCAGAAGACAGGTTGAACTGTCACAAAGAACACTGGAGGTTGACCTCTAACCTCCACATAAACATGGCACCCACACACACATGAAAACAAACACACACACGTTTAAAAACTTCTTTGTGTCTTTGAGTATAAATGTTTTATTTGGAGAGTATTAATATTGTTAGATGAATTCACCTGAAATTGGGCTCTCACAGGTCGTTTGTTCCTAGATATTTCATCTGTTGTCTGCATGACTGTTGTGTACTTGAATGCCAGGTACTCAAGAAGGCCACAAGAGGGCGTCTGACCCCTGGAACTGGAGTTACAGAAGGCCATGAGCTGCCCTGTGGTTGCTGGGAACTGAACCCAGGTCCTGTAGAAGAACAGCCATTGCTCTTAACCACTGAGCCACCTCTCCAGCCCCATAATTCATTTTTTACAAGGTTATTCCTATTATATATTCTAAAAGCTTCTTTATCTCTTCAAAAATTATTAGTCTCTGTTCCTTTCACAGATAACCTGTCAATATACTCAATTATGTTACTGTTTGTAGTTTTTTCTAATGATTCTTCTCTGACTTTTCAGTGTATGTGTTCATGTGTGTGGTGTACACATACATGTGGGGGTATGTGTGTTCATATGTGCAGAGGCCAGAAGAGGGTGTCAGGTGACCTCTGTCACTTTCCTTGAGATGGACTCTCACTGAGCCTGGAGCTGATGGCCTCCTTCTGTCTCACCTCACAGAGGTGGGGTTATAACACATATGGCCATGCTCAGCTTTTTACATGGGTGCTGAGACCCAAATTCAGATCCCCATGGGTGCACAGTGTGATGGCCCTCATGGGTGCAGTGTGATGGTCAGTCTTGGTTATCAACTTGACTTACCTGGGGAAAGGGACCTCAGGTGAGGAATTACTTTTAGCATATTGGCCTTTGGGTAAATCTGTGAGGCATTTTCTTCATTGCTAATTGATGTAGAAAGGCCCAGCCTACTGTGGGCAGTGCCATCTATAGGAAAAGTAGTTGGACAAGCCAGAAGAGGAAACCAGTAAGCAGTGTTCCTCTGTGGTCTCTGCTTCAGTTTCTGCCTTGAGTTCCCGCCTTGGCTTCCCTCAGTGATAGACTGTGACCTTAGAGTTATAAGCTGAAATAAACCCTTTCTTCCCCACGTTTGTTTTGGCCAGTGTTTTATAACAGTAATGGGAAACGCCAGAGCATAGGGCAAGGGCTCTCACACTGAGCATCTCTCTGGCCTTCTGACTTTTTTTTCATGTGCATTGACATTTTGCCTGTATGTATTTTTGTGTGAGATCCCTGGAACTGGAGTTACAGTCTCTTCTGAGCTGCCATGTGGGTGCTGGGAATTGAACCCAAGTCCTCTGGAAGAACAGCCAGTGTTTTTAACCACTGAGCCATCTCTCCAGCCACCCTCTGACTTCTGTTCATTGACTCCTTGGGCACTGCATTCTGTATAATGTGGTGAGTGATCATGACTTGTGAAAATTATTTCCATAGCCATCATCTGGAGAGATGGCTCAATGATTAAGAGCACTGTGGCTCTTGCAGAGGACCCAGGTTCAATTCCTAGCAATCACATGGCAGCTCACAATCACAGACATCTGTAATTCCAGTTCTAGGGGATCTGATCTCCTATGCTGGCCTGCACAGGCATCAGGCATATATACATGCAGGCAAGACACTCATACACATAAAGCTAAAAAGAAAAAGGATGATTGTTGGGGCTGGTGAGATGGCTCTGCTAATAGGAGCACTTGTCACTCAACCCTGAGAACCAGAATTTGGATCCCAGCACACATGCTGGGCAACTCACAACCACCCCACAACTCCAGCTCCAATGGATCCAGTCCTCTTTTCTGGACGCCAAGGTCACACATTGTACTGGCTGGTTTTGTGTGTCAACTTGATACAAGCTGGAGTTATCACAGAGAAAGGAGCCTCCCTTGAGGAAATGCCTCCATGAGATCCAGCTGTAAAGCATTTTCTCAATTAGTGATCAAGGGTGGGAGGACCCATTGTGGGTGGTGCCATCCCTAGGCTGGTAGTCTTGGGTTCTATAAGAGAGCAGGCTGTGCAAGGCAGGGAAAGCAAGCCAGTAAGCAGCACCCCTCCATGGCCTCTGCATCAGCTCCTGCCTCCAAGTTCCTGCCCTGTGTAAGTTCCTGTCCTGACTTCCTTTGGTGATGAACAGCAATGCGGAAGTGTAAGCTTTCCTCCCCAGCTTGCTTCTTGGTCATGATGCTTTGTACAGGAATATAAACCCTGACTAAGACATCCACACACGTGTACATACACTTTCACACAGAAATATATAATCACACACATATAAATGAAAAATAACATGTTTTTAAAAAGAAAGTTTGTTGAATTTTGTCAAAGGCCTCCTCAGGTTATGAACATAGCGGACATGGCACAACCCGTAACCACAGAGGAGGCAGCAGCAGGAAGATGCTAAATTGGAGACCAACTTGGGCTTTGTAGCAAGTCCCTGTTTCAAAATCCAGAATCTATAAAAGTGACCCTAGGCTATGTCAGATGCGTCATGATGAATTATGAAGTCATGTTAAGAATAATACAGCATGATCTTTTTTTTTTTTCAAATTTACTAACAAACGTTTTTTGTGTGTATGTCAGGGTAGCCCTGGCTGGACTGGAACTCTACTCATCCTGGTAGACCAGGATGGCCTTGAACTCACGGAGTTCCTCCTGCCTCAGCCTCAAGTGCTGATTGAGTCCAGAGCAACACCACTGTGCTACACTCCCAGGCAGTATGTGTGGTCTCCCACAGTATATACATAGTATCAGAAGACAGCTTGCAGGAGTTGGCTTCCTTCCACTATGGGGTCCTAGGGATGTAACATCAGCACCTTTACCAACTGAGCATCTCACTGGTCCCCTAACCCTAATTTTATTCTTTTTACTTTGAGACACGTAGACTGTCCTTGAACTTTGTCTTCCTGCATCGGGCACCTAAGTAGCTGGGGCTACAGGCTTGAGCTGCTACAGTCCCCGCCGCTGCGGTGTTGGGGACAGCATTGACAGGTTGGAGCCATGTGGACTCTGGACTCCTCAAAGGCACAAGAAGGCAGATGCAGAGTTGATTACGCGGCTGAGGTCCAGCTGCATTTCGGACAGAAACCAGGCCATTTTGAAAGTGATTGGATGCAAATGGCTCTTAACACACTTTTCACATCAGCCCAGGCTGGCCTAGAACTTGCCAAGCAGCCAAAGATGAACATAATCTCATCTTCCTGCCTCTACCTCCCAAAGACGGGGATTGCAGCTGTGCCCCTCCGCAGATTGCTCCCTTGTAGTTTTTTGAGATTATTGACAGGCAGGTGCAACCATGGGAGAGATGCAACAGTGTGTTACACTCAAGTGAGTGAAGTGCTGCTGTGTGCTGGAAAGAGGCGTGGAAGTGCCAAGAGTAACAGCTACAAGAGCTGTGCCAGGGAGCGGGGAGCAAAAATGAGGACCTTTCCTGAGAAGGAAAGTTCTGGAGAAAGTATGCCAGCAAGATGGATCACTAGGTAGAGGCGTTTGCTTGCCAAACCTGAGTTTGGATCCACATGGTCGGATGGAACTGACTCCTAAAAGTTATCTTCCGATCTCCATGCACAGGCCGTGGCTGGAACATGTGAGCACACACAAAACGAAGTGTGACACAGAAGCCAGAGTCAGGCACAACTGACTAGCAACTTGAGTTCAATAAGAGTGGAAGGAGAGAATTCCACAAATTTGACCTTGACCCCCACAGGCACACGGTTCCATCTTACACAGACACACTAAAAAGCTGCCCGGAGATTAAAAGCACTTTTTTCTTGCAGACGACTCAGGTTCAATTCCCAGCACCTGTGTGGTAGTTCAAAAATACCTTGTTCTTTCCCTCCCTCCCCTTCTTTCCTTCTCTGTCTGTCTGTCTCTGTCTCTGTCTCTCTCTCTCTCTGTCTCTGTCTCTCTCTCTCTCTCTCTCTCTCTCTCTCTCTCTCTCTCTCTCTCTCTCTCTCTCTCTCTCTCTCTCGGATAGGGATCAAGCCCAGAACCTTACACCCTAGGCAAGTTCTCAACCACTGAACTATCACTAGCCCAGTCCACAAACACCTTGTAACTCTAGTTCTGATCTTGGGATCCAGGCATACATATGGTGCACATATACAGATATGTATATAACAAAACACCCATACACGTGTGTGTTTGTTTGTTTGCTTGCTTTTCAAGACAGGGTTTCTCTGTCCTGGAACTGGCTCTGTAGACCATGCTGGCCTCGAACTCAGAGATCCACTGCTTCTGCCTCCGGAGTGCTGGGATTAAAGGCGTTGCGCCATCACAGCTAATTCCAGTTTTCTGGAGGCAGAAGCAGGCAGAATGTATATATGGGTTCCGGGTCAGCCAAGGGTACATGGACGCTGCTTCAAACAAAGTAATGTAATACTAATAACAACAACCACAACAACCATTAAAGTATGTGAGATAACCACCATCAAAGTCGGCTGGGTTCAGAACTGGAGGCGGCCGTGGCGGTAATGGCACATAACACCCCTAGAGGGCGATAGAGGTTCGGGCACAGTACATGCGCAAGCACTTTTGTTTCCCAGGGCGCTGAGGCCCACGCATGCGCACATCTTCACACTGCCGCCGGAGCCAGTGCTTCTGAGGACTCAAAGATCCGCAATGTCCGAGCTGCCCGGAGAGAGCAGGATCCCGGACCTGAGCCCCATGAACGGTGTCGGCGACGTCCTGCAGGCGGTAGTGGGCGGAGGCAGTCGGGTCCCCGAAGCCCCGGAAGACCCGCTGACCAGAGCCGCCCCGCCCATGGCGCCGGCCCCGGACCTGGCTCCCGGGCAGTTCCCCGGCGGCGTGGCGGGCCTGATGGCGATACCGCACGTCCACGCGCCGCTCCTCCTTCTGGAGCTGTACGAGCAGCGGATGTTCCAACACTACCTGCACACCAACCCCCTGATCCCTACCAGGCTGCTCCAGGACATCCAGGAGCGCCGCCGGCTGTTCGTGGAGGGCTGCAGGGCCAGGGAGGCGGCCTTCGACGCCAATCCCCCGCAGATGGACTCGCACGCCCGCGCCTTCACTCTGGCGCTCACGGCCTCCGACACCCGCGGCCCCACCGCCGACTGAGGGGTGGCCTTCTATAATCCCAGCCCTCTGGAAAGAGGAGGCCGGAGGATCTGGATTTCAAGGTCATCCTCCACTATGTAGCGAGTTGGAGGCCAGCCTAGGCTACAGGAGACTCTGTCTTTTAAAAATAAAAAATAAAATAAAAAAGATTGGTGGCCAGGAAGTCAGGTGACTCCTAGGTACAAGGGCAAAGGCAGATGTCTGGGCAGATGTCAGGAGGTGGGAAATCCAAGCCAGAACACAGCCATGGGCAGGGTGGAAAGAAGCAGGCCCAGAAAGAGATGGACACTTGAGGCTTGAGGCTGACAAGCAAAGAGGACTCTTCTGACTTCCACCTTGTGACTGTCAGCAATCTTTCCCTCCCTTGCATTTGTTGAAAATCATGGTTGCTTCACTGTGAAGGACAATGGTTTTGCAGAAATGAAGTCTAAGAATTACCGATGAAAAAGACCATAGAAATCAATGGAGATGCGGGAAGAAACCAGGGAAATGTGCTTGTTAGATTCGGTGGCTCCTGGGTTTTATTGGAGTAAGAAGAGGGCTGTAAACAACTTGAACATTTCAGAATTGGGGGTCATCTCATCGTCATCTGACAAGCTCAATGTATCGTTAATTCTTGTGTTGGATGTTCTGTAGACAAGCTGTAAATATTCAGATAGGGAAAATCTTGTATGTGTTGTGAGATGAATATTTTTCAAGACCTTGTGTAATTGTATCCATGTGGAAATAGATGAGTTAATATTTAAATGATACAGGCACAAGACCCAAAATTAGCAAAAGATACTATGGGAAGTTAAACTTTTCTGCCAAATTGAAAACAGATTTGTTTTAGGGTGGGAAATTGTTTTCTGTAGGGTTTTCAAAACCGTTTGATAAGGCGTCCATGAATTGGTACCAGTCTAGTCATCCCCCAGCCCTGAGTGCTGAGGATGGATCCCAAGTCTTCTTGTCCTACTCCTGTTCCTTCTGAATCAAGGTAGGGTAGGGTTAAGGCTCAGTGGTTAAAGGTGTCTGCTGCTAAGCCTTATTACTGAATTTGATCCTGGGACCCACGAGGTGGAAGAAAAATCCACACCCATTTCCTCCAAGCACCACTGGTGCACAAACACATTCGATGTTAAAAAAAAATTATATACATACATTATGTATGTATGTATATATATATATATACATATATATGTGTGTAGTACATATATCAGCATCTTGGGTTTTTATATGTTCAGTTATAATGGAAGTAATTCTATATCTTTTTTTTTAATAACTACTATTTAAGTCTGTATCTTAACATATTTAATGAACTAGTTGTCTTCTGGACATCTGGATTGTTTGAAAATGTTTCCTTTTTGTTGTTTTAAAGATTTATGTGTATGTGTGTGAGCCTGCTTGCATGTATACGTGTGTGTACCATGTCCATGCAGGAGAACTCGAGACCAGAAGAGGGTGTTGGGTCCCTAGAACTACGGTTTCAGGCGGCTGCGAGCCCCCATGTTGGTTCTGGGAACTGAACCCACTGAGTCATCTCTCCAGTCTATTTTTCTGTTGTTGTTGGAAACAGGGTCTTTCTTCGTAGCTCTGGCTGGCCTAGAACCTGCTAAGTGGGTAAACCAGGCTAGCCTTGAACTCGCAGAGCTCCTCCTGCCTCATACCCAGCTTTTCTGTGGGATTTTTGGGAGTGGAGGTTGGGAGAAAGGGGTTGTTTTGGGTTTTGCTCATTGGGTTTTTTTTGAGATGGGGTTTCACGGAACTGGGGCTGATCACAAATTCCTTGATCCACTTCCCAGGTCCTGGACTTGAGGACGCGTCACTGTCCTTGGTCTTGCTTTTGTAATATGTGCCTGTGTTTGCTCTGTCCGTAGACTCACACGAGTGAATGGGAGCAGTTACAGGGCAAAAGCATTGGGACTTTTCAGATGTTCCCAGCCCTCTTGGGGCCTCTGTCTGCTCCTGTTCACCAAGGAACTCTTGTATCTCTTTCTCCACAACAGTCTAGGCTTTGGGAAAAACCTACAGTAAGACTGCACTTAGAGCTGTCAATCTCATTTACATTTCTTTGCAAGGGGGAGGGGGGACTCTTCAATGTATAAGGGCCATTTGGCTTTATTTTCCTGTGTGTCCATAGCCTTTGTTTGCCAAATCCACATACAACTCACCGAAAAAGCAGTCCGAGTTGGGTGTGATGGCACACACCTGTAACCTAAATACTAAATACTCGGGAGGCTTGAGACAAGCAGGTCCAGAGTTTAGGCCAGGTATAGCAGGTGGCACATGTCTTCAGTCCCTGCACTCAGGGCACAGCAGCAAGCAGATCTCTATGAGTTTGAGGCCAGCCTGATATACATGAGTTCCAGAACAACTGTGGTTACATAGTGAGATCTTCAAACAATAAAATCTGTCTAGTGTAGCCTGGGCAATTGAGCAAAGAACTAGAAAAAATGCTCAGTGGGCAAGTAGCTTGCCAAGAAGCCTGGTGGTCCCTGGAACCCTGTGAAGCTGCAGGGGCCCCTCCAAAATGTGTCACCTCTATACATGGCCCATTCCCACACAATACACCTTTAACAGCTCACCCACCCTCTGAACCACAGTATGGATGGTTTCTCAGAGTTGACTGCATTTGATCCTTCTGCCCTGCAGGAATGTTTATAGCTGTCCGTGCTCAACCTTAGTGGTTTCCTGGCTGATTCCTAATGGCCTTGCTGCATGGAGCCAAGTATAGTTGACACCTCCAGTCTCAGACTCAGAAAGCTAGAGCAGGATGGTAGCATTTGAGGTTGGCCTGACACTTCATTGTGAGACCCTGTATTGGAAAAAAATAAATGTTGGCCACTCTGAATGATTAAGGGGAAATGCTGACATCAATCTTCATTTGGGACATTTGGAGCTCTGGAAGCACCCAGTCTCCAGAGACTTGCTCTCTCCCCATTTCTGCAGGGAGAGGGGTTCAAGACAGGGTCTCTGTGTAACCCTGGCTGTCCTGGAACTCCATACACCAGGCTGACCTCCAACTCAAGAGATCCACCTGCCTCTGCCTCCTGAGTGCTGGGACTAAAGACATGTGCCAATACCACCTGGCCCATTTGGTTTTTTTTTTTTTTTTCTATAATGCAACTTTAGGATCAATGTGACCATTTTTAACCAAAACAGATGATGTTTTATTTGGGCTGCATTAGATCTGTGTGTGAATGAGACTTGGCATCAGTGCTACATCTTATGCAGTTGTGTGGTCCTTCTCAATTTGCTTCATGTCCTCGTGATTTAAAGCTTTTATAGGTCTTGCATTATTTTTGCTAAGAATGTTTTGGGATTTATGGCTGCTGCAAATGAGGTTCTGCTGGTAAACCAGATGCTCTCTAAGAGCTCAGACTTACATTTCTTTAAGGGAGGGCAGCCATACCACATGGCGAATGTGAAGCAGAGAACCACTTGCATCATGTGGCTCCCAGTCATCCAGCTTGGCCAGAACACCTTTATCCATTACACTGCACCATCTTGCCACCACCATATCACAAATAAACCGCATTTTTTTTTACTTACCTTTAAAATATTTATGCATATGAGTGTTTTTGTCAGCTTATCTGCAGAAGAGGGTATCAGATTCCATTATTATAGATGGTTTTGAGTCACAATGTGGTTGCTGGGAATTAAACTCAAGACCTCTGGAGGAGTGGCCAGTGCTCTTTACTGAGCCATCTCTCCAGCCCCTAATAAATCATATTTTTTAGATAGGAGCTCACTACATGTGTAGTAACCATGACTAGCCTGGAACTCGCTCTGTAAACCAGGCTGGCTTCTAGTTCACAGAGATCCTGCTGGAATGCTGAGATTAAATGCATGTGACCCCACAGACAGTTTTTAAAAACTCAATAGTTTTACAGCATCCTATTTTTTAAAATTAATTTGTGTGTGTGTGTGTGTGTGTGTGTGTGTGTGTGTGTGTGTGTGTGTTGCGGTAAATCTCCAACCCAAAAAGCCCGGTCCAAAAAAAAAAAAAAATCACAACTCAATTAATAGGAATACAAGCTACATGCCTAGACTGGGCAGATCTACCACTACTCTAGTCCCATCTATGAGACCCCACATAACTTGGGGTTTCTCTAAGCTTCTGCTCCATCTTCCTTCCATCTCCTCCATCGTTCCTTTCTCTCCCTCTCTTTCTCCCCCAAACTTTTCAGCTCCTCCTCCTTCCTACTGCCCAATCACTGGCTCTAACCTTTATTTGAAAAGTTAAGGTGGAATTGGGCAGTGGTGGCGCACGCCTTTAATCCCAGCACTTGGGAGGCAGAGGCAGGCAGATCTCTGAGTTTGAGGCCAGCCTGGTCTACAGAGTGAGTTCCAGGACAGCCAGGGATACACAGAGAAACTCTGTCTCTAGAAACCCAAAAAAAAAAAAAAAAGAAAGAAAGAAAAGAAAAAGAAAAGAAAAGGTGGGGAGAAGATTCACAAGACACCTGTATAGCGACTCACTCCTCGTCTGCAGCCCCTCCCGGGAAAGCGGAATTAGCATCAAAGTATAAGACCAGGGCTGCCCACACTTCCCCCTTTTTGTCCAATTAAAAGACTCTTTTATCTCAGATATAAATTGAGCGCAACTATTACCATTTTGTAATTTATAAAGTACAAGATAGACCTAACATCCAGTCCATCATTTTTGTCAATTAAATAGTACCTTTGTCATCTATCCTAACTTAAAAGACTTATAATTCTACACCTGACTCATGTCCTGGGTTTAGATTGTATGCCAGCTGAAAACCATCCTCTCAAATCTGTATCCTCTTTCTCAATACTAAACATCTTGGCTGGCAATGAGACTACCAGTCTTCAAACCCATCAGAAATCCAAGGACGACTAATATTACCTGAAATTATAAGAAGCATAAAATATAGCTTCCAAAGCTTAGCTAATTTATAGAGACTGCTGATCACCTGGACAAGCCCTATACGTCAAAACGTTGGAGCATCAGTCTTCAGCCTTCTGGCCCAGGATCATCTGGCAGACCTCGGTAATGCAGAATTTTGAAGGGCTGATTACTCTGTCTTGGCAGAGATTATCAGCCGACTATTCCACATAGTGTGTCCTTTTTTTTTGGACAGTATTTTTGCCTGTAAATGAAATGAGGCAATTCTTGCTTAGTAACTGTCTCACTATAATGGGAGCAACTCCATTGATGCTCAATTTCTTCTTTGAATCCAAGAAAGGGGTTCTTTCAGGAGCAGAAGAAATGTTCATAAACGTCATATTCTCTGAACTTCTGACATCTTTAAAGCTTCTCTACCCAAAGCCTCTCTGAACTGTTAAGCCTTGACTACTCTCTGCCATTTCTAATTGAAATATCTCAGAAACACCCTTTTAATTAACTCAAGTCCATGGTATCTGACCCTTAACCTGTATTGTTTAATCATCTAAAAACAGTTTATAATAGCAGTTATAGAAGGACTAGATCTAAACCTTGTATTCTTAAGTGTTATATAGGCACAATGCCTATATGAGAGTAACAATATTAATCCCAATTTTATATCAATAAGAAATTCATACCATTGAAAAGTTTAAATTTGTATCAAATAAATTCTGTACCAATATATCATAACATCAACTTTGCATTATAAAGATTTCTACCAATGTAAGATCTAGCTATGTAATGTTTTGCTTAAGAGTAGATTTGCTAACCTATCCCTATTTGTCTATTTCTATAATTTCTATGATATTACTATATCCCCCCTTTCCTTTCCACTCTCTTCCCTTTTACCTAAGAAGGAAGGATAGAGAAGAGGAAAGGAAAGGTAGAAATCCCTGAGTTTAAGTTCTCTAGTTCCCTCCCTGTCCAAAGCTACATTTGTAAAGTATCCCTTAAATGATAACATATCTATAATTCCTAAAATAACCAGAACTATCCACCCCAACATAAGGAACTGGGATGATGATCTTCTTCTGCCTGCTTCCAGCTGAATTGGGGCGAAGAATTCCCATCTGGGGGCCCAAAGAGAAATAGGAAAGTTGGCTTGTCAAAGGAGAGCTAGCTGGCATCATTTGCCTTCCAGTCACTTTGTGCTGAGAAAGTTCATTGCTTAGCTGGTATCTTGACCATGACAGTCTGAAAGGCTGGATAGGCAAGCTAGCTGTTGTGGAAACGTTCTGGAAGTGAGTCGTTAGCAGCAGCTTCGATGTGGTTGAAGTAGAGTCAAGAGCGAAGGTGGAATGGAAGGTCCCAGAATCTCAGCATCCCGAAGTGTGAATTTTTCAGGGCTGCCTTTCTCTTCTTTCATGCTGCAGTATATAAAACTTAAAAGCAACATGAAGTTCTGCAAAGACATTCACATGGAGTGCGAGGGTGCACAGATTGGTCACTGAAGATCAATAAAGAAAAACGACTGCCTTCAGGTTAGTTTGATCACATAGTCAAACTACAATATAACTTTGCACACATGCCCTCGTAAAGGATGGTATGTAATAACAAGTCATTAGAAATCTGTACCCAATAAGTGCTATTGGCTATGTAGAGACATTTTGGTCTTAGCTGGTTCCAGAGCTGTCTCCATATACAGAGACATAAACATCACCACGTATACATCACCTATTTTGTTGATTGTGTTAGTCTCCCTTTTTTTCTCTGTCGCCAAGGTCTTCAGGAGGTCTCCCTTTGTCATGTCTGATTTTTATCAACTTGGAAGGAACCCACAGATTTTCTTTTCCTGTGGAACAGGTATAGCCCCTCCCCCAGCATAACACATTTCTCGTTCTCCATTCTGATGTTAGAATATCCTTAATGTAAACAGGCTGGTTTAGTTCAATAGTTCTTTCCACAATCCAGTGTCTTTCAGCAACTGTGGTGTTTTGTTCATTGGCATTTAACAAATTTAAGGTTAATAAAGCACTATGTAATCTATCCTTGGGGGGGCCTTGTTGATCCTTTTTGTCTGTTAAGCATCTCCTTTAGAGTTTGATTGGATCTCTCCACAATCGCTTGTCCTGTAAGGTTGATTGTTTGATATGCCTGTAACATGTTTTATATTATAATATGTAAAAAACTGCTTCATCTTATTAGACACATATGCCAGACCACTGTAGGTTTTAATTTGTGTTGGTATTCCCATAATGGCCATAACTTCTAACAAATGTGTAATTACAGAATCAGCCTTTTCTGACGCTAAGGCAGTTGCTCATTGAAATCCTGACTATATGTCTATGGTATGGTGCATATATTTTAGTTTACCAAACTGTAAAATGGAAGACATCCGTTTGTCAAATCATTTTGGGGGGTACCCTTAGGGTTAGATCCTGTAGGCAATGGAGTTTGGTTACATAAGGAACAGGTAAAACAGTACCTCACAAGTTCTCCTTGGCTTGTTGCCAAGTGATAGAGAATTCTTTCTTTAAACCTTTGCTGTTAACATAATGTTTTTTATGGAATTTTGAAGCCTCTAGTACAATTCCTATCAATATCTGGTCAATTTCACTATTACCTTGTGCCAGAGGGCCTGGCAAGCCTGTATGTGGTCTTCTGTGTGTTATATATAGTGGATAACTCCTATTTCTGATTATTTGTGTAGCTGAATAAATAGTGAAGTCAATTTGGAATCATCCTGCATAAGTTCAGTAGTCTCTATGTGTAAAACAACCCTTTCTGCATATTGAGAGTCAGTTACTATATTAAGAGACTCTTGAAAATCTGACACCACCATGATTATTGCATATAATTCAGATTTTTGAACTGACTTAAAGGGACTCTTATATATCTTACTTACATCTTCTGATTTATATCCTGCCTTTCTTGATTTACTGGCATCGGTGTAAAATGTAGGGGCTCCAGATATTGGAGTTCCCTTTATTATACAAGGAAGGATCTGTTGTTAATCTCTCCCAAGTAGTTACTGCATGCTCTTTGCCAATGTTCATCTTGTGCTCATAACGAGGCAATTTCTGCGTTAGTAAAAGGTACCACAATTTCAGCGGGATCCATTCTAATTGTCGAAGTCTCATTTTTCCTTTTAGTATCAATTCAGAGACTTTCTCAATAGAGGTTTTTAATTTCTTACTCTGCTTATGTGCTAAAAATATCCATTCTAAGATACAATCTTCCCTCTGCATAAGAATTCCTGTAGGGGAATGAGTAGAAGGAAAGACAACTAAAATGCAGACCAATTTGGATCAATACGATCTAGATGTGCATCTTGCAGTTTCCTTTCTACCAAAGCTATCTCAGCCTCACCAGATATTTAAATAGTCCTCACTGGACAATTTAAATCTTTATCACCTTGAATGGTTTTTTTGTTTTGGTTTGGTTTTTTTTTTTTTTTTTTTTTTTTGGTTTTTCGAGACAGGGTTTCTCTGTGTAGCCCTGGCTATCCTGGAACTCACTGTAGACTAGGCTGGTCTCGAACTTAGAAATCCACCTGCCTCTGCCTCCCAAGTGCTGGGATTACAGGCATGCGCCACCACTGCCTGGCTCGGATGTCTACTTCTTGAAGTAGCCAACTTACAGGCCAAGATTTTGGAGAGATAATGGTGACATCTGCTCCAGTGTCAGCCATTCCTTCAATCTCAATATTGTTTACTAGTATTCTTAGTTTTGGCCTTTGATACTCTATAGAAGTTTGCCAAAATATTCATTTCTGGCTCCCTTTGAGGCTTTTTGAATTGTCTATAAAACTTTCTTAAGCCTTGTCTGGTCTCAGAACATCTGATTTTGAAGCAGTGACATTTAATTGTCCTGAGGAAAAGAATTCTCCTTGCCTGGCACTGGGGCCTGCAAGAGGCCCCCCTGGGAGTTTTTTGGCTGGGTGCTGCTCCATTTGTCTGTTGTTGCTCTACATTCCCTAGTCAAATGCTGGCCTTTCCCACATCTTTGACATATTCCAGAAGGCATAGGCCCCCTTTTCGTATTACTTTGGTTTTTCCTGCAGTCATTTCTGAGATGACCCCACTCACCACAATTAAAACATTTGAAATCTTGGGTGATCTCTAGGTGTCTAGTGGCAGCTTCTCCTATTATGGTCCTATCAGGCAATCAAGATACAACATCAGTTGTATATCTAATCCACTCATCTATTGATGCTGTCCTTGCCCTCAGTGGTCTGATTACTTCCTTGCATTCAGCATTTGCATTTTCAAAGGCTAAAGACTCAATTATTGCCTTTCTTGCTGCTGAATCTGATATACTCCTTTCCACAGCTGAGGTTAGCCTTTGTAAAAAGTCAGGGAAGGTTTCTTGTGGACCTTGTATGACTTGAGTAAATGGTTCAAGTCTTTTCCCTGATTCTGCAACTTTGTCCCAGGCCTTTAAGGCTTACAATCAACACAGAGCTAGAGTTTCATCATCATATATAGCCGGCACCTCTACCTCAGCAAAGCGACCCTCACCAAGCAGTTGGCCTGTGGAAATCTCTCTGCCCCTGGCTCTATTGTGTCTGGCTATCTCCCTCGCCTCGTCTCTCCACCATGGGAACCAAAGTATATTTGCAGCAGGTTCTGGTATTGCTCTTGCCATATCCTTCCAGTCTTGGGGGATTATTCTATTTTCAATAGTCCGAGAAGTCAGGATTTGCTTTACAAATGGCGAATGCATTCCAAAATTAGTGACACTTTCTTAAATTTTCTCAGATCTAACACATCCACGGATTGCCATTCAAATTCCTAATAACCCTGTAGATGATCATCATCTGGAGGTCTTGTATATTAATTAGATAGATCAAAGTTTGTTTTCTAATAACCTTTGGTTGGCTTTCTCTAATTTTATCCTCCGTCTCTACCTGAGTATTTTCCTTAATTGACATTTTGAATTCCTCCCTTAAGGTCTGTGTCCACGCTTCACATTTCTCCTTTTGTCCCTCTTCCCGTTCCTTGAGTTCCTGTATTCTCCATTCAAGGTTCTGCCTCCACATTTTGAATTTTTCTTTATATTGCAATTCTGATAGTCCGCTGTCCATTTTGTTTTGAGTGACTAGCTCTAAAAGGTTATTCTCCAAGTCTAGCTTCCCATCCTCATTATTTTCTCTCTGCGGCTCAGTCTGCTCTGTGAATCGCTGCATCTTCTGTTCCAGCATTTTTTCCAGCTCCCGTCTCCCACCTTCATTCTCCTCTTTCTGTTGCTTATTTTGACCAATAAAATCCTGAACCTTTAGTTCTAATGTTACTCGTAATCTCTTTTCTAAGACAAGGAATGCTTTATCTAGGACCCTGTCTTTTGAGAAATATTACTATTTCTCTTGAAATAGTAAATCAAGAGAATAAATATTTTAATACCAGTAAATGATAAGGTGTCTATTTCCTCTAAATCCACCCCTGTCAAACCATTCAAATATCATCACATAAAGCCAAAAAGATATTTATTGTGTTTCTCATCTTTAAGTATCAAAAGGTTATATATCTGTCTTTATATCAATGAATTACCTGGTCCAGAGTCCTTTGTACCTTTGTCGCCGGATTCTTTTTTTTTTTTTTTGTTTGTTTGTTTTGGTTTTTCGAGACAGGGTTTCTCTGTATAGCTCTGGCTGACCTGGAACTCACTCTGTAGACCAGGTTGGCCTCGAACTCAGAAATCCGCCTGCCTCTGCCTCCCAAGTGCTGGGATTAAAGGCGTGCGCCACCACCGCCCGGCTATGTCGCCGGATTCTTTATTCACAGGGAGGAGTGGCTGTAGAAAGACCTGTGTCATCTGTGTCCCTGTTTGGATTGCAGCTGGCAGCATGTGCTTGAGGCTTGTGTGCTGATCTCAGGCAACCCGCATGCACGCATGCAAGCAGTCTGGAGATTCAGTCTGGCTGTCCTAGCCCGGGGTGGGAGGATGACATGGAGGGACACAGAAAGACTCTCCCAGGCAAAGATGCCCAGATCAGTTCTCTGTGTCTGCCCAAAAACTACCTCACAGGCAGTTGTGTTCCAGGGTTACCTGTCCTTCCCTGCAGTTCTACACAGCGCTGCTCAAACCCAGCTCCAGGCTGTAGCTCTCTGTCTGGGGGTTGGGGGAGGGAGCTCCTCAGACCCAGTCAGCTTCCAGTTTACACTGCTGCAGCCTAGATCTATGGCTGCCCAAGCCATATTCGGGGTTGGGGGCCAGTGAACTTTTTATCTCAGGTTAGTTGAGTTCTAAGCCACATGTTAGGTGCCAATTTGTTGCAATAAATCTCCAACCCAAAAAAGCCCCGGCAAAAAAAATCACAACTCAATAAGAATACAAGCTACAGGCCTAGACTACAGATCTACCACTACACTACTCTAGTCCCATCTATGAGACCCCACAGAACTTGGGGTTTCTCCAAGCCACATGCTTCTGCTCCATCTTCCTTCCACCTCCTCTGTCTCCTTCCTCTCTCTCCCCCTCTTCCTTCTCTCCCAAACTTTTCAGCTCCACCTTCCCTCCTCCTGCCCAATCATTGGCTCAAGCCTTTATTTGAAAAGTTAAGGTGGAGAGTAGGTTCACAAGGCACCTGTATATGCAATTCACTCCTCATCTGCAGCCCCTCCCGGGAAAGCAGGATTAGCATCAAAATACAAGACCAGGGCTATCCACACATATGGGTGTTTTCCCTGAGTGTATACCAGTGCCCGGTGCCCTCAGAGGCCCAAAGAAGATGTAGGATCCCCTAGAACTGGAGTTAGAGGTGGCAGTGAACTACCACTGGGGATTGAACCTGAGTCCTCTTGAAGAGTTTAATTTCCCAGAACCCATGTAAAGATGAAGAGTGAGTCAGCTCGGTAGCCTGCTTATTTAATCCCAACAATTAGGGGGCAGATTGGTTTGGATCTGCGTATTCAAAGCCAGCCTCATCTACATAACAAAACCTGGGATAGCGGGGTTATAAAGAGAGACCTTGTCTCAAAAAAAAAAAAAAAAGAAAGAGAAAGAACTGACTTCACAAAATTTTCCTGTGATTGCATACACAAGAATAATATCTATCAAGTCACTTAAATTTTTAAAATATTTTTAAATTTGAAATATATTTTTGTAAAGAGAAGAAAGCTTCTCTTTCCATTTCAATGGTTTGGTTTGGTTTGGTTTGGTTGAGACAGGGTCTCACTATGTAGCTCTGGCTGTTCTGAAACTCAGGGATCCTCCTGCCTCTGCCTCCTGAGTGCTGGGATTAAAGGCATGAGTCAACACTGCCCACCTGGCTTCGACTTTTTAGCTGTGCCAATAAGATCAAAAGTTTTCCAAATATGTCTTGAATTAGGCTGTTGGAAATGAAGACATGAGAAAAGTTACAGATTGGCTTTGACAGTATGAGGAGTGGAGACTGGACCACCAGGAACCTTGTATTCCTCTGGCCTTATCTTCCAGGCCATTTAATCAACTTCCCATCACTGTCCTGAAGTACAGGAGACAATCAGTTTATAGGGAGAAAAGGTTCACTTTGACTCTTAGTCACTGGCCCTTTGCCTTGGGCCTGTGGTGACATGGTACATCATGGCTTACCTCATGGTGGAGGGAAAGCAAAGAGAGAAAGGAAAGGTCTGGGGTCCCAATATCCCCTTTCCAGTGCACACACCCAATAACCTAACTTCCTCCCACTAGGCCTCACCTCCTAATGGGTTTCCACTACCTCCCAACAGCAGCACAGCCTGGGGACCAGGCCTTTAGCATATGAGTCTTTCAGGGCATCGTATGGACCTTCCCTGTCCTTCCTCCAGCTCTGTCTTGGACCAGATGGGGGAGGAGATGCTGAAAGCCCAGTCGCAAGTGTGAGTGTGGTGGTGACAGCAGACATTGCCGACACAGGGAAGCAGATTACATTTCTCTTTACTCTCCCAAGCTCCAGCCAAGCCCCAGCCACCATTAGAAAAGGACCTGGCTTGGCAGCATTTCAGCCCTTTTCTTCATCCCGCTGAGGCTCCTGAGGTGGGGTGAGAAAGGAAACAAACAGTAAGATGCCCATAAAAAGATTAGTACTTCTGTAGGGCCTCATGTTCTAAGGCAGTCCACAGGTCAGATCACTCATGTGAGGTGCGTGTGTGTGTGTGTGTGTGTGTGTGTGTGTGTGTGTGTATGTGTATGCCTCTGAGCTACATGCCCAGCCCTTTTGTGGTTGGTATGTGCAGTATATGTGCACTTGTATGTATGGGTGCATGTGTTGTGTATCTATACACATAAATGTGGAAGCCAGAAGCAAATGTTAAATACATACACACGCGCGCACACATACATATACATATACTCATTTGAACTCTTTATGAACTTTATGAAGTCAAGGATGACCCCGAGTCACTGAACCTCCTGCCTCCACCCCCAAGAGCACTGGAGCCACAGCTGTGCACCACTTAATTACACTGGTGCCTGCGATCAAATTCGTGACTTCCTGCACACTAGGCAAGCAGTCTACCACTGAGCTACATGCCCAGCGCTTTTGTGGTTGGTATGTGCGGTATACGTGCACTTTTGTGTATGAATGCACGTGTTGTATGCCTATACACACGCATACTTGTGGAGGCCAGAGGCAGATGTTAAATATCTTTTGTCACGCTCCAACTTATATTTTTGTTAGGGTTTATTTTTGTTTTATATGTATGAGTGTTTGCCAGTATATAAGTCTGTGTATACCAGTGAGCCTCCTCCTTCCTCAGTTTACCCAGTGCTTGTAAGTGGGATTACAAGTATAAGCCACTGTGCTCAGCTGCAAAAAAAAAAAAAAAAAAAAAGATATTTTTGAGACCCTTGATTGGATATTAGATAATCTGAAGACATGTTTTTTCCCCCTGATGTCACAATGGCCTCATATTCCCATTTTTAAAACTTTTCTCTTAGAGTCAGGTGGTAGCCCACACTTGTAATCCCAGCACTTAGAAGGCTGAGACAAGCTATTCTTGAATTTTAGGTCAACCTGAAAAAAATTATTAACTCCCAAAGTCTAGGAACAAAAATTTCCCATATCAGGCTCAGAAGTGGAGTGCTTTCTTAGAATGCACCAGTGAGGGTCTGGGGGTATGGTTCAGTGGTAGAACCCCTGCCTAGAGTCCCCCAGTGAGGAGCTGGGGGCGTGGCTCAGTGGTAGAGCCCCTGCCTAGAGTCCCCCAGTGAGGGGCTGGGGTGTAGCTCAGTGGTAGAGCCCCTGCCTAGAATTCCCCAGTGAGGGGCTGGGGGCGTGGTTCAGTGGTAGAGCATCTGCTTAGGAGACCAAATCTCTGGTTCATGCCTCACAAATCCAGGGCAAAAACCCAAGCATCAATGGTATATAAATCATTGCAGACATCTTTTAATATCTTAAAATAATGCTGGATTGCCTTTGTGTGCTGTATCTACAACCCAGTGCAGATCAACGTAGCTCAACACACTAGTCACATCTCACTGTTGAGTTGAAAAGTGTTACAGCAACTAAGATCTGGGTTTTTAATGATTTTAGCTTTGGTTACTCTTTTGTTTTGAGACAGGGTCTCTCTATGCAATCCAAGATGGCCTCAAACTTCCCTCAATCCTCCTGCCTCAGCCTCCTGAGTACTGGGGTTACAGGCATGTGCTACCACACCCTGTAAGTTGCCCAAAATAAGACAGGAAAAAAAAGAAGGCTGTGGATACAGCTCCGCAGTAAAGCTCTCACCTCCCATATGTGAGGCCCAGGTCCGACGCAGGATACTAGATTACACTGTGAGCCCCAAAATTGTGTCATTTACTGAAATACCTTTAATCCCAAACTGAGAAGGTAAAGTTAGTTTGTAGAAGGAAGCACCCGTGTTTGAAAGTGATGTCTAATTGACTGGCAGACAAAGTGACAAATCGGAGGAAGATTTGACAGAACAGGATCTGCCCAGCTCTCACGAGCAGAGATAGGAAAGGGAAGCTATGTAAGAGAGCAGTGCAGAGATGGAGAGAGAGTAGGGAGGCAGTTTGACTGGGACAGTTGTGCAGAGGCAGGCTGCAGAGAGAACAAGCTCCACACAGCGTGAGCCAGAGAATGAGAAGGAGCCAGAAGATTAGAACAGATTCCCTAAGTTAGTAGGAGGCCAAGCAGAGCGATTCAGTGAGAAGCTGAGAGAAGCCAGATTGAATCCATCAGCTGGGGGAGGAGCTTGAGTGGAATAACTGAGTTGAACTGGCCAGCCAGGAATCAGAAAGAACTCGAAAGGGGTGAGTTTTTTCAGCAGCAAGTCTCAGAGGCTGAAAACATTCTAAGCCTGGATGAGATTGTATGGAGCCTAGAAGTTTCCAGGACTAGGTCTAGGTCAGCAGATGGAGGCAGGAAGCCACCTGGACAACAATTACAACAGAATAACAGTAACAATTACACAGGTCAATCTCCAGCACTGCAAGGAGACAGGAGGAATGAGAAGGAGGGGGCCTGAGGAGTGGTGCAGTTGGTAAAATGCCTGCCTAGGGTAAGCAGGCTCTGGCTTCACTCTGCAATACCTAAGAAGCTGTGGATGGTGGCCACACCTGTAATCCCCAGTGACTGGGAGGTAGAGGCAGGTGGATCCATAGTTGAAGGTCATTCTCAGCCCCATAACAAGTTTGAGGCCATCCTGGGTTACCTGAGACTCTGTCTCGAAAAGGGGGGGTAAAGAGTTGAGGGTGTAGCTCAGACCTGTAATCCCAACCCTTAGGAGGCTGAAGCAAGGGAATTGCTGGGAGTTCAAGGGCAGCCTGAACTACCGGCTTCTAAGATAGCCTGGGCTCTACAGTCAGACTGTCTCAAGTGATGGGGAGCAGCAAAAATGCTAATTGAGTAGAGGCGCTTGTTGCCAAGTTTGATGATCTGAGTTCAATCTCCAGAACCACACTGCGGAGGAAGAGACTCCCACAAGTCATCCTCTAACTCCCACGTACACGTTATAGCACTCATGTGTTCCCCCCTCCCCAATAGGAAATAAAAATAAGAGATGTAATGTGCCATGATTTTAAGGGTGAGGGCCAGCCGAGCTGTAGTAGATCCTAACTTTTGCCCTGCCCCTACTCACTTACTTGCACACCTCCTTCTGACTCTGCATTGCACCTCACTCACATCCAGCTCCACCATTACTGCTACCTTTTCTTGATCTCTTCATCAATCGCACCCACAAGTTTCTTCAGACTGGACTCATCCACAAAGCCATCACCTTTCTGGGTATGGAGGAGAAGGAGTCCAGATGTGACTCAACCTCCCAGGACCCCATCCCTACCCTCTGATCCCAGAATCACCTTCTTGGAATGGATCAGTTTCCCGTCCACAAACACTTCAAACTCCCCTGTAACCTGGGTAGCTCTTTCCTCCTCCTGCCAAGGGAATGATGTGGGTGGAGGGGGCTGAGGGTTTCTGGGGGGGGGGGTCTGGGAACCCTGACCACTTCTTCTCCCCAGGCTACCAGTATACTTACAAACTCCAGAAGGTTTGGAAATTGATGCTCCAGGGTCCTTTTCAGTATAATGTACTGAGAGGGAGGAGATGAGGTTATGGAGTCACGGGTCATGGGGTCACAGGAGAGAGAAACAGGGACCCCTTCCAGTCTTCGCATCATTTGCTCCCTTACATTCTGAAGGAGAAACTACTCACCCGGAGGCCATAGCTTCAGAGACCACTGCAAGCAGAGGGCAGGGGGAGGGAGGCAGGGAAGAAATAAGAGACATTATAGCAGCAGAGAGCCTGAGTGTGCCCCCACCCCCACCCACCTACACACCCACCCCCACACCCCAATCCCCACCCCACCCACCTACACACCCACACCCACACCCCAATCCCCACCCCACCCCCACCCTCGCTCTTCATTCTGCGGCCTCATTCCTCTTCTCTGAGAAGTGGTGGCTCTAGGGTCACCAGGGAGCAAGACCATCCTGACCACACAGATCAGCTCTGAAGTGGACAGACAGCCTTCCCTCCTTCCTCCAGAAGTGCCTCTCTGCTCTCAGTTCTGCAGGTTGCTTAGAGTGTGCATTGCCTGGCCTGCTAAGGAAGTGCTCAGGGCCCTCAGAGTAAGTGCAGCAAGGAACGGACCGGATTTCCAGTCATAGGAATCAACCATGAATGAATGAATGAATGAATGAATGAATGAATGACACATTTTAGAATCATCGATTATGCAAATGTTGAATGGATGAGGGTGGATGAAGCTTAGCGCTTCTACCAAATGAATGAATGAATGAATAAGAGTGAATGCATGCACAAAGTTGAGAGGCAGGATTCAAGCAGCTAAATGAATGATTCTGACTGCCAGGTGGGAAACTCCCATCAATAAATGAATAAAGGCGAAAGACAGCAGCCACGTCACTCACACAAACGTCTGAGGAAGAGGAGTGAATGAAGCGTAAAGTCAATAAACATGCAAATGAACGCAGCTGAATGAATAAAGATCAAAGACAGAAATCACCAGGGTGGATGGGAGTGAATGAAAGAAGCCGAGAGCTAGGGTGGGAAACTGAACAGAGCTTCCTTATCTCAAGGGACAGACAAGTGGTAGTCGGAACCAAGTGGATCTGCCTCGCTGCCTAGCGGGCACACCTGGGCCTGCACAGACGTGCCCAGAGCTCCAGCACCTGAGGGCTCCTGTTCTTTCGCGGGTAGGGGGAGCCCCTCACCAGTACATCACACGGATCAAGATTCTGTTGGCCGGTGGATCGTCCTCGCTGGTAGAGGGGACCTCCTTAGTGGAAACGAAGCTGGGTGCTGGGGAAATTGTGGAGAGCCTACCCAGATCAGGGGTATCTTTCAGCGGGGAGGCCAAGAACTCTAGTGTAGGGTTGGGGCCCGGAATGGGGTTCAATGTACTGGATGTCATGGCAGTGGAAGCCAAGGAGTCTATGGGAGGGGCGGAGCTCGGTATGGAGCCTCGTGTCTTGGAGTCCGAGGGGGTGAGTACTGGAAGGGGCCCCTGGATGGCCTCCGCTAGGCTGGGGATCGAGGGTCTCTGCTTTTGAGCGAGCGTGGGATCCTTCGAGAGAGAGCTAGAGCCCCCGGAAGGAATGGGCTGTGCAGTGGGCGAGGCCAAGCTCGGGAAGAACCTCGCTGGAGAGATCGTTGGAAAGACCCGACCTAGATTCAAGGGCCGGACCGGTGCTGGAGTCCGCACTGGTGCTGCGGCCGGGACTGGAGCTGGAGTTGGGACTGGGGTTAGGGTTGGGGCTGGGGCTGGGGCTGGAGTTGGGAACCGGATTGGAGCAGGGTTAGGGAATTGGACTGGAGTCCGGACCCGGGCGGAGGTTCGGACCGGAGTCGGGTTGCGCGCCGGGCCCGGGGCCCTGACTGGGGTCGCGGTTCGGATGGGAGCGGGTGTCCGGGACCGGGTGTTTGCCCGGGTTGAGGAGGGAGCGGGGATCCGCGGCTTTTTATTCATGGGGACCAGGTGAGACCCGGGTACCCCAGGCTGAGCGTCCTGCCTCGCCCTGCTTCCTTGGGCGGGAAGAGCTTTCGCACCCCAGGGTTCTAAAACGGAAGCAACCTCAAGCAGGCACTGTTACACCGGGTTCCAGTCAGGCGGAGATTCCAAGCTCTGGCCCAGGGAGGCGCTGCTGTCCTCAGATCTCACCGAATAGACGCCGGCCCTGTCCCCCGTGCCCTGCAGGAGCCGACTCTGTCTAGAGCTTCCCACAGCCACCCTGACACTCATGCATTTAGCCAGTTGTGTTCATTAAGCGCCCTCCCAGCGCTGGGGATTCTGGGGACAAATCATCTCTGCCCGACTTGCTTCCTGCCCATGATAGGAGGTCTGCCCAGTATCAGAGTGACAGCCTAAAGCCGTCGGTGCAGGGGAGAATACCAGCACCCTTACAACTCAGAAAGGAGGCACCTCTCCGCAGGATTAGAGAGGACCTCTGAGAATAGGTGACAGCTACAAGGTCCGGAGAAAAATAGCAACAACCCACACAAATAGTGCAATTTACACCGAAAACAGAAAGAAGCTAAGCAATTGCCCAGTAAGTAGCTGAGTCACAATTCTCACACTGGTTTGTGGGTGCGCAGGTTCTATGATTTTAACCTCTGGAGAAGGGTCCCTGAGAGTGGTCAAAGTGAGAGCCTGTCTTCATGCTGTATCCCCAGCTCCTAGAACAAGACCTGGATCAACAAATTCTGTGGAACCCGAGTTAGGGACATAAAGGGGAAGCTTGCACCAGGAAAGGGGACACATTTGAGAGCCTTAAACTCACAGACAGCCACTGCTCCTGCCTCCCAAGAGCTGGGATTAAAGGCATGTGCCATCATGCCAAACTCTCTTGGCTGATTTTAATTATATTTTAATTTTATTTTAATCTAATCCCCTGTGCTAAGGCATTACCACAAGCCTAAAAACTTTTAATGAGCCTTCTGTCAAAGGACCAAGCCTAGTTCAGCGTGGGTGGTGCATGCCTGTAGTTCCCAGTATGCAAGAAGCAGGAGCTGGAAAGATGCTGCAAATTTGATGCTAGCTTGGTTTACAACCCATAGGTCTACAGAGTGAGTGGGTTCCAGGGCAGCCAAGGCTACAGAGAAACCCTGTCTTGAAAAACAGGCTGGAGAGATGGCTCAGGAAGGGTTAAGAGCACTTCCAGAGGTCAATTCCCAGCACCCACATGGTGACTTACAACCATATGTAATGGGATCTAGTTCCTTCTTCTGGTGTGTGTGAAGACAGAACCCTCATATAAGATAAATACATGTTTAAGAAAAAAAGAAAAACAACAAAAAAGAAAGAAAGAGAAAGAAAACAACACGGTGGCTCTCTGCAGTCCTAGCGCTTCAACTGACCCTATAGTTCCTCGTGTGGTAACCCTGAGCACAAAACCATTTCATTTGCTGCTTCATAACTGTGATTTTGCTACTGTGATGAATAAGGTTGGGTTTGTTGTTGTTGTTTGATTTGTTTTGTTTTGTTTTTGAGACAGAGTTTCTCTGTGTAGCCTTGGCCTCAAACTCAGAAATCCGCCTGCCTCTGCCTCCCAAGTGCTGGGATTAAAGATGTGCGTCACCACTGCCCGGCTTATTATGATAAAGTGTAATGTAAATATCTGATATGCAGGATCTCTGATGTGTGAGTCCTGTGAAAGGGTTGTTCAACCCCGCCCCCCCCCCAGGGTTGCAACCTACTGGTTTAGAACCTACTAGTTGAGAACTACTGGTTTAGAACCTACTAGTTGAGAACTACTGGTTTAGAGCCTACTAGTTGAGAACTACTAGTTGAGAACTACTGGTTTAGAGCCTACTAGTTGAGAACTACTGGTTTACATAATGAGCTCCAAGCTATCACAAGATCCCTTCTCAATTTAAAACAAAATCTTATTTCCCTTATGAGACAGCTCTGAGTTTCAACATCAGAAACAAAGTTCACATATTAGGGTGGCACTCCTTTAATCCCAGCACTTGGGAGGCAGAGGCAGGTGGATCTCTGAGTTCCAGGCCAGCCTGGTCTACAGAGTTCTAGGATGGCTAGGGCTTTTACAGAGAGAAACTCTGTCTTGGGAAAATAAAAAGTTCTCAGCCTGATGTAGTTGATCAAAATAAGAACCTTTATAGATGTCTCTGGGAAGATGAGAAAAACTAGGTTATAAATAAGCAATATGTACAAGAAAGCCCTTTCAAACAGCCTCCAGTCAGTGGAGGGAAGTTAGGGACTGGACACCACAAAGCGAATAAAATCACTCAGGCTCAATCTCCAGGCGATGATAGAGAAGGGGCAGGATCAGGCCTGAAAAAAGAAAGAGAAAGAAGCATTGGAAAAGATATTGGGGGTGGGGGAGCTGGCTGCCACCGAGCCAAGTGCCTAAGGCTTGGAGTGTGGGAACCTGGAACTTGGCTACCTCTCGTGCATAGATGGAAGGGGCTGATATGACATAAACGGATCGAGAGTCTCTGTCCTCAGGTTGATTCCAGTCAGCAGACGAACTGTGTGAGGAGAGAAACGGGGTACAATTCAGACCCCACGAATTCTCATTTTTTTGTTTCCCACACCCATCGAAGAAGGAAACCTCAGACTGGCAAGGGAGAATTCTGCAATGACCCCCATCAGAAAAGAGCTAGAACACCTGGGTAAGAAAGTCCACTCGGATAGAACCAGACCAGTCAATTGGCCACAGTGACAAGGCGTGCCCCCCTCACCTGGGGCCATCCCCAGCACCGTCTTGTAACCTCAGGTTGTTGAGTGCATCCGGGAGCGTGTGGACCGAAGGCTCCCGGGTCCCGGAAAGCAGGCGAGTCCGAGTATCCCGACCAGGACTTCGACGGCGAACATGGATGAGCAAGAGCGCGGCGCCGGCCAAACCAGCGGCAGCCAGCAGCCCCAAGGCGGGAGGCAGAAGAAAGCGCTGTGGATCAGCCTGTCTCAGACCCCGCGGGGCTGCGGGCACCGCATCCGCGTCGTCCGGGCGCACCGCGAACTCGCATCTCACGCCCATGTAGCCGGGCGCGCAGGCGCAGACGAGGCCGGAGAAGTGGGCGTAGCAACGGCCTCCATGCGCACAGGGGCGGGAAGCGCAGGGGTCGGCGCGTTCCCGACAGTCGCGCCCGCCGAAGCCCAGCGCGCACGAGCAGCGGCGCGCGCCGCCGCCCTCCACGCACGTGCCGCCGTTGGCACAGGCGCGGCCGGCGCAGTCGTCCAGGTCGTGCTCGCATCGCGGCCCGGCGAATCCTGCGCGACAGCGGCAGCGCAGCGCATGGCCCAGGTCCAGACAGAGGCCGCCTGCGAGGAAACAGGGTCAGCGCCAACCGATCACCCGCACCCCACACCCCCTTGTGTCTTTTCCACTGTTGGACCATACTTTAGAAGTTCCCGGTCTGAATATCTAAAGAGCCACGTCTTTGAGCCAGCTGGCTCTCATCCATGCCTTTTTAAAACTTTGAACAGGTCTCAGTATGTGGCTAGCCTGGAACATAGGGTCCTCCTGTATTCTCCTCCCAAGTGCTGGGGTTACAGATGCAGGCCATCATACAAGGCTTTCCTTGGCTACTCGAACCTAGTCATCTCTTTCCCACTCCTTTCTCCGCCGCCCACCATCTTTTCCTCCAAGTCTCTTCCTATGCTCTTTCCTCCGGGAAGCCCTCTTACTTTTCCTCCATTCCAGCCCAGAGCTGCTGTGCCCTGTGCCCTCATCCAGCCCTGCCTGGGGAAAGACAGCTGCTGATACTTGCTAAAGGGCATTGTCTAGTACAGTCCCTTTCATCACTCAGTCCAAATGAAAGAGTTAGCCCAGGCTAGCTTCGAATTTAGGGTCCTCGAGCCTGGGCCTCCACAGTGCTAGAATTAACTATGCCTACATGTTCAACTGTAAACAGTATTTCAAACTCACTGTATCTACCAGGGTCTTTACAATCATGAACTTATTTAACCCTTTGTTTGGGTTTCGTTGTTGTCTGTTACTTGGGAGCTAGCCTGGAACTCATTATACAGCCCAGAATGACCTTGAACTCCTGATCCTCCTGCCTCTTCCTTCTAGAGTGCTGGGGTTTATAAGCATGTCCCACAGCACCCAGCTTGACCTCATTTAATCACGTAATACCCGTGTCAAATCAGGACTCTCCCCTGCTTAGAATCTTCCTGTAGCTCCATCTAACCCAAGGAAAAACCAAAGACACCTTCTACCACCATCCTAGCACGTTACAGGGCCTGCCCCGTCCACTGCCTAAGCTCATCTCTCTCCAGTCTGTTCTGGTCACACTGTCCTCCCTCTTGAACCACAACAGGGATTTTGCTCTCTCTCTCTCTCTCTCTCTCTCTCTCTCTCTCTCTCTCTCTCTCTCTCTCTCTCTCTCTCTCTCTCTCTCCCCTAAATCCCCAACGCCTAAATTAAAGTCTGACAGGCAGTAAAAGCTTAGTAAAGCCCCATGTGATGAATACTCTTCCTGTTTCACAGAACAGACTAGGCAGAGGGAGGGGTCATGGCCCCAGGACTTAGGGCACACAGGACATACAGGCTGCACTCCCACCCAGGATCATCTGAGCCATGCAGAGACCCCACCCCCACCCCTGGCCACTCTGGCTTCCCCACCTCACCATTCTGACACGGCTGCAGGCTGCAGCGGTCCACCCTCTTCTCACAGTTAGAGCCTTGGAAACCAGGTGGGCAATGACAGACATAGGCAGAGTCGGGATCTTCACCGCCAACACACAAGCCGCCATTGAAGCAGGGTCCATCTGCGCATGTCACCCCGCTCACCTCACATCGAAGCCCGTAGAATCCCCGAGGACAGGCACACTCAAAGGAGCCAGGGGTTTCCTAAACAGAGAGACAAGCTGGCATTGGGCAAGAGACTCCTTGGAGCCAAATCACCTTCCTTCTCCTTTACCACTATGGGTGGCTTTGTTCAAGCCCAAACCCCCGGGGTACGGGATTTCCCTCAGGAGTGCTGATCGCACGCCCTTCAATCTATTCCATGCTGTTATTTCTACACAGGAAATCCTACAGTGGGTGAGGCTCTGGAAGCCCAGAAAGCTGTTCCCACAACTGAGCCTACCATATGACACCTACCTGTCCTGTCCACCCATACACACACACACACACACACACACACACACACACACACACACACACACACACACAAACTATGCTCACTTCCCCCGCGAGAGCAATTTTAAAAGACAGGTCTCATCCCCGGAGGTCAGGATAGCCTGGAACTCAGGATCCTCAGTGTTCCAAGTGCTGGGGTTACAAGAGTGAGCCACACTACACCTACCACCCCGAAAGCTTCTTTCCTGCCGCATCCCCCACCTGAAGACGAGACTCGGCACCGTGCATGTGCAACTGGTCAAACCCTGAGCTATGGTCCCAACTTCCCCACTAAGCTCCTTAGTATGTGAGGGATTCAACCCTGGGCCTCTTTAATGCTAAGAAAGTGCTTGATTCCTGGGCCGGGACCCCAGACGCTCACTGGTGGACAGGTGCTTTATCGCTGAGCCACACCCCCAGCTCCTTATTGGAGGATTCTAGGCAGGCCCTCTGCTGAGCCAGTCCCCAGCCCCTCACTGGTAAATTCTAGGCAAGGGCGCTAACCACTGAGCTCTAGCCCTTTCGCGGGCCCTCTCTGTAGCTTGAGTCTTGCTGTCTCGCCCAAGCTGTTGGTGTCAGAGGCCCCCTGGACTCCACTCTCCCCGCGCCCTCCTTCCCAGCTCTGGTCTGTTCCTTTGCTCCCTCCATCGCTCACCTGGCCTGCCCTCTCTAGTTGCCTCCTGTTTGTTCAGCCCAGGGCCTGCCCTCCGGAAGCTCAGTCTGATGCCCTCACCTTCCATATGTGCCCCGATCCTAAACCTTTCAACGTACAGAGACCCCACAGGATACCATTACTGCCGCTCACACACCTTGTGACACATCCAATTTACTTTTTGCTCTTCAATACCATTTCATACCCTAAACCTACTTTAAGGTCCAAGATGCAGGCAGGACAGCCCGCCTTCAGGAAGGTGTCCCAGACAGTTGCTCCCTGTGTTACAGAGCCAGGGGCGGGGTGGGGGGTGGGGCGCAGTGCTGGAGCTCACAGGGTAAAGTTCTAATCAGCCATGGTGACACAAACCTGTAATCCTAGCACTCAAGGTGACTGAGGCAGAAAAATTAGATGTTCTAGGCCAGCCTTCGTTACTCAGAGTTCCAGTGAGGGTTTTATATAGTCAAAGTCTATCTCAAAGAAAGCAGTGTGGGGTGTGCTTGCCAGACATGGTAGCACACTCCTTTAATCCCAGTGTTCATGAGACCTAGATGGAGTTCAAGATCAGCCTGGGCTATAGAGTAAGCTCAAGCCCAGCAAGGGACTACACAGTGAGACCCTGGGGTTTGAAGGAACTGCCAGGAAGATAGTTCAGTAGGCAAATGTCTTCTGTGCAAACATGAGGCCCTGAGGTCAGATCCCCAACCCCCATGTAAAAGCAGGTTTGGTGATATACATCCGTGATCTCAGTGATGCTAAAGGAGTAAGGACAGAAAGACTGACCAGACAGGCCAGCTGGACTGGCCAGCTCTAGACTCAGTGAGAGTCCCTGTCTCAAAAATTAATTGGAGCTCGATAAAGACACTGGTGTCTATATCTGGTCCCCACATGTGCACGCATGTGCACTCATGTACACACACACACACACACACACACACACACACACACACACACACACACTTGTAATTAAGATACTGACACTACAGCTGCCCCCATTGGCACATGGGTTCCCATCACAGGGTCCAGGCCCAGGTAAAAGGCATCCAGTGCTGTCAGGACCAGGGACCCTGGAGTTCAGGCAGCTACTGGTGGAGACAGGGACCGTGCAGAGGGGTCCAGTCCAGCCCTCCAGGCAATGGCATTCATCAGGCTCTTCACAGTAGCCGTGCTCGGGGCTGCAGCCCGCTCGACATACAGCTGCAGGAAGCAGAGGAGAGGCAGAAAGAACAAGATGTGAATGCTAGAGCAGGTTGGGATCCAGGGCCCTCAGTTCCCTAAAGGAGATCAGTGGGGTGTGAGAAGGGACTAGGATCCACGCTTAGGCAGGAGAGCCGGACACACATAGAGACTCACGCGGGGCTTCGCACTCGTCTGGGAATGGCGTGCAGGGGCGCAGTCCCGGGCCACACCGCGAGGGGGCGCTGCGAGAGCGGCACAGGCGCGCGCAGGCGGCCCCGACGGCGGGCGGCTCGCAGCGCGCGCGGTATGAGAAGTGCAACTCCCATGTGCCTGTGCGCTGCACATCGCGGGCCCACGGTCCCCCAGCTGCCAGGCGTCTGCGGCTCGCCACACGTGCTAGCAGGTTCCAGGCGGGCCCTGCGGGGAGAATGTAGAGCACTGGGATTCAGGTCATCCCCACCCCTCCTGAGAGTTCCTTGTCGTGGATAGGTGAAGAGTAGAAGAAGCCCACCCTTAGTAAGCCTGCCCTCCCCTTAATGCACCTAGGGACCTGCATGTCATATCTAGTGTTAAGATAACAGGTTTCTCAGAAGCCAAATTACTCCTGTATTTGCCCCCAAGATGTTTAAATATTAAAATAGGAGACTTCTAACATCTTGTGACATCAATAGCTATGGACAGGATCTCCAAAAGTGAAGTCATAGCGCCCCCTCAAGGTCTTATGTGTAATGGCTCCACTTATGCCTGTAATCCCCTCAAAAGCCTCAAAAGAGGGTTAAACCAGATGGACAGCCCCGGACGCCTAGCACCGAAGGAGGAGCCTTATCCAGAAAGCTAAAAAGAGACAACCAACCTCAAAGTGGTGGTTCATGCTCATAACACAGCACTCAGGAAGCTGAGGCAGGAGAACTGAATTCAAGGACAGCCTGGGCTGTCCAGCAAGTTCAGGGCCTGTCTATATTATGTGACACCCTGTTTCAAGAAAAAGACTTAAATTTTAGGTGCAGCACAGTGGGGGCAATTCCTGTAATCCTAGTATTTGGGAGATAGATGGGAAGAGCCAGAAATTCAAGACCAGCTTCAGTTATATGGGCATTTTGAAGACAGCCTGGGCTACAGGAGACATTGTTTCAAATATAAAATCAGGGCTGCAGAGATGGCTCAGCAGTAGAGAGTGTCCCAGGAATCTACCAGGGACTAGGAGCAAGGCTCAATGATAGAGTCTTGCATAGCCTATGGGGCGTTCTTCTCCATTACCACAGATAAGATACAACGAATGATTTTGGGAGTCCTTTGGGTGTCTCATATTTAGATCAGAGATGCTCAATCTATACCAGGGCATGGTCTTTACATTGCTACCATTAGGACTTTTAAAATATATGTCTTTGTATTTATGTGTGAACTTTACTTGCATGCCTGTAAGCAGTATACAAAAGAAAATCAAAGGATCCTCTGGGACTCGTCATGAATGTGAGCCCACCCTGGGGTGCAGAGACCTGAACCTGAGACCACAAGAGCAACAAGCACCCCTTGGGACTCTGCTGTACCCACATCGCCCACAGATTTAGAACCACTAACCCAGCACCACATCCCAGGAGCTATGATGACATCATAAGCCCAGCAGGAATGCTCCACTCTAGAGGCAGCCCCATTATCTGTCC
Source organism: Tokudaia tokunoshimensis (assembly GCA_036184795.1). Lineage (NCBI taxonomy): Eukaryota > Metazoa > Chordata > Mammalia > Rodentia > Muridae > Tokudaia > Tokudaia tokunoshimensis. Next base: position 11,129,539 of record BTHU01000001.1, on the reverse strand, counting down.
TGAACCCCACATTGTCCCTACCTACCAGTGAGACTGAAGACACTCACCTCCAGCATGCTCTAACAGCTGCTCTCTCCAGGTTTCAATGACAAGGGAGAAGGTGCCCTGGTTGGACAGAGAAAGGAAAGAGGGAAGAGAGGAAGCCAGGGGTCAGGGAAGGCCGGGACATAGCATGGAGTCTGGAAGCTGGTTCTAGGACTGAGGATGGAGCACTCCCAGAGGGAGCTGCCCAGGGAGCCAGCAGCATTTTGGTCTCATTCCAGATACCCCGTTGTGCCAGGTGTGTTGCACATACCTGTAGTCCCAGCGCTTAGGAGGCTGAGGTAGGAGGGTCTCAAATATGAGGTCATTTTGGGGTATCTAGAAAGACCTTGTCCAAAAGGACATACTAGGGTGTTCCCATCTACAGGTGAGGAAATTGAATATGGAAAAAGTTCCCAAAGATGACTACATTTCAAATATGAGCCCTGATCCTTTTTCAGATACAGGGTACAGGGAGGGGCACCAGGATTCAGCAAGTGGCCTGATGTCCCAACCAGAAGAACTAAGGTTGAAAATATGAAAGATTAGGTGATCGCAAGAAAGCGCTTGGGAGGAGCCCCAGGTCCAAAGAGATCTATAATAAAGACAAAGGTCCTCTGTAATTGCAGCACTTGGGAGATGGGAGTGAGTGGAGGCAGAAGAATCAGAAATTCAAGACCAGATTCAGCTACATAGTGAACTCAGAGACAGCCAGGCTTGTCTCTAAAAATATAAAACAAAATACAAACACTAACAACAAAACAGGGTGGGAAGATAATTCGTTGGTTAAAAAGCACTTGCTGAAAACCTTAGTTCAACCCCTGGGTCCCACATGGTAAATAAAAGACAGAACTAAAATTGTCCACATATCGCTGTAGTGTATTCATGAGTATCACATACACACACACACACCCCACATAACCAACCAACCAACCAAAACCACAAAAAGATAAGAAGCCCAGTTTTTAGACATCCCTGAAGAGGGTAGCTGTGGGGTAAGGGGGGGGGGATGGCGTCGGGGGCTGAGGGACAGAAAGAGGTGGAGGTTGGGCTCACCGGCCAGGCATCGCGGAAGGGCACACGTACAAGTCCATCGGGCAGCGGCCGGGCAGCCGGTGGCTCTCCGGGGAGCTCCGTGTAGACTGGGCGGCTAGCGCTCAGTGCTGCGCCCAGGGCGCACAGGGACTCGGTGGACTCCTGGGAGATTCCCGGCTTCAGGCAGACCCTGAAGAAGAGGCGGCAAGGGCCTCGGGCGTTGCAGGGGGAGCGTGGGTTCCCGGGGCCTGGGCCTGGCCCGAAAGAATGAATTTGTAGCTCGAAGACACCGGCTGGCAGTGCCTGGAGACAGAGAGGGCCACAAGGTTAAGGGACCTCAGAGACCCAGATATCTGTCTGTCCCACGAAAGTCTCAGACCTCCAGGTCTCAGCCGGACCCCATCTGTCCTTTCCTTTCTGTATCCCGCGAATCTGACCTGAGGAAGGAGAATCGCCAGGATCAGCGTCTGGGGAAGCGGAGACTCCTGCAGAGAGACCATTGCTTTTGAGGACAGGATGGGGAGATAGTCTCAGGAGAGGCAGCTGCTGGATCCCGGAGCCTTATATCTGAGGGGACGCCCCGCCCCCTCAGGCCAGTCTCCTGGCTACCGATGGAGAGAGGGGTCGCAGGGAAAGGGACACAGTAACTCTATGTGGGCGACTTGGTGAGTGTCATCCTGAGTGTGGTTGCAGGCGCCAATCTGAAAGTGACTGGGGTTAATAAAGCCTCTGTGTGCCTGAGTGGTACAGGTAAGGTCTACTGAAAGATAAACTGATTGTATGGTGTGTGTGTGTGTGTGTGTGTGTGTGTGTGTGTGTGTGTGGTGAGGGGCAGTGTAGTATATGGCTCAACCTGTGTAAACAGTTAACACAGTTGCAAGGTTATAAAGAATTCTAAGAGTCTGCGTACTGAAGAGAGAGACCGGAAACACAGCTGACTTTACTGTGGCCGCGTGCATTCCTCTCTATCGAGAATGTACTTATGTGAGGTCCTGTCCACTGTGGAGGACCCTATGAACCCGTGAGTGCTGTGAATGCGTCTCCAGCGGGCTGTGTGAGGTTACAAGTAAGCATGTGTTTCGAGACCCACAGATGAAGCGGTGGGTGAATAAGAATCCTGGGTCCTTTGTGTGGACCCCTGTGTGTTTGTGGAAGGCCTCTCGTATGTATGCATGCGTGTTTCCCCTTCTTAAAACAAAGCCTCCCTCCTAGAAGCCGGCACAGCCACCAGACGCCAGGCTAGGAGCCTAGTCTCAGAGGGCCTCCCAGCTGTATGTAAATGTCGCCATCTGCCGGGCGGCCGTGCCCCTCCCCCTTGGGCCGCAGCTGGGCCTCCCATTTGGGCTCAGGAAGGTGTGAGGGGCAAACGGGCAGGAAATTAGTCTTCAGGCACCAGGGGCCCACTCTCCACCCCAGATGAATGTAGCCACCCACCCCACGGGGGCGGGGAGGGGGGAATGTCGCAGGATCCAGGCAAGTAAAACAACTTAGGTGCAGGTGCCCAGGCTCTGGTCATAGTGTGTTGGTGTGAGATGCTGGACAAGGCTGCTTAAACAGAGGAAACCCACTCCCCAACCCTAGTAAATACTAAGTTAATACTCAGAGCTAATAAATAGGGAAAATACAAGTTGCACCCATATCCACGTTTGTCTTGTAGAGGGGAGGCAGCTATAGTCCCGCTAAATGTTTAGCAGAAAAGCCATGGGTGGGCACGGCAGACCTGTAATCCCAGCACTGCATAAGAAAGAGGCCAGCCTGGACTACATAAAACTTTTCTCAAAAACAATACACAAGCACACCTCAAAACCCTACCACACCTGGTTTTGCTTCAACCACAAGGCAAGGTGGTATTTCCAGAATTCTGGAATCACAAATAAAGCAGACATTAAGGGGTTTCTGAAAGTCTTAGCTGTTTAGGACTTTCTGTTATACACAGAAACAGGGGCGCGAGAAGGGTCCTGGGGAAGAACACATTGTAAGCAGCAAACGCAGAGGCGCTGGGACAACCACGCCTGCCTGACCAGCCATGCCAGTGGCTTTTCCTCTCATTCCCTTCTAGGTTCTGCTGTCACACGCCTTCTCGAGAGGCCTTCTAGTTCATTCCATCCAGTCTAAAACATCTTCCAGTTGGTGAGATGGCTTAGCAAAGACACTTACTGCCAAGCCTGTGTGGCCTGTTTTATCCCTGAATCCCCATGAGGAACTGACCCCAAACAGTTCTAACTGTATCTTCATGCACACCCTACCCCATACATATAAAAATGTAAAATAGATAAAAACACCTCCAAGGCCCCAAACCACTGCTCCTCCCCTCAGTTCTTTCTCCTGTGCTAAAGACAGAACATTCCTCATGCCTGTCAGGTTAGCCCTCTATAGCTGAGCTACACTCCCAGCCCTTGTCTACTTTGAGACACTGTGGCCAGCCTGAAATTTCCCATCCTCCTGCCTGTTTCCCGAATAGCTAGAATTATAGTCTTGTGTGTTCTCCTCTTCTCTGCCCCCCCCTTTTCTTTATACCCCCACAAGTGCCTGCCTTGCATCTCCCCTGAGGGAACAGTGGGACACTGCACTCTAGCAGTCTGTTTCACTACTGTCCTGGGGGAGGGGGTTGAATCCGCTGGTGCCAGCAGGTACTCAAGCAACAAACTGCAATGTAACTAAAAGTCACCCCCAGAGATAGACACTAAGACCTTGTCCCAAGAGCTTAGTGGGGGGACCTGGGAATTCTGCTCTCACTGCTGGGTGTGAGGAGGGGACATGATAGCCCTGGAGCACAGGGCATTTGGGTTTAAATGGCCAGGCCTCATCATATGAGCACTGTCTCAGGGCTTCTGCACCTATGCTCAATTCTCTCCTCCAGTGTGAGTGACAGGAGACAGGGCTGAGGGAACAGACTTAAGTCACATCTCAAATCCATGCTAAAAGAGTGTGGGGGTACACGGCTATAACTTAAGAGGCTGAGGCAGGAGGATCACTCAAGTTCAAAGCCAATTTGAGCTACATAATAAGACCTGCTACATAATAAGAGGGCTCTGAGAGACAGAGTATGTTTCCCCCACTCCAAAACTCAAGTTCCCTCCATCCACAACTCGCTCCACCCAGGATCCTACTTCCTATACCAAGCTTTGGTCCACTGTTATTCTTTTCATCCCAGCACTGGAGGGAGAGGCAGGCAGTTCTGTGAGCTGGAGTCCAACCTGGTCTACACAAAGAATTCCAGGCAGCAAGTTATACAGTGAAACCCTGTCTTGGGAGAAGAAAAAAAGATGGGAGTCCTCAAAATATATTGGGAGCACCCGTCTATGCAGAGAGCCATATTGGGGTGTCTTGTCACCTGGCAGGAACTTGACATTGACCAAGGTGAAGTTCCTCTCCCAGCTTGAGCGAGGGAATTTCTGTGCTAGTCACAATCCTGCTCCACCTAGGGTGGAGTGAAGGTGAAGTTCATTGTTCCTCCAGGTCTACGAATTCCTGAATTAAGCAGGTGACCCGCCCAGCTGCCCGAGCAGTGGCGACAAAGCCAGTGAACAGCCAGACCAGTTCTGCAGACCTGGTTCCAGCCTTTGGGGGGAAAGGGTTTTTTTCTCCAGCCTATATATATTTGGAAAAGTCCACTAAACTTTGAGCCTTGAGCAGGAAATATAGCCTTGGCTCCATATTTCTCTTGTCGCCCCGTCATTTTTTATCCCCAGCTCTCCGTCCAGAGAACCCGATAACCTGTTCGTATGAAACTGCAGGCGGTTTCACGTCTACACTGCCCAGTGCTTTAGGCTCTAAGTTTTGGTGTTAGCTGAATTCTTTGTATAGCGTCTTGCTACATAACCAGTTTTGCTTCAAACTTGTCAGTTCTCCTGTGTCTTAAATGCTGAAATTACAGCCCTGTGGTACGCCAGCCCTTCCCTCCACGGTACCACCAAAGGCATTTTAAACAGTCTAGAATATGGTCTCATTTGGCCCATGGCTTCAAGCTGCCTGAAAGCATTAATTTTTTGTTGTTTTACTAGGTCCTGGCTGGAGCAGAGAGGCTTGGGTAAGAGACAAAACAGATACTTCACCCTACTTCAGACAGGAAGAAACTAAGAGTCTTAAGTACCTTGCCGAAGGTTTGTGTGGCTACTACACAAGGACCTATCACTTTGGTAAGAACTATTTTGGGTGGGCTGGAGAGATGGCTCAGCAGTTAAGAGCACTGGCAGCACTTGCAGAGGACACAGGTTCAATTCCCAGCAACCACACAGCAGCTCACTTACAACCTTGTGGGATTCAGTGCCCTCTTCAGGGCTTCATGAGTTCTATAAGCACACAGCGCATTGATAAAGCACCTATATACATACTATAAAAAAGAATGGACTATCATTGGGGCTAGAGAGATGGCTCAGGTCAAGAGCACTGACTGCTGTTCCAGAGGACCTGGGTTCAATTCCCAGCAACCACATGGTGACTCCCAACTGTCTGTAACTCCAGGTCTAGGGGATCCAATGCCCTCACACATACAAACAAAGCACCAATAAATATAAATAAAAATAAATTAATTTAAAAAACCTATTAGTTTACAGATGTAGAAAGTAACCTCAGAGAGGCTAAGTAGCAGCCAGTAAGAAACGAGACCTTAGACTTGAACCCACAACTGGAACTTGCATGCTTAAATGCCACAAAGCTATGCTTTTCAAAGCAGAAGCTAGCAGGCATACATGATTGTTAAATTTAAGAGTCTGGGGATACAGCTCAGTAGGTAGAGAAGGGTGCTTCTTAGCATAAAGTGGACTGGTCCCCAGCACTACACCAACTGGGTATAGTGATACATGCCTGTAATCTTGGCAGTCAGGAGGTGGTTGAGATCAGGAGTTCAAGGTCATCCTTTGCTACAATGTTACCCCAAAACCAGCATGGGCTACATACCAACAAACCCATCAAACCAGAAACCAGAATGAAGGCTCAGGGTAAAAGGCCTCAGTAATGTCTGGAGTTCTGTCCCCAAGACCCACATGGCAGAGGAACAAACTCCCAAGTTGTCTTCTGACTTCTACGCACGCACGCACAGGGTGAGAGATGCAGATTAGGGCAGGGCTCACTGGTACAGGGCCTACTTGGCATGTTCCAGGCTGTATGTTCCATTCCTAGTTCCACAAAGATAATAAAAAGTAAAACTAGAGGAACCGATGGTCTTTTTGTTTTAAATCATGATTTCTAGTGGAGAACAGTGCATGCGCCTCCAGTCCCAGCTACTTAGGACAAACACTTAAGACTAGGAATTCCAGGCTAGCATGAGCTATGTAAAACCAGTCTCTAAAAGAAAAAAAAATACTGGGGCATAGTGGTAAACACCTTTAATCCCAGCACTTGGAAGGCAGAGGCAGGCAGATATCTTGAGATCAAGGCTAGCCAGCTCTACCCAGCGAGACCACATATCTCTGAAAAGAAAAAGCAATCCAGATTTCTGGCTTGTATGAGGTGTGGATGGCCAAACAGCTCCAGAATCACATCCCCAGGGAGTCACACACAGCAGCTAGGCTGACGGCCCTTGAGGTGGCTCCCCAGAGGCCATACTTCTCTTTATTTCCACAGTACACAAGGCATCCAGAGCCAGACAGAAAGGGGAGAGGAGAGGAGAGGAGAGGAGAGGAGGGGGAAGAGGGGGAGGGAGAGAGGGAGAGAGAGAGAGAGAGAGAGAGAGAGAGAGAGAGAGAGAGAGAGAGAGAGAACACGAGCTTTTCTTTGCAGCTCATAGAGTATATAGGAAGACATGTGCAGCAGAAACCCAGGTTTTCAGTTTCAGGCGGCAGGCAGGAGCCCCACTCCAAAGAGGCACTCACGGTACCCAGCCTAGTGGTGGTGCTCAGTCATGGTGAACGATGACTGAGTCCAAGACCTCACCCCAGTGCCCCATCTGGACTCTGGACACAGGCATTGTGGCATCTGGGACTCGCTTTATTGGACACATAGCTGTCCAAACCTTGCTCTGTGAGGGCTGGGGCCCAAGGCCCAGGCACCAAGTCTCTGAGGAAGTCTAGTAGTCAGGGCTGCTTGGATCGCGGCCACAGACGGCTGGTGAGTGAGCCAAAGAAGAGGCCCTGCTTGTTGGACTTGGAGAGCTCGGCCAGGCGCTGCTGCTCCTCCTGGGGTTGAGACGGAAAAAGACAAGGGTCAACTCAGGAGCCTGCCTGCCATTACACTTGGGCCCTCGTTAAATCCAGACCCTGGAAAGAGCAGCTCTGAGCCCCAGGGGTGCAGGACGAACATACATGAGACACTCTTATCCTTGATACACTCAAAAACAATTAAAAAATGCTGCCAATCAATACGTCAGGGGAGTGAAGACTGAGGCAGGAAGATTGAGAGTTCAAGGCCAGCCTGACCTATACGAGATATTGTCTCAAAAAGAAAACCATCAAACACTCTTTCCCCAGACCCTGAGGCCAGTGTCCACAGATGTACGCAAGCTCTAGGCGCACAGTCCACCATGAAAGGTCCCAGGACCACCCAAGGTCATAGCTTAAGGGTTGACTATTTTCTGCCTCCTACTTCTAGCCCATGCTGCAAAACCCTCAGACAGCCCTGCAAGGCAGACTGTGTGAGAACTCCACATGAGAGGTCAAGGCCAAGTCCAGGGCACCCATGTCTTTTGGGAGCCTCAGAAGTGCCCAGTAGGGACTACAGCCTAACCTGCTCAAGCCGGCTCTGCCGCTGTTTGAATGCCTCCAATGGGTCATCCTCTAGAGCATAGTGCTCTAGCACAGTCCGGACGTCCTCCACTTGGTTCAGTGCGATGGCTGTAGGCACAACAGGTAAAGGGGTACTAGTTAGTCAGGTCTCAGCATGACCCGGGGTGAGGGTCAGCATACCCTGGAATGTTGTCAGTGCTGAGAGGGTTCCTCCAAACATGCCCAAATAGTCCCTAAGAGAAATGCCTGGATATTCCAGAAAGTTCCAGAAGGCTCCAGGATACTCATAGGTCTCTTCTACCCTGACTGCTCAGTTTTACACTAATGACAAGCCAAAAATCAAGTGTCTGCCATTGTCTTCAGGGTCAAGGGCTCAGGACCAGACACTAGGGTAAGTCTCACTCTTGAGGAAGGCAGACAGGTCCAGCAAGACCCGGTCATCTGAGTTGCCATCCCAGGGCCTCAGGGCGACACCGTTGAAGGGCTGTAGGCGGAAAGCTTCCTTCTTGCAGTCCACGACTACTACTCGGGCTGGGTCCCGATTCAGACATGAGATGTCCTGGAAGTGAGTGCAACAGGTCAGGGCATCAGCTCCCCTCCCTGCTGACCACAGAGGGAACAAACAGACACAGCATCACACACCTGAGGACATGGCTTGCAAAGTCTCCCAAATACAGGCTATGGAGGGTAACCTCAGGTTTCTGGGAAACTGGGGAGCTGGTCACATGGACACCTAAGCCAGGGGTCTCTGGAGAGAACATGGGCTCTGCCTGGTGGGTTCAATTGATACACCAAGTCTGCAACAGGCTACAACCAGACTCACTACAAGGCAGGAATTATAGACAGGCTCTTGTCAAAGCCTGAGTTTACACCATACAATGGCACAAATCCCTGAGTCACCAGGACATAAGGGAGAACCTAACAAGCACATGCCTAATAAGGGCCTGGGCAGTCCCAAGCACAGCCTCATGGAAGCCACTTACAGCTCCAGAAGCAAGTCTGGATCCCCACCCTATACAACCTGGAGGTAAGCGCCACATCAGAAGGAGCAAGGCCCTTTCTCTCAGCAGAATAAGCACCCCCAAATCTGTCCCAGAGGCCCACCGTGATCCCCACATGGCACCTTCACATGATGTCCCTCCATATATCTGGTGGCATCCCGGAACAGGCGGTAAGAGATGAAGCCGTGGGGATCCACACTATCAATGAGTGGAAACGCAGTCTGCAAGGATGGAGGGAAGGTGAGGCGAGGCTGGTCCATTCCCTGCGCCCGTCTCACCCACCTGGGTCATTTCTGCCTCAGAGCCTCACCATGCCAGTCTCTGATGTGAAGATGACTATTTCGTACAGAGGGGCAAGCTGCTGGAACAAGGTCTCGATGCCTGGACGCTTCTTAAACCTCCAGCCGGTGGCCAGCTGCAGAGGCAGTAAGGACAGGGCAGTGTTTAGATCAGAAAGTCCAAAGGGTCAAGACCCTGCCTGAGGGTCCCAGAGGCAGGCATCTGTCTACTCCTGGGGGTGAGGGGCATATGGCTTAGCCTCACTCATGTGGCACATCCACTCTAAGCCAAGGTCAATTCATGTTTGTCAATCTAAAGTAGGTACCAAAGGACGCAAGGCAGCAGGGAGAACACACAGCAGTGGGCTGACCCCACCATCACTCCTGACCCAGCCCCCCCCTCCCAGGAGATCCCAACACACTGCCTTCTGCAGGACACACCGACCACTCTGGATGCAGAAGCACCCCGGTGAGCTCCAGGACCAGTGTATAAGGTGGCTGGTAGTAGGGCTCTCGCAGAGGGTCCGGGAGAAGGCAGGGACTGGTGGGCTCAATGATCATCTGCAAGAGAGAATGGGCCCTCATTCAGACACGTGGCTGAGCATGGGGTGGGGGCTGACCCCAGCCCCTCTGCCCCACCCACTCACCTGTCTGTAGTCTTTGAAGTATTTGTACGTCCGACGCAACTGCTGAAGGAGAATTGGATCTAAAACACCAGGCACAAGGGGATTCCAAAGTAAGCCACTGCTCCACCTCCAGGACACGAGCTTGTTTTTATTATTTCTTTACTTATAGAACAAACAAATCTCTTGAAAACTGAGAAAAAGTTCCCAAGAGTGGGAAGATTTTTAAGGGAAGAATACTTATTTTATTGTTTTAGGTTGCTTTTGCGTGGTTTTGTTTCTCAAAACAGGGTTTCTCTGTGTAGCTCTGGCTGTCCTGGAACTTACTCTGTAAACCATGCTGGCCTTGAACTCAAGGAAATCCACCTGCCTCTGCCTCTCGAGTGCTGGGATTAAAGTTGGGTGCCAGCACACCAGCTGACATTTTTTTAAAGATTTATTTATTAAGTATTTTATATATATAAGTACTCTATTTGCATGTATACCTGTGTGCCAGAAGAGGGCATTGGACCCCATTAGTTGTGAACCACAGGGTGGTTGCTGGGAACTGAACTCAGGACCTCTGGAAGAGTTAAGAGTGCTCTTAACTGCTGAGCCATCTCTCTAACCACTACCCCACCACTACCACCCCTGGCAGACATTTCTGTTGCTGTTGTTTTTGGAGGATATTAAAAAAAAAGCTTTTTATTGTTGTTGTTGTTTGTTTGATTTTCAAGGCAGTGTCTCAGTGTAGCCCTGGCTGTCCTGGAACTCACTCTGTAGCCCAGGCTGGCCTCGAACTCAGAAATCCTCCTGCCTCTGCCTCCCGAGTGCTGGGGTTAAAGGCGTGCGCCACCACCGCCCGAAAAAAGCTTTTTATTAAACATCCATTTATGTGTACACGTGGTCTCAATATGTAGCCCTGGCTGTCCTGGAACTCAGTATGTAGACCAGGCTGGCCTTGAACTTATATAAAGATCCTCCTATTTCCCAAGTGTTAGGATTAAATAAAAGCATGCCTACTTTCATGGAGGTATTTTTTTTAAAGATTTATTTATTATTATATGTAAGTACACTGCAGCTGCCTTTAGACACTCCAGAAGAGGGCGTCAGATCTCATTATGGATGGTTGTGAGCCACCATGTGGTTGCTGGGATTTGAACTTAGGATCTTCAGAAGAGCAGTCAGTGCTCTTAACCGCTGAGTCATCTCTCCAGCCCCATGGAGGTTTTTTTTAATGGTTGTAATACTAGCATCTGATGAGCAGAGACCCAGAACATGGCTTAAAACATCCCACAACACACAGGACAGACTCCCTGCAACAAGGAACTACCTGGTTGGAAGTAGGAGCACAGCTGGGTTGCAGCCGCACAGGCCTGACGCCCAGCTATTCAGGGGGCAGCCAGGATTACATAAGGAGTTTGAAGTCAGAATATGCAAATTTGTAAGATCTTATCTCAAAGGGTAGGGGTGGGACGGGGTGAGGTGGGGGTGGGGATGACTGCAGAAGCGGGCAGGAGAGAAGGTCCAGTAGTTGGGTCCCTGGCACCCACGTCAAGAGGATGACAAACACCTGTTACTGTAGCTACAAGGGATCCAAAGCTCTTATCTAGCCTTTAAGGGCACCTGCGTTCATGTGTCGCGCTCACGTACACACACACCCCTAATTTTAAAATGAAACAATGCTGGGGATGCAGACAGCCCTTACCTAGCACCAAACCTCCGACCCCAGTAGCCATTGTCCTAATAAAAACTATCAGGGTTAGAGCCAAGGGTGAATACTGTAGGCTAAATGCACTATGAAATTCAATGGAAATATTTCGTTCGGTGTGTCATCCTTAATCTAGATCTGTGAGCCTGCCACTTAAAAGTCACAATGTTAAAGCCAGTTTAAACTAGCAGGCACACTTTAACCTCTCATGTCTACCTGCCCAATTTAGGTAATTTGTTTAAATCAGTAGGGAACAGGGCATGGTGGTACAGGCCTTTAATCCCAGCAATTGGGAGAAGAGACAAGTGGATCTCTGTGGGTTTGGGATTAGCCTTGTCTACACAATGAGCTCCAGGACAGCCAGGGCTACATAGAAAGACCCTGTCTCAAAACAAATAAGACAAAATAAAATAAAACAAAACAAGGGGGTTGACCTCTGTCCAGTTAAGAGAGAAAATTCCCCCATCTGCCTGGTGTAAACAAAGCAATCAGTGCTTTTAAGTGCTGTGTGCACACCTCTCACATAAACAGGGGCCTCTCTGACCCATCAACTTCACTCTCTCTAAGGAAGGATCAGGTAAAAACCACAACTACCTCACTATCTAACTTATCGGAAGTCCTTGACAAACTCTGGTGAGTCTGGGTGTGTGGAAAAGCAGGGGCAGGGGCACAGACACAGACATTGTTTTGGAAATGAGGCATGGATTGGAGTAGGGACTTAGGGAATTAAAAAAGAAAAAAAGAGGGTGTTATAAAAGAGTGGGGTCAGGGGCTGCAGATGCCTAGATCTAAGGCACAGAAAGCCTTGTGTCTGGGATGGACTGCTGACATCCCTGCCCCATCTGTTCCTGACCATCTGCTCTGGGGCAGAGGGGCTTTTGTCATGTCTGTCCCCTGAGCCATCTAACTGTTGCACCTCTGCGGATGGAGGAGGGGACGGTATATAGGGCAACAGCAGCACTCTAAACAAACAAACAAAGTAGCAGAGACGGGAACCCCATCTCTGTGTGACTCACTCACCACTGTCGAATTCATCAGGAATCTGGGAGAAAAAAAAGGAAAGGTTTGAAATGGCAGAGGCAGGACACTCTGGGGGCTCCAAGCTGAATAGGCAAAGGTCCCAAGGGAGAAGGGAGAGGCTCACTCCAGACTACAGAAGAGTCTGACCCAAGGGAAGCAACCTGCCCGCACCCTTACAGAACAGACTCCTCCACATCTGCCTCTCAATCTCCTCACCTTGGTGCCATTTTCATCCACAGGGTTGTTTCCTGCAGGGGAGGGAGACAGAGACAAATGAAGGAAACTGGAGCCTAGTCTGCTGGGTCTGGAGTGGGGAGGAGAATGAGGGGTGTGGACTCCCCACTCGAAGGGATAATTGCTAGAGGCACAGCTCCTGGATAAAGGGAGGAAGAGGTTGGGGGCCAGGATTACAAGCTGGCTGAGGCTGAGATGGACACACACGGGGAAGGTTAGCCTTTTGCTGCTGAGATGGAGATATAGCTTCAGGCACTGTGATAGGTTATTTCTCCACCAATACGCAACTTCAGTCCCTTGTCCCAGGTCCAAAACCAAGCACACTGGTCTAGCCCTATTCTTCCCACCATTCCCTTAGTTCCTGAATTCAGATACAGGGAACAACTAGAGGTTAGAACTTTTTAAGTACAAGGGGTAGAAGGGGGGACTTGTTGAATTTCAAGGTGAGTATCCTAGTAGCCTTATTGAGGGAGGAGCCAGGGAATGAACTCAGTATGAGGAAAGAAAGGGGAGTTTCACAGTAGAAATCTGGGGGCCAACAATCGAGGGTTATGTCTCTTACCAAAAATATAGACGATGCTGACAGTCCCACCAGCCCCAAGCAAGCTGGCAATCCAGAGTGCAACTTTTTTGGCATAGCTGGGGCCCTCGGAGCCTAGCTGATGCTGAGGCCCTTGGGCCTTGGAGCCCCCACGGTTGGCGATTTCAGTAACCTGAGTGGACCGGGAAGGAAGAGAGGTCATAGAGAGAAAAATAACAGAATACTCGGTGACTAAATTTGGTCCAAGTAGACTCAAGATCAATAGTCAGGAAGTGGACCTCCAGAGCAGAAAACTGTGTCCTTATAGGGGTAAGTTCAAAGGTTGATCCCCTCAGAGGGTCAAAACTAAACTGTCGAGAGAATCACAGGGGTTCAAGAGCTGAAAGGCCGGATTGCCCAAGGTCTTGGAAGCAATATGACTGCTGGGTCTGGAGCCAGGAAGAGTAGGGCAAAGAGAATAAGGGATGGGTGTGTGTGTATGTATGTGTTAGCATGGGATGTCAAAACTAAGGGAACAGCCGGGCGGTGGTGGCGCACGCCTTTAATCCCAGCACTTGGGAGGCAGAGGCAGGAGGATTTCTGAGTTCGAGGCCAGCCTGGTCTACAAAGTGAGTTCCAGGAGAGCCAGAGCTACACAGAGAAACCCTGTCTCAAAAAACAAAAAAAAACTAAGGGAACAGAGGGCACCCAAGGGACAGGACGGGCACCCTGAGCCCAAGATGGAGGGGTTTGAAAAGGAAGGAAGCAGGGGCAAGGAGAGGCAATCTCCTGTCTGGGACTTTGGGAACGGTAAGTCATGGACTTGGAGGTCAGAATGGCTAGGTCGAAACGGACGACAGGCTGAATCCTTCCAGTTTCTCTCGCTCACCGATGCGATAGAAATGTCACTGGGACAGAGCCTGGGTCTCTGGCGCCCTGGGCCCCTCCCCAGTCAAGTATCACCTAAATGGTCACTGATATCAGAACAGGTGACCTCTCCCGGCACCCACGTGTTTGAGACGTGGGCTCCATGGGATGCACTTGAAGCCTCCATAATCCAGTCCTGGGGAAGCAACTATGATCCACACAGGAAGCATGGAAACATCGAAAACGCGGGCTCCAACCCGTTCAGCACCCTGAGGTGCGGTATTCCAGACTCGCCGAGCTGCGACCATACGCCCAGAACTTTAGAAAGGAGCCCTATAACGGGACGCGGGTCCCGGCGCCTCTCACCTGCTCTGGAGTGCGGGGAGGTGGCGGCGCCAGCCGCGTGCACAGTCCCCGCGCGCCTACCCGGAGCCCGCTCCGCAAGCGCGAGAGAAGAGTCGCCGAGGCCGCCATCTTGCGCTGACGCCACGCGGCCCCGCCCACTCGCTCCCTCTTCCCCGCCCAGGCAAGGACTGCGACCAATGGGATCGCTGAGGTGGTGCGTGTGGACAGGAGCCCGAGAGGGACAGAAAGGCGTGGGCGTAGTGCCTTGGGTGCGCTCCTAGTCGGTTCTTCTTCTGGCTGTCCCCGAGCGCGAAATTGGAATACTGTCATATGGCACCACGCCCCCTGGGGCCCTAAGGACCGCCACCATTCAGTCGCTCGGACTTTGGCATTCACCTCCCATCGTCAGAGAGGGACAGAGGCCCAAAAAGCTGAACCGGCAGCCCTCAGTTTTTCTCACGTGGACCAGGAGGCTGAACCAGTCTTCTTTCTCGTCCCCAGATCTCTTTTTACCCGTTCCGCCGTGAATTTCTAGAAAGGACTGGAGTATCTTTCGTTTGCCCGACCACTCATCTGGATCTACCACTCACCTGGATTCAACCAAAGGAACATTCCTTGCTGACTGGTTGAGGCTTGAGAATGATTAAGAAAGCAGTGAATCTGGGGTGCGGGAAACCACCATGAGTCTTTCCCAAATTATTTTCTTTCCTTTTCTTTTTATTTATTTTATGTATGAGTACACTGTAACTGTCTTCAGACACACCAGAAGAGGCATGGTTGTGACCCACCATGTGGTTGCTGGGAATTGAACTCAGAACCTCTGGAAGACCAGTCGGTGCTCTTAACCACTGAGCTGTCTCTCCAGTCCCCAAGTTGTTTTCTATTTATTTATTCACTCGTTCATACATTCATTTTAAATGTATGAGTGCACTGTCAGCATGTCCAACTACATGCCAGAAGAGGGCATCATATCTCTTTATAGATTGAACTCAGGCCCTCTGGAAGAGCAGCCAGTACTCTTAACCACTGAGAAATCTCACCAGCCCTCACAAGTTGTTTTCAATGGGAAAAAAAGTCAGAGTTTTACATTTAACCTTTAAAAATCCAAAGTACTAACATAGCAAAAATACAGAGTCGGACAAGGAAAGACACAGAATTCAGAGATGTTATTTCTGGAGTGGTATGAAATAGATTGGGGTGCTGCTTGAGTGTGAGTACCCACATGCCACAGGGCATGGTCAGAAAACAACTTTCAAGAGTCAGTTCTCTGCTTCCACTCTATGGGTCCTGGGAATCAAAGTTGAGTCATTTGAACTAGGCTGTTTCCCTCACATTTAACTTGGGTGAAAATGCCCAAGACTAGTGGTCAAAACACTGCCTTGACATGGTGAGTCTTGTTGGCCTTATATTACTGTAACTGTGTAGAGGGAGCACAGGTCTTCATGAAATATATATTAATTTTTAAAACTTAGTTTTATTTTACATACAGGGTCTATGTAGCCTTGGCTGACCTATAGACTATGTAGATCAGAACTCAGAGATCCACCTGCCTCTAACTCCCCTAAATGCTGGGATTAAAGGTGTGTATACCACCTGGCTGGTTGAGGTGGTCAGAGGAGTCAAATATCTCCTTCCATTACAGGATCCAGGGGAACTGAACTGCGGTCTAAGGTTTGGCAGTAGTGCCTTTACCCTTAGGCCAATCTCACCAGCTCATGTTTTTGGAGACACACAGCTCAGGCTGATCTATGAGACTGAAGACCTTGAACTCCTGATCCTCCTGCTTCCACCTCCCAAGTGCTGGCATTAGAGGCATATGCTACTTTACCCTGATCAATGGCATGTCTGTAATACGTGAAGTATTTTATAATATGTTTCTATTTGGGCCTATCAGATATGGAAAGAAGCAAGGTACAAAGCCTTAAATTGTTAGGAAGCTCATTCCTGACCCTAAGTTATCAGACTTGTGGAAGCAATCCTATGGTTACTGCTCTGAGCACTCAAGACTGTAGGGCTGGAGACCGAGCTCCGTGGTAGAGTGCTGACTTAGAATCCACTAAAGAGACTGGAACATGGTGGCAGCACAGGAGAAATTTAAGAGCCCCTGGGAATACTGGCTTGATTTTTCATTTAGCCACAAGATGTAATTTTCAGTCATATGGCAAGCTGTTTTAAAGGAAATCACCAAGCAATAGAGAATTTAAATTTCATATTCAGTGTAAGTTCTCATTGTTTCAGCTCTTCCATAAAGCCTCTGGTTGTTCTTCAGTTGCTTCTGGCACTTATACTGGATACAGAGCCCCTCAATCCACCTTCATCTTGGAATTTACCCAGTTTGACTGAGGTACTACTACTTCCTGGGGACCAGTCTAAGTCTCACATTCTATCTCCAAACCAGGCATATTTTTTAAAGCCTTTGTTTACTAAGGAGAGTAGAATGCATGTGGAGGTCAGAGGTCAACCTGAGTGGGTCAGTTCTCTCACCATGTGTGTTCTCAGGATTGGACTCAGGCCACCAGGCACTACCAGCTGAGCCATCTGGCTACATCTGGGTATACAGTCTGTTCTGGCTAAGGAAATGCTCACCAACCACAGACTCCAGCAGCCAGATTCTTTGTCTAGACTTAGATCCTGACTTACTTGTTCCCTTGTATTTCGCCATAGGCTGGGTAAGTTTTAAACAGTCCAAACTATTGAGACAGGGTTTCTCTGAATAGCCCTGGCTGTCCTGGAACTTACTCTGTAGACCAGGCTGGCCTCGAATTCAGAAATCCACCTACCTCTGCCTCCTAAGTGCTGGGATTAAAGGCGTGTGCCACCACTGCCCGGCCCAAACTCCAATCTTTTTTTTTTTTTTTTTTTTGTTTTTCAAGACAGGGTTTCTCTGTGTAGCCCTGGCTGTCCTGGAACTCACTTTGTAGACCAGGCTGGCCTTGAACTCAGAAATCCTCCTGCCTCTGCCTCCCAAGTGCTGGGATTAAAGGCGGGTGCCACCACCACCCGGCCCAAACTCCAATCTTAATTATGTTACTTTTTACATACTGGGAGGTTAAAGCCGTGGTGCCACACCTACTTTGTAAAGCACTCTTCATTAAGCTGTGTCCCAACTGAACTGCTGAGTAGTCCTGTCCAACCCCAACCCCCATGGGGTCTTACTATTTAGCTCTGGCTGTCCTAGAATGCACTGTCCACCAGCCTCTGCCTCCCAAATGCTAGGATCAGAGGCGTGTGTACCATTGTGCCCTGCTCTTGAACTTTGAGACTCGATCCTAAGGTAGCAGTTCTCAACCGTACACTGCAGCCCTTTAATACGGTCCCTTAAGTTGTGGTGATCCCCAACCATAAAAGTATTTTCATTGTTACTTCAGAACTGTAATTTTGCTAGTTATGAAACATAATGTAAATATCTGATATGTGACCCCTGTGAGAGGATCGACTGACGCCCCCACCAAAAAGGTTTACTACCCTCAGGTTAAGGGCCACTGCAGTAAAGGGGCGTGTTGGTACCTTGATGAGAGTGTTGCCATGAACAGCCATGAACGTGTCATCTTCCTCCCCAAGTGTGCTAAGTAGCTTGGATGACAGGTCTGAAGCACAAAGCCCACCCTAATCATCTTCCTCCTATCTTCAACATTCTCTGAAGAGCCCTTTGGAGTCCCATTATATAAGAAGCATTATTTTTCTAGATGGGGAAACTTAGTTAAAATCTGGTTATTTGCTCCAACTTAATAACTATACTTAAGACTAAGTAAACTCTTTGTACACACACTTTTCAAACATCCTTTCTTTATTGAAAGACCTGAACACAAAGGCAAGCTGGGACTGCAGAAAGAAGGCAGGAACATTCCTCAGACTCTGCTCTGACTCCTAGAGTATCAGGGAAGGAGGAAAAGGAGATACAGGGTGATTGCCCTGCTCACTCCACTCGGGCTCCACGCTGGCCAACAAGGCGGGAGCAGGCTGCTCACTCCACGTCTGCCCGGCACACTCGGGCTTCAGGCCTCCAGGAGCTTCCCTAGGAATCGGAGGTTTAGGATCTTGATCTGCTGGTCCTCCAGGTCCATGCGGATGATGCCGTCCTCACCATCAATACTCAGGAGGACCCCGGTAGCCTCTCGGTCCTCACCCAGAATCACTTTCACCTGGAGGCAATAGTCAGTGTCAGGCCAGCAGCAGCCTGTCATTCCCTCCTATGTCCTCCCAAAGGCCCCATCTCTACCTTGTTGTTCTTGGTGGGGGTGATGGGCTCCAGATGTTCACTGGAAATGCTGACCACCTTCTCACTGTCTTTCAGGTACACGGAGCACATGCCTCCCTGCAGAAGGACGGATAGCCTGCTCAGCCTGCCTGCTCTCAATGCAACTTAGAGCCCACCCTCCGGACGCCACAGGCTGTGCTGGGTGCGGGCTGTGGTATGAGGCATCAGGGTGAACAGGTAAGGTGACTAAGGAAATCAGCAAAATGTAACTACATCATGTCAGAAGAGAGCAAGGCCCTGTGGCATATGCCTTAATTGCAGTACTCAGAGACCGGGCACAGGCAAGAGGATCTCTGGATTCCAAGCCAGTCGGCCTGATCTATAGATCTTTTTTTTTTCTTTGTTTTCTGGGTTTTTTTGGTTGGTTGGTTACCTTTTTTTTTAAAGATTTACTTATTTATTTTATGTATATATGAGTACACTGCAGCTGTCTTCAGACACACCAGAAGAGGGCATCGGATTTCATTACAAATGGTTGTGAGCCACTGTGTGGTTGCTGGGAGTTGAACTCAGGACCTCTGGTAGAGCAGTCAGTGCTCTGAACCACTGAGCCATCTCTCCAGCCCCGGTTGACTACCTTTTGGGGGTTTTGTTTTTTGTTTTGTTTTTTTTGAGACAGGGTTTCTCTGTCTCTGCCTCCCAAGTGCTGGGATTAAAGGTGTGCACCACCACACCTGGCTGGTCTATATATCACATGGTTAGCTGCAATAACATAGCTAGATCAAGAGAGAAAATCCCTGCCGGGCAGTGGTGGCTCATGCCTTTAATCCCAGTACTTGGGAGGCAGAGGCAGGTGGATTTCTGAGTTCGAGGCCAGCCTGGTCTACAGAATGAGTTCCAGGACAGCCAGGGCTACACAGAGAAACCCTGTCTCAAAAAACCGAGAGAGAGAGAGAGAGAGACAGACAGAGACACAGAGAGAGAGAGAGAGAGATCCCAAAGTAGCCTCATCTCTCCACCTGTTGACCCTCCAGAGCCCTTGTCTCACATCAGCCCTGACCCCAGCCAAGCTCACCTGATCAGTCACCACCCTCTTGCTGTGAACTCAGCCACAGTCCCCTGCCCCTCCTCCCTTCTTCACTGCCGGCTTCCGCTGACACTGGTGTTGCTATCTACCCATGCAACATGGAAAAGCAGACCCACAGCACGGCTCCTCAGTGCCCTCTGCAGTTACGCTGCCCAGTGTGCTCTGTGATCTAGTCCAGCCTCTCTCCCAGCCTCATTGCTCACCCTTCCTCCCCCTGGGTTTCCCCCCACTCCCCCTGAGACAGGGTTCTCTGTGTAGCCTTGGCTGTCCTAGAACTTACTCTGTAGACCAGGCAAGAGGGTGGCCTGAAGGGAAAATAAGAGTAATTCCAGAGCTGGAGGATCAAGAGATCTGCCTGCCTCTGCCTCCCAAGTGCTGCTTTAAGGCGTGCAGCATTATCCTCCAGCTCTGGACTTTCTCTTATTTCCCCTTCAGGCCTCAGCTTCAATGTCTCCTCCAGAAATTCCTTCCTCTCTAATTCCCCAAAGTTGGGTATGGTGCCCACTCAGTTCACTCTATTCCCCAAGCCTTCTGGGCGTCTCATCCCAATTCTGCGCACTTTGGGCACATATCTCTCATAATGCAAGGTGAGGTCCAGAAGGGTGGGCCTAGAACTGCACCCATCCATGGTGTTTGATCAATTCAATCAGAACATCTACAGAGGGTTAGCAAGGTTTAAAGCCTTCATATAGAAAGTTGGGCTCCTAAGGAAAAAATGTAGGTGCTTTCCCCCTCAAAGTTAATCAAATACACTGAGACTTTGTTACCCAAGCTAGGATAGACACTCAACTTTTAGGCAGCAGGCTGGAACAGCTCAGACCCCCTAAGACACAAGCTGAGACAACAGCTGCTTCCTGAAGGCTGAGACAAGATTGGGGTAGCATGTGCAAAGGCTGGGGACTCAGTGAGCCAGTGGGCCTCAGCACACTACTAAGTCCATCATCCCAAACTGTGACACAAAGTCACCACACTCACAAACCTGAGCTGTGAGCACATAAGGCTCAACTCCCCATCCCCTGGATTCAGACACCCCAGCCTTCACATTTGTTCATCCATTACAGCTTACCATACATTATAGTTGTAAAGTTAAATCTAAAACTATAAACAGTAAGTTGGGGATATAGCTCAGTGGTAGGCACTAGCCTAGCACATGAGGCCTAGGGTTCCATCCACAGTAACACAGATAAAAATAAGTAACTACAAAGGTTGGGGTGTGTGTGTGTGGGGAGGACACATGTCCACCTCCTAGGACCGCACTCACCGTGACACTGCGGATGACGCCTGTCTGCCCCACTATTTGTGTGTCCACATAGGTGTCTCGAACCTTCACCTGGATATCAGTGGTCACCCAATCGCTGGAGTTCTGCTCAATGCCTGAGCCCGGTGTGTGGGGATTGTAGCCTCCAGGAGAAGGAGCTCCAGGGGTCATTGGACTGTAACCAACAGGACTGGGGCTGGGACTTGCCTGAAGGAAGATAGGAATGAGTGTCTGGAGCAGTCGCTGGGCCTGGCCAACCCAACCAGGGCCCACCCAAGTTCACAGCCTTCTCAGACACAGCATACCTGATAGGCCATGGGTGACGGTGTCGGGTGGTAGCTGGCTGGGGAATGGGTGTTCTGATAGCCTGCTGGACTTGGTGCCACTTGGTGGTAGCTCTGGGGGCTGGGGCTGGGCTGGTAAGACCCCTGTGGAGAGGGAGCAGCGTAGGGGGAGAACTGGTCTGTGTTGTACCTGTAGACAGAAGAGAAGGGTGTTATTCTTGGCAGGAAGGGTCAGGAGGTGGGGCGATGGGTAGCTGCGTGCAGGGCTTTTCGGGCTCAGCCCTGATGGACTCACATGGCTGGCGTCCCTGGTGTCTGCGGGTTGTACTGTGGATTGACCTGGGGGGATGATGGGTCTGGGTAGCCGGGTGTTTGGGGATTCGGGGTTCCCCCATATGCTTGTGGGGATGGGGTGGGTTCGTCGTCAAAGGCATACTCGTATTCCTCCTCAGCCCTGGTGGGGACAGAAGTCTTTTGAGAATGATGGGTGGTAACAAGTCTGACGAAGCTTGTAGAACAGCACTACAAAGCGGACCCTCAGCTGAAGCAACTTCTCTCTGACTGAAGACGTCCCAGCAAAGGCTTTCCTGACACTAAAGTCATTCCACAGTTGAGTCGACGGTGCAGAGGTACAAGATCACATACTCGGCAATGTCTCCAAGCACAGAGTATGTATGTTGAGGCCGGTGATTAGGACAGGACTGCATTCCCAGCTATGCCCACGGCAGGCCAGGGACCAGCCTGGGGCACATAACTACTCACACCCTTGCCAACATAGCCCATTCTAGAACTGGCTCTCACCTGGAAGGCGTGTTTGGGTTGTTGGGGTCCCAGGCCCCACTCTGAGCAGGAGTGCGGCTGCCATCATGCAGGGGTGTCTGTGAGCCGTAATGTGGAGTGCGGCTACCTGGATAAAGGAAGGAAGCATGGCCTTCATTCCATCCTATCTGCTGAGCCCTCTGCACCCCACTGCTCCGGCCCTATTATTCTGGACACACTTACCATCCTGCAAAGGTGTCTGAGAGCCATACATAGGTGTTCGGGAGCCAGAGCCATACATGGGTGTCTGAGAGCCATACATGGGAGTCCGTCCGTAGGTGGAGGTCATGCCACCTGGACGCTGGGAGTCACTGTGGAACAGAACAGGACAGGAGAGGTGGTGAGACGCCTAGCACCCTCATGCTGGTCCCCTCCAGGCCAGCCCATCAACCCCACACCGGTTTTCTTCTAAGCCTAGACTTACACCGTGGTGAGCCTCTGGCGGTCCACAGAGATGGTCTGGCAGGTAGAGTGCAGTTCTACTCGGGCCGTGGACTCTGTGGCATCCTTTACCACACCAATGTAGCCTGTAAGGAATGTCAGTCAGAAGTATGGGACTTCCTCCACCACGGCCCCTGCCTCCGCACATGCTGTGGCTTACCTTTGTAGGGTCCCTGGGAGATACGAACAGTCTGGCCTATGAGCTCGTTGTCTCTTCGCCCTCGACCCCTGCTCATGCCACCTGGGCTTCCAAAGCCACCATGCTGACCTGTAGGATGGGAGGATGTTGTGGGAGCCCAGGAGTTGTTTGTCCCTCTTATGCTGTTCCCATAGTCAGGACATCTTCAAATCTCTGTCTACCAGCTTGAGCCACCCATGCTGGGTTAGGAGCCTCCTCCACCTATTCCCTAAACCCCAGCCTTTCTTGACCCTACGCGGGCCACAAGGCAGTCAGGTTGAATAGCTAAGGACCCCCACACTGATCTCTGACCCCATCTCACCTTCAGCACTGGGGTGCATAGGGCTGCTGATCCTGGGACTCATAGGAGTGAAGCCACCAACGGTTAAATTGGTCACATCCCGAGGCTGAGAGAGGGATAAGGAGTAAGGAGCCAGGCAGGATGCCTGCTCCCCACATGACAGAATGACAGGGCTAGGCTCTGTTTGCAGCTGCCCAGCAATCATACCTCCTTCTAGGGACAAAGGCTCCATCCATCTCCTAGGAGAGGAAGTGCTACCCTTCTGCCTCTGTATGCCTATCCATCAAAAGGCCTGGGTCTCCCTTCACCAAGATACACATCTTGACCATGAGTCAGAAATGTAAGTCCCCAAGTCACAGGTAGCTGCCATCTCATCTGCAGGGCATTGGGATCACCTACTGGCTCTGACTTCCTTGTTTTTATTAACTTTTATTTTTGAGACAAGGTCTCATAGCTCAGGCTGGCCTTGCACTTGCTATGTAGTCAAGGATGGATGACCTTAAACTAAGCAGCCTCATGTCTCAGTTCCCAATTGCTAGTCCTGTAAGCGTATGCCACTGCATCTTGCTTCAGATTTCCTTTCTTTAAGATGTATCTATTATTACATGTAAGTACACTGTAGCTGTCTTCAGACACACCAGAAGAGGGCGTCAGATCTCATTATAGATGGTTGTGAGCCACCATGTGGTTGCTGGGATTTGAACTCAGGACCTCTGGAAGAGCAGTCAGTGCTCTTAACCGCTGAGCCATCTCTCCAGCTCCCAGATTTCCTTTCAATACCTAGTTCTGCATAGCTTCCCAGCCAGTCCTGTCCCAGGGCCTGAGTTACAAGTGACTCTGCATTCCCTCATTCTGATCTCTGCTGTAACACACACATGCCCATCCCTCTCTCTGCCTCAATCAGAGTATCCCTGTCACCATCTTTGCATTATACCTTCCCTCTGGGAAGAGGGGCACTCAGGAAAAGAAGTCCTGAAGTGAACGCCTGCCGCCACCTCACACTTTCCCTCGTACCCTTGTCTCAGCTCCAGGAGGGTGGAGACTTCCATCTCCTTTGAAGGTACCCCAGGGTGTCTAGTATCCAGCATGTACCTCACAGACATGAGTGACAAATGACAGGAGGGTAGCTCGAAGTCCCAAAGAAACCTTTCACCTTCCCCAAGAACTTGTCACAAACAACCACTGCCACAGTCCCCACCAAGCCGGTCCTGCCACTCCTGGAGCCTTGACATTCTCACCTTTGAGCCTCCAGCCAACACCAGGTGCCGTGCCTTGCAGACAAACATGCCGCCATTCTCCACCAGCTTCTTGCAATGCAGGAAGGCAAAGCTGCGGTACAGATGGCGGATCTCACCCTCTCGGCCCTGGGCGGGAGAGGAGAGTCACATGCTGGGCAGGGCAGACCCCACCCCTACTCCTGTAGATTCAGCCAGAGAGCAGCAGCGGACACTTACTGAATGGGGGCCATCAATGACCTTGACAATGTCCTTTACATGGATGTTGTTCTGATCTGAGTCCAGAGCCACAGCGAAGCGGTTATCCTTTTTCTGCGTCACGGCCTGGTGCCTGACAGTCACCACCTTCCCGTGCATGTTGAGAACCTTTGGAGGGAGGGGATGCAGAGGATGAGAGGGATGGGTGATGTCAAGTGAGCTATTCCTTCCTGGGGGAGACAACCCTGAGATCCAGAGCCCTACACAGCATCCTGACCATGAGGCAAAGTCAGAGCACCACCCACCAGGCACTAGGTCAGACATAGACATTCTAGATCATTCCAAAAGACCCTATGGGAGATAGGGACGTAGCTCAGTTCGCAGAGTGCTGGCTTAGCATGCATGAAGCTGTGTTTGATTGCCAGCACCATATAAAGTGGCATATATCTATCTCAGCACTTGGGTGGAAGCAGGAGAATGCAGAGTTCAAGGTCATCCTCAGCCACACGGGGGAGGGGAGACACACTTTCGGAGGGGACTCTACCTTCCTGACTGGGCATCAGGGGCATGAGAGGAGGAGACACTGATTACCCACCCTCCTAAGCTCTTCACACACTTCCCTCTGAGAAAAACACAATCACAACTCCTCCCTTACAGTGACCCTGAGAGGACAAGTCCTGAGGCCAGGGTCACACAATACAGAAGCAACATAGCTGACACAGAATCAGAGTCCTAGGTACTACGCTAATGCACACATGGGGACGGGCAGAACTGTGGCAACTGTAGCACTCCGTCTTTGCAAAACACCAAATACTGGAGCATACAATCAACTTCACAGCCAAAGAGCTAGATCTTCACCTAACTAGGTGTGAAAATTGAGGCAGACAGAAAAATGACAGGCCACTTGCCAACATTACAGAGACAGGCTTCAGGGACCCTTACCAGGCCTGCACCTCAGCAGCTTGTGGGCCTGGTCACCATATTGCTCTACTACCCCCGGGGATATGGGGCTCTTGGGATAGCAGCGGAACTTAAAACACACCTGGAAGGTTTCTCGCTCTAGCCTCACGATGACACCCACTGTACGGGGATCCAGCTGTACCAGCTCACCCCACTCATGCTGGCCCCCAACATCCACGCCTGAGGCTGTCTCTGAGCAGAGCTGCAGGTCCCGGGGAAGCACTTTCAACTGTGGAGAGGCCGTGGAAGGAGTGAGTCAGGCTCCAGTGAATTACCTACCAGAGTCTCCGCTCGGTACCCAATGCCTCCTCCATGCTCTTCCAGGCACTTACCTCATGCATGGTGAGGTCCGAGAAAAGAATAACAAAGTTCTCTTCCACCCGCACAATGAGACCTGTGTCACCCTCAAATCGGCCAGCAATCACTTTTACATGGTCCCCCATCTTGAAGTACTTCCGAAGTTCCTGAGCTGGGAACTCAAGCATGTCCTGGGAGATTTGGCCATGGGAACAGTAAGTACTCAAGAAAGCCACAATCACCTGCCCACTTTGCATCACCTCAATCTCAGGAGAGACATTGGTAGACCAACCGCAGCTTTCCCACCACCCGGAGGCCACCTGAGACACTCCTCAGGCGGCTGCCCCAAGCAGGTAGACCCCAAACATGTTCAACCCATGAACCATATGCACATGCCCAAACCCACAGACAGCTTGTCCTCAAATACATGGACCTCTCTTGGAATAGTCTTTTGATGCCATTCCCAAGCCCAAGAAACTGAATACTGGCACCAATAACTCATCATACATACATATATACATACATGCATACATACACATGTGCATACACACGCACACGCAGCTCTGTGACTGAAGGCAGGCTCTGACCTCAGGTTACTCCACAGTCAACCCCTCAACCCAACGAGACCCAGACATGCTGCTCCCCAGAAACAACAAAAGAAAAACCATGTCATTATGTCATGACAGACTCTAAGACAGTCACTCAATACCATGTCAGGTATGATGGTTGGATATGCTTGGCCTAGTATGTGGCTCCATTAGGAGGTGTGGCCTTGTTGGAGTAGGTGTGTCACTGTGGGGGTGGCCTTTAAGACCCTTGTCTTAGCTGCCTGGGAGCCAGTCTTCTCCTAACAGCCTTCATATGAAGATAATGAACTGAACCTTTGAACCTGTAAGCCAGCCCCAATTAAATGTCATGATGTCTGTTTACAACAAGAAAACTCTAAGACATCAGGAAACATCCCATAACAGGGATCTATTGGTCACAAGCCAATCATTCCAGCTAATAGAGATGATAAGGCAAAGGACCACAAATCAAGGATAGCCTGAGTAATTTAGCAAATTCCTGACTCAAAAGTCAAAAGAACCAGTGAGATGGCTCAGCTTTTTGCCAAAGCTGACAACCTGAGCTCTAACTCTGCCCCTTCTTCCTCATATACATATATAGGAATTTAAAATAAAAAATCTGTAAGTAAAAGGAGACTGGGCATAGTGCCAAATGTCTTTAATCATAAACACGTGGAATGCAGAAGCAAGTGGATCTCTATGAATTTAAAGCCAGCTTGATCTACATAGTGGGTTCCAGTTCAGCCAGTACTACACAGGGAGACCCTGACTCCAAAAAAAAAAAAAAAAGAAGAGAGAGAGGGCAAAGGAGACCAGCAAAATGGTTCAGTGGTAAAGAACTTAGGCCAAGTCTGTTAGCATGAGCTCAATCCTGAGTAAAGATTGGCGAAGGAGGGAAGAGACGCTGACCTCCATGTGTGTGTACTGTGGTATGTATACATGCAAAATAAGTCAATGTAAAAAGAAAAGGGTGTGGGGGACAAAGAATATGACTGAGTGGTAGAAGCCACCAGTGAGGGACTGGAGCCTGGCTCAGTGGTGAAGCACCTGCCTGGATGACAGTAGTGAGGGGTTGGTGGTGTGGCTCAGTGGTGGAGCATCTGCTTGAATGACACCAGTGAGGGGCTGGGGGGCTAGGGTGAGGCTAAGGGATAGGGCACTTATCTAGCAGTCACAAAATCCTGCGTTCCATCCTCTGAGTACTACACATATGCACCAAAGAAGACGGGTGAAGGAGGTGTCCCTTGGATGCATTCTCCCTCTCCTTTAAACACCCACACATAGGTGTGTCACTATCACATTGTCTTCCTCATACACAGGACAGAGCCCAGGCATGACCCACAAAGTCCCCGACAGACAGGCAGAATCAGGCCTGAGACTTCAACCAAACACCTGCTTCCCTAATTACAGAAAGTAGGCCTAAATACTCTCAACAGACCCATTAGCACAAGGAGTCCTCACTAAGGACTGAAAGCACTGCCTGGACATCTCACACACGACCTGCCATGCCTGCCCAACCGTGGACGGCCCTGGGCATCACCTTGAGGTCCTCGTGCTTCGGCATAATGGTGATCTTGTTGCCATCCACGCTGAGGACCTTGCCCTGTAGGTTGATGAGCTCACCCTCGCACACCTCCACATTGTCCCCAGGTTGGAAATTGTGCTCCCGCTCCTTCCCTGTGGGAACAGTGCAGGGTTGGCTGCGCATTCACTTCCAGAGCCACATTCCTCCTCAGCCAGGTGTGAGGCCAGGACTAGATACCTGTGCTTTCAGTCACAACCTCCAGGTCGATGCCCTCAGGCTGATCTTCAAACTTTTCCAGCTCTGACAGGGTGGGCTTCACACCTTCTGTAATCTGAGATCCAGGGTGAGGGGAGGAGGTGGACAGAGGTCAGTGTCACCATGCCATGGTCAGAACCACTGCCCAGGACAAACCACTGGAGACCAGAGCTCCAGGAGGAACAAAAGCGGCACCACCCCATGAGCACTGCCCACCAAGCCTTACCACAGCAGACATGGCAAAGCTCTTGAACAGGAAGCCCTTTCGGCTGTAGCGGTTCCCCTCAAAGATGAGGAAGTCACCATCAGAGGCAACATCACCCCCCAAGGACCTGGGATTCAGAGAGAGAACAGAAGATGGTGAGGATGTGTGTGATCCTTTTCCTGGATGGAAAAGGGCTCAGGACCCTTCAGCATACAACCTTGGTAGCTCAAATGACTTCTTGCACCCAAAGGCAAGCTAAATGAAGGGACTCCCTGCCTTACTGGGTCACTGGAACTGGCATGTCAGATCCATCAGAGCAGGCCTTCAGGACCAGCTGCTATCCCTATTCTCAGTGGACAGTGCTGGGCATTCGGCAGACTCTCAGAAACACAGATAACAAGCGTTATTCTTGGAGGGCAGGGGCAAGACTCCCTGCATGTTCATAGCTATTCAAATGCCCCCAAGCCCTGACATCAGAAGTAGGACATCATTATCCAGGGAAGGTGATCTCAAGACGGCTCAGAGCAAGGCTGATAGT
This sequence comes from Tokudaia tokunoshimensis, assembly GCA_036184795.1. Taxonomy (NCBI): domain Eukaryota; kingdom Metazoa; phylum Chordata; class Mammalia; order Rodentia; family Muridae; genus Tokudaia; species Tokudaia tokunoshimensis. The sequence goes on along the minus strand of BTHU01000001.1, from coordinate 11,100,898 downwards.
TGTGATCCAGGCAGGTAGGAGTCAGTCCTGTGTCTTAACTGCACTTCCAACCTGTCAGGGTCCCTCACCCTGAATATGGGTTACAAGCACTTAGTTTAAGCTCCCAGTATGGAAAGATGGTAGCCGCTATAAGGAAACATTCGATGACTGTTCCCTCAGCCATCTTTGCCACATGGTGAGTCTGGGCAAGTGAGCTCTACTGGGCACATGGAGCACCACCCCCCCGCCCCTCCAGCATGGTCTAGTGGTGGAACATGTGGACAACACGCCCAATGTCCTAAGTTCCATCCTAGCACCAAACCAAAACCTGCCTGACCTCACACACAGCAGGTTCCAGAACAGGACGAGAGAAAACCATGTCCCTTCTCTCTTTTGCCTGTCACCAGTAACAACCTCAGTCAGTCCTAGATGTTCTCACCAGAGGATTTTCTAAATCAACCTGGAAGATATCAAGACTCACAAGGACAAGAGAAAAAACTATAAAGCTGGGACTTCTGCTCTAACCAGACATAGACATAAAAAAGTCAGACAGACAGACACACACACAGAGTCAATTACTATAACTCTGGCAGACTGGGGTAGTTCTTCATTAATAGCAACATGCAAGAGGTTGGGATATGGCTCAGTGGTAGTGTGTTTACTTAGCATGAACAAGACCCTGCAATTCAATCAATACTAAAAGAAAGAAAAGTAGAAAAATCTTCACCAGAGGAAACTGAGGTCCCAACCCAGAACGTGCTTGCCTGAGGCTAGACTGCCCATCTAAGCGTTCACACAGTGCTCCTAAGGGGGAAGTGCCTGAAGAGAGTACCACAAGCACACTGGACCATACAACCAAGAGCCAAGCCTGGTCCCCAGGTGTGCTCACCTGATCTTCTCAGCATCAAAAAGCCTCTGTGGAGGCCGCTTGAACTTCTTCTTGGCAAACCAGTCTTTCTGTGGAAGACAAGGGACATATGTGGGAGAGTGAGGGAGGAGGGGGTGGCCACCAGCAAGGCCACAGTGTTCCCCCAGCAGACAGACACTAGCTCAAAGTACCAGGCTCATGCGGGCCTTGATGCGGTCATAGTCGATGCGCGGAATCATCTTCAGGGAGATGGTGTTCTGGCTGGGCTCGACGTAGTCCACCTGGAGGGAAGCAGCAGGTCAGCGGGCCCAGTCGAACTGCACTGACCTTAGCAACCTGAAGGCAAGTACCAGAGGGCCAGCAAAGAAGAAAGAAGAAATATGCTTGCTCACAACTCCCAGAAGCCTCTCTGCCCTACCCAACACTTCTTTGCACTGGAAATGAACATATACTGTCCCAACCTGGATATCTGAAAGTTCCCACAAACACTGGACCACAGCTTAATGACTGCTTTCTCCAAACTGCTCCCATTGCCATATCCACCTGAATCAGGATTATAGGCGTGAACCATGCCTGGCTTTACGCAGGGCTGAAGATTTAAGCCAGGGCATCCTACAGGCCAGGCAAGCACTTTACCAACTGAGCTACAATCCCAACCCTTTTCATTCCCATCTCCTCCCCTAGTCCAGGGGATTAAATCACAGTCTCATGTACTCACATCAGGCAACTATCATCAGTTTAGAGACCCTGGCAGTCATTCTCAATTCCTTCATTTTTACATACCTATAAATCCTCTCAACTGTAAATTTTAAGAGTCCAACCTTCCGTCCTGGGGGTGGGAGGGGTTCCACAGTACAGCATTTGCCTAGACTCTACCAGTGACCAGCTTGGGGTACGGTTCAGTGGAAGAACACTTGTCAAGAATGTTTAAGGCCCTAGGTTCACTAGCCATTGCATAAGAAAATTTAAAAGTTGGATTGCATTCCATAGAACCTTCCCCATTTCCGTCCACTGAAATCAAAGGTTTATAAGCCTTTAACCTCAGCAATCCAGAGGCAGAGGCAGGTGAATCTCTATGAATGTGGGGCCAGCATACTCTACACAGTAAGTTCCGGTCCAGCCAGAGCTGCAAAGTAAGACACTATCTCATCCAAACAAACAAACAAAAAGGACCTACAATGAACCTTCCTTCGCTTCCTGCTTTAGCCATCTTTTTTGTTTTTATCTTATGCATGGGTTTGGGGGTGGGGGTGGTCTGTGAGTATCATGTTGTACCTTGTTCCCTCAGAGGAACAGAGAAAGCATTAGATCCCTGGGGACTGGAGTTTCAGAAGGTTGTGAGCCACCATGTGATTCTGGGACTCAAACCTAGACCCTCTAGAAGCATAACCAATGCTCTTATGCATTACGCCATCTCTCCAGCCATCATTCAGGGATCTTACCTCCCACACACTCCATGTGGCTCATCATCAGTCCCTTCCTTGGCCTTCTCAACTTGCCTTAGAGTATCCTAGGAACAACCATCCACCTCCTGTGTCCTCAGAGCTACACCCTTGCCTGCGTCCCTGCCCTGAGGGAGGCTCTGCTCTTGGCTCTTGGAAAGGCAGTGGAAAGGAAGAAGTGCAGTGTATATGAACATCGCCCACTCGGCTGCTCCATCGCCTCCCACCTGAGCAATGTCATCTTTGTAGATGCCTCGCTTGAGGCGGACCCAGGACTTCGGTTTCAGGTTGGCCACCTCCTTCACCACCTTGAGTACATCCGTCATCTCCTTAATAGGCACCATCTGCTGGTTCCAGTAGCCAAGCCGCAAGTTGCCCACACCCTCAATGGCCTGCTTCACATGGGTCTGTTTGTAAGCCTCCACGTAGATGTAGCCCTTCACGTGCTCCGGGGCAACCACTGACTTAATCTGCAGGGGCTGGAGACAAAGGTGAGACAGGGAAATGAGGAAACAGTTTGTAAAGTCAGGATGCTACTCTTAGCTCTCCCCAGGAGGTGAGTTCACAGAAGTATACTGCCAAGTATGCACACTGGCATAATGGAAGCTTCCAAATGACTCGAGTTTTGTTCTAAGCTGGTCTTGAATTCTTGTTCCTCCTGTGTCCACCTGCTCAATGCTCAGATTACAGGAACGCATTAGCATGCCCAGCTAAGGCATGCTAAGGGACTGGTTCAGTTATAGCTTAAGTATACTGCAAAGAACACAGTGTAACCACTAAAAGTATACCTCAGTCACAGAGTGGGAATTGGAGAACGACTGCTAGTGGTATTAGTTTTCTTCTCTTTTAAGGTTTTTGAAGACAGGGTTTCTCTGTATCGCCCTGGCTGTCCTGGCACTCAGCCTCAAACTCAGAGATCCACCTGCCTTCCTCCCAAGTGCTGGACTAAAGGTGAGCACCACTATGACCTGCTTAGTGGGATTAGTTTTCATAACATGTTCTAGAATTACAGCACACTGATGACATAGAGACATAAACTTGAACACTAAAACATGCTGGGCTTTACATTAAAAGAGAGAATTCACATACTTACAACCCTAGTAGACTGAGACAAGAGTATTATTATGAGTTCAGAGCCAGCCTGAACTAAAAAAGGGAGACATTGTCTTTAAACGGTTTTAATTTGGCACTTGCTTCTGTTAGCCTGTGCATATGTGCGTGCTCACATACATATGTGTAACCACTGGAATCGGAGGTCATCCTCCTGTGTGCAGCCTACCTTATTCCTTATGACAGGGTCTCTCAATTGGCCTGCAGCTCACTGACTTGACTAAACTGGCCAGAGAGCCCCAGGGATCCACCTACCTTGCACTAGAGTCACAAGCACGCACTACCGTCCCCAGCTTTTGTACGCGGTTACTAAAGATTGAACTCAGGTCTTAATTTCTGCACAGTAAGCATTTTATCAACTGAGTTATCTCCCTAAACCCTGACTGTGTTTTAAGATAGGGTTCATAGCCCAGGCTGGCCTAGAAACTGGATGCTCCTAACTTCCTTTTTCTCCTGTCTCTATCTCCCAAATGCTGAGATTACAGATCTATATCTATCGTCATCACTATATTTGGTCTTATGCAGTGCTGAAGACCAAGCCCAGGACCTCATGCTCGGCAAGGACATTACCTACTGAGTCACGTCTCCAATCCTTGTTTTTTGAGACAGTTTTTTGTATAGCCCAAGTTGGTCTTGAACTCTTGAGCCTCCTGCTGTAATCTCCCAAGTGCTAATATGTTGGGTATGGGCTACCATATCTGGCTAAAAGACTTTTTTGTCTGTTTTTAAGATTATTTTTATGTGCTGGAGAGATGGCTCAGCGGTAAAGAGCACCAACTGCTCTTCCAGAGGTCCTGAGTTCAATTCCCAGCAACCACACAGGGGCTCACAACCACCTGTAATGGGATCTGATGCCCTCTTCTGATGTGTCTGGAGACAGCTACAGCGTACCCACATACATGAAATAGTAAATAAAATCTTATTATATGTATATTTTTATGTACATATAATTATGATTATAAAAATATATTTTATGATTATTTATGTATACATATATATCTGTGTATATGCCTGAGATCAAAGGGATCAGATCTCAGGGAGCTGTAGTTACAGGTAGTTGTATAATTGTGAGTTGCCTGATGTAGGGGCTGGGAATCAACTCCAGTCATCTGTAAGAATATGCATCCCTAACAACTGAGCCATCTCTCTACCCCATGTTTTAATTTATTTACACACACACCCCTAGAGACACGGTCAGTAAGAACATTTGCTTAGCAAGCCTAAGGACCAGTATTTGAATCCTTAGCATACGTGCAAAAAGCCAGAGGGTATGGAGACAAAGAATGAGATGGGAGATCTCTGGGGTTTGCCAGTCAGCACAGCCAAAAAAAAAAAAAAACAACTCCAGGTTCAGTGAGACCCATCTCAAGAGAGTAAGGCAGTCACCAACAGGAAGATACATGATATTCTAGCTTCTTCATGAATGCACAGATGTGTGCACCCATACAACAGGTGCATACATCACACAATACTCCTAAGTACTCCATATGTATATACATATACTCCAAAACAAGGACTGGAGAGATGGCTCAGCCATTAAAAGCTAGTACTCATAACTGAAAGGGCAAGAGTTCAGTTCCCATCATCAGTCAGCCGTTTCTCCAGCTAAAAACAAACACCACCACCAAGAACCAAGTCCCAGAAGGCAGAGCACCTGAGTCCAGCAGTGGTCTTTTCTTTGCTCTAGTTTATCTGCTCACTCGCTCACTGCACAGCTCTGCTTGCCCAAGGGCACCTAGTGTCTGCAATATCCTTCCACCCAGGCCTAGCCCTGTTCCTCACCCACGCCCAGTCCACTACTCAACTTACTGTGTCTGTGAACTGGTAAGCGATGAATTTTCGCATCAAGGAAATTGCTGTGGCTCGTTCCTCCCCAATCTGGAAAGAGAGAGGGGTTTTGGAGAGCTGACAGGGAGGGAGCAGGACACAGGAAAACTGGCAGGAGACGGGAGAAGCAAGGGAAGGTGAAGGGAGGAAGGTGAAGTAGGAGAGAGATGGATTGCAAAAAAAAGGCACTGAAGGACATGAGAAAGGGGATAAAGGGGCAAAAGTGGGTAAGAGAACGAGAGAGACGGGCAGCTACAAAAAGACCAAGAGACTAGCTGTCCAAGAAGACCCAGAGAGACATATGGTCTCTTCACATGCAGTCTGAGATCAGAACACATACCTTACACTTGACAGTCCAGAGGTTGGGGTCCCTACGTAGCACAGGATAAGAAAGACAAGGACGTTTGTTACCAGAACGTCTCCTCAGTAAGTCATGGTCTACACCACCATCTATCTTCCCTTCTGGCCCAGAAAGCGCATCTCATGAACCGCACACGGTCAGGAGTCTTGGCCCCGCATGGGGTTCCCACCCTGATGTCTAGTCTCCTGTTCTCTTACTTGACTCCCGGGAGCAGCTGCTGCTGGGTGATGTCATCAGAGAGCTCATCAGACCCTCCATACACCCTAGAGAAAGGAGAGCATTGAGAAGAAGGCAAGTTCCAGCAGACCCCTGCTTCCCACACAGGGACCACCCGCACCCGCCAGACACTTACGTCTCTCCCACAGATGACTTGGCATATTTCTTCATGTAATACTCCCCCAGTTCTTCTTCTCTCTGGTCCCTGGGGTATGAGGGGAAAGCAGACATGAAAGAAAGTCAGCCTGTCCCTATCTGTCCAGGGAAGTTGGGTCCCACCAGGTCCCCGCGCTTGCTCACCTCCAGAGATTTTGCAGACGACGAGCCCCAGAGCGGTCTTCATCCAGCACGACGTTATCAATGTTGGAGGCTGGAAACAGAGTCACAGGGGGAGTCAGGCTGGGAGCGGGCTGGAGGAGACCAGGGGCCACACCTGACTAAAGATACCCCATCCTTCCCCCATCCTCTGTCCTACTCAGCCTCTTGCTTCTTGTCCCGTGTGCTCAGGGATAGGTCCAGTTGCTGGGGGGCATCCAGCAGTTCTCCATCTCACAGTTGCCAACTAAACATACCCTGAGCTCCCCTACCCACATTTCTAGATACACTACATTTAGACCTATGGACACAGAAATGTATACCTTTCCTAGGTCAGCGACCCAAGACTGCCTAACCCTGCACCCCATGTGAATCTGAGCCCCAGGGCCACACAGGGTATGGGAGGAGCCACAGACCACACTTTCCCAGTTCTTACCTTCAATCTCTTCTACTCGGAGGAAGAGGAGAAGGTGGTGGTGGTGGTGGTGGTGGTGGTGGTGGTGGTGGTGGTGGTGTGCAGGGTAGACAAAGTATGAGCCAAATTATAGCAGCGAAATCAACCAATGGGGTGGGGCAGAGGGAGGGACACAGGAAGGTCGAAAACCAAAAGTAAAGGCCAGGCACCAGGTGGGTGGGGAGAAGCCGAAATGTATGAGGCGCACAGAACGGAAAAATAACAGGCAAGGGGGCACTGGCCCAGCAAGTGGGGGGAATCGGGGTCAGAGCCCACCCACCCTACACCTCACAAAAGGGATACCCAGAATCCTTTACCTACAAACCATCCACCCCACAGCTCCCGCCCCCCACTCATGGGCCTAAAAGGAAAAGGGTTGGGGGGAAGCTGTCTCTCGGGCAAGGACAGAAAGAAGCAAGGTGAAGAGAGTGAGGACTGGGGTGGTTGCAGGGTATGGGGTAGGGGGAAGGGCTTAAAAGAAAGACACCCTCTCCCAGGCACGATCCACCACCAAAGTGGTCTTGCAGGCAGGTCCCACACACACCTTTCTCCAGGATATCTTCAGCTCCATCCTCCCACTGGTCTTCATCTTCATACTCATCATCTACATCTGAATGGGAAAGTCAATGGGATCAGCAGAGAGGAAAGGTGACCTCAGAATGACAGCTCCAAGAGAATGAAACACCTCTAGGAGACAAGACCCAGAAATCCATAGACCTGGACACAGACTCAGAAAGGTCCAACGTTCTTTGCCCAAGGTCATACCACACACTGGTATAGTGGGGCAGGGGAATGTGTAATGTGGGTCTACCTACCTCTAAAGGCCATCTCCCACAACCCACCACATATATCCCTTCTAAAAAATTAAAACCAAAGCTGGCATGGAGGCAAACACCTGTATCCCAGCATTCTGAGTCAGGTCCCATGAAATAGGCTAGCCATCCCAGCTACTTGAGAGGCTAGCAAGAAAACTGCAAGATCAAGGCCAGTCTAAGCAGTTTAGCAAGACCTTGTCTCAGAATAAAATGTAAAAAAGAGGACTGGGGGGAATGACTCTGTGGTATAACATCTGCCTAGAATTCACCAGTTAGGCGTCAGAGATGTGGCACAGTTGATCCCCACACTTCTTTTCTTTTTTGTTGACATGCATCCAATTCATGAATGTGGAGATTAAAGGTGTGTGCCATCACTGCCAGGTCAATACACAGTACGTACACAGCACGTACGTACACACACACACACACACACACACCCGGAACCACAGACTGTCTCATGCACTCTTTAAACTTGCTCAATACTTCCTGACCTGTGACATACCAGCCTCATCTAAAATGAAGCCCCCATGGCGTGGTTTCTTGGGGGGCCGGTCATCATCTTCCTCCTCTTCCTCCTCATCATATTCTTCCTCTTCCTCCTCCTCTTCTTCCTCCTGCTCCTCCTCTTTTTCACTGCCTGCAGCACTTCGTCGGTCTTCCTCTACCTAGAGGGATCAAATAGAGTTGAGGCACCAGGATTCTACTATCCCCAAATCCAGAAAACATGGTGTCTCTATCTCCCCCTCTGCTTCCCTGTCTCACACACATATCCACAAAGTCCTCAAAGTCTCACCCTGACCATGCCCCTGATTACTGTCCAACCTCAAGTGACAGTATAGCCAAGACCCAAGCACCCAACCAACCCCCAGGAGCCAAACCTTTGACTGGATCCCTTGCTTTGAGAGCCATCACATGCCATGGCTTGTCCCTCATCTCTGGACTTCCTGAGAAGCCCAGCTCCTAACTCCAGGATCTGTTTCAGGAGCCTGATACTCGCCAATGGATGTCCTAGTGCAACCTTTGCACTTTCTAACACTAAGGATCAACATAGCCGCTACTTACCCTGAGCTCCAATTACTAGACTCGTGTGTGTGTGTGTGTGTGTGTGTGTGTGTGTGTGTATGTGTGTGAGAGAGAGAGAGAGAGAGAGAGAGAGAGAGAGAGAGAGAGAGGGAGAGGGAGAGGGGGAGAGAGAGAGAGAGAGAGAGAGAGAGTCATTCAGTAATGCAGACTCCTTTGGAACTCACTGTGGGGCCTAGGCTGGCAGTCCTCCTGTCTGTTTTCCAAGTACTGGAGTATAGGTGTAAACCACCATTCACAGCTTCCACTCATCCCTTAAATGCAGCTTTGGATGGGCCTTCTATGGTTCCCAGGCTCTGTCTAGCGCCATGTTTCTCCTTTCTCCCATGCCTCTCTCACTGGGCCATTTACCATCCAAGACCTCAGCTCCTGACTCTGCTGCTTCTATTCTCCACTATTCTCCAGAATCAGAGCCTCCCCACGTGCAGCAGCAGCCTCTGGGCTTCCTCTCTAAATATCCTCTGGGTCTGCCAGGCCAGTGCTCCCTGGATTCTAATCCCCGTTCCTTCCCAGTTACAACCAGATCCACGAGCCCAAGCACCAACCTTTAACACATGACCTTAGGGCTCCCTCCATCTCCACATTGCTAGAACTTATTTATCCAATATTTCTGTATGCTATTTTTATTTTAATTTTGCTTATTATATTTATTTGCACATGTGCATGCACTCAGCCCATGTAAGTAAAAGCCAGACATGTGCAGATGCGTTAAGAAGATATAAGGTCCACTGGAGCCAGAGTTACAGACAGCTGTAAGCCACATGACCTGGACACTGCAACGGTGATGGAGATATTCAGACATGAAGATTGGAGTAGCCCCGAGAAACAACGTCCCTAATCAGCAGGAAGTAGTTTAAAGAGGTAGAAGTGTAAGAATCAATAAAATAGCTAGAACTTTTTTTAAAAGATTTATTTATTTTATGTATATGAGTACACCGTCACTGTGTACTCAGACACCAGAAGAGGGCATCAGATCCCATTACAGATGGTTGTGGGCCATCATGTGGTTGCTGGGAATTGAACTCAGGACCTCTGAAAGAGCAGTGAGCTCTTAGCCTCTGAGCCATCGCTCCAGCACTGAGCTAGAACTTCAAACTGCTCTTTACCTTGGTCAAGGAAGCTCCTCTTTCATTTTTTAGATTTACTTTATGTGTATGATTGTTTTACACATTGTCTGTGTACCTCGTGAATACCTGGTGACCAGAGAACGCCATCAGATAAATCCCCAGGAATAAGAGTTAAGGATAGTCTTGAACTCATGGAAGGAACTGAACCCAGGCCCTCATTCAAAGAGCACCAAATGCTCTTAACCACTGAGCCATCTCTCTCTAGCCCAAGGAGATTTTGTTTTGTTTTGTTTTGCAGTGGACAGCGCTTAATGCAGACTCATAATTGGCCTGAGTGGCGTAAGTGACGCTGAGTGTTCTACGCCAACCCCCAACAAGGCTCAGGGACACTAGAAAGAATGTGAGCCAGAGGATGGTTTTGTGCACTATAAAGCTTACCCTTGTGTTATTCACAGGCTGGTTTGTGACTGGCAGAGATCCGGTTCATATTGTCATTATCGGGAAGCATCTCGGCCTTTGTGTTTTGTAAACACTGTCTCCACCACCTTCTGATTGGTCAAATAAGGCTGAATGCTCACTAGCTGGGCTGGAGAGGTCTCAGGTGGGAATCTGAGACCAGAGTACAAGCTGGACAGAGATAAAGCAGCAGGCACGAGGACCAGGCTAAGATGGCCAAGTGGTGGGATACAGGCCAGGCTAGCTCTGTCAGGCGAGAGGAACTGAGAATCTGCCCAAATAAGTCGCCACATCCTTACTTAGAACAAGGGCAGGCACGGTTACAGCTACGAAGGAGTTCTGTGAAACACTGTCTTCCAGATATGATGTGGCCACTGAACCCATGGACTTACAACAGCTGTGAACACTACCTGCATAAGATCAAGCCAGTCAATAATTTCAGCATACACGGGGAAGGGGCTCCTGACACTAGCTGAGGAGCTACTAGCAACTGATGGCAGCTGGGAAAGTAGGGGTGATTTTTCCCTAGTGAGGCTGCTAGAAGGTTGTTTATGCTCATGAAGGTGGCACTAATTGGATTCAGTGGATTTAAAAGAACAAACTCGGGCTGGAGAGAAGAGCCCTGGGGCTTATGAGCAGGTTAAGAGCACAGACTGCTCTCCTGCCGAAGGCCCATGGTGACTCACAACCATCCATAACGAGATCTGACGCCCTCTTCTGGAGTGTCCAAAGACAGTGACAGTGGACTCACATATGATAAATAAATCTCAAAACAACAACAACAAAAAATGTACATATTGATACAAATGTGGTATTTATTATTTTTTTAAAAAAATACTTATTCTTTGACAGTTTCACACATTATATCTTTTAAACCCTCCCCCCTTTTTTTCCTAAAGATTTATTTGTTTTATATGAATACACTATAGCTGTCTTCAGACACTCCAGAAGAGGGTATCAGATCTCATTACGGATGGTTGTGAGCCACCATGTGGTTGCTGGGAATTGAACTCAGGACCTTCAAAAGAGCAGTCTTAACCACTGAGCCATCTATCTCTCCAGCCCATGTACATTTTAAAAAAGATCTTATTAATTTATTTTATACATGAGGGCTCTTTTGCATACATGCCTGCTTGCCAGAAGAGAGCATCAGATCCCATTTTAGATGGTTGTGAGCCACTCAGGACCTCTGGAATAGCAGACAGTGTTCTTAACCCTGTACCGTCTCTCCAGCCCCCCAATATGTACATCTAACATTGCTCTGGGCTAAAGTCATGATCAGAAGTTAAGGGCATGTGCTGCTCTTCTGAGTTCCAGGGTTCAGTTCCTCGCACTCACACTGAGTGGTTCACAACTGCCTAAAATTCTAATGCTGGGGTATCAGAGTCCTATTTGCTATTGAGGGCTCCCCGCAACAACGCAGAGCAGTCATGGCAGCATATGATCACACAGACGTGCACACATCCACACTAAGAATCCTTCAGCTGGGTGTGCTGGTTCATGCTCTCCCCCTTCTCTTGAGACAGGGTCCCCAGCACTGCCCAGCCCAGAGCAGGCGTATGATGACTGACACTATGCAGGTAGAGGATGCGCTCTTGGCTGAATAGCAAGTTCAAGTCAGCCGGACTACATGAGACCCTGCTTCAAACTGACAAGAGGGCGGTGGGTGGCTCTGGGACAGAGAGAGCTTGCTCCTCCAGAGGACCTGGGTGGATTCAGTTCCCAGCACCCCCCACGCGGGTTTACAGCTATCCCTAGCCCCAGTTCTGGGAGATCTAATGACCTCTGACCTCTACAGGCATACATGTGATACGTATACATACAGGCAAGCAAAAACATTCATACACATAAAATAAAGATAAATCTAAAAACAAAACCCCATCTCTGACCCAGTTTGGTTGGTAGTGCTCACCTTTAGTCCTAGGATTCAGGAAGCAGATGGATCTCTGTGAAGTTCAGAACACCCTGCCTACATAGCCAGTTCTAGACCTGCCAGAGACACTGTCTCAAAAATAAAAATACTGAGAAGAAAAAAATGAATCCCTTTAATATTAATACTGACTAGGCCACAGTATCTCTCACTACATTTTTTTTTACACATGTATTTTATGGTGGGCTCATGTGAGGGACAACCTCAACCTTCAGGAGTCAGTCGTGTTTCACCACATGGCTCCTAAAACTCAAACTCGGGTCCTGGGACCTGGATGAACCATCACACCAGTCCAATGCCTTGTGTTTTAACAAGTCAAACTTTCCAGGCCCATTTCAAGCAAATTTGCCACTGGGTCCCTAGCTGGGTCCCAAAGAAGCCTTTTCTCCTCTTCTGGAGCCTTCTCTGAGGTAAGGGCTCCTACACACTTTTGTGTTCCCTGGAGTCTAGACTACAGTCTGGTTTTGGAAGCAATCTGGAATTGTAAGCATGAACTGGAAAGGCCGGTTCTTATAAGGTGTCCTACGTGAGGACCAGCCAGAGAGAGACAGCCTGAGAGAGACAGCCTGAGAGAGAGAGACAGCCTGAGAGAGACAGCCAGCCAGAAAGAGACAGCCTGAGAGAGACAGCCAGCCAGAGAGAGACAGCCTGAGACAGACAGCCAGAAAGAGACAGCCTGAGAGAGACAGACAGCCTGAGAGAGACAGCCAGCCAGAGAGACAGCCTGAGAGAGACAGCCAGAGAGAGACAGCCTGAGAGAGACAGCCTGAGAGAGAGAGACAGCCTGAGAGAGACAGACAGCCGGAGAGAGACAGACAGCCTGAGAGAGACAGACAGCCTGAGAGAGACAGCCTGAGGACAGAGGAGCACCTCAACACCTCAGTCTCGGCCTGAGGGCAGCTCTAGAAGGGAGATGGTAAGCCACCATGCCGCACCTGAACAAAGTGCCCTTGCTGAATGAAGGGGATAAGAATGGAAAATGAGGGCTGGAGAGATGGCTCAGCGGTTAAGAGCACCAACTGCTCTTCCAGAGGTCCTGAGTTCAATTCCCAGCAACCACATGGTGGCTCACAACCATCTATAAAGGGATCTGATGCCCTCTTCTGGTGTGTGTTTGAAGACAGCAACAGTGTGCTCACATAACATGACATAAATAAATAAATCTTTAAAAAAAATTAAAAGAATGGGAAATGAGCTGATTCCTTCAACAGCAAGCATGCTGTTTGTCTGACAGCCAACCTAGCTACAGAACACAGGACATCTGGCCCAGTCTCCAGAAGCTCGGGTAGGCCTCACACTGCCTTCTGTTTGGCGTCAACAGCCAGCCAGCAGGTGACTCATGAGTCTGATGAGATTCCCAGTGAAAAATCTCTGCAAGGAAGGAATCGGGGACCCTGGTCTCATTGCTACCAGACTGCAAGTACCAGCAGTGACCTGAAGCCATGAGTCACTCTCTGTCAAGGGCCCAGTGCTACAGCTTGGAGCAAAAGCTGGTCCTGTCACCTTCCCGCCTGCCCTATGTCACATCACCATGGTACCGTAATACCTGCCTGGGAGTACAGGACCACCCCCAAAGGCACAACAGACTGACAACTAAAGCGTACAGAAGAAAGGCAGACCGTGTAAGAGGGTATCAACGGAAACCCATAACCCTGATCCTGATTCCCTCGGGGTCACAGGTTCCTGACAGCTTCCCTTCTCTAAACTCTGCCATGAGGTAAGCATGATGATAAGTGGCCTCTGGTAAGCCAGTCTTGGAGTGGGTGGGCAGAGCATATGGCTTAGCAGTAGCATGTGCCCAGTATGCCCGAGGCCAGGGGTCAGCCCCGATCCTGCAACAAAAGGAGGAGAAGCAGATACAGTTGCTTCCTTCTGTTTCCTACTAAAGAAAGGGACAGTGACTTGGAGCATCAGGTTACGTCTGGTGGCTCAAGCCTGATAATGGTAATGACACCAGGGTCCCCAGGTCCTTCCTTACAGGTCTTATATTGTTCACAGTGAAATCTTGGAAAGCATTGACAACTGACTTGAGTTAATTTAGGGAGTCGTAGAGATGGGACACTCACGCAGAAGACCTAGGCTCCATTCCCAGCATCCATATGGTGGCTTACAACCAATCTTAACTCCAGTTCTAGGGGATCCAACATTTCTGACCTCCAGCACACTGAATGCCTGTGGTGCACAGCCATGCATACACACAAAACACCCACACACAAAATAAAATTAAATTAAAAAATAAAAAGTTAATTTAGGGTTTGGTAACACAACTTGGTAACAGAATTCCTGCCTAGCATTTGTGAGGCTCTAGCCCAAGAACTATATACACACACACACACATAGTCTCTCTTTCTCTCTAAATGCTAAATTAAACAAAGTATAGCTCAGTGGCAGAGCTCATACTTAATGTGTACAAAGTCCTGAGTTCTATTCCCCTTATTAAAAGAAGGGGAATTGCCAGGCGGTAGTGGCGCACGCCTTTAATCCCAGCACTTGGGAGGCAGAGGCAGGCGGATTTTTGAGTTCAAGACCAGCCTGGTCTACAGAGTGAGTTCCAGGACAGCCAGGGCTACCCAGAGAAACCCTGTCTCGAAAAACCAAAAAAAAGGGGGGCTCAGGCACTGTGGGGCACATCTTTAGTCCCAGTATTCAGGAGGCAAAGGCAGGTAGTTCTTTATGAGTCTGTTAGCCTAGTCTACATATAGTTTTAGGTCATCTAAGGTTACAAATAGTGAGATCCTATCTCAAAAAAAAGAAGGAAAAGAATAAGACAAAACAGATAGCCACATGACTTCTGCTAAGTCCCCATTCAAATGTCACTCTGACTCAATCTGACCAACGGCTTCAAAGTGCAGCTAGGACCCTCTACTCCCTTTTTTGTGCTTAGATTTTTCACCAGAGTACTAGAAAGAGTTATCTCAGGCCATGTATCTTTAATTCACAGCTTGAGACAAGATGTGATTAGATTTCTTATTTTAGGCTGTCCATGCTGGCACAACACCTGTAATCTCAATAATCTCATCACTTGAGAGGTAAAGGAAAAACAAAGGCAGCACTCAGGAGGCAGAGGCAAGCAGATATGAGTTCAAGGCCAGCCTGGTCTACAGAGTGAGTTCCTGGACAGCCAGGGCTAGAAACTGTCTCAAAAAAGCAAATGAACAAATAAAAAAAATCCAATATATATATAAATGTATCAGATCTTGAAGGATATTTGAATTATTTGCACATACACAATAAAGTACCTTGGAATGGGACAATATATGAAATTCATATATGTTTCATATATACTGTGCACAGTAATTTAATACAGTATTTTTAGTGCAATAGTGTCTTGACTTTGATCTGTCATATGTGGAATTTTCCATTCATGGCATCTTCCATTCATGGCATCAATACAAGACTCAAAAAGTTACAAAGTGCCAGGCAGTGGTGGCGCACGCCTTTAATCCCAGCACTTGGGAGGCCGAGGCAGGCGGATTTCTGAGTTCGAGGCCAGCCTGGTCTACAGAGTGAGTTCCAGGACAGCCAGGGCTATACAGAGAAACCCTGCCTCCAAAAAAAAAAAAAAGTTACAAAGTAATCTGGATTTTCACGTTAGGATACTGACCCTGCAAGTCTTATATTTATTGGCTATATTTATTCACATTAGCAAATTCATGTTCACCTATCAGCTGTCGATTTACATTTTAAAATCTGTTAACAGGAGCCCAAGGACAAAGAATTGTGGCTGGCACACAGTAGGCAATATATACACACTTCTGGAACAACTGGGCATACCTAAAAACACAAACACGAAAAAAAATACTAAGAGCTGAGGCTGTAACTCGACGACAGAGTGTCCACCTAGCATGGCCCTGAACTCAATCCTAGCATCGCAAGCAATACAAGTAAACAAAAAGAAATAAATCAGATGCATGACAAAAAAATCCAACGACGTCTGACGCATCCCCTAACCGTGTACCCGGCGCACCCCCACCTTCCGAATCCTGCCCCTCTGCTCCATCTTGACTTGCACACTCGTCCGTCTCTCCCGACAATCGGGAATCCCCCAGCCGTTCCGGGGTCCCCGGCTCCCACGGGACCCTCTCTGCCCTGTCCCTGTCCCCAGGCGCAATGTCTCCCCCAAGAATCCCAGGCACTGACCTCGGCCTCCTCCGCCTCGCTGCTGCGCTCGCTGTCCTCCTCCTCCGAGAAGTTGCTGTCTTCGCTGTCCGACATCTTCCGCAACTGCAGAGGAAAACCGCGGCCTCAGTGCATCGCAGGACTCGGAGCGCCACCCCGAGCCTCAGTTTCCCTGCAAGTTCCACTGGGGAAGAAAATCCCCAGGCGCACTTCCGGCAGCCCGGTTCAGGCAATCGCGAACCCGAGTTCTTCTGCCTATGCCAGCTAGCACATCCCGCTCTGGCTGCGGCGGCGACCCCGGGTCCCCCGCCTCAGACCCTCTTACCGATCACTTTCCACCTGAAGCTTCCGCGCCAGCTGCGGACCACACAACGCCTAGCTGGCCTGAGCGCTCTCTCGCGAGAACTGGCGCGTTAGCCTCACCTAACGCGAGACTTCCGGGGCCTGCCCTGAGGGCGGCATCTTGGATCCGCCATCTCGGAAGTGGCTAGAGTAGCTTAAGCGGACTGTATGGCCGCCATCTTGAGAAGGTCGAAAAATCAGCGGTTTCTCCTCCTGACCCAGACCTGAATTGAGTAAACTGTTCGTAAGTCCTCTAAGCTTCCCTAGGAGGTGTCAGAGGTGACGGGACAGAGATTCTGCTTCACACCGCCACCCTCGGCATTCTGAGGAGTTCCCCTAGATTTTAGGAAAATCCGAATTCCTGACGATGCTCAAAACATTCTCAAAACTTGCCAGTTTAGTGCAGCGGAGTCTAGTGTTATTAACGATCGGTTTGCTTGTTTGTTTGTTTTGATAGGGCCTTACTGTGTAGCTGGCTAATCTCAAACTCACAGAGATCGGCCCATGTCCGCTTCTGCCTCCCAAGGACTGAACTTAAAGGTGTGTGCCACCATGCTTACAATTAAAGACACTTCAATACAGATTACAGATTTAAGATTGAGGGTTGGCAGAAAGGCGTGTCAGGAGTTACTCGCAAAACCAGCAAGTTTACTTAATGCAGGACAGTCAAAGTTACACAGTGAAACACTGTAAATAATAGTAATAGTAATAACAAGAAGAAGAAAGAAGAAAAAGAAGAAAGAAGAAGAAGAAGAAGAAGAAGAAGAAGAAGAAGAAGAAGAAGAAGAAGAAGAAGAAGAAGAAGAAGAAGAAGCTGAAAACCTGAAATGGAGAGATGGTTCAACTGTCAAAGAACTCTGGCTACTTTGGAGCTGGGTTCAATTCCCAGCAGCTCACAACCCACTTTAACTCCAGTCTTGGGATCTAATGCTCGCCCTCTCCTGGCCTCTGCTGACATTGCATCCATGTAATGCGTTGGGATCCATACACACTACCCACATAAATAAAAATTCAAGACAAAGTAAAAAAGTAAAAAAGCAGCATGCTTGAGTCACATAGAGGGCTCATCAGATAAAGGATCTTTCTGAGAAGCCTGACGACCTGAGTTTGATTCCTGGAACCTCTGTGATAGAAGGAAGAATGCCCAAAAGTTGTCTTCTGACCTCTGCATCCATACTAGGGCATACATGCATGTACATGTGTGTATACATGTGTGTACATATGTACATATACAATACATACATATATACATATATGTACAATAAGTGTTTAAAATTTTTAAGTCAAGTGCTTCAGCTAGATATGGTGGTCCCTACCTTATAATCCCAGCACTTGGCAGACTGAGGTAGGAGAATCTGAAGTCCCAAGAGATCTAGACTACAAAACGAGACCCTTTCTCAAAACAAAATGGGGGAAGGCAGAAGGAGGAGGAGGAGGAGGAGGAAGAAACAAGTTCTGCCAAACTACTGAAAAGCACAAATTAATTTCAAAAGACACTTATGCACAGTGAAAGAAGCCAGACAGAGGGATCTGGCAGAGGGTGTGATCCCATTCACCCAAAGCGCCACAGCAAGCAAAACCGAGCTATCCCTAGGGAGAGCAGATTAGTGGGTGTCTGAGCATATGAAGTGGAAATGTGTCAGTGTCTGCCCGGATGAGAACGTCGCTGTACATGGTGCCTTTCACTATGTGTAAATCGGGCCTTAATAAAGTTTAGTCTTGGCTTTCCTTTCTTCTTCTTCTTCTTTTTTTTTTTTCCGAGACAGGGTTTCTCTGTGTATCCCTGGCTGTCCTGGAACTCACTCTGTAGACCAGGCTGGCCTCGAACTCAGAAATCCACCTGCCTATGAAGACAGGCTATCACTACATGGCTCCGGCTGGCCTAGAACTCATTATGTAGACCAGGCTACCTTTGAACTTGAATGAATCCCACCTGAATGGGCCTCTGCCTCCCAAGTACTAGGATTACAAGTATGAAAAAAAAACATTGAAGCACAAGGACAAGTTTATTGGATCTTTTTATTTTGTATTTCTTAGTATGTGTGTGGATGTTTTGCCTGCATGTAGGCTTGTGCTCTGTGTGTGTTCTGGGTGCCCTTGGAGGCAAGAATAGGGTGTTGGGTCCCCGTGCACTGGAGTTAGAAACACAGTTATGAAACGGAAACACCATGAAGGTACTGGGACTCAAACTAGAGTCCTCTGGGAGAACACGGAGAACTCTTAGATGCCAAGAGCCATCTCTCCAGGCCAGATTTTGGAGAAAAAACACAGGGCTGGCACGCTGTAAATCTCAGCAATTGCTGCCCGGAGGAGGAGGAGAAGAAGGGAGCACCCATGCCTTTCTGAGTTAAGGTGCCGGTGGGTTCCTGTTGAAGGCCGGTGGGTTCCTGTTGAAGGCCAAGGAAGCTTGCACTCACTTCAGATGCAGAAGCTTGAAAATGAAAACTTTATTTTCAGTGTGCTCAGGGAGGCAACCAGTTCAGACTCGGAACTGCATCCCTAGAGGGAGATTATACATAATTTTTATAGGATGGGAACAGAAAGTAAGGGAGATCAGGGTAGGCTGTTGCATTGACCAATCATATTTTTTTTTAACAAGGGATTAAGCAAGGAAGTTAACTGGTGACTGGGCCTTGTGCATGTCACCTGGTTTCGGGGTCCTTGGGTCAGCTGCTACATCAGGTCCCCTCCTGGACGCTGACTTAGAACAAAGGAGTGGGCAAGCTCCACATGGTCAACTAAGTCAAGACAGGCAGCGCACGTATGACTCCGTGTCTTAGTTTAGATAACGGGACAACAGCGTCTCCCTCTTCGCATCCTTTACTGGTTAACAGACAAACTTGAAACATCTGAAGAAGCAGGGGAGGAGTTGGCTTCCAGGCCTGGGGACATGAGCTCAGTTTGGATCCTGCCAGTGTGGTGGAACTCGTCCTGAGATGGCTGGACTCAGGAAACTACCTCCTAGTAGGTCCAAGAAGGCCATTGTGTCCAGCAATGGAGGCTGACGGGCTGCTGCATGGTGGAGGGAAAGAGCATGTTCAAGAGAGTGGGAGAGCTCAGAGTGTAAGGGAAACCACGCTTAGGTTTTTGGCCATTTGTGGAAGAAAATGCAAGGGAGGCGGGTGGGAAGGAGAAAGAAGAGAGAGAGAGAAAAGTACTGATCAAGGCCAGCCTGGTCTACAGCCAGGGCTACACAGAGAAACCCTGTCTCAAAAAAAAAAAAAAAAAAAAGGAAGGAAGAAAGAAAGAAAAGAAAAGAAAAGTACTTGAGTTACAGCTCAGGAAAGTGCACAGGTCATTGGCTACTCTTATAGAGGACTCTGGTTCCATTCCCAGGACCTACATACCCGTACACAACTGTCTATATCCCTCTTTCCAGGAAATTCATCACTTTCTTCTGGACTGCAGGCACTGTACACGTGATACACAGACACCCATACAGCAAGACACTTGTACACATGAAATACTTAAAAAATGAAACAGAAACAAAAACCAGGCTTAACAGTGCTGCATATGTGGATTTCTGTAGGCAGCTGCCTTGGAATGTATTTACTTTTTAAACCAGACCAGGGATTGAACCTAGAACCTCATATATTGATTAGTCAAGTGCCCTACCATGCCAGGGGCCAGCCCCAGCAGGGTCATGTACTGAAGCGGGGCATGGTGCTACAGGCTATCTGGCCTTGTAACTCTCTCTTACTGTTCAGCTAGAAGCTGATGGCCTCTGGCAATTTAACTCTCTCTCTCTGTCTCTCTCTCTCTCTCTGTCTCTCTCTCTGTCTCTCTCTCCCCACACCCCCCCCACCCTGGTGTCTAAAAGCCACTGGATTCTGGCAATTAATTACTGCTGATAGCTGCAGGGAATTAAGAAAAAAAAACTTAGTTTCTTGACTCTTTTCTCTCTGGCTCAAGGGCCCCTCATTTGCCAGTCAGGAGGCTTGGAATTAATTCACTCTTTGTGAACCAGAGAGAAAAAAGAAAAGAAAAGAAAAGAGAAGAGAAGTGAAAGATCAGACACATATACTAGATGAAGATAAAGAAGGCTACACCCCCTGTTTTCTTGTGGTTCTTAGTTCTTGTACTTTCTCAAGATACTTAATTACATGGCTTTCAAAGAATCTTTAGCCAGGCAGTGGTGGCCCACACCTTTAATTACAGCACTTGGGAGGCAGAGGCAGGCAGATCTCTGAGTTTGAGGCCAGCCTGGTCTACAGAGTGAGTTCCAGGACAGCCAGGGCTACACAGAGAAACCCTGTCTGGAAAAACAAAAAAAAAAACCAAAAAACAAAAAAAAATTGTATTCTATAAGTTCATAGTAAGTTTGTCAATAGTTCATATCATAAATCAATAAGGCCTAAGGAACTACAGCAGAATTGTTTACATATCTTTATATTAAAACTAGTGCCTGACTAAACATTTGTTATCTGTTATTAGCTCCATAAGTTTATTAGAAGTTTAAAGCAATAATTTTTATGTCATAAGTTAGCATGGTTTTGTCAAGAGACAAATCATCTGCCTTGTGTCTCATTATTTTGAAATCTTGTATTGACAGAGTAGTCTGAAGTGAGAATTTCTGGTTTCTTTGGAGACTTAGTTATGTCATGTCTGGAAACTGTCTTTTGTTGTTGTTTTGTTTTGTTTTGTTTTTTGTATTTTTTCAAGACAGGGTTTCTCTGTGTAGCCCTGGCTGTCCTGGAACTCACTCTGTAGACCAGGCTGGCCTCAAACTCAGAAATCCGCCTGCCTCTACCTCCCAAGTACTGGGATTAAAGGCGTGCGCCACCACTGCCCGGCTTCTGAAAACTGTCTTATGAGAGGATGTTTCTGCTGAAGCAGACATGTTGGGGGATGTTTTGCTGAGAATAGATACATGGTGTTTTTCTGGAAGCAGCCCAGGAAAAGGGTATGTGATGTTTTGCTAGAGCAGATGCTTGAGAAAACATGATATTTTGAAAGGATATAAATATAGCCCAACAGACCATGAAGGAAGCAGTGTAGTATTGGTTCATCGCTACTCTTTTCTGGTCATCGTTTGTTAGTTGTGACTTTATAAAGAAAAATGCACTAAGGAACTTCTGGTGGTGTTCTGGCAGCTTCTTGCTGCTTCTGCCGACTCAGGCTGATTAGCAAATCCTCGAGGTTTCTTTTAGATCAAACTGCTATTGCTGATTTGTGAATGGTGTTTGCAAATGGATGGAGCTACTGCTGTCAATGTATGTGAACTGAACTGCTGATATCCTGACAACCCAGATTGGATTCGGGATTTCTTTAAAAAGAGCTATTTCTAAACAGATCCACATCCTCCTTTGCCTTATTTTTAAAAAAGATTTACTTATTTATTTTATGCATATGAATACACCACCATTGCTCTCTTCAGACACACCAGAAGAGGGCATTGGGTCCCATTACAAATGCTTGTGAACCACCATGTGGTTGCTGGGAATTGAACTCAGGACCTCTGGAAGAGCAGTCTGTGTTCTTAACTACTGAACCATCTCTCCAGCCCCCTCCTCTGCCATATTAACCTTTCCTTTTTACTACCTCTGGTGGGTGGTGAGCTAGAAAGGAGGTTAAAGTATTTAAGTACACTTATTATTAAAGAAGGCTTTAAATAATATAAGCCTACACTAGTCCATCATTTATTTTCTGTCCTTGTACCTATAACAGATTGTCCATTCACAGTTTATGACCTTTAGTTATCTTATAACTTTATGACCTTTAGTTAGTTATGACCTTTAGTGATCTTGTTTCTAACCTAGAAGGAATGTTTTCCTTGATCATAAATTTGTTGCAAGCCTACTCTCTTTTCCTAGTGCAATTAGCTCATGACACATGACAGCTTACAGAGCTGTAATTGCAGCTTTTATTCTATAGGAGGCTCGAAATTACTTGTATCAATTCAGGGATTCTATAAAGTCATTATCAGGAATTATGAAATCATCAATTCATCTACACAGCATTAGTATGTGAATGTACATCTTCATATTGATTCTGCAGGAAATCTGCCCAATAGGGTGGGCTGATACCCAGGAATCCTTAGGCATATCAGCAGCAAGAAGGATTCCTGGGATGAAGTCTCTAAGGACCCTGCAATCTCAGAGCTCACCCGTAGCAGCCATGCAAAACAGTGGGCCATCTCCAGAAAACTCACTTGAGTCCATAGTCTTTGCTAGATGGCTTCTGACACTACCATTAAGCTATAGCCCCAGTTTTCACAGGTGTGTCATTTTATTCTAAAAATAAATGTGTTACATGTATATGACAGGTTGGACAACTTCAAAACAGCAGATTTTAAAAATAATAATAAGGAAAGAATGTAGGTCAGGCATATAGGTAATGGCATCTGGTATCATTGGGCTTTGTCAGTCCTTGCAGCTGCCTGCCCTCAGCCAGCAGCTCGGGGACACCTCTAACAGTTAGACTAAAAGGAGGGTATTCATGGGGCCGGCCAGCTGGCTCCAGCAGTGCCCCGTGCTGTGCGAACACTTCAGTCGTTCCAAGGAGACAGTATTCGGAGTTCCCAGATAACTCACCTTTTGAGGAGATGGCAATAATTCAATTCCATTTCTAGGTCTTCTGAAGGCATGTGAACAGCTTTACCAAGGAAGAGTTTGACTGCCGTATTCTCAATGAAGTCTTTACTGCCAAAGACATTCTGGGTCAAACATTACTGAGCTTTCTTTCTCTGAAGCCAAGGATGTTTTTTATACCACAGACATTCTAAAGACACCTTTGCAATGGCTAAAATGATAGCAGAGCCATAGTGAACCCCCTGGCCACTGCTGTGTAAGCAAGACTGGACTATAGTTGGTACAGGGGATTGGGGTGTCTCCAGAGAGGTAAATCCTTGTAAACCAGTGTCTCAAATCAAGTGTGCCTCAGTGATGGAATCCAGATGAATACTTTTGACAGTAAAGTTAATGAAAGTTACCAGAGCACACCCAAAGGCAAAGGCATTTTTTCTGATCTCCACGGAGGATACCAACACACTTTGTCACCTCAGTGTTAAATTTAATGCCACACCCAAAACCCCAAACTGGCAGGTTTCTCTTAGGGTAAAAGACCTATTTTTTTTTTCCTGGAACTTGACTTCTCAAACTCACAGATTTGCCTGCCTCTGCCTCCTGAGTGCTAAGACTAAAAGTGTGTGCCATCACACCCCTCAAAAGAGCTAAATGCTGACATCATTGATGTCAGCTTCCATGTGGGCAGTGGATGTACTGATCCTGAGACCCTCATACAGAGAGTGTCGGATGTCCATGTCTTTGACATAGGATCAGAGGTTGGTTTCAACATGTATCTGCTTGATATTGGTGGTGGCTTTCCTGGATCCCAGGACTGGAAAATTAAATTTGAAGAGCTTAACAGTGTAACCAACCCAGCTCTGGACAAGTACTTCCCATCAGACTCTCCAGAGAGAAGCGAGGCTGAGCCAGGCAGATACTATGTTGCATCAGCTTTCAGGCTTGCAGTCAATACCATTGCCAAGCAGAACAGCTCCAGGGCTGAAGGGGCGTCAGATGAGCAAACGTGTAGAATGTGAGCCTAAGGCCTGGGTAACTGTTGCCTGTCTAGCCAGCCATTTATGTTGTTACTACTGATACTCATGCCCGAGGTGAGTGTATATTGTTATGTTCTGTGCTTCCCTGTTCTTGGAAACCAATCACAACTGAAGTCAGAACTTCCTACGGTTAGATACAATAAACTTGAAAAGATATAAACTAACAGAAATATTTTTCATCTAACTATTCAATTTTATCAGAAAATGTTTGCAATTCCTCTTTCAATTAATTTAGTAATGTTTTTGTTTTTTTGTTTTGTTTTGTTTGGTTTGTTTTTTTTTGGTTTTTCGAGACAGGGTTTCTCTGTGTAGCCCTGGCTGTCCTGGAACTCACTCTGTAGACCAGGCTGGCCTCGAACTCAGAAATCCACCTGCCTCTGCCTCCCAAGTGCTGGGATTAAAGGCATACGCCACCACTGCCTGGCTTAGTAATTTTTTTATGTCTACCATTTTATCTGTATTATTTTCCACGATAGTCTTCAATTTTAACGTTTTTCTATATATTTCTTGAATTTTATCAGAAATATTTTCCATGTAAATCTACAATTTTATCAGAAAATGTTTACAATTCCACTTTCAATCAACTCAGAAATATTTTTATGCCTACCATTTTATCTGTGTAATTTTCCATGATAATCTTTGATTTTAACATGTTATTCTCTATTTTTCTACAATTTTATCAGAAATATTTTCCACGTAAATCTTCAATACTATCATAAAATGTTTCTACTTCCTTTTTCAATTAATTTAGCAATGTTTTATGTGAACCATTTTACTCTTTAATTTTCTATGAAAATTGTCAATTTTAACGTGTTTTTCTATATTTCTTCAACTTTGTCAGAAATATTTTCCATGTAAATCTTCAATTTTATCATAAAATGTTTTTACTTCCTTTTTCAATTAAAAAAAAAAAGAATGAGAGTTTGAGGACCCCCCCCCAAAAAAAAAAGATACAATAAGCTTGGACCTAAACCAATTGCTAGGCAGCACTTCTGGCATCTCGGTATAAACTCTTTTGTCTTCGTAAACTGCCCCTGGGATGGACTGGAACACAGTGAGATATCTAAACCAATATAAGAAGACATTTGGAATCAAACTTCCATTTTGAGTAGGAGTCTGGTAAAGTTCCCAAGACCTCCCTGGGAACTGACATCCTACTTGGCCTATTTGGGTAGCTGACATCTTGGCTGGCAAGTTAAAACATGAATGTTAGGCAAGGCACGTCCCCCACACAGTTGAATACCCCAACCAATGGGAACAGGATAAATGTAGAACAAAGACATATTCCTAAATCCTGACTAAATCCTGACTGGTGGAATAACTTGGCACAGATGTTTATGAATTTCAGGCTTAAAAGCTCTGTAGAATTCTGGCTTGGGGGTTGCAATCAGCTCCCAAGTCTGGTCTGTGACCCTGATCAATCAGTCCTGGGGCAAATTCTCAATAAACTATCTCTGTCTGACTAAGATCAGTGTTCATTTGGTCTGTGAGACAAATTCTGGACCTTAAAATAACTGCCTGTACCACCAGCTCCAGGGAATAGGATGCCCTCTTCTGGCCACTGCAGGCGTTGCACTTACATGCAGAAACATTTAGATACATATGTACTGGAAACCAATAAATACAAATAGCCAGCCGTGGTGGCAGAGCCCACCTTTAATCCCAGCACTCCAGAGGCAGAGGCAGGCTGATCCCTGAGTTGGCCGCCAGCTGATCTAAAGAGTGAGTTCCAGGACAGCCAGGGATACACAAAGAAATTCTGTCTCAAACAAAACAAAACAAACAAATAAAAAACCAAAATAAATATAATACTAATAGTAACAATAATAATAAATTCTAGCACTCAGAAGAAGCAGGTGGATCCTTGTAAGTTCAAAACCAGCCTGTTCTACATAGAGAATTCTAAGAGATCCGGATCTGCATAATAGAGACTCGGTCTCAAAAAGACTTAAAACAACAAAAAAGAGAAGTTCAAAATCATCTTGGCCTGCATAGAGAGAGCATCTCTTTGGCTACACAGGAAGAGCATCTCTTGGCCCACGTAGGGAGAATATCTCAATTAAAATAAAATTATAATGTAATATATTTCTGTTAATGTCATTTGAATATAATATAATGCAGGACTTTTTTAAAAAAAGATTTATTTATTTATTATATGTAAGTACACTGTAGCTGTCTTCAGACACTCCAGAAGAGGGCACCAGATCTTATTATGGATTCACCATTGAGCCATCTCTCCAGCCCCATAGGATTTTAAAACACAGATGCTCTGGGCTAGGGATGCAGCTCTGCAGTAGATTACTTGATTAGCATGCACAAGGTCATAGGTCCAGCTCCCAGCATTCCTGTTCTCTCAGAAATACCAATCAGAGGCTGGAGAGATGGCTTAGTGGTTAAGATTCCGAAGGTCCAGAGTTCAAATCCCAGCAACCACATGGTGGCACACGACCATTCATAAGGAGATCTGACTCCCTCTTCTGGAGTGTCTAAAGACAGCTACAGTCTAATTACATATCATAAATAAATGAATGTTTAAAAGAAATACCAATCAATAGCTCTTGGGAGGTGGCAGCTAAAAGTTCAAGAATTCAAGGTCATCCATTCTTGGCTACAAATCAAGTTGAAGGTTACAACTTCAAAAAAAAAAAAAAAGAGGAAGTTGAGGGTTCACAGGGCAGCCAGACCTCAGAGCCTCAGTGAGCACGTTCACGGAAACACAGCAGTCCCTACCAACTGGCTTTCCTCAAACCATCCTGATGTGACTGACATTCTCAGCAGACCAGACTTGGAGCAGAGTGACCTGGTGTCTCCAGGCAGGGACCTGGTTCCAAACTTTCAGTCCTGAGGTTTCTATTGCGTAGCCTGAGACAAGCCTGCTCACTTCTCTGGGCCTCAGTTTCTCTTATCTGCAAACAATCTTGTCCTAAAGAATGACATAGCCTGTAGGAGATCCATGTGCCAGTTAGAAAGACATTCCTTCCACCAGATTTTAATAAGATGTATGTATGTATGTATGTATATATGTATGTATGTATGTATGTATGTATTATATGAGTGCTCTCTCTATATGTATGTCTGCATGACAGCAGAGGGGCATCAGATCCTGTTGTAGATGGTTGTGAGCCACCATGTGATCACTAGAAATTGAACTCAGGACCTCTACAAGAGCAGCCAGTTCTCTTAACATCTGAATCAGTCCCCGAATTTTTTTTTAATTAAAAAATTATCTTGGGCTGGAGAGATGGCTCAGTAGTTAAGAGCACTGACTGCTCTTCCAGAGGTCCGGAGTTCAAATCCCAGTAACCACATGGTGGCTCACAACCATCTGTAATGGGATCCGATGCCCTCTTCTGGTGTGTGTGTGAAGACAGCTACAGTGTACCCATATAAATAAATAAATCTTTAAAAAAATTATTTTATTTGTCCAGTGTGTTAGGTCATGCCCAATCTCAGCACTCTAACATAGCACTTGAGAGATGAAGGCAGGTGGATCTCTGTGACTTCAAGGCTAGCCTGGTCTACATAGGGAGTTCCAGGTCTGCCAGAGACACATAGTGAGGATCTGTCTCAAAAAAAATATATATATATATATTATTGGGGCTGGAGAGATGGCTCAGTGGTTAGGAGCACGTGCTGCTCTTCCAGAGGACCTGGGTTCAAATTCCAGCAACCACATGGCAGCTCACAACTGGCTGTAACTCCTGTTCCATAGATGGATGCAGGCAAAACACTAATGCCCATAACATAAAAATGAATAAATCTTTAAAAATTATATATTATTTTATTTTATGTGGATGGATGTTCTACCTGTATACATATCTGTGTACCACATTTGTTCAGTGCCGCCGAGGCCAGAAGAAATTGTCTAATTCGCTGAAACTGAAATTACAGACAGCCAGTTATGAGGTTGGAGGCTAAGGCAGGAGTATCATTAGAAATTCCCAGCCAACTCAGAGTATATAGCTGGTTTCCACAAACTGGGTATGATCTTGTAATCTCAGTATTTGAGAGACAGAGGCAAGAGTATCAGGAAATCAAGGTCATATTTGGCTGCCTAAATTCCAAGTGTGAGGCCAGCCTGGCCTACAAAATATCCTTTTTTTAAAAAGCCTCATGCAGTGTGCTGGAGAGAGACAGCTCAGCAGTTCTGGGATTGTGCTGCTCAGCCAAATAGCAGAGTTCAGTTGTGATACTCTGTTGGGACGCTCATACTGACTGCAAATAAATCCAGGGATCCAATGCCTTCTTCTGACCTCTATGGGTGCCTGAGTACCTGGCTTCTTTGGGTCTGTACACACACACACACACACACACACACACACACACACAGCACACACAGAGGGGAGGGGGAAGGGAGAGAGAGAAGGAGCATAAATCTTTTTTGTTTGTTTTCTGAGACAGGGTTTCTCTGTATAGCCCTGGCTGTCCTGGAACTCACTCTGTAGACCAGGCTGACCTCAAACTCAGAGATCTGCCTGCCTCTGCCTCCAGAGTGCTGGGATTAAAGGCATGCACTACCATTGCCTGGCTAATAAAAGAAATCTTAAAAGACACACAAACAAAAGGAAAAAGACACACCCTTTACTTACGACACTTTTGAAACTGGATGTAGTAGTACACATCTGTAGTCGGATTAGCTATATTGTGACTTCCAGCCAGACTGGACTCCAAAAGAAATTGTGGGGTGGAGAAGGGCAGGACAGGGGTAAGGGGTGGGTGGACAGAAGGACCCACAGGGTAGGACAAAGTATTTTACTGCCATCTGCTGGAAGTTGACAAATATGAATCTATGATGTCCAGGACAAATACTGTCTTGTGTAGATGCCATACATATATCTGCCCACTTCATGGAGTTAGCCTGGAGAGAACATTAGCCAACATACTCAATACAATAGATTAGATCAGCACTTGGCACAGAGGAAGCACTATTTAAGTGTGACTGTAATCAACATAATTATCATTTATGTGTCTGAAAGATGTTTATCTGTGGAAGTTTAGGGTAGTGGGTCAGAAATATGCTATCCAGAGCACCAACCCTACTGTTTACTGTGAGCGTGTTCAAACATGCATAACTGCTTGCACGCAGAGCCCAGCGGATTTTCCCTAATTTTCCAGCTCCGGGAAGGACAGTGCCATACTTTGTTTTTGGCTGGCCTGGAACACTCTCTGTAAGCCACAGCAACCTCTAATCCAGAGGTCCACTGTGTGTTTTCCATTTTATTACAATAGAGCATCTGTGTGTGTGTGTACACATACCACAGTGCACTGTGGAGCTGGGAAGACAGCTTGCAGGAATCTGTTTTCTCCTCTGAGAGTCCCAGGAATCAAACTCTGGCCCTCAGACTTGGACATTTCACTAGCTAGTTTCTTTTCTTTCTGAAGCAGGGTCACATGTAGCCCAGGCTGGCCAGACATTCATAATGAGGAAAGGATGACTTTGTACACCTCCTGATCCTTCCTCCTCCACCTTCTGAGTTTTAGTATTACAGGTGTACATGATCATACCTGGTCTTTTTGTTGACAACTCTGCCCTCCAAATGTCTCCACATCCCTTAATGCCCCCCACACCCTGTGCTGTTAAACTGAGGCAGAGGCAATCCTGAGAAGGCTGTCACACAGTGAGAAAATCCCCTTGACTTAGAACAATTCTGGGGTAAGTACTATGGAAAAACTAAAAGCTGTTTTTTCTCAGGTTGGTGGGCAGAAGAATTCTGTGGAGTAAAGACATAGAGCAGAGGGGTTCGGGAAGCATGACGTTCATTTGGAAGTTGGGAAGACAGCTGGTTAAAAGCACTTACTGCGCTGGGCGGTGGTGGCGCACGCCTTTAATCCCAGCACTTGGGAGGCAGAGGCAGGAGGATTTCTGAGTTCGAGGCCAGCCTGGTCTACAAAGTGAGTTCCAGGACAGCCAGGGCTACACAGAGAAACCCTGTCTCGAAAAACAAAACAAAAAAAAGCACTTACTGCTTTTCTTAGAGAGGACCTGAGTTTGGTTATGGGTTCTAAGTTGGGTGTGGCTCAAACACCCTGTAACTACATTTCCAGGGAGATTAGAGGCCTCCCTCGGGAACATGCCCTCACAAAAGTATTAAATCTTAAAAGAAGACTATTGCCGGGCACTTGGGAGAAAGAGACAGGCGGATTTCTGAGTTCGAGGCCAGCCTGGTCTACAAAGGCTGCCAGGGTAGCCAGGACTATACAGAGAAACCCTGTCTTGAAAAAACCCAAAAATAAGAAAAATATATAAAACAAGACTATTTGGAGGATTGTGGATAATGATCTTTTAAGATAACTGCCCTGAAGACAGGTCCTTAGGGTAGGTTCTCTAGGGGAGGGCCAAGCTGGGAGGAACAATTTCCCTGAGCAGTTGCTGGGGAGAGGAGCCACCAAAGTGGTATAATTCTGGCTGCGAAAGCAGGCGAAGGTCCGCGACTCTGAGGAAAAAATAAACACATGTGAGGCACGACCAGGAGGTAAGAGAAGTTTAGGAGAGCTTCGGAAAGCGCTTTTAAGCTGTCAGGTTAACTGGGAAGAAGAGTCTCGGATAGGAAGGCAATTCTGGTGAAAGGCAGATTCGCGGCGGGGAATCTCAAGGGCTAGGACAGAGGGTTCTTGGGAGGCAGGATTCTGAAAACTTAGCGTGTTATTCCTGTGGATGCAGGAAGACTCAGAAGGGATGGGAGTCCTGGGAAAGGGAGGGAGGAAGGCGGTGAGTCGGGGGAGGGTGAGGATCGGTCCGGAGGAGGGCCGAAGGAGAGTATCGAGGAGCAGGGATGTCTATAAAATTGGCCGAGAGCTGGGCAATGGTGGCGCACGCCTTTAATCCCAGCACTTGGGAGGAAGAGGCAGGCGGATTTCTGAGTTCGAGGCCAGCCTGGTCAACGGAGTGAGTTCCAGGACAGCCAGGGCTACACAGAGAAACCTTGTCTCGAAAAACCAAAAAAAAAAAAAAAAAAATGGCCGAAAGTCAATACCAAGGCTGCGGAAAAGTAACGGAAAAAGGAGCCCAGTCCCCCAATCTTCCGAGTTTCGGACCGAGTCCGCGCCCAGTCCCACACGGCTCTGCCTCTTCCCCTCCAAGGCCGCCCCCTCCCTCGCCTGAAGGCGTTCCCGCCGCAATTCACACGTCCGGGTCTCAGGCTTCAACGTCAGCCGTAAAGCTCGCTTCTGTCGTGACGCAGCGCTCAACGCGCCTGCGCAGACCCTGAAAAATCGGCTGGGTTAGCCCGGAGCTTTCCTTTTCCGGTGGCGGCGACGCGCGGTGAGGAGCTCGTGGTCGTACTTGTAGCTATGCCGTCCAAGGGTCCGCTGCAGTCCGTGCAGGTCTTCGGACGCAAGGTGTGTAGGGGCGGGATGGAAAGAGACGGGGGTTCGGTGGGGTGGGGTGGGAAGGCCGGGGCTGGGAGACATCAGGAACTGGGGCCTACCTGGGTCCCGAACTCACGCGGCTCCGCCGTCTCCCTCGCTTTTCGCAGAAGACAGCCACAGCTGTAGCCCACTGCAAACGAGGAAATGGGCTCATCAAGGTGAATGGACGTCCCCTGGAGATGATCGAGCCGCGCACGCTGCAGTACAAGGTGCTGGGGTCGGGCACGGGCGTCTGGGTGGCGGAGAGACAGAAGGAAAGGCCCCGGGATTATTAGGAGCTGAGGTTGCGGAAGGAGAATGGCTTACCTAGCGCTAGGTCTAGGCCTGGGCTCGGGAAGGGTGAAGTCTGAGCTGGTAGAATAGTTGAAAACGTGGACTGTTGAAGATTCTATAATCTGCAGTGTCTCGAAGCTCTCCAGATGCGAGGAGCCGGTGGCCAGGGGAATAGCACAGTCTATCCGACCTGATTGACAACTTCTGGCCTGCAAGTATTGAGTTTACAGGCCCATGTGTATAGTCCTAGCTCCCTGGGGAATAGCATACTACGAATTACGGGTCCAAAGCGCCGTTTAGGTCCGCACGGGGCTACAGTGTGAAACTTTGAAAAATAAAAGTTGCGAACAGTAGAAGCCTCCTGAAATCTAACATTGGTAGCACTTGTAAGAGTTTTTGTTGAACTAGTGGACAAAGACTTAAAAACAGGTGCAAGAACAAATCCTCTTTTGCAACCCAGAACTCGTTGTTGTATGAGTTTTGGTACATGTAAGAAGGAATATCATACCCAAAGACAACGCACGTTAATGATAGTATTGGTGATAGTACCACTAGAAGCCTCTTGATTCAGTCTGTCAGGTGACTAAAAGTCACTAGACTTGCCCTCCCTTGTGTCCACTCTGTAAAATGGGAACATTTCTTATTCTTGTGTGTTATGTGAGACCAAATATGAAAAACTGGCTTAAATTCTATTCCTCGCAAAGGGTAAGAATATGGTGCTTTGCAGAGTGGAAAATACCAGATTGCCTTTGTATACCAGATACTGGGTAGTAGGGATTTTGTTAGTTGGTGTCAGTCTATTTAAGGATTGGTGTGTGTATCCTGGTGTTGTGAACTGGGCAAATACTAATGATCCAGATGGCTCTAGGCATGGCACTCAGGGAGCTTCTGTTTAGACTGGTCCTAGATGCTGTACTGGGATGTGTGCTAAAGAAGGCTCAGGAGAAGGTGGAATGACCCCTGTGAGGGCAGTGGACCTGACTTTGCTTCCTGCCTGTCACTCCATACATAATTCCAACTCCAAGGTGTCTGAGGCCCTCCCTCTTCTGGTCTTCATGGGCATAGATACCTGGAAATCTGAAGGGCACTGGATCCTAGGCTAGGGTGTCTCCTTGATTCTGGTGATGATGGAACCACACAAGGGGAGATGAGGAATGCCCTCGGGGTGGGGGGTGTTAAGCCAGGCTATGACTTAACCTGTTCATTTCCCATTTCTTTAGTTACTGGAGCCTGTTTTGCTTCTGGGCAAGGAGCGATTTGCTGGTGTGGATATCCGGGTCCGGGTGAAGGGTGGTGGTCATGTGGCCCAGATTTATGGTGAGTCGGGATCTGGGCCTGTGGGTGAAAGACGGCTCCTGGAGCAAGACTGGGTTTTCACAAAGCTTTTTGGTCATTGTGTTTTGCAGCTATCCGACAGTCCATCTCAAAAGCCCTGGTGGCTTATTACCAAAAATGTGAGTGATAGCTGGTGCTTCATGGTGGGTGGGCTGTGTGGGGGCCAAGCTAAAGGCCTGCAGTTACTTGAATCTTGTCTGTTCATCTCCAGATGTGGACGAAGCCTCTAAAAAGGAGATCAAAGATATCCTCATCCAGTATGATCGGACCCTACTTGTAGCCGACCCTCGTCGCTGCGAATCCAAAAAGTTTGGAGGTCCTGGTGCCCGTGCCCGATACCAGAAATCCTACCGATAAGCCCATCTCAAGGATCCGGGTTTATCTTTGTAATAAACATCCTAGGATTTTAATGTTCCTGTTTCTGTGTTGTGGTCTCTTTTCATAGTGCTGGTGTTTAGACATTAATAATAATAAGTGGTCCTGAGGGCTGGAGTGATGACTGCCTTCCAGAGCATTTGAGCTCGGTTGTATGAGTTTTTTTTTTAAAGACCTGGTTTCTCTTTGCCACTGACTATCCTGAAACTCACTGTGTAGACCAGGCTGGCCTTAAACTGTGCTTGCTTCTGCTTCACCTGTGCAAGGATTAAAGGTGTGCACCACCACATCAGCCATTTAACCTTCTCTGCCCTTGTATGGTTTGTAGAGGTGGCAGGTAGACGGCTTAGTTTGTTTCCCTTGGTTGGAGTGTATTGTGGGCAGAGCCCAGGTTTTTATGTATATGAATGTATGTAAATGCATGTAGACGTCAGAGGGCCATCTTGGATGTTCGAGTGCTGCCCACCTTAAATTTTTATTTAAAGGTTTTATGTTCTTTAGGTGTATGAGTTTTTGTAGGTATATATGTACATCACACGCCCAGTTCCTGCAGAGGCCAGGAGAGGGTGGTGCATCCCTGGAATTGGATTTAGATGCTAAACCCAAGTCCTCTAGGGGAGCAGCCAGTACCTTGTTCAACTTGGAGCTTAACCTTGGAGCCATCTCTGTTAGCCCCAAGATTTTTGAGACAGCATATATACATGCTTGAGGGAGGCCAAAAGGCAAACTGAACAAAATCTCTTACTGAAATTAGGAAGTGAGCTACAGGAATCTACCTGTCTCCACCTCATTTGCACAGGGATTACAAGTGTGTGCAACAGGTTTCTGCTGCTCTGGCTGTCCTAGAACTCCAGAGCCAGCTGGCCTCAAGCTCAAATACCCACCTGCCTCTGCAAAAGTGCTGGGATTGAAGGTGTGTGCCATTAGGTGTGCTCCAAGGATTTTCTTTCAAGTATATGTGTTCTGAAACCAGTTACATAATGCTTGTTAGCAGACAAGTGGGTGATAGGAACTGAACCTGGTCCTCTGCAAGAGCAATAAATACCCAATACTGAGCCTCCTCAAGCCCTTCCCAGGTTTTTTGAACCCTACTTTGGGATTGAACTCTGGTCCTCATGCTTCCCAAAACAAGCACTTTGCTAATCAAGCTTTCACCCTAGACCCTTTGGTTTTGAGGAATCTATGTTAATGCTGTGCCCAAGTGATCCTATGTCCCCACCTCAGCCAGGTCTTGAGTGCAACTATCATATAGATAGTACACTATCAAATCTGTTCTCCCTCTACCTGGGTTTGCTTGGGAGCAAACCCAGAGTTTTGCACAAGGTGAGATGTCCCTGTCCTTGGCACTTCACTGAGCTGTCACACTCCATAGCCTTTGCCTGCCAGGCAGTGGTGGTGCACGCCTTTAATCCCAGCACGTGGGAGACAGAGGCCGGCAAATTTCTGAGTTCGAGGCCAGTCTGGTCTACAGAGTGAGTTCCAGGGCAGCCAGGCTATACAGAGAAACCCTGTCTCAAAAAGCAAAAACATAGCCTTTGCCCATCAACTCCAGGGCTCAAGAATGCCTCTGCCTCCCAAAGGCAGCTAGAGTTGTGAAGTACCACACCTGACTGGTGAACACAGAGTAGAGGAACTCTGAGACCTGTAGCCTTACATTCTAAGAAAGTGGGTGGGAGTACTAAAATGTCAGAGGGCAGTATGGATATTTGATAACCTGGAAGGGCCACCCAAGTTTAGGAGCCTCCCATCTGTAGGCAGTAGGCCAAGCAAATCAATGCACCTGCTCTTCTGAATCTTCAAATGGCAGAGTTTAGGTGCTGGGGATTGAGTCCAACCTCACAGCAGATCCCCATTGTGCTCAATGAGGGGGCCCATGGAGACTATCTTTAACTCAGATGGGCTCAAGTGCGGTTTACCTGCTGGGTCTGCTGTGGGGCACAGGCCTGTTTTATATTTAAGGGGGGAGAGAAGCATGTTGAGTTGTTGGTTTGTTTTGTTTTTAAAGATTTATG
The DNA here is from genome assembly GCA_036184795.1 of Tokudaia tokunoshimensis. NCBI lineage: Eukaryota > Metazoa > Chordata > Mammalia > Rodentia > Muridae > Tokudaia > Tokudaia tokunoshimensis. The sequence continues at coordinate 11,065,593 of BTHU01000001.1, read as the reverse complement.
TGAGTATACTGTTGCTGTCTTCAGATATATCAGAAGGGAGCATTGGGTCCCATTACAGATGGTTTTGAGCCACCATGTGGTTGCTGGGAATTGAACTCAGGACCTCGAAGAGCAGCCAATCTCTCCAGCCCAAGGCATTGGTTTTTGATGCTGGTTTCTTTGCATATCCCTGGCTGTCCTTGAACTGTATCTAAAGACCAGGCCTCTCTTCCTAGGATTAAAGGCATGTACCACCACTGCCTGGCACATGTCTGTATTCTTAGCCTGTATAACTTCAGTTCCAGGGGATCTGACATCCTCACACAGACATACATGCAGGCCAAACACCAGTGCACATTAAAAAGTTAGAATTGGAGCCAGTGCCTAGGAGCTTCTGTGGGTTTCAGTCTGTTCTGTGCTCTTTGTAGAGGAAGACCGGATTCCAGGCAACGGCTCACTACAGTGGAAGCTGGAAGTGGTGCTGAGCCACAAAGGCAGTGGAAAGGCCCAGCCCTTCACACCATGCTAAGAGGCTATGCTCTGCAGTCCTGTTTGGGGAGTGTAAGGTCAGAGCATTCAGCTTCATGGGAGAAACCCAAGCCCACAGAGTAGCTGACCCAGCCCAGAAGGTCAGGCGGGTCTCTTGGGGGTATCACAAGTCAGGATCTGCTGGTGGATTGATAGGTTGTCTTGTTCACATACACCTCTGAGATGTGATCCAGGGACCTCAGTAACCAGAGTCCACTTTCTTGACAAAAAGCTGTTACTGGTAGAATTGGCCTAGAAGCAGCTGAGTGGCCAGAAGTCAGTAAGCTGCACTAGTGAGTACTGGTTTTAGAGGGTAGCAGCCTTGCATGTCAGTTGAGGGTAAAGTTCACACAACTAGGAGATTCACTGCTGAAGACCACACATAGCCCCTGTCCTCAGCTCACACACATTTAGTTTTTTGTTGAGATAGGGCGTCATTATGTAGTCTTGGCTGACCTAGAACTAGCTATGTAGATGAGGCTAGCCCCAAATTCTGAGAGATTTGCTTGCTTCTGCCTCTAGAGTGCTGGGATTAAAGGTGTGTCCACCACATTGGATCCAGCAGATAGGCCATTCCCATAGGCAAGAAAGGCTCCATGGACAGCAATGACATCTGGCAGGAAAATGGAGTGGGGTGTGCTGAATAGCAAGTAGATGCCTGACTCAGTATTATCTGACCTGGTGGCCATGTGATGGTGAGGAGGGGTGGACCTGAGAAAACTTAATTAGTGGCAAAAGCATGCTCTGTGGCAACTAAAGGCTGTAAGAACTGGAGAAGAGTACCTCCTCCCCTTTTTAGAGACAGGGTCTCTCTACATTGTCCTGGCTGGCCTCTGTAGATCAGGCTGGCCTCTAACAGAGATCTGTTTGCCTTTGTCTCCAAAGTGCTGGGACTAAAAGCATGCACCATCATGCCTGGCTCAGGTTTACCCTTTAAGAAGGACTTTTGCTGTGTTGCCAAGGCTGGCCTCAGGGATCCTCCTGCCTCAGCTTCAGGAGCAGTTGGGACTCCAGGTACCGGCCATATTATCACTATCCTCCAATTCCTTTTTGAGCCTGACTATAGCTGTCTGCAGGCTGATGGGTGGGCAAATGCCCTCCTGGCTCTGGTAGTCTGAGGCTTTGAAGTATAGATAGAAGCTGGGGTAGGATAAGGAATGGAACTCATCAAGAGGAGGTGGGCTGAGGCTAGCCTGGAACCTATGGTTTTCCCAGAGGCACAGCTGGAACACATCTGGAGAAGGGAATTGCTTCTCTTCCTCTTGCCAGGCTCTGGAGCAGACAGCCCTTTCTCCCTCCCTGCCTCCTTTGAATGCCGGGAATTCCGGCGCCGCTGGGAGCCCAGGCCAGGCTGGGAACTTTCCTACAGCTGGGGGCGGCTGGGAATGTGCAATTCTGCAGAGGAGGGGAGGGCCAGCCTCAGTCCTGACCTTGGGGGAAGCCTCCAGTCAACGTGTATGTGTGTGAGGGGGAACACAGAGGGAGCCCCCAGAGGGAGTCCAGGCCCTGTGGGCACAATGGCATTCCTTAAGAACGCAGCTCCTTGGGCTGGTTGACTCACAAGCTCCCTCTTGTAGCCGTGGTGGCTCTTGGCACCAGATGGGCAAGTTAAGGCTAAAAGGATTTTAGCTCAGTCCCTACCTAGCAGTGAGACTAGGTAAGGTACTTCTTTGTGTCTCTGTCTCCTCTTCCTATTTTTTGGGTTGAGAAAGTCTTGCTGTTTCCCAGGCTGTTTCCTAATTTATAATGCTTCAAAACAAGGAGCTGGGAGATGTTTGAGATTAAAAGCAGTTAACTCACTCTTACAGAGGACCCAAGTTCAGTTCCCAGCATCCATGCTGGTTGGCTCATAATTACCCACCATTAAGTCCAGCTCCAGAGGAATCTTGTAGATTCCCTCTTGTAGATTCCAGGGTCACTTGTGTGCGCACACATACAAAATTCAAATAAACCAAACAACCCACCAGCAATGAAGAGCTGGGGAGAGAGGAGGTGCTGTGTCTGAGCACTTGCCTATCAAGCCCAAGGCCCAGCACTGCAAACACAAAAGTCAGCCTCACTGTGTAGGGGAGGCCGTCACCGCCAAGCTTCAAAGAATAAGGCCCCAGTCTGGTTCTCAATGCAAAACAAAACCAAATAGAACCCTTATTAACCTCTTAGGGATACCGAGGGCCAAAACAGAATGAGCTCACACACAGTGACAACCTTAAAGCCAGAAGCTGGTTTGTAATAAAGCACAGCCTCTGGCTGCTAGCCAATGGCTAACAATCAGATTCCTGAGCTCCCTAGGTCAGGACTGGACCTTGTGTGTGTGTGATTAGACTAACTCCCTGGTGAGTCACGGGTTAAGATGTCCCGGAGAAGTGACAGGATGTGTTTACTGAATGCTAAGCTTTCTGAGAAGTGGTTAAAGACAGGAGAGCCAGAGCTCTTCGGAGGAATGTCACACACCAAACAGAAAGGGGGACTTGAATTTACAGCCCTGGCATGGAGATGCCTTAGATTTCCTGGGAGGATTATAGACAGTGAAGGAAGGAGCTGGCATTCTGTCATCAAACAAACTGTTTAAATTATGCTGCCCTGCACACCACTGCTAGGAGGGGCAGGATTTAAACATAAAATCCCTTTTGTCTCCACCACAAACTTGAATTATTTTGTGGGAGGCAAGAGCATACTGAGGAATTAAGAGGTCCCAAATGAGGAGGGATGTGGGGTGTGTATAGGGAGGCTGGACACAATAATCAGACTATTCATGGGAAAGGGGGGCCTGGGAGTTCCCAGGAAAACCACATGAGGAACAGAGCTCCCACAACCCCATCTTAATCTGCCCTGGTGTCAGCATGGAAAGGTCCTGAGGTTTTTATGGTGACTGGAAGAACCCTATCAAGGAGAGATGGCCAGGAGGGGGGTTGATTAGAAATGGTGGTAGTAATGAGGTATGTTGATGAATGATGGGTAGATGGACAGATGGAAGGATGGGAGGAGATAAATGTAGGTATCAGATGTATTTAGATGGAAGAGTGGAATTTGAATCAGAGGGTGGGATGAAGAATATAATGGATGGACGGAAGGAGTGTAGGGTAGAAGTTGATGTGTAAGATACTTGATAGGAAATGGACAGAGATGGATACTGAGGATATAGATTTTACTTGGAGGAGGGCTCTTGCCTTTGTAGCCCAGGTTGCCCTTCAAACTCCTGAGCTCATGGGGTCCTCACTTCAGCCTCCCAAGCAGCTGGGACTGGAGGTGTGCACCAACATGCATGTCCAGCTTTCTTGGACAGGTTATCATCGTTCTAAATGCCTCGAAATCACAAACCAGGCTCTAAGAGTTTCTAACAGCCCTCAAGGAGTTTGACGCTTTTTTTTTGACAGTGTCATGTAATACAGGCTGGCTTTGAACTTACTATGTAGCCAAGGATGGCCACAAATATCTGATTCTCTACAGATTTCAGATATGCACTATCACACCCAGTTTTATGTAGTGCTGGGAACTGAACCTAGGGGCTGTGTACGTGCTAAGCAAGCACTCTACATGGCCAAGCTGAGCTGCAGCAAATGTTCTCAGAGCTTTGACATTTTGGGCCATATCAGCCCTTCCCATTCATGGTGTCTGCCCATTTCCCATTACCTCAAGAAATGCAAAACACACAGCTTTTCATAAAATTAATTAACAAAATAACCATGACCTCAAGAGGGCCATCTGTGGACACAGACTCCTGGGGCTAGAAAGCTACAGCCATTTCTGGACCTGTGTCCAGACTCTGGATCTCATAAGGCTGGGTGGCACCTGGGGAAAGTTCTTGAAGCTTGGGATGCCCAATATCCAGGCTTATGCGTGGAAAGCGGCATCAGGAGCCTCCTGGGCCCTGGGAAGGTCCACAGGCTCCTGGGTGGGGGGCTGCCAAGAGAGGAGGGTGGTTTAGCCGGACCTGAGCTTTAGCTGGTCGGAGCCGCCCACCACCTCCTACCTGAATACTAACTGTGGTGGCATAGCTGAGCCTCCTGGCTGGAGGGGCTGGGGGCTGGGGCTGAGGTGGTGGCGAAGGTGCCCGTGATGTGGGGGCAGAGGACGACCAGTGACCCTGGGAGGCTACTGTGCCCTCTCCCCCAGACCCCTGGCGCCTAGCCAAGCTCTGGCTGATGTATGAAGCTGCCAGATATCTTGAGAGGGCAGCTGCACTGGGGCCCAGGAGCTGGCGAGTGGAGAGTGAGGGGCTATGCGGTGGGGTCAAGTCCAAAGACTCTGACGTGGTAACACGAGAGACTAAACCCCTCGGTTTGGGTGACTCCACGGTTGTCTGAACTGGGGGAGTTACTAGGCCTTGAAGATCCTGAGAGCATCCTTGTTCAGTCAAAGGCATGGCAGCTGCTGAAACATGGGCATCTGTGGTGCTCTGTTGGCCCAGTGAAGGGAAGCGTCTGGGAGCTGGTGTGTCTGTGAGGCTGGGCTCTGGAAACTCCGGAGCTTCCTCCTGCTTGGGAAAGGACAGGGGCACTTTGGCCCGGATGTCTGTAAGGCCTTGTGGCTGGGACTCGGGGATGACGACTGGCACCTGAATGTCTTGGGACAAAGGTGGTAGAGGGTTGCATGGGACGCAGCAGTCCGGATGACCTCCCTGTGCAGGCAGAGGTAAGGCACCAGGACCCTCCATGTCTGGGAAGTCGGGTGACAATGGCAGTGGGGTGGTGGCTGGGGTTTGATGGTCAGGGCTGCTCGTGCACACTGGCAAAGGGCTGACAGCTGGGCCACCAACAGCGGCTAGGCCCCGATCAACGCTGACATCTCTTTGCTCGGCTCCTGGGGCATTGTTTGGGTTTTGGTTTTCTTCATGACCTTCCTGCTTGTGCAGTGTCACAGTGGTTGGTACCTGGAAGTCTGCCTGACACTCTTGGTCAGGAAGGGACAGGGTGGACTGAGCCTGGATCTCCACGCAGTTTCTATGTTCAGCTGAAGGACTGGCAGCTGGAACTTGGCTCTGTAGCTGACTTGTATCAGGCAAAGTTGAGGCAGCTGGGACCTGGACGTCTGGAGGATCTTGCTTGGGCAAAAGGGATGTAGCTGGAACCTGGGTGTTCTGGAAGCTGCTCTGCCCAGGTAAAGGGACAGGAGGGGGAATGCAGTTAGTACTCAGATGGTCTTGCTTGGGCAAATCTGGAACATTTAGACTCTGGCCATCTCCTTGAATACACAAAGGTGTGGCAGCTTGAACCAGAACAGCAGGGCCCAGAGGGACAGACTCCTGGGCACAGTTCAGTGGGAAGGCCAGCTCACATACAAGCACATGTCCAAATGCAGGCAGGGCCCCTGTAAGCAAAATAAATAAATAAATGGATCAAAAACTAAGGATGTAGCTCAGCATAAGATCACCTGCCTAGAATCCCCAGTGAGGGGCTGGGGGCGTGGCTCAGTGGTAGAGACCCTAAAATGTGACAGAGGCCTCAGGCCCTAGCACCTCAGGGGAAAAATGTTTAATTCACCTGGTTCAGCCTCTTCCTGAGGTGGGCAAGGGGATGGCTGGGGTTGGGCCAGGACTCGAGGTCTGCGGCGGGGTGCGTTGGTGGATGCCCTAGTCTCAGCTCGCTGCATCTGCTGGATGCGCTCACTGTAGAGCCGAGCCAACTCCCGCACCCGTGACGCTGACCGCTCTGAACGTGGCATTCCTGTCTTCCCGCTGGTGCTGCCTCCACTAAGGTCCGAGTCCTCCAGGATCAGCAGAGGTTCTGGGAAGCCAGGCCGAGCCAGCTGCCCCTGTTCCAGTGCTTGCCAGGCACTCCGGATTTCTGAACAAGAGCGGTATTCTAGTTCTTCCGGGAATCCTTGGACTCGGGTGCCAGCCTCGGTCTGCACAGCTGGGAATGACACGCCTTCTACGTCTTCCTCCTGCCCCTCTCTGCTTTCTGAGGGTGGCTCACTCAGTCTTCCTGGACTGTTCCCCGTCAACAGTTCCCTCCTGGTGGCTTGAGGCTGGGTCGCCTCCTGCAGCGGTCCAGGAAGCCATGAGCCACAGGGGAAGGAGGGGGTGTTGGCCAAGCTGGGAATGTCAGGCACACTGGACATGGGTGAAAGGCAGGGCACCTCAAAAACACCAGGCATGTCAGAGAGACTTGGAAGGCAGGGAACCTCGGGAATTTCTGGAAGGCTGGGCATGTCGCTGGGAATCTTAGTAAGGCTGGGAATGCAGGGAATTTCAGCTGCACTGGAACCTTCCAGTCCCTCTAAGACATGGAGTGGGGAAGGCTCGCGTTCATCTGTCTCCAGGTCCTCATCTTCCTCCTCTTCTGAAGACTCTCGGCTGGGCAGGGCTTGGAGCGGGAGGGGGTCACTTTCAACTGGCAGCCTGGAGTCTCTGGGGAACTTGGGAATGTCGTGGGTGGGTGGCTGTAGTGGGTACACAAAGAAAAGCCAAGATGTCAGAGAGATGGGGTGGGCTGACCGGGGCCCATGGTCTCTGCCTGCCCAAGTGCTTCAGTGATGTTGTGATGGCAGTTTCCGCTCACCTCTGAGTCCCTGAGGCCTCTCTGGCTCAGCAGTTCTAGAATTTCCTCAGTTATGGAAGTCCCCGACGGGTCTAACGTGGGAGGCCCGGCATCCTCCAGGTCCTCAGGAGGAGCAGAGGCAGATACTGGGGGCTGCGACTCAGACGGGGGATGGAGCTCACCTTCACTGCCAGCATGCTGAGGAGGACGGGCATAGAAAGCAAGGGCCAGGAGTGAAGAGTGCTCGAACCCCAAATTCCCAGCTCCCCCCCCATGTCCGTCACCCGCCCCCAGCTTGCACACTGGGGAAATCAAGGATGACCCCTCCACCATCTTATCCTTTTTCTCTTTTTGTGAACAGGGTCTTATGTAGCCCAGGGTGGTCTTGAACTTCTAATCCTCTTACCTTCTCACCACAGGCAGTCTAGCTTCACCAAACACCCCCCTTATAAAAGGTGTCATTGGGAAAGGAACGCAGGGACTCCTGCATCATACCTGATATTCTACCACTGTTATACTACCTCCCCCATCCCCCCCAAAAAAATCTCTATTTTTTAAAGATTTATTTATTGTATGTATATGAGAAAACTGTAGCTGTCTTCAGACACACCAGGAAAGGGCATCAGATCCCATTAGAGATGGTTGTGGCCACCATGTGGTTGCTGGGATTTGAACTCAGGACCTCTGGAAGAGCAGTCGGTGCTCCTAACCACTGAGCCATCGCTCCAGCTCCCTTTTTGTCCTGATAGAGAACTCTATCTCAAGCCTAAACAGCTTCACATTTTTGACCCTCTTGTTTCAGTTTCCAGTTTGAATTGCAGGCATCTGCCAGGAAACCTGGCCTCCCCCTCCCCCCGCTTTTTGAGAGTCTCATATTGTCTAGGCTAGCCCAGGCCTAGAACACGCCTGTACTCAAGGATAACTGCCCTCCAAGTCTCTAACTGTCCCTGTCTCCTGTGTGCTGGGCTTTCAGGCTTGGGCCGGCGCACCTAACTTTCTGTCCTGCTGAGGTCTCAAACCTAGAGTTCTGTGTCTGCTGGGTAAGCACAGAACCAACCTTGCTATGTCCCAAGCCTTTACTCCATGCTTGTTTTGACCCAGGGCTGTAGAATTTCCCTTCTCCACCAGAGCTAGGGATTTAGGTGCCCAGGCTCTGACAGGGGTATTTCTTACCTTGACTTGAGGCTTATCTGGGGATGGAGAAGTGAAGAAGAGACAAGAATAAGATACAGGAGTAAATTATTCCCAGTGACCAATCATCTGCCCCCTTCTTCCCTTCCCATCCACTCCCAGACATCCCTGGAAAGTGACATGGACAGACACAGACCAGTTACTAACCATTCTGGGGAAAAATGACATAAGGTTCCTTTGCTGGCTCTGGAAGAAGGAAAAAGGATGTCAAGAGGCCAGGCCCCTGGGCCCCTGGGTCCCTTTCGAGTGGTAGGTACTTACCAGACTGCCTGCGGCCACGGCGACTGCCAGAGAGTCTTGGAGACGGAGCTAAGGGAGAGGTGGTCAGAGCTTGGTGTGAGCCCAGCCCTTCATCTTGGGAGATGTGTGGGGATCTGAACCCACATTCTGTTTCAATTACCTGGGTTTCTTCTGCCAGGGGTAAAACTTCGGGCATCTCGAGGTCGGGGAGAGTCCAGTGGGGATGTTGGGGGTTCGGGGATATGTTTGCTTTTTGGAGCACCTGTGGCAAGAGTTGGGGGATGGTCTACTTTCTTGGAAGCATCTCCTCTCTTGGCATAGGCCCACAGCCAGCCCTGGCCCCTGGACTCACAGTGCAAGCTGTTTTCCAAGAGAACTTGCTTTGCCTGAAAGACAGAGAGATGGAGAAGTGTTGGAGGGTTAGGGCTGGGAGGGTAGAGGACAGATCCTGAGAACGAAATATTCCCAGGAATGGCTGCTTCTGATGCCAGGCTGGTGACTGTCAGTTCTTGCCACAGCCCTACAATGGAGTGTTCGTGTTCCTCCAGGTGAGGAAACGGAAGGCCGGAGATCCTGTTGCCCAAGATCACAAAGAAAGATCGTGCTGGATTCCAAAGCCAGAAAGCAGAACTCTGCAGGTTTAGCCATCAGGTAGTACGAGGGTCCCAGGGGTCTGCTGTGGAGACTGGGGTGTGGCTCTCAAGGCCACTTGTTGGGCAGGTCCATACCTTGGCAGGGATGGAAGCCGGGTGGTTCTCAAAGAAGAGGCGCTGGAGACAGTGGATCCACAGTCGTTTCTCTTCTTGGTTCTTGGCCTGGGGGTGAGGAAGGTGGAGGTGAGGGAATCTGGGTTCTGAGCTGGAGCGGGAATGGGAGTCATCCCAGTGCGCCCTCCGCATACCTGCAACAGGTGTCTGTGCTTGGGGATGGTCAGATCCGACACCTTGAAGCCCAAGGGGTCTCGCGGAGCCTCGCTTACGCTGAGGTTACAGCACTAAGGAGGCAGAGGGCCGGATGCTGAGCGCTGCCCGGCAGCAGACACCCTTCAGAACACACGAGGCGAGGCTCCCACGGGCTCTACACGGGCTGCCTTGCCCCTTAACCCATCAGGCTGGGGTCTGCTCACTCCCTTACCAGATTCTTGCCTCCTTTCATGAAGATACACTCCCTTCTTTTCCTGACCCCCATGAAGAAACTTTCCACACTCCTCTGGACTTTCCTCGAAATTTAAAATGATGCCAAGTCTACCCTTCAGGTATTCTGGTCTAATACTTCTGTGGGCAACGGCAATTTTTTGTTTTTGTTTTTCAAGGTGGATTTTCTTTGTGTAACCTTGACTGTTCTAAAATTAGCTCTGCAGGCCAGTCTGGCCTCAAGCTCACAGAGATCCACCTGCCTCAAGTGTTGGGATTAAAGGTGTGCACCATCACCACCAAGCCCCTACATTTTTAAAAAGTCTGAGACTCACTATGTAGCCCAGGCTAGCCTCAAAGTACTAATTCTCCTGTCTCAGCTTTTCCAAGGCTGGGGTTACAGGTATGGGTCACCACATGCTTGTTTTTTATTTTTGAACTGGGATCTCACACCTCGTAAGTCAGTCTCAGTAAGTCTGTAGTAGAGGAGGCTGACCATGGACTCCCATCCTGTTGTCTTTACTGGGGTAACAGGCATGCACTGGCACAACTGGTTTATTCTGGGTTGGGGATGGAATATGGGGCTCTGTTCATGTGAGACAAGCGCTCCAAATACTGAACCACCCTGCTAGCTCATGGCCCCTCTTCTTTCATCTGTAGTCCTAGTACTTGGGAGTCTGAAGCAGGAGAATTAAAGCAAATTTGAAGTTAGCATGGTCTGCGTAGCAAGTTCTGTAAACTGGGCTATAAAGAAGGCTGGAAAGAGGGCTTAGTGGGGCAGAAGCACTGTGTGCCTCCTGAAGACTGGAGTTCAGCCCCCTCCCCCATTTCCACAGGTGGCAGGACAGAACTGATCTGAGAGCTCTCCCTCCCTCACACACATACAATAACGTGTGGGCCAACGCCACGCGGCTTGGTCTGCCCTTCATTCTGGAGAGTGGACTTGCAGCCTTTGCTTTCTTACATTCTAAAAGTCCTTTCTCGTCTTTAATCCCAGCATGGGGGGGCGGAGCGGAGCGGAGCTATCTGTGTGTTTGTTAGAGACCATGCACAGTTATACAATGAGACCATGTTTCAAAAGCAAACTGTGTGCCTAGGAGATAGGCTATGTGCATGTGAATCCATGTGCCCCTGGAAGCCAGGAGCTTTGTACCCCTATAGCTGGAATTCAGTGGTTTTGAGCAACCTAATACAAACACTAGGGTCAAATCTGAATGCTCTATAAGGGCTGTCTCTCCAGCTCTTATACTTTTATTTATTTGTGTATAGGAGAGTGTACACACCACCAAGTTGCCAGTGGAGGTCAGCGGACAAGTCCGTGGCATAAATTTATGCACTGGGCTCCGAGGCTATGAACCAGCCATGTTCACTGTTGTTTTTCTGGTTGTGTTCTGAAACGGTCTGGCTCACTCTGTAGTCCTAGCTACCCTAGAACCCAGAGATCAGTGTCCTCATGACATAGGATCTCACTATGTAACTGACGCTGGCCCTGAGCCCACCTGTTGGTCCTACTGGCCTCGGGCTGTTGCTGCAGTCCCCCCCACCCCCCAGTGAGCTACCATGCCCCACTTCTAGCCTTTAATGTTTTTTTAATCAAGCTGCTCAGGACTGATCTTGAACCTTCTCTGTAGCCCAGGCTAGCCTTGAACTTTCTATCCTCTAGTCTCAGCCTTCCCAGTAACTGGATTCAAAGGTCAAATGTCACTGGGCCCAGCTAATTGGTCCTTGAAAGCCAGTCTGTCCCCTTTGGGCATTCTGGTGAAGATATATTAGTTTTGGCTGTCTGAGTCAGACCCCACTCTATACTCACAAAGATGTGGCCCTTGTAGGTGTATTCGTGCCCCCGACGCTTGGCTACCAACAGCATCCGGGAGAACAGGAAGAGCAGACGCTCACCTCCGCGAAGCCTGGGGCCTCCCCCGCCTCCCCCTCGGAAGGTGCCTTCCAGTACTAGCTCTCCAAAGGCGCTGAGCTCCGGGCCAGTCCAGCCGCCCAGCCGCCGCTGCACTTCCTGCTAGGACCACACCGGGCAGAGACAGCCCCGAGGTTGGTGGCACACATATATAAGCCAAAACAGAGGTGTTAGAGACAGGGACACGCTGAGCAATGTCCCCGGGCTCAGTCCCCAGTTCAGGCGTCCCAGCCCACCCCGGGGGGCCACCTGCAGGCGTGCAGCATGCTCCTGCTTGCGCTTCATGTCATTGATGTACCAGGCCACTGCGGTCATGGACACAATAGCTTCCTCCACCATCTCTCGACCCCCAGTGTCTGGGCCCTCTGCCCAGTGCTTGCCCAGTTCCTGCCAGTCATCCAGCAGGGTCGACAGGATGGGAGAGAAAAGAGGAGGAGTGAGACAGGAGGCGGAGCAGCATGAAAGGGGAGGGGCAGACCACAGATAGTCAGGGGACCAGGGGTGGCTGTTAGACCCAACCTTGCCCCCTCTCCACAAGCCAGGCCTCAAGGGCACAGCTGACCTGCAGCAGGAGATGGTACTTCAGGATGCGCTGAACAGGCTTCAGCAAGAAGCTCTGCAGAGGCAGGGAGTGGCGGAGCTGGGCCTGACGCTCCTGCAACCACAGAGTGGCTGGCGGGGACAGTGACAGTTCTCGGAGCAGGGCCAGGGAGCTGGGGGCAAAGCATAGATCAGTGGTGGCTGGCAGGGCAGGGCTGGGAGAAGGTGGCCAGGGTCGGGGAGGATCAGGTCAGGGTACTGAAGGACATCAGTGGCTATCGAGGTCTAGAAGGGGTTGCCCCTGGGCACAGGGTTGGGGGCAGTAAAAGGTAGGGGATAGCGGCTTAGCATATTGGCTCATAGGAATACCCTGGGGCCAAGCAGGGACTCCCTCTGCCTCACCTTGGGTAGTTCATGCAGTACAATGTGTAGATGTCAAAATCTTCGCTCTGTGGAGACATGGGAGTCAGCACCATCTAGATTCCCATGGCCCTGTGAATCCCGGCCTGGTATTCCCTGTCCCCCCAAACTGTCCTCAGAGGCTGATTCCTACTCACCCTTTGCACGAAGCACTCGGCGATGCCCCCTGCGCTGCTGCAGCCCTCCAAGTCCTCCAGGAGCTCACTGTGGGGGAGGGGGAAGGTAAAGGACTTGCCTGCCTCCTTGTCCCATGTCAAGACTCCAGAGATCAACAGACAGGTAGGAAGGAGCCTCAGATGGATGGCTACATGAGAAAGCGCAGCCTGCTTACTCTGTCTTTGCACGGCTTTGTATTATGCGGCCTGATAGCCCTCTCATAGCTGGCATGTCATGACCTAGGGAGTGACACCACAGCCCTGGGAAAGGGGGTGTTGGTAATGCCCAACATCTTAGATATCTCATTATGTGTTGTAAGCCAGGGAGTGGTGGCACTACCCTGTAATCTCAGCTACTCGGGAGTCAAGGAAGGGGGATGGAGAGTTCAACATCACCGTGGGCTACTTAGTAAGATTCTAGTCTCAAAACAACAACAGGAAAGAAAAGTTGAGGACACAGCTCTGGAGGCTGAGGCAGGAGGATCTCAATTCTGAGGCCAGCTTGAACCACACCAGAAGACCCTAGGTGTGGTCACACACGCCTATAATTCCTGCTCTTGAGAAGTGAAGGTGTGGGCATAAGTTATCGTGGTCTTCAGCTACCTAGCAAATTCCAGGCCTAGTTATATGAGAAACCCTGTTTATCTCAAATAATAAAACAAATCACAAAAACTTCTCTTTTGCTGAGTGGTAGGTGGCATACACCTTTAATTCCAGCATATAAGAGGCAGAAGGGGACAGGTCTAGAGTTCAAGGCCAGCCTGGTGTACAGAGTGAGTTCTAGGGCAGCCAGGGCTACACGGAGAAACCATGTCTCGACACTCCTGTCCCCCTTAAAAAGTTTCTCTTGGGATTCTGAGATGCCACACTTGGGCCCTAGACTCTTCTTTAACTAGGGCAAGCAACCAACTAGGTTTGTCCAGAGCTGAGAGTGTCCTAGGCCCATAGAAGTGCAGTGGTAAGGTGGGACCTGACACTCAGACCCCACACGACTCAAGGTCTGAGAGTCCGACATGGCATGTGTATGGTTCTTCCCACCTTGGGTTCTCACTGTCCCCATCATGCCCAATGTCACCGCACCATACATGCCGGCCTACACAAGGCCACTAAGAGGCACACAGGCTAACGTGAGGACAGAGCCCCTCCCCTGCCACAGCAGCCAGACCCCTTGTGGTCCCCACTCTGTCCCTTACCTGCTAAACTCGTAGATGTCCTCGATGTTGGCAAACAGCGTGCCCACCTGCTCCATCTTCAGGCCCAGGGCCCTGCCATCCATCAGAGGGCCCAGGTAGTCCTGTGGGGGTGACAGGGGTTACAGAAGCCAAGGGCCTGGCTTGGGTCCCCCCATCTTCAGGCGCCTGCCCACCTCACCTCCACGATGCTGCGAAGGTCGCGAACATATGCCCGCTCTGTCTCCACAATCTCCCTGGCCACTCGTTCCAGCCTGGAGGGTTTCACTGAACCCTGGATTCCCACAGGCGACAGGTGCAGGCGTATGGGGGGCTCCGGCAGGGGCTCTGGCCTGGAGGCTGAGCAGGCTGGAGATGGGTCCCCCTCAGAGCCCACAGTGCTCAAAGAGGTGGAGCTGCCGGAACCCCTTGGAGAAGCCATGGTGGGGGCTGCCTGAGCTGCTGAGGTAGGGAGCAAGGGGTCAGGGCTTCCCAGACACACGGTCTCACAGCCCCCACCGTCGCCCACACTCAGCTGACAGTTCCCACAGATCTCTGCTCCCCTACTCTATTTGTCCAGTCTGATCCTGTACCTTTCAGGGTTCCTTCCTCTCTGGGACTTGGATCTCCGCTGCTTTTACTCACCTCTTCCATCAACCACAGCTCTCTCATTGTGAATCTGTCCCACTGACCTTTCGCTCCCAGAAGCACAGGCCCTTTATGTTCAAGTCCAAATTCCTCAGCTCCACAGGGCCCCATCTAAATGCAGCCATGGTAGATCCCTTCACCTGGTTCCCTCTCACACGTCTCTCAACAGCCCCCGCCCCTTCACACTCAACTCTGTCCGATTACTTAGGGGTGCAGCCTTGGGCCTTTGCGCACACTGCTCCCTGCATGCAGAGTTCTTCTTTGTGTCCGACTCCTTTCTCCTGAATTCTCAGTTCAGCAGTCTCCTCCGTGGTAAAAGGGCTGGGCTGTCTTGGCCACGCTCTGCACTAGGCGAGCCACACAGGGATGCTCAATTGTCCCGACGGAAGGGACGAATGCCCACAGGCCGCACCTGTCCGGGCTGCTCACCTGTTGGAGGATCACTCACAGCTGCGCAGTCGCAAACTTCACCTTGGTGGCCACACCCGAGCCTAAGGCTGGGTTTAGACAGGCTGAGTCCCCGGGCTCCTTCGGGCATGGTTGAGTGGCACAACTCGGACCTACAAAGAGACCCACTTCTGGGGAACTAGACTTCACCGGTCTCCTGGCCACTCCAACTCACAGATAGGGTGCTGGAAGTTGATCGAAACCCAAGGAGGGGCCCCCAGAAGATACGAAATGACAGAAAGAAGGAGCTGGGAAGACAAGCTAAAGATGGGAAAAGATTGAGACAAAGAACGAAGACAGCAAAAGTGCCTGAGTCTGCAAGTCCCATCTGTCTGGGGGCCCCCCTTCCCAAGGCTCAGGGATCCTGGGAACTCTCAGGCTCAGACTGAAGCTGAGGGCGAGGGGCAGGGCTGGGAAAAACCGTGGGCGGGAGAGGCCGCGGGGTCCCAGGGGAGGGCGGAGGCTGGGGGACCGGATGCCAGGGTCCTACAGACGGTTCCTTACCCCGCCCAGGACGGCGCACTGGGGCGCTGGCCCCGACTCCTCCACCCAGCTCCAGTAGGTCCCTCGGCGCCCCAACCGCGGTCCCCACCGTTGGATCCTCCCCTGTGCAGTTGCAGCCCCCAACTCCAGCCGGCGCCTCCGCTACCCCCCGCCGGCACGCCCCCTCATTGTTCCGCTTCGGCGCCGCCCCCTCCCCCAGTCCCGGGCCCCTCGCTCCCCTCACCTCCCTGGGAGCCACGGGCCTTGGGGTCGGGAATCCCGCGCGTCTGGACCTTAGCGCGCGTCCCCGGGGGAGGCTCACAACCCAGACTTAAGGTCGTGAACTTGGGGTTCTCGGACTCCAGAAACCGGGGAGAGTTGGGATCCAGAGTCCGAAGTCTCGGTGTTCTAAATAGAAGATGCTGCAACCCTCTACTCGAGTCTCAGACCAGGGCGCTGGGGACCCAGACTCCTCAGTCTTCTAGGTAGGGCTGTATGTTGTCGGGGGCACCGGGATTCCAGAGTTTCCAGAACCCGAGGGGCAGGGATGAAGTCACCTCCGGGAGGGATCGCAAGGACTGGCCAACTCCTCGGTCTCCTGGAGGTGATGGATACTGCAGCCCTAAGTCGAAGCGCGAGGTCCTGTCCCCAAGTGGCTCCAGGAGGGGTTCTTGGACTCAAGAGTTGGGACCCCGTGGGAGGGATGCACGGCCATAGATCCTACGGTCTTCGAAGCCGGGTGCGGAACGGGCCTCCAGCCTCGGAGCTGACTTCCCGAGCCACGGGCTCCTCCAGGAGGGGGCGCTGGGCTTCAGAGGTCCCGGCCCCTGAGTGGGAGCCGGGACTTGCGGGTCTCTTAAGACGCGGGACCGAGGTCCCGGACGCCTGGGTCCGCCACTATGGACGCCTCGGGCTCCGGGATGAGTGTCCTGGGGCTCTGGGGGCGGCGGCGGCGCCGCATCTGGGGCGGGGAGAGTCGGGTCCCAGATGTGGGGCGGGGGGCGGCCGCCCGAGGCTTCTCCTCCCCCTTGCCGCCGCCGCGGCTCACATCCTGTTCCCGCCCGCTGGGGGGAGGGGCCGCCTTCCGGCACGCCCCCCGCAAAGGCTTTTAAAAATCCCCGCCCCCTACTCTGAATAATCGCGAGCGAGCGGGCGGGGCCAACGGCGAGGCGCCGCCCACATTCCGAGAGCCGAGGGCCGGGAGGACTTTTTACCTTTTACAGCAAGGGCCCGCGAGGCGTGAGAATCCGGACTAGTCTCGCACTCTTGTTCTTATTGGTCGGTCGGCGGGCTTTATATTTGCATATGCAATAGTGGGCCGGGCCATTCAACAAAGTCGTGCGACTACAACTGACTGAAGGAGTTTGTGGCGCAAGGGTGCGGCCGGAGCTCCAGTGGCGCAATCGGTTAGCGCGCGGTACTTATATGTCAGTGCTTGGCGTAAGCGATGCCGAGGTTGTGAGTTCGATCCTCACCTGGAGCACTTCTTTTTTTTTCCTCATCTACCCCCCCTTTTTTTGTGTGTGTGTTCTCTCATCAGTTTAGAAGTCTTCAGTCTAATAATTCAACCAAAGGGTTTGGCTTGTTTGAGACAGGGTTTCACCATGTAACATTCTGACTGGTCTGGAAGTCCCTATGTAGACCAGGCTGGCCTCGAACTCACAGAGATGCCCCTGCCTCTGCCTCCCGAGTACTGGGATTAAAGGCGTGCGTCACTACACCCGGAAACTACATAATTTTTAAAGAATGAACATTTTCTTGTGAATTTTTTGCAATGGTCGGTGGAACAGTTCCAAAGCTGCAGTTTCTATTCTGGTCGCCAGAGGGCAATAACGTCTCTCATTAAATGGTCTGGGCGTCAAATGGAATCCAAATCCCAGATCCTAGGGGTGGATGAATAGTTTACAACAGGCTCTTTTTGTATATTTTTCTTCTTCAGGTTTCTGAACCGATTTTTTTTTCAACACATACTCGACACTCATTAGGTACTGTATGTACCTTCTGTCTCCAAGGACTTGACTTTTTACCAAGGAGACCGATTAAGTACATTTTTTTTTTATTTGACTTTCCCTATGTTACCCAGACTGGCCTAAACTCCTGGTTCCGTCTTAGGTTAGGTGCTGATAAATATGGGGCAGGTAGGGATGAAGATTATCATAGTTGTCAGGGATGATCTTAGTTTTTATTTTATTTGGCCTGCAAAGGTGTCTGTGCACCACATTGGTGCCCAAAGAGACTGGAGGAAGGCGGCGGCAGATTCCCCGGAACTGCAGTTTCAGAGGGTTATGAGCCTTGTGCAGGGAATCAAACCAGGTGCTCTGTCAGAGCAGCCCTGTTCTTAACTGCTGATCCATCTCTCCAGCCCCAGGGGAGATCTTTGAACAGACACCTGAAGGAGGGGAGGGAGCCATGGGAACAACAGGGAGATGTTCCAGATAACACACTAAGACTGAAGATGGGTGTGTTCCAGATAACACACTAAGACTGAAGATGGGTGTGTTAGTGGAGCAGATGTGTGTGTGTGAGTGTGTGTGAGAGAGAGAGAGAGAGAGAAAGAGAGAGACTGTTGGGCTGTGGTGACCTTTGTGATTTGACTGTGGTGTTCTAACAAGCTTCCCGGAGCACTGACTATAGGAGGAAGAAAGAGGAGGGAACAGGTACTTTTAGAACTGGTGGACTTTGGATGAGAGGGCCCTGGAGGCTGGAGTGAGCTGTAGTCTTGGCTGCGTCCCCTTGCATGCCTTGTGTCCAAGGAGCCCTCTGGAGTTGTCCCCTGTCATGTGGGTTCTTTACAAGAGAATTAGGCTCATTCTCTTAACTTCTGAGCCATTTGTCCAGGACCTGGTGAGGTCATATACTTAGACCAGGGTTTTGCAGACGAGCAGGCACTTTGTACTTAGCTACATCCTCAGCCCATGGTGTGTGTGTGTGTGTGTGTGTGTGTGTGTGTGTGCATGCACTCGCGTGAAGGAAGAGACTTTTTAAGGGGGAACCAGTGCCAGGGGTGGTAGTTGAGACAGGGTTTCTCTGTGTAGTCCTGGCTGTCCTGGAACTCACTGTGTAGACCAGGCTGGCCTCGAACTCAGAAATCCTCCTGCCTCTGCCTCCCAAGTGCTGGGATTAAAGGCGTGCGCCACCACTGCCCGGCTGCGTACTTCTTTTTTCTAGTGTTCATCCATTTCTTTCAATGTCCAGTGCCACTTACCTCTACCTTCCCGATGCCTCGGGGACTTTTGAGTTTCTGTTTCCCTCTTCCAGCCCTGTTCTACATACCAGGGCCTGAGCTCAGTCTCACTAGGGAGGCAGGTTCCTGGGAGAGGAGACCAAAGGTGAGTAGAATGGAATGAAAGAGAGGCAGGGTGAGAGGAAGAGCGAGGTTAAGGGTATACAGTTAGGGGAGGAAGCAAAGGGCCTAGCAGGGAGGGCTACAGAGGAAACCCATCTCAAAAACAAACGGAACAAAAATCCTAGGGGCTAAGAGACCGGTGGGGGGTGGGGGGCGGAGAACGGGGACGGGGAGGGGTTACAGCAATAAGTGGGAGGAGTTGGGGGGGAAAGAAGAAAGAAAAGAGGGATGAGAGGGAGGAGGCTGCAAGGAGGGGGAGGAAGCGGAGGAGAAGCAAGAGGGGCGGGGCGCGGGCCCTGACGCGGGCAGCTTCCGGGCGCGGCCCGCCCAGCCTAGGCTGGCCGCCGTCTAGGCCTTTTTCCTTGTATGGTCGGACGACGAAGCTGCCCTACCCCTGCGCCCCGCGAGCCGAACCAGACGAAGTTCCCCGGAAATGCCCGATCGGGGTCTGCGAATGCTAGAAGGGCCAAGATTCTTTAGGTGTCTGGAGGCTCCCGAGTTGCCTGGTGCCGGGGCCCGAGGTTCCAAATGGAGCCTAGGATTCTCACACTTTAAAGCCCCTGCCCCAAACCGGGAGTGTTCATATCTATAATCCTAAACATTCATAAGGTTGAGGCAGGAGGATTGCCAGGAGTTGCTCGGGGTTCAGAGGGATACCCAGTCTTCCCTTCTTCCCCGCCCTCCCCTACAAACAAACAAAAATCCTTAAAGAATCGGGTGAGAGGGCTCAGCAAGTAAAGGCGCTTGCCACAAAGCCATAAGACCTAGTTCGATCCCGGGACCCACTTTGTGGAAGAAGAGACCCGATTCCTGACTAACACACACTACACATTTAAAAAGATAGCGTCGGCATGGTGACCTGTGCTTGTTATCCCAGGATTGCAGAGGCAGGAGGTTGCTAAGAATTCAGATCAGTTTGAGCTAGGGTCGACTTTATTTAAAAAGAAAAAAAGTTAAAACTAAAATAAGTCCTCCGTCAAGTCCGCCCAAGCTGTCTACGCAGGGTTCAGAGTCCCCTAGGGCCCGGCTATGGGGTGACCCCTGACCCTGGCCGCCCGGGCTCGCCTTCCGGCACATTCCGTCCTCACCGCCCCGCCCCACCCCGCCCTCCTTCCTTGGCCCCGTGGGGACGGAAACATCCCGTCCCTGCCCAAGCTGGGTCAAGAGCCGGAGGGACAGCCCGCAGCACCCCTTACACCAGAACTAGCTCTCCCTGTTCCTACCGGGTGACCTCATCTTGCCACGCCCCCTCAGGTGAACAACCGGGCTGGTAACGTCACTTCCTGCCAGGTAAGCGCCCCTAGGCAGCACCGCTCACGGGAAGGTCTGGAGGTCAGTTTACCCACCATCCATCACAAGGCTTTGGGCCGTGAAAGAAATACCATTCAGTTCACACTTCAGATTTTATTTAAAAATTCCAAAAAATACCCACAAAAATAGACTTGTATGGTAACAATATATTACTTAATATATTATAGTATATACTTAATACAGTATCAGTTTTAACATTACAAAAAGAAAAACGGAGTAGACGACCCAATATATATAAATATTATAAAATCTTATTACAATAAATAAAGTCGTCATAAATAAAGGGCCCACTGGTTGGGGGAGAAGGGATTTGGCAATGGCTTTGGCTATTTGCTTTGGGAGGGAAATTTGAGCACCAGGATTCTCAGGAGAGGCTTCAACCACCGGACACTGAACTTCGGGGTCTAGTAAAAATTAGGATAGTATTGTGGGAGCCGGCTCTTCACAGCACTTACGATTCCAGGAGACCAGAGTTGGAGAGGGGCTGGTGCATACCTGTAACCCCAGAACTTGGAAAAGGCTAAGGTAGGATTATATTGAGTTCAAAGCCAGCCTGGAGTACCGTAATAAGCTCCTATCTCAAAAACAACAGAAGACTTGGGGCCTGGAAGACCAAGTGTCAACTGTCCCCCTCAAAACATGCTACATCTTAGGTGCCCTAGGAACGGATCCACCCAAACGCTGAATTTGCAAACTAGGGACCTGCCCCAGCCCAGCACCAGGGGGATTGGGTTAATGCATTTTGGAATGTCCAGAAGAAGGGACTTAATAACTTAGAGAAGTCCCCCAGGTCCCCACGGCAACAAGCACAGTCCCTTCCCTCTCTTAGAGAGCTAGCTGATCCGTACTGGGTAGGCACTTGTCACTCAGAGACAGAGATGCGATTGAAGATGGGGAGACGCCTTGGGGGTGCGGGGGTCTGGGGAGGTCCGAACACCCCCGCCTCAAAGACAGGTGAGTCCGACCCACCCAGGCTGCTGCCGCTGCTGGCGTAGTCATCAGGATCGGATCCCAGAGAGTGTGCAGATGGGCTCCGAGCCAGGCCACCCAAGGGCCCCCAGATGGTGCTAGGGGTAGACCTCCGGCAGGAGGGGCAACAGGCTGGGGTAGGGTCTCTTCGAGTCACAGGGGTCCCAGGGGCAGCAGAGAAGGCGGAAGGGGAAAGTGGAAGGTCCCCGGGCGGCGGCGGGGAGCTGGAAGGCGAGAAGGAACATGAGGAGAGGGAAGGGCCGGGGAAGCCTGGAGGTGGTGGTGAGGTTCTGCGACCTGACGGCAAGCCTGAGAAGCTGATGCTCTGTCGCAGCACGTGGGGCTGGCCAGGCAGAGCTAGGTCCTCGGTGGGGTTGTGGATGAAGTGACATCGAGAGCCGTAGGGACAGCGGCCCTGGAGGTAGAACTTGTGGCAGAGTTCCGTTTTGTACTTGGGGTGGCGATTGGCTTGGCGCAGTTCACCCGGGCCGTGGGCAAACTGGCACTTGGCCCCGTAGCGACAACGCCCGCTCTCCGAGTAGGTCCGACAGAGCTCGGTCTTGTATCGAGAGGAGGTGGTGGGAGTTGCAGTAGGCGAAGTAGGTGAGGGTGACAA
The DNA here is from genome assembly GCA_036184795.1 of Tokudaia tokunoshimensis. Lineage (NCBI taxonomy): Eukaryota > Metazoa > Chordata > Mammalia > Rodentia > Muridae > Tokudaia > Tokudaia tokunoshimensis. The sequence goes on along the minus strand of BTHU01000001.1, from coordinate 11,044,027 downwards.
CTCAGGGCCTGGGCGGGGAGCCAAGGGTGCGAAACCAGGGGGTGGGGGTACCCAGCCACAGCTTCGGCCCTCCACCAGGCTAGTGGAACGGCCAGTCAGGCGAGAGGTGACCCCAGACGGGATGGAGTCCGACGAGTTTATGTTCCAAAGTCCTCCGGAGGACTCAGTTCCTCCGTGGTCGGATGACAGTTCAGGGCTCATCGACAGGAGGCTCTGAGAGGAATAGGGTTCGGTTAGGCCACCAGAAAAGGTAAGGTGACGACGCCCCGCCCCTGTTGTAAAGCACTTCACGAGCTTGCCATTCCGGTTTGTGGGTTCTCTCGGTCTGAGCCCCACCCGGTTCACACAAACTCCGGGGAGAACCCGACTACAGAGATTTGAGTGTTTCCACATGACTAAAGGTAACCCAGAAGGATTTAGGAAGCTCAGTCTCCCCGACGGATCGTGAGAGGGTAGCCCCCAAATCAAAGCTGCTGGCCAATTTCGGGCGTCTAGAACTCCCCGGATATGACCGCCCATCAGACGCTCGTTTCACAACTTGGATGAGCCGGCCAAAGCCGACCCGGGCGGCCAGATCTCTCTGGAACTCTGACCGTGTCAACTCCCCCCTCAACCCTAACACCTGCTTGGCCGCCCAGCCGCGCCGTGGGCAGCGAGGGCACTCGACAGGTGCGGGGCTGCTTCCGCCCTGCGCGAGTGACAGCAGTGCGCCAGCTCTCCGTCCCCAGGGGATCGCCGGTATCTGGACCGAGACACCGGGCTCGCGGGCTCCCTCTCTCACTTCCAGCCAGCCAGGACTAGTCTGAGAAGGAATGGAGGCGTCCCGGGCCTAAGTTTGGCGCGTCGGGAATCCCGGGATGCTGTCTAACCGGTACTCACCTCGTAGATGGCAGAGAGATCCATGGAGGCGCGAATGGCCATGGAGAAAAGACCCACCGTCGGCTCGCAGAAGTCAGGCTGTGGCCCGCCGCAGCAGCTTTCGCCTTTTATGGGGCGGGAAGGGGCGTGGCCACGAGAGCTTCCCGGACGCGCCCCCGCGGCGTAGCCCGGCCGGCCTGGTACTAGGCCCCTTCCGCCCCTCTGCTGGTTAGCATGCAGAAAGTGAACTTGGCTCCTCCCGCAGCCCCGACCTCTCTCCGGGGTAGTGGGGAGGGCTGTGTACGACTGATTGGTGGTGATGGTGGCGGGGCGTCCGAGTATTTTTCGGAGGTTGAAGGCAGTCGGGAAGAGAACTGGGGCAGAAGTGGGGGCAGGACTCTAGGGACAATTGACAAGGGCAGAGACTGAGAGGGCGTGTGCGTGTGAGACAGACGGGGGCGGGGAGAGACAAGCTGGAAGAGACAGAGATGGCCAGAGCTGAGAGAAAAACAAAGAGACAGTGAGAGACATTCACAAGTAGGGCTTGCTGGTTTAGGACTGTGATTCCAGCCCCTCAGGGAAGCTGAGGCAGGAGACTGGTAGTTCAAGGCCTGGCTCTACGATACAGTGGATAGGGCAGCCTGGGTAACGTAGTGAGACTCTTAGAAAGTAAAAAGGTGCCAGATGGTGGCTCAAACTTTTAATCTCAACACTTGGGAGGTAAAAGCAGACGGATCTCTATGAGTTCGAGGCCAGCCTGGCCTACAGAGTGAGTTCCAGGACAGCCAGAATACACACAGAGAAACAAAACAAAAGACGGTGGCATATGGTTGTGATCCTGGCATTTGGAGGTGGAGGAAGGGGGATCAGGGGTTCAATGTCCATCTCAGCTATTGATCGAGTTCCAGGTCCTTTTCTAAAAAACAAAAAAGAGAAACCACCAAGGTAAGAAGGGAGTAAAAAGAAGGCTCAGCGACTTAGTATGTACTCCTTAGAGCCAATCCCTACCATAGAAAGAAAAAAAGATGACCTTTACAAAGTGGGGAGACAGTAGGGAGAGGGGGCTGGGGGCTGGGAAACAAATCTAGGCGAGGAAGTGGGTTAGAGAAAGATCGATCAAAGGGGAAGGCGATAAGAACTAAAGCCTGGAGGCACAGAATCTGGGGACAGTTGGCCCAGGTAGGGACACTCAGAGCCTCTCCTTAGCGCTAGCTCAGCAGCGCCCTTCCAACCGCATAGTCTAGTAAGGCTGGACAGAACCCATTTACCCAAGCTGCAGTTTAAGTTATTAAGAGCTTTTGCTTTCGACAACTTAAGGTTGGAACAGTTTGAGTCTTTTATTAGGGAGGAAACTTTCCTCTAAAAAATGGAAAAATGGGCCACCCTCAACGTTGAATGGGTTTCTTGTAATGCAAGCAGTCTTAACCAAACTTTAAACTCTCTCGAGATCTATAACGTTTTTGTTTTTCAGTCGGGTCTCCTTAGCCGGCTTGGAACTCGGGATCCTCCAGTCTCCACCACCCAAGTAGTGTTAGTATTACAGGCATGGACGCCACACCCAAGTAAAAAGTGTTATTTCATCTCCAGTGAAAAAGTGTTCTTGTGTATGAGGGTTATCATTGCCAGGAGTGTAATTACAGTGCTGGGAAGTTCTAGCACGGTGCGTGCGTTGCGCACTTGTGTCGAGGTAGGGAGATTCTCAGGCTTCTCACTGGCTTGCCTCATAGGTGAGGGGGATGGGGGGGAATCCCTGGTGCAGTGCTTTCTGGGGCCAAGGGGCCTTCCTGGGCTGGTCCCGTGAGCAGGGCGGGCCGTAGGCTGCTGTGGCACGGTTGCGGCCTCCGGCTCGCCCGTGACTCACTCGCGTAGGGCGGGGGAGGGGGGCTTCCAGGAAGCCGTGACGAGGACGCTCAGCCCGGACGCCTGGGTTCCTCTCTTGTAACCAGGGTTCCAGTCTGTTGTAAACAGTCTCGAGGACAACGGGAAAAGAAGGGAAGGAGGGGCACAAAAATTTGCCTCCCGCCCAGTTTACAAAATCCCTGAGCCAGCCAATTTTAGGACCAAACGCCAAAAGCGAGGGTAGGGGTGGGGCATGCCGGGGTTTTCGGAGGCCAGCTGGGACTGGATCATGGAGGAGTAATTCCAGTTTCGATTCCCTGGAGACTGGGAGCTTTTGCCATCCCTGAGTCAGCCCGGCCCCCTCCTCTATCTGCTGAGTCATTGGGACTAAAGCCTGGCGGCCTGGTATTGGGCTACTCTCTAAAAGGATGCTGGGGTTGGGGATAGAAGAGGGGTGTAAGCAGGACAACCCCTCTGAAGATCAAGATTTTAAGCTGTAGGGCTCACAAGGTGTGTCATTATCTAAAATACGGGGTCAGGTGCTCAGTTCTTTCCTGCCCCACACCGGGTGCCTTGGCTCTCAACCCGTTCCTTTGCTTGTCCAATGGCACAGACACACAGATCACCTTCAGCACCGGGAATCCAGGCCCCACTTATTCTCCCTTAGACTCCCGGCCCTCCTCCCTCAGACCTAGAGGTCCAAGTCCCACTTCCCACGTAAGAGATCTATCTAGGCCCCAGTCCCTGTTCTCTGGATCTAGGAGTCCGGGGTTCTGTCCAGCCCCCGCTTGTATGCTCCAATCCCAGGAGGAAGTTCATGGCCTGACTCCTCCCTACTCCCCACGTAGCCAGAGGGGAAAATCCGCGGCCCAGACAGTGGCCGGGAATCCCCTCTGGAATGACGGTGGGGAAGGGGATGGCCAAGGGCACGCGGCCACGTCCTGTGCGCGCTGGGGTTGGGGGCTGGGGTAGAGAAAGGGGCGGAAACCAGAGAGGCTAAAAATATAGCAAGCACTTCCGGCCTAGGGGGAGGTGAACTCTGAGCTGAGTTTCCAGAAAAACAAGCAGGGACGGGAAACGCGGGGGTGTGAGAGCCAGTGGGCGTGGGCGGGCAGGGGCCGTGTACACGCGGCACGTGTGTGCCCGTCGTGATTGCCTGCGAGTGTGGTCCAGGCAAGGTGTTGCAAGGGAGGACAACCAGTAAGCCACCTGTACTGTGCCTACGGGTCTGGTCGGGAGCTGTGCTCGCTCTGCATGTGTTAATGGGGAGTTCCTAAGTTCCTAGTTATGAGGGTGCAGGTGCGGGGACGCGCCTGTGACCGGTGCTTAAGGTCCCTGTAGAACAGGGCCCTGTAAATAAATGTGAAGCCACCTGTCTGTGTCACTGAGGCTGCAAGTGGCCTCTGGAGAATTGTCAACTGTAACTACTGCAGCTGTCTTTGAAGGGACTTCATGGGAGTTGTCAATTTCACCCCACCCCCATCCATCTGTGTGTAATTGAGCTACCGTGGGATCTGTGCTAAGTGTGCCATTGCTAGCAGGTGCCTGGGTGACGAGATTGTACACATAGGGCTTTGACTGTAGACATGTGGGCTTTCTGTGGCTCACTCATCACTGTTATACTATGTGTACAAATGTTATTTGTGGGTCTGTGCCCTTTTTGTGGCTGTCTTGGAGGTTGCCTGTTCCTGACAGTGTGGTAGACCTGAGAGTCTGGACATAGTTCCTCTGTGGACCCGTCATAAGGCAGTGAAACCAGTGAACTTTGGTGCTTGACGTAGCGGCAGGCGCGTGATGGGGAGAGCTGCTGGCTTACTGATTGTGCAGCGCTCCTGTGTCTGCTTCTGCTTCTGTGGGCAGAACAGACTTGTACACACCCGCATCTAGATGCTGAGTGTCCGAGCCAATCTTATCTGTCCCCAGCGAATGAGGCTGCTCTGCCACAGAGCTGAGTCAGCCTGTGATGGGCAAAGTCTTGATGGGGTGAGAGATAGTGGGTTAAATGGTGGTTACACGGTTGAGTAGTCACGTGGTTAGATGGTTGCTTTAGTGTTTGTGGTAGTTGGTCATGGAGCAGGGTCCATGTGTGTGGGAGGATGGCCAATGTGCTAATCTCTGCTGGGGGTGGGGCATGAGCCCACAGTCGGTCTTTCTCTTTGGGGGAAGCAGCCTGTAGATATGTGAAGCAAGTTGACCTCGAACCCTCGAACTTGCGGCAAGCCTCCCTACTTTGCCTCTCAATTGCTGAGATTACAAGCATGAGCCACTTTGGCTGACTGTGCTTTTTCATCCTATACACATTGTCCCCAGTGTGGGGTTTTTGTACAGGCCAGCACAAGCTTCTCTGTGCCTATAAGGCAGGGAGAAGACATTTTCCCCTGTGCGCCCTGAATCTAGCCCAAACCTCTTCACTCTTCCTTCCTGCCTGAGGCTGGCCTGGGCTCTGCAGTTCCTTCGCTTTTGTTGTGTATCCAAAAGACCTAATCCCTTCTCCTTCAAGTCTGCTGTCACCGGCCTAACAAGGATTTCTTTGACATGTCAGCTTATTTTTGTTCAGGCTGGTCTCAAACCATCCTTTTCCCTCAGGCTCTCAAATGCTAGTATTATGAATGTAGGCCACCAAACTCCTTTGAAAAATGTGTGTGGAGGTCAGAGGACAACTTGTGTGAGTCAGTTCTCTCCTTCCAACATGCAAGCCAAAGGGATTGAACTTATGGTCACCTGGCTTGGTAGCAAGTGTGGTTACCCACTGAGCCACCTCAGTGGCCCAGACACCCATCTTCTTTCTCCTCTTTGGAGACAGAATCTCACTGTGTAGCCTGCCTGACTTCATAACTTGTATTAGAATTACAGGATCACATACCAGGTTGTTTTGTTCATCCTTGGAATCTTCAGCTCAAAAGCTGCCCTGTTTTTTGAATGAATATGAATTGGTGCTTATCTTCTATGGTGTGGTGTGGGCATGGTCTGTTTTCACCCAGAGTGTGGTTTTAAGCAGTTAGGCCTTGTACCCTGGGTGCCATGCCTACCTGCATGTGTGATGTTGACATCACCCTGAGGGGCCAGCTGGACTTATCTTCTTGAACCACAAACTGTCATATCCTGGCCAGTATATAGTGAGACCCTGGCTGGAAACTGACATGTTCTGCCTTGGACAGGATCAGTGTGTTTTCAGTTGTATTGCCAGATTACTAATTTCCTGAACTGTTTCTAGAAACAAAGAATGGTCAAGGAGATGTGTGTTGGGTGCCCAAGTGACAAGACCCACGATGAGTTTAATGCATCACTTTGGGACATAGCTCATTGCTAACCGTACAGGTATTGCTGAATGAAGGCTTGGCTGTTTTCTTTCGGCTTTGGTCTTATTATGTCACCCAGGATGGCTTTGAACTTGGCAGTTTTCTTGCAGGCATTTTGTTAAGTGTAGCTAAAGCCCATCGCGGTGCAACCCTATAGTCCTAGGACTTGGGAGCCAGAAGCAAGAGGATCACAAGCTCAAAACTAGTTTGGGTTAATGAGACCCTATCTCAAGGGAATGAATATGGTGATATATTGTAGCTGTCTTCAGACACACCAGAAGAGGGCGTCAGATCTCATTGTGAGCTACCATGTGGTTGCTGGGAATTGAACCCAGGACCTTTGTAAGAACAGTCAGTGCTCTTAACCACTGAGCCATCTCTCCAGCCCCCCTTGGTTCCTTTAAACACACAGGAATATAAGAATGTTTTCATTTTGATCCCAGGTGTGGGACATGGGGCTGCTTTGGACTGTCTGCAGTTGCCGTGTGCTCTAGCAGAGGCGTGGTTTAGCTAGCTACAGTTTCTGCAATTGTGTGGTTTGGAATTCTGGAAGTTTTCAGACAGTATATAAGTGGTAGCTTCCAGATAGGCTTGGTGGTAGTTGTTGATCATTTAGGGAGGTTGGCTGCTGTTTGTTAGTAGCCAAGGTCAAAGACCAAACAAAAGGAAAGAAATCAGATTCAGGGATTTTCTTTTTCTTTTTTTTTTTTGTTTTTGGTGACAGGGTTTCTCTGTATAGCCCTGGCTGTCCTGGAACTCACTTTGTAGACCAGGCTGGCCTCGAACTCAGAAATCCTCCTGCCTCTGCCTCCCAAGTGCTCTGATTAAAGGTGTGCGCCACCACCGCCCGGCTGGATTTAATTTTTTAAAGATTTATTTATTATATGTAAGTATACTGTAGCTGTCTTCAGACACACCAGAAGAGGGCGTCAGATCTCATTACAGATGGTTGTGAGCCACCGTGTGGTTGCTGGGATTTGAACTCAGGACCCCTGGAAAAGCAGTCAGTGCCCTTAACCGCTGAGCCATCTCTCCAGACCTCAGGGATTTTCTTAATTCCTCTCCCTTGTTTATCTAGTATTAGGGGGTAGAACTGGGTTGAGGGGTAAAGGGCAGGGGAAAAGAACCACACTGTACCAAAGACCAGCTACAGTGCACATCTGTAACCAACACTTATACGGTGAAGTGGGAGGTGAAGACAGGAAGCCACCTGGGAGCTCCTAGGCCAGCCTGGAGTGTGGTAAGGGCCAAGCAACAGAATGGCAAGAGAACCCCTGTACCTCCAGACAGTAAACAACCATTTAGCCAAAGATGCTGTCTTTACCTCCACACACAGGCCCCCTCACCCCCCCCATACTCACAGTCCTTGCCAAGTTGAAGCAGATGTTATGAGTTACATTGCAGCCTGGACTGTATCGTAAGGTGAGCCAAGGCCACGGAGTGAGACCCTGCCTCTACAACTCCAAATGAAAAGGAACTAGGCCCAAGATCAAACTGGTGGAACTCAACTTCCCTGCAGAAAGACCACGGGGTGGCACTGAAGCTAGGCGGGGAGACGAACCCCTGAACAGTGTAGACACACGCTCACTCTGATGGTTTTCCTGTGATGATTTGGGCTCCTTGTACATCATGGAGGTCTCCAGTCTCGGGGACTTTTGCAGACACAGGGTCCAGTCCATGAGACCACAGGTTGGTGACATGGGAACCAGGGCACATAAGGTATGGGGTGGGGCAGTTCCCTAACCAGTCTGTCACCCTAGCCTTTCACACTGACAGCTGGGCCTGGGTTGGTAGCTCCATCTAGCACTCGTCCAGGCCCACATGCTGGGGCCTTCCCTCCTTCCCTGAAGCCCCCTCCCCAAGGCCTGCTTCCCGGAGGAGGAGCAGGGTTCTTCCCCAGAACCCATGATTCATTCAAGCTGGGGCCTTTTCACTTCTGCTTTGGAGCTAAAAATATAGAAACCAAGGAGTCTTATTGAGCAGGCCTCCCCACATATTGCACAATGCTCCCCCTCCCCCTGCTAGAGAGCTCTGCTGACACAGGGTCCAATGCACATCCAAACTTCTCTTAGATTGTACGTGCTGAGGTCAGGGCCTACATTCATGCACTTCTTTTGTGAGCAAAGTCCCTTCCTGTAGCCCCAGGTAACCCAGGCATTTTGGTCTCTCTTCCATAACAAGATCTCAGGCGTTGGGGGCAACAAAAGGGGACTGGTAGAGAGAGAAAGGCAGGACTGGAGGAATCTGGGTTTAAAAGGAGTCCATATACCGGGACAGACTGAGGAAGGTCTAAAGGGCCCAGTTAGTGCTAATGCCAGGTGGGAGACGAAGTCCCCAGAACAGAGGTCACCAGCAACCCAGTGGGGAGGTCCACTCCAGGTCAGGGAGCAGAGTGGGTGGAGGCCACAGAGGTGCGTGTTGAGGCCTGTGCTGCCTGCAAGTCTCTGCTGCCCCCTGCTGGTTTCAGCTACATTACTGTGGCACAACAAATCAGTAACAGGAACCACCAGTTTTGCCTTAGGCCATACTTCATTCTCTGCCCCTCCCGCCAAGAGTTCAGAGGCTGCCCCCAGGGCCAGTTGAGGGTGCAGTAGTCTTGCCAGTGACCTTGTTGGCACAGTCCAGCAGGGCAGTGTGAATGTCTTTGGCACAGGTAATCTGGGCTTTGATGACAGCCAGGTACTGCGGGTAGGGCAGGCTGTCTGGCTGCACAGCGTCTGGCTTTGTGGCTGTGGGGACCAGTGTTGGAGAGTGTTTGGCGCTGTCACAGCTCTGTGACAGGCACTCGTGGGCCAGGCGCTGTGGGAAGGCAAGCAAGAGAACATCAGCAGCCTCACTTCCAAGGACCTGCAGCCTCCTCTCCCCCCAACCTGGGACTAAACTGTGGGCAGTCAGACGGGACCATCCAGCGTATGTGGCTGCTTCTCTCTGGGATTCCGTTAGTCAGTGTCTTTGCTGCTGCTAGAGTCAGACCTGCTATGTAGACAAGGCTGCACTCAGACTGTTCACTCTACTGCCTCATTCTCAGGAGAGCTGGGGTCATGAGTGCACACAACTGAGCTGTCTGTAGGTAAAGGCGCTTGGTAGCAAGCCTAGGGTTCTATTTCCCCAGGACTCACATAGTAGAAGGAAAAAGATCAACTACTGCAAGATGTCCTCTGACCTCTGTGTGTGCACAAAGGCAGGCTCTGACCACAATAAAATGCAATAATTAAAAAAAATTACCAAGTATAATGCCATGCCCACTTCCTTAAATGGGTTGGATAATCACCTTTCCTTGCCTGGTGAGTATGGGTGACAGATGTGGTAAAACAGGAATAAATGATACAGTTTTTGTTGTTGTTTTGTTTGTTTGTTTGTTTTCAAGACAGGGTTTCTCTGTATAGCCCTGGCTGCCCTGGAACTCACTCTGTAGACCAGGCTGGCCTCGAACTCAGAAATCTGCCTGCCTCTGCCTCCCAAGTGCTGGGATTAAAGGCATGCGCCACCACTTTGCGGTTAGTGCTACGCAGTTCTAAGTGCTAACTGTTGGACATTAGCTGTCCTTCTTGCCCTAACTAAACCCAGGCTTGGTGTCTACTTGATGGCACTGCACCTAGCAGCTATCTTCTGTCCTGGTTCCCTTCAAGGCTGCCATTCTCCTCACTGCTCAGGTCCCTCCCAGCCTCCCACCACCTCCCTGGAAGGCTTCTTGTGAGTCCTTGTCTCAGAGCTGACTCCCTTGGTAGGAGTAGTCCTTGCAATCCATCCAAAGTAACACCATCTTGCAACAAAACTCTATTTAGCTGCACTGTGTGCCAGCCTGCAGTAAAGCCCCGTCGTTCCCATAGCTAGACAGGCTTGCTGAGGCTAGCAGAAACCCTGATAAGAGCCAGGCGGAGGGGCGCAGGACAGGGTGCATGCCGGCACTCCCAGCTGAGAGGCGGGTCAGGAAGCCCACAACCATCCTTGGCTACACAGCAAGTTCGCCTCATTTTAAAAAGTAAACAGTAAAACTGAAGGTTGGTGGCAAGGGCTGAGACGCGTTAGTGGTTAGCTGTGGTCAGTCCTGCCCTCCCCCTCCAGCCTCAGCCCACGACGTGTCGAATGAGTTCACATCACCGTTGGACTCTGAACTGTGCTTGACTTCCTAGGCCCTTATTTGGAGGGTGAACAGATGTTTCTTTTACAGCTCCAGAAAAATCATTGAATACCCACCCTTCCTAATTCCAATCACAGCCCTAGGAACTCTCTCCCAAGTCCATCAGTGTTTTGGCCTGGCAAAGCCTCCAAGCTTCTGTCTGCCCCCAATTCTTCCTCACAGCCCCACCAGGACTGCCTCCTTGGCCTCCCACCTCCAGTCTCAGGCATCTTTTTGTTTGTTTGTTTGTTTTTTCGAGACAGGGTTTCTCTGTGTAGCCCTGGCTGTCCTGGAACTCACTCTGTAGACCAGGCTGGCCTTGAACTCAGAAATCCGCCTGCCTCTGCCTCCCAAGTGCTGGGATTAAAGGCCCCCCACTGCCCAGCTAGTCTCAGGCATCCTTAACATGCTCCTCATTTCCTTAAAAAAAAAAAAAGTCCTCGCTTCAAATCGTCTATCACTCTGCGACACGTGGCTCATGTGCAGTCTGGTAAGGCCCAGCCTACCACACTCCAGTGGCCTCTGCTGAGGCGCCTAAAGGAAGTGACTGAGTGTGGTACTGGGGATTGAATTTCCAGCTTTACTTGTGTTAGATAAACTCTACCACTCAACTAAGTCCCCTGTTCTCTTAGCCCTAATGCTCCTAGCCTAGGCTAGCCTGGAACTCATGGTAGTTGTCTTGCATCAGCCTCTCAAGATTACAGACTGCAACCAACATACCCACCTTTACTTTTTACCTTTTAAAGCAAGCTCTCCCCTAGCCATGCAGTCAGGTCTTGAACTTTGACCTTCCTGCTTCAGCCTCTTCAGCAGTAGGATGACAGGGTTGTACCAGCAGGCCTGCTAGCCTAAGGGAATTTGTGTGTGTGTATGGCTGAGGATGTATGGCCAAAGGTCAACTTTGTATGTTGTTTCTCAACACTTGCTCTCACCCACCCCAACCTCCCCCATTTTTTTAAGATAAAATTTTCACCAGGAACTGGAGCTAGCCAATTAGGCTGGGCTGGCTAGCTCCTGAGCCTCACACAGCCAGTTACCTCTACCTCCCCAGCACTGGGCTGCAGGTATACACCGCCACGCCCACCTTTTTAGTGTATTAGGAATCAGACTTGTCCACAACCATATGACAACCTCAGTGTTGCTGCCACATCTCTCATGGTCCTGGCCTAGGCTTTATCATATCTGCTTCTCAGCCTCCTCACTCAAGTCTCCTTGGTTTTGCCCAACCCCAAACAGCTGAAGTCACAGCCTCAAGCTCATGCCAGTCCCTAGCAAGGAAGCACAAGTCCCCACCCCCTCCCCTCAGGCCCTGTCCTTGCTGCCCTTCTGGCCAGATTGTCAGGTGGAATTCCATGTTCCACCAGCAGCCTTCAGTGAGTCACACTCTCCCTATTCCACATGCCCCTGGGCTTCCTCACCCTATAGAGCTTGACCACTCTGAGCTGTCCATCTTTGGTCTTGTATTTGTCACTGCACTGAACTAGAAGCTCTGTGAGGGAGAGTCAGGATAGATTTCGCTCCTAGCCTCAGCTGAAGCACATGTCTGGCACGGAGAAAGGTACCAATGAGTGGCTGACTGAAGCTGAGCACGGTGGGGCATGCGTGTCACGTCAGTACACTCAGAAAATGGAGGCCTGCTTGGTCTACAGACCCAGTGTTGGGAGAGCCTGGGCTACTGAGTGATACTATCTCAAACTGTTCTTGTGGCTAACTAAGTGGAGCCTAGTCACAATGTCTCTAGGGAGTTCCTCACCAAGCAGAGTTCCAGCTGGTCACAGAGTGCGTAAAACTCCTCCAGACACTTGTCAAAGCGCTGTATGGGTCCGTCACTGCAATTCCTACAGCCATGGAGAAAGCAGGGTGTGAGAAGGGAAGTGACTTTCAACCTGTTTGTTTTTTGTTTTTCTTAGAGACAGGATTTCTCTGTGTAGCCCTGGCTGTCCTTGAACTCAGAAATCCTCCTGCCTCTGTCTCCAAGTGCTGGGATTAAAGGCGTGCGCCACCACTGCCCGGCTTTTTTGTTTGTTTGTTTTGACTTTCAATCTGAAACACCACCATCTATGCAGATAATCAAGTGACGACCAAGATATTAAAGCCAGGCCCAGGAAATCTAGGCAGGGCTTAAGGAGGGGGTGGGGCAGCAGCGGAGGGGTTTCTATGATTGAGGTAGAAAAGACGGTGTTCACTTACTGTCCGTTGTCAATGTTAGTGTTCTGAATCAGATTCTGGGCTGCAACCTTCATCAAAGTCTGGTTTTAAAAGGACATTGAGAGAGAAAAGTAAGATACAGGAAATGAAGGCGCACAAAGAGGATCAAGTTTTTTTTGAAATTCACAGGTCTTTTTGGCTTACACCTCCATCCTGATAACAGAGATTAAAGCTCACTACCACCCCTATAGCAATTTCTCCCTGTATCTTTTTCTTTCTCTCCCTCTCTCTCTCCCCCTGGCTGTCCTGGAACTCACTCTGTAGACCCGGCTGGCTTTGAACTCAGAAATCTGCCTGCCTCTGCCTCCCAAGTGCTGGGATTAAAGGCGTGCGCCACCACTGCCTGGCTCCTTTTTTATTTTTTGTAAGACTACACTGTAGCTGTCTTCAGACACACCAGAAGAGGGCGTCAGATCCCATTACAGATGGTTGTGAGCCACCATGCAGTTGCTGGGAATTGAACTCAGGACCTCTGGAAGAGCAGAACTGTTTCTCTACCCCCTCACCCTCATCTATTTTTTCGAGGTAAGGTTTCTCCGTGTAGCCCCGGGTGACTGGAACTCAAAAGATCCACCTTCCTTTGCCTCCCGAAGGCTGGAATTAAAGGGGTGCACTACCACACCCAGTTAAAATTCTCATTTCCTTTCTCTCCACAGGCTTCATTCTGTAGACCCTGATAGGCCTCAAGAGATCCGCCCTCCTCTGCTGTCCGAGCGCTGGGATTAAGAGCGTGCCACCACCAGCCAGAGCTTCACTTTGGTTAGGACACAAACACAACACAACACACGCACACGGCTAGCCTTCCTTCTCTTCTCGGCCTACGATCTCTCCTTCAACACACAGCCCCTCGGCGCACCCCCCCGGAGCCGCCCGTCAGCCCCTCTTGCTCTCCGCGGCCCATCACCTGGAGACTCTCCTTCAGTTGCGGGATGAGCATCTTGTAGCGCTGCACAGGATCGAAGTCCTGTTGCTGCTGCTGCAGGAGCCCGCTCTGGGCAGAGCCCACCAGTTGTGTCGGTTGCGACTGTTGCTGGGGACCCGGACCACCGGCAGAACCCGGACCTGACACACCGGCAGCAGAGGAAACCGCCGCAGCCTGTGGCTGGGGCGCAGCCATTTTCCTCAGCTAGAACACCGGAATTGCGTCACAAGCGCGTCTGCTCCGGAGGCCCCTCAGGCTCTTCAGTTGGCTGGCCCCCTTTCCTGGTTAGCCCTGCCTTACCGACGGGTTAGCCAATGGGAGGAGAGGATATGCATTTTTTTTTCTCCGCCCCCCCAAATCCGAGGCCATGAGTGGAACATCTTTTCACCAATCATCAGAGGATATCTCTCACAGCCCCGCCTACTCACCCACAGCTCGCCAACCGCTGTGAGGGACTGACCGCACTCTATTTCCCTGAAGGCCTTGCGGCCAGAAGCGACCTGTCCTGTCTTCTGCGTCTTGGTAGCAGTCGGAGCGGGAGCCGTGAGTCTGTGTCGGACGCTGTCCACGCTTTTCCTTCAGTCACGCCCGAGCCCTTCTCGCCGGTCCCCTTCATCCCGCCTTTCCCCGCGGAGCCCGGAGTCTACGGGAGCCTGTCCTGGGATCCGGCGTCTCTCAAAGTCGGCACGCCCCTCAGCGTCCACCCGCGGCCAGCGAGGACTCGGTCCGCGCCGCCGTCGCCTGGTCGCGATGGCGCCCACCATCCAGACCCAGGCCCAGCGGGAAGATGGCCACAGGTAGGTCTCCTGTCACCTGCCGTTTCATTTTGTTTTGTGAGCTGCAAGCTGGGGACTAGGCCGAGGGGGTCTGCTTAAGACGTCACTGATTCCCTCAGGTCGGCCTGCGACGTCGCGCAGCGCTTAGCCCTGACGATGGGGCGGTCCCCCCTGGGCCTCTGAGGTCGCTTCCTGGTCCCCTGCCATCCAATTTCGGAATTCCACCTTCGGGGGAGGGACCTAGTCCTCAGTCAGTCCCCTTCATTGAAGCTTCTGGAGCACCCTCCTAGGGGAATTGAGCATCTGGCTTCATGCATTAAAGCATCAGCCCTTCAGAAATTCGGGGACCTTTCTCTCCACTCACATGTCAAACTCTTGACATCACTCTCTCTCTCTTCTCCCCGAAACCAGGCCCAATTCCCACCGGACCTTGCCTGAGAGGTAAGCTCCCAGCTACCCTTTCCAGTAGGGGCAGGCGGTAGGTGGCCTTTTTTTGTGCTTTTGAGAATCTCAAAGTGGCCCAGACTGACCTCAAACTCTCTTTGTGCCTCAGCCTCCTGGGTGCTGGGATCCCAGCCCTATGTCGCCCAGTCGTACAGGCCTAGGTTTTTTGTTTTGTTTAACGGTACATATCCTTAGCTGTGAGTAGCAGTCTAAAGATACTTTTTTCCTTCCACCATATAGGTATAGATAGGCCTGAGATATTAAACTCGGGTCCTCAGACTTGACAGCAGGCACTTTTACCTGCGGAGCCATCTTGTCGGCCTGAGGCTGTTTTTTAAAATTATTACTACTCGTTCTTTTTTCAAGACGGGGTTTCCTCTGTGTAGCCTTGGGTGTCCTGGAACTCACTCTGTAGACCTAACTGGCTTCAAAGTCACAGAGATCCACCTGCCTCTGCCTCCTGAAGGCTGGTATTAAAGCTGTGGGCACTATTATTCCTTTTGAGACAAGAGTTTCACTTTGTATCACTGACTGGCTGGAACTCACTATGTAAACTGTCACTAGCTTAAACTCTCAAGTGATCTGCATGCCTCCCAAGTGAAGGGATTAAAGTCCTGTGCCACCAACGTCAGCCATTTATATTCTTTTTAATTAGATGTGTAAGTATGTGCGTGTGTAGCTGCCTATAGAGGTCACAGGTGTCTGATGTTACAGGTGGTTGTCAGCAGCCTGATGTGGGTGCTAGCAACCAAACTTGGGTCCTCTGCAGGATAAATACTCCCTCTTAACTGCTGAAGTCATCTCTATAGGCCTGCGAGATCTAGTTCTGGACCACTGTTTCCTTAGGTCTGGAGTGGTCTGCCGAGTCAAGTACTGCAATAGCCTTCCTGACATCCCATTTGACCCCAAGTTCATCACCTACCCCTTCGACCAGAACAGGTAGGACTGAACTCAAGAATGGAAAAACTACTAAAAAATAGTTCACTGAAGGTAAGGACTGCTTATTTCATTGCCTCAACCTCCCTTGGACTGGCACATAGGTGCTGCTCGGTAACTGCTAATAGAGAAAGCAGCATACAATACCATTCTTACTTAGAAGCTGCCAATGCTGGATGCTTGGAGTTCCTCTCCATAGAAGCTTAGCGTCAAGGAAGGGAGCATGTTGGGGCGTGAGGGTAGATCATAAAAGTGTAACAAGCATGTTTTCCCACCCAGGTTTGTTCAGTACAAAGCAACCTCCTTGGAGAAACAGCACAAACATGACCTCCTGACTGAGCCAGATCTGGGGGTCACCATTGATCTCATTAACCCTGATACCTACCGCATCGACCCCAATGGTGTGTGGGGAGACAGGGAGGGTCTGCTCTAGGCCAGCAAAGGCCAGGCCTGGGTATTCTTCATGGTCCTCCTGCCCCTCACCCCCTAGTTCTTCTGGATCCAGCTGATGAGAAGCTTCTGGAAGAGGAGATTCAGGCTCCCACCAGCTCCAAGAGGTGAGGTGGTCTCCATAGGTACTGGGTGAACTTTGCCAAAGATGGTACCCTGAGGTGCCTTGTTTCCCTCTTCAGATCCCAGCAGCATGCAAAGGTGGTGCCGTGGATGCGTAAGACAGAGTATATCTCCACTGAGTTCAACAGATATGGCATCTCCAATGAGAAGCCTGAGGTCAAGTAAGTAACAAACAGGTGGGAAGGGAAGAAAGCAAGACTTTAGGGATGTCCAGAGGCCCTTAATGACATTTTTTTTCACTGCTAGGATTGGGGTTTCTGTGAAACAGCAGTTCACAGAGGAAGAAATATACAAAGACAGGGACAGCCAGATCACAGCCATTGAAAAGACTTTTGAAGATGCCCAGAAATCGGTAATTGGGGGAATAGAAGAGAGGCAAAAGTGTGGCTTAGGTTTTTCCTCTTTCTCACCCTTTTTGTTGCATCAGATCTCCCAGCATTACAGCAAGCCCCGAGTGACACCAGTGGAGGTCATGCCTGTCTTCCCAGATTTTAAGGTCAGACTCAGGGTGGGAGGCAGGGGCAGCCGCTTGTGCCTGTCCAGTCCTTAGTAACTTTAGTATATTTCTATTTCCCAGATGTGGATCAACCCATGTGCTCAGGTCATTTTTGACTCAGACCCAGCCCCGAAGGACACAAGTGGGGCAGCTGCATTAGAGATGATGTCTCAGGCCATGATCAGGTCTGTGGTACTGCTTTCTACCTTGGTGTGTTCCTTGTTGCCTCTCCCGTATTTGGCTGTTTTTGAGATAGGTTATGATCCTGTTGCCCAGGCATTCCTCTTGCCTCAATCTCTGGAGTGTTGAATGTATAGGCATGTGTCACCCCACCCAGCCTTGTTACTTCTTTGCTTTTGACCATTACACTCTATTCTCCCCTAAACCAGGGGTATGATGGATGAGGAAGGGAACCAGTTTGTGGCTTATTTTCTGCCTGTGGAAGAGACACTAAAGAAACGAAAGCGGGACCAAGAGGAAGAGATGGACTATGCACCAGATGATGTGTAAGTGGATTAGGGTTAGGGTCAGGTTTAGAATTCAGAAGTATGTCTTCTTTACTCCTCAGGGACCAATGGGCTATGACCTTCTTCCCAGGTATGACTACAAGATTGCTCGGGAATACAACTGGAACGTGAAGAACAAGGCCAGTAAGGGCTACGAGGAGAACTATTTCTTCATCTTCAGAGAGGGTGATGGCGTTTACTACAATGAGCTGGAGACCAGGTACTCAGTACTGTTGCATGAGTTTGGCCCTTTGTGTGTGTGTGTTTTTAAAGACCATGCAAGAACTACCTTGAAGTCATTTGTACCTGAGGATTTGTTATGTTTAAGAGAGCAGCAGGAGCCTGCTTATATATGTGGGCTGGACCTCTCTGGTCTTAGTACCATAAACCAGAAAGAAAAATTTCACATAATGCAGGATATAAACCTAGTCATTTTTCTCACACATGATAGGCAAGTTCCCTCCTGTAAGATACATTTCTGGTCTCAATAGTTTTAATAAACTTTCTGTATGTGATGTGTTTATGTTCATGCGTGTACATACCGGAGCCAGAGGTTGCAATCAGTTTTCCTTTGTTGCTCTTATTTTGTGACCTATGCATGACATGGCATGCATGTGGAGGTTAGAGGATAACTTGGGGGACTTGGCACTTTACCAACTGAATTATCTCCTATAGCCCTTTAGAAGGTTTTAAATACTTGACACAACTTCAAAAGTATCACCTCAGAACCTTTCTATGAGGGCTGAAAGCTAACTTGTGGTTTGAGTTTCTGTTCAATATGGCTTTGATCCTGTTGTCTGGCTGGAGATGTGAAAACAGGCACAGTGATACCACCTTTAGTGAGTACTACATCCAGTCCACTCTTTCCTACTTAAAAGTCAGAAACCCAAAATTTTGCCATTTTCTTATTTTTATGCTTTGGATAAGAGGCCTTGGAAAATGGCTTAGCAATGTGGAACACTGACTGCTGCTCTTCCAGACCTGTTTATATCCCAGTTCCCCAGGGAATCTGATGCCATCTTGTGGCTTCTTGGGGTACCACAACACAACATACACACATACATACATGCAGGCAAAACACCCATTCACATAAAATCTTAAAACCCTGGAAAACTTAAAAGTTGGGTAAATCAATCAAATTCATAATACCGTCTTTCATGTCCACTGTATATATACTTGGTCTCCTGGTATGCTCTGCGTCAAATATTGATAGGGAACCAGGTGTTAAGACTGGTCCCAGTGGAGCCTAACTCCCCCTCTGCAATTGTCCACTGCAGGGTCCGTCTCAGTAAGCGCCGGGCCAAGGCTGGAGTTCAGTCAGGTACCAATGCCTTGCTTGTCGTCAAACACCGTGACATGAATGAGAAGGAATTAGAAGCCCAGGTAAGCTCTACTGGCCCAGGATACCCAAAGGGAGTCTAGTGGGAGAGGTCTGATAGACCTGTTTCTTCTTCCCATTTGCTGATTCCAGGAGGCACGCAAGGCCCAGTTGGAAAACCACGAACCAGAGGAAGAGGAGGAGGAAGAGATGGAGGCTGAAGAGAAAGAAGCTGGGGGCTCAGGTAAAGGTCTAGTCACATCCTGGGAGCCCTGGGAGGGTGGGCAATGGGATCTCACCAGTCCCTACTTCCTCACAGATGAGGAACAGGAGAAGGGCAGCAGCAGTGAGAAGGAAGGCAGCGAGGATGAACACTCTGGCAGTGAGAGTGACCGAGAGGAGGGTGACAGGGATGAGGCAAGTGACAAGAGTGGCAGCGGTGAGGATGAAAGCAGCGAGGACGAAGCTCGTGCTGCCCGGGACAAGGAGGAGATTTTCGGTAGTGATGCTGATTCAGAAGATGATGCTGACTCTGATGATGAGGACAGAGGGCAGGCCCACAGGGGCAGTGACAATGACTCGGACAGTGGCAGTGACGGTGGTGGCCAGCGGAGCCGCAGCCAGAGCAGGAGTCGTAGCCGGAGTGCCAGCCCCTTCCCCAGTGGCAGTGAGCACTCAGCTCAGGAGGATGGCAGCGAAGCTGCAGCTTCGGATTCCAGTGAGGCTGACAGTGACAGTGACTGAGCCTCAAGGCCTTCTAATGAGATCATAAGACACCGTTCTTAGGGCAGGGAAGCACTTTTCTAGTTATGTTTTGTGAGCCTTTGTCCCTACCCCTCAGTCTTTGCTGTTAATAAACCTAACTTCTCTTGACTTCATCTCCCAAAGTTTCTGCTCCCCTTTACATCATCTGCCCCCCCCCCAAGTGCTCAAGGATCCCCATGGATTCACAGGAAATGCATCATAAGAAAAATTAAGACTCTTTTTGGTTATTTTGTTTTTTTTTTTGTTTTCCAAAATAAGCCCAGACCATTAACAATTGAAACTCCCAACAAATAAGTCTTCTCCAACAGCGAGAAAAATGTACAGTTACTCAAAGCTGATTCTGCCAGTGGGGCTGGGGACAGAAGTGGGTAGGGTAGGGTGAAACCACGGAGGGGTATGGGGGTGGGAGGGTCAGGGTCCTGCCTGTCAGAGTGAGGCCGCCTGCGTTCTGCACTCCGCTGTCAGGTGGGTGGGAAGCTCTCGCCTCCCTCTCGGGGAGGGTATCCCTCATCACCTTCCAGTGCCAGGCAGGGTCAGTCACCCTGATGGGAAGTGAACAAGACAAGACTAGACCGGCTTGTGGAGGTGAGGGTCCCATGAGAGGGACACCCTGCTTATTCCAAACAGGTGGCCTTTCACCCCACTTCCCACTGTTAGTGGGAGGGGCCGGAGAAGCCTGGGAGTTAAGAGGGGGAATGAGCAAAGGCACAGAAACCTGGAGGGCCGGGGTGGGGACTTGCATAGGTTGATGAGTGTGCAAGAGGTACATAAATACACCTGACACCCCGCCCAGCCCGGCACTGGGAGAGGTGGTGGGGACCACAGGCAGGTCCCCAGGGCCACTCTACCCCCTGGCTTCTCCCTCCCTGGGCTCAAAGCAGGGGAGGTCCACAGACCAGGAGGCAGGGGCAGGGTCTGGGGGAATGGGCTGATAGTACAGGGAAGGCTTTCTTTTTTTTCCATTTTTTTTCTTTTTTCTTTTTTTGGTTTTGTTTTTCCCAACATTTTGTATCTTTAATAACATACACAATGGTTACCAGCCATATTCATAACAAAAGTTATTCATAAAATGTATCTAAAAATAACATTTTTTCCTTTTCGTGTGAAAAGCTTGAGAATGTCCCAATGAGGGTGTAGGTTGAGGGGGAAAGACGAGTTTGGAATAGGGGACCCTGGCTTCCCCACAGCCTGAATCCCAAATTCCCTCCCTCCACCTGGGCCCCAGCACCAGCCCTCATCAAGAACAGGGAGTAGAGGGTTTATGTGACTCAGGCTGGGCTGCACCTCTGGGTTATGATATAGTGTTCCACTTACATGAGGTCATGACATAATGGGTGTGGGAAAGGCTGACAGAGAGTGTAGGCAAGAAAACAAAAACCCAACACCCACCTTCCCTGGTTCCTACCCACAAGTCTTGCCAACAGACCTGGGGAACAGAGAAGGGTTATGTTGGTGGGGGAAAGGGACATTAAGGCAACAGACTTCCTGACCTCACTGCGGGCCTGGGGTTGCCCACCTTCAACCTCTGCATCTGGGAGCCGGGGCTGGGATGGGGAAGGGCAGGGGGGTCTGCAGGAGGGGGCTCTGCCCTCTCCTCATCAAGTTCAGGCTCCCCCTGCCACTGTCCTGGCTCAGAGAGAGGCCTGGGGATTCTAAAAATGACAGGGAATGATCAGAGAAAAACCGTTAAGAACTATATAAATATGTATCTTAAATAGGCCTAAGAAATTAATTGTAGAGAACCTCTGATAAACAGGGCAAGAAAAAAAGGAAGAAGGTGGTGCCTGTCCTGGGGAATGGTAGGAATGGTGAAGGGTGGGGGTAAGGGAGAGGGGGGCTCTTCTCCAGTGACATTGTGGTGGAGCAGGCTGTCCACACTGCTCATTCCCCCATTGTCATGTGTCTGAAGGGCAGGCTGCGCAAAGCAGCTGTCAGTTTGTCTCTGAGGAAGTCTGCTCTCTCGGGGAAGGACAGGTGTCAGCAGTCTGAAGGAGGCAGGGGTAGATGGGGGCCAGTGGGGGATTCGGGAGGGATGGGGCAGGCAGTCTGGCCAGTCCTTGCCTCTGGCTGCCCTCTCTGTCCCCGGCCTCAGCTGATATCCCTCAACGGGCCTGGGAGTGAGCAAGGCGTGTGCCAATGTTAAACAAAAGTTAAGAGGATGAGTAGAAAAATATCAGAATGTATAGCTGCGCCAGCCCACCCTCTCGCTGCCGAGAAGAAGCCTGTTGGGGGATGGCCCCCGCCCGCCGCCCAGGGAGCCTATGGGTGCGCTGGGCTGTGGGTCCCGTCAGATGGTGGAGGTTTTGTCTGTCCCATCTGTGGTAAGAAAGGGAGGAAGGGAGGAAGGTTAGGAGCTGGTGGGAGGCTTGAGCAAAGGCACTCACATAGCATGTCATCCCAGGTGGGCCCTCCCTGGAGTCTGGCCTCCCCTTGGGACCCTCAGGATGGCTCCAAGTTGCTGGGTTCAGAGCTGGAGATGCTGGGTAGGTGGGAGCTAGGTCAGGGGAAGAGGAAATGCTCACCACCCAACGCGTGTTCTGTCATGCTCAGACACAGAGACTCCAGGGTGGGATTGATCTCCAGGTCAGGCCCAGGTACCGGGCAATCTGAGTGGGAGAGAAGAGAACGGTAGTGGTGAAGGGAGGGCCAACCAGAATAGAAAGAGGTAAGGGCTGGGAGACAGAGATTGCTGGCATGGGGTTGGAGCCAAGAGATAAAGAGCCCAGAAAGCATGCATACAAAGGGGTAGAAGACATAGCTCAGAAGAGACAAAGACAGGCCTGGGGATGTCACAACGCAGACAGGGAGACAGCCAAGGTAGGTAGGAGTTGGATAATGCAGAAAAGGCTAGACTTTTCAGAGAGGAAGTGATGTGAAGTCAAGGGAATGTTCTTGGAGGCTACACATATAAGCTCTGACTATTTTGGACAGAGACTCCAAGTTCCCTTGGGCAGTCTGGGCAGACACTGGGCAGCTTCTTGCTGGTTGATGGCCCACTCTCTATGCTCGATGTAAAGGTAAGCTAAAGCCCTTCCTGTGTCTACTTGGACTTGTTCCCGCAGACAGAATGCAATCCAAGCAGGTTCAACAGGACAGCAGCTATGGAGCCGGTCCTCAAAGTAGTTCTCAAAAGACCTCTTTAGCACATGCACGAGAGCTCAGGTACCACTGAGATGGCTAAGTACTTTGTCTCATCTCAGGGCATCTGAGCTTTTGAGCTGTACTCCTAGGATCTGGCTCCTATTTTAAGCCTCATTTTCACCCCAGTCACCCTAACCTCGAGGTTAGGTCCCATAGAGACCTGTTTCTCTGAGAAACAAGCTTGAACTTGAACACTCTTTTTGTTTTTTTTGTTTTGTTTGTTTTTTTCGAGACAGGGTTTCTCTGTGTAGCCCTGGCTGTCCTAGAACTCACTTTGTAGACCAGGCTGTCCTCGAACTCAGAAATCCTCCTGCCTCTGCCTCCCAAGTGCTGGGATTAAAGGCGTGCGCCACCACCGCCCAGCTTGAACACTCTTTATAGCTGAGTGGTAACTGGTGAGGTGAGAACACATTTGAATACCCTTCTCATGAGTATCAGGGAGGGCTCCACCCAACAAGTGTAGGAAGGCTGCCTAATGGGCTGGCACACTCGTTGGAACAGTTCCCACCTTTTGCACCTATGGCACACCTATTCACTCATCATTTATAAATATATATATCCCTATAGTGTGCTAAGCCCCACCCTAAGATGACAGACAGATCATCTCTGGGACCACAAATGGAGGCCTACAGTATTTCATCAATTCACAAACTCTACTGCCTACAAATTTTCTGACTGCAAGAATGTATGTCACCTCCAAATCTAAGACCTGTTCAGAGTAGCTCACGGAAGCCAGCTTCCTGTCATGGATGTCATGCCTAGTCCAAGTATGCAGGAGTACACCAGCCAGAAGCCACTCTGCCTGGTCCATTCAAGCAGGGATCCAGAGCTGGCACAGTTTTGATCTGCCACATGCCACTCAACCCTGCTGACCTCTGACCTCCAGGGTGATGTGAGCAGAGGGGAATGAGCCCACTTTCACCACAAAACCTCATTAAGAGGTGTAGTCATTGGTTCCAGTGGGCACTAGCCTCTGACAGAACACAACTGTCAGGTGGGCTGACAGGTTACAACTCTTCCACAAAACCTTCACTGACCCCTCAGATTTAAACCCTTCTGAGTTTGAAGTGACCCTATAAAGAGATAGTGACAGATTAATACCAATACTGAGACCATGGCATAAGGAAGGAAAGACACGCAAACAGAGGGGAGCTAAGTGAAGTGAAGGGGAGAGAGCCCTGATAGACTTAAGGGACATATAAGGAAAAGGCCTCCCTAAAGATCTAGGGAGATGGGGGATGGCACATAGTCTGGAGAGACCGGCAGACCTCATCCAGAGGGGAGAGTGGATGTGACATCCAGGTGAGCAGACAAAAGTCAACTAAGGAGGTTGACCAGGCTGAATGACAGAGGGTAGAGGCAAGGCACCTCACCTGGAGGGAACATGAGAATAGCCTGGGGTGACGAGTGAACTGGGAGCGAGTGAGTGCGCTGCACAGAGCTGCGGCTCTGGCTGGGCATGCTGTTGCTGCCTCCAGGATTGGCAAACCACAGGTTCTACATAGGACATGGGGAGAAAGTGTCAGGGTGAATAGGAGAGGCCCAGGCCCAAACATACATTCCAGGTACTGCCACCTGAACCTGGATAGCAGCTGGCTCACCTGTCGGCCCTGACCCCCAAGACTGGGGCTGGTAAGGGCATGTCGAGGAGAGACACCCCCAATGCCTGAAGGGCTCAGGAGGCCCATCCTGCCAGGTGGTAATGCCCGAGGAGGCATGGGGAACTGCCGCTGGGTCCGCCGGGCCACACCCATCCCCACAGAGCCAGCTATGGGGAGCGAGTTGGAGCCAAATGCCCAGCTGTCAGAAAGCAGAGTACAGGCTATTAGCTTAGGCAGAAGGTGCCTATCTCCTGTCCTTTCCAGAGCTCCAGTGGGTGGGACAGAACAGCAACCATCTCTGAGCAAGGATCCCTTGACCACGTCCTTGCACCCTGCATTTCTGTTTCTTCCTCACCCAAGGTGGAGGTGGGGAGCATAGTGAGGTTTCCTTGTACCCTTCAAAGCACTTCTTCAAATGTCACTTTTCAATGAAGAAATGTGTTATCTGGGGTGAAAAGGGACCCTCAGAGTCTTCTGCATACAGGTAAGGAGACAAAGGTACAGGAGCAGGGTCTACTTGACGGACACGTGCTATGTTTTTGCCACTTCAGCATCCATGTGGTACTGGGGATAGAAGCCAGGGCCTTATGCACCGAAGACAAGTTCTCTGCACACGATGCCCCAGCCCTTGCACACTTGTACTGTTAACAGTTGGATCAGAATTTCTAGCTGCCTTTCTTTGCTCTTTATTCCAGGAGTCATTCCTCCTATCTTTTTCTCTCTGGGACAGAGAACTGGTAGGGAAGTATACAGTGGGTCTACAAGATGTAAAGGTGCTTGCCATCAAGACTGATGACCTGAGTTTGGCCCCTGGAACCCAGATGGTTTAAGGAGAAAAGTGACTTCTAAAAGTTGTCCTCTGACCTTCACACGTGCACCATGGCATGGGTGTACCCACACACATAACTAAGAAACAGAGTATTGTGCTGTGACCTTGAAGCCCCTCCCTCTAACAGCTGCAGAACAAGTTCATGGTTCCACCTAATACCTACTTCTATGCCCTATGGCACAAAAGTAAAAGCTCCCTCTTTTCTCCCTTCAAAGTCCCACTGTGGCTGCCAATGGCCATGATACATTTCCCCTAAAGAAGTCTCTCTGGACTGAAGGCCTGTTCTCCATCTTCAGAGCCCCATCTCTTAAATTCTTCTGAAAGGTAATCAAATGGCAGTGCCTTTCCACAAATCAAGTTCTCTTTCCATAAATTCCCACCTCCTCATTCTCCAAATTGTAGAAATCTACTTGCCTCTGCCTCCTGAGTGCTAGGATTAAAGTCCTGTGCCACACCATAATTAGCCGTTTTTTCCCTCTCCTTCCCTTTCTCTTTTTTGGTGTTTATGAGACAGGGTTTCTCTGTGTAGCCCTTACTGTTCTCAAACTCAGAGATCCAAGTCCCTTTGGTTCCCGAGTGCTGAGATTAGGTGTGTGCCACTACACCTGGTGCTTTCTCTCTCTCTCTCGCTTTTTGAGAGTTTCTCTGTGTAGCCCTGGCTGTCCTCCAACTCAGAAATCCACCAGCCTCTGCCTCCCAAGTGCTGGGATTACAGGCGTGCGACACCACTACCCGGCCTTTTTTTCTCTCTCTTTTAAGTTGTATTTCATCTTAATTTTCTAGAAACTCTGTCCTGGGTGATCTGGGTAAGTATAGCAGGGGGCCCGTTTCAGAACATAGCAATCACCCTTTTAGGCCAACTCCATCTGCCTAGGGAGGTGCCCACCTACCCCTTCTGCTGCCGGTAGCTCTGCATGTCCAGTGCAGCTTTTCGAGGGAATGTCCGGAGGAGTTTCAGCACTTGCTGCTTCCAGGACAGCAGTCGCTTCTTCTGTGTCTCTGTGAAAGCCTGGAGAGGGGGAAAAGGTCGATGCTGAACAGAGAGGACCACGTTGATAGGTCAGCTGAGAGAGAGGTACACAGTGGTAACTGAGTCTAGTCATCTCTCCCTGTGATCAAGAAGAGCACGAGGCAAGAAACCTTGAACCAGCAGGAGTGTTCTTTGAGTTGACTTGGGAAACTTGAACAATACTGACACTGAGAGCAGGGATGAACAGGTAGGAGGTGGCTACTCTGGCACAGTGCGTATACAAAAGCTAAGAAGCATATGAAACCAACGCTGGAAAGGATGGGATGGAACCTGGGCCCTGGTGCACCGTGAGCTCTGAAGGGGGTGGAACAGCCTCTTTCCCTCTTGGGAGCCCTAGCAAAGGTCCTACCTCATGAGTCAGGCACTTTTCGATGAGCTGGAGGTAACTGGTGATGTTCTCCTCGTCTGGTCGGGACACCAGCAGCTGGGTGCATACTGAGGAATATGGGAAAGCGCAGAGCTTAGTCCCAACATACCCTCTGCCATACTGCAGCCTTCCCAGTACCAGCTGGTGGGTACAGAGGGACAAGGAACATGGGCTAGAAGACTCCCACCTCCTTGGCTTAGAGGGCAACGGTTAGTACCATCAGTACCTACTCACAAGGTTCACCTCTAGGGTCTTTAGTAAGAAGCACTGCAACCTTTCTCTAACTTGGACTTGATCCTCGGTGCCTGGGTTTACCTGGCATTCTGACTCAGGATTCTAGGCTAGACACTGCTCTCACCTTTGCCCATCACCCGTGTAAACTGGCTGGGGATGTCTCCGTCGGCGACGGGAGCTGGGGCTGGCTCACTGCTATCAGAGGGGGCTGGAGCTGGTGGAGGAGGATAGTTCTCTGCAGCTGGAGGGTCCTTGGTCTCAGTGCCCTTGTCTGATCCAGGGTGGGTGAGGGGAGGCTCAGCACCTGGCAGCAGCGGCTCCCCCCGACCCCCATCCTTGGCAGTAGGGGTGGCCTGAAGGACACTGTAGGCCTTGATAGGAGTGATGATGATCTGCTGCAGTTCCTGCAGAGCATTCCGCAGATTGCCACCTTCCAGCACATCCTATAACGGAGGACAGAGCTAGATCAGGTACAGACTCCAAGGTGATGAGACTCTGCGAAGCCTACATAGTATGCAAAGTTCTAGCACAGAGGTCAGAGAAGAGCAACTCTGGCTCATCGGCCAGTTAGACTCCTTTTTCCCTCCAAAGAAGCAGCAGACTATCAGACTAAGACAGTTAAGGAGAAGGAAAATCCAGAAGGAGGAAGCAAGGGAAAGAAAGAAGATAAATGGAAGCAGACTCAGGATTGAGTGGAGAAGAAAGTCAATAAAAAGATTCCTTACACATCTGCAACTCATCCACAAACTCACCCACTCAGGTCTACTGATAAAGGATGGAGACA
This sequence comes from Tokudaia tokunoshimensis, assembly GCA_036184795.1. NCBI lineage: Eukaryota > Metazoa > Chordata > Mammalia > Rodentia > Muridae > Tokudaia > Tokudaia tokunoshimensis. Next base: position 11,016,981 of record BTHU01000001.1, on the reverse strand, counting down.
TTCAGGAATCACAAACCAGGACAGGGAGGGAAGACAGGGAAAGAGGGTGGGAGGGAGCCTCTCAGGTAGCAGCAAGTGAGTCCTTTGATGACAACTTGCTCAAGGTCTCTAGAATCCAGTTGCCCGTGGCTGGGGCCAGCAGAGGTCAGATTGCAGCTCCTGACAAGATTGATCCAAAGCCTTCTACTTGCCCATACCACTGGGTCTTGAAGATGAGGATACCAGATCCTCACCTTCTCTAGGGACTTGAGGACGCTCTGTCTCTCACGCAGCTTCTGGATGCTCAGGGCTATCTTGTGCCGGGCACCTTTGGTGACATTCTGTGATGAGGACAGAAGGAGACAGGAAGCTGAAAATAGGTAAGGTACATAAGGGGTAACCCAACAGAGACCAGGAACAGAAGAGGCTTGATGACAGAAACAGCACCCAACTGTGCTGGCCCACCACCTCCCCAGTGGTCTCTCAGAATTACCTGCGACTCTAGGTGCTGCTCAGTTAGGGTCATCATCTCTTCATAGCTCATCTGTGAGAACAGAGCAGCATACTTGTGCAAGCGGAGGCTCTTGAGCCATGAGGGCACATCTGTGGAAAGGGAGGGAGGACAGGTCAGGAAACTGATACTGGTGACCAGAGGGGGGCTGTGGGCAGAAGTCAGGCATAAGCCACCAGCAGCCTTAGAAACTCCAGTGGGTTGGAGCCAGAAGCTGCCTTTTTACATACCCTTCCCTAGCAGGATACCTAACCTACTGAACTGCCAGGATGGGCTCCATGATTTATCTCATTTATCAGTTATCTGAGCTCTGGTTGGCTGTGAGGGTTGTCTATTATCTTCAAACCTGTCCCCTCCCTGAGGTAGCAGCTACAGGCAATTTCCTGTCCTTCCAGCCTAGTCCAAGCCCAGGAGTAGGGTTTCTGGCACTGTCCTTTGGATGCACCTTTCATCCCGCTGCCATCCTCCTGGAAAGTGTTCCGGCTGGAGCCCTGCTCCTCCGTCTGCTCACTGCCAGAGGAGGCCACACTGCTCTGTGGCGAGAGGGGTGCGTGGTCGGGCGTGGTGAAAGCAGCCCGGGCCCCAAGCTCCTCTGGACTCGGCCACTCACCAGGGGCCTGCGGGCTCGTAGGGATGAGTGACATGGAGCGCTTCAGTGGGCTAGGGTGGATTTGGCAGGGGAGACCTGGCCAGAGAAAGAAAAGCAAGAGGTCAGGTTGGGGAATCTGAGCATAAAAAAAGACCATGGCCTGATCAACCTTATAATCCTCAAAGGGGAAGGAGCCAAGAGACTTCAAGGGGAACTTGCTACAGATATTCCTCAACCTTCTACCCGAACACCCACCTTCCCAGCACTATGCCAGGGGTCTATGAACTTGCCCCACTCCTTACTCATCCAAGCCTCAGCAGCTGTGGCTGGAATTATTTTCATGCCTAACTAGACTCTTCCCTTCATTCTTGCTGCTTACAGCCCCCTTGCCTTACAGCAGCCATTCTGATTGTTTTTAGAGGTGGGGCTTCTTAAGATTGGTTATAGCTTTATAGCCAGGCTGACCTCAAACTCAGTGTCCTGTGTACTGTAATTACAGGTATGTGCCGCCACATTCAACAATAACTTTCAAATGTGGAAATTTGGCCTGTTTTTAGATCCTCGTGGTTTTCCTTTACACTGACAAAAATCCAAACTCTTCTACACACCTGAAAGCCCTAGCCCCTAGTTAACTCTTATCTCTCACTTCCTACAGTCCAGTCCCTAGCTCACGAGCATTCTCATCCTCACTTCCCTGGAACCACCCTGCTTCTCTTTACGTCCTCACTTCCCTGGAACCACCCCACTCCTCTTTAGAGAAAGGTCTTCTCAAAATATTCTTGTGCTTCTGTCTTTTAAGCAACCAGCCTGGCCCTGAACAGCAAATGCTTGCTCCTGGTTCACTCAAGTTTACACCAAAGGATGTTGGCACCTGCTCTGTTGTGGCTGATGTTGGTTGTAGGTGCCACAATGGAGAGAGAAGCTCACCAAGATGCTCAGCCTTCATTTTCCCAAGGAGCAGAGGCATTTAGCCTTCTTGGAAAAAAGACTGAAACCCTGACTAGCACTCCAGTTACTTCTACTTGATCATTACACAAAACTAATTGGGGCTGGGAAAGGTTCCAACTACCAAAGTTATCTTGCCCTTGCTGCCAGAGAAAGCAGACAAACCACACAAATCTTTGATTATGGTTATTCATAATCAAAAGTAACAATTCTAGGTTTGCCAGGAGTGTCTCAGGATCAAGGTTTGTGCAGCTGCGAGCTCTCATGTAGGACCAAGTGCAGACTTTCCAGGGAGACATCTCTTCAAGCTTCAGTCTCAAAACAATTTCTCAGTCTCTACTCAATAACCCAAACATAGTAAAGGTTTTGCTGAAACAGTTCACTCAAAGCCAGACCCAGAGGCTTCACTTTACATATCACTACACTATATTTCTTTCTTGCTTTCTTTTTTTTTTAAATATTTATTTTATGTATACGAGTACACTGTATCTGTCTTCAGACACACCAGAAGAGGGCATCAGATCCCATTACAGATGGTTGTGAGCCACCGTGTGGTTGCTGGGAATTGAACTCAGGACCTCTGGAAGAGCAGTCAGTGCTCTTAACTGCTGAACCAACTATCCAGCCCATACACTATTTCTTTACTCTCTTCCTATCCCCTTTTCTATGTTACTGAAGACAGAAAGAACCCAGGATCTCTTGTATACTAGACAAATACTCTACCACTGAACCCAGCCACACATTCTCAACTCACCAATCTTAGCTGGCAGTCTCAAGCCTCAGTTAACATTGTTACTTCCTAAGGCCTACATTAAGTCTTCCATTCAGTCAATGACCGCTAATCCTCCATTCCAACTATTCTCCCATCTTTCTATTAACACCAATCACAAGCCAGATTCTCTTGCTTATTTAACTAAACCCCTTTGCTCTGCTGTGAAGCAGAGACCTACATACCATATTATCATATCCTCAGCAATCACAGGGGGATGGCCCAGGAAGCTGCTTTCTTAGTACTTACAAATAAGCCAAGGAAGTGCACTGAGTCCCTTGTTACTTCCGGGGGAAGAGGGAGCTTGAGACAGGGTGTTGTTATTGTGGCCTGGCACTCACTACATAGCCTAGGTTGACCTCAAACTCATGATCTCCTGCTTCATTCAGTCTTTCAAGTGTTGGGATAGATATACACCATCATTCCTAGCTAATGAACTGCTTTTTTAACATCTCTGTGACTAGACCTCACATCTCCATTTTTTCCTGGACTGAATCCAAACTGACCACCTAAGAGCCCTATAACTCAGGGTGAAGTCAATACCCTTTCCCCATTTCACAATTTGTCCACTCCATTTCTGAGGTAAGCAAAGGGCTCCAAGTTGGTTCTCTAGGCAAGGCAGTAACCATCCAGACCTTGCCATCGCCTTTTTCCTGTCCTATCACTACTTCAGCATTCCTTTCCGGCGGCTGCTTCTGCCTCTGGGTCTTGCTCAAGCACCCCCTTTTGGCCCCTGAAAGCCAGACACTTGTTCCTCTCTGTGCTAGCCAGTCTCTTGTACTGGTCTGTGTGTGGGTTTATGAAGAACAGCAACTTGGCCTAATCATTTTTGCACATCAGGCTCGGGGCAGTATACATCACACAGAAGCCTTCCAACTGAATTTCATAAAGAACAAATGAGTGCTAAGAAGGCCTGTGAGCTCAGCACAGGGAATCCAGAAGTTCCCGTGGCAGCCTAGAGAGAAAAAGAGAAAGCCAAAAAGCCTGGTTAGGTGAGGACAAGGCCCAGGAAGCTGAATTCCTTTGCCCCAGTTCCCACAGGGAAGAGAGAGGAGCCAGAGAAAGAGTATAGGTCTTGTTCTAATGGTGAGGTTGAGGTCCCTGTCAGTGCCCAGTGACATCCTACCCCGGAGGCCACCCTGGTACAGGCCCCAAAGCACCTTCCATTACTATCTGTGACAATATTGATGCTCCTAGGCAGAAAGTTATCCAAGAGAGAGGATACTGACTGGCTCACTGCACACAGCCAGTGTCAGACTCTGCTATTGAGTTCTCTACTCAAGGTTCCCTCCAACTTTCTGGACACTGTGGACTCTGGCTTCTGCCCCATTTGGGGCCACTTGGAAGAAGATGGCACTCTGGGCCCCAAGGCTGGAAAACCAACAATACAGGCCTTTGTGCCTATCTTGGTGTGCTTAGCCACCTCCGTTCTCCCTTCTTAGCCAAGAAGTAGGCTGGTGAGACTGAGGGCAGGAAATTACCCCAACTAGAATGACCATGCAGTTCCTGAGGAACCCTGCTTGGCCTGTGCTGGGGTGGAGGCTGGCCACTGCCTGAGGATTATAAAAACAGGAATGTCAGCTGCAGATCCATGGCCTTGTACTCTCCAAGAAATCCTGGTCTGTCCTTGGCAGAACACCAAACTCACCCTGCCTGCCCTCCTGGGCTAATCTTTGCTTCCCACTCAAAAATATTTTAATTGTTTCCTGCTTCCTGCAACTGTCTGATGTCCAAATGTTTCATTTTATCCTTCAAAGCTCTAAATTGTGCCCCGAGGATGTGAGTTCAAATCCTAACTCTACTACCTCTAAAATCAGTGCTCTTGGATAGAAGCCTGTCTCTTTGTCCATATACAGTCCTCACTGGGTGCAAGTTAGCCTAGCATGCACTAATATGACGACTCACAGATTCTATAGACCTGCTACCCACTGACCACCACACCTGTCAATCATGCTGTGCCCTCTACATGGCATAGTCCTTTCTTTTCTCTCTTTCGCTCCAGAACTCTATCCGACACTGTGAAAGCTTTGGTCCTTCAAAGCTACTGGAGTGCTAGGGCTGCAGCTTAGTGGTACAGCCTTGTCTAGTATGGTCAAGATTCTGAGTTCTACCCCCCAGTGTTGCCAAAAGGAAAAGCAAAAACAAAAGTCTACTAGAGTTCTGAGCCAGGGAGCACAAAGGTACAGGGTAGCCACTGCCTGGTCATTCTTAGGGAGAGGTAGTGCAATAAAGGTGTTCAGGCTCTGAGCTACAGAGCCAAACTACCTGGATTGAATTCTGACATCATCTTGGGTAAATGACTTCTAAGACTAAGCCAAGTATTAGAGTTTACAGTTCTGAAGTACTCAGACCAGCTCCTAGCAAACTGCTCAATGTTTCCCAGTCATAACAACCATTATTAATATAGCCTCCAAACCCAGCATAGGAAGTGTGGTACTCCAAAACCAGAAGACAAATCCAAAGTAATTAGAGTTGCTAAAGTTCCCTGGAAATGCCCTATCTTCCCTGGCCTACTTTAACCATAGCCTGCTGAAAGGGGCAATGACCTAAGGCTAAATTTCAAGCAGTCACCTTCAATCAGGTCATGCTACTCATTGTGGCTTAGAAAAGCCACAGTGTCTTGCACTGCTCATCTCAGCTAACATTTCAAAAAGGCACCTCAATACCAACTCCTATTTTACTCAGCCTCTGAGCTTAGCTGGTCAGGGCAGCACTAGTCAGAGGTGACTCTGGCCCAGACTGCTCAGGCCTGAATCTTGCCAGTTCTACTATTTGGTCTATGAGAGACTTCAACTACGTGGTTTCAGTTCTTTGAGTTCTAAACCCTCATCTGTGAACTGGGTCTAATGGTCTAAGAGGCTTAACGGAGACTGAGTGTGTAACAGTGCTGCACAGAGCACCCAGAAAATCAGGGTTCAGTTCCCAGAACCCACATGGTAGTTCACAACCATCTGCCACCCCCCCCCTTTTTTTTTTCAAGGCAGAGTTTCTCTGTGTAGCCCTGGCTGTCCTGGAACCCACTCTGTAGACCAGGCTGGCCTAGAACGCAGAGATCTGGCTGCCTCTACCTCCCAAGAGTGTGTACCACCACACCTGGCCTATCTGCTATTATTGTTCCAGGGGATTCAACACCCTCTTCTGGCCCCTGTGGGTAATGAATGCAAGTGGTACAGACAAGCTTGCAAAATATCTACCCACACATTAAAAAAAATGCTGAGAGGGTCACGGGGCCTCACGTACAGGTGTGGCAACTCAGCTTTCTCTCAGCTACCACCATATAGGCTGTGAAGCTCCAGATACCTGGGCTTTTCAAAAGAAGCTAGAAATTCACTTTTAAAAAATTTGTATACCAAATTTATTTAGAAACAAATCAAGAGCAGAAGAGATGGCTCAGTGGTTTAATTCCCAGCAGCCACATGGCAGCTCACAACTGCCCATATCATTAACTCCAGTTCCAGGAGATCTGATACCCTCTTCTGGCCTCCAAGAGCAACAAACAAATGATAAACTGAAACACCTAGAAGAAAAACACCCATATACATATAATAAAAATTAAAAATAAAGCCAGGCATGGTAGTACACAGCTTTAATCCCAGCACTCAGGAGGCTGAGGCAGGTGGATCTCTGAGTTTGGGGCTAGCCCAATCTACAGAGTGAGTTCCTGGACGGCCAGGGCTATGCAGAAAAACCCTGTCCTGAAAAAAAATTAAACAAACAAACTCAAATGTGAGTTCCTAAGATACAACTACAGGTCAGATTTAGCTCTAAGAAGGTCAGTTCACAATCTCTGCACTGTCTCTCCATAAAGCTTGGGCCAAAAGGTATGATGAAACTTGTCAAGGTCGCAAGAAGCCAGAGAAGACAGCTCAGTTTATTTTCAAATAGATATGGCCATCTAGGAAGATGTCCCTCACCTGTGTTTGCATTGCTCCCAATACTGTTGATGGCCGGCGGCACAGAGCTGGATGGGTGGAAGGGTACGTGTCCGTTTTCTCGGGGTGGCTTGTCCTGCCAGCCTGGCCCTGCCTCTCCAGGGGCCAGCTCTGCAGGTCCACCCCATTCATCTGAGCCCTGGCGTGAATGGTAAGAGGGCTCTGGCCGGGTGCGGAAACCACTAGCTAGCCGCTCTTCCAGATGGCTCAGCCAGAGGGCTAGCGCATTGCGGTCCTCCAGCGTGGTGGCTGGGTGGATGAGGGCATAGGAGAGGAGCTGGCGGCTCTCCTCAATGAAGGCATTGCTCTCGATGGAGTAGGCCAGCACTTTCTGCAGCAGTCTCATGTACTCGGACTTGGCCTCTGTGTTGCCTGGCTGGAGCAGGGGCAGATGGGACAGCAGGAGGGACACCACCTTCTCTTTGGACTCCTGTTGCCACTGGCTGACGATGGCTACAGTGGGAATAAGAAAGAACATCAGGAGCATGAGTGGACACAATCAAAAATCCAAAGCCCATGGTCTCTCCCTCATCTCGTCTCCACTTTTCCCATTTATTACCCAGATCATGTTCCCCCCCAGAGCGGAGACCAAGAACATGTTCTCACTTCTTTTTGTTTTTTTTTTTAGACAGGGTTTCTCTGTGTAGCCCTGGCTGTCCTGGAACTGACTCTGTAGACCAGGTAGGTCTCGAACTCAGAAATCCGCCTGTCTCTGCCTCCCAAGTGCTGGGATTAAAGGCGTGCGCCACCACAACCCGGCATGTTCTCACTTCTATAGTCATTCTTGCTAGTTCTAGCACCCTTATCCTCAAACACCTGCAGTGACCTCCAGTCCAGTCAGTCATGTGGAAGTCCTCTTATGACATGAAGGCCTGTTTCTTTGCTGTATCTACCTGCCTACCACCATCATCAATACTTCCCTCTCCTCATCAAACAGCCTCTTGCCTAAATGGAGAAGGTGCTGGAATGCAAGTCTGTTCTCTGGCATAAGATGGTATAAATCTTCACCAGTCAGACTTTAGGTAAGTAACTTTAAATCTCATTGAACACTGATTTCTTTATTTGCTTTTGGAGGCAAACTCTTGCTATGTAACCCAGGGTGGCCTTAAACCTTCTCCCCAAATCACCTGTAAAACTTGAAAGGAAATTATAGTACTTGATTCACAGTGTTGGCTTGGGACTCAATGAGCTAATAAGAAAAGTAAAGTGGGGCTGGTGAGATGGCCCATCGGGTAAAGGAAGGCACTTGTTCCTGAGTCTGACAAGCTGAATTTGATTTCTGGGAGGTGCACTCTGCAAAGAACCAGCTCCCTATAAACTGTCTTCTGACCTCTATACTGCTATGGCTTATAACCATCTTTCAAATGAGCGAATGAATGAATGAGTAAAAGCTAAAAATAATGGATTATGGCCCGGAATCAAAAATGCTATAAGCAGTTGCTGCAGTTTTTAAACTGGTTCTCTGCCTCCCAGTGGCCACCTCCAATCTGTCCTGTCCATATAGGTGGCTTTATCTTTCCAAACCACACTCATGTTTCTGACTAGAAGTGTTCTATGGCAGCCTGCACCCAGGCTTAAATTCAAGACCTCACAGCACAACAGCAACTTCATTTCTATGTCACTCCTCCCAACACCTGCATCATCAGATACTGACTCAGCACCAATGGACTATCCCATCTTCCTTGGGGCTCACTACACTGCATTCATTCAAGCCCCCACAGCGAGGCTGAGATTCAACCATTGGCTACAATCATCTTTTTTCCTGGCCAAATACTAAGTATTAGTCCTGTCTTCCTTTCCACTCCTAGAACTATGGACTGAGCCTGAGGCCTTGAATGTGTTCAAGAAATACTCTACCACTGAGCTATACCCTCAGCCTTCTTTTTACTTCTTATTTTAAGATAGGGTCTCACTAAAAGTGGTCCAGGCTAGCCTTGAACTCATTCTGTAATACAGAGAGGCAATGGTGTGGTGGTCCTCTTGCCTAACTATTTCAAGCCTTAACCGACAAGCCAGGATTGATTGTGTATGTGTATGTCCATGTCTCACAGTACACTCATGGAGGTTACAACTTGTAAGAGTTAATTCTCCCTGCACACCATGTGGGTCCTAAAAATCCAACAAGATATCAGGCTCACCTGCAAGTGCTTTTACCAACTGAGTCATCTGCCAGCTCGGGTTTGGTTATTTTAACATGATACACAAAACCAATACGGAATACTTCATAAATATGAGTATCATCTCTGTACAAAACTCATGTTAATTTTCTTTATATGGTTCCAATTTTAGCATACATGCACTTAAAAGCGAGCTGTAAACTCCACATTGTTTTATCTTTTGAGACAGGGTCTCACTAGGTAGCTCAGGCTGGCCCAAACTCTCAATTCTCTTGCCTCAGCTTCCTAAGTGCCCTATTATAATAAGCTCCTGCTCTACTCTATCAAGGGAACTCAGAATCATTCCTGCTCAGTGTAGCTGTTAGGAACTAAGTGAGATTCAGTTTAAGGTCAGTCCTCTGGAAATACTGTTTTTACTTTTTGTTATTAGTATTGTGGTCAGTGTATTTTACTGTGGTTTCTTCCTTTTCAGCAACATACAAAGATTCTAAAGGTATAAGCCAACCAACCAGTCAGCCTAGGAAACAGAATGGGATTAGAGTTCAGAAACCTAGAGACAGCCAGGCCTGATGGTGCAAGCCTATAATCCCTACTCAAATTCAAGGCCTGCAGGAGCTACAGGGTAAAGTTCAAGGACAGTCTTAGCAAGAGCATATCTCAAAAGAAAAGAGAGGGAGGGGGAAGAAGGATGAGAGGGAGCATGCACTGGGGATCCAGCTCAGTGGTAAAGAGCACACATCTAATGTGTATGAGGCCCCACACTCAAGACTAGGGAAAAAGAAAAAGTCACGTGCCTGTAGCCACAGTGCAGAATAGACACATAGGCCGGGCGGGGGTGGCCACGCCTTTAATCCCAGCACTTGTCTTAATTCTGTAGCCTAGAATTTCACATTCTAATTCTACTAAAATCTGTAGCTCTTGGAATGAACCACACAACTCAGAACTCCTGGGGCCTGGACTGCAAGTCTCTGTTCTATGCTTTCTTGGAGAGCCCCTGTTAAAGTGCCAAGAAATTCATCCATTCAAAGTCATCAACTCAACTTTATGACCAGCCCAAGAGTAACAGAACTAGCAGTACTCCTCAAAAGGCCAGCAGTGATGGCTGATACTAACTAAGCGCATACTAAGTATGTGCTTCCCACCCCTAGCTTAACCATTTTATTATTTCTATACACAAGTAAGACTTGAGAAGGTGAAGTGATAGAACTGGCAAGTGACAAAGCTGAGACCTAAGTTGCATGTCCTGCCTTGACAACTGGAAGAAACTTTCTCCCAGAGTTTCTTCGTTTTATTTTAGGTTTCTGTCTGCATGTGTGTTTGTGTTCCATGTGCATACAATGCCTGTGGAGGCCAGAAGAGGGTGTCAGATTCCCAGGTACTGGAGTTAAGACAATTGAGCCAACATGTGGGTGCTGGGAATGGGCCTGGGCCTCTGGAAAAGCAGCCAGTGATTACTGCGTCATCCCTCCAACCTTCACTATAACTTTCCAACTTCCAGGGATAATGCTTTCAGTCTTGACTCTCCTCACACTGTACCTGCCACTCAAAGCCAGGAAACTGCCTCCCTCATCTATCTTCATCTGAACAAGCTCTCAATGTCCACAAAGCTCTTCCTCCAACCATCTCAATATTTAAAATTTAAAATAAAATTCTGAAGTGGGACAAGTTCTTCCTTAAGTCAGGAAGCCTTTTCTACCCTATCCTTCTACCTCCAAATGGCATGAAGTCACATAACTTTAGTATCTTTCTTTTTTGGACTTAGTTCCAACCTTTCATTCTTGATAAGAAATACAGTAAGTAATATTAAGGACAAAGTCAAAGGCCAGCTGTCTGTAAAAGAAATACAGGGTTGCTGAGATGTGGGCTGCTCAGATTTAGGTAAAGGTGTCCGAGAAGGATTAACAGTCTACGTGTAGTTATTGTACAAGATGTGGCTCAGTGATGGGAGTTTTTCTCCTTGCTCCTGCATCCCTACCCAGACTTCTCAATTGCTGTTGTTTAGGCGTTACAGTGTAGCCAGAGGCATCTAGGACAGAGAGAAGCCTTGTCTAAACCTTCCCCCACCCCCCAGAGTACTGCCAGGACCCCAGGGCAATGGGATGCAGCTTCTCCTCTGGTACTGCCAGGGGACGTGACAGAATAGCCTCAAGGGTTGGGCTCAAAGAAGGACCTTGTTCTATTGCCCAGAAAGAAGAGAGTAATTCTGAACCAATGAAGGCTGACCCTGGGGAAATGTGTGTTCATGTGTCTGAGTGGTGGTGGTAGAAAGGGCGGGCCTCCCAGGACTGGGAAGCATCAATGAGCACTGGAATGAGTCCAAGGAATGTGCACAGCCTCAGGCCTCTTGGGGTGAGCCCAGCTGGGGCTGCAGATGAAGGGTGGGGATGGAACTTCTAGTGTCCTGCCCAGATCAGAAAACTCTGGCCCACAGTTAAGGCACAGCAGGGGCCCAATGAATACCTGCACAATTGAACCCAGATGACCTGTTGGTAGGTAGTGGTGTCTATATGTATAATGTTACCTCTGTGGGATCCCAAACATTCAGCCATCCTGTCTTAAGTTCTAGCAGAGTATATTCTGCAAGTTCAAAAGGAAAAACCTGATCAGGTTTTAATAATTTAAAAAAAAAAAATCTACCTTTGTCTCCATGACTCAGTATATTGTAACCATTGACCAGTTCTTTAAATTCACTGAATCTTAGTCATTTGTCTATGCAATGATGGCTGTAAAAGGTTATAGGGTTGTAGAGAACAAGAGTGCAAAGCACCAGGCATGAACAAGTGCTCAGCACATGAACATAAAACCTCCACTGTTCCTGGGTGGAACTCTTTCTTGAGGCTGTCTCAAGGCTGCTAACCCAGTGGTTCACTTAGCAGAGCACACCTAGGACTCCACCTTAAAGATTTCCCACAGGGTTGGGGAAATTTACACAGTTATTTACCAAAACCAGATACATGTCTGCTCTTAAGTTAGAGGCATAATTTGTAGTGCTAAAATACTGGAAATGGGTGGACTGGGTTTGGAGTACCAAGCAATGCTCTTGTCAGAGAGGCAAATTTGGACTCTGAGGACACAGAGAGGGTAGACTGTGTGAGTACCCTCCTTAGCATGATGGCTATGGGACAGGACTGGCCAAGTAACCCAAGCAAAGTAGGTCATGACCCTGGGTCCTGGCAAATCATAGGGAGCCAAATATATCTTTGAGATTATCATAAAAGTAAACCCATTTTTATATGCTTAGCATTGCAATAATCATGTTGGCCTCTCTGGCACTACTAATCAGAGGGGCTGGGACTTGGTTTCAGACACTCTTCTCTGCCTCACCTCAGCTTACACAGATACGGGTTCACATTTTTGTTTGATGAACTATGTCAGTAGAGTCTGAAAGGGAAGGGTGGGGGTATCAGAGGATGTGTTCTGGTGACTCGACTCACCATGGCCCCTCCTGACCCCAGTTTTCCCACCCAAATTCAGGGAGTAAGACAGAGAGGAAGAGGCTTAAATCTACTAGATATGGAGACGGACTCAGAAGACTAAATGTAGGAAGAAATGCAAGAACTGTAGACCAGGAAGAGGATGAGGGGCGGAAAGAGATCTTAGCTGCCTCGGCCCTATCTCCAGCTACCAGTCCATGGGAATACCCTTATGATTCAAGACACATTCAATGGGAAGGAGGCAAAGATTGCTGTTGGAGCTCCAAACAGCAGAGAACTAGGAGAAGTAGGGGTAATGACAACTATGAACTCTAGGTCTCTCTGTCCTGGTTATTTTTGTCAACCTACCACAAGCTAGAATTTTCCTGAGAAGAACTTCAATTGAGGCTTCCGGAAGACTGGCCTATAGGCAAACCTCTGAGACATTTTTTCTTGATTGATTGATTTTTGATTGATTGATCTGTGGGTGGGCCCAGACCACTATGGGCAGGTGATCCTGAGTGGTATTAAGAAAGCAGGTAGAGCAAGCCATGGAGAACCAGTAAGCAGTGTTCCTCTGTAATATCTGCTTCAGTTCCTGCCTCCAGGTGCCTGTATGGAGTTCCTGCTTTGATGTCTCTTCAGAATGGACTGTAAGCTTAAGATGAATAAGCCCCTTCCTTCCCCAAGTTGCTTGGATCAATGTGCCTGCCACTCTTAAGACAAGGAGATGGGTCAGAAGTACATGAGTCACAGTGCTTGGTCTTTAAGAACCTGGATCCCTCTCTGGGCCCATCTCTTCAGGATTCTCATTTATTATTGGGTCTGGGGTCTGGGGCTGAGGGGCTGGGGAGGGGAGCAAGGAGGGAAGATTGGGAATCTGGACTTTAAATTGTTCTGACCCTCCCTGAGATTATGATAATACGATAATACATGCATGGGAAACACAAAGGAATGAAGAACCATAATGAGCAGAAAGAAAGAAATATCAGGAGAGACATCTTTCCAGGTACCAAGAGGCAGGAACAAGCAGATGACTAGGGAAGTCTGTCTAAGGGTGGACGTGACATGAGATGCCACCTCTTTAGACTTACAGCCCTCACTTCCATTAGGAAGAAGTATTCAAGGTCCCCACAGACTTTATTCATGAGCACTTTCCTGAAAGTGATGCTTTGCTGTAACCCTGGCAGACATCCTTCCTGCTCGCTATGGGATATGCCAAGGCCTCCCTCTCTTCCCTCATTCTGTTTTCCTTGCCTCTCTAACCATTAGCTTCATAGGAAACTTCTCAAACATGACAGGGATGTAAGACCTTGATTCATATAGTCATTATCATGCAATTCCTAAACAATAGTCCCTCCAGCCCTGGCTGAACCCTCCCCAATACGCTGATTTAACTGTTTGGAAAGGGCCCCCACTGTTTTATATAGCATATTGTTCACAGACAATGTGGTAAAAGCAAATACTTTAGAATAACATACCTTCAGACTAGGAGCTCCAGAAATATCTAGAGATTCATCTTAGAGCTGCTTAAAGAATCTTTACTACAGCTTGGAGGAGCAAAACCAAGTGGACCAGGTGGTAGACAAAGCTAGTGGTAAATTACTCCCAAGTCAAAGTTGAGCCCTACCCTCTAGCCCAGCAGTTTTCAACCTTTAGGTCATGACCTATTTGGGGATTACATATCAGCTATCCTGAATATCAGATACTTATGATTCATAATAGTAAAATTACAGTTATGAAGCAGCAATGAAATGATTTTATGGTTGGGGTCACCATAACATGAGGAACTACATTAAAGTGCTGCAGCATTAGAAAGGTTGAGACCTGTTGCTATAGCCTGTTGCTCTGTGTCTCAGAGCAAGTCACTCAGCTTCCCCATCCATAAAACAGGCTTTGCTTACAAGTGCTGTGAGCATTAGACAGCAATAGACAAAGGACCACTGAGCATGACTGTGCATGCCTGTAACCTTAGACTTAAGAGGCAGAGGCAGAAGTCACTGCACTGCAAGTTTGAGGCCAGCATAGGCTGTAGGCTGAGATCCTGTCTCAAAAATATAAAAAAGATAAAGGCCGGGTGTGTGTGTGGGGTGCACACCCTTTATCCCAGCACCCAGGAAGAAGCAGAAGCAGGTGGATCTCTTAAGTTTGAAGACAGCCTGGTCTATACGGAGAGTTCCAGGCCAGGCAGGGCTGCAAAATGGGACCTTGTCTCAAAAAACAAACAGCCCAAAACCAATAAAATCACAAAGCTCGGAGAAAACATGTACAGTCCTATTGCACAGATCATCTCATAACACATAAGATCAGAAAAGAAAGACCTCACCTTTAACCTTCTATAACAATTGGTTTTTCTTGGAAGTTCTGAAAACAAATGCAAAAACTGAAAGTGCTCTAATAAATTAACAGTGAAAGCACATGACTGACCTGATAAGCAGATAAGGCTGGTGCTCAAGTCATGGTAGTAGGGAATGTGATGAAGCTGTGTAAAACACTGGTTTGTCCCAAAGGAATGCCACCCCACCTTTCCAGTGTGGGCAAAGCTATTCATTAAACAGACCTCCATTCTTGGGTGCCAGAGCAGGGGAGCCTCTTTCACTGGTGGGGAGGCTAGCAAGAGTGGAAGATGGCTGGGCTAGCAAGAGTGGAAGATGGCTGAGCTAGCAAGAGTGGAAGATGGCTGAGCTAGCAAGAGTGGAAGATGGCTGAGCTAGCAAGAGTGGAAGATGGCTGGGCTAGCAAGAGTGGAAGATGGCTGAGCTAGCAAGAGTGGAAGATGGCTGAGCTAGCAAGAGTGGAAGATGGCTGGGCTAGCAAGAGTGGAAGATGGCTGAGCTAGCAAGAGTGGAAGATGGCTGGGCTAGCAAGAGTGGAAGATGGCTGAGCAAGCAAGAGTGGAAGATGGCTGAGCAAGCAAGAGTGGAAGATGGCTGGGCTAGCAAGAGTGGAAGATGGCTGGGCTAGCAAGAGTGGAAGATGGCTGGGCTAGCAAGAGTGGAAGATGGCTGAGCTAGCAAGAGTGGAAGATGGCTGGGCTAGCAAGAGTGGAAGATGGCTGGGCTAGCAAGAGTGGAAGATGGCTGGGCTAGCAAGAGTGGAAGATGGCTGGGCTAGCAAGAGTGGAAGATGGCTGGGCTAGCAAGAGTGGAAGGTGGCTGAGCTAGCAAGAGTGGAAGATGGCTGGGCTAGCAAGAGTGGAAGATGGCTGGGCTAGCAAGAGTGGAAGGTGGCTGGGCTAGCAAGAGTGGAAGATGGCTGGGCTAGCAAGAGTGGAAGATGGCTGGGCTAGCAAGAGTGGAAGATGGCTGGGCTAGCAAGAGTGGAAGATGGCTGGGCTAGCAAGAGTGGAAGATGGCTGAGCTAGCAAGAGTGGAAGATGGCTGGGCTAGCAAGAGTGGAAGATGGCTGGGCTAGCAAGAGTGGAAGATGGCTGAGCTAGCAAGAGTGGAAGATGGCTGGGCTAGCAAGAGTGGAAGATGGCTGGGCTAGCAAGAGTGGAAGATGGCTGGGCTAGCAAGAGTGGAAGATGGCTGGGCTAGCAAGAGTGGAAGATGGCTGGGCTAGCAAGAGTGGAAGATGGCTGGGCTAGCAAGAGTGGAAGATGGCTGGGCTAGCAAGAGTGGAAGATGGCTGGGCTAGCAAGAGTGGAAGATGGCTGGGCTAGCAAGAGTGGAAGATGGCTGGGCTAGCAAGAGTGGAAGATGGCTGGGCTAGCAAGAGTGGAAGATGGCTGAGCTAGCAAGAGTGGAAGATGGCTGGGCTAGCAAGAGTGGAAGATGGCTGGGCTAGCAAGAGTGGAAGATGGCTGGGCTAGCAAGAGTGGAAGATGGCTGGGCTAGCAAGAGTGGAAGATGGCTGGGCTCTGAGAGTGGAAGATGGCTGGGCTCTGAGAGTGGAAGGTGGCTGGGCTAGCAAGAGTGGAAGATGGCTGGGCTAGCAAGAGTGGAAGATGGCTGAGCTAGCAAGAGTGGAAGATGGCTGGGCTCTGAGAGTGGAAGGTGGCTGGGCTCTGAGAGTGGAAGGTGGCTGGGCTCTGAGAGTGGAAGGTGGCTGGGCTCTGAGAGTGGAAGGTGGCTGGGCTCTGAGAGTGGAAGGTGGCTGGGCTCTGAGAGTGGAAGGTGGCTGGGCTCTGAGAGTGGAAGGTGGCTGGGCTCTGAGAGTGGAAGGTGGCTGGGCTCTGAGCCGCAGCTGAGCTATACTCTGCCTGCTTTTTGTCTGCTTCATATCAGGCCTTCGTGACTCCTAATTATGTAACTATCTTCTGTCGTGTGAGGTGCTTTTGCAGCTTTTACTTCCAATTCAGTAAGAAATGAGGGTGCTTCTATGATGAGTGGGCCTGGAGAGATAACAGAGGCCAAGTAGCTCTGTGGCTCCCCAAATCTCAATCTTGGAAACCCATGCTGGAGCCCTCACCTGTAACAGGGATGATAGCAGTCCTTATAAGGTAGTTCTGAGGAGTGTTAAATATGACTGACAATAGAAACAATTGACAGTCACTGAGTATTTACTGCTTATCAGGCATTGTGGGAAGAACTCCACCTGCATGAACTCACTGGCTCCTCATAAGCACCCTAAACATAGGTAGAATTATCATCTTTACTTTAAAGATGAGGAAACTGAGGCATAATTATGGCAACTAACTACTGTTACTTCAGTTTGGGCAATGTAACTCAAGAGTCATCAAAGGACAAGTTAAGGGGCATTTGGCTTGCAAGGGCTCCATGAAAACTGCTGTTAAGAAGAACAAACAGAGGTGACCCTGTGAGGAGCCCTTCAGTCCCCTTCTCAGCTAGCTTTTGGTTATTCCCAACTCTCCTGCTTCTCTGACCTCCACCTCCTACCTGTGTCACTGAGATTACCAGCTCTGCACCCAGCTAGCTGTGTCAAGGTCTAGAAGGCCTTTATACTTTTAGCAGTATCCTTTGAGACAGTTCTCTGAACTGACTGTTCTTAGACTCTAAGGACAGGTTTTAAGGATGTCTGGCTCACCTATCCCCATGTCAGCTTCAGGGGACAGAGTACCTCTCTACTGGGTAAAGAACTGGCATAAAGAACTACATCTACATTAAAAACTCTCTTAAAGCTGTTTGTGGCCTGAGACCAGTCTACTTTTGGAAGTGAAACCTCCAACCCTATGGGTTATGGAAGACTTCTGAGATCCTCTCCTAGCTTTGACTGACTCACTTCATGATTTACTTGCCTGTTGCTTTCAGTAGCTAAAACAAGTTAGCCAACATCCTTCTTCTATGTGAGCAGTTTCCAGTTTATATTGCCCTCCTTCTGGGAGTCCCCATTCCACATCTGAGGAGAGCTGACAACACAGCCCCAGGAGACCAGACAAGCACAGAACACATGTTTCTCAGCTCCAATCCTGGTTGGCCTCTGTGGCACCCACCTGGCACCCGCTCTTGCTTTCCCTACTGTACTCCCATCTCTAGGGGCAGAGACTCACCAGCACTGTTGGCCTCTGACTCCAGCAGGTGGATATCATTGCAGTCCGCCAGTGAGTGCTCCAGGCAGAGTTGCAGAAAGCGGGCTTGGGTACGGGTGACCCGCTTCAGAAGTGACAGCAGGGCCACTGTCTGTTCACACTCATTCCAGCCCTTGAACCAGCTAGCGAGGATGCCCACTTGGTCTCGGAACATCATGGTGCCAGGCCTGGGGCCAGGGTTGGGGGACGGCGGTGGCAAGGGCCAGCGCCGTCACATGGTCTCGGCTCTGGGCTCCTGTTACCTCTCCCCTAAGGGCCAGGGCTTGAGGATGTCCCCTGGCGTGGTGGCAACGGGTGGTGGGGGAAGGAGGGAGCCTGCTTACATCAGGGGAGGTCTTGGTCCAGCCACACCTCTCCAGGCTCCTGGAAAAGAAAGCAAAGGGATCAGAGGGAGTGTAGGGATTAAAATTGTTATGGATAAATTATGGGATAGGGCCCTGTTCACATTTTATGGAGTTTGTTCTAAGTTTCTGGGAAAAGAGCAGCAGATATTGAACCAGCTCCTTTCCAACTGAGGACCCAGGGAACAGGCAGGACTGGTACCCCTTCAAGACCAGACCTTCAGACACTGAACCAGCTCCTCTCCAACTGTGGACTCAGGAAGCAGGTACAATTGTTACCTAAGACCAGATCCTCAGAAACCAACGAAAAGAACTGCCTCATGCATAGACTGCACAGCACCAAAGGAGGTGGGTTCAAATCAAAGATTAAGTCAAAATGGTGTTCAGAAACAGGAAGGAAGAGATGATGTATATCTGGGAAAAGATCAGAATGAAGGAAGATTTGGCTCAAGGTGACATGACAAAGCAGACATATGACCTGGAAGAGAATCCCTGACCTTGCTAGTCTCATGCTGCCTCTTCTTAGAGTTGGACAGTAACTGTTCACTAGCACTAGAAAAGCAGATGTTGACAGCAGTTAACTATCTAGTCACAACCTAGTTGGTAAATATGAGACCAGGGCATGAACATGGACAGGCTTATTTAAAGATCACCACCATAGGCCGGGCAGTGGTGGTGCACGCCTTTAATCCCAGCACTTGGGAGGTAGAGGCGGGTGGATTTCTGAGTACCAGGCCTAGTCTACAGAGTTAGTTCCAGGACAGCTAGGGTCACACAGAGAAACTCTGTTTCGAAAAACAAAACAAAACAAAAAAAAAAGATCACCACCATAAAGGAATCCCATGCTCTTCAACCCAGCTCTGTTGCTCTGGAAGAGGCTTGGCTCTGAGCTCTAAGACCCCACCTTTCTACTGTGAGGTAAAGCCCTCCCAGCCTTCCTTTTCAGTCAGCTTCAGATCCAAGACTCTGAGGTAGAAGTCTCCTTGATTTTTCAGGAGACCAGATTGTTATCAAAGAGCCAAAAGAGTGCCAACTTGAAGGGAATGAGACAGATTAAAAAGCAAAGACACCCAAACGAGAAAAAGTCCAAATTCCTCTTAAGCGGGAACTACAGAGACGTTAAAGTGGGCAAACAGTAGGTCTAGTTGTTTTTCGATTGCCTTGTTTCTAGACTCTCCTCTGAGGCCATTCTCAAGTGTCTGGAGCTTCAAGTATCCACCCAACATTTCCCCATCTGTCTCTCTTGCAATCAGAGCCCTCCATTCAATTACCCTAGGGCTGCACAAGAACCAAGAACTCTATACATAGACCTACTACTGTGTATAGAACCTCTAGAGCCCAGGCTTTAGGGCATGACTCATATTACCCTGACCTTCTACAACCTTGTTGTGGATAGCTATGTGTGGCTAGGTTGGCTTGAAGGACCCCTCTGGATCTCAAACAAAACAAAACAAAAAACAAACCTAAGTATATCAGTCATTCTTTTGGATGGAAGCAGTGAGGAAAAGGATGAGAGAAAGTAAACTTTGCTCTAAGATACACAGGTCTCGTACCAATCATTTTTAAAGAAGAAATCTGAAAATCTGAAGTCACCTCTAGTTTAAAGTCTCCAATGACTTCCAATTACACTTAAATAAAATCTAAATAAATCCAATTTCATCTTGGCCAAAAGTATCCTGAAAGATTCCTATGGTCTCTCCAACCTTCTGACACATCAAATTCCTTCTTGTTTACTGGACTTCCCTTCCCCTATAGGCTAGCTCCTAAGTTACTTGGGTCTTAGCACAATATCACCTCCTCAGAGACAATATCACTGGATACTCTCCCATGATCACACAATTGTATTAGTGCTCTCATTTCTATATAAAATGACACTACATTCATGTTATATACTGTATGTTCGTTGTTCTCACCAAAATATAAGCTACATAGCCAATTTGAGTCTAACAGTACTTCATTCATTTAAAAAATTATTACATTTTATTTACTTTGTGTGTGAATGCCTGTATATGCATATCCCACAGAGCACATGTGGAGGTCAGAGGACAATTGTGAAAGCTAGTTCTCCCTTTCAGGCATGTGGGTCCCAGAGAATTGAGGGTTGGTGGCAAGCTTCTTTACCCACTGAGTTATCTTGCTGGTCCAGAATATACTTTGAAAATAAAATCAGCCAGCTATGGGAATGCATACCTTTAATTTCAGTGCTCAGAAGCAGAAACAGGTAGATCTCTGTGATTCTAAATCTTTGAAAAATTTGTGGATCTTTGTGTATTTGAAGTCATTCTGGTTTATATATCAAGTTCTAAGCCATTCAAGACTACATAGTAAGGATCTGTGTTAGAGCAAAATAAAACATAACCCAAAACATTGGGATAGAGGTTTGACATCCCAATGGATTGGGATCGACAGGATTTTTACAAAAGCCTGCCTTGTTATGTTCTGCCTGGTTTAACTATCTGTGTGTGCACACTTGTCCTATTTGCTTAAGTGTGAACACATATGCACACTACACGCATTTGTAGGTACTCCAGGTGGCCAAAGGCTTCAGATACACTAAAGCTGGAGCCTTAAGCCATCTGATGTTGGTGCTGGGAACAGAACTCAAGTCCTTTGAATGTGCAGTGTGCACTCTAACCACTCCAACCGAGTCAAAGAGTCTTGTTATGTGGCCCAGGATAGCCTGAAGTTACAATCTTCCTTACCTTAACTAAACTCCTAAATGCTGAGATTACAGTTGTGCATCACGATACACATTACATTGATAGTAATATCCATCAATGGGGCATAACTAATAAATTGAGGCAGATGCTAATAAGCAAGGAGGGGCAAAAATGTATCTAGTGAAGAGGGACAGCATGAGATTCACTAGTAGTGGTTGTCTGTAATCTTATCCTCCAGGAGGCTAATGCAGGAGAATTGCTGTGAGTTCCAGGTCAACTAAGAAACAAAGTGAGATCTTTTAAGAGACAGGGGAATTACTAATATTCTAAAATGTATGCCACTTCACTAGATATAAGTAAACACACTCTCACTTAAAAATAGAATTTTAACATTTAATTCCAGCATTTGGGAGGCAGAAGTAGGTGGATTACTGAGTTCCAGGCCAGCCTGGTCTTACAGAGGAAAGTCAGGGCTACACAGAGAACATCTGTCTTGAAAAACCAAAACCAACCAAAACAAAAACAGAACTGAGGCTGCTTTCTACTTAATTCACAATGAGAGAGCACTGTGTTGCCCTAGATGAGGGTAGGTGAGTAGCAGCTCTGTGCCTGGAAGCAGCGCTTGCCCTCCCTGCTTCAGCATTTTGTGGCTTCAGGTCCCACAGCAGCTGCTTCAATGTAAGACTTCTATATAATGGAGCTGTCCAAGGATGGAACAGGCCACTGTGTGAGGAGGTTAAGAAGTCCCTTAAGCAGAGGCTGGGTGGACACCCCTTGGGAGTGGAAGTGGTTCCTCCACTGGGTGACAGCTCATGTGATACCAGACCATGTTACTATTTCAGGGGAACATTTATGATAGGTTTGATATGCCGAAAGCATTTACAGCAAAAAGATGACCAAATTACCAGACAAAAATGGTGCATACTTCTACCCATATTAATTCTTTTACTACGTTGTTATTTTTCCTAAGCAACAACACTATATCAATAAGCTGCTGACTAAACATCAATCCAGCTTTTTCCAGCAAAGCTCTGGGACAGCATGAAGTCTCAAATGTGGTGCTCACCAGGCTCAGAGCTGGCCACTGAGGACTACACTGAGTTGCATAGTACATGGCCTGTTTAAAGGCAGAATATACTATTCCACTCTAATCAACTGTTGCCATGTGGGAACAGATTTGTATTAATTCTTCAGATTTTTTTAAACTAAAAGAGAAAATCTGGCTTTGAAAAAAAATTCCCTATTTTTAAATGTTGGAAACTAATTCACATTAAAACAGCAACTGTGAACTACAACACAGAACAATAAAACCCCAAAAACACTGTGGCTGTGGTCCTTGAAACAAACTGGAAATAGGCCAGAAGCCAACTAAAAATTCCTCCCCAGGAATTGTAGTCTGTATCTTCAGGCCACACAGATGTTCAAGGGATAGAACTGGTAGGGATGACACAGGTGGAGCAGGTTCTAATGGTCTGCAGTGAAACTGTGGTTTCCACAAATCCACCCATAAGACCAAACTATGAGCCGGGCAGTGGTGGCACACGCCTTTAATCCCAGCACTTGGGAGGCAGAGGCAGGAGGATTTCTGAGTTCGAGGCCAGCCTGGTCTACAAAGTGAGTTCCAGGACAGCCAGGGCTACACAGAGAAACCCTGTCTCGAAAAACCAAAAAAAAAAAAAAAAAAAAAGAAACAACTCCAAGATGTCTTTCTGATCTCCAAATACATACACGCCATGGTACATGTGCGCTTGCACACGCACACTCGCGCACACACACAGAAAGAGAGAGAGAGAGAGAAATGTAATTCAAAAACTTTTGTTTTAAAAGATCTCCATGAATTGAGACCAGTTTGATCTATGAAGCAAGTTCTAGGACACTCAAAGGTACTTAGTAAAGATTCTGTCTCAAAAATAAATAAGCTATCCCTAATGGGGATCAGGACAGAAGGATGCTGAATACTGGATGGAGATGGTAACACATGAAAATGAATGGCTGGCCCCTTTCCACTGAAGTGCAGAGGCCTTTGGTCCCTGTGTCCATGAATCCCACCTCTTTGTAATGAGACAGTATCTGAATAAGGCATTTGCACCAACTGTCCTATGGCACCTCATGGAAGTACCATCTTACCATGATGGGTTTATCTGTCAAATAGCCATTCTAACTTCTGGTTCTAACAATGCATTCCCTTTTAACAATGAACCCTCTTTCTTGGCTGCAGAAGTGGACATGGGATAAAGCATCAAACAAGGAGAATTTTCTTGGAAATTTCAAAGTAACTACTGAGGAAAGTAGCTTTAGGGTTTTAGTTATTAGTTGTTACCTTGTGGTTCACCTGCTTTTGAATGAAATCAACATAGATGGAGCATCCTCAAGATGACCCAAGGGCCACAAAGCTTGAAGTCTCCTTACTGGGCTAGACTTTTCAGTTCAACAGGCCAATAAATATACTCCTTAGCCCTGTTTGAAATGGATTTTTTTACTACTTAAAACTCACAACAGTCTTGGCTACTTAAATATAAAACTACATTCACTGCTGCTCTGGTCTCTCTGTCCTCACGTGGTCAAACCTGAATCTTCTTGCTTTTGAGGAAAGTCAGGAGGAGGGCCTGCTATAGCAAGCCTCTAGATAGTTAGCAACACTGCTGGCATCTGGCCAGATTTAGAATGTCTAACTTTATTGGGAAGTACCTACCAACCCCAGAGGTGAAAAATGGAACCAAACAGCTGAGAGGTACCAGAGAAATTTTTTCCCAGGCTTCTTCCCTGGCCTCCAAAAGTTAGAGAAGGTCCATGAACAGCACTCACCCCTCCTCGCCCAGGTTTTGTTGTGTAGTCCTAATTAATTATCTTGGAACTCACTCTATAGACCAGGCTGGGCTCAAATTCTTTCTCCTGAGTGCTGAAATTAAAGGTGTGCACCAGCACTGTCCAGCTCAGTCAGCTCTCTTCATTTAGAAACAGAACTGGGTAGGTCAGGGGACCTGGCTCAAATCCCAGCTCTCCCACTGACACTACTATGGATTTTGGTAAGTAATTTGGCTTCTTCCTCAGTGAAACTGTGAGAGGACTGAGATTAAACAATATATAGGAAGACAACTAGTCAGAAGCCTTCCTCTCCTGCATCATACACCATCCCTCACAGGCCCTGCTAACAGTTCTTCACAGGTGAGTTCACCTAGATCCCAGACATCTATCTTTGCAGTTTGTTTGAGACAGGTTCTCCCGATGGAGCCCAGGCTGGCCTTGAACTTGAGAGCTTCCTCCTTTAGCCTCTCAAGTGCTTGAAACCTATTTTAAAAATATATGTAAAGCTTAAGGAGGGGGCTGTATGTAACTCAATGACAGTGTACTTGCCTGTAAAATGTGAAAGTCTGGAATTTAATCCCTATCAACACACATACATAACACATAAAAGTCACATACATTTATAAGACACGATTAGCCTCCTTTTACAGATGGGAAAAATGAATTAGACAAGGGAAGTCACTACTCATGACTATATAGGATCTGCAAGGTCCAGACATTATGCTTTCAGACTTCTTGCTTTTAATAAAGATGCTGAAGCTTTCTAGAAGTCCCCATTGGTGTCCAGAAATCAGACTTATGGATTATCTTTTCACACCAGATACTATCAGTCTCCCCTCCATCCCTAGCTCTTTTATAGTCTTTGACTTAGGCCTTTGAGGAACCCACATTTTATAAACAAAGGAATAGGTTACTTATCGAACACATGAAGTATACCAGAGCCTCACTAAAAGAGCCTTTTCTGTTAATGAATTGTCCTGGGGAAAGAAAGAGAAGACAAGCAGGGCCACTGGCAGCTAAGTGCAACATAGGAAACCCTGAGGTAAAAAGGAAGTTGTATTCCTCTTCCTATAGCAAAATGTCTTGATTTTTTGCCTCTCACAGAATGTTCCCTACTCCCCTGTCCTATAAAATTGTCACCTTTGTATATATCTCAGACTCTCTTGTCATCTGTTTCTTTTCTCTCCTGAAAATAGAGTCTTTTTTCCTGGAGCCAGTTGAGCTGGCTTAGAACTAAAGATCTTCTTGCCTCCTGAGTGCTGGGATGACAGGCATATGACCCACAATCACTTTTTTTTTTTCTGGGAGATGGAGAGGGGTGGAATGGATTAGGTCTTGCTATGTGGCCCTGGCTAGCCTGGAACTCATGTAGGCCAATGTTGCCCCTTTACTCAATAAGATGAACTTCCTTCCTCTGCCTTCCAAGCTTGGAAATACTGGGATTTCAGGTATGAACAACTATATCCTCCAGGGTTTTTTTGTTTTATTTTAAAGAGAAAAAAGAGGGCTGGAGAGATGGGTTATTGGTTAAGAGCACTAGTTGCTCTTCCAGAGGTCCTGAGTTCAATTCCCAGCAATCACATAGTGGCTCACAACCTTCTATAAAGTAATCCAATGCCCTCTTCTAGCATGCAGGTGTACATGCAGATAGAGCACTCATACACCTAAAATAAACAAACAGATATATTTTTAAAGAGAAAAGGCTAATTCATCAAGCATACAAGGGCACAGCAGATATGGCTGTAACAGAAGAACTGTCTGCCTGATTCTAGTTTTCTTTTTAAAGACTTCGTTTAATTTTCATTGGATGTGTTTTGCCTCTATGTATGTGTCCAATACCTGAGGAAGTCAGAGGAGGGTGTCAGATTCTCTGGGATCAGAATTGGAAAGGATAGTGATCTGTCATGTAGGTTCTGGGAACTGAACTCAGGTCCTCTGGAAGTGGACCATCTCTCCAGCCCCTAGTTCTTTTTTCCTAGTGGCAGCTATACCTGTCCTTATCTGTGTCAGGAAAACGGCTCAACAGGTTAAATGCATGCTACCGAGCCCAATAACTTGAGTTTAATCCTTGAAACCCACATAGTGGAAAGAACTGATTCCCATAAGTTGCCCTCTGACTTCCACATGTGTGCATTATAATTTGTATGCCCATATATGTTCATCAACAAAAATAAATGTTCCCAATCCTCTTCATCAGACCTCAGATCAGACCTATCCCCAACTTTCCTTAAATGGAGGATCTGATACCTTTACAGGTGGTGTTTCTTCTAGGGCTGTTGCTCTTCCCATTCTTACACTGCCTAGACTGTAAGAGGCATGAGGGAGGGGAAGGTTATGGTTATATGACACATTGCTATACCATAGCATCTGGCAAAGAGCAAGCAGGTTCTCAAGAAACAGCTACGATACATTTCCCCACTGTGCAGCAGCCCTTCCCCCACATGCTAGGTTTAGAGCACTTGGGAGGCAGAGGCAGGTGAATTTCTGAGTTCAAGGCCAGCCTGGTCTACAGAGTGAGTTCCAGGACAGCCAGGGCTACACAGAGAAACCCTGTCTCGAAAAAACAATCAATCAAAAAAAAAAATAAAAATAAAATAAAAAAAATAAAAAAAAAGAAAGAAAGAAAGACTGTCTCATTTCCTGGTCTCCCCACAACCGGTGTCACTCATCTTTCCTGCTCATCAGGCTCAGTTGTCACCTCTTCAACAAGGCCATTTCTGGCCACTCTTGTCTAGAGTGACCATCCATTTCCTTCATAACACGTATCACACTCATACTTATTTTTAAAATGTTATTTTATGTGTATGTGAATACACATGTGTCACAGCATGCATGTGGAGGTCAGAAGGCAACTTGTGGTGTCAGCACTCTCCTTCTACCTTTACATGGGTTCTGGGAATCAAACTTGGTCCTTAGGCTTACATAGCAATTGCCTTCACATGATGAGCCACCTCACTATGGTTTACATTTCTTTTAATGCAGTATTTCTTTTCCCCAACCAGAATGTAAACTTCACGAGTCCAGGCCTTTCACTATTTTATCCTCAGCTATATCTCCAATACCCAAAATAGCTCCCTCCATGAATTACTTAATGAACACTTGTAGGTAGGAACATTTAAGATTTTGCATAGTTCTAGTTCACTGGATAGTAGTAGTGCACACCTTTAGTCCCAGCGCTTGGGAGGCAGAGCCAGGTGGATCTCTGTGAGTTCAAGGCCAGCCTGGTCTACACAGTGAGTTCAAGGACATCCTGGGCTACACAAGAGAGACCCTGTCTTGAAAAAACAAAATGCCAGGCAGTGGTGATGGTGGCGCACGCCTTTAATCCCAGCACTTGGGAGGCAGAGGCAGGTGGATTTCTGAGTTCGAGGCCAGCATGGTCTACAGAGTGAGCTCCAGGACAGTCAGGGCTACACACAGAGAAAAAAAAAAGCAAAAACAAAAACAAAACAAAAAAATCTTGCATAGTTCATATACCACTGTTTTATGACCTGCCTTGAACCATGATCTAACAAATTTGCACTAAGACAAACAAAACTTCTTCAAAGTTCTAGGCCCTAGAAATTCAAAGGACTGAATCTCAGGACTACTATATTCTATATTCTAAGGCCAGCAAGCCAGGCCACTCACCTCATTCCTACCTCTCCTAATGAGATCTTGAAACAAAGTCAGTAGGGTCACACTGGGCATCCTCATAATTACTGGGTGGGGATGGGGACTGAGAAAAGGAGGACCCATCAGTACTCATAAAGTTCATGGGATAGAATCACAATCCTATTTGGTTCATCGAGTAAGAGTTCCAGTAGTAGAGTACAGAATCCCAAATATATCCAAGGATCTTCTATCACCAACTGTCTCACACCTACAAGGAGAGAAACTGTTTCAAAATGGGACTCTTATAAGTTTTTTTTCTACTTCTTCTTTCCATCATGGCTACTGTTTAAAGCTGTTTAAAGCTGGGGTTGCTGAGGGCAGTATCTATCATCACAAGCAGAAACCTGTTAAGAAAGAAGCTACTAACTCAATGGAGAAATGTGAAGGTTGGGACTATTATCTAAACCTTTGGATGCAGCTATAAGCAGTCTGGATTTTTCAGTAACATGAGCCAATTAACCCTCACCTAACTTCCCTGCGCACCTCCCTCCCATCCCTACTGGAGCTTAAAAAAGGCACAGAGTAGTTTAAAAATCCCTTTTTAAACTACTTTGTGCCAAGATTCTACTACCTTTTAGGGCCTGGGATAACATTAACTACTTTTCTGCTCACGTGCAAGGCATTTGTTTTAAGTGCTTTACATGCATTAACTTAGTCCAAAACGTAAGATATCATTATCACCTTCATTTTTTTCAGCTGTGGGAATGAAGGGTCACACCCAACCCCTATCTGAACAGAAAATCCAACTATCTAACCCAAGGCACTATCATTTAGGGCCAGGCAGAGCCCACAGACCTTCTAGTCCCACCTATCCTTCACCTCATCATATGTAAAAGATAGACATAGTTTATCTACCTCAGGCTCCTGTGAATATGAGATTACACAGATAAAGCACTTAAACGGCACCTAGCAAACAGTAAATAGCAATCCCTGTTACAGCTGTGGGTCACTCTGGTACAGCTGTGAAATATCATGCAAATGAAAAAGTACTTCCTTCCTTTAACTCTACTCATAGCAAGAAGATACTATGGGTGAGAGATGAAGAAGCTGTCTTGAGGCTTCCCATGTAGCTAAGCCATTCACTTTTGTGTCCAGGCCTTGAGTTCAGTTCTCAGAACCATATAGTGCTTAAACTGTGTCATCTGTCTAGGAGCCCCTCATTGTAGTCCTGATTCCCATGGAACACTACCTCACCTAAATACAACCTATTCCATGAAGTCTTTTTAAATAGCTCAATCTCCACAGCAGATAATCTATACCTCATGCCCTTTTTGGTGCACCTGCCCAAGCTCTCTACTGACTCCCTAAAGTCAGTATTTACCTTGAGGTCTCTATTTCCTCTTCTTGGCCCTAAAGAGAAATGGATTCTCTTGGGAAGAACTGAGAGGACTATAGATATCTGAAACTTAAGAGACTGAGAAGCTAACCTGATGAGGTGAGGTAGGACACCAGAACAGAATATAGGATAGTTCAGAATCAGTGCCAAGAAAAGTTTCATGAATAGAAGTAGTGGGGCAAGAGTATAGGCGTGGAGAGAACGACGAAAGGGAAGAAGGGGTGGGGAAAGTGTGCCAGATATGAATGGGAGTGGGATCTGAGAAAGTTGGAGCTACCCATTCTCTAATAGTGCCCACTTCTTCCTGGGGAATACCTGGCATATTCAGATACATCCCGTGCTTCTTGCTTCCTGTCTGGTGAGGGTAAGTGGGAAAGTGCATATAAAGCTATAAGCAGGAAAGTGAATGGTGCTTTAAGAAGTACACTGAGGGCCCTTGGCATTTGAGAAACAGAGTAGAAGACCTGAAGATGGCCATATGGAAAGAGAAATGAGATGAAAGGAACATGTGTGTACTTGGAGGCAGCAATTTAAAGCAAAAGCAGCAAAGGCTCTGTAGTGGACCAGAGGGGTATAAGGAGAAAGTGCTGAGGAAGAGCTGAAAAGGAACCATTCAAAGGCAGAATCTGAAGTAATTACTCAGAGGGTGGGGTAACCTTGTGGAGAAGCCAAGATCCTTCCAAAGTGGGTAAGAAGTCTTTCTGGAGGAAGGGTACTTCACACAGTGAATTCTTGGGAAAATGAGGGTCTGCAGCAGGGCATAGAGGCACATTTTTAAGGATCCTTCAGGAAGGCTTTTTATGGAGAGAGATTCTCTTAGAAGCAGTGGTTCTCAAAACTTGAGAGCATACATCAGAATCACCAGGAGCATTTGCTAAAAACTCAACAATAATTTGATTGTTGGGCTCTGCTTTGAGGTTTTCTGATTCAGTAAATCTGAGTAAGACCCAAGAATTGGCATTTTCCAACCAATGCTGCTGCAGGTCTAACTAACCATACTTTGAGAGCCACTGACAGAGGGAAAGGGAGTTCTTCAGTAATGGGTCTTCAAAAATGAAAGGGAAGAAAGCGAAGTAAGTCCTCAAAAAGTTCCCAAGTGGGTGTTAAGATCTTTCCATTTCTGAAAGGAGAGATCTATGGGGGTCAGGTCTAAAAATAAATGAAGGAAGGAAGGGAAGAAGGAAGAAAGATAGGTAGGTCAGTCAGTTGGTCTGCTGAGAGAAGAGTCTCCAGGCACTGGGATTCCAGAAGTAGAGAAGTTTGGGAAGGAGAGTCTGAAGGATGCTGGGGCCCCCGCAGAAATAGCGGGGGACATAGGCTGAGTATCCAGAAGGGTTTATAATGTCAAAGGAATAAGAATGGAGGGATAAGAGAAAGAAGAGATTCGTCCTAACTGGGATTCATCTGAAGAGTGCTGAAATAAGACTGGGAATGTCAGAGGAAAAAATTGAGGGAGGGTTTCCAGAAAGTGCTAGAGATTACTGACACAGGGCTTGGGAGAAAAATCTCTAAAGAATGTCTTAGGAAATGGTCTTCTGAGAAAGGTCCTGACAGAGGGATTTTTAAATACAGGGAAGGGTAGGAGTTGGGGGGCTTTATGAGAAACCTCAAGTTAGAAAAACAAAACAAAACAAGCATACAGGGCTGGGGGAAGACTCCTAATGAAGACCTAAATGCACTGGAGTAGATTTTTCACAGAGAATTCTGGGTGTTCAGCTATACTGAAGGAAGTTTAAGTAGGTGTATAAGGCTTTCTAAAGATGGTTCTAGAGAATCGGGGGGGTGGGAGGGGGATACTGCGGAAGAGATAGCTAGAAAAGTCTTTTAGTAAGAAAGTCTGAGAAATAATAAGGTTCTAGGAATGTCAGGATCTCTAAGAAGTATTTTAAAGCCCATTTAAGGTTACTAAGTACTTTGATGCAAGGAGGTCCTGAAAGCTGTAGCTTAGAGGGGTGTTTCAGGATTGTAAGGAAGAGTGTCAGAAAGTTTACCTAAAACTAGAAAGGGAGTTTTTCAGGTTATCCAAGAAAAGTACTAGAGGAACAGAGGCTATGAGGAAACTTTTTGGAGTACGTACACACTATTTTTAAAACATGTGGTGTGTGTTACTGGAAAGAACTTGGGATACAGAAGAGAGGATTTAGACAAGGCTTTGGTAATATAAGAGAAACTCTGGAGATTTTCAGGATTAGTAGGTATAGGATCTCAGGAGAAAAGGGTTGGGGTACAGGAGATCACCTCTAGAGCATTCCAAGGTGGGGAATATTTGTGGAACATGAGGTCTATGGGACAGATTTTGGAAATCTATAGAAGGGTCTAAGAAATATGAGAAGACGGGGTGCATACAGGAGGAGGAAGGAAAGAGAGGAGAGGGTCCTCTAGGTGAGTTTTGGTATCTAAAAGCACTTCATGAGTATATGAAGAAGATTGTTCTGGGATATGCAAGCTCTTCAAAGATGATGTAGTGTTCACCAGGGACATCCTGAAGAATTTGGGGATAAGAGTGAAAATCTCCAAGACTTTTGGAATGGGGAAAGGTAGGAGGGTAAATTCTTGGGATATCTGAAGAAGTCTGAAGGAGATGGTTTGAATATGTGAAGCAGAGAGGGTATCTGGGGGCGGTTTGGGGGCTTTAAAGAGGTTCCTGGGGGAGATGCCTGAAATATATGTGCTGTGGAGACAGATGACGAGTCGCCACCAAGGAATGTGTTGCGATCCAGGAGGGAGAGAACCAAGGACCAAAGGGCGGGGAGCCATGGGGAACGTCCCTAGAGGAGGCAGTTGAAAGCTGAGGGTGGTCTCCGGGGAGGCCGCTGGAGTCGTGCAGGAGGACCAGGCAGATGCGTGCCGGGTCAGGACAGAGGTCCCTGGGTCCGGCCCCTCGGCTATCCCCAGGGCGTGACGGTTTGGGAGGGAAACTGAGGAAGGGGCCTGGGTGGGGAGAGGCGGGCTGAGTGCCGGACCCTTAGAGGTCCTCCGGGATTCTCCGGCCTCCCGAGGCCAGAGTCCGCCGCCCGCCACAGCCCGCGGCGCGGGGTCCCTGAGGGGGCGGGGCCGGCCGCGCGGCCTGGGTCGCCCTGAGGGGAGCGCCGCGCGCCTCGACCGCCGCCGCCCCGCGCCCGCCGGCCCGGCCTTGCCCGAGACTCACCGCCTCGGCCTCCGCCGCCGCCGCCGCCACCCGCGCCTCCTCAGGCAGCCGCCGCCACCAGCGCCGCTGCCGCCGCCGTCGCCGCCGCCGTCGCCCCCTCTCTGGCCCGAGAGCTCCCCTCCCTCCTCCCGCACCGACCACCGCCGCCGCCGCCGCCGCCGCCGCCGCCGTCGCGCTGCGTCACCGCGCCGTGCGTCACCGCCCCTGGCCCCGCCCCGGAGGGCCACTGTGCACCAGCATTAGCTCACACCCGATTGACAGACGGTGAGCCCAGCCAACTGGCGGCGAGGGCAGCCCGAAGGGTGGGAGGTGTGCGGTGAGAAAGGCGGGGTCCTGGCCTGGAGGGGAGCGACGGGGATGGAACGAGACCTGAGAGGCCCGCCCCCTCCTCACTACGATTGGTCTGACGAGAAGGTGACGGGCAGACGGCCAGGCCCCGGGTGGAGAGCAGAGGGCCGGGAAGAGGAGGGGCGCGCGCCGCGTTGCCCGGGGCAACGGTCTGGCGGAGCCTGCGATTGGACCTACGGACCCGCAGGGGGCAGTCTCGCTCTGGTCTATCTCAGTGGCGGCGAACCGAGTCACAATTCCTCATTCTAGCGTTCAAGGACCCCTCCTCTCCGCCCCTCGGACACGCCCCACCCAGGGTCTGTGTCCTGTAGTACCATCGCCCTTTGGGATGACAATGCTGCATGCCGGCTTCTGGTATCGATCGGCCGCGCCTCAAGTGGCACCTCAAGATGAGTGATATCTACCCTTTAAGGGTGGAAAGAGATAAGACCCCACACATAAGAGGTTGTCAATAAATGGAGATGGCTCCCATCACTTTTGTCGTAATCTTAGTCCATCCACAAACTGTCCTGCGTCGGGGTGAACTGATTGGAAAGGGGCCGGCTCTCCAGAAGGGTGACAGCGACGTGGCTTGTTCCGAGAACTCCAAGATATACAGTCAGGGTGGAGTGTCGAATTTACGACAGGGAGTGGTAGGAAATGAGCTGCGGCCAGATTTTTGGCCACTGGAGGGAGTCTGCACTGGTGCTGAAGCCACAAGCGACTAGAGTGACGGGGCCAGGAAGGTCTTGGGGACTTGGGAGTTTGGAAGGGGCGCCTCTGGCTTACAGAGGGAAGTGGGATGAGAAGGAATGAAACACAGAAGGGAGAGCCCAGGAATCTACCTGGGGAGTTGGGGCGGGATTGCATCTGGGAGGGACCTTGGGGAGGGAGGAGGTGCAAAGTGGGAGGGACGCTCAGGTGGCCCATTGAACCAGCCTTTTGCCACTGGCTGACCACAGGGCGGAAGAGAAAAGACCGAGACAAAGCCCTCTGGGAGACTGGGTCCCACAGGAGAAGCTCAGTGTGGGACACCCAATACTGAGGTCAAGACCATTGCCCCACCTCGGGGACAAATTGAGGCTGGAGACCAGAATTTAAGGATCATCAGAGATGGTAATTGAAGCGGTGGGAGTTGGTGACCGATCCCAAGGAGGGTGTGAGGGATGAATGGAGACAAGACTCGGCGGAACTCTGAGAAATGAGGGCGCATGAGTTGAGAAAAGAAATGAGCACTAAACCAAGATTGTGAAGATGGCACAAGAAAGAGTAGACGGAACTGGGCTGAGCGGCAGCGCATCTTATCCTAACAGCGCATTTCTGTAAGCGCGAATCTAGCCTGGTCTACATAATAAGACCTTGCACTCCGGAGGCAGAGGCAGAGGCAGAGGCAGGTGGCTCTCTGAGTTCGAGGCCAGTTTGGTCTACAGAGCGAGTTCCAGGACAGCCAGGGCTACACAGAGAAACACATATATTAAGTCTTTTTTTTTTAAAAGATTATTTATTTTATGTATGAGTACACTGTAGCTGTCTTCAGACACACTAGAAGAGGGCATCAGATCCCATTACAGATGATTGTGAGCCACCATGTGGTTGCTGGGAATTGAACTCAGGACCTCTGGAAAGAGCAGTTGGTGCTCTTAACCACTGAGACATCTCTCCAGCCCAAGTCTGTCTTTCTGTCTCTCTCTCTTTCTTTCTTTCTTTCTTTCTTTCTTTCTTTCTTTCTTTCTTTCTTTCTTAAAGCCAGCATTGTCGCATGGAGTTTAAGAAAAAAATTGGGGCCGGGCGGTGGTGGCGCACGCCTTTAATCCCAGCACTTGGGAGGCAGAGGCAGGAGGATTTCTGAGTTCGAGGCCAGCCTGGTCTACAAAGTGAGTTCCAGGACAAGCCAGGGCTACACAGAGAAACCCTGTCTCAAAAAACCAAAAAAAAAAAAAGAAAAAGAAAAAAAATTGGGAAACAGCAAGTATAGATGATTGCTTTGGGAAAGTTTGGAAGGAGATAAACAACAGATGTGATTGCCATTGCATACAAGTGGAAATCAGAGAAGAGCTAGCAGGAGTCAGTTCTGTCTTATCATGTGGGTTCAAACTCAGGTAGTCAGGCTTGTCACCAAACACCTGAATCTGCTGGGCAAACTCCATGGCCCTGTTTGTTTTGAGACATGGTCTCACTGTATAACTCTGGCTGTTCTGGAACTCAGCTACAGAAACCAGACTGGCCTCAAATTCACAGAGCTCCATCTGTCTTTGCATCCTGGGTGTCTGGATTAAAGGCATGCACTGCCAAACCCAGCTATTTATTTTTGAGACAGATCTTGTAGCCCAGATTGGCCTCTTAACTCTCTGGAGAGCTAAGAGTAACTTTGAACTGTAGATCCACCAGCCTGTACCTCTTGAGTGTTAGGTGTGCTACTATATACAGTTTACATGGCCCAGGGATTGAACCAGGGCATGCATAGTAGACAAACACTCTACCAACTGAACTACAGTGCTAGCCACATTACATTTAACCTTTGTTTATAGGTTAGTTTTTATTGTATGTGTATGGGTGTATGGCCTGCATGTTTTTCAGTGCATCATATTTGTGCCTGGTGCCAATGGAAGCCAGAAGAGGGCATTGGATGGCCTGGAACTCTAGCTACAACTCTTAGACATAGTGTGTGTTCTGGGAAAGGAATACAGGTTCTCTGTAAGAGCAGCTAATACTCTTAACCTTGATCTATCTCCTTTCTTTCTTTCTTTCTTGGAGATTTATTTATTTTATTTATATGAGTACACTGTAGCTGCTTCAGACACACTAGAAGAGGCCATTGGATCTCATTACAGATGGTTGTGGGCCACCATGTGGTTGCTGGGAATTGAACTCAGGACCTCTGGAAGAACAGTCAGTGCTCTTAACCACTGAGCTATCTCCCCAGCCCTTTCCGCCTTTATTTTTGGTCTTTGGAGACAACATCTTTTTAGATATTCATGGTTGGCCAAGACTCCTGAGTGCTGGGGTTAGAGATCTATACCACCACACAAGCTGGAGAGGGGTTCTTTGTTTTTAAAATAGGAGAACTAAACATTGCATGGAGGCTCAGGGGAAGATCCATCAAGGGACAGGGACAGATTATAGGAAGAGGTGCCTGACAGGTGGACTGGAGTTCAGTGATGGGGCCTGCCCATTACTAAAGAGGGGAGCCAGCACAGAGAGCCAAGTGGAGCAAGGACTTAGAAATATTTTCTTTGCTTGCCTATATTTCTTCACTAAAATACGTATGGTTTTCTCATAAGTTACTTTGCCTTTATTTCTTCTTTATAGGACAGTTGGCTTTATGAATTGATTTTTTTTCAAAATCTATGCACCTAAGTAGGTCACATTACCCAGGAATTGTTTCAAGGGAAGGGGAACTTGTGTATCTGTGTGAGACACTCATGAGAACAAAAGGCCAGGCCCTGTGCATGCTGACGTGTGCTCTCACTGAGCTACACGCAACCCCTCAATACCAGTTTATTTATTTATTTTTATCAGATTTTCTAGAGTTTGTGTTTGTTTGGTTTTGGGGTTTTGCTTTGTTTTGAGAAGGGTTTTTCTGTGTAGCCCTGGCTATCCTGAATTCACTGGATAGACCAAGCTGACCTCAAACTCACAGATCTGCCTGTCTCTGCCTCCAGGGCACTGGGGTGAAAGGCGTGCACCACCCAGTCTCTGCTGCCAGTGCTCTTAACAGGTGAGCCATCTCTGGAACCCTCTGCTTTTTGATGTTGTTGCCTTTTTTTTTTTATTATTGAGACAGGATCATGTGTGTGCCCAGGCTGACTCCAGGTTGGCCTCAAATTTGTTATGAAGCCAAGGCCGTCCCTAGCGCCTGATCTCCTGTCTTTCTTTACCTGTCAGATTGTGAGATTAAAGGGCTGGCTCTGCTCTGTTGTTTCTGACAGAAAGCTGAGCTGTGTAGCTCAGGATGGCTGAGCTATGTAGCTCATGATGGCTGAGCTGTGTAGCTCAGGGTGGCCTGCAGTTCACCGTCCTCCGGCTTCTGCCTCCCCAGGGCTGGAATCAAGGCATGCATCTTTGTGCTCTGCTAGAGTCTACTCTCTCCCTTTCCATTTCTTATTAGATTAGAGTTTATTCATTTATGTCTGTGCATGCATGAACATGCCACATCCCACTTGTGGAGGTCAGAGGACAATTTGTAGAAATCAATTCTCTCCTTTCACATGGGTCCAAGGAATGAATTCAATTTTTCAGACTAGGTAGCAGCAAGTGCCTTTACCTTCTGAGCCATCTCACCGGCCCTGTGTTGGTCTTTTGGTATGCGATGTCTCTGTGTAACTCTGACTATCCTGGAGTTCACTGTTGACAACTAGGTTGGCCTCAGACTTGGCAATCCTGAGTGCTGGAAGATATATATATATAGATAGATAGATATAT
This sequence comes from Tokudaia tokunoshimensis, assembly GCA_036184795.1. Classification (NCBI taxonomy): domain Eukaryota; kingdom Metazoa; phylum Chordata; class Mammalia; order Rodentia; family Muridae; genus Tokudaia; species Tokudaia tokunoshimensis. Next base: position 10,980,542 of record BTHU01000001.1, on the reverse strand, counting down.
AAATTATTATATATGTTATGTTATATAATTAATAACATAATTATATTTAAATTTTATAGATTTAATTAAATATATTTAGTTATATATTTATAATTATATACTGTATTATATAATAATGTATGTATATATAAATAGTACATAGGTGTATATAAACATCATATATGTATATGTATACGTGTGTGTATGAATATACACACACACACATACACACACACACACACACACACACACACACACACACACATATATAAAATATGCTGTAACTAACTGCTTGGGCTTTTTCTATGCCTGCCCTTGCTCCCAAATAACACAGAGACCTTTATATTTATTTAATAGCTTTTGGCCTTAAGCTAGGCTTGTTCCCAACTAGCTTTTAACTCAATTATTCCATTTATACTAATCTAAGTTCTGCTATGTGACTGGTTGCCTCTCCTCAGTTTCATACAGCCCACTTCCTCCATGTCTCCCACGCCTGATTTTTTTCCGGAGTTCCTCTCTCTGTCTTGAAGTCCCACCTTGCTCTTCTGCCTTTTGCTACAGGTCATAGGCTTTTTATTTTAACCTATCAGAAGATGCCTGAGGTAGGCAAGGAAGGACGGAGACACATCTTCACACAGTATTCAAAAACATCACTCCAACAATAGGCCACCATTTCCATCATAGCATTTATTAATTTTTGAGACAGGGCTTCTCCATGTAGTCTGTCACTGCTCTAGAGGCAGTGGGACCGGGGAGGATGGAGTTGATAAAATAGTTGAATTTAGCAGTGGGTGGCGGCAAACTTTAATCCCAGCACTTGGGAGACAGAGACGGGTTGATCTTTGCGTTCAAGGCCAGCCTGATCTACAAGAGAGGTCCTACACAGAGAAACCCTGTCTTGAAAAACCAAGAAAATAAAAAATAAACGTGTGTTCCACAACACCAGGCTTATCTACTCTTTATTAGAAATCTCTACCAATCTGGGAGATGGTCAAAACTATTTTCTCTTCACAGAAATCCCAGACCAGAGATGTGAATTTTGCTAGGACCACAGTGAGGCAGTATTCGAACCCCCATCTTAGTGACTGAAAAGCCTCACAGGTTCTGACAGATGCAGGGAAGGAAGGAAGGGGAGGAGCCCTTTGTGACAGTTGTCCTAAGCCAGGCATAAACAGGATGTGGTGTTAGATGAAAGCTTCCCCCTTTCACAGCCCATCCCTCTCAGCCTGGGTCCCCACCTCTAGAAGACAGAGGAACTGAGAAGAGGCCTGAGGACAGAAAAACATGGTCAGAGGGCCTGGGTGACAAGGAAGGGTGAGGGGGCTGAGTTTAGGGTGACCCGGAGCAAAGAGGGTACCTGGATGGAGGTCAGCTGGGGATGAAGGTCACAGGCAGGAAGGGACCCAGCTGCGGCAAAGCTTGGTCATAGAGGTGGTGGTTTGGCGCCCTGGCAAGCAGATCCTTAGGTCTTCTGGAGTAATCCAAGAGCACCCTCCAGGCAGGTGGAACCTGACCTCTGAGTATGCCTCAGAGCTGAACTGTGTGTCTTAGTAACTGCCCCTCTACCCAGGTGTTTGCAAAAGGCCTCTCATATGAAGGGCTAGCTTCAGCGTCTTCATTGATTTATGAAGACACTAAGTCAGGAAAGGGGCCAGGTTAGAAGCTAAGCCAGATCAGCTCTTCCCTGTCCCATTGGCAGTCTGACTCCCTGGTGGTGTGTGAAGTGGACCCGGAGCTAAAGGAAACATTGAGGAAATTCCGTTTCCGAAAAGAGACCAACAATGCAGCCATCATAAGTCAGTGACCTCTGCCCTGTGAAGGGTGGTCCTGGGGGATGGGGGGCAAGGCAGGGAAGGCTGGGCTGGTGTCCCCTGGGATGGGGAGGGGTCTGTAATCTGTGTTCTATCCCTCCCCAGTGAAAGTGGACAAAGACCGGCAGATGGTGGTGCTGGAGGACGAATTCCAGGTGAGGGGCTGGGATACTGGGTGCCTGAAATACAGGGAGAGGTCTGGGGACAAAGTTGGTAGGGTGCTCCCAGGGTTGGAACAGGTACCTCATAAACAGGGCACAGTGACACAGGCTTGTAATGCTGGTACTCCAGGGGTGGAGAGTGAGGGACCAGGATTCAAGGTCATTCTTGGCTACAGTGTTAGTTGGAGGCTAGCCTAGACTACAGGAGACTGGGTATCAAAAAGCTAAATAAAGGTTGGGTGTGGTGGTACTGGCTTTTAATGCCCCAACTCAAGAGGCAGAAGCAGGCAGATCACTCTGTGTTTGAGGCCAGCCTGGTCTACAGAGTGAGTTCCAGGCCTTACCTCTGCAAAAAAAAAAAAAAAGCCAGGTGTTTTAATTAGTGTCACTATTGCTGCGATGAAACACTATGACCAAATGCAAGTTGGGAAGAAAAGGGTTTATTTGGCTTACATAGCCTGAATCAAAATCCACTGAGGAAAGTCAGGGCAGGAACTCAAACATGACAGGCACCTGGAGGCAAGAGCTGATGCAGAGGCCATGGAAGGAAGGGTGCTACTCGTTGGCTTCTCGTGGCATGGCCAACCTGTTTTCTTATAGTACCCAGGACCATCAGTCCAGGAGTGCTATACCCACAATGGAGCTGAGCGTTCCTATATCACTAAAGGAAGCCCTACAGGCTTTGTCTACATCTGATTTAATGGAGGCGATTTCTCAGTTGAGGTTCCCTCCCCTCAGATGACTATAACTTGTCAAGTTGACACAAACTAGCCAGCACAGGAGTTAAATAAAAAGAAAAGTTTGGGAGGAGAGCTGCACAGAACTCTTATCTGTAGAGCAAGGCCCTAGAGCTTAAAAAATAGTTTTCATTTTAAAGAAGGTAGCCCAAAGCCACTAGCAACCCTATATAACTGGATAAATGCCCCACTGCGGCTCTGCCCATTGCAACAGCCTTCCTTCCTTCCTTTCTTCTGGAGCTAAGGCTGTTTGGCAGAGAAGGGTATTGACCAGGAAGAGCTAGGCTCCCTTAGGCTCCCTAAAAGGAAGTATACTAGAGTGGTTACCATGGGAACACAGATTCAAATCGGAACTCTAGTTTTTACTGTCTTGTGCAATGTGGGGCAAGTCCCTTGACACTGCTGGGCCTCAGTTTCTGTAGCTGTCAAGTGGGCATAATTAGACCTTCCCATAGGGTTCTGAGAAATCCCAATGAATCCACATGCACTTCTTAGAACAATGTCTCTGCTTCTCTGCACATTTTAAGTGATCATTTAATGAATTGAATGACAGTCGTTTGTTTGTTCTCTCTCTCTCTCTTTCTCTCTCTCTCTCTCTCTCTCTGCCTCAGAATGTTTCCCCAGAGGAACTTAAGTTGGAGTTGCCTGAGAGACAGCCCAGGTATATGGGGAGAAGTGGTTGAGTGGGGGACTATGGGTAGGGGGTGATAGACCTATAAACTGGGGGACTGATGGACTCCAGTTCTGTTTATGGGCTCAGAATCTCTGAGTTTGAAGAAGTCAAAATCTAGAAACTTTTGTTGATATAATATTATTTTATTGCAGAATTTTTCCCCAGTATGTTAAAGATCTATTTATTTGTTTTATGTACATGAGTATTTTGCCTGAAGTTATGACTGTGTACCACATACATGCCTGGTGCCTGCAGAGGTCAGAAGACATCATAGAATCTCCTGTAACTGAAGTATTAAGCTACCATGTGGGTCTTGGGAATGGAACCTAGGTCCTCTGCAAGGGCAGCGAGTGCTTCTAAAAACTGAGTCATCTTTCCAGCCCTTATACTAATAACTTTTTAAGGGGTAAACAAATCAGGAGAGCATTTAAAAAAAAATTAAAGACAGGTGGCAGTAGCATGAACTTTTTTCCCATTATTTTTTTTTTAATTTTTAATTTTTTGGTTTTTCGGGACAGGGTTTCTCTGTATAGCCCTGGCTGTCCTGGAACTCACTCTGTAGACCAGGATGGCTTTGAACTCAGAAATCTGCCTGCCTCTGCCTCCCGAGTGTTAGGATTAAAGGCATGTGTCACCACTGCCTGGTTTCGTAGCACGTACCTTTAATCCCAGCACTCAGGAGGCAGAGGCAGGTGGATCTCTGAGAGTTCAAAGCCAGCCTAGTCTACAGAAACAGTTCCAGGGCAACTAGGACTAGATAGTGAGCTCCTGTCTCAAAAAAGATTTTTTTTTAAAAAAAATTTGTGTATGCGTGTTTTCATGCATGTCTATGCACTTCTTGTCCTTAGAGGCCAGAGCAGGACTTTGGGTCCCCTAGAACTGCAGGTACAGAGCATTGTGAGCAATTTTCTGGGTGCAGGGAACTGAACCCAGTCCTCTGTAAGAGCAATAATTCTTCTTAATTGGTGAAATATCTCTTCCAGCACTCCCCATTTTAAAAGAGGATTTAATTTATTATTTATGTGTATGTGTCTATGTCCAAAGTATGTGCATGTGTATACATGATCCACCTGACATTGGGTCCTGGAAACTTATCTGCAGCCCTACATAAGAACTTTTTAAAAAGTACTCAATCACAGAGCTCCTCTTGTTTCTTTGAAACGCAGTCTCCTGTATACCAGGTTGGCTCTGAACTCAATATACAGCCAAGAACAGCCCTGGATTCCTGATCTATTGGTTTACCGCTACCTCCCAAGCACTGGGATTACAACTCCATGTGGTCTGATTTCCATGCTCTTGTTCTAGCCTTCTGAGTACTGGCATCAGAGGCCTGTGCCACTCTGCCTGACTCAAACTGGTCTGTTCACATCTTTCATCCTGACTCATTTCTTTTTGGGGACTCTCAGGTTTTGGACTTCATTCCCCAGCTCAGCGACCTTTGACAACTGCAGAGAGTCAGGGCCCAGAAGGGGGCCTCGTGGGGTGTGTGTGTGTGTGGGGGGGGGTTCAGTGCTGATCTTGTTTAGAGGTTTATCTTATGGTTTGTCTTTTCGGTGAAATCCGACCAGACTGTGGCACTTAGCACCTTGGCTCACACTCAGTTCTAGCTCCTGGGTCAGGCACTAGCTCCCAGCATGCAACGGCTGAGCCAGCCCTCAGGTCCCATTATTGGGATAGTCGAAGTCTGGGGCCCAGCCCCAGATTCAAGGATGTGAACTCAGCGAACATTGATCAATTGAGCAGCTTCTCAGGTCTAGGGTGTGAATTCTCTTTCCCTTCCACAGGTTTGTGGTCTACAGCTACAAGTACGTGCATGATGACGGCAGGGTGTCCTACCCTTTGTGCTTCATCTTCTCCAGCCCTGTGGGTGAGGACAGCGTCTTAGAGTCCGAGGAGCAGTGTGTGTGTGAGTGTGTGTTTGTGAGTGAGCCTGTGAGTATGTGTGAGAGTGAGTGTGTGTGTTTGTAAGTGATTCTGTAAGTGTTGCATGTGTATGTGTGTTGAGTGTGTGTTTGTGAGTGTAGAGTGTGTTGAGTGTGCGTGAGTGTGTGTTTGTGAGTGTGTGAGTGAGCATGAGTGTGTGTCAGTGTGGAGGTTTCTGTAAGCGGGTACAGGCACCTCTAAGTATAGGTATGGAAGCTGGGAGGGCACTGGCCCAGTATGCTACAAACCCGGAGTTCTATCCCCAGCAGCACCAAAACAAAACAAAACAAAAATCAATACAAGGGTGCAATAGTAACCAGGTATGGTGGTACACACCTTTTAAAGCCAGTGCACAGGAGGCAGAGGCAGGCAAATCTCTGTGAATCTGAGACCAGCCTGGTATGAATAGCAAGTCCCAGGACAGCCAGAGCTACATAGAGGCTCTGTCTCAAACAATTCCCCCCCCCACACAGACACACAGACACACACACACATGCACACACACACGCACACACACACAGACACACACGCACACACACACATGCGCACAGACACACAGACACATAGACACACACACACACTCACACACATGCACACACACGCGCGCGCACACACACACACACACACACACCATAATGGCACCATAGCTAGGCATGGTCATCTTCTGCCTGTGATCTCGGCACAGCTCTTGGGAAATTGATGTCAGGCCGCATTAAACTACAACTAATCTGAACCAGTCTGGCAGGCAGGCATGGTGGCTCAAGATGTTAATCCCAGCACTCAGGAGGCAGGGGCAAGCAGAGCTTTGTGAAATCAAGGCCAGTCTTGTCTACACAATGAGTTCAAGATCAATCTGGGCTACATAGCGAGACCCTGTCTAAGGAAAAGAAAAAAAAGTGTAATCATGTGACTGTGTGTGTGGGTGTGTTGTATGTGGGAGCTGTGAAGTGAAGGCAGGCATTTAGATTCATCAAGAACTCACGAAATCCTGTTCATGTTACCTGTAATTTCCCGACAGACTTCTGAATCTTCTCCCAGAGACCCTCACTCTAACTTGAAGCTCCTAAACAAATATGGAGACTCTTGGGGACGGTTGACTTTCAAGGTCCTCCTCCAAGGCTCCTTGAACTTCTGTGTCTACTGGGCATTACTAGAGCTTTACTGGTTGTGCTGCCTTCCCAACCACATCCATCTCTCTTTCTCACACAGGCTGCAAGCCTGAACAACAGATGATGTACGCGGGAAGTAAAAACAGGCTGGTGCAGACCGCGGAGCTTACGAAGGTCCGGAGGGGCCCCAGCCCTGGAGGGGCTGGGCAACCTGGGGGTCTGAGGGAGGGAGCCAAGGGTTGGGGGTCTGGGGCTAAATTCTAGACCCCAGAGAGAAAGGCTGGGCCTGGATCCTCAGGTCTGAGGGAAAAGGGATGGGTCTGGACTTCCGGGGTCTGAAAAGGGAGGGATGCGGAGGTTGGGATTTCTGGATTTGAAGCAGGAGGGCTTCTTGACAAACACACAAAGTAAGGAGGGTGACTCCTGGGTTTCTAGCAGGAGTACTGGGGCACGGACGCCTGGGTTTGAAGGAGGATGGCTGAAATCTGGACTCCTGAATCCTAGGGGGTTAGGAATTCTCGTTGGATCATAATGCCAATTGCTCTTTATCCAGGTATTTGAAATCCGCACCACAGACGACCTCACCGAGACCTGGCTTAAGGAAAAGTTAGCTTTCTTCCGTTGACCTTTGAGCCATGGATTCCGAATCCTTACTTCTGAAGACTCAGACTGATAGGCTATGAATATCCAAGAGCTAAATAAAGGTTAAAATTTCAGGAACTTAGCGACATGGTATCTGTAGAATCTGCGTCTCTTTTGTCAGTGCTGGCTGTCGGTCCAACAGTTCCAACGTGTGGCCGCGAGGGGGCGGACGTTTCTAGCGAAACCGAGCTGGTCCCAGGAGAACAGACACCTGTTTCTCAGAAACCAAGGGAGGGGACTATGGGGTTTCCTGAGATGGAAGGTGGCCTGGGTCCCCTTAAGGAATTTGAAGGAATGTTTCAATCTGTGAAGGGTCACTCCTAGGGGGATAAAGCCCGTTGAGAGGAGAGTTGCAGACACCTTTTTTCTCCACCCGTTTCCGCTCTGGGACTAGAAGGCATCTTTGGCGCCAAATGCTACTTTTCTCAACCGAGCCCTCAGGTAGGAAGAATTTAAAGGCCAAAAAAAGTCAAAGGATCAAAATGTACTTGCTTCAGGCATTTAGGAGGATGCTGAGGGATGGCTAGTTTGCTAAGCTTGAAGTCCCAGGACGGTGGAAGGAGGAGAGGATTCAGAGCTCTCAGTGAGCCCCAGAGGGCTTGAAGAGTCAGGGAAATGGAAACTCCCCATACTCGCGCCTTTTTCTTTTTCTTTCTTTCTTTCTTTTTTATTTTTCTCCTGGCACATCAGGGCATTGGATTTTCTCAGACCTCTGTCTCTCTTTGAAGGACATGTATTGAGCACCCAAGGCATACAAGGAGGACTCTGAGATGGGCAGCCATCACAGAGATGATGCTTCCTCTGCTTCTCCCAGTGTCTCCCATGGTTCCTCAATCCTCACACCCAAGGCCTCTGGAACTCCCTCCCTCTACCTCTTTCCAGGTTCCCCGTTGAGAGGTGGCCGTTGCCATGGTAACAATGACACAGTGACCTTGGGCCTGGGCTGTCCCTCCCCCAACCCTGGCTCTCTTAGATGAGCCTAAAAGGGAATTCTAACCCTGCCTCTCCCTCTTAGCCTTCAGATTCTTCACCCCTTCACCTCCCTCCCCCCACTCAATCCGTGTTCTTTTGTCCCCAGTCAAGACAAACCCTTTGTTGAGAAGTTCTGCATAGAATATCTCTAAACTGGGCTATGGAGAAATGCCCTTAGCCCTCCATGTTCTGGGACATTTGGATCAAGCTTGTCTCTTCTCTGCTAGAGGCTCCACCTCACCCATGTTTCTTCTGGTCACAGCCTCAGTCCCCATGACTGGAGGTGGGAAGAGAGGTCCGGGGATAAGAGGAGGCATGTAATGAAGAGGTCAAGCAACCCCTGGCCTGCAAGGATCAGAGAGGCAATGGAACTTGTCTAAGTTCACACAGTCACAACCTCAAATGCATAACAGCTAACTCCCCCTCTGAGCTCTTCCTATGAGCCAACTATTTGTAGGGACCATACAGGCATTAGCTTAATTAATTCCTTAATTAATGAAGAAGTACCCATGGTTAATCTCACTTTGAAGACAAAGAAACTGAGGCACAGAAGGCAAAGTCACAGACTATCCCATGCCCAAGGACCACACCATGGTTTTTTAGGCAGACCTCAATAGCCATTTCTTTCCTCCCTCCCTCCTCACTATCCTTCAGAGTTGAACTGGCTTTTAGAGTAGAACTACAAATAATCCAATCAGAAAGGACCATGTAGGTGACTTGCCCAATCAAGAGCAAATTTGGAAGGCAAAGACTAACCAAAGAGGGGGGCGGTTAGATGGGTTCAGTCTTCTAAAGAGGTACCAGCATCTTCTAAGAAGTACCAGCACCCTGATGTTTCACTTATTTTTTTTAAATTATTGATGTGTTTCATTAAATTGTATTTGTGTGTGTGTGTGTGTGTGTGTGTGTGTGTGTGTATTCTTTTGGGTAGGAAGGCAAAAGTGCAGAGTGTGATTTAGGCAGTAGTGGGTACATGGAACCTAGGATGAATACTATAATTAAGTCTTGAAGAGGATGGTGATGGTGGTGGTGGTGGTGGTGGTGGAGGAGGTGGTGGTGGTGATGGTGGTGATGGTGGTGGTGGTGGTGGTGATGGTGGTGGTTGGTGGTGGTGGTGGTGGTGGTGATGGTGGTGGTGGTGGTGGTGGTGGTGGTGGAGGTGCTGGTGATGGTGGTGGTGGTGGTGGTGGTGGTGGAGGTGGTGGTGGTGGTGGTGGTGGTGGTGGTGGTGATGGTGGTGGTAGAGGTGGTGGTGGTGGTGATGGTGATGGTGGTGGTGGGTGGTGGTGGTGGTGGGTGGTGGTGGTGGTGGTGGTGGTTGTTGTTGTTGGTGGTGGTGGTGATGGTGGTGGTGGCAGTGGTAGTGGTGATGGTGGTGGTGGTGGTGGTGATGGTGATGGTGTACGACTGTAATCCCAGCACCTGGAAGGCACAGGCAGACAGATCTCTGTGAGTTGGAGGACAGTCTGGTCTATAGAGTGAGTTCCAGGACAGCCAAAGCTACTGAGAAACCCTATCTGGAAAAACCAAAGAAGAAAAGAAGAATTAGAGTCATGAGTTTCAGGCTGGGCATGGTGGTGCACGCCTTTACTCCCAACACTGGAGAGACAGAGGCAGGTAGATATCTCTGACTTCAAGGCCAGGTTGGTTTACACAGCAAATTCTGGTCCATACAGAGCTAGATTTATGCTTTAGGGCAGCAGGTGGTCAGGCAGTGGTGTCGCAGCATGCCTTTAATCCCAGCACTTGGGAGGCAGAGGCAGGTGGATTTCTGAGTTCAAGGCCAACCTGGTCTACAGAGTGAGTTCCAGGACAGCCAGGGCTACATAGAGAAACCCTGTCTAGAAAAAACCAAAAAAAAAAAAAAAGAGACATCAGGTGGGACCAGAATTGGGGGTAGGGCCTAGGTGAGGAATTGCAGGCTAGGTCATGAGTCTCTGTTGGAAGATCTGTTGCAGGAATAAGGGCTCCAGTTAGGTGACTGCACTGTGTACTTTCAGTTACTTCTGCCTGCATTGTAGGCTCGTCATATTATCCGTATAACGTGTCCCTGTTACCTTCCCCTCTTCCCACACCTCCAGTCCAGGATGACGTCACCTCTCTGTTGTATGCTACGTGTGCTGATGTGTGCTTCCTCGTCATGCGTGCTATGCTGCCATTTAGTACCTGTGTGACCCTGGGCAAGTGACTAGGCCTCTCTCTGCCTCGGTGGTTCTCATCTGTAAAATAGGGATAGTCAGAGGAGTGCCTTCTTACTTGACTGCCCTAGAACCTTTGCTACATCTATCCTGTTTGTTTTGCTGCAGTTGTTCTCCGACTTCATTATGTGTGTTATGTATGCACACGTGTGTGTGTGTGTGTGTGTGTGTGTGTGTGTGTATGTAAGGCAGAGGTCAGCTTCAGCTATTGTTTCTCAGGAGTGGTTCACCTTATTTTTATTTATTTATTGTTGTTTTTAATAATTCATTTATTTTTATTTTATGTGCTTTGGTGTTTTACCTGCACACATGTCTGGGTGAGGGTGTCTGATGCCCTATAACTAGAGTTACAGTTGTGAGTCACTGTGTGGGTGCTGGGAATTGAACCAGGGTCCTCTGGCAGAAGAACAGCCAGTGCTCTTAACCACTGAACATCTCTCCAGCTCCCTACCCGCTTTGAGTCAGGGTGTCTCTGTGTAGCTCTGGCTGTCCTGGAACTCCCTTGGTAGACTAGGCTGTTCTTGAACTCAGAGACCTTCCTGCCTCTGCCTCCTGAGTGTTGGGATTAATGGCATGAACCCACCATGACCTGGCTTTTCTTTCTTTTTAAAATTATTTTATCTGGGTGAGTGTTTTGCCTGCCTGTACGTCTGTGCACTGTGTGCATGGTCTGGTGTATGTGGAGGTCAGAAGAGGGTGCTGGATCCCCTGGGACTGGAATTACGGAAAATTGTAAGCCACTATACACAGGTGCTGGGAATTGAACCTGGGTGCTCTGGAGTAGCCATCAGTACTTCTAACAGATGAGCCATTTCTCCAGCCCTGGCCGACTTGGTCTATGAGACAGAATCTCTCACTGGGGCTGAGGACTGGCAGATTAGGCTACATGGGGTGGCCAAAAAGCTCCAGGGATCCACTTGTCTCAACCTCCACAGAGCCTGGGTTACTGGAGCGAGCCACCCCCTCCCCTGGGCTGCACAGCAAGCTCTTCACAGGCTGAGGGAGCTCCCCAGTCCTTTTCTCCTTTTGCCTCCTCAACCCTGTGCTCCCTTGCTCTAACTAAAGGGTGAGGTGGAAATGGTATCTGGAGAGCATGGGCAGGTGGAGTCTGGAGGGGGAGACTAGGAGCAGCCCCTGGTGCTCATCTTGGTTTGAATTGGACAATTGTCATTTGCATCAGTGAGCTGTTCTGGAGGTATGGCTAGGAAGGATTTCTGGAGTTTAGGTGAGGATCTCCATATGGGGGGAGGGGTACCTAAATGGGAAACGTTTGAGGCACTACGGATCTGGGGACTACAATAAGATAGATATTGAGCATTTTTCCATTTTTTTCAGTTCTTGCCACTGTGAGATTTTTTTGGGTAGGTGCGGACACCAGAGCAGAGCGCCCGGCGCCATGCCTTGCATATTGAGGAAATCAAGGCCTTTCTGCTCACAGCCCTGCAGAAGGATGTCAAATCTGTCAAGATCAAAAAGAGCAAAGATAATGTGACATTCAAGGTTCACTGGAGCAGGTACCTTTACACCCTGGTCACCATAGACAAGGAGAAGGCAGAGACGATGAAACAGTCCGTATCCCCAGGACGGGCAGTGAAGGAGCTGAACTGAACCAGATCTCTGCATTTGATTATTAAAAACTCTGAAAAAAAAAATACACACACACACACACACACACACACACATACACATATTGAGGGGAGGCCTTGCTGAATTTGGGGTCCTGTGTGTATGCCAGAAAGAGACAGCAGAGCATGGCCTGAGACACCCAGTGGATTCTGAGAAAAGGGCCGGAGGTCAGCTCTGGGGTAGGAGTTGGGTACTGAAGTCAGAGTGAGGAAGAGGTTGCAGGGGGCTGAAGGCAGCAGGACTGATTGCTGGGAGTGGGGGTGAGATGGGAAAGAACCTACTGCAAATGGTGGCGGAGGTCAACCAAGGAAGGGGTGCCCTGAAAGGGACAGAGTGAAAGTTCCAAGGTTCCCAAGAGTATTAGAGGAAGACCTGAGGTATAGATGGGGAAATGAGAGTTTCAGGGTTTCCCATAGGTAGAAGAGATGTTTGAGGTCCCTTAGACATTAGCCGTGGCATACAGTTGCTTCTGGTGGGAATGGTTTAAAGTCCTAGATGGAGGAAATACATTGCTGGGGTTGGATCAGTTTTTACTCTGGATACCTATGAAACATCGCGTGGCTCCCCAGGGTTCCCCAGTGAATCAAGCTATGATAGACTCTTTATGGACACTGATATATAGTCTGAGTCCTCCCTGGATTCCGGGGTGTGGTCTGTGGGCCATCTGAGCCTTGGGTATGATTTAGGATGGCTGGGAGGTCGGTTGGTGTCTGGATCCCCTGGGATGCTGTGATATGATCTGGGGAGTGCTTCTGGAATTAGAGGTGTATGGTCTAGGGTTCCTGACAGGGTGTGCCTCCACCCCTGTCTGAGGTCACGGAAGAGAGTAGAACAGTTCCTGATTCCAGGTGGCTCTCCAAGGTGGTGTGGGGTTTCAAAGACCCGCTCTCTGAGGATGTGATGGAGAGAGCAGAGGTGTGTGTAGGGGGTCCAAGTAGCCGCTGGGGCGTGGTCTAGGGGACAGGGGTGGGGCCGGGGCGGGGGCTGGACCCGGGCGCTCTGCAGTGGAGAGGGGGTCTGCGCGACCTAGGAGTGCGTGTGGCCGCCCCACCTCCGGCCCGCGCCCCCTCCCCCCTTGCGGCGGCGACGCGGAGGGCGGAGCGCGGCGGCGCGCGGGAGGGCGGGCGGGAGGCGGGAGGCGGGCGGGAGGCGGCCCCGCGGCACCGCGCCCCCTCCCCCGGCCCTCCCCCCACCATGGCGCGGCGCGAGGCGACGGCGGCGGCGGCGGTGGGGCCGGGCCCCGGGCCCCCTCCCCCGGGCTGGGTGAGCGCGGCCCGTGGCGGCCCTGGGGGCTCTTTGGAAGCGACGGGCGGGGGCGCGGGGACGAGCGTGCCCGTGTGTCCGCGGCGCTGCGGCGGGGCCCGGCGTGCGCCGGCCCGCGGCCCTGTGTGTGCCGGGCGCCCCGCCGGTGTGGCCATCCGGGCGTGTGCGGGGCCGCGGTCGGCCGTGCGTGTGCATGTGTGCATGTGTGCGTGTGTGCGCGCGTGTGTCCCACACACTCCGGGGCGCCGGATCTGGGGGTCTGTGGCGCGCCCGTCCGAGGGGCTGTGTGCAGGTGTGTGCGGGGGCTGCGCGCCCAGGTGTGCGGGGCCCCCAGCGGGCCTGTGCGCGCGTGCGGCTGGCTGCGTTGGGGGTCTGTGTCCGGCTGGGTTGGATGTCCATCCGAGGGGCTGCGGTGTCGGGTGTGTTCGCTCGGGTGTGTGTGTATGTGTGTGTCTCTGTGTGTGTCCGTCCGCCCGTGTGTGTGTGTGTGTGTGTTGTGTGCGGGTTGGATGTCTCCAAGTGTGTGTGTGTGTGTGTGTGTGTGTGTGTCTGTGTCAGGTACCCCGCTGGGGTGGGGGCTGAGGCTCAGCGCATAGTGGGGCCAGGTCTCCGAATGGATAGGGGGGAGGGGACTTGCCTGATCCCTCGGTACGTGTCAACTGGGGGGGGTCCTCAGTGATCCTTGGGGGAGACGGCCATGTCTTTCTCCTCTTCTCCGTGGCTGGTTGGGGAGGGGGGGATGGGAGGCCGGGAGGTGGACAGATGGAGGAATGAGAGGCCGAGGGATGGACAGATGGGCCCTGGGGTGGGGGCTGAGGGTTGGAGAGTGGAGGGTGGGGTTGAAGACCTGGCCCTTCCCACCCCACCCCACCCTAACTCCCCACCTGCCGGGCATCTGCAGATAGCGCCCCAGTTGCCTATATCTTGATGGTAAGGCTGGGGAAACCCTGGGGGTTGCTGGTGGTAGAATGTTGTTGGAACCTGGCTTTGGGACTCAATCCCTTCCTGATGGAGTCCCACTTGCTGAACTATGACCTTTGGCTCTGACTTGTGCCCGACTCTTTTTGGAGAAGGGTGTAACAGGGACTGAAAGGGGTGTTAGAATGTATTTGGCCTGGGAAGTAGGTGGGGCAGGAGTGCAGGGCCATGAGGAATGGGTATCAGTGACTGAGTGTGAAGCTAGCTGGTCTGCTGACTGTGCTCTGGGCTTTGGTATTTTGTGTTTATTCACTAGTGTGTTGGTTCCTCCTGGGACTGTGGCCTGAGTGTGTCTGTGATTCGTGAGCCCCTTAGAGTGCTTACAAAGTGCCTGTATGCTTGTTCATGACTCTCTGCCTTGTCAGTGTGTGTTCATGCCAGGGGCTCTGTGTACATGTGTGAGGTGTGTACCAGCTATGCATGCATGTGTCTGTTGGTGCTTTATCTGCTCTATTAAGACTACACAGTGGGAATATGTGGGGTTGCACGAATGTGTTTAGGCGTGTAAGAGTGTGCACCTATGAATCTTTCATTGTGCAGGTGAGTCTTATGTGTGTGAGCCACTGTGTGTTGACAAGTGTGCAGGGGCTATATAGATGTAGGTGTCTGGTTGTCTATTAAAGGGCACATGGGGTTTTCTGTATCTGTACATCTGTGAGTGTGCAATGGACAGCCTTCGTGTGTGTGTGTGTGTGTGTGTGTGTGTGTGTGTGTGTGTAGTGTATGCAGATATCCCAGCCTTGATGGTGTGATCTTGGGAGTTCTTTCCTTTCCCTGGGGACCAGGTTCTGTATGTTTAGGCCTGTATCTGCAAGACACATGTGTACCTGTGCCTTGGGTACAAGACTGACCCTACTTTTGGGTCTAGTGAGTGTGCTCTGTAGCACACCAAGGTGTAGTGTGTGGTCCTGGAACACAAATGTGACTGTATCCTGGGCTCAGTGTCCTGAAGGGCAGGGAACACCCAGACTGGGCTGGTGTTCCCTGGTAGAGCCCGGGTTCAGACTCACATAGATCGGGACGGACCCACGAATGTAAATGGGAACGGAGAGGAGATGGTAGGAACCCTAGTGCTTCTGGGCTCTGGATACCACTCATGTCTTTGAAGTTGGGGAACCCAGATGAGAATTCTTGAGTTCTAAAAGAAAAGATGTCTGTTCTATATTTCTGAGTCTCAAAAAAAAAAAAAAAAAAAAAGAAAAGGCTGGGAATGTAGAATTCTAGAGCTGCTAAGAGTGGATGAATTCCATAATCAGGAACCAGTGCAGCAGGGGTAAGGGCTCAGCGCTCTGGAGACCTCAGAGGGCAAAGCTCACATGCTGGACCCTGAGGCCCAGTCTCTTAAGGTTTAGACATGACTTTTGGGTCCCTCTGAGAGTATGAGGACCCTGTAGCAGGAGACCTGAGAAAGTAATCACTATAGAGATTCCGTTGGCTTAGGTGACCTCCAAGGTAGCTTTCGGTGACTAGAAAGGACCTAGAAGATGCTAACTGTGGTTTTGTTCTTTTACAGGTACCGGCCCAGGCCCTGACTCCTTGAAGAGAGGTGAGTATACTACTGTGGGTTGGGAAAAAGGCGTGGGGTGAGAGCACGAGTTGTGAGCCAGCCCTACCTAAGTGGACCCAAGTGCAGAATACCACAGTGTCTAGGGAGGCAGGTGCCACTCCCAGTGAAATAAGCCTATGAGAATTGGAGTTGGGTAAAACGTTCATCTCATGGTGGTCAGGAGGCTCAGAGGGACCCATATGTCAGGATGTGACATCTCTCAAGATAGGTAAGATAATCAGGGAAGTGTAGTTCCTTTATATCAGTAAGGCTCCATGAAGGTTTCGTTTTTTTTGTTTTTTTGTTTTTTTTGAGACAGGGTTTCTCTGTGTAGCCCTGGCTGTCCTGGAACTCACTGTGTAGACCAGGCTGGCCTCGAACTCAGAAATCCTCCTGCCTCTGCCTCCCAAGTGCTGGGATTAAAGGCGTGCGCCACCACCGCCCGGCCTCCATGAAGGTTTCTAGGTATGAAATAACCAGACAGCTGGTGGTATAGTCCTGTTCTCTCAGCACTCAGTAGTCTAAGATAAGACAATTATGAGTTTGATGCCATCTTGGGCTATACAGCAAAACCAGTTTCAGAAAGAAAGGAGGAGGAAAAGAAGAAGGAGAAGGAGAAATGAGTGAGGGAATATAGTTCATTTGTAGAGCACTTGCCTAGAATCCATCAGTGAGGAACTGGGGGTGTGGCTTAACCATAAAGTATTTGCTTAGCATGCACAAGACCCTGCCTTCCATCCCCAGCATTTCACACACACACACACACACACACACACACACACACACACACACACCGTCTTCAGAGTGTGGTGAGGTAACCAGGTGCCATCATTGTCATGAATGGGCACAGGGAATACGGAGGGGGGTGTTGTTTCACCACAGACAACTGGGTCTTCCAGAGTGAACCCTGGCAGAGGGACGGGTTCTGACCCATGCCGCTGTGATACCTTTGGGCAAGCTCAGGATGTTTTCTTCGCAGCTGTGTAAGGAGAAAGTCTTAGAACAGGGTTTTGGGCCCTAGAGACTCCAAGCAAGCAGATGCCCTATCAGGGCTCTTAATGAGAGAAGCTCAACTTCCAGACCAGGGTTCTAGTTAGTACGGAACAGTACCTAGAGGGAGAGGAAGGTGGAATCTGTGTCGGGGTGTTCAGAGATGTGCTGCCCTGGCCCTGCCTCAGTTTCTCTCCTTAGCTCCAGTTCCTGTCTCCTTCTAACCTGTTTCTTTCTCCCTGTAACTCTTTCTTCCTTGTCTCTCCCTCCCTCTTTCTATCACCCTGGCTCAGTCTCTTTTCTGTTTCCTTCTCTGTTTTCTAGGCAGGGGTTCACTCAGATGTTTGATTGTTTCTTTGTCCCACTAGTACCTGTCTTTTCATTGTCTCCTTTCTTAAGACAGGGTTTCCATATGTAGCCCAGGCTGGCCTGCATCTCAACCTCTTGAGTGCTGGGATTATAGGTATATATCACCACACCTGGCTGTCCCCTTTTTGCAGTATTGGAGAGGGAATCCAGGACCTCAAGCTTGTTAGGAAAGCATACCACCACTGAACCACGCCCCTAGCCCCTCATTGGGGGATTCTAGGCAGGGGCTCTACCACTGAGCCACGCCCCCAGCCCCTCATTGGGGGATTCTGGGCAAGGGCTCTACCACTGAGCCACGCCCCCAGCCCCTCATTGGGGGATTCTGGGCAGGGGTTCTACCACTGAGCCGTGCCCCCAGCCCCTCATTGGGGGATCCCAGTCACATGTTCTGCTGAGCCATACCTGGAACCTGTGTCACCTTCTTGGGAAACCCTTTCTCTTTTTGTCTTACTCTTGGTCCTCCCCACTTGCTTCCTTCTGATTCTCTCAGCTTTTCTCTGACTTTCTTGGTCCCATTCTTCTTCCTCTGGGTAAAAAGATCAAGGTCACGTATGGCCACCATTCCACACAGATTCCTCAGAGGTTGGTCAGCAAGGGCTGGGACATAGGACAGGGTGGAATAAAAATAGCTTTGAGGACGCCCCCTTCCCATCCTTTCCTCTTTACCCTTCCCCCCCTGCCACCCACCCTGTGTTATGATGGGAACTGACATGTCGTGGGTTGCAGCTGCTGGAGGGGGAATCCCTGCCGGAAGGTTTTGCCTGGAGCAGAGGCATCGCGTGTGTGTATACACGCGTGTGCCTGTAGGCATGTATGGGCCTCCTGTGTACCAGTTGGTATCAGTCAGCCCTGCTTAGGAGCTCAGGTGAACCTGGAAAGAAATCATACTCAGAGGAAGACCTCCCCAGACTGAGACAGGAAATTCTGATTTTTTTTCCTCAACCCTTCCTGCCTTTTCGTCTTTTTGTCTATTAATCTAGGTGGAGGACCTTAACATTCATTTGAGTGCTTACTGTGAGTGAGGTCCTGGTTTCCAAAAAACAAAACAAAACAAAAACAAAAACAAAAAAAACCTCAGTGTATATGGTGGTGTAGAAAATGAAGAAATTTTGGCCTGCCTGTGTGTGGCACCACACACCTGTAATCCCAGTACTTGGGAGGCTAGAGCAGGAGGATCAAGAGTTCAAGGCTGGCCTTAATTGTGTAGCAATAGCAAGTTCTAGACTAGCATGGTCTACATACTGTCATGTCTTAAAGAACGAGATGGACAGGGCAGTGGTGGCGCATGCCTTTAGTCCCAGCACTCAGGTGGCAGACGCAGGCGGATCTCTAAGAGCTCCAGGCCAGCCTGGTCTACAGGGTGAGTTCCAGGACAGCCAGGGCTACACAGAGAAACCCTGTCTCGAAAACAACAACAACAAAAATAAATGAAAACAACAGGATGAGTGTGTTGCACACCCTTAATCCCGGCACTTGAGAGTCAGAGGCAGGTGGATTCATGGCCAGCCTGGGCTACTGGGTGAGACCTTACTGCCTGAGGAGGCTTGTGAGTTCAAAGCTAGCCTGGACTACATAATACTGCTATTGAGCCTCAAACAAACAGGTGAAAAATAACAACAAAAAATTTAAAAAGGAAGAAAAATAAACTTTGGCGTGAGTGTGGGGATCTTTGCCGCGGTCTCCTAGAGTTAGCAAATGAGAGAGCCAGAATTTTTATTTGTTGGGTTTTTTTTTTTTTTTTTTTTTTTTTTGGTTTTTCGAGACAGGGTTTCCCTGTGTAGCCCTGGCTGTCCTGGAACTCACTCTGTGGACCAGGCTGGCCTCGAACTCAGAAATCTGCCTGCCTCTGCCTCCCAAGTGCTGGGATTAAAGGCGTGCGCCACCACTGCCCAGCCCCAGAATTTTTACTTGGATGCGTTTGATTTTAATGCACTTGCAGGTCAGCAGGACGGCTTAGCAGGTGAGGAGCTTGCTGTACCAGCCTCGCAGCCCGAGTTAGATCCCCGGAAGCCACATGAAGGTGAAATGAAAGGATCAGTTCCGCAAAGTTGTCCTCTGACCCAGCCACATGTGTGCAATATTCTTAATAATAATATTTAAAATGAAAACATTTTCCCTTACCATAATGCACAGGCCCAGTTTTGTCGTTATTATCATTAGGCACCCAGTGGTGTTGCAGCTCACAGTTGTGTTAAACCCATCTTATGTGCTTGCTCATGAGTGCACATAATCCTCACCAAAGTAAGGCCTGTTTTTTTTCTCTCTATTTTACAGATGAAGAAACCGAGATTCAGAGAGGTTCAGACACTTGCCCGAGGTCACACAGCTAGTAAGTGTCACAGCTGGAATTTGAGCCAGGAGTTGTATGTTTGATGTCTTTGGTCCTAAATTTCAGCCAACAGTGTGATTTTCAGAGTGTCTGGTGGGCCCCAAGAGGCATGATAAGTGGGAGGACTGAAGACATCGGAGTAATGCAGTGGTGATTTTCCAATTACTATGGAAATTTTGTAATCAGATCTGGGTGCTTTGGCCCAGATCTGTAATCCTTGCCCTTGGAAGGCAGAAACAGGAAGATTATGAGTTCAAAGCCAACCTATACAGTGAAACTTTATCTCAGAAAAAGAAAAGCCAAGGTGGTGGTCCATGCCTTTAGTCCTAACACTGGGGAGGCAGAGGCAGGCGTTTGGGGTTAGCCTGGTTTATAAAGCAAGTTTCAGGCCAAGCCAGACTATATAATGAGACTCTATCCAATCAAACAAACAAGCAACCACAGGAAGAAAGAAAAAGATGGCCGTGGCCATGTATGCTAGCATCTTTTGAGATCTGTTGTCCAGAGCCCATTCGTTGGGAGATAAAGGATCCAGTTTGACTTTCAGCAGCACATCCCAGGGCTGCAGGAGTCGTGACCAACCCCGGTTGACTATCTTCCTCCCTTCCAGGTCTCTCCCACTCCTCCTGCTTCCCGCCTGCACCATGGCTCCAAGCCCCTTCTCCGGGCTCCTCTCGCCACCACCTGCTGCTCTCCCTTTTCTGCTGTTGCTCTGGGCAGGAGCATCTCGTGGCCAGCCCTGTCCCGGTCGCTGCATCTGTCAGAACGTGGCACCTACGCTGACCATGCTGTGTGCCAAGACGGGCCTGCTCTTTGTGCCACCCGCCATCGACAGGCGTGTGGTAGAGCTGCGGCTCACTGACAACTTCATTGCGGCTGTGCGTCGTCGAGACTTCGCCAATATGACCAGCCTGGTCCACCTCACCCTGTCTCGCAACACCATTGGCCAGGTAGCAGCCGGCGCCTTTGCTGACCTCCGTGCTCTCCGGGCCCTGCACCTTGACAGCAACCGCCTGGCAGAGGTGCGAGGGGACCAGCTCCGGGGCTTGGGTAACCTCCGCCACTTGATCCTCGGCAACAATCAGATCCGTAAGGTGGAGTCGGCAGCCTTTGACGCCTTCCTGTCCACCGTGGAGGACCTGGATCTGTCCTACAACAACCTGGAGGCACTGCCATGGGAGGCAGTGGGTCAGATGGTGAACTTGAACACCCTCACGCTGGACCACAACCTCATTGATCACATTGCGGAGGGCACCTTCGTGCAGCTGCACAAACTCGTGCGCTTGGACATGACCTCCAACCGTCTACATAAATTACCCCCTGACGGACTCTTCCTGAGGTCCCAGGGCGGTGGGCCCAAGCCACCCACCCCACTGACCGTCAGCTTCGGTGGCAACCCGCTGCACTGCAACTGTGAACTGCTCTGGCTCCGGCGCCTGACTAGGGAGGATGACTTGGAGACATGCGCCACGCCCGAGCATCTCACTGACCGCTATTTCTGGTCCATCCCCGAGGAAGAATTTCTATGTGAGCCCCCGCTCATCACACGGCAAGCAGGAGGCCGGGCCCTGGTGGTGGAGGGCCAGGCCGTCAGTCTGCGCTGCCGGGCGGTGGGTGACCCTGAGCCCGTGGTGCATTGGGTGGCACCTGATGGGCGGCTGCTGGGGAACTCCAGCCGGACTCGGGTCCGTGGTGACGGGACGCTGGATGTGACTATCACCACCCTGAGGGACAGCGGTACCTTCACTTGCATAGCCTCCAATGCTGCGGGGGAAGCCACTGCCCCTGTGGAGGTATGTGTGGTACCTCTGCCACTGATGGCGCCCCCACCTGCTGCCCCGCCGCCTCTCACCGAACCTGGTTCTTCTGACATCGCCACACCGGGCAGACCTGGTGCCAACGACTCAGCCACTGAGCGCAGGCTTGTGGCTGCTGAACTCACGTCCAGCTCTGTGCTCATCCGCTGGCCGGCCCAGAGGCCAGTGCCTGGCATCCGCATGTACCAAGTGCAATACAACAGCTCTGCGGATGACTCCCTGGTCTACAGGTGAGTGTAGGCCTGCAGCTCTCGAGCCTCCTCTCTAACCCTGACATCCTGTCCTCCTTTCCTCCCACCTGCCCATTCATTCCCTTGACCTTGCTTAGTTCTGGCTCTGGAAAGGCCTGTAGTTGCCTTTGGTTTTTTCCTGCTCTGCAGTCTTTGTGTTTCCTGAACTTAGGAGATGTTTGTGGAATACTTAACATGAGCCAGTCAGTGCAGGGCTGGGCAGTGGAGTTATAGCAAGGAACAGGGACTGGTGCTTCAGGCTTGTTATCCCAGCCTTTGGCAAGCTGAGGCAGGAGGACAGCAAGGACAAAGCTTGCCTGGACAACTTGGAGACAGTGTGTCTCAAAATCTGAAAAGTAGAAAAAAAGAGGCCTGGAAATATAGCTCAGTTATAGTGAGATAGTGAGAAGCTAGGGTATCACTCAAAGTAGGAAGCAGCTGGGGTGTGGCTCAGTGGTAGAGTCCCTGCCTAGAATCCCCCAGTGAGGGGCTGGGGGCGTGGCTCAGTGGTAGAGCCCCTGCCTAGAATCCCCCAGTGAGGGGCTGGGGGCGTGGCTCAGTGGTAGAGCCCCTGCCTAGAATCCCCCAGTGAGGGGCTGGGGTGTGGCTCAGTGGTAGAGCCCTTGCCTAGGATACCCCAGTGAGGGGCTGGGGGCGTGGCTCAGTGGTAGAGCCCCCGCCTAGAATCCCCCAGTGAGGGGTTGGGGGCGTGGCTCAGTGGTAGAGCCCCTGCCTAGAATCCCCCAGTGAGGGGCTGGGGGCGTGGCTCAGTGGTAGAGCCCCTGCCTAGAATCCCCCAGTGAGGGGCTGGGGGCGTGGCTCAGTGGTAGAGCCCCTGTCTAGAATCCCCCAGTGAGGGGCTGGGGGTGTGGCTCAGTGGTAGAGCCCCTGTCTAGAATCCCCCAGTGAGGGGCTGGGGGCGTGACTCAGTGGCAGAGCCCCTGCCTAGAATCCCCCAGTGAGGGGCTGGGGGCGTGGCTCAGTGGTAGAGCCCCTGCCTAGAATCCCCCAGTGAGGGGCTGGGGTGTGGTTCTGCAGAGCACTTGCTAAACTGGGGAAGGCACTGAGTTCCATCCCAGTACTGCCAAACAATAAATATCTCACAGAGTTCATGGTCAGCATCACTTGCTCTCTAGAGGCTTTTGATCATGAATCCCACCAGTTAAACATTGTGTCACATAAAACACACGTTTGTAGTTATATTTCTATTTATGTCAATACTACTATTATAGTCTCCTACATTATAGAAAGAGAAAGCAAAAAGCGTGAGAAAAATACAAACATAATGTTCTAGTTTGGTTTTTATGGCTTTGATAAACACCATGACCAAGCCTGGTGGTGGTAGTACACGCACGCCTTAAATCCCATTACTTTGGAGGGAGAGGCAGATGGATCTCTAAGTTTGAGACTGACCGGGTCTATAGAGTAAGCTACACAGAAAAACCTTGTCCAACAACAATTACAAAAGACAAAAAACAACAAAAACAAGTTGTGGAGGAAAAGGTTTATTTTTTAATCGTATAGCACGGAGGTCATCAATGTGAGAAGTAAGAACGGGAACTCAGGACAGGAACCTGAAGGCCGCGGAGGGGTGCTGCTTACCAGCTTGCTCCCTATGACTTACTCAGCCTGCTTTCTTATATAATGACCCAGGACCACCTTATACAACATTCCCAGTGATGGGAATACCCACGGTGAACTGGACCCTCCCATCCTATGTCAATCATTAATCAAAAAAAAAAAAAAAAAAAAGACACCCCCCCCCCACTTGCCTACAGGCCAATCTGATGGAAACATTGTTTCAGTTGAGACTTTTCAGATGAGCCTAGTTTGTGTCAAATTGGTAAAATACTAATCAGTGCCTGTGAATTAGTTCCATGCCCATCCGGATTAGAAACCAGGGTTTTAGGATTATAGACACACGTCAGTTGCTGTTCC
This sequence comes from Tokudaia tokunoshimensis, assembly GCA_036184795.1. Classification (NCBI taxonomy): domain Eukaryota; kingdom Metazoa; phylum Chordata; class Mammalia; order Rodentia; family Muridae; genus Tokudaia; species Tokudaia tokunoshimensis. The sequence goes on along the minus strand of BTHU01000001.1, from coordinate 10,957,251 downwards.
TCACCATCTCCTGTTTGTCCAGTCCTTCCTTGTCTGTCTCTACTTTCTCTTCCTCCTTATACCACTAGGCGTTTCGACTCTGCGCTATACTGGGCCCTGAGTTGGGTGTGGCTCTGAGTCACAGAGAAGAAAAGATAGATGCTCAGACATGAGAGTTGTTCATTATTATTATTATTATTATTATTATTATTATTATTATTATTATTATTATTATTATTATTATTATTGTCAGGGTCTCTCTCTGTAGTCCTAGCTGTCCTTAGAACTCAACTATGTAGACCAGGATGGCCTTGAACTCAGAGTTCCGCTTGCTTCTGCCTGAGTGCTGGGAAAAATGACCTGTGTCATCACCGCCTGACCCTGAAATAAAAGTTTATAAAGAAGTAATTACCTAATCCCTTCCCATCCTCACTTGGGAAACAGTAGGTATTCCATATATGTGCTTCCTAAATCCATAAAAACAGCTCTGAGTTAGACATTGGTGCCACATGCTTGTGATCCAAGCAACTCGGGAGGCTGAGGCAGGAGGATCTTCATTTCAAGGTCAGTCTGGCTTATGTAGTGCCTCTGAGATCAGCCTGAGCTACACAGGGAGATCTTGTCTCAAAAAATAAAATAAAGTAAAATAAAATATAAAGTAAAATAAAATGGCTGTTTCCATTGTGACCTGTGCCCGGAGGAGACCAGACCAGTCCCTGCCCTGAGGGAACACACAGCCTGATGGGTAGGGGAGGGCCCACTGGGAATCAGTAGCTGAGCCCTGTGGTCTCTCCATCTTGGCAGTCACAGACCCTGGCCCAGCAGGGATGACATGCAGGCCCTTGATAAGTGGCTTTGGGCTAACAGGCACATCTTGGTCTTGCCTTCCTTCTGCACTGTGGAGTCTGCTGAGTGCCTGGTTCTGTGCTTCACTTTGGGTTCTTGGAGGGTCGGGAGCCATTTCCCCGGCATTTCCCCTTCCAGGTAAGCCTGTCTCCGGGCCTCCATCTGTGCCTTGTTAGCAGTGTGCTCGGCAGGGGCTCTCTTTGCCCTTAGCTCTGCTTTTGTTTTTGAGACAGGATCTTGCCCTTGTAGCCTAGGCTAGCCTTCAACTCACTATGTAGTCCAGGCTGGCATGGAACTCTTTATCTTCTATACCACTACCCCAAGTACACATTTCCTCATTTTGCTTTGGCTGTCAGAACTGAGGACCTTGTTGAGGGTGTGTCAGAAGCCCTCCTTAGATAGACAGACCCGTTCTTACAGTCAGTCAGCAGACCAAGGTCCCAAACAGAAACCTTCACACATTATGTACAAAGATGCAGCTGTTTGTTGTAAAGCTGTTACTATCACCTACAATTGTTCCGTTTAAAAATTTTTAATTATTTTTTGGGAGATGGTGCACGCCTTTAATCCCAGCACTCGGGAGACAGAGGCAGGCAGATCTCTGAGTTTGAGGCCAGCCTGGTCTACAGAGGAAGTACCAGGCCAGCCAGGGCTACGCAGAGACCTGTCTCAAGCAAACAAAAAACAAACAAACAAAAAAAACCAAAAAACAAAAAGAAAGAAGAAAAATTAATTTTTTATGTGTCAATTCTTAAAATTACATTTGTGTGTGTGTACATGAGTGTGTGACATAACATGCATATGGCAGTCAGGGGACATCTTGTGAGAATCAGTTCTCTTCTTCCACCATGTCTTAGGGGTCAGACTCTGGTTGTTAGTTTGGTGGCAAGCTCCCTTACCCACTGAGCAATCTTGGCAGCCTTTATTTTATTTTTATTCATTCACTTTTATGGTACTGTTGATTGAACTTAGAGCCTCACACATGCTAGGCAATCCTTCTGTAATAAACCCAGTCCCTCACTGGGGGACTCTAGGCAGGGGCTCTACCACTGAGCCACGCCCCCAGCCCCTCACTGGGGGTTCTAGGCAGGGCTCTACCACTGAGCCACGCCCCCAGCCCCTCACTGGGGGTTCTAGGCAGGGCTCTACCACTGAGCCACGTCCCCAGCCTCTCACTGGGGGATTCTAGGCAGGGGCTCTACCACTGAGCCACGCCCCCAGCTCCTCACTGGGGGATTCTAGGCAGGGGTTCTACCACTGAGCCACGCCCCCAGCCCCTCACTGGAGGATTCTAGGCAGGGGCTCTACCACTGAGCCACGCCCCCAGCCTCTCACTGGGGGATTCTAGGCAGGGGCTCTACCACTGAGCCACGCCCCCAGCTCCTCACTGGGGGATTCTAGGCAGGGGCTCTACCACTGAGCCACACCCTCAGTTCTCTTTCTTTTCTGTCACAGAACTTGACGCTCTGTGGGAGAGATCATTTGCTCTCAGACACAGAGAGAGGCAGAGCTATCTTTCATATGCTTGAACGCACAGTTATTGAATACCTAGTGTTTGCCAGGCAGGAATGGTGGGAGATGGATGATGCATTTCTGTCAGTCATTCAGATTGTGTGGTTTTTCATCTCTCTTCACTGTTCCTCTCTGATCCAAAGCCATCGTGTGGCAGGGTGGGGGAGAGCTCTGGACCCAGTACATAAGCAGATCTTGGTGGCTGCTTTGCCCCCGAGGGCCCCAGTTCTATCCAGGTCCTCCATTGCAGATGCCTGTACATAGGATGGCACTGCAGGGGTTAACTCCCTCTCTGCAGCCATGGGCTGAGGTGACATCCAACAAGAAGCCTGCTCAGCTGCTTGCTCTGGTCTGGCAGCCAATGAGAGACTCGTGGGCCCAGGCTTTCTTAAGGAGCCAGTGACTGTCCTTGAAAAGGGGGGAACCCCTAGCAACTGGTTATTTGGGGAAAAGAACCAAGGAAATCCAAGCTTCTAGGAAAAGGAAAGGGAAAGTTACAGCCAAGAAGGGGGTCAGGGCAGCTTGAGGTGGGTGGTTTATGAAAAAATGAAGAACATAATGTGGGGTCTTAGGAGGATGGGACCTATGCTTGAAGTCCTGGGGTAGAGTGTGGTGCTTGATGGCAGGGACCTTCTTGGTGAGGGTCTCAGGATCAGCAGGCAGTCCCACGGGCAGGCCTGTGAAGCTCTGACAGGTAAGCATGCTTGGAGATGAGGCATGGCTTTTTAGAGGGGGTGGAACTTGTTCTGCATGGTCACCAGCAGAGGAAGGGGCGGTGCTTGTCTCTGGTGAGCCACTAAGAGCCTTGGCAGGAGGGGAGAGCTTGGGAGGTTGGGTGCAGCGCATGCCAGTCAGGGCACACTCCACACTTGGAATTCCCTGAGGCTGGACGTAGCCCAAACAGATTGTGCCTAGATATGCTCATCAAAAGAGACCAAAGACTGGGAGGGAACGTCCCTAGGGTGGATCTTAGAGGAATGTAGAGGGTGCCGCTGGTGAGATGGCTAAGTGATTTAAGGCACTTTCTGCCAAGCCTGATGACCCAAGTTCAATCCCTGGGTCACATATGGTGGAAGGAGAGAACAGACTCCTGCAAGTCGTCCACTGACCTCCTCCTTACGCACACATACATATTAATAAACCTAATTTAGACGAGGTCAGGCCAGTTAACGATGGTATTGTTGTAGACTAAATGTAATCTAAAAAGAGACAGATAAGGGCAGATAGCTTTGGAGTGGGAGCCCACAGAGCCCACTGAATGGGACATTAGCTCATAGTGACATCCTTAACTTTAGACAATCTGGGCTGCAAATGCATTAATTCATTCATTCCTTGTGCTATCTCAAGGATATAGGAATTCTCATTGTCCCTGTTAGAGGGAAATGGTGCACAGAGAAGTTAAGAAACATGTGTATGGTCACAGAGCTAGCAAAGAGTAGAGAGGTTGTGTCTCCCAGGTGTTTAACTGAAGGACTTCACTATGCTGTCTGTGTACCTCATTTGAGAAGAGGCTATAGCAAAGAATGAAACCCAGGCTTGGCTACAATTTAGTCAGTTGTAGATGAGTATTTGGGGAGTATGGTTCAGTGAATTGGTTCCTAGAATTCTGGTGGTCCAATGATGAGCGTTCATAGAACAGCTGGTTGCCTCTAGAGGAGCTGTCCCAAGGTGCCTCGAGGGTGTGGCTTGTAAGCCAGAGTGCAATTTAGAAGGGCAGTGAATGGGAATTATGTAGGTGCTTTGGAAACTGAGCCAGGAGCCAGAGATTTATCCAAAGGTGGGGCATGTCCTGCAGCGTGCCCCCTCCCCCAAAGGCAAGAGTGTGTATCAAAGAGGAATTAGGGCTGGAAATGTAGCAGCCCCAGTGGAGTGCTTGCAGAAAGCCCTGGATTTGTTCCCTACCATTACAAAAACAAAACCAAACAAACCAATATGTACGTACATGTCTGTAAGCCTGAAATTCCAGCATTCAGGAGGTGGAGGCTGGGTGAAGATCAGGGACTATAAGTCCGCCACTGTTGACTTCAGTGCCCATCTGAATGGAGGAAGGGCATGCAGATTAGGGGGAGTGGCCATAGCATTGAGCTCCTTAAATGGTAGCTATGTATGAGGGAGCTTGAGTTGATAATATTCCAAGGTAGAGTAGAGATAGACCCAGTAGGAGATGCTAAATGCAGGTGGTTCTGGAGGCGGGGCATATAGATGAGGGGGTGTGGTCTGGAGCAGTGCTGAAAGGCTGGCAATATATTGACAGAGGAGAGACTTGAATGGATCCTGTAGTCTGCGTAGACACCAGTAGCATGGTTTCCCACAGTTAGGTCATAAAGTGAAGGGACGTGGTTAAGAGTGGGGCTAACTGCGTCCTGATCGCACTCTTTTCCACAGGATGATCCCTTCTACCAGCCAGACCTTCCTGGTGAATGATCTGGCTGCTGGCCGCGCCTATGATTTGTGTGTGTTGGCAGTCTACGACGACGGGGCCACCGCTCTGCCGGCTACCAGAGTGGTGGGCTGTGTGCAATTCACCACCGCGGGAGACCCTGCACCATGCCGCCCGCTGAGGGCCCACTTCTTGGGCGGCACTATGATCATTGCCATTGGAGGCGTCATCGTAGCCTCGGTCCTCGTTTTCATCGTTCTGCTCATGATTCGCTACAAGGTGTACGGCGATGGGGACAGCCGCCGCATGAAGGGGACGTCCAGGTCGCCCCCTCGGGTCAGCCACGTGTGCTCTCAGACCAACGGCGCAGGTGCGCAGCAGGCCTCCGCCCCACCAGCTCCAGACCGCTACGAGGCGCTGCGGGAGGTGGCCGTCCCTGCAGCCATCGAGGCGAAGGCCATGGAGGCCGAGGCGACTTCCACTGAGCTAGAGGTGGTGCTTGGACGCTCTCTGGGTGGCTCCGCCACTTCGCTGTGCTTGCTGCCCTCCGAGGAAACTTCTGGGGAGGAATCTAGGGCTGTGACTGGCCCTCGAAGGAGCCGTTCGGGGGCCTTGGGGCCTCCAACTTCAGCGCCTCCAACACTAGCTCTGGTTCCTGGGGGAGCCCCGGCCCGACCGAGGCCACAACAACGCTATTCCTTCGACGGGGACTACGGGGCGCTGTTCCAGAGTCACAGTTACCCGCGCCGCGCCCGGCGGACAAAGCGCCACCGGTCCACGCCACACCTGGACGGGGCCGGAGGGGGCGCGGCCGGGGAGGACGGAGACCTGGGGCTGGGCTCCGCCCGGGCACGCCTGGCCTTCACCAGCACCGAATGGATGCTGGAGAGTACCGTGTGAGCGACGGGCGCACGGGCACCGGGACGCCTGTGGGCCGCACTTAGTTGCCCAGCCGGCCGGATGCTGGGAGGCTGGAGAGAAGGGACGCGCGAGGGGCGGGGCCGGCCGCAGTCGAGGCCACGCCCAGTCGCCTCGGGATTGGAGGCAGGCCGCCGGCCTCTCCGACTCCACCCCTCTGCCCCGCCCCTCGCGCGCTCGCCGACCTCGCCGGAGCCGGTGCCTTACACAGCGAAGCGCGGGGAGGGGCGGGGCCCCCCCCACACTGCAGCACTGAGACACGAGTCCCCTACCCTACCCGGGACCCTGGGGCAGGGGCGAGGGGCCCATTCCTTGTATCTGGCTGGACTAGATCTCTTCTGCCCCGCGGCGGCCTCCAAAGCCTCCAGTCCCCTCACCCAGCCCCATCCCTGGTCCCACCAGTCTGGTTTGGAGGGAGGGGCTTCTCCTTTTTTTCTCCCTTCGTCCTTGTCTTTTCTGCCCTCTGTCGTCTGTTTTAAGTCCTTCCCTATTGGTCTCCCCTTTTTTCTGTCCCATGGTCGTCTCTTCTCCCTCTGCCCTCCCTTGTTTCTTTCTTTTCTTTTCTTTTTTTTTTTTTTGTCCAGTGTCCGTGTCTCTCCAGATTCCCTGTCCTCACCATCTTCCGGGCAGGTCCCACCGAAGGACCAGACTCTTCTCTCTACCTTCCTTATCCCCACAATGAATCCACACACAAAGAAAAACCAAATCCCCCTCTCGGAGCCGGGACCCTCCGCCGCAGCAGAATTAAACTTTTTTCTGTGTCTGAGGCGTCTCTGCTGACCAGTGTGTGTGTGTTTGTGTGTGTGTGTGTGTGCGCGCGCGCGCGCGTGCGTGTTTTGGGGGGCAGGGGTCTCTGAATCAGACCGAAGAGAACATGACAGTGGGAATGGGGAAACTGGCAGGCAGATTCCAAGGTGGAGAGAAACAAAAAATAATAGTGACATGTGACCAATATGTTGGTAACCTTTAAACCATCACAATTATCCTAGGACATCCATACTGTTAGCTCATCTTAGAGATGAGGACGCTGAGGCCAGGTGGAATAAATAATATGTCCCGGCATAACCAGAGGGTGGAAAATTGAGATTAATTTATTTAATATTGATTCCAGATGGGCATAACAGCCCTTGACTTTAAGTCCAAAACTCAGGAGGCAGAGACTGGGGTGGGGGGGATCTCTGTGATCTTGAGACCAGCCTGGTCTACAGAATGAGTTCCAGACAAGCTAGAGCTACATAGTAAGTGAATCTCAAAATCATAAAAGAAAAGAAAAGGCAACTTTACATGCAGTATTTATTTACTGATTTAGTATGTGGGTGTGGTGTATACATGCATGTGCTGGTGCACTCATCCATGTGTGAATGTCGAAGTCAAAGGTAATGTTGGGTGTCTTCCTCTGTCATTCACCTCATTTTTTGAGATAGAGACTCACTGTAGCTCATCAGTTAGGCTAGACTGGCTGGCTAGTGAATTCCAGGGTCCTCCACTATCCACTTCTGCCCTGGTGCTGGAGTTATAGATGTTTTTCTGAGTGTATTGGGGGTCTGAACTCCCCCATGTTTGCATGACAAACACTATTTGCTGAGACATCTCCTCAAGCACACATACATACCTGAGTGTGTGCAGTCGATTTTGACAGTCTTTCTGTGTAGCACTGGGTTGCCCTGGAAAACCCCTCTATAGGTTAGGCTAGCCTCCATATATGCATATGTGTGTGTGTGTGTGTGTGTGTTTGTGTGTGTAGGTGTAGGTGTAGTTGTTTCTGACAGAGTCCCCCTATGTAGCACTATGTTGCCCCAGAAACTCCCTAGATCGAGTAGGCTAGCCTCCCAGCGTTTTGTGATTTTTGCCTCTACCAAGTGCTGGGATTGTGGGTTTGCACTACTATGCCCAAATATAGAAGTACATACCATTGTGCGTACATGCACACACACATATGGCTGACTTCAAATATGTGGCAATCCTTCTGTGTTTGCCTCTTGAGTGCAGATTATATATATGTACCATCATAAACCTTTTTTTTTGAGACAGGATCTTGATAAAAATGTAGCCCAGGCTGGCCTTGAACTTTCAGTTATCCTGTCCTATCCTCTGGAGTGCCAGGTTTATAAGTGTGTGTCCTGAGAAAACAGACTTAACAGAGCAGGTAGAAATTGGGCATGATGGAGCATGCCTGAAATACTGATACCTGGGGGTAGAAACAGGAGACTTGGAAGTTCAAGACTGGGCTGCCAAGTTGGCTCAGTGAGCAAAGACACTTGCCACCAAGCCTGTCAATCTGAATTGATCCCTGGGACCCAAGTGTCATAGCACATGTAAAACCCCCACAAAATTGACTGATTGATTGATTAAATTAGAAAAAAATTTACACACCTTAAATCCCAGCACTCTGTGAGATAGAGGCAGGTGGATCTCTGAGTTCCAAGCCAACCTGGTCTACAGAGTGAATTCCAGAACAGCCAGGATACCATTAATTAATTTATGAGTACACTGAAGCTGCCCTCAGACACATCAGAAGAGGGCATCGGATCCCATTAAAGATGGCTGTGAGCCACCATGTGGTTGCTGGAACTTGAACTCAGGACCTCTGGAAGAGCAGTCAGTGCTCTTAACCACTAAGCCATCTCTCCAGCCGCCCCCCAGCTAACCTCCCCCTCCCCAATTTTTTTTAAGTTCAAAACTAGGGACTGGAGAGAGATGGCTCAGTGGTTAAGAGCACCCACTGATCTTATAGAGGAGCCAGGTTTGATTCCCAATACCCATTTGTCAGCACACAACTGTCTGTCACTCCAGTTCCAGGGGATCCCATGTTCTGGTTCCTGTGGGCATGTGTGTGATATGCAGCATACACTCAGACATACTACTTGTAGAAGAAACCAACATTTTTTTTTTTTTGGTTTTTCGAGACAGGGTTTTTCTGTATAGCCCTGGCTGTCCTGGAACTTGCTCTGTAGACCAGGCTGACCTCGAACTCAGAAATCCGCCTGCCTCTGCCTCCCAAGTGCTAGGAGGATTAAAGGCGTACGCCACCACAGCCTGGCCAACACGTTTTTTTTAAAAGATTTATTTATTATATGCAAGTAGCTGTCTTCAGACACACCAGAAGAGGGAGTCAGATTTCATTACAGATGGTTGTGACCCACCATATGGCTGCTGGGAATCGAACTCAGGACTTCTGGAAGAGCAGTCAGTGCTCTTAACCACTGAGCCATCTCTCCAGCCCTTTTTGTTTTTTTTAAGGCAGTGGATTTGGGCAAGATGACACAACTGAACTCCCAGCTACTCAGGAAGCTGGGGCAGGCTGATTGCTCGAGCTCAGAAGTTTGAGGCAAGCCTGGGCAATACAGCCACGCACTGTCTCAAACCTGCAAACGTCACTAACAGTAAAATGCAGATGGGGCGATTTCTGTCCCGTCCTCGACTTTCAGCCCTTTCAGCGGGGCAGTTTCTGCCCCTGCCTGGCTGCCCACACTGTATAGGATAGATGTCAAGAGTCTATTTTACAGGCAGAGGTCAGAACAGAGGGAGGGGAAGTCCCTTGTCAAAGGGCTCCTCCCTGGTCTGCTCCCATGAAGAAAAGAGTGGAATTGGTAGTTTGTCTCTGGAACTGTGTCTGGAGACTGGGGAATGGCTCTGGTGTCTCTAGCTAAGCTAGGGTCTCCAAAGTCAGCTGTTAAGGGAGTAGGGAGGAGACCTCTGTGCTTACCTGTATGAGCATACGTGGAGCAGGGTTGGCTGGAGAGTGGAGGGTAATGGAGGAGAGGCTATCCAGGGACTGAAGACTTGCCTGGGGAGGTAAAGGTGGTTTGGGCTAGGTCAGGGGCTCTGGGCATCTCAGCCCTTGCAGATACCCTGCCATGAAAACTCCTTCTTAACCCTGGTGAAAAAGGAAGAAGGCTTCAAGCTAGCCAGGGGCCCCCTGAGGCCTTGTGGGGAGGAAAGCAAGACAGAAATAGAACTGGAGCTAGAGGGAGGAAGCTGGTCTGGGCGGAGAGGGTGGGCGGCAAGGACAGCGGCGCTGGAGAACTTCAGGCCAGGTGGATCCCTTACACTGGCCCAGCAGACACCTCAGTCACGAAGATACCTGTGTGCAGAGTGCTCCCACCAGCTAGGCTCTGTGCTCACACACCCCACCTAATGTGCAAGTCAGTATATCATCGAACCCAAGGCACTACACGTCACCCCCAGGAAAGGTCATTACTGCTGTAAGAAGCAGGGTCACTCAATAGCTGCCCAACTTGTGGCTCTGCCACTCAAGAACTGGTACAGCTATACTGAACATGCGCCAGGTGCTCGGCCCAGGATAGAGGCTTTAGCAATGAATAAAACATATGGACTGCTAGGCCCGATAAACATACAGACTGCTAGGCCCGACAGTGCACATGCAAGCCTGTAATCCAGCATTCAGGAGGCTGAGGCAGGAGGATCAGAGTTTTGTCATACGTTTGAGGCCAGCCTGGACTAATTATTTTTCTTCCTCAATATATATATCTCCATTTGCTTTTTTCTTTCCTGCTGACTTTATTGGTACAAAGATGTGAGACCTGCAAATTCTGCACCCATTTTGTGACCATGCAGCATTAAGCTTAGGATTTAAAGCTATTATTCTGAGGAAGGTAGAGAAAAACACAGAAAACAGGTCTGTGACAAACTCCTAAATTCCAAATATAGTCAGATGATATAACTGAATGGCATTTTTATTTATTTTTATTTTATGTGTATGGGTGTTTTGCCTGCATGCCTATCTGCATACTATCTGTCTGTGGTTTGTGCCAGAGGAGGCCAGAAAAGGAACTGGGGTTACTGATGGCTGTGAGTTGCCATGTATGTGCTGGGAACTGAAACTGGATCCTCTGGAAGGGGAGTCAGTGCTCGTCAATATTAAGCTATCTCTCCAGCTCCATAATAGAATGTTTTAAATATTTAAGACATATTAGCTGACTTTTCTTATCACCTTCCCTTGTCCTCAGCATCTCACTGTAACCCTGTCTGACCAAGAGTTTCCTGTGTAGTCCAGGCTGGCCTTGAACTCACTCAGAAATCCACCTGCCACTGCCTTGAAAGTGCTAGGCTTAAAGGCGTCCACTGCCATGCCAGACTTTCTTTTCTTTTTAAAGATCTTTAGACAAGATCTTATGTAGCCAAGGATTAAATTCACGGTCCTTTTGCTTCTACCTCCAAAGTGTTGGAATTATAGGCAGGAATCACTGACCTCTTCCTCAAACCTGGATCTCTAGAACGACAATTTTTTTGTTCAACACACACTTGTCCCTTGGTGCTCCTAAGTGATTGGACAACTTTTTTTGTTCAACACACACTTGTCCCTTGATGCTCCTAAGTGATTGGATACAGGAACCTGGGGGATAAAGACATCTGGAGATGCTGGAGTCCCTCATACAGAATGCTCATGGGACCACACACACCTTCCCTTTACATCCTCCCCAGATGACAATCAGGCTACATTCATTTTAACTTAGATGCTATTTGGGTTTCTGTAGTGTTGTTTAATAGAGTGTAACAAGGAGAATCCTGGACATGTTAAGCCTAGACACAGGGTGGATCTGGAGTTCTTGAACATGTTCCATTAGAGGTTGGTTGTATTCATGAATGCCGAGATTCTGGATACAGAGGACTGAAATTACATTCATGACTTGATTTTTTTTTTTTTTGAAACAGTGTTTCTCTGTGTAGCCCTCCAGTAGTCCAGGCTAGCCTTGATCTCAGCAATTAGCCTGCCTCTGCCTCCCAAGTGCTGATCAAAGGCATGTACCACAACACTAAACTTTTTATATTTAAGTATGTGTATGTGTGTTGCGGGGGGGGGGGGAATATGTGCACACGAGTGTAGGTGCCCACAGAGGCCAAAGGCACCAGAACCTCTGGAGATTCAGTTCCAGGCAGCTGTGAGCCACCAGATGTGGGCGGGTCCTGAAAACTGAACTTGGGTCCTCTTCAAGAATAGCAAGGGCTCATAACAGCTAAGTTATCTCTGCAGCTGCATCCCAACCCCTCAACTCCCCACATCCCTCCCCATACCCTATGGTCTCATGAGAAGCTAACGCCAAACACCAAAGTGGTGTCCTCCCTCTCCCTCTCTCTTTTTCTCACTGTTTCACTATGTAGTTCTGGATGACCTCAAATGTATACATTTCCATATTTTGATGAAGCAATGCTCTCTTAGGGCTGGAAAGATGGCTGGTTCAGGTGGTAAATTGCCAGATGTACAAGTGTGAGAACCCGAGTTCAAATCCTCAGAACCCATGCAGGAGTGGATGGAAGCCAGGCATGGTGGCATGTGCTTGGAATTCAGTGTCAGGGAAGCATAACTAGGAGGATCCCTGGAGCTCACAGAGCAGCCAGCACAGCTTAACAGACAAGTCACAGGACAATAACTAAATCAACAAAGGAAAACAAAACAAGGTGGGCAGCTATCGAGGGGTGACAGCTGAGGACAGGTGAGGTTCTCACCTCCAAGTGCACTCACACATATCGCGTGCGCACACACACATGCACACGTGCACACGTGCACGAACAGAAGTAACACATGATGGGAGGAGATCCACTAGAAATCAGTTTTGTGAGACAAACACAAAGTTACAAACTCCATGTTCAACAGGACTGGCCTTGCCCCACCTCATCTTCTCTCTGTTCTGGGTCTAACTGCGGTCATCTTCCTAGGGGCGGGTCACCAGGGATAAAGGCTCCTCTCCAGCTTTACATGTGATTCTCTTTTGTCCTCTTTTGTCCTCTGTGGGCACCAGACATGCTTAAGACTTACACACCCTAGGGTGGGTGTCAGAGGATTCGTTGGAGGGTAAGTTATTTTCTGTCCACCATATGGTTGCTGGGTATCAAGCTTATGTACATAGGTTTGGAGCAGAGTGATCATGCGGGCCCAACACTCTGTGAAGACAAATTCCTTTTTGTTTTTGCCACATGAGAAGGGTTCTCTTTGTTTTATCTTTCTTTAGATATATGTGTGCCTGTGTGCTGCATGCCTGTGTGCGAGCTTGCATGTGCACGTAGAAGCCAAAGGTCAATACCATGTATCTTCCTCAGGTGATCTCTTTTTGAAAACATGTAATTACTTTTATTCTATGCACATACACCAGTGCTGGCACATATATACGTACACCAACGGTGTGCCTGGTGCTTGTGGGAGCCACAAGAAGGTGTCATATCCCTGGGACTGGAAGTTATGGATGCTTGTGAGTCACCATATAGGTTCCCATATAGGTTCTGAGATCCCAGTTCAGGTCCTCGGCAAGAGTAGCCAGTGCTGTCCCTCCAGTTCCAGATCTGTGTATTACACATTTTAATGTTTACATACTTGCTCATGCATGTACACATGTGCCTGTGTATGGGGGCCCGAAGTGCATGTTGAGTGTCTTCTCAGTTGCTCTTTACCTTACTTTCTGAGCCAAGGTCTACAACTAAATCTGAAGCTTGCCATTGCTAGACTGGTTGGTTAGCTAATCCCAGGAACCCTGCCCCTGTATCTGTTTCCAAAGTTCACTGTTACTTTTTTTTTTTAATGGGTGCTGGGGATCAGATCACCCTTGTGCAACCTCTCCAGCCTGGGTTAGGTTTTCTGATTCTAGTTTTGGAGAAAGCATCCTGAACGAGAGATCCCCATCTGTCCCAGAAACACGGCTAAAAGCGAACTAGATACACAGTGGGTACAGACTAGAGAGAGACCTTGACGCTCGTTTGTAAACACACGAACACACGGCCAGGACACACAACAACACATCTTTGTTTAGCCCCTGATCCAAGGAGGTAATCCCTTGGATACACATCACAGAAGACAGACACACAGGGGCACACTCGTGAGTGTCCCCTGTGCCACGCAGACATGCACACTCAGTTACATGCCCACAACCATTTACAAATGCACACTCAAGACCACACACGATGGAAGACTCCAACCCCTCACGGTTTATTTGCATATATTTGCATATATTGTATAAAAGTAGAAAAATAAACCCAGTCTGTACTGCAGCTTCATAAAAGGTGAGAGGAAATAAATTAAGGCAGGGTGGGCCTGAGTTTAGAGTTCAGAGTCCTGGATGGGATGGGCCGGGCCACCGTACTCAGACACACTGGTCTCTGGCCACACACTTGAGGTCCCGGGAGAGCAGGCGAAAGAGGTTAAGAGTGACAGAGGCCTCCAGGCAGCCAGCAGTCTCCTGAAAGGACAGGGCTGGCTCAGGGGCTGCGGGCCTCAGAGCTCCCAGGCACTGCAGACCCCAGTCCCTGCCCAGACTCACCTTGCTCTGGGCCTCCTGGAGCCTGTGCAGCCAGCGGGAGAGGCGGCGGCTCGGGGGCCTGGGCTCTGCTGTGGGCTGAGGCTGTGTCTGTGGACAGAGGATGGGGACTGTGAGGCTGCTGCTGGGACACAGGGGAAGCCCAAGTGGCTGGAGGCACAATGTGGAGGAGGCAGGGACCCAGGACTCAGACAGGTCTGCAGCTGGGAGTGGATGTGGCTCAGTGTGTGAAGAGGGTGGTCCAGGATGGTGGCCAGGCCTGAGTCAGTCATGTTCTCCCAGACCTTGAGTGTCAGGGCCACCTCAGCCTGCAAGGCCTTGGGGCGCTCCTGGACCTGCAGTGAGGTGAGAAATAACAGGCAAGAGGGCTGAGGTAAGGGCTGGGACTGTGATTCTGAGTGTTTCACCAGAATCCTCCACTGATGAGCTGGAGGCATAGCTCAGTGGTAGAGCTCCTGCCTAGAATCCCCCAGTGAGGGGCTGTGGGCGTGGCTCAGTGGTAGAGTCCCTGCCTAGAATCCCCCAGTGAGGGGCTGGGAGCGTGGCTCAGTGGTAGAGACCCTGCCTAGAATCCCCCAGTGAGGGGCTGGGGGCGTGGCTCAGTGGTAGAGCCCCTGCCTAGAATCCTCCAGTGAGGGGCTGTGGGCGTGGCTCAGTGGTAGAGCCCCTGCCTAGAATCCTCCAGTGAGGGGCTGGGGGTGTGGCTCAGTGGTAGAGCCCCTGCCTAGAATCCCCCAGTGAGGGGCTGTGGGCGTGGCTCAGTGGTAGAGCCCCTGCCTAGAATCCCCCAGGGAGGCGTTGGGGGCATGGCTCAGTGGTAGAGCCCCTGCCTAGAATCCCCCAGTGAGGGGCTGGGGGCGTGGTTCAGTGGTAGAGTCCCTGCCTAGAATCCTTCAGGGAGGGGCTGGGGGCGTGGCTCAGTGGTAGAGCCCCTGCCTAGAATCCCCCAGTGAGGGGCTGTGGGCGTGGCTCAGTGGTAGAGCCCCTGCCTAGAATCCCCCAGGGAGGGGCTGGGGGCGTGGCTCAGTGGTAGAGCCCCTGCCTAGAATCCCCCAGTGAGGGGCTGTGGGCGTGGCTCAGTGGTAGAGCCCCTGCCTAGAATCTCCCAGTGAGGGGCTGTGGGCGTGGCTCAGTGGTAGAGCCCTGCCTAGAATCCCCCAGTGAGGGGCTGGGGACGTGGCTCAGTGGTAGAGCCCCTGCCTAGAATCCTCCAGTATGAGCTGGGGGCGTGGCTCAGTGGTAGAGCCCCTGCCTAGAATCCCCCAGTATGAGGTGGGGGTGTGGCTCAGTGGTAGAGTCCTGCCTAGAATACCCCAGTATGAGGTGGGGGTGTGGCTCAGTGGTAGAGTCCTGCCTAGAATCCCCCAGTATGAAGTGGGGGTGTGGCTCAGTGGTAGAGCCCCTGCCTGGAATCCCCCAGTATGAGGTGGGGGTGTGGCTCAGTGGTAGATTACTTACTAGCCTATGTGAGCCCTCATTTGAGTCTCTGTCACCATACATACCCATCCCAATCCTCCAAAAGCACAGGTAAGTTGGGCTGTGGGGGTAATGCCGTGCAGGGGGAAGGTGGTGTAGGCCATTCAAGAGGACAGGTGAAGAGTAGACAAGAGGGATCCAGAGAGCAGGGCACATGGGTAGAAATACCGATGGAGAGGATCCAGGTGAGGGATAAAAGGAAGGGAGGAGACAGGTGAGGAGGCCAGCAAGGTGGCAGCAAACGGGGACTCTGGGCTCTCAGAGGTTTGATAGGGCAGAGGAGAAGAGAACAGGATAGGAAGGTAAGGACGGGGGTGCGGTGGGGGGAGGTTGAAGGGGGGAGGCTGCATGGAAGCTGGAGGAGCACAGGCTGGGAGGTGAGGATTCTAAGAGATGAGAGACAGGGGAGAGGCCGTGTGAGGGGAAATAGGCAATAGAGGAGAGAGAACCCTTAGAGAGTTCTCAGAGGGAGAAGCAGGAAGTGGGACAGGAACATGGGTAGCAGACAGGCTGGGAGAGAAAGAAAGAGAAAAGGGAGCCAGGTGTGGTGCCCTGTGTCCATGATCTCAGCATAGAAGGGAGGCTGAGGCCAAGGGTCTCGAGGACCTTAAGACTGAGGCCAGCCTGGGCTACAAAGTGAGACTCTGTCACTTTCCCTGCAAAAAGCATTGGGGGAGAAGTTGGCTAAGCTTGGAGAGGCAGAGGCCCCTGGGTTTGGGACAGGCAAAGGAGCCACTTTAGGAGGGGAGGGGTACTTCACGGGGCAGTTGTGACCTGGCTTCCAACTCACCTGCTGCCGGCCCAGGTCCCAGGCACTGGGAAAGGGGTTGGTGTTGCACCAAATGTCCTTCTGAAGTGATTCTTCCTGGAGGGAAAGGCACAGGTTAGCCCACACAGGAGAGTTGGGCTCACAGCAGCAAGAATGAAACAGCCTGGCAGGAGGATTTGAACTGAACCCATAGCAGAAAAGATAAGACGTAGACTGGTCATAGCTGGAAGGCTCAAGTCTAACCTATAGCAGAAGATTAGAGGTTAGCGCACAGTGGCAGGCTGCTATCTTCATCCCAGTAGAAATGATGCAGGGTGGTCCATTATGGTAACAGTGACACACCAACGTCTCCTTGGTTTTCTTAAAGGCATCTAGCTCCCGTTGTGACAGAGACTGGAAACTACCAATGTGACAGTCTATTCTGGCTGGGGTGGGCTTGGAAGGAGGGACAGGACCAGCTGTGGCCAAGCCCAGCACCTTGGTCACCAGACCCAGCAGGCACACTGTAGCCATGCTCAAGTCCCAAGGGTCTCCTGAACTGCATGGCTTTGCTTTTTAGGCCAGGCTGCAGGTGTTACCCTTCATGAGTCCCAAGTGGGAGGGGGAGGGGGAGATAAGGCACTGATGGGCCAGGTAAGCGAGTGGGTGTGTCCAGGTAAGTGAGCAGGTGTGGGTGTGGCCAGGTCTGGAAGGAAAGAGAAACTGAACCCAGTGTCAAGAGTCTGCAAAACCATCTCTTTCGGGCCACCAAAGCCTGGGGCTTTCAATTTAGACTACATTGGAGGGGAGAAAGGAGGGATTGAGGAAGAGGGGGAGGGAGTGAGGGAGAGAGGGTGGGAGCTGGCAGAAGACTCGAGGTCACAGGGGGACCAGGAGGTGGTGGAGGGTAGGTGCATGTGGAAGAGGATAGTGTCTCAGTGAAATTCCCATGAGTAATTTCTGCTGTAACTGTGAGGTTTATTTTTCAGGTGTCATTTTGCTTGGGAGTAGCCTGGTAGCTGGAAAGGCTTCGTTTCTGGGTATGTGAGGATGTTTGGGGAAGAGGTGGGCCTGTGAGTCAGTGAGATGTATGAGGAGGGAGAAGAGCCTTCCATAGAATGAAGGGCTGACCAAGACGGCAGTGGGTAAGGATACTTACTGGTGTAGGCTTATATTTTTCAAAACCTACTTTAATAAGGGTTCTTAAAGGCTTCAACCTCCTTTATAGCCCAACAACTGAAGGTAGGGGAGAAAAATGGCTAACAGTGCTTTAACATAGACGCAACACAAAACACATTACAACGTGAATGCGTGCATGTTCCTCTCTGTCAACTCCACTAGCAAAACTCAGCAGCAGTGGCTCGATCCAGAAGAAACCAAGAGACTCGGCTGATTGCCGAGTCTGCTGAGGCACTGGGAAGCAGCGGAACACCACCAGAAGCTCTTTGGTGTGTTTGCTCTACCAAGTCATGACAAGTGAAAATCAGAGAAGAAAGCACGGTGAACCAATGCAGGCACGTCATCAGCAAAGTCCAACGAAGAGCAGCAAGGCGAACCAATGTCAGGGCACTGTCCGCTGTCCGCTGGGTTGTACTCATCTTCTTTCCAAACATCCCATGTCCTTCCCAAGTGTCCGCATGCCCTTTCACCACACAGCTTCCAGAAAAACACCACATGTCTGTTCGCAACAAAACACCCTCCCACATGTCTGCTTCAGCAAAACATTCTCTCATAAGACAGTTTCCAGAAAAAAAAAAATCACATGACACAAATGAGTCTCCAAAGAAACCAGAAATCCCCACTTCACACTGGTCCTGCAGAGAACCTGGTTTATCTAATGGTAGCTCACAAATGTCTGTATTTCACTTCTAGAGTTTCTGATGCCCTCTTTTGGTCTCTGAGGGCACCAGGCACAAACGTGGTACAAATGCACACATGCAAACACTCATACTAAAAATAAATAAAATTAAAAAAAACCAAAACAACAACAAAAAGACCACAAAACCCTTCTAGATTCTTCACTGAGCACAGTGGTCCATCACTGGCTGCAGGCTGTTGTGGGGTTCATGATTGTGTAACCTATAAGGTTGTCTCTCAGAAGAACCCTGGCCTTTATAATGGTTACTCCACTTTTCTGATGACGTCCTTGGGGTCCCTCCGCTGATTAGTAACAGGCTAAGATGTGAACTGAATTCTCTGTGCCCACACCACCGTTCATGCTGCTGAGAGACGGGACAAGAGCCCAGTCAGAGCTGGAGCTGGTAATAAGTGCTTATAAGCTGGAGTGCTTATAATCCCAGCACTCAGGAACTCTCTCCACAGGCTGTGGACATCCAATTCCCTGTCTGTAACTGTGATAGAGTGTGTCCACAGAGCCTATATTTGCAAGATGATTGAATGTTTTGAAACCAGACTGAGTTGTATAACAAGACCATCTCCAAAAGCAAAGAAACAGAGATGGGCTGAGAAGATGGCTCAGTTTGTAAAAGCGCTAGTCTCCCAAGCATCAGGTCCTGAGTCTAATCTCCAGGACCTATATAAAAAGCCAGTATGCCTGGCAGTGCTGGTGCATGCCTTTAATCCTACCACTGGAGAGGCAGAGGCAGAGCCTGGTCTACTGAATGAATTCCAGGACAGCCAGTGCTACACAAAGAGACCCTGTCTTGAAAAACAGAACAAAACAAAAAATTCGAGTACAGCAATCGTTGTGCTGGGGGAGGCAGACAAAGGATCCCTGGGTGTGCCGGATAGTTGGTCTTACCAATTGGTAAACTTGAGATTGAATGAGAGACCCACAAAATAAAATAAGTTAAAGAGCAACTGAGGAAGACACCTGCCAACAGCTTACACACACACACACACACACACACACACACACACTTGCTCTGACGTACACTCATAAATGCATGCACACATGTACACACACTCATACACATGCACACACACTCATGTATGCATGTACACACACACAGACTCACGAGAAACACACATGCAAAACAGGACATCATGCGCGCGCGCGCGCACACACACACACACACACACACACCTCAACAGTCACAAGTGTCTCCTTTCTGACTGTTGGGTCAGAAGAGGGTCCTCATTTGATTGGGACAAGGGCACTCTCTTGGGCCCTCTCGGGGGTGGGGAAGGGTTTGGGGCTCTGCTGTCATTCGTCAGCCTTGTAGTCATCGGATCTGCACAACCAGTAAGCAATTTCTGTGATGTGTCTGCAGTTTTTATTTCATTTCTTCTCAGTTCCCAGTGCCCGAGGTTGTTAATCATACTTTTCAGATCATAACGCAGAGCCACAAATGGTCCATAAGACTCCCCTCCTCTCCAATGCCCACCCCCACCCGTCCGCCTCCCAGACACCCACTTCAGCGGGCTTGATATACAACTGCCAAGAGGCACCGTTTTAATTTGTGACTTTGTCTATGCGTTTCCAATTTACACAAATGAGATTGCGCTATAAATCTACTAACTTTGAAAAAGAAAATCAAAACTTAACATCACATCTCTGAGATCTCCCCACACAGCTGCGGACATCCAGTTCCCTGTGGAACTGTGACAGCGTGCGCCCACAGCGCCTGTACTTACCCACTCGCCCAGAGATGGGCACTTAGGTTGCCTCTAGCTCCCTATTCCCATAAGGCCCACACCTGTCCCCTGTGTGGGAGATTTTCTAGAACCTTCTGCAGCACACCAGCTGGTACCCTCCCACCACATCCCATGGGCACACTTTTGCACTCACTCGTGGAAAGGGTGGGCAGTCCCCACACACTGACAGCTTCCCACCCGTGTGCCTGGATCTTCCGGCTTCTCTAGGCCTTTCTTCTGTACCGATGCAGAGCGGACCGGAAGCGGAAGTACCATTAGTGCTTTCTTCAGGAGCAATCCCTCCCCAGGGACAGAGCTGGAAAATAAATATTGCAGCCTTTAAGTTGGCGAGCTGGCGCTCAGGGGGTGTAAGTGTTTTCAGCCAAGCCTGACAATACAAGTTCAAAACCTGGAACCCACATGGTGGAGGGAGAGACCCGACTCTTGCGATTTGTGTTCTGAGATTCCATATGCACCAAAAATTAACACAATAAACAAGTGTAACTTTATAAAAATAAAACAAATGTAATTTGAACATGTAGCTTTTCTGTCAGGATCAAGTAGGAGTTGTGTTCTGTATGATTTCTGCACTATCCAGGGCCCACAACTGTCTCAGGTCTGGGAGTAGGGTATGAGAGAGATGGGCACAAGATGTAAAATACAGCCAGCAATGGTGATGCATGCCTTTAATCCCAGCACTCGGGAGGCAGAAGCGGGTGGATCTCTTGAGTGTGTTCCAGGACAGCCAGGGCTATACAGAGAAACCCTATCTCAACAAAACAACAAACAAACAAGATGTAGAATTTAGGCTTCTCACTCTCAGGGGTGGGCAAGTCCCCTAAGTTTCTCCCTCTACTCCAACCTGTACTGGTTGCATGATTGCATGAGGGGTCTATTTCTATTCACCCCAGACAGAGAGAAGCAATGGCAGACCGATGAAGGACCCCATTTAAGTCCAGCTTGTGGAAGCAGAATTGTTTGGGAGTTACTTACAGGACATTGTGGGGCTCCCTTGCAGCTACATCACAGGAAAGCTCACCCCAGCACGGGGGAGGACTCATCAAAGCTGCATGCCTAGATCTCCCTGCACAACCTTGGGGCAGCTCCTCGGAAGAGTCTCCTCTCTGGAGCAACTGCTTACTGTTTGTGTGACTCCCCAGGGTTTCCTTGAATCTTGTAATTTACTGACTTTTTGTGTTTTGTGCTTTGTTCTCACACACTTATGGAGGGCATCCCCCATGTTCACTCTCTTGTTCGGTCTTCTAGGCTTTGCAGAGAATGCAAGGTACCACATACATGTTAGGTCATGGGGTCACAGGTCATGTCTGGGTCTGTATGGTCTACCTGGTGCTGTCCACCAGAGCTTCCACAAATGACGGAGTTGGTGCTGTCCTCTCCAAGAGAGCACAGTCAACTAGCCATGTGGACAAGTTCCACACCCACAGAGTCAACCCATGGAGGACTGTTGTGGATGTGGATTTTTTGTTTTGTTTTTTTCTGAGACAGGATCTTGATGTGTAGACTTGACTGGCTTGGAACTCACTCTGTAGACCAGGCTGGCCTTGAACTCACATAGATCCACCTGACTCTGACTTCTGAGTGCTGGGATTAAAGGCATGTGCCAACATTGTCTTGATTTGGTTGTTTTGTTTTGTTTGTTTGTTTGTTTTAATTTTATCTCATGCCATAGCTCAGATTGACCTGGAACTCACTATGTACCCCAGGCTAGCCTTGAATTTACGGCTAATCATCTTGCCTCAGCCTTTTGAGTGCTGTGATTATGGGTATGTGCCAGCACTGGATTAAACTGTGGACTGGAAAAAATAAATAAATTGTATCTTCACTGAAGCTGTACAAAGGGTTTTTGGACCGTGTCTTCTTATGTAGCTTGAACTAGCTAGCCTTGAGCCTTGAACTCATGATTCTCCTGCCTTGTCTTTCAAGTGCTGAGAATGTAAACATAGACTCCACTTGGACCTGGCTACACCTCTGCCCCACACTTCTCAGAACTGATCCAGAAGTCTGGGGAGATGACTTAGGGGATAAAGCGTTTGTTGTACAAGTGTGTGAGCATGGATAAGGAGCCCAGCACCCACATGAAGAACTTGGCATAGTGGCTTGTACCTGCAATCCCAGCACTGGGGAGGAAGAGACAGGAGGATCCCGGAAGCCTGCTGGGCAGCCAGTTTAACCAGATGGGTGAGCTCCAGGCTCAGTGAGGGGCCCTGTCTCAAAAAGTTAGCTGGATGGTCTGGAGAGCTGGTTCTGTGAGTTCCAGAGCAGCCAGGCTACACAGAGAAACTCTGTCTCAAAAAACCAAAGAAAGTTAGGTGGTAATCGATTGAAGGAGACACCCGGGCAAACCCCCAGCTTCTGCATGCATGTGTACATACACTTAAACACACATGTGCACATGCGCACAGACCCACATCTGCACATACACAAGAATTAAATAAACCAAACAAGACAAAACTGTTCTAGCCGGTGAGCACATGCCTCTGACACCAGCACCAGGGAGTCTGAACAACGAGGAGGCTACTGACTTTGAGGCTAGTCTGAGCTACATAGCAAAATGCCGCACAATCAAAGCAAAAACTCACCCCCAAACAAAACAAAACCCCAAACCCCAATAAACAACCCAATAGGGAATGGGCAGAAGACAAGAAAGATAAACATAGAGATGGGAGAGGGAGAGGAACACATGAGAAACCGATACAGAAACCACGAGCGGAAATGCCAAAGAAGCCTGCGTTGAGCTTCCACTTGAGACTGGTGGGATGGCTGATACCCACAGTTGGGAGTGCACACTGTTGAGGCTGCGAAGGAAGATGCTCTCTCATACACGGCCAGAGGAAGCGAGACACATAGATGACAATAGCTCTCTCTGTCCCTCTACTCCTCCCTGTCTTTCAAAGGTTACATTTGTACGTGTGTGCAGGTGAATGTGAGTGCACAGAGGTCAGAAAACTGTCGGAGTCAGTTCTCTCTTTCTACAATGTGGGTTCCCAGATTTGGACTTAGATTGTCAGGCTTGGTAGCAGTTGCTAGTTTTTCTCTTCCTTCCTTCCTTCTTTCTTTTCTTTCTAAAAAAGATTTATTTTACATGTATGAGTATTTTGCCTACATGCACATTTACGTGTACCTTGTGCATGCCTAGTACCATGGATCCCCTGGAACTGGAGTTATTGACAGTTGTGAGCTGCCATGTGGGTGCTAGGGATTGAACCTGCGTCCTCTGGAAGAGCGGTCAGTGCTTTCAACCACTGAGCCATCTCTCCAGCCCCTTTTCTTTTCTTTTATTTTACTTTGAGACAGGCTATGTTCCCTAGGCTGTCATCAAACTCCTGAGCTCAAGCAATCTTCCTGCCCCACTTCCTGAGTGACTGGGGCTGCAGATTTATGCGGCTGCGACCAACAAGAGACATTCCTGACACTCTCGCCAGATGATGCTGTTGGTCTGTGCACGACCCTTTCGGGAAGGAAGGATTTTTCCTTTAGGAACTCTTTTTAGTTAGAATATAGAATAATGGGTTTTATTATTACATCATTATGTGTATTATATATTATTATTATTATTGTTGTTGTTGTTGTTGTTGTTTTGAGACAGGGTTTCTCTGTGTAGCCCTGGCTGTCCTGGAACTCACTCTGTAGACCAGGCTGGTCTCGAACTCAAAGATCCACCTGCCTCTGCCTCCTGAGTACTGGGATTAAAGGCGTGCGCCACCACCCCCTGGCTTATCTTATTTTTTTTTTAAGATGTTATTTTTAATTTGTAAAAAGAATTTATTTATTTTTGTTTTATGCGGATGGGTGTTTTACCTGGGTGTGTGTCTGTGCACTACATGCGTGCAGTGCCCTGGGAGATCAGAAGACCTGTGGTGCTCTGGAACTGGAGTGACAGGTGACTGGGCACTGCCATGTGGGTGCCGAACACTGAACTCAGATCCTCCGGAAGAGCAGGAAGTGTCCTTAACTGCTGAGTCACCTGTCCAGCCTCTTATTTTTTATTTTTAGTATGTGTATGCGTGTGTCTGTGTGGTTGTCTCTGAACATGTATGTAGGTGTTCAGAGCAGCCAGAGACGGCGTTACTCTCTGAAGCTAGAGTTAGAGGTACTTATGACTCTCTTTGCTCCACTTCCCTCCGAACTCCCCACTTTCCTCTTTCCTATTCCAAATAATTATGCTTTTATGGCGGCTTTCCTACGTATACTGCTAAATGTAGATCCTGCATAGGAGAGAAAATTCGTGATATTTGCCTTTCTGAGTCTGGTTTATTTCGTTCGACACGAGGCTTTCCAAGTCGTATCCATCTTTCCTGCAAATGGCCCAGGTTCATCCTTCCTGGGCAGTAAGATGAGTTTTAACCGTTCCCTCTCCGCGGTGCAGCGATTCTCACTACCTGGGTCACCTGGAATCTTGTCCCACATGCACGTTCTTTAATGAGCTCCTGAGTCAGTAGTTGTGAAGTAAGTCCCCCAGTCCGTGCTCCGGGCATTGCTCCAGCCCACTCCGGGTTTCAGGAGAGCTTGGACGTTAGGACGGGAGAAGGCGACTGCACCAGTCACGGCTCTGGGACGTCACCCGGGTGTCCCCGGTCTACAGAGTTCCCCAGGGAATGGCCGGGAGTCCATTCTGCTGATGTAATCGCAGGGCGGGGTGAGGTGGTGAGGGCGTGCGGTGGAGAGATACCTGGTGGGCGGGGCTAGAAGATGACGGACGGGAGACTTGGTCGGAAAGAAACCTAGGAGTTTGGAACCCTAACTGGAAAATCCTCAGAACCTAGAGGATGGTGGGAGGAGAGGAAGTTGCCCTGACTCACCCCGAAGTTCTAGCGATGGCGAAGGCATACAGCAAGGAGGTAGATGTTTTTAAAGAAATTGGGGCACGGAGGAGGCCTTTCTTGGAATCTTAGGGGACACATGTAGGAGTTTTGGGGGGGTGCCAGAAGAAAGATGATGGGTTTGGATGACTTGTGCCACACCCCGTAATAAATAATGAGAGTCACTATGTTCCATGAAATGTGCCAGAAACCGTTTTCTTTTTATTACCCGCCCCCTTAGTTTTTTTTTTTTTCTTTTTCTTTTCTTTTTTTGAGACAGGGTCTCACGGGTTGGAACTCTCTATGTAGGGCAAGCTGGCCTGGAGCTCACAGAGATCCTCCTGCCTTTGTCTGAAGGTTGGGATTAAAGACCCCTGCCCCCCCACCCTCACCACTTTTATACAGGCTGGCCTTGAACTCTCTGTGCACTCAAAGGTGACCTTAAACTCTTGATCCTCCGGCCTCCATTTCTGGAGTGCCAGAATTACAGGCATGAGCCACCTCACCCCCCTCAAACCTAGGGCTTCCTGCATGCTAAGCAAGCACTCTATCCACTTTAGTCAAATCTTCAGCCTCTATAAGCATTTTATGTCTATGACTATGTAGACTCCCCAGGATAACCCGATACAATGCTGTCTGTATTGAAATTTCAGTGTAAACATCGAGCCATCCTTATAGCTCCTACATACACACAAACACATAGACCTGCACTACACAGACACACAGGTACACACACATAGACACACAGTCTCACACACACACACACACACACACACACACACACACAGGCATTTCGAGACAGGATCTCATGTAGCCTAGACTAGCCTCAAACTCACCATGTAGCTGAGGAGGGCCTTGAACTCCTGATGCCTCCAATTTCCAAATGCTTGCTGGGAATTCAGGCACACCCACCATGCCCTGCTTATAGTTTGTTTGAGACAGGGTTTTTCTCTGCAACGGAAGACTATCATAGAACTCCTGATCCTCCTGCCTCAGCCTTTTAATCTCTGGGATTACAGATGTTCAGCATCACGTCAGAGCCCATCCCCTCACAACCTGATCTGCTGTGTGATTGATTGAGCCGAGGTCACATGACTCTACAGAACTCCTTCACAGCAGAACTACTTCCCAGATGCCAGGACCCTGGAAGTTTGATACTGGAGGCTTCCCTGAGGAAGAATAGGTCTCATCATAGTGCAACAGGTTATCCCTGTAGGATGGCAAATGTGTGGGGTTTCAATGTGGTGCTTCTTGGTTCTATCAGGCTTATAGGGTAGTTACTTTCACCGTCTTGTTGGCCCTGGATATTCATGTTTGTTTGTGTGTGTGTGTTCCCTCCTTCCTTCTCTTCTTTTCTCCTGCTCTTCTTTCTTCCATTTGTTTATATCTATCGTCTATTTATCTATCCATCCATCAATCATCTCTATATATTTATATCTATCTCTCTATTTTCTGTTTATCCATCCATCTATACACACACACACACACACACACACATATATATATATATCATCTATCTACCTATCAATCTATCTGTATTTGTGTTTTGTTATCTTTATTATGTAACTCTAGCTGTCTTGTTAAGAAGACCAGGCTGGCCTCCAACTCACCGAATGTTGGGGTTAAAAAACCACGCTGGTCTCCAAGTCAGAGATCCAAGTACTGAGATTAAGGGCTTGAGCCACCGTGCCAACTCTATTATCTGGAACAAAGGCAGGTGCTGGAGGCTGTGGCCGAGTGATGTGAACATTGGGGGCTGGGGCTCCCAGACAGCCCTGGGGAGTCAGGAGGGTGGCTAGATTCAAAATGAGAACCAGAAGGAGGGTTCTTCTTGATACATCCCCAGGACTATATACACCAGCCCATCTGGACTGACTGTCCTTCCTTCTAAGGCACGAATCACATATACAAGAGAAGGAACCTCATCATCCCAGCATAGGAGGAACTTCCTCTTGACTCTACCTATGGCCCAACCCATTCACCCTCTTCCACTGAACACTTGATAAAATAAAGTAAATAAATGAAAAAAATGAATTGAGAGAGGCAGGGGGTGGGTGGAAAGCATTGTGGGCAGTTCAGGAAGTTGAGGGAACAAAGCCCACTTGGGACATGGAGTGAGTTCCAGTCCCACTGGGGAAACATAGCGAGGCTCTGCCCCCAAACAGAAATGGGTGTGGTGGTGTACACCTGTAACCCTATCACTTGGCATGTGGTAGAAGAAAGTACAGGAATTCAAAGTTATCCCAGCTACACAAGTTCAAGGCCAGCCTGGACGACATGAGACCTGTCTCAAAGAAGCAAATAATAATTGAAAGAAATGAAAAATAAAAAGAGGGCTTGTATGTAGCTTAGTGGTTAGTGTTTGTTTAGCATGTGCAAGGCCCTGGGGTCATCCCCAGGAGCAGGGAAAGAAAGGGGGCTTTCAAGCCTCTTGGCTTATACAGGCTCCAAGCTGGAGGAGCCTCTCAATTGATTGAATGAAGTCTACCCAGATGATGAAGGCTAATCTTTCCTTAAGTCACCAGATTGTGGGTTTAATGGCTTTGACGGAGCCTCTCACGGAAGCGCCGGCTGCGTGGTTAATGGGCTAACATGGCCCCGTAGCCTATCTGCGCTCACACAAAAAAGGTGCAGCAGCATCAAGGCATGATTTACATCAACGGATTGCACACATTTAACGTGGATCATTGATGAGTCTTGGCATCTTTATCCGCCCGTGACTCTTCCCCTGGAAGCGACGATCTACTTCCTGTCTTTATAGATCAGTTTGCATTTTCTAGGATTTTATAATAGGCACTGGATCCTGAATGAATAATGCATAGGGTAAAAAAAAGAGAAGAAAAGAAAAAAGAAAAGAAAAAAAAAACTCCAAACCTTATTAACATAACTGGCAAAAGCTAATCCTGAAATTGGATCCCACGTCAGCGGGCTCCAGAGGCACTGTGCAGTCTCCATGACTGTTCATCATTTTTGTCTTCCCTAGGATCAAATGCTTGACGGAAACAAACCAAAAAGGAAGGGATTCATTTAGCTCACAGTTTCATAGATGTCAGTCCCATCAATCTTCGCTCTCTGGACTCTGAGCCAGGGTGTTTACTTCATACTCTAGAGCAATGGTTCTCAACCTTCCTAATTCTGTGCTGTGGTGATTTCCCGCCCCCCCCCAACCACCACCATAAAATTATTTCATTGTTACTTTGTAAATGTAAATTTGCTACTGTTATGAATTGTAATGTAAATATCAGATATACGACCAACTCCTGCATGAGTCTCGACCCACAGCAGCCGGAGAGGGGAAGAGGTGGCCATTCAACTCAAGATGGACTCCCAGCACAGTGCTGGGAAGTGTGGGAACCAGATATAACCCCGTAGTCCCATCTTCAGCCACTGCTTCCTCCAAGGAGACTCAGCCAAAGCTGATTTTTCCTAAACAGCCCCACTGACTGAGGAACTCGTGCTGAACACATGACCCAGTGGGGGACATTTCGTATATAAACCAGAAACATTGTTCATAAGATGGTGTCTTCTTAGAGTAAAGAATGCCAGCACCGTGACTGATCAACACTTGGCTATTCTGATTTCATTCTCCCCCACCCCTCGGGCTTCTTCTGGGTCCTACAGTACACTGGGTTTCGTATGTCTTCTTCAGTTTCAGCTGCTGCTGGTGTGATGAGCTGAGAACTTTAAGGGGCAATTAGTCCATCCGGGTTTGTACTTCGAGAACAGGCCTAGAAGTGCGGAATGCCCAGTCTTCATTGCTAATTAGACCGGGGTGAGAACTACCCAGAAAATTAGTCAAGCACACCCTCTGGCATCTGTAAGGACATTTCCAGAGGGGATGGACCAGGAGGGGAAGACCCACATGAATTGTGAGCGGCACCACCTCAGAGGCCGTCCACCCACATGAAAAATCAGGGGTTGGGAGAGGGAGGAAGTCTGCAAGTGCAGCAATCATGTCTCCGTTTTTGGCTCCACTAAGATGGGCTGAAGGGTCTAAAACCGTGAGCAAAATAAATCCTTCCTCCTCAAAACATTTTTTAATGATTTATTTTTATTTTATGTGCATTGGCGTTTTGCCTGTATATATATGTCTGTGTGAGGGCACCAGATCTTCTGGAACTGGAGTTAGAGACAGTTGTGAGCCGTTATGCAAGTGCTGGGAATTGAACTTGGGTCCTCCAGAGAAACAATCCATGCTCTTAATCACTGAGCCATCTGTGCAGCCCCAAGTCCTTTCTCCTTTAAGTTGTCTCTCCTAAGTATTTAAAATGTCACACACAGCAGTGCAGAACTATGATCTCAGCACTCTGGAAGCTGAAGCCAAAGGATTGAGTTTGAGCCCAACCTGGGCTGTGTATCAAGATCCCATCTTGAAAATCAAAAAGATGCCAGGTAGTGGTGGTGCACTCTTTTAATCTCAGCACTTGGGAGGCAGAGGTAGATGGATTTCTGTGATTTCAAGACCAGTCTGGTCTATAGAGCAAGTTCCAGGACAGCCTGTGCTACACAGAGAAACACTTTTGTTTCTTGAAAAACAAAAAACAAAAATAAAAATAAAAACAAAATGTAAAAATAAAAAGTAGAGGGAGAAAGAAGAAAAGCATCACATGACATCCAGTTAACATCACGTGACATTCTGTTAGCCCCCCTTTCTTGCCCTTCTGCTTCTCACCATGGAAGAACAAAGCAAAAAACTTTACCGAATGCCAACGAACCATGTGCACGTGTGTTTTACAGGTGCGTGTGAATGCATATGTAAGTGGGGTGGGGGACCCAAGGCTGGTACTCAATGTCTTCCTCTATTAACCTGCACCTTGCTTCTTTTTTTTTTTTTTTAGTATAGAATAGAGTTTATTTAAGGCATGGGGAGTGGAGTTAAGAGGGTAGTAGAGGCGGAGAAAGGCAGAGAGAGGGAGAGAGAAGTAGAGGCCAGCCATGAGCACATGGAGGAGGGAAGGGGGATGAGGAAGAGCCGGAGTAAGAAGGGAAGAGCAAGAGAACAAGAATGCACCTTACTTTTGAGACAGGTTCTCTCACTGAACTTGAAGTTCAGTGACTTGGCAAAACTTGCTGGCAGACAAGCCTTAGGGGTCCTTCTGTCTCCTAGTGATGTCCCCAGTGATGGGGTTACAGGCACATGTCATCGCACCCAGCTTTTTGTGTGGGTTCTGGGGAACTGAATACAAGTGCTAGTGCTTGAGCATCAAGCACATTACCCACTAAGCCTTCTCCCCAGCCCCCAGATGTCAACATCTGGACCTTGGACATCTCAGCTTCCAGAACTACTATGTGAAATGAAATAAAACAAGTTCTCCCCACTCCATCCCAGGCTAGCTTTGAACTTGATGCATAGCTGAGGATAACCTTGAACTTCTTCTGATCCTCCTGCATTAAATTCCCAAGTGCTGGGATTACAGGTGTTTACTACCACTCGTGTTGTGTGTTGGTAAGGGGCAAACCCAGGGCCTCTATTCAACCACTCTGCCAATTGAACCACAGATCCAGGTTCCACTTTTGTTGTTTATAAATTACTTAACCTCAGGTCTTCTGTTACAGCAACACCAAGAACACTTGTAACCGTGGGCTTTTTCACCTGCACCCCAGCTCGCAAAGAGTGACTCAGAGACTTGTTTATTTATGAATAAGCACCTAGGCCTTAAGCTAGGCTTGTTCCCTGACTAGCTCGTGACTTAATTATCCCATTGACACTATTCCAAATTCTGCCACATGGCTGCTTACCTCTCCTCAATTTCATATGTCCAACTTCCCTCTGAGTCTGGGTGGCAACTCTCTCGAGCCTGACTATTTTCCAGAGTCCTCTCTCTCTCTGCCAGATGTCCCACCTTCAAATCCTGCCTCAGCTTATTAGCCATCAGATTTTTATTGACAGGTGATGCTTGCACACAGTACACAAGGGATTATTCCTACACACATTAGCGATGATCTTCTCCACCCTGGATATTCCCTCTGGGGGTGTTCTATATCTGTGACCTATAGCAGTGTTTACTAACATGGCAACTGGCCCTAAAGCTTGGTGGGTGTAAACAACAGTAATTTATTAGGGCTGAAGATTCTTAGAGTTGGGCAGGCCTGTGGTGCACAACTTTAATCCCAGCAGAAGTAGGCTGTCTGGCCTCAGAAGTCAGGTATCTGCCTGTCTCTGCTTCACTCCACACAAGAGCTTAGCTGGCAAGCACACGCCACCATCCTTGGCTCTTTTTTTTTCCTTTTAAGATAGGGTCTCAGTATGCATCTCTGACTTTCACTGAGCTCGTTATGTAGACCAGGCTGGTCTCATGGAGAGCTGCCTTCCTCTGCTTCCCAAATGCTGGGATTTCTGGAGTCTCACCCTTGGGTGAACCTTGCCCAAGGAGACATGAACAAATAAATGTCTACTCACTACAGGAAGGTCTCTAACAACATATCAAAGTGTGATTCCACTCAAGTCTAGCTTGGCAAATCAATGGATTTATTGAGCTTACTCCCAGAGTCTCCACAGATAAGGGATCCCTTACTGAAGTGTGGCTGTCATCAAAGTAGCCACACTGAATCCCACCCAGCATGGATGCCCACATCCTCGTAGCAGTACAGAATGGAATTGATACTTCAGTGGATCCTCCAGATTCTATATATTCTACTGTCTCCCAAGACCACAGCCACACGTAGACGGTGCAGAGGAAATGGATCTCAGATGAAAGTCTGATGCCCCTCCTCCACAACTTCTATGTGAGAAGATCAACAGGCTGGTTCTTGGGGGTCTCTTGTAGTCACAGGTGCTCTGAGGAGAAGATAGTAATGACAATTATACTCAGAGGACATCATTCTATAACATCCACCCCATGCCTTGAGTATTTGGGAGTCGGGAGCTCTTGTCTAATTGTCAGGCATGTAGTTCTTTGTTTCCCTACCTTGACACAAGCTAGAGTTATCTGGAAATAGAAACTTCAAATAAGAAAATGCCTCCATAATGTCAGGCTGCAGGAAAATCTGCGGAGGCATTTTCTTAATGAATGTCTGATATAGAAGGGCCCAGCCCATTGTGAGTGATGCCATTCACAGACAGATTGTCCTGGGTTTTATAAGAAAGGAGGCAGAGCTGTTCATGAGGAGCAAGCCAGTAAGCAGCACTTCTCCATGGCCTCTACTTCAGGGTCTGCCTCCAGGGGCCTGCCATGAGTTCCTACCTTGACTTTCCTTAGTGATGAAGTATGACCTGAGAGTTGTATGCTGAAATAAACTCCTTTCCTTTCCAAGTTTTTTTAGTCATGGTGTTTCATCACAACAACAGATATCCCAATTTAGAAAGCTATCCTAGCTGCAAGGGAGTCTAGCAATACCTTGTAGCCTGGTACTCTTATTACTTGAAACATTCCAATAAACTTACTGATTCACCAAGTTTGTCTTCTATGGTATCATTACTTACATCTGTCATAAGTTCTTTCCCTGGGGTGAGTAGATATTTGTGTTATGTCTCTCCAGGAAAAGTGTCATACTACTCATTATAATTGAATGAGATCTCTACTACTAAAGAACATGTAGAAATAGATACAGCCTAGCATTCTTTGCAACCCACTTGCGCCCTGGTGGTGAGGGCACAGATGTAGAGAATGGAAGTGCCAGGTTGTAGAACATTTTGCACTAGAATGTGGGAGAATCTTTCGAGTATAAGAGTTTGTGTGTGTTCTGTTTGTCTAGCACCTGGAACAATGCCTGGCATGCAATCAGTTTTCAGAACTGTTGAATGATGGCAGCCCTGTCTGATGCAGAACTATAGAAAACACTTGTCATTGTTCAAAGTATGGTAGATGTCTTAATAGAAAAATGAAATCGGGGCTGGAGAGATGGCTCAACAGTTAAGAGCACTGACTGCTCTTCCAGAGGTCCTGAGTTCAATTCCCAGCAACCACATGGTGGCTCACAACCATCTGTAATGGGGTCTGATGCCCTCTTCTGGTGTGTCTGAAGATAGCAATGGTGGTGTACTCATATGCATAAAATAAATAAATAAATATTAAAAAAAAGAAAAATGAAATCGATGCTTTCCCAATTATTTATTTAGAAAATTTTCACTCTTGCCATGGAGCTCCAACAGTAAGACAATGAACACCTCTGTCACCTTTTGTAGGATTCATAACCATAAGACCTCCTTCAACTCACTTGAGAGTAAGTCACAGAACTGAAATGTTTCAGGTCTGAATACTTGATATTTCTCCTCCAAAAACATGCTGGTATATGAACCACCCTGCTCAGCATAGTTAAAGCATCATTAATTCCAATAACACTTTATTATCTAACATGTACCTCTGCAGATTTGCCCTCTTAGACTAATAATAGTCATTTTGTTTTGTTTTGCTGTTTGGTTTTCAAAACAGGGTTCCCCTGTGTAGCCCTGGCTGTCCTGGAACTCACTTTGTAAACCAGGTTGGCTTCCAACTCAGAGATCCACCTGCTTCTACATCCCATGTGCTGGAATTAAAGGTGTATGCCACCACTGCCTGGCTTATCATAGTTTTATTCTTTAAAAACTGTATTGTATTAAATCCCCAGAAGCTGAGAGTATCATGGTGGTTATCAGGGTGTGGACTGGAGATGGGAACTGGAGAATCCTGTTCAAGGGAATAAAATATCAAAGAGTAAGAGAGATGACTTCAAGAGTCTAGTCTGTAACACAGGGCTACAGTTAATAACAGTGTGCCCCAGACATGGATACACAGATAAACCCTGTCTTAAAAAAAAAAAGACAAACAAAAAGCAAAAGTCAATCCCCTGGCACCACAAATCCCAGTGTGCCCAGGAGATGTCTGACGAGATGGCTCAGTAGGTAAGAGTACTTGTTTTACAAGCCCAAGGACTGTGTTCAATCCCCAGAGCCCTCACTGAAGGTAAGAACTGGCTCTCTGACCTCTGCTCATGCCATAGAATGTGTACCCTCTCTACTGCATACCACACACAGCGAATTTTTTAACATAAAAAGAAAAAGACCAAAACAGTAGGTTTCAAGTGTTCTTGTTGCAACAGAACTTTTGGTGAGGGCTGGGAATGTGAATCAGTGGTAGAATGCTTGCACATGCACACAGCTGGGGAATTCAGAAGTTCAAGGTCGTTCTTGGCTAGGTGATGAGTTCAAGGCCAACCTGGGCTATTTTTTTTGTCTCCAAAAATAGTGTGATAATCTGGGAATGGAGATTAAGGACACTCCTGTTCTTATAGAAGAGTCAAGTTTGGTTCCCAGCACCCACGTCAGATGGTTCCCAACCACCTGTAACTCCAGCTTCAGGGAATCCAATGCCTCTGGAGTCCACAGGAAGTCACACACACATGTGCACAGACACAGACTTTTTTTTAAAATGTATTTTAAAGCTTTATTATAGAAAAGTCGGGAGAAAGAAAAGAGATAGAAAAGTAAAGAGAGAAAGAAGAGATAGAGAGGTTAGAGCTGGCCATGGCCACGTGGAAAGAGAATGGGGGGGGACAGGGGGCCAAGAGACAAGGGAGAGAGAGAGTAAGAGAAGGAAAGAGGACAAGAGAGTGTGGGCAAGAGAGCCAGAGACAAATTTAAAAAATAAAATGTGTCACAACACTGGGAGTAATTGGGAGCAGCGGGACCCAGGCATGCAGGCACTGCACCAGACCAGTGGCTCCGGTTCCTTCCAGTCTGTCTGGGCCGGTGTCCTGAGCAGACCTTGAGTGCAAACTTCGCAGCCAGTCCCACAATACCCAGCCAGAGGAAGATCCACTCCCAGGCACTTTTACATGGCCAGGATTCCAGGATCCTAGGCGCTTGGTCATACTAGGATCTCAGGGTCCCAGAGGCAGCTTGACTCCCAGGAGCTCGGACACACCCAGGATCACAGGATCACAGGATCACAGGAACACAGGGATAGCTTGACTCTGAGGAGTTCTGACACAACCAGTCTCACAGGAAGGACAGGCTCCAGTCACATATAGCAAGAACAGGTAGCATTAGAGATAATCAGATGGCAGGAGGCAAGTGTAAGAACATAAGCAACAGAAACCAAGGTTACCTGGCATCATCAGAACCCAATTCTCCTACCACAGCAAGTCCTGGATACACCATCACACCAAAAAAAGCAAGATTTGGATATAAAATCACTTCTCATGATGATGATAGA
The DNA here is from genome assembly GCA_036184795.1 of Tokudaia tokunoshimensis. Taxonomy (NCBI): domain Eukaryota; kingdom Metazoa; phylum Chordata; class Mammalia; order Rodentia; family Muridae; genus Tokudaia; species Tokudaia tokunoshimensis. The sequence goes on along the minus strand of BTHU01000001.1, from coordinate 10,922,575 downwards.
GGACTTTAAGAAGGACATAAATAACTCCCTTAAAGAAATATAGGAGAACACAGGTAAACAGCTAGGTGCCATTAAAGAGGAAACACAAAAATCCCTTAAAGAATTATAGGAAAACACAATCAAACAGGCGAAGGAAATGAACAAAACCATCTAGGATTTAAAAATGGAACTAGAAACAATAAAGAAACCACAAAGTGAGACAACTCTGGAGCTAGAAAACCTAGGAAAGAGATCAGGAGTCATAGATGCAAGCATCACCAACAGAATACAAGAGATAGAAGAGAGAATCTAAGGTGCAGAAGATACCATAGAAAACATTGACACAACAGTCAAAGAAAACACAAAAAGCAAAAAGCTCCTAACCCAAAACATTCAGGAAATACAGGACACAATTAGAAGACCAAACCTAAGGATAATAGGTATAGAAGAGAGTGAAGATTCCCAACTTAAAAGGCCAGTAAATATCTTCAACAAAATTATAGAAAAAAGCTTCCCTAACCTAAAGAAAGAGATATCCATGAACATACAAGAAGCCTACAGAACTCCAAACAGACTGGACCAGAACAGAAATTTCTCCTGTCACATAATAATCAAAACACCAAATGCACTAAACAAAGAAAGAATATTAAAAGCAGTAAGGGAAAAAGGTCAAGTAACCTATAAAGGCAGACCTATCAGAATTACACCAGACTTCACATCAGAGACTATGAAAGCTAGAAGATCCTAGACAGATATCATACAGACTCTAAGAGAACACAAATGACAGCCCCGGTTACTATACCCAGCAAAACTCATAATTACCATAGATGGAGAAAACAAGATATTCCATGACAAAACTAAATTTACACAATATCTTCCCACAAATCCAGCCCTACAAAGGATAATATATGGGAAACACCAACACAAGGAGGGGAACTACACCCTAGAAAAAGCAAGAAAGTAATCTTTCAACAAACCCACACAAGCATAATTCCACTTCTAACAACAACAACAAAAAAAACCAGGAAGTAACAATCACTTTTCCTTAACATTTCTTAATATGAAAATTAATATTACCAACATATCCTAATCATTTGAAATTCAAAAATATGAGGAATTAGAAATTTGTTGGCTCTCACCCAGTGGTCTCTCTAATTTGGTAATTGGAGAGATATGTCCAATACTGTACGATCCATATACACTTTCTGCTTGTTTGTACATGACAGTGTCTTGCTGTGTATCATATAATGGTCTTGAAATCATGCTTCTCCTATCTCAGCCTCTCTATAAGTAGGATTGCTTATTTGATGTTTTTACACTATACTATGGCTCTCAGAACAGCTCGCATATTTCAAAATTATTTATACACCCAAAAGAAATGTAGACAGTTAATTTGGGAGGTGGCTTGTAAAAGAACAACAAAGAGTGAGACTGAAAGTTTTGCTTGATATTTATAATTATCATATCAATTTTGAAGAAGATGACCTTATAAGCTAATCTTTTTTTTTTTTTTTTTGGTTTTTCGAGACAGGGTTTCTCTGTGTAGCCCTGGCTGTCTGGAACTCACTGTGTAGACCAGGCTGGCCTCGAACTCAGAAATCCGCCTGCCTCTGCCTCCCAAGTGCTGGGATTAAAGACGTGCGCCACCACCGCCCGGCTAGTTAATCTTTTTCTAAGATGAATGTTTTTCAAAACCAATGCAAGTGGAATACAAGAGACAGAAGAGAGAATCTCAGGTGCTGAAGATACCATAGAAAACATTGACACAACAATCAAAGAAAATGCAAAATGCAAAAAGCTCCTTCACAGCCAATGAACCAGAATCTTACCCTCACCTAATGTCTGTGCCACCCTCCAAGCAGAACCATTGTTCATTGAAACAGTTGATGAATGACTTCATGGATAGACCATCTTAGTACACACACCATTTCTTAAATGAATGTAACCTGTCCCCTGTGGGCTGAGAATGATGACAATCACTCAAGTCAAATAGCTTTGACCATAGCAAGAAATCTATATCCAAATAATTGTGCCTACAATTCATTCCTTGGTGCAGCAGAACTGTCAACTCTTAGCTTAGCTACTATGGAGGTAAAATTCTTTGGTGATGTGAGGGACATGGAAGTACAGCCTTATCACAATGAACTCCAATGTCTAAAAATTGTTCTTATTTTGGGTTTGTACCACAGTAAGAGCCAAGATTTTAAGCTCTACTAAAAACAAAACAAACAAACAAAAAGACTTTATCTTTTTATGTTCATTTAATAACATGTCCATAGTTTTTATGATTGGTATAAAAATATATATTGTGTTGAAAATAATAAAAAATAAAAATAAAAATTATAATAAAAAAACAAAAAATAAATAAAATGTCTTAGAAAGTAAGAAGCCATGCATGTTTGAATTGGGTCAATTTAGCTATAACACAATGTATCTATGTTACAAAAATATTATATTGCTATATATATAATTTTTGGTTTAAAAATGTTAATCGAAATTTGTTTCATATATAGCCAGGTGTGGTGGCTCACAGTGTTAATCTCAGCACTCAGAGGAAGAGGCATGTGTATTTCTGTGAATCTGAGTCCAGTGTGGTCTATAAAGTGAGTTCTAGGACAGCCAAGACTGGTACACAGAGAAACCCTGTCTCAAAAAACCAAACCAACCAACCAACCAAACAAGGCCTTTCATTTTTTATATGTAGGTGTGTTTTGCCTGCTTCTATATCTGTAGAACATGCCTAGTACCCTTGGAGGCTGGAAGGGGGCATTGGATTCTCAGGGACTGCAGCTACAGATGGTTGTGAGCCACCATGTCAATGCTGGGAAGCCAACCTGGGTCTTCGGCAAGAGAAGCAAGTACTCCTAACCACTTAGTCATCTCTCCAACCCCTCATCTTATTTATTTTTATTTTTGAACAGGGCCCCATGTAGCCATGGCTAACTTTGAACTCACAAACACAGCACAGGATGACCTTGAATCCCTTCCTCTTCCTGTCTGCCTGCCTGAATTCTGGGATTACAGGTGTGGGTCCCACAGGGAGCTCTGTAGACATTTTCATACATGTGTGTCACTGTACTCTGTCCCATAACCATATATCCAATTTACCTATATTATGTGCACACCTTAAAATACAGGACATGAATCAGCTCATCACAGTCAGGGTTCAATGTCACACTGCCTTCTCTTCTCTGATCTAGAGTAGTCCACAGTCTTTCTGTTTTGTTTTATCCTTTCCTGACATTGACATTTGTGGAGAGACCAAGGTAACCACTCTATAGACTATTTTCCTTGGATTCGTCTGATTCCTTCTTGTTGATTTAGGTTCAGGGTAAATATGAATTTCCCCAGAATAATTCAGAAGCGGTGCTGTGTCCTTGCTGCGTCCCACTGGAAGGAACATCTTGTCTCTCTGTTGTCTTCTTATTGGAGATTTGGAGAAGCTGGAGCTGGCTTGGCGTCTCCATTATAAGAGTCTGTCCTTGGCTGGGGGGACGGCTCAGCGGGTAACATGCTTGCTGTGCAAGTTGCAAGGATCTGAGTTCTGATCCCCAGCATCCTCATAAAAGCCAGATGCTGATGCAGGGGTGGGGATCAGCAGATAGGTTCACTCCAAGTAACAGTGGGAGACCCTGTCTCAAAAATAGAGACAACTGGTGTTGACATCTGGTCTCTACACATGCACAGGCAATCACATTCACCTGCGCTAAGTGTGCATTCTCTCTCTCTCTCTCTCTCTCTCTCTCTCTCTCTCTCTCTCTCTCTCTCTCACACACACACACACACACACACACACATACACACACAGTTTTTATTCTTGAGCCAGGTGTTGTGACTCATGCCTGTAATTACTGCAACAGGGATGTAGAGACAGGAAGAGGATGAGTCTAAGGCCAGCCTGGATATAATATAGGATGATTATATCTCAAACACTAAAGCAAGCAAGAGTTTTCTGTCCTTCCTTCAAGTTAAGGGATTGTCTGTGGGTGATACTGACACCCTAGAACTTTTCTGCAAAGACTGTAACATCACATGACCCTTGCCAATCAACATGACTTGTAGAATCTCCACAAAGTCAGCATTGCCAAAGTAAGTTTTTCTCATCTGTGTGTGTGTGTGTGTGTGTGTACATGAATGCATGTGTGAATACGTGCGGTGTGTTTGTATCTGTATGTGTGTAGGTGATCCGTTTGTATGTATGTATGTATATGTTTGTGGTGTGTTTGTGTGTGTATTTGGTGTGTGTGTGGTGTGTTTATGTATATGTTTGTGTATGTGTGTGTATGTGTGGTGTGTGTGTATATGTGTGTAGTGTGTATATGTGTGTGCATATGCGGAGGCCAGAGAATGGCCTTGAGTGTCATTCCTAATGAATACCATTCACCTTATTATTTTTTTAAAGTTGTTTCACTTAATATTATCAGGTGCATATGTGATGTCTGTGTGCATGCAGTGTGCACCCGAGGGGGTCAGAGGATGACTCTCCCACCCGTATGTGGGTTCTAGGAACTGATCTCAGGTTGTCAGGTTTGCATGGTAAGTGCTGTTTTCTGTGGCATCTTGACGGTCCCTCCTCCTCCTCCTCCTCTTCCTCTCTTTCTTTCTTTCTTTCTTTCTTTCTTTCTTTCTTTCTTTCTTTCTTTCTTTCTTTCTTTCTTTCTTTCTTTCTTTCTGAGACAGGGAGACAAGGGCTCTCGCTGAACCTGAGGCTCTCCCATTGGGTTACACTGGCTGCTGAGAGAATTCTAATCACCTTGTTTTTCTGCCTCCCCAATGCTAGGGTTGCAAGAGGATTACTACTGCACCTAACTTTTTACATGGGTTCTGGGAACTAAACTCAGGTTCTCAAACTTGCCAGGCAAACCCTTTACAGACTGAGTTGTCTCTCCAGACCCCTTCAGGTTTTTTAGACAGGGAATTCCTATACAGCCCAGACTTACCTTGAACCTGTGCTCCTCTTGAGGGCTAGAATGCTAGACATTTGGCTCAGCAGACATCTAGCCCTCTCCAGTTCTCTGGAGACCTTTCTCCATTCGGGGAGACTCCATAGCCAAGGCTCTTCATGCACCTCTCTGTTTTGTTTTTTGGTTTTTGTTTGTTTGTTTGTTTTTGTTTTCTACCACCATTGCCTCTTTTGGTCCAGAATGCCTGGGGGAATTACTCTCAAGTCCTTCCCATAGCGCGTCCCTAGGCTCTGGAGGGTTCAGGACCACGGACAGGGAGCACAGCTTCTAACTGCAGAATAATTTTTCTTCAGTACTAGCTGGGGTCTTACCAAAAATTCTTCCACGTTATTTAAATGTATTAACTTTTTTTTGTATTTATTTGGGTATTTGATTTTTTTTTTTTTTTTTTTTTGGTTTTTCGAGACAGGGTTTCTCTGTATAGCCCTGGCTGTCCTGGAACTCACTTTGTAGACCAGGCTGGCCTCGAACTCAGAAATCTGCCTGCCTCTGCCTCCCAAGTGCTGGGATTAAAGGCGTGCGCCACCACTGCCCAGAGGTATTTGATTTTGTATTTGATTGGTTCTATGTATACCAAGGCTGGTCCGCAACTCATTATTTAGCCCAGGCTGGACTTGAAGTCACCATTCTCCTGAGTTGGTGTGACCACTGTGAACGTTCCCCATTGATATGCTCATGAATTACAGTAGTTACACCCTCCCACCTACAGAAGCCACAGAGCTAGCAAGCGCATTCTTAGACTGCTGTCCACCGGGGCTCTGCCTTACACGCTGATTTCTCTTCTACAGGATGCGAACGGCGGACCTGGAAAAAGCCTCAGATCAGTTGGCAGATCAGCCTTTTTTTTTTCCTACCTTCTTGTGGAAATTCTTTTATGGTAATCAGTCCATCACTGAGGCATTTCCTGGCTGATGGGTCTTTCTGATCACACTGGTGAAAATTAGTTCCTAATTTATAATTAAGCAGCCAGCATCCTGACCTTAGGGAGGAAGGGATCCCCTGGCGGCTCGCATCTGTAGCTGGGCTCCTGGAGTCATTAGACCTGAATGGAGTCTCTTGACACCTTGAAATAGCTTTTTGCAAGGACCAACTAGCTGGGCATGGTGACACGTGTTTATAAACCGTTGGCAGTCTCCTGGGGGCCTGAGGCTAACTGATCTTCAGTTCACAGCTATCCTGGGTGACATAGTTAGACACACTTAACAAGAACATGCTTAACTGGAACTCTGTGGTATGCTTGTCAGCCGTGTCGGCATGCTCCACTTTCTCCCTCAGGGTGTCCGGGCACCCCTGCACACTGGATGGATGTGCACACACACTGGAAGGATGAAGCAGAGCCCTGAAAGGGTGGGGTCTGCAGGATCCTGGTCTGGCTGGGAGTGAGTGCCGGGGGTGGGGGTGGGGAGCCGAAGGCCTCCTCTGAGGATTTGAATGAAATAGCTCTCTTAGACAATCTCAGCCTGTGCACATACACTTTATTCAGGGTGGGCTGGTCCGCACACGCTGTATCTGGGGTGAACAAAGGCTATATATGAACCTTGGAGAGTGGGGAGGAGTTTTCGGGGTGAAGGTAAATCTTCAGCTGGAGTTTAAACAACTGCGAATGCCTCATTTTTGTGGAGAAGCATTCCAGGAATCCCAGGGGCTTGTTGGACAGGCTCTTATTGGCAAAGGGGAAGTTGAACTTGTAGATCTGCCAAGGACTGCTCGATCTTCCCCAGGTAGAGGGTGTGGGGGCTGGGCTCATCAGACAAGATCAGAGATGGGGAAGCCCTGCTGCAAAAAGGGAGTCCTCCATTTTGTGCAGAGCTCGGAGGTTTCCCAACAGATCCCTTTCCCTCCCTTTCTCTATCTCTCTCTCCTTCTTTTCCTCCCTGGTTTCATGTATCCTAGGCTAGCCTGGTCTCTTGTATTCTAGTCTAGCCTGGGACTCACTGCATGGCTGAGGTTGATCTAATACTTCAGATTTTCCTGCCTTTGCCTCCAAATGTTTCTCTTTTCTCTTCTAGCTTCTCTTCTACTCTACTCTAGCTCTGGGAATCGGGCCTCCATTTGTCTTCAGTCCCACTTTCTGCTGGCCCAGGGCCTGCCAGGAATACACTTCAGAATCTGTGTTCTCAGTACCGATAAGGACCAGGGCACGTCATTCCTGAGATCCCAATGGCTCTGGCAGGGGTTGCCCTGGCCTGATTCCCTCCGCTGCTGTCCATCAACCGTGCCCCACATCTGTACATTGTTTCTTAGTCCATCTTCATCACCACTGGCTGTGGCAGTGGCTCAGTGACCTACCACAAAAGTGTAGCAGCTCTGGCCTGTATCGATTGCTGCCACAGACTGCCGTGAACTTAATGGCTTAACCACTCAAAACGTCCAGCCATGGGCGAATGCATCAGCACAGGGTCCTAAGGACTCCATGTCCAATGCAATGTTCTGTGACCTTGAAAAGGAAGGATAGCCTGACATACTGTGGATGAACTTTGGGGACAGTATAAGTGAAACAAACAAATCACAAAGGATGGTCCTATTCTGTCGTCCTTAGAAATGGCTGCGACCCAGTGTGCAGACATTCAGATCAGACATTTAGAGTAACACATTCTTAGTGCTCAGCACCTGGAGACCACACCCAATGCCACACATCTGTCACAATGTGGTCTACAGGACAGAGTGTCAGAAGCCACCGTGCCTGTTCCCTGGAGCCCTTATGGCCACTCTTATGCCTTGCCACCTCCTGCCAGGTTTCTCCAACCAATTCCTTTCTGTTTCTCAGTTACAGATGGCATTAGAGCTGACTCAATGGCTTTTCTCAACATGCAGAGGAGGAAGTCCAGGGCACATGTTTTGATCTCTGAACCTGATGAAGACTGGGTTCCCTTGTCCAGTGTGCCCTGGCTGGCACTGGGGAGTATCTGGAGCCTTGAGAGGCTGCTGTGGGGTCTCTGTGTGACAAGGTTCTGCACACATACCCCTGGGGATCAGACAGTCAGTTTCTCTACCACCACATAGATAGATAGATGCCTGGGACTGAGGTCCTCAGGCTTGGAAGTTGCACTTTTATCCTCCAGAACTGGATATATAGATTAGACTGGCTTCAAATCCAAAGAGATCCACCTGCCTCTGCCTCTGGCTCAGGCGGTCTGGGATTAAAGGCATGAGCCATCATACCCATTTAAAATTTTAAGTAGTGGTGTGAGTGTGTGTGTGTGTGTGTGTGTGTGTGTGTGTGTGTGAGTGTGTGTGTTGTGTACTTGTGTCAACAACCAAATGTGAAGTTCAAAGGACCACTTCCAAGAGTCAATTCTTACCTTCTACCATGTGGGTTTTGGTATTAAACTCAGGTCAAGACACTAGGCTTAGTGGCCAGTGCCATTACTCACAGAGACATTTTATCAGTCCAGAAAGTCTGTCTTCTGAAAGAGACATTTTAGAATGAAAATTGCAACAATCAGGGAGACGGTTGAGCAGACACAGTGTCTGTTGTGGAAGTGTGAAGGCTCAGGCTCAGATCCTTGACACCTATGGGAAGAATGGTGGGCCTGGAGACCTGCCTATGACACTCCTGCTCAGAGTGGACACAGACTATGCCCAGGGCAAACGGTCTATCTGAGAAAGTGAGCTCTGGCTCAGTGAGAGACCACACCCACCTCAATAATCAAGTGGAGAGTGATGGATGAAGACACCGGGTGTCCACATATATCTTCAACGTGCACACAAATGTGCATGCACACCTGCATATATGCACAGATGTGCAAGCATGAGCATGCACACACAGACACACATACATATACTCACAAAGGAGAAATCACAATATCACATTTCAGTTGACTCAAGACCTACATCTCAAGGGACACACGACACATTTGAGTGACACTCAGGACTACATCTCATGGGACACAGGAGAGCAGTTGGAAGACAAGATGGGTCTAGGATGCTCCCATCTTGGAAGATACTTTCAGATATAACCATTGTTGATGTGAGCAGGGCTTTTGATGCCAATTTGTAGACAGCACATAAGCATTGTGGACAGGAGACAAGGTCTCATGTAGCTCAGGTTGGCCCCAAGCTCACCAAGTAGACAAGGATGACCTTGAGCTGACCCTGCTATCTCGACCTCCTGAGGGCACAGATTGTAGCCATGAACCATCACATCCCACAAGCAGACAAATGCACACCCTGTTTCAAGCTCTGGTCTCTCTGGGAGTTCAGACATGTCTGCCTGCATGAAAGGTCAGGATGGTCAACAGCACATGCTGTGGACATCTTGGGATAAAGCTTGTCCTGGATGGAGCTGAAGATGTGACTCAGGGGCCATTCTTGCCGAGCACACATGAAGTCCCAGGTTCAATCCCCAGCACTGTATGAAGACAGATGTGATGGCACACGCCTGCCATCCCAGCACTAGGGAGGTGGAGGCAGGAGGATCAGGAGTTCAGGGCAATCACAGTGACACAGTGAGTCTGAAGCAAGCCTGAGGTTCAGGAGACCCTGTGTCATCAAGAAACGCTGTCCTAGGGAAAGGAATGCTGAGGGCTGCCCTGGGAAGCACACTGTTTTCACACAAGTTCCAGAAGAGAAGATGGCGAAGCGCAGAGGACCTTATTAGCCACCACGGTGTCTTAGTGCAGCAAGGCTGGCTATCGTGAGACCCTGGCTCAGTGGTTATGCCTGCAAACCCAGCATCCCAGAGGGCAAGAGGAGAAACATGAGATTGAGACAATCAGACTCTTAGCAAATTAGAGGCCAGCCTGGGCTACAAGAAGCCCAGTCTCAAAAGCAGAAACAAAGGAGAGCACAGAGAACCTGCTGCCAATACCTGGAGCCACAGAGAAGAGACATTTCCAGAACAACTTAGAAAGACCCACCCCCCCCAAAAAAAACCAATTTGCAATCCACCCAGAGGCAAAAAGCAGTAGCCCAGGCTAGACCAGAGTTCAGGGCAAACAGGGGTGTCCCTGTAGGGCTGAAGTTGTGGCCCTTTGCCATGGGAGCCAAAGAACAAGAGTCAATGCCAACACACACACACACACACACACACACACACACACACATACTTGACACACAACAGAGGTTTTTTATCAATGTGTATTTGAAGAATGTTTACAAAGTAAAAAAATAGACATTTTGTGGGGTCTGAGTCTGAGACCCACACATATAAATAGATACTTTAAAAAGTCATGAGTAGCTATAAATTAAGGTGGGGTCTTGGTGCATCCACACAGTGAAGAATTCCAGAAGCTGACAGGAGGGTCCCAGGTCAGACACACTGGTCTCCACTGGCCACACACTTGAGATCCCAGGTGAGCAGGTGAAAGAGGTTGAGGGTGACAGAGGCCTCCAGGCAGCCAGCGGTCTCCTGAAAGGACAGGGCTGGCTCAGGGGCTGCGGGCCTCAGAGCTCCCAGGCACTGCAGACCCCAGTCCCTGCCCAGACTCACCTTGCTCTGGGCCTCCTGGAGTCTGTGCAGCCAGCGGGAGAGGCGGCGGCTCGGGGGCCTGGGCTCTGCTGTGGGCTGAGGCTGTGTCTGTGGACAGAGGATGGGGACTGTGAGGCTGCTGCTGGGACACAGGGGAAGCCCAAGTGGCTGGAGGCACAATGTGGAGGAGGCAGGGACCCAGGACTCACACAGGTCTGCAGCTGGGAGTGGATGTAGCTCAGTGTGTGAAGAGGGTGGTCCAGGATGGTGGCCAGGCCTGAGTCAGTCATGTTCTCCCAGACCTTGAGTGTCAGGGCCACCTCGGCCTGCAAGGCCTTGGGGCGCTCCTGGACCTGAGCAAGGAGGCAGGAGAGAGAACCCGTGAGGGAGCAGGGGAGGGGAGGTCAAGGGAGACAGGTGAAGGGGACAGGACAGTGGACAGGACAAGTGACATCTGAGATGTAGAGGACAGGGGACATCTGAGGAGCCACAGTCAATGGGCTCACACTGTGGACAGGCCATGGAACTGCCACTGAGGAAGAGAGCAGGAAAGTGGAGGCCCAAATGGCACCCAGGCGAGGCCCCTGAGGGCAGGCTGAGTCCAGCGTCCACTCACCTGCAGCTGCTGCAGGTCCCAGACCCTGGGGAAGAGGCGGGAACTGCACCTCACATCCTTCTCGAGCAGCCTCTCTTCCTGGAGAGCAAAGACACAGGTTAGCCTCCTACATAGGAGGGTGAAGGTTAGATCACCGCAGCGCGGTTGGGGTGGGTCACGACAGGAAAGATGAAGTTCGCTGCCAGAAAGACAGAGGTTCCTCCGCAGCAGCGGATACTGGATCGCTACTGCACTATTAGTGAGTAGGAGATAGCTCAGTTTGGAAAGGGTGGAGATCATCCTACTGCAGAAGAGTCTGGGGTTAGCTCACTAAAGAAAGAGTGGAAATTAGCCTCCTGTAGGAATGGTGGGCAAGGGTGGAGACTAGCTCACTGAAGCAAGGGTGGATTCAGCCCGTGGGCTGAGGTTAGCCCATTGCAGAAAGTGTGGAGACTTTCATCCCAGTCAGCTTAAGGGATGAAAGCCAGAAAGAGAAAGGTGGAGAAGGCTAGCCCACACGGGAGGGCAGAGGGAGACTCACAATGGCATCCTTGGCCTTTTTGAAGGCCTGCAGCTCTTTTGGGGACAGAGATTTTAACTGAGCAATGTAGCAATCCTTTGCTTCCACTGGGAGCCTGGTGGCCCTGGGGACAGGGTGAGCTTGGGTTCTTGTCAGCACCTCGGCCAGCAGCAGCAGCAGCAGCAGCATGTGGCCCCCAGCTGTTTCTGTGTCACAGAGGGACAGAGTGAGATGTGCAGCAAGGGGGCTCTGGGGACACACACCCACACAGCACTCTGGGGACTCACCTGGCTTCATGTTGCTCTCCGGGCTCTGTGAGGAGATGAGGACTCAGGTCTCCCTCGAGGCTGTCCCTGGGTCTTGCTTGGTGTCTCTGGCCCTGTGGCTCTCAGCCTGTGCTGTGGGAGGACTGAGGAGCTGAGTGTCCAGTGGTGTGTTGTGCACTGCCATTCGTGCTCCATGCTTTTAACCTGTCCTGATGGGCAGTCCCAGCTGATGTAGGAAAAGTGAAAATAAGGTAGCAGGTTGACACCTGCCACTAGGGGAGCCCAGGCTGGGGAAGCCCAGAGCAGGGCGTGGCGAGAGCAGGTGAGACACTGCAGGGAAAGAGAAAATGACAGAGTCCAGGTCACCTGGGGCAAGGTTCCCAGGAGGCTTCCCACAGGAAGCTCGGGGCTGGGACAGCTTCGGGGCACGGGCTCAGGTCCTTGGTTCGGTTCTGTGGCAGATACCTGTCTGTGCTAGAGACAAGACAGGCAGATGTCCTGCCTTCTGCTCAGTGTCCCCTCCCCACAGGCTGTGGGACAGACAGATCCCCAAGAGCTGCCTAGGAGAAGGGTGGAGACCCAAGGTTGCCAGCAAGGCAGGAGAGGCTCGGAGACAGAAACCTAAGACCCCATCTCCTGTGGAAAAGGAAGTATGCAGGTGCCCAAGTCACCCTATCAAAGCTTTGGGCCCCCTAATGTCATCCTGTGGAGGGTTCCTGTTGATGTTCCCCCTGGATTGTCTGTCTGACCCACTCCTGGACCCGCCTACCCCTACCTTTCCAATCTCAGGTCACTTGTGTCCTCAGCCTCCCCTTTCTCCCACAAACCTTCATTTTCCCCTCAAGGTCCCCTTTCTAGTTTCATGATCTATAGTAGGCTCTGTGTGAGGGAATGTGGCTTGTCTGACTTTTTCAGTCTGGGTGACCTCACTTACTAAGATATCCTGTCTGCTTCCCAGCACTTTTAGGAGTTTCAGTTTTTTTTTCTAAGTGGCTGAATGAACGAAATTCCCACGCTCTTGTCATCTGTCTGTCTCTCTGCTGGTGGCAGCTGGGACGGTCTCCTCATGTTGTTATTTTGAGAAGAGCAGCTAAGACCATGAGAGTGCAAACATCTCTGTGGTGGGGCTTAGGGACCTTTGAGGTTTGCCCAGGTCCTATGGTTTTACTTTTTTATTTTTTTAGAGACCTCTCTCCTGGATTCTATAGTGACTGCGCCATTTTGCTCTCCTCAGCACTGAATATAGTCGTTGAAGGTTCCTCTTCTCCCACATCCTCACTGGCCTTTGTCATTGGTTTTCTTTTGCAGGGAGGTTGATTTTCTGAGATAGGACTTCTCTGTGTAGTCCTGTCTGCTCTAGAATCCCTCTGTAGACCAGGATGGCCTGGTTTCCCACTACTTGGATTATAGGCACATTCAGCATTATTACTGAAATTCTGGTGTGCTTTTAAAATCAGATTACTTGCGGTAAGATGGTCTTTTTCCTTTATTTTTATTTTTATTTTTCTAAGACAGTCATTTTCATAGTGTTGATTCAGAGAGTTCAGGAGCCCAGAAGAGTTGTCTCTCTCCCTAGTGTCACCATCAATTTCTTTTTACAAGTCTCTATGTTTCATTGTTGACCTCTATGTTTTCATGGTTCCACCTCCCTGGTTAATTTTATTCCTATGTGTACCTGAGTTTATTTATAAATTTTTTGTTGGTAGATTGAGTTTTTTGACAATTCCACACATGGATACGACCCACTCTGTTTATTCTCTCCTTTTCTTATCTCTCCCCATTATTTATTTCATTGAAACAATTGTGAATGGAATATTTTCCTAATTCTTTCTCAGCAAGCTCATTCTTGGCATAACAAAAGCTGACCTATTGTTTTGTGTTTTGTTTGGAAACAGGGTCTTGTGCATCCAGGCTAGACTTCAAATCACCATGTAGATGCCCTCGAACTCCTGGTCAGTTTGCCTCAACCTCGAATGCTGTAACTACAGAGATGCTCCCCCGTGCCCACTTTATGCACTTCTGGGCACTGAACCCAGGCTTTCTGCCATGGTAGGCAACAGCCTATCAGCTGATGTTGGGTCTAGCCCCAGCTCTAACAGTCACTGGCTCTTACAGCTTGCCACTGCATGTGTTTGCTAGACCTACAGTTTCCTGCTGGAGTCCAAAGCAGCTTTTCTTCTTCATTCAGTCTCTCTTCTTCCTCATTCTGTGTATGTGTGTGTGGGGGGGGCTAGGGGGGACAGGGAAAGGATGAACAAGTTCTATGTAGCCCAGGCTGGCCTGGGGTTCTTTGTGTAGCTGAGGATGGCCTTGAGCTACTGGTCCTTCTGCCTCTGCCTCTTACCACTAGGATTAGGGACTTGTCCCACCATTCCTAGGATGATAGGCTCTGGGAAGGGTGCAGCCAAGGGTCTCAGTGAAGGTGTGTGTGATGACGACCTTCATTCATTCAATAGAATCCATCTCCAAAGTTGGAGGCTGACCTTGTCCATGGTGACAGCATAGAGTCTTAGAAGGAGAAGTGTTGACATTTCTCATAGGAATTTTTATTATTTATTTATTTATATTGCTTTTCTTTTTTCGAGACAGGGTTTTCTATGTAGCCCTTGTTGTCCTGGAACTCACTCTGTAGACCAGGCTGGCCTCAAACTCAGAAATCTGCCTGTCTCTGCCTTTCAAGTGCTGGGACTAAAGGTGCATGCCACCCCTGCCCGGCTAGCTTTTTTTAATTAATCTATTAATTAATTATTTTATTCATTTTTAAGATTTATTCATTTTATGTATATAAGTAAATTATAGCTGTATTCAGACACACCAGAAGAGGGCATCTGATCACTTTACAGATGGTTGTGAGCCGCTGTGTAGTTGTTGGGGATTGAACTCAGGACCTCTGGGAGAACAGTCAGTGTTCCTAACCGATGAGCCACCTCTCCAGTCCCAGGAGGGCTTTTTTTAATCAGTGTGACACCTTTTGGGAAGATCATGAGGTGAAGACTCTACAGAGGGAGAGAAATCCCAAAGAGGAGCCTTCTAGACTAAATCAGGGGCAGCACACGGCGAAGATGTAGACGCCTCCTTTTGAGGAGCATGTTCATGTCAACCTGTCAAAGAGGTTCTGTGTCAACACAGCATCGAAAACCTAAGATCACAAGTCGACTGTGGGTCGCCCACCTTTTTTTAAGGAAAAACAACTGCAGAGTCGGAGAAAGCTGTCCAGACCTGCCCAGGGTCACCTATCAAAGACTCAATGCAAGGGGTTTGCCCTGTCTCTCTGAGCCACAGGTGTGCCCTTACCTTTGTGTGTGACTTAACAATCAGAAAGCTGGAGAGACACTGGAGAGGAGAGGCTGAGTTTTGACAATTGCTTCACCAGCCCCCTTCATTCCACCCCCCCCACCTCCACCTCCAACAAGATTCCAGGGAGAAGTCAATAGTTCAACATCTGGCAAACCTGGCTGGGGTGTGGCTCAGCCCTAAAGCCTCCAGTGAGTCCTGGGGGAGGGGTGGAAGAAGAAACACAGATTACTAAGGAATGCATCATTTGCATATTTATATGGTTACCTACCCAGGCCCTTAAGCACCCATCTGGAAGGTTTGTAGGAGGGTTACTGAAGTGTCCCTAACCCCTTTGCTGTAGAATTAGTATTATCAATATAATATTTTGCTAATTCTTTGAGAACTTTATACAATATATTTTAATCATATTTTACTCCAGTTCCCCCCTAATTCCTCCCAGATCAACTCCCCACCTTCTCACTCCCTCCCAATTAGTTTCTCCTCTTTTTAAAAAAATAGCCCACTAAAGCTCGATTTCTGTAGACCATTCTCCTAGGTACGGGGCCATCCACTTGAGTGTGTTTGACATACCACAGGCCATACTGTTAAAGAAAACAACTCTCCCTCCCTCAGGAAACATCAGCTGTTGGTAGCTCCTCAGTTAGCTGTAGGGGCTCACTTACCCTCCTTCCTCCAGGCCAAGAGCTGACTGGGGGGTCTGATGCAGGTAGCCATGGCTGCTTTGCCATCAGACTTGTGGCCAACCTCTCACATATAGAAGTTTTCACTCCTCTGACCTCTGGTATTTACAGGATTTCTGCTCTCTCTCTCTCCCATGGTCCTTAAGTCTTGGGGTGTGTGTGTGTGTGTGTGTGTGTGTGTGTGTGTGTGTGTGTGTTGTCCTACTTGTGACTTAACACCCTGATGATCCTTAATCTCTGCACTCTGATGAGTTGTGAGTTCCCATGCTCACACCCACTGCACAGAGAAGGTTTTGTGATGAAGCCTAAGAGCCGCACTAAGCTATAGGTAGAGCAATTTGACTGTAGAGCAGTGGTTCCCAACTGTACTGACTGGGTTTGTGTGTTAACTTGACACAGGCTGGAGTTATCACAGAGAAAGGAGCTTCAGGTGAGGAAATGCCTCCATGAGATCCAGCTGTGGGGCATTTTCTCAATTAGTGATCAAGGGGGGAGAGGGCCCCTTGTGGGTGGTGCCATCCCTGGGCTGGTAATCTTGGGTTCTATAAGACAGCAGGCTGAGCAAGCCAGGGGAAGCAAGCCAGTAAGGAACATCCCTCCATGGCCTCTGCATCAGCTCCTGCTTCCTGACCTGCTCGAGTTCCAGTCCTGACTTCCTTTGGTGATGAACAGCACTGTGGAAGTGTAAGCTGAATAAACCCTTTCCTCCCCAACTTGCTTCTTGGTCATGATGTTTGTGCAGGAATAGAGACCCTGACTGAAACACCAACCATCCTAATGTTGCGACTCTTTAATACAGTCCCTCATGTTGTGGTCTAAACTTATTTTTTGTTGCTACTTCATAACTGTAATTTTGCTACTGCTATGAATCGAAATGTAAATATCTGGTATGTAAGATATCTGATATGCAGTCCCTGTAATAGGATTGTTTGACCTCAATGGGGTCTAGATCCACAGGTTGAGGACCACTGGTTTACAGGGTTGGTTGGTATTATATCTGTTTACCAGAATACCAGTATCAGGTTCACTCTGGGGCCTGTAGACTCCCCAACCATGGACTTTCTGACAGATTTGCAGTACCAGGAACGAGTTTCCTCCTGTGGACAAACCTTAAATCCAGTCACAGATAAGTTTGTTTCCACAATAACATTCATACAGCCATTGTGCCCATGAGTATATCTTGTCTTGCTAGTCTTTATTGTCACTCACAGGGTCCACAGCTATGCAAGGCTATTCACAACATTTCCTCCCAGCAGCCAGCATAGAACCTTCCAGGACTTTTTTTTTAATGATTTATTTATTTTATGCATGTGAGTACACTGTAGCTGTCTTCAGACACACCAGAAGAGGGCATTGGATCTCATTAAAAATGGTTGCGAGCCGCCACGTGGTTGCTGGAATTGAACTCAGGACCTCTGTAAGAGCAGTCAATACTGCTGAGCCATCTCTCCAGCCCCCTTCCAGGACTTTAAAAGCTAGCCAACAAGGAAGAAGCTTCCTGGGCCATACTAACTTTACTTCCCCCAGTCCTCTGCCTAAGTATAATGCATTCAGTGGCATAGCCTCACCATCAACTCCAGTGGGTAACCAAGAGCAATAGCAACAGACCGCATTGGTTTGGGTTCTTGCTATGCAATTAGAAAAATGTTTTTCTAGATAATGGAACCGAGATTCATAGAGAAGACATTTCCTAGAGTTATGCTCTAATTAAAATGCAGAGTCAGGAGCTGGAGGGTTGACTCAGCACTCTAAGAGCATTCTGTTCTTGCAGAGAATTCCAGTGCCCACATCAGTCAGTTCAGGACCATTTGTAACTCAAACTCCTGGGGACTTGATGCCCTCTTCTGGCCTTGGCAGGAATCTGTAAACATATGCATGTGCACACACACACACACACACACACACACAAATAAATAAAAATAAAAAGCTGCTTTTTGAAGCAGAGTTAGAGTTTGAAACATGTGACAATGATGGTAAATCTCATTTAAAGAATCTATAGAGTACATGTATGACCATATCCAAAGTGAATAATGCAAAGAAACAGTGGCAATGTATTAAACACACATAGAGTGCATGAACTCAAGCAAAATGTGTGTAACAGAATTGAGAAGTGGTCTTCAGTGATATTTCAGCTTTCTCTACTAAGTATCTTAGAGAATTAGGCCCCACAGGTGGGATCTAAGAATCTCAGATCCACAGAATGCCAAGGGGTGTGTGTGTGTGTGTGTGTGTGTGTGTGTGTACGAGTGTGCATGTTCACATGCATGTGCATGTGTTTCAAGTCCAGAGAATATGGAGGCCCCACAGGAGGAGTTGTCTGTTAATCTCAGAAGCCAGTTGTGGCCCTGAGGCAGAGCTGGAGTCCCTTCCATTCTAGTTCTGTTAGCTAAATCATTATCATCTCCCCCTGGGACTTTCGGTCTCTTCTTTGGAGACAGTAAAAACACAGGAAAGGGAGGGGCACTCAAACACAGCTACCTGCCCCCCACCCCCACCCCCAAAGCGCCACCAGCCTGAGGTCCCTAGTAAATGGGAGCAAGAAGTTGAGGCTGACAGTTTCTAGGTTGCATACAGGTGAGTCCTGAAGTCATGGATGGAGATGGAGGGGACAAGATCAGGAGGGCTTTCCCAATCAATTCCGTGCAGGCGCTTAGCAGTCTATAGCCTTGATCCCTCCACCCCACCATACTTGACTGGTCTCCTCTGGTGCTTAACCCACATTTTCAACTGCACTCAGTTTTCTGACTTTTGTGTCATCTCTTTGGGAGACCTGGGGACTTCCTCAAGTTTCTTGGCCCCATCAGTCCCAGCTGCAGCTGGGACCAGAAACAAGTGAGGAAACCAAAGGCTGAGTCTGGGCTCCTAATCTACCCAGACATCCCGGTCCAAACCAGAGATGACAGGAAATTGGGTCTCCATCGGGACGGAGGTGCTAAGTGGGCGGGGCTGCAAGGGGCGGGGCTGCAGGGCTGAGGTCAGGGCACCCAAGCTCCTGGCTATCAACAGCAGCAGGGAAGCACTGGTGCTTCAGAGTGTTCCGGTATGTCCAGGGCTGCGGAAAAGAAACCCTGTCTTGAAAAACAACAAAATTTAAACTTGGTTTGTTATTGTTATTGCTTGTGTCTATACGTGTGTGTATGTTTGTGGGCGTGTGTTTGCCATGTTGTGTGTGCATGGAGGTCAGAGGACAACTTTAGGGAGTAGGTTTTCTCCTTCCACCTTTGTGTGGGTTCTGGGGATTCAACTCAGGTCACCAGGCTTGAGCTATCTTCTGATCTCCACACATGCTGGTGGCATTCCAATACCCAGACTTACACACACACACACACACACACACACAAACACCAAAGCAAACAAATATAATAAAAAATGTTTAAGTTAACTCAAAATAAATAGGGGAACTAAACACAAAATACAAAGCTAGAACATTGCTAGAAAATGACACAAGCATATTAATAGTGAACTTAGTTCTTGACATTTTGGATATGGACTAGTTGTGGTGGCACATGCCTTCAATCCCAGTACTGGGGAGGCAGATGCAGGTGGCTCTCTGTGAGTCTGAGGCCAGTCTGATCTACATAGAAAGTCCAGGTCAACAAAGGGTACACAATGAGACCCTGTCTCAACACTAGCAAAGGAAGGCTGGTGAGATGGCTCAGTGGTCAAGAGCACTGACTGCTCATCTAGAGGTCCTGAGTTCAAATCCTAGCAACCACATCTCACAACCATCTACAATGAGATCTGACATCCTCTTCTGGTGTGTCTGAAGACAGCTACAGTGTACTTAGATATAATAATAAATAAATCTAGCCGGGCAGTGGTGGCGCACGCCTTTAATCCCAGCACTTGGGAGGCAGAGGCAGGCGGATTTCTGAGTTCGAGGCCAGCCTGGTCTACAGAGTGAGTTCCAGGACAGCCAGGGCTACACAGAGAAACCCTGTCTCGAAAAACCAAAAAAAAAAAAAAAAATCTTTAAAAATATGTAAAAAAAAAAACAAAACAGCAAACCCAGCAGCAAAGGAGACCAACCATCTTGGTGCAGGGACAAGTGACATGTCTCAGTTGTTAGTGTTAGCTTAGTGTGCAAGAAACCCTGGGCTCTGTTCCCAGCACACGTCTGTAATCTCAGCGCTGGGAAGGTGGAGGAGTTCAAGGTTATTTTTGGCTACCTAGCAAAGCCAGCCTGGGCTACATGAGATGCCATCTCAAAAAAGCAAACCCGCCGGGCAGTGGTGGCGCACGCCTTTAATCCCAGCACTTGGGAGGCAGAGGCAGGTGGATTTCTGAGTTCGAGGCCAGCCTGGTCTACAGAGTGAGTTCCAGGACAGCCAGGGCTACACAGAGAAACCCTGTCTCAAAAACAAACAAACAAACAAAAAACAAAACAAAAAAGCAAACCAAACAAGAGTAAAACTCTTCACTCTAAGAAAGTCACTGTTTTGAGACAGGGTTTCTCTGTGTAGCCCTGGCTGTTCTGGAACTTGCTATGTAGACCAGGCTGGCCTCAAACTCACAGAGATCCAGTTGCTTGTGCCTCCTGAATGCTGGGATTAAAGACTTGCACCACCATACCCAATGAGAAAGGAAAAAGGCAGTTAAGACAGTGAAAAACATGAGAAGCATGTATCTCCTGCTGGTTTCTCCACTGAGAAGCAAGGTTTCAGGAAAGTATGGGAGACAGCACCCGTGCTAACCAATAGTTACTAAATGAATCTGCTGAGGCTGGGACATGAGTGTGTGTAACACACAGTCCCCTGACCTCTCCACATTTCCCACATGCTCAGGGCCCCCACAGGCTGGCTTTTGGCTTTTACAGGGTGCAGCCAAATCATAGTGCCAGGGACGGAGGATATCTGGGTCTCCTCACAGCTCCCCAAATGATCTATTCCTCTCCTCCCTCTCCCCCAAAGCTGGGCAATGACACTACCCTGTTTCCATCCTGGTGGACCTACAAGTGTCCTGCCCAGTCCCATGCTGGCCCCAGGGCCCTGACTTCACCCCTATCATTTTCTTCTACAAGTGAACCCTTTTGGAAATGTTATCCCTTTCCAACCCATCTCCAATTACCCTAAATTGATCGGGCCATCTGTTTCCTGCTGGGTCCTAACTGATACACTATAATTAAAGATGTGGGGGAATGCAAATGAGAGGTAATGAGGAGACATAAAAGGCAGGCTACCAAACTGTATACAGCAAGCATCCAATTTGGGAGACATTGCTCACAGACAGAGGAAAAAAAGAAAAGAAATAGTTACAAATTGTCAAAAATAGATTCGCCTCCCTGAGGTGGCAATCTAAGACTGACTGCAGCTGTCCAGGTAGTAGGCTTTTGTGTGGATGGAATACTTACGAACCAATGTTGATCACCAGACCACACACCCACAAGTAAATACACAGGGATCCCCCTGTGCTCTGAAAAGACTACCACAGGTGAGAGGAAGTGAGAGAGGAGGGAGACATGGTGTAGATAGGGGTGCCCCTCCCAACTATTTTAGACTTTTTTTTTTATTAAGCTTTATCCAATGAATACAAGTACTAATTTTATCAGGAAAAGAAATAGTAGCTTTAATGTTTAGAGTAAAACAGAGGGCTGAAGAGATGGGCGGGGGTGCGGTGGGGCTGGTGAGATGGCCAAGCGCTTAAGAGCTGGCTGCTCTTCCAGAGGTCATGAGTTCAATTCCCAGCAACCACATGGTGGCTCACAACCATCTGTAATGAGATCCGGTGTTCTCTTCCGGCTGGAGGCATACATGCAGATAGAGCACTCATCTAAAATAAATAAACAAAAACTAAATGAAAACAAATCTAAAAAATGTTTCAAAGGTAAAGTGAAACAGAGACACACAGGGACAGAGACGGAGGCAAAGGGAGGTCTGTAGAGAGAGAGGCAGCAGAATGAAACAGGGCAGCAGAAATAAAGGTTGGGGCTGTGGTAGCATTAGAAAAAATCAGACTTTCTGTTTTCAGAGATGGAGATGGAACTCAGGGCATTGGATCTGTTAGGAAAGCCCTATATTCTTCAGTCACATCCTTATCCCCCTCAAGATGGATTAAAGTAAGTGCCCTGCCACTGAGCCACGCCCCCAGCCCCTCACTGGGGGATTCTAGGCAGGGGCTCTACCACTGAGCCACGCCCCCAGCCCCTCACTGGAGGATTCTAGGCAGGGGCTCTACCACTGAACTACAAATCAGCCCCTGGCACATATAGAAAGCGGGGGTGGGGGACAGAGATATGTTTATGTTTGGTGGACTTAGTTGTCCGCCTGTAGGATTGGTTATGGTGGGACCTCTCTTTTAGAAGGTCTCTGATGATGAAAAGACATGATTTGCATTCATCTAGTACATAGATCATGGTGGAAAGTGACTTCTATAGGACTGATTATGGTTATGGTAAGGGAAAGGACACAAGGTAAGGCAATTCCAGTGACAGATACAGGAGAGGAAATGCAGATTTGGTATCTGAGGGTTGAGCAGCTGCCACTCTGGCACAAGACTACTGGTTAGTAACGTTCTCACAAGCTAGATCCACAGGGCCTGGAGACAGAGATTATGATGTGAAAAAAGTACCCCAGTTGGAGAAACCCCAGCAGACACCGAGTACACACTGTAGGTGAGGAGGAGAGATGCTGGGGGGGTGGAGGCTGCTGGGTCCAGGCAGTTTCTGCCCTGTGTGTGACCATCTGTGGATCCTGAATCTTAGCCAACCAGTGGGAGTATCTAGGGGAAGAGGGCTGACATGTTGGGGCTTTGGTGTCTCTGATCCTATGGCCTCTATAGGATCAGAAATGGGACCAAATAGTGGTGGAGGTTGGGTTATGTGTTCTATGGACATTGAGCAGAAGTGGACCTCATCAGGGTGAGACTTGATGATAGTACCTCTCCAAATACCAGACTGGACCTTAACATTCTGGTGAGCACATCAAATCCCAAAGTGTATTAACATATTAGATGACTCAGTAAAGGAATTCAGCACTAAAAAAATAGTATTTCTACCCAGAAGCACAGAACTGAATTTTTGATAAAAGTGAAGGTAATTGTCTGCCTGGCATTCCTCATAGGAATCAATTACAAAGAAAGTCAAATCCTAGCATTCAGCTGGATTTGGGAGCAGGAGGTTCATGAATTTAACTTCAGCCTGGAATACAAGAGGTAGCCACGGAGTACTGATGTAGATACATATCATTTTAAAAACACAGAAAGTATCCAAGAAATGAGCACGTGTAAATGTCTCAAGAAATGGAAAAACCAGGGCTGAAGAGATGATTTGTTAGCTAGGAGCACTAAGGACATGGGTTTGGTTTCCAGCACCCACATGGTGGTTCACAACCATCAGTAACTTCAAACTGAGGGTCCTATGCCATCTTCTGGCTATTTGGGTGTCAAGCAAGTGGTGTTCATATATACCTGAGGAAGCAACACACACACAAAAATAAGTCTTTTTTTAAAAACCTCCATGAGAGGGGCTGGAAAGATAGCTGAGTGGTTAGGAACCCTGGCTGCTCTTCCAGAGGACCTGAGTTCAATTCCCAGCAACCACATGATGGCTCCAAACCAAACCATTTGTAAAGAGAACAAATGACCTCTTCTAGTATGGTTGAATACAACTACAATATACATATAAAGAGCTTCATTGGAAATGGCAGCACGTCTCCTTCCAGGACTCTATTCTGTCACCATGGACAAGGTCAGCCTCCAACTTTGGGGATGGATTCTATTGAATGAATGAAGGTCCTCATCACACACACCTTCACTGAGACCCTTGGCTGCACCCTTCCCAGAGCCTATCATCCTAGGAATGGTGGAACAAGTCCCTAATCCTAGTGGTAAGAGGCAGAGGCAGAAGGACCAGTAGCTCAAGGCCATCCTCAGCTACACAAAGAACCCCAGGCCAGCCTGGGCTACATAGAACTTGTTCCTCCTTCCCCTGTCCCCCCTAGGCAACCCCCCCCACACACACAGAATGAGGATGAAGAGAGACTGAATGGAGAAGAAAAGCTGCTTTGGACTCCAGCAGGAAACTGTAGGTCTAGCAAACACATGCAGTGGCAAGCTGTAAGAGCCAGACTGTTAGAGCTGGGGCTAGACCCAACATCAGCTGATAGGCTGTTGCCTACCATGGCGGAAAGCCTGGGTTCAGTGCCCAGAAGTGCATAAAGTGGGCACGGGGGAGCATCTCTGTAGTTACAGCATTCGAGGTTGAGGCAAACTGACCAGGAGTTTGAGGGCATCTACATGTTGATTTGAAGTCTAGCCTGGATGCACAAGACCCTGTTTCCAAACAAAACACATAACAATAGGTCAGCTTTTGTTATGCCAAGAATGAGCTTGCTGAGAAAGAATTAGGAAAATATTCTATTCACAATTGTTTCAATGAAATAAATAATGGGGAGAGATAAGAAAAGGAGAGAATAAACAGAGTGGGTCGTATCCATGTGTGGAATTGTCAAAAAACTCAATCTACCAACAAAAAATTTATAAATAAACTCAGGTACACATAGAAATAAGTGTAACCAGGGAAGTGGAACCATGAAAACATAGAGGTCGACAATGAAACATAGAGACTTGTAAAAAGAAATTGATGGTGACACTAGGGAGAGAGACAACTCTTCTGGGCTCCTGAACTCTCTGAATCAACACTATGAAAATGACTGTCTTAGAAAAATAAAAATAAAAATAAAAGAAAAAGACCATCTTACCGCAAGTAATCTGATTTTAAAAGCACACCAGAATTTCAGTAATAATGCTGAATGTGCCTATAATCCAAGTAGTGGGAAACCAGGCCATCCTGGTCTACAGAGGGATTCTAGAGCAGACAGGACTACACAGAGAAGTCCTATCTCAGAAAATCAACCTCCCTGCAAAAGAAAACCAATGACAAAGGCCAGTGAGGACGTGGGAGAAGAGGAACCTTCATCGACTGTATTCAGTGCTGAGGAGAGCAAAATGGCGCAGTCACTATAGAATCCAGGAGAGAGGTCTCTAAAAAAATAAAAAAGTAAAACCATAGGACCTGGGCAAACCCCAAAGGTCCCTAAGCCCCACCACAGAGATGTCTGCACTCTCATGGTCTTAGCTGCTCTTCTCTCAATAACAACACGAGGAGACCGTCCCAGCTGCCACCAGCGGACAGACAGATGATGAGAACGTGGGAATTTCATTCATTCAGCCACTTAGGAAAAAAAAAACTGAAACTCCTAAAAGTGCTGGGAAGCAGACAGGATATTGTCTTAGTAAGTGACGTGACCCAGACTGAAAAAGTCAGACAAGCCACATTCCCTCACCCAGGGCCTGCAATAGATCATGAAACTGGAAAGGGAACCTTGAGGGGAAAATGAAGGTTTGTGGGAGAAAGGGGAGGCTGAGGACACAAGTGACCTGAGATTGGAAAGGTAGGGGTAGGCGGGTCCAGGAGTGGGTCAGACAGACAATCCAGGGGGAACATCAACAGGAACCCTCCACAGGATGACATTAGGGGGCCCAAAGCTTTGATAGGGTGACTTGGGCACCTGCATACTTCCTTTTCCACAGGAGATGGGGTCTTAGGTTTCTGTCTCCGAGCCTCTCCTGCCTTGCTGGCAACCTTGGGTCTCCACCCTTCTCCTAGGCAGCTCTTGGGGATCTGTCTGTCCCACAGCCTGTGGGGAGGGGACACTGAGCAGAAGGCAGGACATCTGCCTGTCTTGTCTCTAGCACAGACAGGTATCTGCCACAGAACCGAACCAAGGACCTGAGCCCGTGCCCCGAAGCTGTCCCAGCCCCGAGCTTCCTGTGGGAAGCCTCCTGGGAACCTTGCCCCAGGTGACCTGGACTCTGTCATTTTCTCTTTCCCTGCAGTGTCTCACCTGCTCTCGCCACGCCCTGCTCTGGGCTTCCCCAGCCTGGGCTCCCCTAGTGGCAGGTGTCAACCTGCTACCTTATTTTCACTTTTCCTACATCAGCTGGGACTGCCCATCAGGACAGGTTAAAAGCATGGAGCACGAATGGCAGTGCACAACACACCACTGGACACTCAGCTCCTCAGTCCTCCCACAGCACAGGCTGAGAGCCACAGGGCCAGAGACACCAAGCAAGACCCAGGGACAGCCTCGAGGGAGACCTGAGTCCTCATCTTCTCACAGAGCCCGGAGAGCAACATGAAGCCAGGTGAGTCCCCAGAGTGCTGTGTGGGTGTGTCCCCAGAGCCCCCTTGCTGCACATCTCACTCTGTCCCTCTGTGACACAGAAACAGCTGGGGGCCACATGCTGCTGCTGCTGCTGCTGCTGCTGGCCGAGGTGCTGACAAGAACCCAAGCTCACCCTGTCCCCAGGGCCACCAGGCTCCCAGTGGAAGCAAAGGATTGCCACATTGCTCAGTTAAAATCTCTGTCCCCAAAAGAGCTGCAGGCCTTCAAAAAGGCCAAGGATGCCATTGTGAGTCTCCCTCTGCCCTCCCGTGTGGGCTAGCCTTCTCCACCCTTCTCTTTCTGGCTTTCATCCCTTAAGCTGACTGGGATGAAAGTCTCCACACTTTCTGCAATGGGCTAACCTCAGCCCACGGGCTGAATCCACCCTTGCTTCAGTGAGCTAGTCTCCACCCTTGCCCACCATTCCTACAGGAGGCTAATTTCCACTCTTTCTTTAGTGAGCTAACCCCAGACTCTTCTGCAGTAGGATGATCTCCACCCTTTCCAAACTGAGCTATCTCCTACTCACTAATAGTGCAGTAGCGATCCAGTATCCGCTGCTGCGGAGGAACCTCTGTCTTTCTGGCAGCGAACTTCATCTTTCCTGTCGTGACCCACCCCAGCCGCACTGTGGTGATCTAACCTTCACCCTCCTATGTAGGAGGCTAACCTGTGTCTTTGCTCTCCAGGAAGAGAGGCTGCTCGAGAAGGATGTGAGGTGCAGTTCCCGCCTCTTCCCCAGGGTCTGGGACCTGCAGCAGCTGCAGGTGAGTGGACGCTGGACTCAGCCTGCCCTCAGGGGCCTCGCCTGGGTGCCATTTGGGCCTCCACTTTCCTGCTCTCTTCCTCAGTGGCAGTTCCATGGTCTGTCCACAGTGTGAGCCCATTGACTGTGGCTCCTCAGATGTCCCCTGTCCTCTACATCTCAGATGTCACTTGTCCTGTCCACTGTCCTGTCCCCTTCACCTGTCTCCCTTGACCTCCCCTCCCCTGCTCCCTCACGGGTTCTCTCTCCTGCCTCCTTGCTCAGGTCCAGGAGCGCCCCAAGGCCTTGCAGGCCGAGGTGGCCCTGACACTCAAGGTCTGGGAGAACATGACTGACTCAGGCCTGGCCACCATCCTGGACCACCCTCTTCACACACTGAGCCACATCCACTCCCAGCTGCAGACCTGTGTGAGTCCTGGGTCCCTGCCTCCTCCACATTGTGCCTCCAGCCACTTGGGCTTCCCCTGTGTCCCAGCAGCAGCCTCACAGTCCCCATCCTCTGTCCACAGACACAGCCTCAGCCCACAGCAGAGCCCAGGCCCCTGAGCCGCCGCCTCTCCCGCTGGCTGCACAGGCTCCAGGAGGCCCAGAGCAAGGTGAGTCTGGGCAGGAACTGGGGTCTGCAGTGCCTGGGAGCTCTGAGGCCCGCAGCCCCTGAGCCAGCCCTGTCCTTTCAGGAGACCGCTGGCTGCCTGGAGGCCTCTGTCACCCTCAACCTCTTTCGCCTGCTCACCCGGGACCTCAAGTGTGTGGTCAGTGGAGACCAGTGTGTCTGACCTGGGACCGTCCTGTCAGCTTCTGGAATTCTTCACTGTGTGGATGCACCAAGACCCCACCTTAATTTATAGCTACTCATGACTTTTTAAAGTATCTATTTATATGTGTGGGTCTCAGACTCAGACCCCACAAAATGTCTATTTTTTTACTTTGTAAACATTCTTCAAATACACATTGATAAAAGACCTCTGTGGTGTGTCAAGTGTGTCAAGTGTGTGTGTGTGTGTGTGTGTGTGTGTGTGTGTTGGCATTGACTCTTGTTCTTTTGCTCCTGTGGCAAAGGACCACAACTTCAGCCCTACAGGGACACCCCTGTTTGCCCTGAACTCTGGTCTAGCCTGGGCTACTGCTTTTTGCCTCTGGGTGGGTTGCAAATTGGGTTTTTTTGGGGGGTGGGTCTTTCTAAGTTGTTCTGGAAATGTCTCTTCTCTGTGGCTCCAGGTATTGGCAGCAGGTTCTCTGTGCTCTCCTTTGTTTCTGCTTTTGAGACTGGGCTTCTTGTAGCCCAGGCTGGCCTCTAATTTGCTAAGAGTCTGATTGTCTCAATCTCATGTTTCTCCTCTTGCCCTCTGGGATGCTGGGTTTGCAGGCATAACCACTGAGCCAGGGTCTCACGATAGCCAGCCTTGCTGCACTAAGACACCGTGGTGGATAATAAGGTCCTCTGCGCTTCGCCATCTTCTCTTCTTGAACTTGTGTGAAAACAGTGTGCTTCCCAGGGCAGCCCTCAGCATTCCTTTCCCTAGGACAGCGTTTCTTGATGACACAGGGTCTCCTGAACCTCAGGCTTGCTTCAGACTCACTGTGTCACTGTGATTGCCCTGAACTCCTGATCCTCCTGCCTCCCCCTCCCTAGTGCTGGGATGGCAGGCATGTGCCACCACATCTGTCTTCATACAGTGCTGGGGATTGAACCTGGGACTTCATGTGTGCTCAGCAAGAATGGCCCCTGAGTCACATCTTCAGCTCCATCCAGGACAAGCTTTATCCCAAGATGTCCACAGCATGTGCTGTTGACCATCCTGACCTTTCATGCAGGCAGACATGTCTGAACTCCCAGAGAGACCAGAGCTTGAAACAGGGTGTGCATTTGTCTGCTTGTGGGATGTGATGGTTCATGGCTGCAGTCTGTGCCCTCAGGAGGTCGAGACAGCAGGGTCAGCTCAAGGTCATCCTTGTCTACTTGGTGAGCTTGGGGCCAGCCTGAGCTACATGAGACCTTGTCTCCTGTCCACAATGCTTATGTGCTGTCTACAAATTGGCATCAAAAGCCCTGCTCACATCAACAATGGTTATATCTGAAAGTGTCTTCCAAGATGGGAGCATCCTAGACTCATCTTGTCTTCCAACTGCTCTCCTGTGTCCCATGAGATGTAGTCCTGAGTGTCACTCAACTGTGTCCTGTGTCCTTGAGATGTAGGCTTGAGTGTCACTCAGATGTGTCGTGTGTCCCTTGAGATGTAGGTCTTGAGTCAACTGAAATGTGATATTGTGATTTCTCCTTTGTGAGTATATGTATGTGTGTCTGTGTGTGCATGCTCATGCTTGCACATCTGTGCATATATGCAGGTGTGCATGCACATGCGTGTGCACATGGAGGATGTAAGTGGACATCCGGTGCCTCCCTCCATCAACTCTCCACTTTAGTTTTTGAGGTTGGAGGGTTCTCTGTGCCACACAGTTCTGCACACTCATCCCAGGGGATCCCTTCTTCCATCCCACATATTTCCAGGGTTAAATCAGGTTGTCATCTTGGACAGGTGCATTGAGTCTGAGGGTGGTCTCAAGGTGGCTCGCTGCCTGAGCACTGCGAATTTCTTACTCTGAGTGTCACTAGGACAGGGGGCAGTAACCCTGGGTGTGAGTGCTGGTCCCAGTGTCCTCGGGAGCTTCCGTGGCATGCAGTGGAGCCTGCGAACTGAGCAGAGAGGAGTGAGCGCAGGAGCAGAGCCACGGCAGGCGGGGAGCTCTGGGCTGACACCCTCCCACCTGTGCAGTTACATTCTCCCTTTGGAGTCTGTTCTGTAAGTGCTGTTCTTGTTGGTTTTGGTTAACTTAAAACATTTCATTGTTTTCTATCTATCCGTGTGTGCATGCTCTTGGAGCTCCATAATCTGTCTAATGTGGGTGCTGGGAGCCAGACTCTGGTCCTCTGCAGGAACAGCAAGTGCTCTTAACCACGGAGCCTTCTCTGTAGCCCAACTTATTTATTTATTTATTTATTTAGGTTTTTCAAGACAGGGTTTCCCTGTGTAGCCCTGGCTGTCCTGGAACTGGCTGTTTGTAGACCAGGCTGGCCTTGAACTCAGAAATTTACCTGCCTCAGCCTCCCAAGTGCTGGGATTAAAGGCGTGCGCCACCACTGCCTGGTAAACTCAGATCCTATGCAAGAGCTGCAGCAGGTGCCCTTAACCGCTGAGGCGACTCTCCGGACTATCTGTCTATAAAGAGCGAAAAAACAATAGTCAGGAAAGACCCCCTCAGTGGTTAAGTGCACCTGCTGGGACTCTTGCATGGGTACTGAATTTAGTTCCCAGCACCCACAAATGTCTGGAGCTCCAACTCTGGACCAGAGAACCTGACGCACCCTTCTGGCCTCAACAGGCACTACATACACACAGTGCGTTTACATACATGCAGCCACTCCTACACATAAAATACATTAATCTTAAAACAAAACAAACAAAAAAAAGTCTTTTCAAATCTTGTATAGAACTCTGCTATTTAAACACCAAATTCCCTACTTCCTACCCCCACCTCCTCCCACCTGCCCCAATTCCTGGCCGCTGTCCTTTGCTCCTGTCTCAGCACAACTGGCCTTTCCAGTGGTATCGTATCAGAGCAGCCTGACTTGTATTTCACTCACTATAGCATCCTCAGAGCCCATCTATGATGGAATACATGTGAGAACGCTGTTTTATATGTTGCTGGGTTTTGCTTAAGCAGTCTTTCATCAGTGGGAAGTCTGGGTTGTTTTTTTTTTTTATTTGTTTGGTTTTGGTTGGTTGGTTGGTTTTGTTTTGTTTTTCGAGACAGGGTTCCTCTGGCTGTCCTGAAACTCACTCTGTAGGCTAGGCTGGCCTCGAACTCACAAGAGATGGGCCTGTCTCTGCTTCTGAGTGCTAGAATTAAAGGCATGGGCCACTCTTTCCCAGACAGGAAGTCTTGAGTTTTAAACTGTCAAGTCTCTGGTGAGTGGTTACAGCAGCTGTGAGAAACTCATACAAGCCGAAAATCTTGAAGCCTTCTTAGAGAAGTGATTGAAATATGGGTGGTAGACCAGAAGTCCTGAGCATGAGATGGGAATTGGAGTGGGGGGAGGTGTCACATGCTGTTTCCTTCTGCTTAGCACAGGCTGACTTCCTTGTCCTGGGGCATAGAATCAGATGCGGCAACAGCATGGTATTCCTAGAAGGTCTTCCCTCTCTAGCCAATCTCTTTCTTTGAGTACCTTACTCTCAGGAAACATTTTCTGGGTGTCCAACAAGCTCCCTCCATTTTTTGGCAGGATGTGGGAAGTCAAGCCCTACCACACACTCTCCCATCCTGGCATCCACATTCTCCTCCTTGGCTCAAACCAAGGATGGTCCTGCAGAGGAAGCTACCTTCCCACAGGTCCTAGTGTGGTTTCCTTTTCTCTGACATCAGCCTGCCCCGACTGGCTCTGACCCTCCACAGCCTGAGGCTCCCCCTGGTGGCGGGTACGGACCTTCCCCCCCCCCCCCCCCCAAACACAGCCTTTTTCTCCTCTCTCAGCTCTGCAGCGCTGCATAGCTGACCTGGCAGGATGGAACCCAGGTCAGGCTGAGATCCAGATGGAGCTGAGGGTTTCCACGCTTTGAAGCTGAAGAGGACTATGAAATCAGAGGCTCCCAATGGGAGGCGAGTCCATCGGGGGATAAAGGACATTTTGGAGCTAACTTCGTGCTTCCCGTGGGTGCTAGCCTGGACCCTTTCTGCAGGTGCTAATCTTCACTTCTCGGCAAGGGTGACCCTTTTTCCCTTCTGCATGGGAATAATATTCACCTCTCTTCCTGCAGGGGCTAATCTGTGTCCTTGCCCTTCAGCAAGAGTGGGTGCTGTCACCTGTGGCTTTTCCCTTTCCCAGAGCCTGGGGTCCTGAGGCAGTTTTGAGTAAGTTGAAGTTAGCCCCATTCTGCCCTCTGTTGGCCACACACAATTGCTCTTCTCATTGCCCACGCCCCCTCCCCACACCCAAACCTCTTCCTGTTCTCCCTCTTCCTGACCTGGCTGGTGCACTCTCCTCTCCTCCTCCTCCTAATTGATCCCTGGGTGTTTTCTTTTTTATCTTTCCTCCCAACAGCTGTTCTCATCTGCAACCCTCACCTGTGTCTGTCCCCTTGCCCAGATGTAGAAGTGCCCCGTAGCCTTGCAGTCCGAGATGACCCAGACAATGAAGATCCTGGAGAGGGGGAGTTGACTCAGTCCTGGGCGATGTCCTTGTATTCATTAATTTATGTCGCCGTGACCACTATTCTGGATAGAGACAACTTAAAGGAACAAAGCTTTGTTTTGGCCCGCAGACTCAGAGGTTTTTAGCCCCCCCTCCAGTCCCCAGTCCCTCACCTCCAACTCCCCAACCCCCCAACCCCAGCCCCTTCCACTCTTGTGGAAAGGGACAGCATATCAGATCAGTTCGTTTGGGGGCAGAAGCGGCATGTCGTCCAGCCTGTTCACATCACAGAAGACCGGGAAAGCAGAGAGGGAGGCAGGAGCTGGGCACGCATCTCCTCCAGACAGGGGCTGCTCTTAGGGAACCTGGCTTTGGTTCTCAGCACCAGGCACGTTTCAGATTCAAGCCGTTCCAGACCTGGACTGGCCCCTTCCAACACTGCATGGCATCCACTTCCAGTTTAGGACTGTGCAACTCCTGATTCCTGGGTCACCCAGTAGGGCTTCTTCCTCGGTCACAGCTCCTGCTCAGAGCCCTCATTCTCTACCTACAGACACAGACTCAGCCTTCACCCCAGGCACCAGAACCACCATCTCTTTTCCTGGCTGCACAGGCTCCAGGAGACCCTGAGGAAGGCAAGTGTGGGGACGGGACTGGGGTCTGCAGTGCCTGGGAGCCCTGAGGCCCGCAGCCCCTGAGCCAGCCCTGTCCTCCGAGGAAACCCTCGGCTGCCTGGAGGCCTCTGTCACCTTTAACCTTTTCCACCTGCTCTGCTGTGACCTGAAATGTATATCTTGGACTCTGTTGCATGTTACTCCAGGAGCTTAGGTTGTATGAGCACCCCTCCCCGCCCAGGCTGACTGGGTCCAGGTCTCTACCACTTGTAAAGCACTTGTGACTTTAGACTCTTGAGAACTGAACAGTGACAAGTATATCTGTCTGTGTATAGCTTGTTTGTGTCTGTCCGTGACCGTGTAAACACATGTAAAACTGAGAAATTTCTTCAGCCTCAGTGTGTGTGTGTATGTGTATATATGTGCGAATGTATGTGTATACACGTATGTGTGTGTACGTGAATGTATGTGTGTATGTGTGTATGAGTATATGTGTGTATGGGTATATATGTATGTGTGTGTATGTATGTATGTGTGTATATGTATGTATATGTGTATATGTATGTATATGTGTATATGTATGTAAAATTTTTAAAAAAAGATTTATTTATTATTATTATATGTAAGTACACTGTAGCTGTCTTCAGACACACCAGAAGAGGACATCAGATCTCATTATGGATGGTTGTGAGCCACCATGTGGTTGCTGGGATTTGAACTCAGGACCTTCAGAAGAGCAGTCAGTGCTCTTACTCGCTGAGCCAGTTCTCCAGTCCTTGAGTGAACTTTTCACTCAGGGAAGAAACAACACCTGCTTCCCCAAGATGGGACACCAACAAGAGACCAAAGTCCAATTTAGGGAGCCAATGTTTCCTGGGCTTAAAGAGAGAGAGAACATGGGTGATCCTGAAGCAGCCTTCCGAACAGAGTGTCACCCCACTTAGAAGGGTGACACACACCCTCCCACAGGCGAAGACACCCACCCCGCCCCTCACCTTTAGCTACTTTTCATACTCTGTGTATTCTAAAACCTCCTGAGACAAGGTCATAAGAGCATTTGACAGACTCCATACTGATGAGGGAGGGTGTGTAGGAGGGAGCAGCTGGAATCTCAGGCAAGGGCCTAATGGCCTCCACACCCTCTTCCCATGGGGGAAGGTCCACAGTCAACAGGCCTGGTCTCTTTCTTATAATTGATTATTAATTTTTGAGACAGGTTCTCACTGTGTAGCCCTGGGTGATCTAGAACTCACTGTGTAGACCAGGATAGCCTAGAATACTTGGGGATCCTCCTGCCTCTGCTCCTGAATGCTGGGATTAAAGGCTATTATGCTCGGCTTGTTCTGCATTTTTAATATTATATTGTATTGTATTATATCATAGTACAGTATAGTATATTAATTTAGCTCGCATGTATGGACGTGAGAGGACCACTTGTGTGAGTCAGTCTCTCCTTCAACCATGTGGGTCCCAGGACACAAGCTTAGTCATTAAGCTTGGGGACAAACACTTTACCCACTAAGCTATCTTGCTGGCCCAACAAGCCTGACCTTGAGGGTCTCTTTTGAGTAGCCACAATGGCTCTGATAAAAATAAGAGCTGTTCCATTGTAAGGCCTGTTCTATAACAATGGTGAGAGACAGACAGACACATACACACACACACACACACACACACACACACACACACACGATCAGGGAGAGGGAAAGGCTGAACATGAAAGAATGGCTGAGAGAATCATAATGGATTCTGGCAGCCACATCATGGGATCTGCCCCACATGTGATGGCGGCAGCGGTTAACAGTTGAAGTCCGGAGTGAGGCTGCATCTGGGACACGGAGGCCAAGTCTGTGCACTACTGGCCAGCCTAGGAACTGCAGTGTGTGTCTCTGGGGATGCCTCTGACGTGTGCCTGTGTTCCTCCATAGTAACTTCCTGTAGTTTTGGACCCACAGCAGTGTCTCCAGCAATCTTCCAACTCTCCGTGATTGGGTGGTTCACAAAGAATGGAGCTGTGTGGGCTGGGCATTGCTCAGTGGTAGAGCTGACACAATGCACGTGTGCTGTCCTGAGCCCTGCCCAGCCCTCAGCATTGGATGAGAAATAAAACTAGAGGCAAGAAGACTGCGAGTTCAAGGCCAGCTTGGGCTACTTAGTGAGACCCAGGCACAAACAAAATGCAGGTTTGTTTCTTAGTTTGGGAGGTGTACTGACTGGTTTTGTGTGTCAACTTGACACAAGCTGGAGTTATCACAGAGAAAGGAGCTTCAGGTGAGGAAATGCCTCCATGAGATCCAGCTGAAAGATATTTTCTCAATTAGTGATCAAGGGGGGAGGCCCCCTTGTGGGTGGTGCCATCCCTGGGCTAGTAGTCTTGGGTTCTATAAGAGAGCAAGCTGAGCAAGGCAGGGGAAGCAAGCCAGTAATGAACATCCCTCCATGGCCTCTGCATCAGCTCCTGCTTCCTGACCTGCTTGAGTTCCAGACCTGACTGCCTTTGGTGATGAACCGCACTGTGGAAGTGTAAGCTGAATAAACCCTTTCCTCCCCAACTTGCTTCTTGGTCATGGTGTTTGTGCAGGAATAGAAACCCTGACTGAGACAGGAGGACAGGAGACCTGGGAGCCTGGTGCTACTGAGCACTGCCTTGCTTCTCTCTTCTCTGCCTCTACCTACTATATTCACTGTGGAGTTGGGGCTGGTCTCGAACCCCCAATCCTCCAGCCTCCACTCCAAGTGCTAGGATTAACTGATGTGTGTTGCCACACTCGGCTTCAAAGAAGATTCTCCTCAGCTCCCATGCCAGCGCGAGGGATCTTCATGACCTACCCAAGTGCAGTTACTGGCTTCTAGAACCTGCATATATCCAACTTTATGAGTGCCAAAATGTTTCTGTCAGAGTCTCTAACACATCCTTTCCCCTTATAATACACATCCCCACACTTGAGCTAGTTTGAGTGGGTTTCTATTGCTTCCAATCAAAATGAATTTTAACCTACCTAAGCCATCAAAACCGACTACGGGATGACAGCCGTGTCTGTGATATTTCTCCTGAGAGATCCCTACCCCAACAGCTGCCATCTGCAGTGGTTTCCAAACTCCTGTGGAAATCTGTCACACCAACAGTATTGAAAGGTGAGGCCTGTGAGAGGTGGCAACGTCATGACTGTGTCACCATCCCGAATGGCTGAAGGTGGCTGAGTGGGAGTGAACTAGTTATCACAGGAGCAGAGGCCTGAGAGTCTCTTCCTTCACACACACACACACACACACACACACACACACACACACACACACACACGGACGCCCTCTGCTGTTGCTGCTCACTAAGGAAGCACCAAGATCCAGTTGAGTAGCTCACCTGTAATCTCAGCAGTTGAGGCAGAGGCAGGAGGATCAGGGCTTTGAGGCCAGCTTCAACTACACAGTGAGCTTGAGGCCAGCCTGGCCTGAGATCCTGTCCGAAAAACAAAACTTGGGAGCTGGGGAAACAGCTTAGTGGGTAAAGTGCTCGCTGCACATAGTCAAGGGTGTGAGTATAAAGCTAGGTGGTAGCGGGGCCCCTGCAACCTCAGTGCTGCGGGAAGGAGGAAGGGGCAGAGAGAGAGACAGGAAGCTCCTTGAAGATCACTGACCAGCCACGTAGCTGGTGGTGAGCGCCAGGTTTAGTGAGAGACCCAATCTGAAAAAAATGAGGCAGGGAGTGATGGAAGAAGACACTAAACCCACATGTGTGGGCAAGTGCATGCACACACACACACACACACAAATGCAATCCTCCTGCATGCACACACATATACATTCAATCCTGCACGTATACACACACACACGCACACACAATCATCCTTCATGCATACACACATATGCAATCCTCCTGTATATATACACACACACACACACACACACACACACACACACAAATGCAATCCTCCTGCATGCACACACATATACATTCAATCCTGCACGTATACACACACACACACACAATCATCCTTCATGCATACACACATATGCAATCCTCCTGTATACACACACACACACACACACACACACACACACAATCCCCTACATGTGCGTGCACACACAAACACATACATACACATTCAGTTCTCCTGCATGCAAGCACAGACATACACATGCAATCCACACACACACATATGCACACACACAAACACACATCCACGCATGTGCACACACAATCCTTCCTGCCTCTGCTTCTGAGTAGCTTAGATTACATGTGTACTATCAGGCCCATTTTTTGAGTTCGTTGTGTTTGGTTTGGTGCTGGGAGCTAAACCCTGGACCTGTTGCAGGCTAGGCAGACATTGTACTACTGACTTCTACCTCTGAACTTTATGTTTTTATTTCTGTGTTTGTGTCTGTCTGTCCATCTCATTTTCATAGTCTGAGGCACCACGTCAAAAGTAGTTCACCCTTCCTTTCCTTTCTTTGCAGATCTTAGCCTCCTCAGTAGAGGACTTTCCACATCAAGGGAGGGAGAGGTTCTGGCTTCTCTTCAGCAGGTCTGAGTTGCCAGCACTGGTCCTCTCGCGTTGTGAGGCTATGATTAAATAGGATTGAGTGAAATAAAGTTAGCTTGACACCCAGCCCTGCTAACACCTTGCCTATTAAGTGACCAGTGGGCAGGGATGCCCTGGTCACAGGGAAGATTAGGACCCCAGGGAGAATGGAGCAGGTTAGGAAGGCTTTTGTTCTGATGAACTGGAGTAGGATGCAGCTCACAGGCTGCCTAGAGCGCTCAAGACCCTGGTCCCTTCCCCAGGACTGGGAGATAAACAATAAATCTTAGATGGAATTGGAGTAAAGTAGCTCAGTGGTAGAGCCCCGACCTAGAATCCCCCAGTGAGGGGCTGGGGGCGTGGCTCGGTGGTAGAACCCCTGCCTAGAATCCCCCAGTGAGGGGCTGGGGGCGTGGCTCAGTGGTAGAGCCCCTGCCTAGAATCCTCCAGGGAGGGGCTGGGGCGTGGCTCAGTGGTAGAGCTCCTGCCTAGAATGCCCCAGTGGGGGGCTGGAGGCATGGCTCAGTGGTAGAGCCCCTGCCTAGAATCCCCCAGTGAGGGGCTGGGGGCGTGGCTCAGTGGTAGAGCCCCTGCCTAGAATCCCCCAGTGAGGGGCTGGGGCGTGGCTCAGTGGTAGAGCCCCTGCCTAGAATCCCCCAGTGAGGGGCTGGGGCGTGGCTCGGTGGTAGAACCCCTGCCTAGAATCCCCCAGTGAGGGGCTGGGGGTGTGGCTCAGTGGTAAAGTCCCTGCCTAGAATTCCCCAGTGAGGGGCTGGGGGCGTGGCTCAGTGGTAAAGTCCCTGCCTAGAATTCCCCAGTGAGGGGCTGGGGCGTGGCTAGAACCCCTGCCTAGGATCCTCTAGTGAGGGGCTGGCTGGGGCGTGGCTCAGTGGTAGAACACTTATGTAGCATGCATAAAGCAATGAACTCCATCCTCAGTAACACACACACACACACACACACACACACACACACACACACACACGAAAAACCCTAACAATATACACACTATGGCGCATTTACATACACATCCCTCTCTAAGTAAGTGGAAGAAATAAAAATAAATAAATACAATATCTAAACTGGGAGGCTGAAGCAACGGCTCAGAAGTCAAGAGCACTTGCTGCTCTTACAGAGAACCTATGTGTGGATCTCTAGGCCCCACATCAGGCGGCTCACAGTCACCTGTTGCTCCAGCTCCAGAGACTCCAGTACACTCTCTGTACTCAGTGGCTACAAAAACTGACTGCTCTTCTGGAGGAGCCAGGTCCAATTCCCAGCACCCACACGGTAGCTCACAACTGTCTGTATCTCCAGTTCCAGGGGCTTGGTCGCCCTCACACAGACATACAAGCAGGCAAAACACCAATTCACATAGCATAAAAATAAATAGAATCTTCTGTTTAAAAAAAAAAAGACAAACCCCCTTTTCTTTTACTTTCTGTTTTATGTGTATGTGTGTCTTGTCTGTATCTATGCCTGTAACACACACAGGTGCAGTGTCACTAGAGTGGGTCACATCCCCTGGAACTGTAGTTACAGAAGCTCTCAGTTGCCATTTGGATGCTGGGAATTGAACCAGGGTTGTCATGAACAGTAAGTGTTCTTAGCATCTGAGCTGTCTCTCTAATGCCCTTACACACTTTGAGACAGGTCTCTCTGTGTAACCCCAGCTGGCCTAGAACTCACTGTGTAGACCAGGCTGGCCTAGAACTCACTATGTAGACCAGGCTGGCCTAGAACTCAGCCTCCTAAGTGTTGGGATTAAAGGTGTGTGTGACCATGCCTGGCTTCAAATTTCCATTGTAAAACTTCATTTGTGCTGGGCGGTGGTGGCGCATGCCTTTAATCCCAGCACTTGGGAGGCAGAGGCAGGTGGATTTCTGAGTTCAAGGCCAGCCTGGTCTACAGAGTGACTTCCAGGACAGCCAGGGCTACACAGAGAAACCCTGTCTTGGAAAAAAACAAACAAACTTCATTTGTGTGTGTGAGTATATGTTTGGGCGTGGGAGTGCACATGCCATGACATGTATGTGGATGTCGGAGGACACTATTAGGAACTCACTCTTTCCTACCACCATAAGTGGGTGGGTTCCAGGAACTGAACTAAGGTTGTCAGGATGTCAGCAAGCACCTGTACTCACTGAGCCATCTGCCTGCTCCAGCTTTGTCATTTAAACCCTGTGCCGTCCATAATGGTATTCATGTACAGTGATTACTCTGAATGAGACGGATTCCTTTTTCTCCCAGGGGTGGTGTCACGTGTCTCCTTTTCTCTGGGCTGCTGGAAAAATGTCGAATCAAGGTTGTGAGATCTAAAAAGAGGATTTCTTTTACTAATCAAAACGTATCATTGGAAATTTAAAAAAGAAAAAAAGAAAGCCAACTTTTCTTCCCACTGCGTTCCCAGAATCCTTTGCAGCATGCCTGTTAGAACCCCTTTCACATGGTGTCTGAATTATTGACTTAGCGTCTGGTTCTCTCAGAGGCTGGTGGATTCCTCAAGGGCAAGGCGTTCTTGCATTCTTCCTGGGAAGGATGTTATGTGAGAAGACGTTGATTTTTCTACACTTTGGCTAGTGTCTGTGAACACACGGTGAGGAGATTTGTTTGTTAGTGGAGATGCTGAGCGAGCATACAGTTACACGAGTCAGTTTGATGTGCCTGTGAGGAGTTGTATGAGTGAGAGTTTGTGGAGTGTGGGGTTGGAGTGGGCAAAGATTGAACTGTGAAGATAACAGTGCCCTGATTGTACTGGGACCTGGAAGTTGGTGACTGTTTCTCTCTAGGCCTATATATTAAAGCTGTGTCTGTCAAATTACACTCGGACTGTGCAGCTTTTATGATCCCCCAGTGAGGGGCTGGGGCGTGGCTCAGTGATAGAGCTCCTGCCTAGAATCCCCCAGTGGGGGGCTGGGGCGTGGCTCAATGGTAGAGCCCTGCCTAGAATCCCCAGTGAGGTGCTGGGGCGTGGCTCAGTGGTAGAGCCCCTGCCTAGAATCCCCCAGTGAGGTGCTGGGGTGTGACTCAGCGGTAGAGCCCCTGTCTAGAATCCTCCAGTGAAGTGCTGGGGCGTGGCTCAGTGGTAGAGCCCCTGAGGTGTTGGGGCGTGGCTCAATGGTAGAGCCCCTGCCTAGAATCCCCCAGTGAGGGGCTGGGGCGTGGCTCAGTGGTAGAGACCCTGCCTAGAATCCCCCAGGGAGGGGCTGGGGGCATGGCTCAGTGGTAGAGCCCCTGCCTAGAATCCCCCAGGGAGGGGCTGGGGGCGTGGCTCAGTGGTAGAGCCCCTGCCTAGAATCCCCCAGGGAGGGACTGGGGGCGTGGCTCAGTGGTAGAGCCCCTCCCTAGAATCCCCCAGTGAGGGGCTGGGGCGTGGCTCAGTGGTAGAGCCCTGCCTAGAATCCCCCAGTGAGGGGCTGGGGCGTGGCTCAGTGGTAGAGCCCCTGCCTAGAATCCCCCAGTGAGGGGCTGGGGGCGTGCTCAGTGGTAGAGCCCCTGCCTAGAATCCTCCAGTGAGGGGCTGGGGGCGTGGCTCAGTGGTAGAGCCCTGCCTAGAATCCCCCAGTGAGGGGCTGGGGCGTGGCTCAGTGGTAGAGCCCCTGCCTAGAAACCCCCAGTGAGGGGCTGGGGGCGTGGCTCAGTGGTAGAGCCCCTGCCTAGAATCCCCCAGTGAGGGGCTGGGGGCGTGGCTCAGTGGTAGAGCCCCTGCCTAGAATCCCCCAGTGAGGTGCTGGGGCGTGGCTCAGTGGTAGAGCCCCTGCCTAGAATCCCCTAGTAAGGTGCTAGGGCGTGACTCAGTGGTAGAGCCCTTGTCTAGAATCCTCCAGTGAGGGGCTGGGACGTGGCTCAGTGGTCGTGCTTGCCTAACACTTCTGTGACCCTGCACAGCACAGAGCGAGAGAGCAACAAAAGCACCTCAGACTCGATGACCAGCGTCTGTCCCTCTACCCGCATGCGTGTAGGGTTGGGGTGCTGTGTCATGGACTTCTCTGTGATTCCCATGACGTCGGTGTGTGTCATGAGTCACGCTCTTCTCCCTTTCCGGGTCTCTGTAGCTGGCATGCCTTATGTTCCTCGAACTCTTATGCAGATGTAGGTGACTGTCCCACACTGTGGTATCTTTGACTCCCTGCCCAGAGAGCCAAGAGTGGGGCCTCCATGAACCTGAAGTCCAGGAAGTGCTCTGGGAAGTTAACAGCTGGAGATTAGATTCCATGAATCTGGGAGATGGAGATCTGTGTGTGCCCTGGGGCACGGCCAGGTCAGGCTTACGCTAAGGTCCTGGACCAAAGCCCTGCACATTTAGACACACATTTATCCCATATTTTCTGTTAGGTATTCGTTGTATACTGATAAATAACAATGATGTGGATTGTTTGTAGTGGTTTAGAGTCATTATAAATGACATCATTGATTAATATTATCATATACGATTTCACAAAGGCCAAGAAGAAACTGAGCCTCAGAAAGATTAAGTGTCGCTGCCCAAGGTCACTCAGAAAGTACACAGCAGAGACCAGATCTAAGCTCCAGGGTTGGAGCTCAGTGGGTAAAGGGCTTGTCTTCCATGCATGAGGACAGGGGTCATGTGACCTTATCACTTTCAGGTGCAGGGCCATGAAGGAGATGGGTTCTGGACCCAGGCCTTCTTGCTCTGTAGGCAATTCTGTTACATGTTTGTCCTTATTAAAATTATATTTATTATTACTGTTTGTATGTACATGAGGGAGGGAGAGGTATGAGGAGGTCACTGGAACTGGTGCTTTTCCTTCCACCTTTATGGAAGTTATGTGGATATATGTAGTGTGTGTGCATATTTAAGTATGTTCATATGTGTATGTGTACATGTAGAGTTCAGAGGTCAACATCAAGTGCCTTCCTCAATCATTCTTTATGCTTTTTGTTTTTATTTGTTTGTTTGTTTTGGTTGGTTGGTTGGTTTGGTTTGGTTTGTTTGTTTCAAGACAGGGTTTCTCTGTATAGCCCCGGCTGTCCTGGAAGTCACTCTGTAGACCAGGCTGGCCTGGAACTCAGAAATCCACCTGCCTCTGCCTCCCAAGTGCTGGGATTAAAGGCATGTGCCACCAATGCCTGGATGTTTGTTGGTTTTTAAAAGAAAGTATCTCATTATGTAGCCCTGGATGGCTGCCTAGAACTTGTTAGACCAGGCTAGCCTCAGACTCACAGATCTCCACTTGCCTCTGCCTCCTGAGTACTGGGATTAAAGGTGAACCCCACCATTAAGCTCTCTACTTGTTTTTATTTTTAAAAAATGTAAATCCTTTTGCTCTACATGTACGGGTGCACCACATGTGTATCTGGTGCTGAGAAGCCCCGAGGAGAGCTCTGGGTTCACTGGAATTGGAGTCACAAGCAGCTGTGAGCCGTCACGGGGATCTGGAAATGGAGGCCAGGTCTTGGGCAGTGTTCTTAGCTGCCCAGCCATTCCTCCAGCCTCTGTCCACTTCTCTCTGGAACCTGGAGGTCCCCAGGTGAGCTAGTGTGCCCACTGGGGAGCAGGGGCTCCGCCTGTCTCTGCCTTCCCCAGCACTGGGTTATGGTTCTACTTTTACACCTGGCTATTTACATTGATGCAGGGATTAGAACTCGGGTCCACGTGCTTGAAGGCTTTTCATCCGTGGTGGTGCTAGAGATGAGCCCCTCACACATGCTAGGCTCACCCTCCATCACTGACTTCCATCCCAGGCACTAAAACACACTATGAATCATCCGTTGTCATCATTACAACCAGACAGTGTTGAAAAAAAAAACTCTTGCCCATTTCCCAGGTGAAGAAATGGTGTGGGGTGGCAGTGCCTGTCTGTAACGCAGCACTAGGGAGGAGGAGACAGGAGGATGGCTGTAAGTTTGAGACCAGCTATATATCGAGATCCTACCTCAGAAAACTAAAAGAAGAAGAGGAGGAGGGGGAAGAGGAGAAGGAGGGGAAGAGTGGACAGGGACAGGGAGGAGGGGAGGAGGAAAAAGTCTCCAGGTGTGGCTGGAGTGCAGCTTGCCTGAGGTTGTGGGTTCTACACTCAGAACCACACACAAACATAATTCCAGCTCTTGAGGTATAGGCTAAGGGAGGGAGCCCCTGCCCTCTCCTCTGCCTGTGCTTTTGTGTGGAGGGAGGGGTGGGGAAGAGGAGGCTCATCTCTTCTTGTCAATTTGTAAACACTCCTTGTATGATAGCTACATCTAGGGTTTTAATTCACTAAAGTACTTACTTAATTAATATCCCTAGCCCTTTGGGTTCTACAAACAGTTTTACTCTGTAGCCCAGGCTGGCCCACAGCTCCCTCTCCTACTATGAAAGGCTCCTCAGTGCTGGGATTTGAGTCTGTGCCAACATTTTCAGCTGCCTTTCCCTTTCATCTTTCTCTTCCCTTTTTGTGTGTCCGTGTGCACGTGAATGGCATATGCACACATGTGTGGGGTATGTGCATTAGTGTGCATGTGTGCACAGAGCCTCAGGAGGACTGATTTGCCTATTCTCATCCATCACCAAAGTATTCTCAAGGGACGGGGTCTCTCACTGTACCTGGAGCTCGGTTGCCAGTCATCAAGTCCTGGACATCCTCCTGCCTCTGCCCTCTGCAGTGCTGGTGTTACAGGTGCACAGGGCCATATTTCCACGGGTTCTGGGGTTCAGAACTCTGGTTATGATGCTTAACCATCTCTCTAGACCTGACTTTTCCAGTTTAAAATATTTTATTTATTTTTATTAATTAATTTATTATTATTATTATTATTGTTGTTATTATTATTATTTTGGTTTTTCGAGACAGGGTTTCGCTGTGTAGCCCTGGATGTCCTGGAACTCACTCTATAGACCAGGCTGGCCTTGAACTCAGAAATCCACCTGCATCTGCCGCCCAAGGGCTGGGAGTAAAGGTGTCGGACACTACTGCCCGGCACTTGATTTACTTTTCTAATCATATGTATGCATGTATGTCTCTGTGGGTGTGTGTACATGTGATTCGAAGGTGCCCATACAGGTCAAAAGGGATGAGTCCCCTGGATTACGGTCCTTTTCAAGGATCAGAACCTCTAGAGTAACCTCCTTCTTTGTCTGTCTGTCTGTCTGTCTGTCTGTCTGTCTGTCTATCTATCTATCTATCTATCTATCTATCTATCTATCTATCTATCTATCTATCTCCCATTCACCCACCATCCCAATTACATCCCCAGGTAGCCTCCAATTTGTTTTGTAGTCAAGGGAAACCTTGAGCTACTGATCCTCCTGCCTCTACTCATTGCTTTCACCACTGCATCTACTCTGTAAACAACAGCAAAGGATCAAATGCCAGGCTTCCTGGGTGCTAGGGAAACACAC
This sequence comes from Tokudaia tokunoshimensis, assembly GCA_036184795.1. Lineage (NCBI taxonomy): Eukaryota > Metazoa > Chordata > Mammalia > Rodentia > Muridae > Tokudaia > Tokudaia tokunoshimensis. The sequence goes on along the minus strand of BTHU01000001.1, from coordinate 10,878,271 downwards.
TGAGCCTCATCTCCAACCCCTTGACTGTCTTCGACCAGTCAGACTGCAAGGCATTAGAATCTTATATCCCATCTTGTGTTTACTAATCAGTGGTGTGAGGTTTTCTGCACTGATCAGCTAGGTCTTGGGCACCTAGGGCAGGGGGCGGGCCCTCATTCCTCCCAGGCCTTTATCTCACAGCTTCTCTATTCCCATGGGTCAGACCCATAAATGCACCTCAGATCCCTTGTGATCCACTGTCACCATGTCCTTGCTGTGCCCACTGCTTCTGGCTTTAGCCCTGGTGGCTGTCCCTGGTGCCCACGGTGCTTGCCCAGTGCCCGCAGACCTGAAGAAGTCAGACGGGACACGCACATGCGCCAGGCTCTATGAGAGGAGTGATCCTTACTATGACAACTGCTGCCAGGGGTCCGAGCTGTCTTTGGAGCCAGGCAGCGACCTGCCCTACCTGCCCTCAGACTGGTCTAACAAGGCATCATCTCTGGTAGTGGCCCAGCGCTGCGAGCTCACTGTGTGGTCTCTCTCTGGTAAGCGTGGCAGTACACGCAAGTTTTCTACAGGATCCTACCCTCGCCTGGAAGAGTACCGCAGAGGCATCTTCGGAGACTGGTCCAACGCCATCTCTGGTCTCTACTGCAAGTGAGTCCCTATCCCAAGTGAGTCCCTACCCAGTCCCACCACCCAAACCCAAGGCCCCCCCAGAATAGAGAGAGCCCCAGACCCACACAGAGAAAGGTAGACTTCCCCCATAGAAACTGTTTCTGGAGGTCCCATCTCTAAGTACAACTCCTATACTACCCTTGTTATCTTCTATCTTATGACCCTCACCCCGACCACAGTCTTTTAGACAAACTCTAGGCTCCCCATACTAGGAAACTGACAACCCCATCCAACTTGTTCCTCCATCTAGAAACACTTCCACTTCAGTATTGTCCTAATTCTGCATTTGCATGAGGTTTCCTGGCCTCAGAATGAGGAGATCACTGGTTCCTCTGGGACCCTTAGACTCCTAAGCCAATTCTGCCTCATTACATTTGAAAATCCCTCAATCCAACTCTGAGACTTAAAAACCTCTCAGGACTTAAGACCCCAGGCCCAAATCTTGAAGAGTCAGTCTGGTTTAACCTTCTACACCCACCCACTTTGTCTAGATCAGCCCCAAACTGAGAAACCATTTACAGACCTCCCAGACCTAAATTCCTGGGCTCTCCAGGTCCGGCAATCATGCCAAGGCCCATAGAGCTCAGATATGCTCTATTTCACTGCGACCACATCCCAAACCACCTGAGCAGAATCCCTCAAAAACAAACAAACAAAAAATCGCCAGACCCCAAAACCTCCCAGGCCAGGACCTGAAGCTCCTGAAGCTGGAGCCTTGAACCCTCCTCAGATGTCCCCACAAGGGACATCTCTGTCCTGACACCCCCTATTGGGAATTCATGTTTCTATTACAGGTGCTATTGATGCCTTGAGGGACTGTCATCTCTAATTCTGCACAGTGCTGAGCCCTACCCAGGCTGTCCTTGGGGATTGCTGTGGCCCCAAGATCCAGGAGGCAAGATGGCCCCCAACCTGCTACCATAGCTTCCCTATAATACAGCATTTGGAAAGTTACAACCCTGTGTGACATCTGTGTGTGTTCGAGCCCCAACACCCAGTGCTGGATAGAATAGGGGAGAGCAGAGTGATCAGATCTGAGTTAGACCAGACTGGGGATGCAGCCTTCAATTGTAACTTGGGGTTGGGATGATCCAAGACCTCCAGGAGGCAAGAGTCAGCAAGGCTGACTGCTGTCAAATATTCAAACACTTCTTGTGTACTTCCAGTAAATATCCCTCTGCTTTCGGGGAGTTATAGACTCTTGACATTAATACCCAGAACATCAGAGTCATTCGAGGACCTTGTACCAGGCTAAAACGACCATGGACTGGGTGATGTGGTAGAGGCAGGTGCTCTAACAATGAGCCACGGCCCCAGCCCCTCACTGGGGGATTCTAGTCAGGGGCTCTACCAATGAACCATGCCCCAGCCTCTCACTGGAGGATTCTGGGTAGGGGCTCTACCACTGAGCCATGCCCTCAGCCCCTCACTGGGGGATTCTAGGCAAGGGGCTTTACCACTGAGCCACGACCCCAGCCCCTCACTGGGGGATTCTAGGCAGCGGCTTTACCACTGAGCCATGCTCCCATCCCTCTCTTTACTTTTTATTTTGGAACAGGGTCTAATTAAGTCACCCGGGGTTATCTTTTAATGTAAGATTCCTTTATCTCAGTCTCCTTTGTAGACGGACTTAAAAACTTGACGCTGGGTTATTAATTATATTTAATGTCCCTGCTCTGGCATGTGGAAAACACTTTAGTTCAAATTTATGTTTCTGTGCAGGTTGTGATCTCTGTTTTACCTTTGCCCCAGGCATGGGAGCTTTTAATGGATGTGTGGTTTGGGTGAATCTGGGATGTCCTAGGCAGAGAGATGGGAAGAGCTCTGTAGGATGAAATCCAGAGTAGACTGGAGACAGGTCTGGGATTTGGGGAGATTCTGAGAGTTAAGGGATGAGGGAGAACAGGTAAGTGAGAGTACTTCAGGGGCACACACTGGGGGTATAAAAAGATCAGCTGTCAGGGGCCTATGAAATGGATTAGCACATAAAGGGGCTTGCAACCAGTCCTAACAACCGCAGTTAGGTCTCCAGGACCCACAAGGTAGAAGGAAAACTAGAGGTCAGGCTATACCCAGTGGTGTAGACATGTAACCTCAGTTACCCAAAAGACTGAAGGCAGAAGATTGAAAATTAAAAACCAGCTTGGGCCACTTAATTAGACCCAGTCACAGAATTCCAATAAATAAAAAGATCTCTGGGGACATAGTCCAGTGGTAGAGAACTTGTCCAGTATACATGAAGGCACCTCAGTTCGATTCCCAGCACTGCAATGACGAGGTCAGAGGTCACAGAACTACCTGGAGTTCAAGGACTGGCTGAGTGGGTGAGATGTGGACTGAGTGGGTTCTAAGGAACAGTGAGCAGGCAGACAACCTCCTCTTTGAGCACGTGTGTTTTCTTAGAGCTACTCTCTGAAGGTTTATTCACCAACATGGGACAAGCATCTGGTCTGCAAGGGGTGGGCCTGCCCAGAGACACACATTTATGGAGGTGTGGACATGTCAAAGGAGACCCCAGGGGCCAGGCAGGATCTGAGAGACCTAGGCAGGGAGAAATGGGAAGGAATTGGGGGCAGAGAAGGGAGCAAGGTGGGGCCAGGGGTGAAGGAGACTGGGCAGGTTTGGGGGGGGGAGCCTCAGGGTCATGAAGGGGAGGAAAGGTGAGAAGGACGAGGTCATGGAGGAAGGGGTCAGAGGATGAGTAGGGATCAGGGAGTAAGGAGTGGGCCAAGAAGTAAAGAAAGGGCAGGGGGTTGAGGAGGAAAGAGGGGTCAGGCAGAAGGTGAGAGGGCGAAGAGGGGTCGGTGTGTGGAGGGGTCTGTAGAATAAGGATCGATCACATCAGACTCGAGAGCCCCTTCAGAGGTCACTCCCGCAGCTGCACAGACACGGAGGAGTCGGTCACCCTTGTCCTCCGCAGTCCCCCAGGCTCCATGCGGTTCTTAGCCTTGTGCTGGAAGTGGACAAAGCGTACTCCGGGGCCGTACTGGCGGAAGACATGGGACACCTGTGGCAGCCCAGAGTTAGGAAGAATGTCTCACCAGGGTCCCACAGCCTGCTGGTGTCCTTTCCTCCCTCTGCCCAAGGTCCTGGGAAAGAACACGTGTGTGGGCAGGACCTGGCAGCACATCTCACCTGAACCCAGCGGCCAGGGGGTCCTCTCCCATTGGTCCGAGGGGCCACGTGGTGCTGGGCAATGACCGTGCGGCGGTCAGCTGCTAACAGCCAGACATGCAGCTCATAAACACACTGGTCCAGGCGGCTGTCCTCGAACCTGGAGGAGGTTCAGGCTTTGACTGCCACGCAGCCACAACATCTTCATCCCCCAGCCCTGGTCCTAGGCCCAGCCACACAATCTCCACATCTAGCCTCCCAGCCCTGGGCTGGCAGAGACCAAGACAACCCCATGCTGTTCTCTGAGGCCCACTGTCCAAGGAGGGGAGGGAGTAGACATGTCACCAATAGTGATGGCTACATCTGTAGATGGAGGGGTACAGGCAGAGGGTAAGAGCAGAAAGAGGGTGCTGGTAGAGTTTAGGGGTACGGTGGGGGACACAGCATTGGAGCAAATTCATATATGGCCCCTCCTATTACTGGAGTAGCCTTCCAGTTGGAGCTGTGTGAAAGAAACTGTCTTCTTACTAGGAGGGAAATGAGTCTGAGAATCAGAGGGCCACAGGGTTCGCGGGATAAAGGAACAGCCTGGCCCAGAGGGAACCCACCTGGCTGACACCTGACAGATACAAAGGTTGGGGGCAGAGGAGAGCAGGACCGGGTGAGGTCACAGAGTCTAGGGGTGTTGGTGAGGGAGGGGCTCAGGCCCTTGGGAGCCTTGGATGGCAGGCACGGGCAGTCGGGGAGGGCGGGGCGCACCAGTCCATGACGGTGATGTCAGGCTGCTCATCATCCAGCAGCTCCTCCCACAGCTTCTTGGCCAGGAGGCTCACACACTGCTCCTTCACGGTCCAGCTGCAGACAAGCGAGAGAGGAGATGGGCCTGGCAACCCCACAATCCCGAGGACTCCCAGGGAGCGGGAAGCATGGGGACAGTGTTCTAGGTACAGCAGGAGACCCTCCCCCTCAGCCCCTATCCCCCCTGCACATGAGACCTGGCAGTCCTGGTTCCCAGGAGACCCCGGAGAACAATATACATAAACCCTCTGTTCTGGCTGGTTTTGTGTGTCAACTTGACACAGGCTGGAGTTATCACAGAGAAAGGAGCTTCAGTTCGGAAGTGCCTCCATGAGATCCAACTGTGGGTCATTTTCTCAATTAGCGATCAAGAAGGGAGGGCCCCTTGTGGGTGGTGCCATTCCTGGGTTGGTAGTCTTGGGTTCTATAAGAGGGCAGGATGAGCAAGGCAGGGGGAAGCAAGCCAGTAAGGAACATCCCTCCATGGCCTCTGCATCAGCTCCTGCTTCCTGACCTGCTTGAATTCCAGACCTGACTTCCTTTGGTGATGAACAGCAGTGTGGAAGTGGAAGCTGAATAAACCCTTTCCTCCCCAACTTGCTTCTTGTTCATGACGTTTGTGCAGGAATAGAAACCCTGACAAAGACACCCTCTGTTCCGGGAGAGAGCTGACACTTAAGATGATGACTGGGTCTCAGGCCTGGAAACTTAGTGACTCTATCTAGTGGCCGATTAGAGGTTTGGAAGTTCAAGGCCTACTTGGGCAACTCACCCAGACCCTACTTCAAAAACGAAAACAAACAAACAAACCACACTAGCAGCATGACTCATCAGGAGAGCACTTATCCTGAATCCAGCAGTGAGGGCTGGGGGCATGGCTCAGTGGTAGAGCCCTGCCTAGAATCCCCCAGGGAGGGGCTGGGGGCGTGGCTCAGTGGTAGAGCCCTGCCTAGAATCCCCCAGGGAGGGGCTGGGGGCGTGGCTCAGTGGTAGAGCCCCTGCCTAGAATCCCCCAGGGAGGGGCTGGGGGGCGTGGCTCAGTGGTAGAGCCCTGCCTAGAATCCCCCAGTGAGGGGCTGGGGGCGTGGCTCAGTGGTAGAGCCCTGCCTAGAATCCTCCAGGGAGGGGCTGGGGGCATGGCTCAGTGGTAGAGCTTGTCTAACACATCTATGACCCTGCGCAGCACAGAGTTAGACAGCAACAACAAAAGCATCTCAGAATCGATGACCAGCATCTGTCCCTCTACTCACATGCATGTCGGGTTGTGGTGCTGAGTCACAATGCTTGTGATCCATTGTCACCATGTCCTTGCTGTGCCCACTGCACAGTGTGTGGGGTATATGCATTAGTGTGCATGTGTGCACAGAGCCTCAGGAGGACCGATCTGCCTATTCTCATCCATCACCAAAGTATTCTCATGGGATGGGGTCTCTCACTGAACCTGAAGCTAGGTTGCCAGTCATCAAGTCCTGGACATCCTCCTGCCTCTGCCCTCTGCAGTGCTGGTGTTACAGGTGCACAGGTGCATATATGTGGATATACGGCCTGTTCTGTGATTCCTATGACGTCGGTGTGTGGCATGAGTCACGCTCTTCTCCCTTTCCGGGTCTCCGTAGCTGGCATGCCTTATGTTCCTCGAACTCTTATGCAGATGTAGGTGACTGTCCCACACTGTGGTATCTTTGACTCCCTGCCCAGAGAGCCAAGAGTGGGGCCTCCATGAACCTGAAGTCCAGGAAGTGCTCTGGGAAGTTAACAGCTGGAGATTAGATTCCATGAATCTGGGAGATGGAGATCTGTGTGTGCCCTGGGGCACGGCCAGGTCAGGCTTACGCTAAGGTCCTGGACCAAAGCCCTGCACATTTAGACACACATTTATCCCATATTTTCTGTTAGGTATTCGTTGTATACTGATAAATAACAATGATGTGGATTGTTTGTAGTGGTTTAGAGTCATTATAAATGACATCATTGATTAATATTATCATATACGATTTCACAAAGGCCAAGAAGAAACTGAGCCTCAGAAAGATTAAGTGTCGCTGCCCAAGGTCACTCAGAAAGTACACAGCAGAGACCAGATCTAAGCTCCAGGGTTGGAGTTCAGTGGGTAAAGGGCTTGTCTTCCATGCATGAGGACAGGGGTCATGTGACCTTATCACTTTCAGGTGCAGGGCCATGAAGGAGATGGGTTCTGGACCCAGGCCATCTTGCTCTGTAGGCAATTCTGTTACATGTTTGTCCTTATTAAAATTATATTTATTATTACTGTTTGTATGTACATGAGGGAGGGAGAGGTATGAGGAGGTCACTGGAACTGGTGCTTTTCCTTCCACCTTTATGGAAGGTATGTGGATATATGTAGTGTGTGTGCATATTTAAGTATGTTCATATGTGTATGTGTACATGTAGAGTTCAGAGGTCAACATCAAGTGCCTTCCTCAATCACTCTTTATGCTTTTTGTTTTTATTTGTTTGTTTGTTTTGGTTGGTTGGTTGGCTTGGTTTGGTTTGTTTGTTTCAAGACAGGGTTTCTCTGTGTAGCCCTGGCTGTCCTGGAAGTAACTCTGTAGACCAGGCTAGCCTCGAACTCAGAAATCTACCTGCCTCTGCCTCCCAAGTACTGGGATTAAAGGCATGTGCCACCAATGCCTGGATGTTTGTTGGTTTTTAAAAGAAAGTATCTCATTATGTAGCCCTGGATGGCTGCCTAGAACTTGTTAGACCAGGCTAGCCTCAGACTCACAGATCTCCACTTGCCTCTGCCTCCTGAGTACTGGGATTAAAGGTGAACCCCACCATTAAGCTCTCTACTTGTTTTTATTTTTAAAAAATGTAAATCCTTTTGCTCTACATGTACGGGTGCACCACATGTGTATCTGGTGCTGAGAAGCCCCGAGGAGAGCTCTGGGTTCACTGGAATTGGAGTCACAAGCAGCTGTGAGCCGTCACGGGGATCTGGAAATGGAGGCCAGGTCTTGGGCAGTGTTCTTAGCTGCCCAGCCATTCCTCCAGCCTCTGTCCACTTCTCTCTGGAACCTGGAGGTCCCCAGGTGAGCTAGTGTGCCCACTGGGGAGCAGGGGCTCCGCCTGTCTCTGCCTTCCCCAGCACTGGGTTATGGTTCTACTTTTACACCTGGCTATTTACATTGATGCAGGGATTAGAACTCGGGTCCACGTGCTTGAAGGCTTTTCATCCGTGGTGGTGCTAGAGATGAGCCCCTCACACATGCTAGGCTCACCCTCCATCACTGACTTCCATCCCAGGCACTAAAACACACTATGAATCATCCGTTGTCATCATTACAACCAGACAGTGTTGAAAAAAAAAACTCTTGCCCATTTCCCAGGTGAAGAAATGGTGTGGGGTGGCAGTGCCTGTCTGTAATGCAGCACTAGGGAGGAGGAGACAGGAGGGTGGCTGTAAGTTTGAGACCAGCTATATATCGAGATCCTACCTCAGAAAACTAAAAGAAGAAGAGGAGGAGGGGGAAGAGGAGAAGGAGGGGAAGGAGTGGACAGGGACAGGGAGGAGGGGAGGAGGAAAAGTCTCCAGGTGTGGCTGGAGTGCAGCTTGCCTGAGGTTGTGGGTTCTACACTCAGAACCACACACAAACATAACTCCAGCTCTTGAGGTATAGGCTAAGGGAAGGAGCCCCTGCCCTCTCCTCTGCCTGTGCTTTTTGTGTGGAGGGAGGGGTGGGGAAGAGGAGGCTCATCTCTTCTTGTCAATTTGTAAACACTCCTTGTATGATAGCTACATCTAGAGTTTTAATTCACTAAAGTACTTACTTAATTAATATCCCTAGCCCTTTGGGTTCTACAAACAGTCTTACTCTGTAGCCCAGGCTGGCCCACAGCTCCCTCTCCTACTATGAAAGTTTCCTCAGTGCTGGGATTTGAGTCTGTGCCAACATTTTCAGCTGCCTTTCCCTTTTATCTTTCTCTTCCCTTTTTGTGTGTCCGTGTGCACGTGAATGGCATATGCACACATGTGTGGGGTATATGCATTAGTGTGCATGTGTGCACAGAGCCTCAGGAGGACTGATTTGCCTATTCTCATCCATCACCAAAGTATTCTCAAGGGACGGGGTCTCTCACTGTACCTGGAGCTAGGTTGCCAGTCATCAAGTCCTGGACATCCTCCTGCCTCTGCCCTCTGCAGTGCTGGTGTTACAGGTGCACAGGGCCATATTTCCACGGGTTCTGGGGTTCAGAACTCTGGTTATGATGCTTAACCATCTCTCTAGACCTGACTTTTCCAGTTTAAAATATTTTATTTATTTTTATTAATTAATTTATTATTATTATTATTATTGTTGTTATTATTATTATTTTGGTTTTTCGAGACAGGGTTTCGCTGTGTAGCCCTGGATGTCCTGGAACTCACTCTATAGACCAGGCTGGCCTTGAACTCAGAAATCCACCTGCATCTGCCGCCCAAGGGCTGGGAGTAAAGGTGTCGGACACTACTGCCCGGCACTTGATTTACTTTTCTAATCATATGTATGCATGTATGTCTCTGTGGGTGTGTGTACATGTGATTCGAAGGTGCCCATACAGGTCAAAAGGGATGAGTCCCCTGGATTACGGTCCTTTTCAAGGATCAGAACCTCTAGAGTAACCTCCTTCTTTGTCTGTCTGTCTGTCTGTCTGTCTGTCTGTCTGTCTATCTATCTATCTATCTATCTATCTATCTATCTATCTATCTATCTATCTCCCATTCACCCACCATCCCAATTACATCCCCAGGTAGCCTCCAATTTGTTTTGTAGTCAAGGGAAACCTTGAGCTACTGATCCTCCTGCCTCTACTCATTGCTTTCACCACTGCATCTACTCTGTAAACAACAGCAAAGGATCAAATGCCAGGCTTCCTGGGTGCTAGGGAAACACACTGAGCCTCATCTCCAACCCCTTGACTGTCTTCGACCAGTCAGACTGCAAGGCATTAGAATCTTATATCCCATCTTGTGTTTACTAATCAGTGGTGTGAGGTTTTCTGCACTGATCAGCTAGGTCTTGGGCACCTAGGGCAGGGGGCGGGCCCTCATTCCTCCCAGGCCTTTATCTCACAGCTTCTCTATTCCCATGGGTCAGACCCATAAATGCACCTCAGATCCCTTGTGATCCACTGTCACCATGTCCTTGCTGTGCCCACTGCTTCTGGCTTTAGCCCTAGTGGCTGTCCCTGGTGCCCACGGTGCTTGCCCAGTGCCCGCAGACCTGAAGTAGTCAGACGGGACACGCACATGCGCCAGGCTCTATGAGAGGAGTGATCCTTACTATGACAACTGCTGCCAGGAGTCCGAGCTGTCTTTGGAGCCAGGCAGCGACCTGCCCTACCTGCCCTCAGACTGGTCTAACAAGGCATCATCTCTGGTAGTGGCCCAGCGCTGCGAGCTCACTGTGTGGTCTCTCTCTGGTAAGCGTGGCAGTACACGCAAGTTTTCTACAGGATCCTACCCTCGCCTGGAAGAGTACCGCAGAGGCATCTTCGGAGACTGGTCCAACGCCATCTCTGGTCTCTACTGCAAGTGAGTCCCTATCCCAAGTGAGTCCCTACCCAGTCCCACCACCCAAACCCAAGGCCCCCCCAGAATAGAGAGAGCCCCAGACCCACACAGAGAAAGGTAGACTTCCCCCATAGAAACTGTTTCTGGAGGTCCCATCTCTAAGTACAACTCCTATACTACCCTTGTTATCTTCTATCTTATGACCCTCACCCCGACCACAGTCTTTTAGACAAACTCTAGGCTCCCCATACTAGGAAACTGACAACCCCATCCAACTTGTTCCTCCATCTAGAAACACTTCCACTTCAGTATTGTCCTAATTCTGCATTTGCATGAGGTTTCCTGGCCTCAGAATGAGGAGATCACTGGTTCCTCTGGGACCCTTAGACTCCTAAGCCAATTCTGCCTCATTACATTTGAAAATCCCTCAATCCAACTCTGAGACTTAAAAACCTCTCAGGACTTAAGACCCCAGGCCCAAATCTTGAAGAGTCAGTCTGGTTTAACCTTCTACACCCACCCACTTTGTCTAGATCAGCCCCAAACCGAGAAACCATTTATAGACCTCCCAGACCTAAATCCCTGGGCTCTCCAGGTCCGGCAATCATGCCAAGGCCCATAGAGCTCAGATATGCTCTATTTCACTGCGACCACATCCCAAACCACCTGAGCAGAATCCCTCAAAAACAAACAAACAAAAAAATCGCCAGACCCCAAAACCTCCCAGGCCAGGACCTGAAGCTCCTGAAGCTGGAGCCTTGAACCCTCCTCAGATGTCCCCACAAGGGACATCTCTGTCCTGACACCCCCTATTGGGAATTCATGTTTCTATTACAGGTGCTATTGATGCCTTGAGGGACTGTCATCTCTAATTCTGCACAGTGCTGAGCCCTACCCAGGCTGTCCTTGGGGATTGCTGTGGCCCCAAGATCCAGGAGGCAAGATGGCCCCCAACCTGCTACCATAGCTTCCCTATAATACAGCATTTGGAAAGTTACAACCCTGTGTGACATCTGTGTGTGTTCGAGCCCCAACACCCAGTGCTGGATAGACTAGGGAAGAGCAGAGTGATCAGATCTGAGTTAGACCAGACTGGGGATGCAGCCTTCAATTGTTACTTGGGGTTGGGATGATCCAAGACCTCCAGGAGGCAAGAGTCAGCAAGGCTGACTGCTGTCAAATATTCAAACACTTCTTGTGTACTTCCAGTAAATATCCCTCTGCCTTCGGGGAGTTACAGACTCTTGACATTAATACCCAGAACATCAGAGTCATTCGAGGACCTTGTACCAGGCTAAAACCACCCTGGACTGGGTGATGTGGTAGAGGCAGGTGCTCTAACAATGAGCCACGCCCCCAACCCCTCACTGGGGGATTCTAGTCAGGGGCTCTACCAATGAACCATGCCCCAGCCTCTCACTGGAGGATTCTGGGTAGGGGCTCTACCACTGAGCCATGCCCTCAGCCCCTCACTGGGGGATTCTAGGCAAGGGGCTTTACCACTGAGCCACGACCCCAGCCCTTCACTGGGGGATTCTAGGCAGCGGCTTTACCACTGAACCATGCTCCCATCCCTCTCTTTACTTTCTATTTTGGAACAGGGTCTAACTAAGTCACCCGGGGTTATCTTTTAACGTAAGATTCCTTTATCTCAGTCTCCTTTGTAGACGGACTTAAAAACTTGACGCTGGGTTATTAATTATATTTAATGTCCCTGCTCTGGCATGTGGAAAACACTTTAGTTCAAATTTATGTTTCTGTGCAGGTTGTGATCTCTGCTTTACCTTTGCCCCAGGCATGGGAGCTTTTAATGGATGTGTGGTTTGGGTGAATCTGGGATGTCCTAGGCAGAGAGATGGGAAGAGCTCTGTAGGATGAAATCCAGAGTAGACTGGAGACAGGTCTGGGATTTGGGGAGAGTCTGAGAGTTAAGGGATGAGGGAGAACAGTTAAGTGAGAGTACTTCAGGGGCACACACTGGGAGTATAAAAAGATCAGCTGTCAGGGGCCTATGAAATGGATTAGCACATAAAGGGGCTTGCAACTAGTCCTAACAACCGCAGTTAGGTCTCCAGGACCCACAAGGTAGAAGGAAAACTAGAGGTCAGGCTATACCCAGTGGTGTAGACATGTAACCTCAGTTACCCAAAAGACTGAAGGCAGAAGATTGAAAATTAAAAACCAGCTTGGGCCACTTAATTAGACCCAGTCACAGAATTCCAATAAATAAAAAGATCTCTGGGGACATAGTCCAGTGGTAGAGAACTTGTCCAGTATACATGAAGGCACCTCAGTTCGATTCCCAGCACTGCAATGACGAGGTCAGAGGTCACAGAACTACCTGGAGTTCAAGGACTGGCTGAGTGGGTGAGATGTGGACTGAGTGGGTTCTAAGGAACAGTGAGCAGGCAGACAACCTCCTCTTTGAGCACGTGTGTTTTCTTAGAGCTACTCTCTGAAGGTTTATTCACCAACATGGGACAAGCATCTGGTCTGCAAGGGGTGGGCCTGCCCAGAGACACACATTTATGGAGGTGTGGACATGTCAAAGGAGACCCCAGGGGCCAGGCAGGATCTGAGAGACCTAGGCAGGGAGAAATGGGAAGGAATTGGGGGCAGAGAAGGGAGCAAGGTGGGGCCAGGGGTGAAGGAGACTGGGCAGGTTTGAGGGGGGAGCCTCAGGGTCATGAAGGGGAGGAAAGGTGAGAAGGACAAGGTCATGGAGGAAGGGGTCAGAGGATGAGTAGGGATCAGGGAGTAAGGAGTGGGCCAAGAAGTAAAGAAAGGGCAGGGGGGTGAGGAGGAAAGAGGGGTCAGGCAGAAGGTGAGGGGGTGAAGAGGGGTCGGTGTGAGGAGGGGTCTGTAGAATAAGGATCGATCACATCAGACTCGAGAGCCCCTTCAGAGGTCACTCCCGCAGCTGCACAGACACGGAGGAGTCGGTCACCCTTGTCCTCCGCAGTCCCCCAGGCTCCATGCGGTTCTTAGCCTTGTGCTGGAAGTGGACAAAGCGGACTCCGGGGCCGTACTGGCGGAAGACGTGGGACACCTGTGGCAGCCCAGAGTTAGGAAGAACGTCTCACCAGGGTCCCACAGCCTGCTGATGTCCTTTCCTCCCTCTGCCCAAGGTCCTGGGAAAGAACACGTGTGTGGGCAGGACCTGGCAGCACATCTCACCTGAACCCAGCGGCCAGGGGGTCCTCTCCCATTGGTCCGAGGGGCCACGTGGTGCTGGGCAATGACCGTGCGGCGGTCAGCTGCTAACAGCCAGACATGCAGCTCATAAACACACTGGTCCAGGCGGCTGTCCTCGAACCTGGAGGAGGTTCAGGCTTTGACTGCCACGCAGCCACAACATCTTCATCCCCCAGCCCTGGTCCTAGGCCCAGTCACACAATCTCCACATCTAGCCTCCCAGCCCTGGGCTGGCAGAGACCAAGACAACCCCATGCTGTTCTCTGAGGCCCACTGTCCAAGGAGGGAAGGGAGTAGACATGTCACCAACAGTGATGGCTACATCTGTAGATGGAGGGGTACAGGCAGAGGGTAAGAGCAGAAAGAGGGTGCTGGTAGAGTTTAGGGGTACGGTGGGGGACACGGCATTGGAGCAAATTCATATATGGCCCCTCCTATTACTGGAGTAGCCTTCCAGTTGGAGCTGTGTGAAAGAAACTGTCTTCTTACTAGGAGGGAAATGAGTCTGAGGATCAGAGGGCCACAGGGTTCGCGGGATAAAGGAACAGCCTGGCCCAGAGGGAACCCACCCGGCTGACACCTGAAAGATACAAAGGTTGGGGGCAGAGGAGAGCAGGACCGGGTGAGGTCACAGAGTCTAGGGGTGTTGGTGAGGGAGGGGCTCAGGCCCTTGGGAGCCTTGGATGGCAGGCACGGGCAGTTGGGGAGGGCGGGGCGCACCAGTCCATGACGGTGATGTCAGGCTGCTCATCATCCAGCAGCTCCTCCCACAGCTTCTTGGCCAGGAGGCTCACACACTGCTCCTTCACGGTCCAGCTGCAGACAAGCGAGAGAGGAGATGGGCCTGGCAACCCCACAATCCCGAGGACTCCCAGGGAGCGGGAAGCATGGGGACAGTGTTCTAGGTACAGCAGGAGACCCTCCCCCTCAGCCCCTATACCCCCTGCACATGAGACCTGGAAGTCCTGGTTCCCAGGAGACCCCGGAGAACAATATACATAAATCCTCTGTTCTGGGAGACACCTGACACTTAAGGTTATGTCTGGGTCCAGGCCTGGAATCTTAGCAACTCTATCTAGTGGTTGATTAGAGGTTTGAAAGTTCAAGGCTTACTTGGGCAACTTAGCTGTGTCTCTCCTTCAAAAACAAAAACAAAAACAAAAACAAACAAACCAGTCTAGGAGCATGGTTCATCAGGAGAGCACTTATCCAGAATCCCCCAGGGAGGGGCTGGGGCGTGGCTCAGTGGTAGAGCCCTGCCTAGAATCCCCCAGGGAGGGGCTGGGGCGTGGCTCAGTGGTAGAGCCCCTGCCTAGAATCCCCCAGGGAGGGGCTGGGGGCGTGGCTCAGTGGTAGAGCCCCTGCCTAGAATCCCCCAGGGAGGGGCTGGGGGCGTGGGTCATTCTATATCTTCTGCCTAGAATCTTCCAGGGAGGGGCTGTGGGCGTGCCTCAGTCCAAAACAAACAAACAAAAAACCCCAACGACTTATCTATTTTAAGGGATACTTTATCAGATCATATAAAAACAAATTTAGAAAAGATGAGATTTGACTTAGAGCCCCTGAATTACATCTACCCTCTCACCTCCCAGTCACGAGCTGAACTGGAGCTGTAACTCTCTCCCAGGGAAAGAGGGTGAGATCAAGATTTATCAAACACCTACTGTGTGATGCCCAGACATCTTGGGCGCCTATGTTGCACGTTTCATAGGCAATCAGTTATGACTAACCCTGTTACCATAGCCAGAGAGGGAGGCTCCTCTGCAGGACCTCAGCAAAGAAAGCTAGAGTTGGAGAGGAGATTTGTTCCTCTTCCCCCCCCCACTCCCACCCCCAGGCCCTGAGGCAACTCACCTGAGGGGCCCCTGGAGGTTCTCAGTAGTAATGTACCATCCACGGAAATTACCTGGCCAGTGAGGAGGATAGAAGCATTGGTGGGACTTTCCTTGAGGGGCACCATCCTCCCGGGCATCGCCCCCAGTGCTTACCCAGCTCCTTCAGGGGTTTCCGGGTGGGACCCGTAGGAGGCGCCGGCTGGTAGATATTAATGCCTGAATCACACAAGGGAATGGCGCCTCAGGCTAGTGCCCACCTCCTCATGCCTTCCTACCCCTGGGGCCATACTGGAAGAGCAAGAACCCGAGCTGGGCTAGACCAGCCTAGCAGGGACTAAGAATGTCGGTGGGTGGTTATGGTGAGTCTCTGGAACTCTGGAAGAAATCCAAAGAAAGGGCCCGAAACACGGGTAAAGGGGAGGGAGAGAAACAGACAGAAAGACACACAGAGACAAGATGCAGCGTAGGACAGAGATAGGGAGACACAGAAGACGGAGCAGAGATGCCTGCCGAGAGAAAGAAATAGACGGGAGCCGCAGAGAAAGATGGAGAGACCGAGGGTCTGAGCAGCGCGCCAGGGGTCCCCACTGCGTCCCCACCTTCCGGGTTGGGTGAGCTGAGCAGGTTGCGGTAGAGTGGCCGCTCCAGGAACAGCAGCTGCCAGCTGATGCTCGGGGGCAGCTCCAGCTTCCCGCTCAGGGGTCCCCATTCTTCGAGCAGCAGCTGCCTCGCTTCAACCTCAGTCGGGGCATTGGGCTGCGGGAGCTCGGGGGTCACCGGGGACGTGGGAGACCTTGGGGATGGCGGTGGTGGCGGGGACTGAGGATGCGGTGGCAGTTCCTCGGAGTTCTGGGATCCCTCGGCTTCCATCCTGCCACTGAGCGCGTCTCTGTCCGATGTCTTCTCCATCCCTAAGGTTTGGGCGACTAGGTCGTGGTTCCTAGGATCCAGGTTAACTGGGGGTGGAGGGGCGGGACAAGCCATCAGGTATTTAAGAGAGGGCGTGTTAGGGGAAGGATCTGAGCCCCGGGGGCCTCCTCCCTCAGACCAGAAGCCCAGGTCGCAAGGTCCTCCTCCTCCTCCTCCTGACCTAGCGCTCCAGCCACCCAGCCCTACTCCCTTAGACCCAGTGGTCCAGCCACCAGCCTCCTCCCTCAGAAGAGGTCCAGTCCCTGCCCCCTCAACTTCTCACTCTTCTGCCCCAGTTTCCCCAGGGCCAGCTGAGGACCTCTCCTGACCCCTGGGGCTAATGTCAAGCTCTTTAATGATGTGTATCCTCCTTAAGGCTAGCTTGGCAAAATTGAGGCCAGTTAAGGCCAACGCCCCCTCCTCTTCCCCCTCCTCACCTTATGTGGGACTCGGAATGGGCAGGGGTCCAGCCTCAGGCTCTCTCCTGGGACACACTTGAGGCACTCAGATAATTTTCTTTTTCTTTTATTTCTTTTTGGTCCTGGAGAGTGAAACAGGTTAATCAGAGTGTGGTTAGAAGCACAGATGGGGGTGTCAGAGGTGGGGAATCAGGGAGGTCTGGAGGCAGTAGCCCCTTACTGTCCCCCCAACCCCCACCCCCGTAACCGTGTCCCTCCCTGCTTCCTCCCTGAGAGAGGATGGGCACAGTGAAGGCAGGACTTTGGGGCGTGAGGAACCTGTAGGGCCAGATACCCAAGGCCACTTCCTGTCTGTGGCCCCGGTTCCCGCCGGTCTGGTTCTCTCTAAGTGGAGACCTTCAGCAGTGGGGAGCTTCGGTCGGTGCCTCTGCTCGCCCGGAGTGCTCCTCGGTGCTCGGAGTGCTCCTCGGTTGGTGCTCTTAAACTCATTTCACTAACGAAGAGGAGGAGCAGAAAGATGATGGGTAGCTAATGCGCAGATATGGGGCCTGAATCCTCCAATCCCCATCTCTTAGACAACAGCCCTGGGCCAGCTACTACTGGCTTCTGTTGTTGCTGTTGGTGTTGTTGCTGTTTGGGAGCTTTTATGTTTTGTTTTCAAAAAATAAAACAAAAAAAAAGCTCAGGCTTTTTTTTTTTTTGAACTTGCTATGTAGCTCAGGCTAGCCCTGCAGCCTGTATCTACCAAATGATTGTGCACAAGCTTGCCCCACCATGCCTGTGTGTGCTACCATTTGATCCCCATGCCTATCCCACACTCCCAGGCCAGGCCCTTACACTTCTGCACTGCCCGTCCTTTAGACTCAGAAAACAAGATGACCTCAGACAGACACCAGGAAGTGGAGCCCATGCCCCAGCCCGTAAGTGGGGTAAGCTCTCCCATCTCCAGATCCACCCATCTTGTCAATGAAGAAACAGAGACACAGAAAGGTCTAGTGATTCACTTGAGATTGCACAGCAGGGACAAAGCAAGTTGGACAGAGACACAGGAAGTCCCAGGTATGCTCAATAGCGATCAGATTTAAATCAAGAAACTGAGTCATGGGCTCATGACCATGTAGATGGTTAAACCCATTCAACTTCCTAAGAGCTCTGTGCTGTAATGGCAGGAAAAGATAAATAACATCTCCATGCATAGCTCAGGGGACCGAGGCAGGAAACAGAGGGGTATTGACCCTGTAAACTGAAGAGCTGGAAGTTGCTAGAGCCCTAGGAGGGCTGAGGTGACATGTATACCTTCCAGGTGTCACCCTGCCACACCTCAGCAGGTTCCCAGAAAACACCAGCAGAACCCATGGCACACCCAAGACCGCATACACTCCTGGGGCCACCGCAGCACACGCCCCTCTGCCCTCCTGCCTGACTCGGCCTGCCATGGTAGGTGGGAGGGGGCCAGACTGATGAGTGCCGCCAGAATCCAGGACAGGGCATGGCCACAGCCTGCAGGGACCTGAGGGAGGAACCCCCCCACACACAAAAAAAAGAGAGGCTTTCTTTCTAAAATGTATTTATTCTTTCCTAATTCATCACCCCTCCTAACACTGTTATTCCTTTCTTAACCTGTTGGTTTAAGGGCATTAAAAGCCCAAAATGACCAGGGGGAATTCTGAGCTTCCAGTTCAATGAAATGTTTGTTGTGCCACCTGGCAGGAGCACCCCCCCTCTGGAACCAAAACTTCTGGGCCAGCAGAACCTAGAGTTGTGGGGACAGGAAGCAAAAATTTTCCTAGAAGGTCACTAGGAGTGATAGTGGTCGAACTATTCCCTTTTCCACCCCTTGATTCCTGGACCCATGGATCCTGGCTATGGGAGAAACTGTACCACATATCAGACACTGATTCAAAGCATATACTGCCTTCTGAAGAACTCTGCCCCAGCCCTCCATCCTGCTGCCACCTAATTGATGTTGTAACTGTGTCTTCAAAAGGCCATTCCATCTTTCTATCAGACCAGCTGCTTCAGGATGATGGGGAACATGGTAAGACCAGTGAATTCCATGATCATGGGCCCACTGTCACACTTCTCTGGCTGTGAAATTAGTTCCTTGGTCAGAAGCAATACTGTGTGGAATACCATGATGATAGATAAGGCATTCTGAGTCCACGGATGGTGGTTTTGGCAAAAGTATTATGTGTAGGAAAGTCAAATCCATAACCAGAATAAGTACCTACTCCAGTAAGAACAAAATGTCCTTTCCATGGGGGACACAGTATGATTTTAAAATGTACCTTGATCATATTCTTCTCCAATATCCTTACCCATCTCCCATCCCTCTGACCAAACTAGTTTGTGCCTGTACTACTTTGATGTGTTTTATTTGTTTGTTTTCTTTTGTTTGAGAATATGTTCCTATATAGTTCAGGCTGCCCTCAAATTCCAGATGACAATGTTGGCTGGGAGCATTAACACTGAGTCATACCCCCAGCCCCTTACTGGGGGATTCTAGGCAGGGGCTCTACCACTGAGCCACGCCCCCAGCCCCTTACTGGGGGATTCTAGGCAGGGGCTCTACCACTGAGCCACGCCCCCAGTCCCTTACTGGGGAATTCTAGGCAGGGGCTCTACCACTGAGCCACGCCCCCAGCCCCTCACTGGGGGATTCTAGGCAGGGGCTCTACCACTGAGCCACGCCCCAGCCCCTCACTGGGGGATTCTAGGCAGGGGCTCTACCACTGAGCCACGCCCCCAGCCCTATCTTAGGCTTTTTCTTTCCTCCTTGCCTGCATCTCCATGCTCAGTGGTTCACAAATCCTGGGACATGTCTGATTCACTGGGAAGGTTCTTGTTCACTCACAGAAGTCTGGGATGGGCCCTAGAACCTCCAAGAAACACGTTTGCCTGATTATGAGGAATCTGGGTGTACAGCTTATGCCCTGGCAAAGCATGTGGATTCCAACCGTAAGTTGTCAGCTTCTGCTCTTGCCACCAGAAGACCAGGAATGTCCCCAGTGTGTCGTTTACCCAAGAGCAGTTAAAGCACATGCTCACCCAGGGTGGATCTCCATGCTGGTCACGGCACCCCACACTGGAAGGGTCCATGCACATGCACACACCTGGATTAACACCTGGACACGAACATATAAGTGAGGTCTGGAGTGTTCACAAAGGCTTGTGTGTTAAGGGCACGGTTTCCATCTTTGTATTATTAGAAGATGATTAAACCTTTTAGAGATGGGGACATTCTCTAGTCCCCAGGGTATCCCCTTGCAGAAGACAGTGGGACTCCTGTACCTCTCCATTTAGCTCCTTCACTTGCTGGTCACCGTGAGTTAGTGTCTTGACTCCACTGTGCATCCCTACAGTGACCAGAAGCAATAAGGTCATGGGGGAAGCAAGACATTGAAGCCATGAGCCAAATTAAGCCTTTTCTCTTTTCTTTTCTTTCTTTCATTCTTTCTTTTTTTGGTAATACTTCAAACAGTATTAGTGCAGAATTCTAGCAGAATTTCTTTCTTTCTTTATTTACATTTCAGCCTTTCCTCTTTTTAACAAAATCATTTTACATAGGGTCTCTGCATGTAGCTCTTGCTAGGACTTGTTGTGTAGACAAGGCTGGCTTAGAACTCACAGTGATATGCCTTTTTATTATTTTATGAGTATTTGTTTGCCTGAATATATATATCACCTTGCATGCCTGGTGCCCCCAGAGGCCAGAAGAAGAAATCGGATCCCCAGGAACTACAGCCACAGATGGTTGCAAACCACCCTGTGGGTTCTGGGAACTGAATCCCAGTCCTCTGGGAAAGCAACATCTGCTCTTAACTGCTGATATATCACTTCAGCCCCATCTTTTTTAAAGTAGAGATCTCTGGTATTTTGTTATAGCAACAGAGTTAGCCAACTTACTCTGGTACAGTTACACGCTGGGATTCTACTCAGCAAGTAAAAGAAATGAGCTCTCTGCAGACCTGACAAGTGGGATGTTTGGCTGAGTCTAAAAAATCTCTACTTGGAATAATAAAGGACAGTCAAAACAATGGCACCTACAGCATGATTTCATTTGTATAAAATCCTGGGCCTGGAGAGATGGCTCATCGGTTAAGAGCACTGATTGCTCTTCTGAAGGTCCTGAGTTCAAATCCCAGCAACCACATTGTGACCCACAACCATCTGTAATGGAATCTGATGCCCTCTTCTGGTGTGTCTGAAGACAGATACTTGCCAGGAGCCACTCTCACTTTGATCTTCAGTCTCCTTTCATTGTTACTGACAGGCTCAGCTATTAGGCTCATTTAAGTTGAAAAGATACTAACTCTTGATTTAGCCCAGTTAGCTAACCAGAGTAAGTAGGTTAGAACAAACATAGCTCTCCCTCCAATGGTTGGGTTGCTTAGCACACAACCTGCACCCACTTTCCCATGATTGATAGCTAATCAATATCCTGCACCTGCAGCCAACTTCCCTCTAAGGTCCTGAGAACAAGTCAAAGCAAGTCTCCTGAGATAACTCTACATCCTGCTTGCTCCCCTCTACATTGCAGTGTGTCTCCCCCCCCTACCTACATCTTGATTGCTCCCCTTTATATTACAGTGTGAGAAAAATAAAAATTACAGCTTGATCAGAATTCCTGTCTTGCTGTCAGTTCTTCGAGTCTCTTGTCCCCATTCTCTCCTAGATGCCCCTGAGGACCTCCCCCCATCGACTGTCCCTCGGGTCAGGGCAGCTACTGTGTACTTTCATATAATAAATAAATAAATCTTTTTTTTTAAATCCTGGTAAGGCAAGATTAAGCCAGCATCAAAGAAACCATGTTGGTGGCCCTTAGAGACTGAAGGAATTACAGTCAGAGGCATAAATGAAGTTTCATGGGCAGTGAAAAAGTCTTTCTTCCTTCCTTTCTTCCTTTCTTTGATACAAGTTCTCATTTTGCAGACGAGGCTGGCATTGAACTCACAAAGATCCTCCTGCCTCTGCCTCCTGAGTGCTGGGACTAAAGGCATGACCCACCACACCAGGCCTACAAAGTCCTACTTTAACTATGGTTATTACATGGACACATGCATTTGTGAAAATGCATCTCGGTGTATTTTAAATGAATGTATATATCATGTGTTAATTATATCTCGATGGGAAACTAAACAGTCCAGTCATTCTCTCTACACCCCACTTAAGGGGATTTCTACGAAGTCAGTAAGAAGGAAGTAAGTGAAGCAGTGAACCTCACGGGCCACGTTCACATGATGAAATAACATAAGATGGACATGTGTCCGAGCTCTCCCCAGGGAGGCCTGTGCTAACTCACAACAACAAAACTGGACTGCGGCATAGCCCAGTTTGTAGGGTGCTGGCCTAGAATGCACAGAATTCTGGGACCGATCCTCAGCACTGCAGAAAGCAGAACATAGTGGATTCCCCTCCAGAGGGCGGAGGTGGGAGTTTAAGATAGAGAGTTCACAAACAACCTTAGGACACATGAGACTCCAGGAAAGAAAGAGAGAGGGCTGGGGGGGGGGAGACAGGGAGGGAAGGAGGGAGGGAGGGAGGGAGGGAGGAAGGAAGGAAGGAACAAAGGAAGGAACGAAGGAAGGTGCAGCAAAAAAATACTATCATAAATACCTGGAGACTAGTCAAGTTAGTAGCAGGAAAGGTTATTTTGGCTCACAGTTTTGGAGGCATCAGAGGTCATCATTAGCCTTGTTATTCAGTGACCCTATGTGAGGAGCATGTGGTGATGGAATATCTTCACCCACAGCTGGGAAATAAATAAGATTAGTCCAGGAACCAGAAGTCCTGCTAGCTAAACATAACCCTGTAAAGATTCCACAGCCTCCTGGTAGAGCTGCTCTGGGGTCCTCAGCCCCTCACTGGGGGATTCTAGGCAGGGGCTCTACCACTGAGCCACGCCCCCAGCCCCTCACTGGGGGATTCTAGGCAGGGGCTCTACCACTGAGTCACGCCCCCCAGCCTCTCACTGGAGGATTCTAGGCAGGGGCTCTACCATTGAACCACACCCCCAGCCCCTCACTGGGGGATTCTAGGCAGGGGCTCTACCACTGAGCCAAACCCCCAGCCCCGCACTGGGGGATTCTAGGCAGGGGCTCTACCACTGAACCACACCCCCCAGCCCTTCACTGGGGGATTCTAGGCAGGGGCTCTATCACTGAGCCACACCCCCCAGCCTCTCACTGGGGGATTCTAGGCAGGGGCTCTATCACTGAGCCACACCCCCAGCCCCTCACTGTGGGATTCTAGGCAGGGCTCTACCACTGAGCCAAACCCCCAGCCCCTCACTGTGGGATTCTAGGCAGGGGCTCTACCACTGAGCCATGCCCCCAGGCCCTCACTGTGGGGTACTAGGTGTGTGTTCTGCCACTGTACTCCAAATCCATTTTTACTTTATTCTGAGACAGAGTCTGACTGCATAGCTCAAGCTGAACTCCTAGTTCACCAGCACACCAGGCTGAACTTCTTTTGCTATGGTCTGGGACTCCTCCCACAGTGGACACTGTATTCCAAGAGGCTCTGAGCTCTGTCCCCATCACCACAAGAACAAACACACAAGAGTTACTGTGCAGGAGCAAAGGGCTGCCTGGACTCAGCAGTCCCTGATCTTATCCTGCTGGAGTTGGTTTAGCTTCCCCCTTACTTCTCCTGACTGTGCTGTCATGTTTTGGCCAGTCCACAGGCCTCCACCCTCCTTCCCACTCTATGGCCTTTGCACATGCTCCTCCTGCAAGGCTTTACTGATGCTCCGGGGCTGTGTTCAGCTGGTCACTTCCCCAGCTGTAGACACCCTTCCGACTCTTTCCTACGAGCTTGGTGCCTCCGGACCCAGGCTCAGTCCCACGCTGCTGAGTCCTCCGAGCCCAGGCACGATGTACCCAAACTGTTCCTCTGCACTGTCACACCTCGTCCTTGCTTCTGGCCCTCCCCATGATCTATGACTCCGTCTGAATCTGTGGCTCCCTAGGTCACCATCTGGCTCACCCTGCTAAAATGTTGCCTTGCCAGGGCAAAGCCTCCACAAACTCTGTTTACTATTTGTCCCAAAATGGGCTGCGGCCAGGCCTGCTGGGCAGGAAGTACATGAAGGCCAGATGCTGCCCCGCTGAGGAAGCATGTCCAGACATCCTGTGTGCATATCTTTACTCTGCTGCATAATCAGTATGTGCCTCACGAATCCAGGTCCTATGTGGGCTGGAGAGTGGCATAGGTCAGGGGCGCAAGAGTGGGAAGCAACAGCCAAGTTGGTAAGGAAGAAAAGCAGAGTGGGTTGAATGTTGTTTGATGTGAGGAAATGGTGTGATCCAGCTCTGCTCTCCAGGGAGCAATATATGTGGACATCCAGCCCCTCACTGGGAGATTCTAAGCAAGGGCTCTACCACTGAGCCACGCCCCCAGCCTCTCACTGGGGGATTCTAGGCAGGGGCTCTACCACTGAGCCACACCCCCAGCCCCTCACTGGGGGATTCTAGGCAGGGCTCTACCACTGAGCCACGCCCCCAGCCCCTCACTGGGGGATTCTAGGCAGGGGCTCTACCCCTGAGCCACGCCCCCAGCCCCTCCCTGGGGGATTCTAGGCAGGGGCTCTACCACTGAGCCACGCCCCCAGCCCCTCACTGGGGTATTCTAGGCAAGGGCTCTACCACTGAGCTGCATCCTCTGCCTTACTCTGTGTGTGTGTTGCTTGTGTGTGCTTGCACATGTGCATGTTCTTGTGTGCAAGTGCAGACACAGGAATACCACAGTGCATGCGGTCATAGGCAAACTCCAGTTGTCAATCTTTGCCTTCCACTTTGCGTGAGATGTTGCAGACCCCAGACCAGCAGGTCCACAAGCTTTCAGAGATTCTCCTGCCTATACCTCCCACCTTACGGTAGTAGGAGCTCTGGGTTTACAGACACAAGTTACTTCCCCTTGGCCCATTCTGGGGGATTTGAACTCGGATCTTTATGCTTGTGTGGAGAGCACGTTTACCAATCAAGCCATTTACTTAGCCCTGTGGCATTAATTTTTTTTTTTTGAGACAGGGTTTCTCTGTGTAGCCCTGCCTGTCCTGGAACTCACTCTGTAGACCAGGCTGACCCTGAACTCAGAAATCTGCCTGCCTCAGCCTCCCAAGTGCTGGGATTAAAGGTGTGCGCTACCACTGCCTGGTGACATTAATTATTTTTAATTAGAGGAGTTGGCTCATGGTTTTAGAGCTTTCAGCCTATAGTCCCTAATGTCATTGATCCTGGGTCCATCCTGAGGTAGCGCACCAGGAAGCAGCCAATTTATTTTTTTCCAGATAGGTGGTGTGCAATGGCACTCCGTTTTGAATTTGCATTTCTTGGCTAATGAGTCAGAGCCTTGTGCTTGACCTCATGACCTCTGGGCTCTTCTTTCTCCAACCTGACTGGTCTAGCCTTTGTCTACGCCCCTGACAAAATTGCTGTCCTTTTCTTCCTTGGTTACTTGATTAGTGTGAATGTTTGCAAATATCTTCCCCATTCTGAAGCTTGACTATTCCAAGTTATTTTATTGCTTAATTCATTTTGAGCCAGGGTCTCCCTATGTAGCCCAGGCTGGCCTGGAACTCTCTCTCCTCCTGCCTCAGTCTCCTGTGTGCTGCCGCCATGTCTGGTGTAATGAAACATCTTGATTTTTATATTATCAACTATTTTTGTCTGTTTGTTTGTTTTGTTCAATTATGTTCTTTATATAGTTTTCTTTCAGATGCCTTTTTTTGGCTCTGTGGTCATGGGCTACTTTCTTCTGTCGGTTCTTGGTCACATTTGCTGTGACCAAACACCTGAGGAGGAGGGCTTATGGGAATGAAGTGGTTAGCATTAACTGTCAAACTGACAGGGTCTAAAGTCACCAAGGAGACGGGCGTTGGTTCCTCAAAGATATCTTTGTGGAAGTTTCTGCATCAAGTTAACAGAGATGGGAAGATCCACCCTGACATGTGTGTCAGGAATCATTCCATGGGCTACACATTAGGTTAAAATTAAATATCCACACACATGTGCCTGTGGTTCCTGTTCTGGACAGCACAAAACCAGGCTGAATTTAAACAACTTTAGTAATGTATTCATTTGTTTTTGTCTGTGTCAGGGGACAATGTTCAGAAGTTGGTTCTCTCCTTCCCTCAGGTGGGCCCCAGGGATCAAACTCAGATCATTAGGCTTTACAGCAGACACCTTTACCAGCTGAACATTCTTGCCAGCCAGTAGGCCGCCCTCTCTTTTGTAGAATTCCTGAGATTATTCTTCAACCATCTCTTTTCCCTCATTGCCTTGCAGAGGTCACCTTTCTTGTATGGGGACCCCCTGCACACATCTTATCTGTCTCTGAACTCTGATGTGTCATTAAGCCTCAGTTCCTAGGGTTAAACCCAGCAAATCCAATGAGCCACCGGGGTGGGACTTCTCAAGTCCCTTGGCATAGCAAGGACTACATTTTCTGGCCCGCCCTGGGCGTGGCCAAACACCTAGCCAATGAAGAGATGGTGCAATCCCTGGCTCAAATCCTTAAAGGAGCCGGTCCTTTTTGTAGGTTATATTCCCAGGATGGAGGACAGAGGGAGGCTGGAGTCCCTGCTACTTGAAGAAAGAATCTCAATTGTGTGTTTAGCACAGGTTGCCTTGTTTCCGGGGTTTCTATAATGGAGTAGAGATCAGAATCCCTGTTGACATACACAGTGATGGGCCAACCCAGGTTCTGATTCAGCCTGGGTGGACCCAGGAAATCACATTTGCAAGTTCTCAGGGTGGACCAAATGTGAATACTTTAGAGACCCGCTGGTCTGACTAGTTTCCACCATTTGTTTGGGTTCTTGGCTACTCCCCTCTGACAGGCAGAATAAACATCTCTGTCTCCCACCTACTCCTGGACCCCACTTGTCAACCATCTTCCCGCCCAGCTGAGCTGATTTGTTTAGAGAGTGTGGTGTCTGGTCAGTTGCATTTGAGCAAAGCAAATTGATAATTTCATCCTTAGACTGTGCTGCCACTGCAGGTGACACGCATGACCCTCCCACGTGCTCGCTCACCTGAGGGCCCTGAATCTGTGCAGTCTAGAGGTCACAAGAAAGCAGACAGTAGAAAGAGCCTTGACAGTGTAGCAAGAAGGCTGTGCCTGGGAAGATTCTTCAAGTTCAGATGGGCAGCTGGAAGAAGCCGTTCTGCTCTGGCCGCAACAGAGATGTGACCTTCTGTCCAGGGTTTGGTAATACCACAGACCCCTCTATTCTGTCTAGCCACTCTTGTGACAGTGTCCCCCTCTCCGTGTAGGTATCTGGGTAATTGGCCTTTTGGCCCCTCCAGTTCTCCCAAAGTGTCACTGACATCCATGCAGTAAATCCCGATTGAGAGTCAGGGGGTTAGGTGTTCCTGACAGCATGTGGCCGATCCTTGGGGACACTTCTGCCAAGGTGACAGGAGTAGGAGGCAGAGCTGGGAGAGAGGGCTGGGCCTCTTGCAGCAGCTCCTATTGTGAAACCAAGAGCCACCCCTTCCAAGGGACAGGGACAGTGAAGATGCCCAAACCAGCCATCATCTTGGAGTAGGGCACACGGTAAAGCAGGTGACTGTCCTGGGGCATGTCTTCATCTGTAGCATGGTACCTCCCAGAGACGTTCAGCTGCCAGTGGGATCACAGGGACTTCAGGCTCTCAGTCACAGGGCTCTGGAGTGTGTTTAAAACTTTTCTGGCTCACCAGCCCCCTAAGCAGAGTGAACTATTCCTCTGGCCTTGCTCTCTGGGATAAGCTAGAGTTCTTTAATGTTTGCTATGTTCCATTGGTTTTATTCTTGAGACAAAGTCCCATTTATAGAGTCCTGACTGTAGATGACACTGACCTCAAACTCACAGAGATTCACTTGCTTCTGTCTACCAAGTGCTGGATTCAAGGCACGCACCACCACCTTCAGCTTATCTTTTGATTCATGGTCTCATGGAGGCCTGGCTGCCTCGAACTCTTTGATAACTGCCTCCTGGCTGGGTTCTAGATGACAAGCATGCAACACCAAGTCTGGTTTTACATGGTGCTGGAGACTGGACTCAGGGCAAGTACTCTACCAACTGAGCCACATCCCAGCCCAAGGTCCATCCCCCCTATATTAGCATCCATGCCTAAAACTTATCTTTGGACGTATGTTGGCTTCCAGTTTTCTTTTGTCAATTTGGGCCTGTTTCTTTACAGACAGGAATCCACTCCAGCCAAACCCCCATTCCTCACAGCAGTAGCTGCTTCTCACACTGCCATGTCTACACCTGTCAAGTCACCAAGCACTTAGCAAGGCTCCACCACAAACAGGGGCCTGAGCCTCTGGAGGCCACAGCTGTGTGGCAGTGGACATGGGGTAGTCTGGACAGCCCTGAGCCGAAGTCCTGGTGCTCCAGTGGCCCTGGCTCCCAGAGCAGTTGCCTCGGGGGAAGTCTCAGAGGCCGCAATGGGTGAGCTTAGGAGGCGAAGGTGGCACCCTCCCTCCCTCCCCACTGCAGGGCTTGAAGATTCTCTCCCCAAGTGTCCCGAGCAGGTAGCTCCAGGTTACTCAGTCTCAGGTGACCCTAGAAAGTCCATCAACTGACTTATCAATGGCCAATTTACTAGTTCCTGTGCTCAGGACCAACATCAAATAGAGTAACATTTCCAGACTAGGCCACGTGTGGTAACTGGTGAGTGCTTGTAATCTCAACAGCGTTCAGGAGAGAGAGGCAGGAAAGTGTGGCAAGTATGAAGCGAACCTGGGCTACAAAGTGGATTTAGGTCAGCCTAAACTATGTAGTGAAACCCTGTCTCAAAGACATAAAAAATAAAAAGAAAAAATAACTCCATGTCACTGTGATGTGGGAACCTCAGCACTTGAACTCTGGCCGGCTGCTCCAGAGTGGGGCCCACTTGCCCCACGCAGGGAGTAGGGTGGAGTGTCTCTCCCCCAATGCCTGGGTCTCCAGGCCCAGTCCCCAGACTTCCCTTACTGCATAGCTGGACAGTAGCCTCCATACACCATACACATACACCAGAAAAACAAGAAAATACTTTAATTGTAAAACTAACTTGAGGGATTGGCGGCAGGGTGGGGGACAGGAGCCTGATTCTTCAAAGTGGCTCTGTCCCTGGGCCAGCCACCCCGTAGGTCAGGGATCACCTGTTCCCAGGCCGAGACAGAGACACAGCTAGTGTTATAAAATGACAATATAAATAGACTTCTAGAAAACGGAGGCTGTCTGGGTGCAGTAGTCATTTGCTGCAGAGGTTGGGGAAGGGGAGGCCCCATGTTTCTCCTGTGGAAAGAGGGTATGGGGCTCTGGGAAAAGGCCACTCTTCAAACATTCATGATTGACCCTTCAATGGCTCAGGGTCAGGGGCTGGGCACCAGGTAGGCTGAGGACAGAGGAGCTAGACTTTCTTGGTGCGCTCTCTCTCTCTCTCTCTCTCACACACACACACACAAACACACACACACACCCCTTTCTCATAGTGTCATCTCTGCCCCAGTGGCCCCTGATGCAGATTTCCAGTGATGGGGCAGCCACCTTCTCTCCCGTGGACAGCACCCAGGGGAGGGCCTGTCCTAGGATCCTGGGAGCCTCACTGGCTCCCACATGTCCTGGCATGGCTTTACAAGTCATGGAATCAACACCAGAGCTCAGTAGTAGGGTCCCACGAAGGCCCCAGCACAGTGACGGTGGTGCCCTAGAGTGTCCCCTGGGCTGTGGGAGCCGGTTGGCCCTCTACTGGCCTCTGCCGGGCAGGGTGGCCCGGGGCTTTGGTTCAGGACTAGGCTCGGGCTCATCTGGTTCGGTGCTGGCGCATAAGGGGCACGATGCTGGCCGGCGGCCCCGCCTTGGTGAGGAATGGGTGCTTCAGCAGTTCGGCAGCAGTGGCCCGCTGGGCTGGGTCACGCACCAGCAGGCGATCCAAGAAGCCTTTCAGAGACGGTGAGGCCTGTGAAGGTGCAGAGGTCAGGAGGACAGGGTTACTTACTTACTGTGAGTCCACTTTCCTATAATGTCCTGTGGGCTGACGGCGTCTCAGGGAGGGTCAGAGAAGTCTCAGGGTTACCACTGGGCCGGAAGGGGCATGCCAAAATCTCCTGAGGCTCATGTCCTCTCACCCTTGAGGTTTGGCAGGAAGCTGAAGGCAGCCCCTCCCCACACGCAAGCTCCTCAACATACAGGCCTACAGTCAGGCAAGCTCTGTGGTAGGAAGAGCTCAAGGGACCTGTGGCCCCGCCTCCAGCCCTCAGCATGGTCCAGCCTGCTCTGCCCACCTTGTGCAGGTTCTTCAACCGGGGTGGCAGGTTGTCCCGAATCATCTTCATGGCTTTGAGGGGTGGCTCGTTGAAGTAGGGGGGTTCCCCATCCACCATCTCGATCACCATCACCCCCAGCGACCAGATATCCACCTAGGATGGAAAAGGGACCGGAGTGCTGGGTGCAGAGGGCGGCCAATCCTCCGCGAGCCCCAGGGGAGGCCTATGCTGGCCTCCGCCTTTGGTCTCCAGTCCTGAGCCCACAGCCTGTGGACAGTGGAAGCCTGCCTACCCCGAGTTCTCAGGTCTAGGCAGTGACAGCTGCCATGGACTGCTACATGAGTCCAAGCCCCATTCCTGTCGGTTACAAACCATCCTTACTAAGAGAGACCCAAGAGAGTGAGTCTCGAGTTGGCCTCACTCCTGCGGACCCTGCTCCGATCTGCCCATCAAGCTTGCTGACTTGGAAAATCTCAGGGCTAGGTAGGTACAGCATCAAGGAGCAGGCTCAGGTGGGACTACAGCCAGAATGGCGATGCTTCTGCCCTTTCTCTAGCAGCACCCGCTCCCTTGTGGTCAGCCTGGCTTTTCCAACAGAGAATGGAAGTTCAGGCCACCTTCCTCAGGTGGCTTGGGATTGGTAGCTGGGGCACTCCTGGGCTTACCTCTGGCCCATAGGGAAGGCGGGAGATGAGCTCCGGGGCCATCCAGTACGGGGTGCCCACCAGCGACTTCCTCCGAGGCACCTCCTTGCTCACCTGGGCACAAAACCCGAAGTCGGACAGCTTCACCTGAGGCAGACAGGGGCTGCAGGTCAGAGGTGCCCGCTATCTGACTGCCTTCAGACACACAGGCTCCACGGAGCAACAGGGGTGAGGGCAGCTCTGCTCCTCCTGACAGGGCCCTCAGGTGTCTGGAGGTTCTTAGGGGGTGTGCCTCAAGTCCTGCAGCTAGCGAAGGGTCAGCAGAGACCGAGGCAGACTGCTCTGAAAGCCAGGGCCTGGGGGAAACAAGCGCTCTCTCTAGTCACTGGTCCAAGAGCACAGCCCGTCTGCGTCAGTGAGAGAACGCACCTCCGCTACAACGAGTATCCAGGACTTACACCCTTTGGAGCCATGGACCCTCCTGATGATATCTGTGGCTCTTCTGGACCCCAAAACCATGTCCTCCTAAACTCTGGATACTAGCTGACTCAACCGTGGCCCCAGGTTCAGAGTCAAGATCTCAGTCTAAACAGGGGGAAGCCAGCGCAGCCCGCTTCGCACCACAGGGTCCAGCCTGCTGGGGGGCTGGTCAACCCTGTGCTCCAACCTGGCTTGCTAAAGTGAGGGAGGCATCCAGGATGGCACAAGGACCACAAGGGAAGCTGACACTCGGGTCCACAGCAAGCCTGGTCCAATGCCCGAGTCCTGATGGAGGAAGGGGGAGACATGGAGCACCCCTGTAATCTCAGCTCTCAGGAGTCAGAGGTCAGCCTGGGCAGCGTGGCAAGTACTAGGCCAGCCCTGGACACACAGAAGTCAGTGTCTCATTAAAAAACAAAAACAAAAACAAAAAAATTTAGGTTTGGGACGGGTAGATCCCCGTGAGTTCAGGGCCAGCCTGGTCTACACACCAACTTCCAGATCAGCCAGGGCTACACAGTGAGACCCTATTATTCAAACAAAAATAAAATAAAGAAACCAACAGGGAGGCAGTCAGGCCAGCTGCTTGGCGGGGAAGCACGTAGCCAGAGCTGTGGCTGCTGCCCAAGTCCTTCCTCGCTGGGCCCTGGTCAGGTGTCCAGCTTCCAGTTCTACCACAGTGCATTCCACCAACTGGACCGCTACTCGGACCGTTCTGTAAGGGACAGACCAGCTGCTCCAGTCACCAGAGGCTCATCTGCTGCCGCTGCAGCAGCAGCAGAGGGTGAGGAGGGACCCAGTGACAGGGGTGACGGAGAAGGCTGGAGAAGGCTGAGTGACGGGGCCTGTCTGAGGCGTCTCCAGAGGACTAACGGGGACAGGAGCTGTCCCGACTGTGGGTGCGAAGGGGAGCAGGCCCCCAGCACAGGCTTCCTCCCATTTCCTGGCCCCCGAGAAGGGAGCCGCTCGGCTGCACTCTGCTCTACCACGATGGAGCGAAACTTCTGATATGCTGAGAACTGTGCCACTCCCTCCCTCAAGCTGTCCCTTCAAAGCCACAGCAAGCCGCACACTTCCAGCCTCCTGCCCACTCACCCGGCCATCGTGGGTCAGCAAGATGGAGTCACTCTTGATGTCACGGTGGATGACACCCTGGGCGTGGAGTACGGACAGCGCCTGCAGCACAGCCAGGCACACGGCGGCAATCTGCTCCTCATTCATCCTGCGTGGGCAGAAGAGCAACTGGCACTCAGGGCGCTGCCTCGTGGGTCCCGCCCTGGGGTGAGAGTGGGGAGACCCCTAGCCTGCTTTAGGACATCAAGAGGTCACAAAGACCTGCCTCAATAGGGATCAGGGAGCCAAGAAGCTATGACCGCATCCTGTGTGCCTGGCCTCACTGCCCCACCCACACTCTGGAGGGCACTTGTCTATCACCAGAGGCTAAAGGGTCCCAGCTCCACCCCTGGGAACATATGAGCCAGCAGGTCGTCCTACAGTAGTACCTGGTATGGGTGACAATATCTGTAAGGGCGCCTCCCTCCAGGAACTCCATGACCACCCAGAGCTCGTCGCCCACCAGGTAGCTGTTGTACATCTCCACCACGTTTTCATGCCGGTAGTCCCGCATGATCACCACCTGGGCGGGGCAGAGTCAGCATTGGGACTCAGGCACTGCCACTGGCACCCAGCCAGCCTCCTGCCACTTTCCAGCAGGTTGTACACTGGCAAGCTAGCTCACTCCAGCTGTCCCCTTCTTCAAAGCCGAGAAGACCTAGGGGCCAACCTGAGGGCAACCACTTCATTCTATGGGTACACCCTGGGCACCATGCAGGTTCTCTAATCCTGACCAGTCCTGGCCGGTCTTTTAGTGGTTTGACTATCAGGGGGCATCTGGAGAAGTAAAGAGGACAGGAGGAGAGGCAAGTTGGAAGGAAAGCTAAAATAAAAGCTCTGTGCGTGTGTGTGTGTGTGTGTGTGTGTGTGTGTGTGTGTGTGTGCATGTGGAGCACTCCAGATGAAGGACTGACTGACAAGGGAAAGGTCTAGGAGAGGTGGTAAACACTGCTTCTGGGGACCAGAGGGGCAGGCTGAGCGTGAGGAGGAATTCTTGGTGTGGATGGAGCCCTGGGATGTGGGCTGTGGAACAGGAGAGGGTAGGAAGTGTTAGGAGACAGACAAGCAGACTGGACAGCATCCAAGCTGGACTTCAGAACTGCCTTTGTGACGGATGCCAAGGCTGAAACCCAGAGCCATAAACTGAGTTGAACCAAGTTCAAGTTCAAGCCTGAGCTAGCTGGGCTAGGATCCGATGGGCAAGGAGCTGGTCTCTGACTTGAGGACATGGGAGACACTAGGAGGCTCCTTGGTCTTCCTCTTCCTCCCACCTGAGCCCGTGGTGCTCCCAGCCCAGGAGTGCTGGGTCCCCATGACTCTGAGCCCCAGTTGGCACATGCCCTTGCCCCTCTCCAATTCCCTGCTCCAAGAGAGTCCAGACTACAAAGCCCAGGACCTCTCTCTCGGATGTTACATATGGAGTGCCCAGGGGAGGCCTGAGAGAAAAGCTGGAGCCCAAGGGTGAGAGAAAGAGGCTTCACAGAGGAGGGACTGGAGGAGGGGGATGCTGGGCTGTGGTCTGGAGCGAGGTGTGGTAGAGCACCCCAGAGACAGGAAGCCTGAGAGGAGAAGAGGTCTGGAGGGGAACTCAGGCCCAGGACTAGTTGAACAAAGTCATGGGCTCTTGAGGTGACGGAGGCGCATTAGGCTGGGACAGCTCTGAGGAGAGGAGGGCAGGGCACTGGGCTTCCCGGCCAGCACCCACCTCATTGAAGAGCAGTTCACGTCTCTGCTGCTTGCGCAAGTCCATCTTCTTGACGGCCACCAGCCTGCCTGAGCTTCGCACAGTGGCTATGCACACGATACCTGTAGAGCCCTCGCCGATCTTGATGAAGTTGTCTAGATAGGAGCGAGGGTCCCCTGGGTCCACCACCAGCTGCAGGGCAGCCCGGAACTGCTCATGGGACACTCGTTGGGGCTCCCGCTGTGGCGAGCGAGGCCCAGGGGGCCCAGGGGCAAGGGGTACAGTAGGGGCAGCAAGGGCACGTGCTGGGGGGGCCAACTGGGGCTCAGAGGCATGGGGACCCAGCATTCCTGGGCTGGGAGCACCATGGGCTCGGGTGGGAGGCCGCGAGGAGGAGGAAGACTGGGGAGCCGCCAGGCCTGTGGCTGATGGCCCATTAGGGGCCATGGTGTGTGGCTCCCCCTGCAACAGAAGAAAGAGGAGCTGTGAGTGGAGACTGCATTCACTCTCCCCGTCCCAATGACAGGTGGACTGGAATGGGGGAGGGGGGAGCAATGGAGTGGAAACTGAGGTGCTGAAGTGGGAAATGGGTTACCTGGGCACCGCGGGGTGGGTGGTCCGTGTCAGCCCGTGGGTATGTGTTAAAGGGCCTGCCAGCTGCTAGTTTTGTCCCGCTGGTCAGACTGCCAGGCTGAGGAGTGCTGACGTCAGGCCCAGAGAGGGGGCGCTTATCGCGGGAGGCCTCCTGGGGCCCTCCTGGACCCTCCCTGGAAGACTTGGGCCTCTTCTCTGGCCCCGCCCGCCGTCGGTCACCACTGCCACTGCCTGTCTCACTATGGCCTGTGGCCCGGGCTCTGCCTCCAGCTTTGTCAGGGGCCGTTCTGGCCGGGGCGGCCCGCTGCCCCAGCATTCCATTCTCCTGGTGGGCACGGGCAGGCGGGGGTGGGCTCTCTCTGCGCAGGGAGTTGGAGCGAGTCACGGACATGTTCTCAAATTCATCAAGCAGCAGTGTGAGAGCCCCATCCTTGGCGGCTTTGCTGCCCCGCACGATGGTCTGGGGTCCAGGCAACGGCAGAGTAGGGCCAGGAAGGAGGGGACACAGGCCGTGCGTGCATCCGACACAGAAAAGACAATACAACACAGAAACAAGACGGAGATGGTGAAGTGATGGCTCGGCGAGGATAGGGTGGGGTGCCCCGGAACTGCTGTCGTGCCCACCACCCACTCTGGGTGCCATCCCAACAAGTGTCTCTTGACTTTCCTTGGCTCCCAGCCAGACAGCCAGCTCTGCCCTGTGGACTCGGGCAAGGGAGGAGAACCCAGCCTGTAATCAGCCCCTAGGAGCTGCAAATTACAGGCTGCTCGGTGCGGCGCTTCCTCCCCTGCAGGCTGCCAGCATCATTAACCCTCAAGCCACGCAGCTCTGATCCCCTAGGGCAGGGGATGTGGCACAGAATTGAAAGCCCACAGCCTAAAGCAGAGGCCTAGGAGGCTTGGGAGCTGCGGCAAGCGTCAACTGGAATATATCCGGAACCACCAACCCTCGAATCAACCTGCCCTACATTACTCGCCCCACTGAGTTGTGGTCTTCTTGGCTCCACTATATCCTGAGCGCTGGGCACAGCAGGCTGTTCTTCCAATACACCAGAAGTGTGTCTGACAGCTCTCTGCCCCGCCCACAACCTCCATCCTCCAAATGTTTCTATGACTGTCCCATTCCCCTCCCAGAGGTCTCTGATCAAACACACTTCTCCAAGAACTTGCTAACACCTAGTTTAAAGGCTAGCCCACAAGTCTCTGCTCTTTCCTTTTTTCTTCTGTAACAGTAGTTCTCAACCTTCCTATGCTGCTATCCTTTAATATACAGTTCCTCACGCTGTGGTAACCCCCAAACATAAAATGATTTCATTGTTACTTCAGAACTGTGATTTTGTTATTGTTATGAATTGTAATGTAAATATCTGATATGTAACTCCAAAGGGCTCGTGACCCACAGGTTGAGGACCAGTGTTCTAGGCCCTGGTGCAGCTGACGTGACTGTGTGTCTAGTATGCTGCTTTACCTCTGTGACCTTCCCGAGGACTGAGCACTTGTCCTACCATTTACAGTCTACCTAT
This sequence comes from Tokudaia tokunoshimensis, assembly GCA_036184795.1. Lineage (NCBI taxonomy): Eukaryota > Metazoa > Chordata > Mammalia > Rodentia > Muridae > Tokudaia > Tokudaia tokunoshimensis. Next base: position 10,842,544 of record BTHU01000001.1, on the reverse strand, counting down.
GTCTTGGGTCCTAGATCAGAGTCCACACCAAGAAGTTGCTTTGCAAACGAAGGAAAGGAGGAGGAAGGAGACAAGGAGAGGTGGGGAGCCGCCCACCACTGCTTCAGGTGGAGACAAAGACAGGACCTGGAGAACCTCCGAGGCTGAGTTTAGACTGAGCTCCTGGGAATCACCTGTAGTCCACAAGGCTCCTAATGGTATGCTGTGGTCCCAGGCTCTTGTGGGCCCTGGCTGTCTGCCTGGAAGCCTGGCCTTGTCCAGAGAACCAAGAAAGGTGGATGCTAGGTTTCAAACACAGGACAAATGGCTGAGGGGCCTATTTAACATATCAAAGTAGACCAGGCCTCTAGGATCTCCCAGCATCCCTCACTCCCTACCTGTTACAGGGTCTTTCTTTTTGGCATACCCTGCTGCCCTCTACCCTAAACTTTTCCAGCTCAGGGGCTGGACTGCCCTCCCCCAGATGCCTTTCTAATCTGGCCATTTTGGCTGCACTGACCCTCCTACCTTTTACCCTCCGGCCTCTTGGTCTCCTGGCTCTTCCCTCGAGCCTCTCCTCACCTGGCTCAGGGCCATTTCCACTCTGGGCTCTCCTGGATATCTCTGCCTCTGACTACGCTCCCCCTCATATCCACAATAAACCTCCTCCTCCTCCACACCTAGGAGCAGGCATGTTCTCCTTTTTTATTTCTTTTTTTCATTCAGTGGAAACCTGTCAGGCTTTGGTATTAGAACCTGGAGTCAAGGGTCAAGAACCTTGACACCTAGGCAGTACCAGTTAAGGCCTTGCATGTGATTTAGGACAAGCGTCCTTCCCCTTGAAGGACTGTGAGAAGGTGTGGAAACAGAGCAGCGGCGAAATTTTGGGGACACACAACCTGTGAGAAATGACCAGAAAGCTCACTGGGTCATGGGAGTGCTTAGGGTGGGCTGTCTGGGGACTATGGTGGGGCCTACTTCACAACCAGTTGCTTACTGGCTTCCAGCTGGCCTGGGTCATGAAAAGCCCATATAGATTCAGATGACAAGAGGGACTTTCTAGGCAATGGAGAGAAGTCAAGGCTCTCACATGACCCTATGGGGGTTACAGAAATAACCAGAAAGACCCCAGCCTCTACCCAAGCACTGTGGCTGTGGGCACCCTGATGACTCTGCCTCTCTCCTGCCAGGCCCTGGCTGGTCACTGGGAGGGGATGAGTCAGCTGCTGACCACAGGCACGCCCAACTCCACTGAGTGGGGACAAGTTTGGCTGCACGCCTCTGGGTCCCACCACCCATGGCAAGAGTCCAGCAGGGGCACTCTTGTCACTAAGCTTGCATGGCCGCAGTCCCTGCCTGGGCAGGGAGACCACAACTCTCACACTGTACGCGGAGGTGAGGGAAGTGTGAGGATCTTGGATCTAGATCTCAGGTCTCATTCCAAGTCTGACAATTTGCTCAGGATGATAAGACTGAATGGCTTCTGCCTGCTCCCGTCTGCCTCGGCTGCTCCCCAGACCTTGGTATGCAGCTAAGGCATCCCCTAGGCAAGCCCTGATGTTGTTTAGGAGCGGCTGTCTCCCATGTCATGAAGCCCTGGGAGACCAAGGTTGAGTGTGTGGTGCTGGGGCAGGAGTGGAGGTCAGAGGTCAGCATGGGCTTCCAGGATTGCACTGGCGGGTGGAAGGCCGGCACTGGGCTACAGAGGCAGGGGTGAGGGGTTCGGCAAAGAGGCCAGGAGCAACTGAAGGGCTGGGCCTCTCTGGCAGCATGGGCTGCGGGCTAGAAGTGGTGTAGTGATGGCTACCTTGGGGGCTCCAGGCTGGATGGATGTGATGCAGGCAGGGTCGATCAGGGGCTTGGGTCTGCGTGCTGACTCCTCAATCAGGCTCTGCCACTGGCGGGGCAGCCCTGTGAACTTCTGCTCGTGCTGATCGAAGCCTGTGTGGACGCGGTGCTCGAAGTTGGATGGGGCCGAGATCTCCACCCGCTTCTTCTTCTTTCCAAACATCGTTCCAGGGCCTTAGCACAGAGTGTGTGAACGGTGTGGGGTGGCTGGGGCTCTTACAGGCACCTACAGGAAGGAAGCATCAAGGGAGGAGGGATCAGTGGCAGGTCATCCGTCACTTAAACCTTCCCCAGTTCTATGCTTCTGCCCTGGTTGGTTCAGCAGCTCTCTCATATACCAGCAGGGGGCAGCAGCCTCTTCCTGGGCCCTCTGAACATCTACTTTTGTGGGTTCCTCTTGAGCAACTAGAGGGTCAGGCCCAGCTGTCTCCTCCTCAGAGCCACAGCTCCTTGTGGCCCAGAGACCTCATACAGCCCATTGCCTTCACACCAGCTTTCATCTGCAGGGCCTTTGCACAGGCAGTTCCCCTTGCCTGTTATCCCAAGAGCTCCCTCCCTCCCTCCCTCCCTCCTCCAGTTCCCTGGGTCACTACTGTGGCTTTCCCAACCACACAGCCTGCTGGCTATCATATCACTTAGATGCCCTTCACCTCGGGGAGCCTGCTGCTGTTTCTGTGTGGAGTGCCTTTTGTCTCCCTCCAACCCCAGTAAGGATAATCGTGCCTAAACCAGCCCGTCCACGCAGTCTCCCTAGTCCCATCCCTGGGCACCAGTGAACAGTCCTCACCCCTACTCTGGCCACTACAGTCAGTGGCTACAGACAAATGGGATGCCTCTCCACACTGTGACATTCTCCTATCTTTAGGGCCTGGGTCTTCAGCTGGGCACTTACATAAATACCTAGTAAGGGTCAGTCAGGAAGCCAAGGGTGAGCCAGGCATGGTGACATACCCCTTTAGTCCCAATACTCGGAGGCAGAGACACATGGATTTCTGTGTGTTCACGGCCAGTCCGGTCTACATAAGAGAGTTCTAGGCTAGTTAGAATAGGCTAGTTAGAGCCTGCCTCAAAAAGGGAGTGGGAAGCTGGAGAGAAGGCTCAGCAGGTAAGAACACTGGCTGTTCTTGCAGAGGACCTGGGTTCAATTCCCACATGGTAACTCATATATACCACTGTATATAACTCCACTTCTAGGGGCTATGACACCCTCTTTTGACCTTCAAGGACAGTAGCAACACATGTGGTGCACACATACATGCAGGCAAAAACACCCACATACATAAACTTCAAAGACTAATAATAATTTTTAAAAAGTAAATTAAAAACAAACAACAGTAGCAACAGCAGCAACAACAACAAAGAATGAAAAGACGAGCCCAGCCCGGGGTGCAGGCTGAGTAGCTCAGTCCCAGCTACTCAGGGGGCAGGAGGACCTCAAGCTCAAAGCTTCCCGGGATAGAGTGGGTTCAGGCTGTTCTGGTCAGCGTGGTGAAATTGTCTCAAAACCAAGGTCTGGGGCTGCAGCTCTGCGGCAGAGCTCTGTACAGTAGGTGGGAAGCCCTGGGCTCCACCCCAGTTGAAGGACAGGGTGATGGTGGCACCCCACAGAGGCTCGAGCAACGATGGACACTAGGCAGCCTCTCAACAACCCTTCTTCTTCTGCCTCTCTCTACCCGAGCCCTTCCCTGCCTTGGACCAGCGCCTTACGCTGGAGAGCCTGGCCCTGTGAGAAGAGCCTGGAGTCAGACAGACCTGGTCTGAAGCTGGCTGGGCTAGAAGCACCCTGGCGTGGGTGACGTCTCCTCCTGAGGCTTTGAGTTACTCATCTGTAAGACAGGAAGAAAAAAAAGACCCATCAGCCATTCAATCACTAACACCCGCTGTACCCTGGCTGACAGTGGGACATGACGACAACCTAGACAGCCTATGACCCACTAGGGTCTACATGGGGCGATGGTTCCTAGGTAGTGACAGTGCATACTGGTAGGGACTGGACCCACAAAGTGCTACCAGGCCATAGAGGCTGGCAGGTGTGCTGAGGGGAGGCTTCCTATAGGAGGCCTCAAGAGTGGAGGCCCAAAGGACCGAAGGACGCCAGAGGACTTTCGTCTCCGTCCCACCTGGCTCTCCAATCCCCTCTCTCACAGGGTGGTGGACAGGCACAGAACCAGTACCCGGCCCCAGTGAGACTCTGCTGGGGACAAGTGTCCAGGGGGCCCCAGCCAGGTCTCCTCTTCTCCAGGCGCGGCTCTCTTTCTTGGGAGTCCCTGGCTCAGTCTACAAGGACATTAATGGGCAGCCAGCCAGGGAAACCGGTTTGGCAGCAGAGCCAAGTGAGAGGCAGGTGGGGACGCAGCAGCCAACCTGTCTCAACTGGTCCCAGGGGGCCAGCAGGTGGCCAGCCCCAGGTCTGGACAGGGCTTTCCCAGCTGCTTGATCCAGGTCCAGAGGTTCTGGCTGAGGGTTGGGACAGCTGGGCAGAATGGGCGCCTCTGGCTTCTAGCCTTCTGTCTCCAACCAGTGCCGCAGCAGTGCACCCTTCCTTCCGGCCTCTCCTGCCCAGCCTGTCCCAGTGCCCCGACCTCGGCACCAGGACTACCAGCCTTCCTTGGCACTAGGCCTGTCTCTACAACTCCAACAGTACCACACCTCGTGCTGCCTGGCACAGCGTGGAGCCTGGGGCTGTGGCCTGTAGCTCAGCTCCCTGTCCTCCGAGTCTAGCTTGCTATTCACCCTGAACTCTTGGTTCTACTCTCAGTTCCCACCTCCTACTCACAGGGAGGCCCAAGGCGGCCCAGATTCGGCAGAACAGGGGTGGTGGTGCATGTGATCGCTCAGTAAGCGTGGGGAGGTGCTCAGGATGGAAAAGGTGGGGGAGCTTTAACAGTGCCTTCCCATGCTCTCCGCACAGACCCTACCCCCCCTCGCCCATAACCCCAAGCCACCTTGCATAGTGCAGCCACTTGTGACCCTGCAGGAGAAGGGGCGGAAGGGCACACCTCCGGATATTTGCCAGGGCCACCCCTTTCCTCTGGGCAGCATATGGAGGGAAGGACAAACAGAGGAACTGGTTATGTTTACAATGACCTGGTGTAGGCCCCACCCAGGCCCTCTTAGGCATCTCACGGCCGGGATGGGTCTCCCAGGCCAGCTCAGAATTTCAGAGCCCTGCAGCCCAGGCCTCAAACCCCAGCCGACAGCTAGCTAGCACTACATGACTTGATTGCTGTATCTGTGAACACCCAGTCCACAGCTCATGCCAGGAAGCTCAATGTGCGACTCTGGGGAAAAAGCTCCGCTCTTATGCCTCAGTTTCCTCTTGTTAGGAGGGTGACGACAGTAGCTGCTTCCAGGAGCTTTTACAAGGAGTCACAGAGAACACAAAACAAGCAAGGCACTGAAGGCCTGGCTCAGAGCCAACTCTTACTGACGCTCAGGCAGTAAATCCTCAATGCTAGTCACATGACTACAGTAGCCAGCAGGAATGTCCATCTAGTGGGAGTCACCTCTTAGAGCCACCGTGCCCTGTATCTCTCAACCTTTGCTCCTGACCCAGCCGAGAACCACTGCGAGCCCCGGGCCCTAAGTAAGGAAAACAAGGCACAGAGGGTCCCCTCACTTGCTATGGGCAAAGCCAGAGCAGACATTAGAGAAGGCCACTTCTCCCAGGGCCTGTGGCCCCAGTTTCTGGTGTGGAAATGGAGACTCCGTTGTCCAGGCACTCAGTCAGTCAGAGGTTGCCAGGGCTTGACCAGGAAGGTGAGTACAAGAGGCTAGTCTGGGCCCCCATGCTGCTTCCACCTGCCATTCCTCCCCGGTGCTGGCACTGCAGGGGTTGGACTTCACCTCCTACCCAGCCTGTCCCAGTCTCTGGGAGATGGGTTTCCTGGACCCCCTCCCAGGGCCTCTGGTGAGACAGCTGGTCACAGAAAAGATGCCTGAAAACGTGCCCCTGCCACCAAATGTACTTCACGGGGTTCTAGAACGGACACACTCACCATGAAGGAACCTATGGCCCTGGGAAGTCACCAACACAAGCCCCCGGCTCCCAGAAACCTCCGAGCAGGGGCTATTCTGGGCCAGTGTTGGGGGAATCTTGTTGGACCCTGGAGATGAAGGGGTGACTGGGTACCCCTGGAAGAGAGAGACGGATGGAGCAGTATGGCAGGCAGCTCCCTCCAGCCAAGGACACACACTAAAAACGGCTATACTCTAAAATGGTTTTTCCAGTTCTTTAATCTCTGATTCTTCAAATGTGGGATACTCAGTTTTCTAGTCACCCCTGCGTCCCTGCTCTGCTCTCAACCTTTCACGAGAGGCAGCCGCGTCCATCTCCCATGCTCCTGAAGGGATCAGCCACCAACTCCAAGAAAGCCCTCCCTGCCTCAGTGTACCCCTTGTTTCCCAGGAATGAGCTGCAACAGAGGGGTCTGACTCTAGCATTCATTTTTTTTGTTGTTGCTGTTGTTTTTGTTTTTCGAGACAGGGTTTCTCTGTGTAGCCTTGGCTGTCCTGGAACTCACTCTGTAGACCAGGCTGGCCTCGAACTCAGAAATCCGCCTGCCTCTGCCTCCCAAGTGCTGGGATTAAAGGCGTGCGCCATCTCCGCCCGACTCTGGCTCCAGCATTTTTGAGCCCACCGCCATTCCCCCACAGTCAGCTCTGGCTGTCAAGTCACAGCCCTGACCTACGCCATGTAAATGTGTTCTACTCTCCACGGCCTCCTGCCGGGACAGGTTCCCACTTCTTCCACGGGGTCCTAACTCCTCCGAGATTGCCCCATCTTCCTCATCAGACACTGCCCAATCACAAATGACCAGTCATAGCTACTGGGCCTTCACCTCCCATCTGAGTGACAACTGGAGCAGAGCCTGCCCGTCCCTCAGCTCTGCAGAGTCGCTGTGGGGTTCACACCGGGGAAAGATGACCGTCATTGAGCCAGGTCCACCCAAGGTCTGCAGGGCAGACTCAGTCTTGAGAGGGCATAAAGGCAGGCTCAGAAGTTCAGGCAAAAGAGGTAGGAACTGTCAATCTAGTCCTTCAGTCCAAAGAGGCCCTATGCTCTGGAAGAGGGGCAGCCAGGAGGTAAGAGAAGCCAGGGCGAAGGTGCTGAGGATGTAGCCGAAGGCCTGGCGGCTATCGCGGAGGTGAGGGGAGAGCGGGGTAAAGCTGGTGATGAGGCAGATGGGGCGGCGCCTGTGGGCCACAGCAAGGTCTCTGTCTTTCCCAAGTAAGATGAAGATACAGGAAGGGTCTAGGCTGGGGAGGGACAGGAACAGGGAACCAGGGAGATGGCTGTGACAACCAGCAGGAGATAAGGTGCACAGGACCCCCTAGGGGTAGAATGGGCAGGTTCTGCTCAGTCCAAAATCCAAGGTGGCAAGATGGTGCCAGGGCATGGAATGTGAACTCTGCAGGCCATCCACTCAAGAGAGTTTAGCACCCCCTACACACACACACACACACACACACACACACACACACACACACACACACACACAGCATGATAGTGTCGGCCTGCCCGAACACAAACACACACACACACACACACACACACACACACACACACACACACACACAGCATGATAGTGTCGGCCTGTCCGAAGCTGTCAGCCTGCAACACTGGTGGCTCACACAGCAGACATGTGCCAGATACACACAGTGGTCTACCATGGGTCCCCCAAACAGATTTAGGTGGCTGGGGAGTCCTCTTCCTTCCTGTTTCCCAAATTAGGAAACTGAGGCCTACAAAAGTGAAATCACTGCTCAGGGACACCTTGTGCCAGGTCACAAAAATACCCACTCTGTCCCCCAAAGGTCTTGTAACACCCCACCAGTGTACTGCTTCTCAGTGGCCCTTGCTCCTGCCAAGGCCTCCATTTCACAGGAAGGACCTAAGGGGTCTACGAGACGAGAGCAGGAGGCAGAGACAACTGTTGACAATGAATAGACTCCTAAGAGCAGAGAAGCTGCCATGTGCAGGGAATGTTAAATGAGCTACCCATGTGACTCCAAGGGATACCACGCAGTCCTACCTGCTAGAGACCTGCACATCTTCCCCCACCCCCGTCTCTAGCTGACATCCAAACTGGGACATCAACACCTGTCCCAGCTTTGTACCTACAAAGCTTTCTGCTCAGAACCTTGGCTTACTTCTTAACATTCAAGTCTTAGTGCTTGAGAGGCAGCCAGGCAATGGCGGCACATGCCTTTAAATTCTAGCACTCAAGAGGTAGAGCCAGGTAGACCTCTGAGTTTGAGGCCAGCCTGGTCTACAAAGTGAGTTCCAGAACTGCCAGGTGTACACAGAGAAACCTAGTCTTGAAAAACCAACCAACCAACCAACCAACCAAACAAACAAATCAACTCAAGAGAGGTTACATTGATACCTAACAAAATTTGGGGCAGGCACAACTGTCTACTTCCCCGTAACCCTTATTACTCCCCGGTACCATATTCCTTGTGACTCCAGGCCCCTTCCTCTGGGCACCCCACTCCAAATGGTTCCCTAGCACTTTGAGCAGGGGCTGGCACATATAGACACTCAGTGAATATCTGGGGAGATGTGTACTAATCTTGTCACAGTGATGAGTCTGGACCATCAGAAGGAGGTGGGGCAAACCGGATTCCCCAGAGCTGCCTGGACATCACCTGAGACACCGAGGAATCCACTCAAGAAGCTTGGTGAATCCTAACCAGGACCAAGGGCATCCCACCAAGAGCTGCCGCAGGGTTCACACTACAGGGAGGCACACCTGTCTAAGCCATGCCTTGGAGGGAAACCTGAGGACAGCTTTTTACTGTCCACAGTAAGAGCCCAAGCCCTGACAATAAGTCGCTGCAATAGTGACAGCCCCACAAAGTGATGAGTCAGAGACAGTACCCTGGTGTTGGGAAGTTGGAGACGTGTGGGAAGCCATTACGACTGTGCTCTCTTCATCCTGGCCAGGAGGCAATGCATAGGATGGGCCCAGAAACTCCCCTGCCTCACAGCCTTTCCCACTTTATCCTGTCCTCTTTCTTTAAGCTGCCAGGACAGCGTCCCCTTGAAGGTCTGTCACAGTTATTCTTCTCATCCTGTCTGGGTGGCCTTCTATGGACATCTTCCTGCCAGAAGGACAGCCCCATTTGCACAGGGCATGTCTCTCTTGGCCACTGCCCAACACGAGGTTCTGTGGGCCTATGAGCAGACTGCTCAGACTCAGCCATTCCAGCCACACCCCCATGGACAAGCCATCTAACCTCCCTGGACCTCAGCATTCTATGTGCAAACCACAGACTGTGACAGTCCCTACCTGCTGGGAATATTTAGACGACAAAAGTAAGGCATGGAGAACAGGGTCTGCCATGGGCTCACACAGCCGCTGTGGTTTCCATCCCTGCTGCTGCATCAAAGAGAGGCTGAATTAGCACACCACTGACGACCCTGGTCATGGTCCCCTCCAGTATGTGCATGTGCTAGTGACACTTTCCCCGGGGCTAGGGTGGGGAATGTTGGGAAGAGTGAACTGCAGAGGACGGCTGAGTGAGAAGCTGCCTGGCTAGATCTGGCCAGGCCCAGGCATCCTATAGTGCCTAGTGCCCAGAATGGGATGGCTGCCAGAGAACCTAAGAGTGTAGGTGAACTGTGAGGACTGGAGACATCGCTTTAGGCTTTATTCATTCCTTCCCCAAGTCCCTGCATGAAGGACAGCCCTGTTGCGGCACAAGCACTCAGCACAGCACTCACACAGACCCCCATGCCATGCACCCAGTGATAACACTTAGTAAACATACACTGTCATATCACAGACCCCGCAACAGTAACCCAAACAAGCCCACAGACAGATGGACTTACTGGATATCAAGATACACGCAGTTACCATGACTAGCTGGAAGTCAGTCACCCAGCATCCTAAGCATGTGACTGGCAGCTGTCATGGGGGCGTGAGCTGGGAGGCGGTGGTTGGGCCAGTGTTTCCTGTACAGCATGGTGAGGTAAGCTCAGAGCTGAGCTCCTGCCCCTCAAACACAGGTGCCAGCATGGCCTGGTGGAGGAAGCTTGGGAGGCACCAGAGAGAATTCATGGACGTAGCTTGTAGACCCAGGCTCAGCAAGTGGAGGGGCTGGGGACCCCTGAGCACCCCACTGTAAACCCCTCTGAAATATGATGACTCCCCACCCCAAAGAGGCAGTGGGAGTGCTCTCTAAGATACCTATAGTCGTACTACAAGGGCTGTGATACACAAGAGGCCCCAGCATCTCCACAGGCACAAGGGGACGCGTGTACACATATCCTTGTGTCTTATAATCGCCAGACTTGCTGAAAGATGTACTGAGGACTACAACTCAAGCTACAAGCTTAGACCCGAAACCCTCACAACTACAGGCCCATGCACAGGAAGCAATGAGTTCCTAACACCCAACACCAGTCTACTCAAAGGTCATGAGGAAGACGTTGTCACAGAGGCTTGTGCTCAGACACCAACTCCCCAGGAGCCTGCAACCTCACACGTGGGAACTAGAGTCACTCCACCCCTAGACTCAAGAAAGGTGTGGCCCATCCCACATATTCACACTGGCTCCAGTGGCCAGTCCCGCCCTCTCCTAGAGGACCACAGGCAGCCTGCTTACCTCTACCATCCTCTTCTGACTTCCTGGGCTACCTCTCCAAGGGCAACTGGTAGCCAGTCCTCCAGTGCAGGGACAGGGACAGGCTTCAGGGCACCCTGAGACTGATCAGCTGGCTGTGCACCCTAGGCTAACAGTGGTGGGGACACAGTCTAGCCGTGGTAACAGCTCAGCTGGGGCTGTGGCTCCCACCCACAGAGGGCGGGAAGCAGGGAGGCGGAAGGTGTGGCTAGAGCCAGTAGGCCCATAGCTGTGGGATAGAGAGGAGGGCTGGCAAGGACCCCAGCCACAGCCTGGTCTCAGCAGGACTTGCCTCCACTACAACAGGCACACCCATCTTACTAACTCCTCCTCCACACACACACACACTGGATAACAGAGGCCCAGGAAACCAGGACTTAGTTAGACTGCACACCAGAGGGTAGCTTCTGGACCAGTTGGTTGGAGCTGGGTATAAGATAGTGCCTCCAGAGACCTCAGGGTGGGCTAGGTGGGTAATCTGAGATGGGGTGTGGGCCCCATCCCCTTTTCTCCCCTGGGTTTGGAGTAGAGCAAGTGGTACAAGCAGGGGAGTGGAAAGTGGAGCTGTGGATGATAGGAGCGAGGATGGCGTAGAGCTGGGACCAGTATATGTCACAGTAACCTCCCTGTGGTGAGCGGCTCGAGCAGTCAAAAAGTCCAGAGAGGTCATGTGACTGGCCTAAGGACTCCCCTGCCGCCAGTGCCCTTAACTAGCTGCTTTGAATGAGACAGTGTTACTCAGAGCCTCCAACCTGAACAAGTCACTCTGGAAGGGGTGGCTTCCCTCCCTCTGCTCCTCATCTGTTCTGAAAAGCCCAGCTGGCTGCTAGTCCTGAGCAGAGGTCTCCTGTGCAATCTCTCAGTGTAGGATCTGTCCAGGCAGCCTCTCAGACTGCCTGTCTTTCTGGGGCCAAAAGCATGTGAGGGTCCAACCAGAGCCTGCCTCCTGAACCTGCTCAGGAAGCCTTTCCTACCAGCCACGCTGTCCACACGTGACCTCTGGGCCTGGCCCTAGCCCTGGCCCCGGCAGCTATGATCTCATCTCCTACTGTCTGTAGCTCCTGAATCTACCAAGGCCCTAGCATACACGAGGACTCAGTGGTAGGTAATCTGACCAAAACCAGCCCTGTCTGAGACGGGGCCTAGAAGGCTGTGGTCCAATGAGTACAGGGCCCAGGTTGTGGAGCCCATGACAGGCTTGTGGTCCCTATAAAGACAGTGGGGACAACCAACAAGTAGCCAGTGTCACTTGAGTCCCTCCAGTCCCATTCCCTCCCTGCTACAGAACAGGGTCTGGGAGACCCCACATTCCCAGGTCTCTGGTTACCACCTCCCTGTGGGGGCAGGGCACCTGGGAAGTAGCCGCCCAGAGACTGAGCCAGATAGGGCCACCTCCCCAAACCAGACCAGCAGGTTTGAGCTCTGTTGGGGGAGGTGGTGCAGCCTGACCAGCTCTGGTCAGCTCCAGGAAACAGGTCCAAGAGGAGGAGCGCTGAGTGGGTGACTCACTAATCACTGTTTGTCACACAGGAGCTTCTCTGTCTCTTTCCTTTTCATTTCTGCCTGTGTTTCTAGTTACAGTCACATGGTAACAATGCCAAAAGGTACCAAAGGGTAAACAGAGGCAGGATATGCCCACCCCACTGCCCTTGCATTTTTCCTTTGGAGAGACCCATGTGTTCTGCAAACACACCTGCACACTTCAAAGAACCGTACAAAATGCAGCATGTGACATACACAGCACCTTGTCCTACTCCACAGCATGCCCTGCTGCATGGCACTCGGGGGAGGGCGTAGGCAGCACCAGTCAGGTGGAAACACACTGGGAACCTGGTAAGTACTCTCGTGGGCACAACACAAGCAAGATGCTAGCCCATGAGCCTGTGCAAAGGTTCACCAGACACAGGAAACAGGGCCTTCACTGTGACCTCTTGGGTCCCTACAAGGGTAGCTTGGAGCTTATGGCCTGAACAGCATGTGGGGCCTCAGTAACAGAACTGAGGACCTATTATGATAAAGCACAAATGTCTGGAAAGGAGTCAGCTCTGAGACTTTGTCAAAAGTGGCAAAACAAAAAGGAAAAGCAAAGGATGATGGTCCCAAGAGTCAGGAGGATCACCGCAAGTTCAAGGCCTGCGTGGGTTACAGTGAGTTCGAGATCATCCTGAGCAACTAGGTGAGACCCTATCTCAATATCAAACAAAAATGCAGCTAGATGTGGTGACTCGCTCTTGCAGGGCTACACAGCAAGACCTTACCTCACCCTCATGACGATGTAATAGATGCAGCCTAAGTGGAGAGCCCTGGCTTAGATCCGGTGAGGGCTGGGGCTGCACAGCTCGGCTTTGCTAGCACACAGGCCCCATGTCCAATCCCAGCAGAGAAGGACCAGGAACTTTGACAGTGCAGAAAAGGATGGCGCCCTCTGTCTCTTCCCGGAGGGGACAAGAAAGCTTCTCCCTTTAGAGTAATGGTTCTGCTGTAATATTAGTGTGAGGCAATTTTCAGCATGCATCCTAACGTCAAGTCACGGTTTCAAAGGAGAAGACTACGTATGCTTATTTAGATGTCGATCTTACAATTCTCACCATTGCCTCATTTTGCTGACTGCTGGTCCTCCCCTTAGGTGGCCTTAAGTGCTGTGGTGACCTGAGCCAGCCCCATGGGGCCAGGGTGGAAGCTCTGTCTTTTGCTCTCAGAGGCAGTGCAGAGATGCTAACGGGGCACAGCAGGCATCTTGCAGGTGCTGCCAGCATGTCTGTGGGCGATGCAGTGGCTCTGCACCAGGACTGCCCGCCCTGCTCCCAGCCCCTCAGCAGGCCTGGGGCTGCCATCCCTCCGCTGCAGCACAGGAGAGGTCTGCCCAGCTCACTGCTCAGCTCAGCCTGGCTTTCATTAGCATTTCCTACTTCTATCCACTGAGCATCCTCTCAGTGCTTACAGAGGCTGGTAGAAGGATGGTTCTCTTCCACTAAGTCTCTATTCAATACCTCTGCCTGTATTTCTGCTGGGTCGGGCGGACCTTTGTAAAGCTAATCTGACTGTGTCCCTTTCTGTTGAAAACCGGCTGGGGCCTCACAGCTACAGCCATCTCCCTACCAGGAGCCCACCTCCTGCCCTCATTTCCACCTGCTCCTTCCCAGTCCCAGTCGCCTGCCTTAGCCACATGCAACTTCCTTCCCTGCACTCGGTCTTCAACGAGAGGTCACCTAGTGTCCACCAGATGCCCCATGGGCCTTCTGATCAGGCATCACACAAATGAAACTTGGAATTTCAGCTGACAGGCCAGGTGGAGGGGCAGCAAGGACAGAGCCTGAGGGGAGGACAAAGTAGTGGAGGCAGGCCATGGGGAGCTGTGGCAGGCTGCCCGGGACAGGCATATGCTTAAGGCGGTAACTTTGCTTGGGGGAAGGCAGGATCCAGAAGACCAGAGTAGGTGTGGAGAAAAGCGGTCAGAATGGAGCATAGGCCAGACAGCTGAGGGTGGTAGCCAGGATAGTGGAGGCTATGGATGTGGATAGCCAACATTTCATCTACTAAGAAAAGCAACGTGAGGGAGACGGCTTGGTTGGTAAAGTGCCTGCCATGCAAGGATGAAGACCCGAGGAGTTAGATCCTAGCTCCATGTGAAAGGCTTTGCATAGGAGTCCGTGTCTGTAATCCAGTGCTGGGAAGCGGGGACAGGCTGACATTTGAAGCTCACTAGCCAGTGGGTGTAGCCAAATTGGTGAGATAGATACAGGTTCAGTGAGATCCAGCCTCAACAGTGCAGAGAGTAACTGAGGAAATCAACCTCCTGCCTCCATGTGAATGTACATACATGAGTGTGTACACACACACACACATACACACACACACACACACACACACTCACTCACTGTGATAAGTAGTGGGGATGAGGTCAAGGGAGGTGGCAAGGGTTTTGGAAAAGTTCCAAAAATGTCAGGCTAAGGCCCACGGGGGAAATAGAAAAGTGGGAGACACCTCTCCCTGCCACACACCTAGAGAGACAGACAGTGAGGCTGTAACAGGGAGGGGCAGATGGGTGGAGGTGCACAGAGAACTCAAAACAGACTCCCACCAACATGACTTGATTATTTTCATTTTTTAGGGATTTATTTTTATTTTATGCATAAGCGTTTGCCTTATGCATATGTATATCTGTGGGCATGTGTGTGTGCAGTGCCCACAGAAGTCAGAAGAGGGCACTGGATCTCCTGGGACTGCAGTTAGATAGTTGTGAGCTGGGTGCTAGGACCCAAACCCAGGTCCTCTTCAACAGCAGCCAGTGCTCTTAACCTGAGTCACCTCTCCAGCACCAATGGACTGGGTTTTATGCGCGGTGTGGTGGTGTATGCTTGTAAAGCACCCAGGAGGCAAAACAAGGGATATCATAGTGAGTTCAGTGAGTTCTAATTTTGCCAGGGACACATATCTCAGAAAACTGAGATTCTTTAAAAAAAAGTGATTTTTCCCCCACTGTGGTAAAAGAGACAATATTTATCATTTACACTTAGAAGTGAACAGCTCACTGTCTTTAAATACCCTGAGTGTTATGGAACCTTCAGCACTCTCTTTACCCCAGCCTTTAGCCAGCAAAAGGGCCTTGCTCCTTCCCTGTCCTCCCCACCCCCCATAACCTCTCCTACCTTCTGCCCATTGTGCTATTCTAGGCTCTGTGCACAGGTGGGGTCGCACGATCACCCTTCCTTATGCCTGGCTTTTTTCCAGTAAGTGCAAAGCTTTTCAGGTCCAGCCACACAATAGCATCTATCAAGGCTTCCTCCCTTTCTATGTCCGGATAATACGCCATTATGTGTACCTGTGGTTTGTCTCCATTCGTGGGGCCGCAGGGCTGCTTCCACTTTCCGGCTGCTGTGAAGAACACTGCCCAGAACCGGATGTGCAGACACTGTTCCAGGCCTGCTCCCAGTTTTTTGTCTTTGGGGTTTTTGTTTTTGTTTTCTTTTTTCTTTTCTCTAAACAGCCCTGACTGTCCTGGAACTCCTACGTAGACCAGGCTGGCCTTGAACTCACAGAGATCCACCTGCCTCTGCCTCCCAAGTGCTGGGATTAAGGGTGTGTGCCACCACATCTGGCCTGCTTTCACTTCTTTAATGTGTACCTGGGAGGGATGTGGCAGGTCATAAGCACAGTCCATGTTCTGTGGTTAACCTTATAAGAGGAGGGCAAGCTGTTTCTCATGGTGGCTGCCATTTCAGTCTTGTCTGTGATGAAGGGCCATGTCTTCTACCTGCCTAGCACCTCACTCCCCTCAGTACCCACACCCCACCGGGTCTCACTTCACAGCTCAGGCCAGCTTGGCAAAGATCCCCCTGCCTCTGCCTTCTGAGAGCCAGCGTGCCCGCTCTTCTGTTGGTTTGGGAAAGGACATCTTGGTGAGCATGAGGCGATGGCAGACTGTGGTAACTGGGAAAATCAACTGAAGGCACCATCTTCCATAAAAGCTGCTAGAACAATTGGCTTCCTCTAAACACACGAAAGGAACCTTGAAAGAAGCCACACTGCACACAACCTACGAAGGATCGTGCCCCTAAAATTTCCAGAAAACAAAACCATGGTGGAGGCAGGAAGAGTCTAAACTGAAGGCTTGCCTGGATTATAGACTGAGTTTACAGCTGGCCAGGGCAACTCAGGGTTGGAAACAGTAAGCGGCCCAGAGAAGCCTGCCCAGCAAACACAGAGCCCTGAGTTCACCCCCAGCCCTGCACACATGAAGAAACACTGCAGAGCTCAGTTCACAGTTCTCAGACTGCACACCAAAGGCACAGGCCACAAAAGAGGAATGAATGGAGGGACCTCACCAAAATGTAAGACTTTCCCCATTAGAGCACTGGCTGCTCTACCAGAAGATCCCAGTTCAGATCCCAGTACCTACGTGGGGCTCACAAGCATCTGGAATTCCAATCCCAGGGAATGAATCCAATGCCCTCTTTTGGACGTTGCAGGCACTAGGCACACATATGTGCATGTACAACTATGCACATATACACACAAGGCGTACACATACAAATAAACAAAATACTTAAAAATAAAGTTTTGTTTTGTTTAAAGATTTTTCCTCTGCAAAAGTCCACGTGAAAAGGATAAAAAGACAAGCCAGAGGCCAGAGATGTGGCTCTGTGGTAGAGTGCTCACCTAGAAAACCCAAGAGACCCTAGGTTCAATCCCTAGTACTGAAGGGGAAAAAAAGGCAAGCAACAGACTGAGAGAAACATTTACAAGCCACGTATCTGACAAAGGCCTGGTGCCTAAGATAAAGCACTCACAGAATCAAAGAATAAAAAAGCAAACAGTTCAATAAAGTGAGCAGAAGCCAGAAGACTTGTCACCGAAGCAGATCACAGATGGTAGATAAGCACACCGAATGCTCAACAGCATTAGCCATTAGCCAGAGAGACACGCATTAACGCGACTGCGAGACGGCGCTACACACTTACCACGAGAGTTAAGATAAAAAGTAGAGACAGCGCACGTGCTGGCGAGCCTGGCGAGAAGCAGCACCCTGCTTGCGCTATGCTGCTGATGGCAACGGGAAATGGCGCAGCCACTCTGAAAAGCAGCCTGGCATCCTCCTTAAAACCTGTAACTGTCATATCACCAAGCAATTACACGTTGGGGTATTTGTCCCAGAAAAACAAATTTATACTCCACACAAACACCACTATGGGAACATTTACGGAGGCTTTCCTTGTAATAGCCAAAAAACTAGAAACAAGCAGATGTCCTCCACGGGTGGATGGTGCAACACCCTAGGGTATCTATGAGTGCCACCCAGCAACAGCCGGGGGTGGGGGGCTCCCAACATGCACAACCATCTGCGAGAATCTCCCGAGAACTAGGCTGCATGGATGAAGACAATTCCAGAAGGTTCTCTGTGGAAGGATTCTGCTTATGTAACAATCCTAAAATGAGAGAATTATAAAACTGGGGGTAGGTTAAGGGTGGGGAAGGGGTGTGGCTGGAGCAGGCCTCAGAGGGGAGGGACGATTGTGATGGAATGTTTGACCTTGATCAGATCGAAGTCCACATCCTGATTAGGGACCTGGGTGACTTTGCAAGCTGTTACCACCAAGAGAAGAGGAAGAATGTGATAAATCTGGCTCATAATGCCTTACAATGTGAACCCACAGGTACCTCAAAATCTAAGTTTACTTATGAACATCAGTAATTTCTTTACTGACAGACCTGCTCCCATCTTTTAGCCTTTGTTTTGCTTTGAGACAAAGCCTCATTAGGTAGTTCAGGCTGGATTCAAAGTCATGACATGCCGATCTGGAGTGCCAGGACCACCGTGCGCACGTACACACCACCATGCTCGGATCTCTTAGCCTTGAATGTGCTGCTCTTCTCTCAGTTTCTTTTTCCACAAACCAGTTCCTGCCTCAGGCCTCAGCCGACAGCCCCCTCCAGGCAGCCCCCACTAGTTTCACAGATGGGCGTCACCATGGCAGCTCTCACTCTGCTGGCCCCTAGAGCAGGAGTTCTCACTGGTGCTGGCCCTCAGCCTCGCCCAGCCCCAAGGGACAAGTGAGTGAAAGGCGGCAGGGACAATACTGTTGTGGCAGCTGTCAACCTCTGGGTTTTAAAACCACCAAAGAAACCTATCTCTGGGTGTGTCCATGAGGGTGCTTACACAACTGGTTAACTGAGTGGGGACGAGTCCCCCTAAATGTAGGCAGCACCAGTCCATGGACTGGAGTGTAAAAAGGAGAAAGGGAGAGGCTGGAGAGATGGCTCACTGGTTAAGAGAGCTTGCTGCTCTTCCAGAGGACATGAGTTCAGTTTGCAGCACTCATGTCTGATGGCTCATTAATACCTGACTCTAGAGGATCTAACACCTCTCTCCTCTCCTCTCCTCTCTTCTCTTTTCTCCTCTCCTCTCCTCTCCTCTCTTCTCTTCTCTTCTCTTTTCTCTCTTCCTCTCCCTCTCTCTCTGTTAGAAAGAGTAGTGTGCCAACACTCTCTCACCACTCTCTGCTTCCTGACAGCAGACATCACATGACCAGCTTCTGCCATCATAAACTGTCCTCAAGCCCGAGAGCCCAGACGCACCTCTCCTCTCCTTCCCTCAGCTGCTTCTGTAGGTGTTTAGGATACCAAGCACAGATGTAATTCATACAACTGCCACTAAGGACACTAAGGCGGCAGCTCACTGTGATGAACTAACCTGTACACAGATTCTAAACTGGGAAAGTGAGGTTCACTGAGGTGGTGTTGGGGTTTGCACTCGCCTCCAAACCACCAACTCTGGAGCAGAGCTTCGTGACAAACCCTTGCTGATCTGGTCCCTTGGTAGTGATCACTACAGTGGCTTTCCTGTAGGGGAACCGGGGTGGCACAGGGTCAGAAAGGAGAAACTTCCTGCCTGGCCCATGGTCCCTCCAGGAGACATTCCAGCCCCTTTACAGAGCATAGGACTGAAACTGACCCCCACTTGGTGACCAGGGATCTCCAACGTTCTCACCTGCTAAGCTGGGTGGGGAGGCAGGAAGAGGGGCCTGGGCAGGAGGAGCCCAGAGCCAGGCCACGTCCTCCTGGACCAGGCTGGAGAGCACTCCTGTGGCCGTTCCTTCACTGGCTGGAGAGCTCTCAAGAGCAAAATACCAGAGAGCAAGCTGGGGCCAAGAGGTGCCAACCTCATGCCACCCCACCTAGGGAGAGACGTGGAAGTGCGGCAGTCACCACAAGGAGTGGTCCCTGGGGCCTATTGGGCAGGGGACCCAGTGCAGCAGGTGACTGATTCTCTGTTCTCCTTTGGGCAGTGAAAGGGAAGGAAGGGAGGGCTGAAAGCATGAGCTAGTTCTACTAAGAACTTACTTCTGAAAAGGGACTCTTTAGGCAGCTGACAGCACTTGTCCCCTGTTCTGGGTAGCACATGGGATGCCTGCTTGATACCTAAGCACTGAAGTGAACCAAGAAGTTTCCGAATTTTGGATAGGTTCAACTTTGCATTGCAGAACAAGCTGAGCCCCCGGCTTTCTCCATGTGTGTTGTGTTGGCCCAGGCCCTCTGCTTCTAGCCCATTTTCCTGCCCACCTGTCTCTTCCTTAAACAGAGAAGGCCCCTCACACCCTGCTCATTGGGGGACAAAAGCTGGGAGACAGAGCCCTGGGACCCTCAGAGCCCAGGCCATAAACACCAGGCCTCTCCACACACTTAGGCACTCCCAGGTTCTACTCCTGTGACATGGAACATCCTGGTCTGAGGTATCCCTGTCCAGACCCGCTGTAGCTAGTTCAGGATAGAAGAAATTATTTTAGATCAAATAAACTGTCCTGAGGGCAGTGGCAGCCCCTGGTGGCTCTTCTGTGCCCCATGCTGGAGATATGGGACAGCAGTGAGGCCAGCCATAAGATGTTATAAGTGAGCCCCATGCTATTATTGCACAAAGTATGGAGGAGGGGCATTAAGGCCCCACTGTTCAGAGGAGGACCAGGAGGCACTCAGTGCACCTCATCACTCTTTTGTTCTGTTGCTTAACAATGCTTGTTTGATTATAAGACAGTCTCCCTATCCTCCCAGCCTGGGCTGGAACTTTCCGAAGGTGCTAGAAACACAGGTATCACCATGTTTTTCTTTCTTTTTTTTTTCCTTTAAATTTTTATTCTCAAAGTTAACTTGACAGTTGTGCAAACATCAAGTCATTAAATTATTAAACCCAGATGTTCACCCACAGTAACAGCTTCAAAATTGTACACACACACACACACACACAGAGAGAGAGAGAGAGAGAGAGAGAGAGAGAGACAGAGAGACACAGAGAGAGAGAGAGACAGAGACAGAATGTATCGCTGGAAGGTGGCATCAAGAGGCCTTGGACTGAGTCTGGACCAAACTGGACAGAATGACAAATGGACCTTAGTTGGGAAGTGCGAGGCTATTATGGGATTCGTGTCAAGAGACAAATCTGAAAATTTCCTGGCTAAATTACATAAAGCTCAGAGTTTGTTTAAAAGGATCACCAGGGACGGGGCCACAGATAGCAGCTATTGTAAGTGGCGACAGGGACCTGGGGCAGGTAGGAGCAGCTCTCCCGTGTGCCCCATGTTTGTAAAGGGAGACGCCCAGATTACAGCAAATCTGTGGGAGCATGGCCGTCCCCAGCCACAATGTGACAACCGACAGCCGTTCCAGGCTGCACATACACACGCTGACTCACTTGATCCCCCAGCCACCCTGGCAGGGAGCCAGTCATCACCCCAGTGCCACATGTGAGAACTGGGACATCTGAGCCTAGCCTTTATCCAGAGAAAGAGAGGAAGCCGTCTTGAAGGGGCCTGGAGGAGGTGGAGGAGGCACAGCCAGAGCTGTCGGGGATTAAAATAACACACGCTCTTACAATGTGATATTCACATCTTTAACACAAGCCTTGCTGGCACCAAACTAGGGTCAGCAGACAGTGCAAGCCCCAACAGCCAGAGTTGTGGCTGGCAGTGGTGACCAGACATGAGCCCGCAGAGTGGCTGGAGGCTATAGGTGACACAGCAACCCCAGGACACTGCATCCCTCAGTCTCAGGAGTGAGGGCAGGGTGGGAAGCAGGCCCAGTGATGTCAGCATCCTTTCCATGGGCATAATGGCCTGGGCCTGCAGACATATCCCCTCCGGTCTCCCAGGAGAAACTTCTGCCAGGGATGGGGAAGGCACACATGGGCAAGAACGGGGTGGGTGACAGAGACATGCACGTGCGTGTGTGAGTGTGTATTGAGTATTGCCCAGTTCTCTGGACGACTTAGGGATGGAAGCCTGGAGTCGAGGTGGCTACTCCCACCAAGCACAGAACTCTACTGTGGCCTCCACTGCCCTGTCTGTGAGTGCGAGTAACAGCCCTGCCTCCCCAGACTGAGCTTGAAGTGCAGGAAGGTCTTGACACATCCTGAAAGCTAATACAAGTGTGCTGCCATTCTCTCCCTCAGGCCACCAGAGGCACTTTGAAAACCTCTATGGTGAGGGGTGCTGTCCAATGACATGGGCCTGGGTCCCTGCATCCCCTAAACCCGGTGAGTCTTTCTGCTGATGAGATGGGGACAAGCTGAGAACTCAGCCAGTCCTGAGACCTCAGAGGAAGGCAGAGTCAGGCTGACAGTGGGGCAGGAGGTGCAGGGCAGTGTCCAGAGGTCTTTCTCCAGGCCACCCTCCCCCACTTAGGGCCACCAGAAGTCTGGGGCTTGCTTAGGAATGCAAGGAATGAAATCATGCCTGGTGCAGCCATCTCTGGGTCCCTCCCCCTCCAGATACTTTCAGGACCCGTGGGGTCCAGCCAGCCAGCAGCCTCTTCCCAAGTGACCTGTCTGCACCTCCTCCCACAACTAGCCGGCTCCTCAGAGTTCCACTCCTAAAACCCTTGTCCCCTCAGGACCAGCAGCTACTGGGCTCAGGCAAGCATCTCCCTCAGGGTCCTACTTGGGATGTATAGCGGGCAGCTATGACCAGCCATGTTACAGGGCTGCGGGGCTGACCTCCAGCTGCACAGGCTTCCTAGGGGTGCTAACCTCTAAGCCAGGACCGCAGTGAGAACACTAGGCAGACACTAACTGGAGGAGGTAACACAGGGACAGTGATTCTGGCTGGCTCATGAGAGATGCAGGGTATCCCCAAATCCTGTTAAGCCTACCAAGGGCCGCCCTGGTTTCCTCCTGCCACACTCTGGGGAGACCCCAGCAGAGTCTTCCACATTTCTCCGCCTGTTCCATGATAATTAAACAGTAAGTTGATTAGTCAAGGAAAACCTTTAATTAGCCCCTGAAATTGTTCAGGAAAATTACAGTTTCTCTGAGAACCCTACCTATCCTCCACAAGGCCCAGGATGGTGCCACAGAAAAAGCAGGGGATTGGGGAGGTCTTTACCCTGCAAGGTCAAATTTGGGGAGTCAGGCATCTTATGGGAGCAGAGGGTGAAGACCCCATTATAAAGTAGTTGGAATAAACCCATAGTAAGCAGGCAAGGGCCCTGCTGGGAAAACATGACACTGTTCTGAGGGCCAGGAGAGAAGACATAAAAAGATGTACCACATTCATGGACTGGGAGGCTGGGGCGGGGGAGTGGAGGCAGGAAGGCAAGATGGCTCAGTGGGTACCAACCCAAGTCCAAGCCCCAGAACCCACATAAAGATGGAAATAGAAAGCCAATTCACAATGATGTCCTCTGGCTCCCACAAGCAGACTTGTGCACACACACTCGTACACATGCACTATGCACACATACTAATGATAGCAACGAAAGTTTAAAAAAAGCAAAAAGAAACAAGAAAATACACCATCTTAGAAACAAAGGCTCTTATTCAGAAATGAGAAACGAAAATTAAAAGGGAAGACAGCCTGAGGGTAGAGCGAGCCTGAGGGTAGAGGGTAACTTGACTGGGCCTTTGAGTTTTAAAGGCCACTAAAAGCTGCCCTGCCTGATGGCTGCCAGGGAGATGCCAATCACATGGGAGGAGACACCAGGATCATCTTGGCACCAAGCTATGGCTGCGCCAAGGAATCCCCACAGGTGCCAGGCTCATATTCTCATCTGGAAAATGGGTCAGATGATGTGGTACCCCTGGGATTCCAGGAAGGCTGGGCTGCAGTATGGCTGTCTGGTCAAGTCCCTGCTAATTATTACCAGCTGTATTAAATTTAGCCCAACTCGGGACCTGATTCCCAGTGTTCAAGTCCTCAAAGGCTCCACTAGGCTCTTCCCAAGGAATGTCCACAGGAACTAGGGCCGGATGGCTCTCTAGGTGGCATGCCCATACTTGGGTTTCACAGTACACACTCTGACAGTGACTTCCAGCCAGAGTTCAACATTTAGAACCACTGTATACAAACCAGTGAGAACATAGTAAGGGACAAGGTGACAGCACAGATCTCCCACCCCATCCTACCAATGTGAAGCTAAGCTATGGAGAAATGCACCATAAATCTTCAGGGACTGCGCCACTACAGGATCTGAGCAACTATGAGACAAGCAAGCTGGCTTGCCAGCTGCATGGTTGGTGTGTGCATGCGTGTGTGTGTGTGTGTGTGTGTGTGGTGCTATTGTAGACTTGTGGTTAGGAGTCCCTAAAAGGGGGTAGAGACTTGACAAGATGGCCAGGGCTCCCAAAAGAACAAAGGCTCTGAAGTAGGACTTAGCCTGGAATGTTCCAGGACTCCTTTGGTATAGAAGAGTAAAGAACAATGGGGTGAGGGCTGGGTGTCCAGGGCCTTGCAGGAGGGTCCTCAAAGTGCTGCTTCTGGCTGTGCTGGACAGCCCATGGGGGGCTGTGGGAAGCGGGAATAAGAGAGTCCAAGGCATGCGCTGGGAGGAAGGAGGAAGGTGTGAGCAGCTTCAACAAGGGGGTGGCAAGGAAAAAATGCACCGGGGCCAGGTTATACGGGGAAAGAGGGAAATACTAACAGAAGAGGGGTAAGAGGAAGGAGGGGTGAGGACCAGACCAAGGTGTACAAACCAAGGAAGACTGTTACTCAAGCCCAACCCCAGGAAAAGGCAGTGAGAGGCGACAGCCTGGTTCTGGTTACTTGTCATAGTGTGATTCTTTAGTCAAGGTCTATGTCTCTGAACTAGCATGGGATCCCTGACTCTCGGCCCCTCCCCCATGGGCCTCCCCCTAGCTCCTCCCACCACCACCACAAGCTTAGAATTCGAATTCACAGAAACATGGCTGAAGAAGTGCTGTTCCAGTTTTTCTGGAGGTTGAGACAGGAGAACTGCTGTGAACTTGAGGCTAGTCTAGGCTATGCTGTCAAATACTGTCTCAAAATACACAAAACAATAAATAAAACAAATAAAACCTGTCCAAAGTCAACTAGAAAGTCTGACCATACCAAGTGCTATTGGAGTACAAGGCTGTGGACTAAGCAAACTCTCACCATGATCAAGTTGTCTTCTGATGGTGAGGACACCCTGGCCTCCACACCTGGGAGTGGCCTGTGGGAAAGGGCTGGCAAGGCAAGGGACACGAGAGACCGAGAGGAGTGTACATACACACACCCCAGCACGCAGGGGACTCATTAATGTCCAGCCAGGCAGACCTACCTCACAGAGCTGAGGGGAAAGACGTGAAGTGCAAAGACTGGAAGATTCCATGTATGTGAGTCTAAAGCAGCCACGATGGCACTGGGCATCAGGAGTACACACACACATCATGGCCACCAAGGATGGGGTAGCCCCATGGAGGGCATGATTTGAGGGGAGACTCGTGGACTCTAGGGTGCTATGCCTCTGAGCTGAGGCTGAGCATGCAGGTCACCTTGCAATTCCTGGTTCAGATAGCTGTATTTTATGCACTGTTCTACATTTGACAGTAACAAGTCTTTTAAAGGTAATAGAATTGAGATTTGAGGAAATAGCTAAATGGATAGAGAACCTGTTCAGCAAGCATAAGGACTCAAGTTCAAGTCTCTAGCATGCAAGTAAAAAACTAGGCCAGGCTGCATATACCTGTAACCCCACGGGTACAGACAGGAGGCTACTGGGAACCTTCTGGCAAATAAGGCAAGTCTCTGTCCTGTGAGAGGCCCTGTCTCAAAGCAGGGGCAGACTCAATAGCACCCAAGGTCCTGCTGTGCTCTCTGCACACACTGGGTACACAAAAAGCAGTGGAGTTGGGCTGGAGGGCGTGGCTCTGGGGTGGAGTCATTAGACTCCATCCGTGAGGAGCTGGGGGGACTCAGCCATAGTTCTGTAGTTCTGCCAGTGCCTAGATCTTCCAGTGAGGAACTGGGTACTTGGCACAGTCATGAGTTCTTATCTCTCACACACAAAGGCCCTGGCTTTAATCCCTAGCACCATGTACACACACTAAATACTACAATCACAAATGCTGTATGTGGACACCATATTTTGGTTGAATAATCTGAGTGGGCTGCTGTAGAGATCTGTGGGGAAAGAAAAGGCAAGGGTTTTGGAGATGTGTGGGCAGCAGGGGGTAGGAGATCCCTCAAGGGAGGAACAAGACTGCCTGAAGGAGGAGTCCCTGGTCGGGAGTGACTCTATGGGGAAGTCTTCAGAGTTGTATTTTCTTCCCCTGGCCAATTTGACTGCCATCTGTGGGGGACGGACAAGAGGGGCAAGCCTCGGCGTCTCCGTTGGGCAGGATGGTTGGCCACTCTGTCCTGTGGGAGTGGTGAAACCGGACTAGGAATCTGGAAACCTGCACAATGGGGCTTTATCAGAGTTCCTGGGGCTGGGAGGGGCAGAACATCCTCTCTGTGAGAGGCCCCACCTGTCTGGGTCCCTTCAGAGCTGCCAGGCAGCCTGGAATGGAAACACCAGGAAAGATGAACCTTCTCAGTGTTGGGAGTGGCCCGAGTGCTAGCCACAGTTAGCAGCAGCCCTCATGGGTCTAAACCCCAGTCCTGCTTACAGTGGCCAGTTGTTCTGATCAGCATTTCAGGCTGTCATTTCCTGCCCTACAAATGGAGATGTGTGACACCTGGGCTGATGATAGTAAGTTCAGGACAGGTGGCTCACACCTGTAAACCCAGCACTAGGATGACAGGACAAGGAGACCACCAACTAGTCCAAGGCTAGCATGAGCTACACCATGAGCTCCAAGACAACCTGGGCTACAAACATACAAACAAAAAACACAAAAGCATGAAACAAAGAAAGAAGCACTGAATATTAGACCCAGCAGTCAACAGCCTCTGCCACTGCATTTCCTGTTGAATATACAGTTATGTCCTCCAAACAACCCTCTGGGGAAGTAGCACTATTATCTCTATGAAGAGAACGTCTAACTAGCCCAGGCTGGCCCTGAACTCAGTCTCTCTGCTTACCTCCTGAATGCTGGGATCACAGGCACATGGCACCAGCCCCAGCCAGGAGGCCATCAAAGGATGTTGAAGTACCTTTCAACAAAACACTCATTTTAAATGACTCAGAACAGTGGGGACCTAGGTCACCAACCCAGGGTCCACAGTCAAAGTGCCAGATAGCATCCTGCGGGAAGCAGCAGAGAATGTGGCCCTGAGATCCTGGGGGTGGGACAAAGTACCCAGTCAGCGTCTACCTGCAGGTGGGGCTGCAGAGCGTCAGGTGCACAGCTGACCCTCGTGCTCAGTCCTAGGCACTCACACCAGCAGTCATGTTTGGCTATCCAGCTGTCTGCAGCAAGGATAGGACAGGGCGCATGGGAGCCATGGGACACTCAAGGATGAGCTTGGTTGTGCCCAGAGCTTTAGCAAACTGAAAAATGCAAGCCAGGTGTGATGGTACATATCTGCAGTCCCAGCACTGGGAGGCCAAGGCAGGAGGATCATGGAGAGTTTGAGGCTGCCTAGGCTACAGCAGGATACTCTGTTTCACAGCGGGGTGAGGGAATAGAAGGACACAATTGAGTGGAAACAGAAGGGAAGGGAGTGCTTGCAGGAACAAATATGGTGAGGAGGAGAATCTCTGAACCTGGGGACAATGGACTGTGCTGGGAAAGTGACCGGCATCCTAGCCACTCTCCCTCCTGACTGCGTGGTTTCCAGTGATTGCGGAGAGACTAGGTAATCCATGCACACGCAGAACAATGTGTCTTCCTATGAAAACGCAGGAAGAGAAATGAGGTCAGTGGCAGATGGTCTTCAGAGTCCTTGCACACAGCCCTGATACACGTGAAGGAGATGGAGGTGGATGCGGGGGTGGGGGGAGGGGGGTGATTCTGAGCACCGAAGCTATGCTTCAGGGAAAGCCAGGGTCAGGGCGCCAGGAGACACACCTGTGAAAGCCATCAAGTTTGAGAGTATGGAGGACTCATCAGGCTCCGTGCTGAGGAGCCGTCCCTCACATCTGCCTTAGGCTTGGCGGGCAGGGAACTGAAACCACCCCCATTTCACCAGGGAGGAGACTGTCTCTTCCCCAGAGGCTCCTAGTAAGGGGGACTGACCAAGAGAGCCAGTACTGTACATTAGTCAGGGAAGTCCCCATTGTCCCTTTGGATTGCTGGGAAAGAGCAGGCCACCAGCAGTCCCAGGAGACAGGCTGTAATGAACTGTGGTTTCTGTCCTACTGTCATTGTGTGCACCCTTGGGATCTGGGGAATTCCCCTTCCGACTTTCCTCAGGACCCCCCACCCCCACCGAACTTTCCTGTGAGCCAAGTTGTCCAGCAGACAATAAGCTTGGCCCCGGATGAGCGAGGGGGGCCATCCATTTCCCTGGCTGTGACTTGGAAAGGGACAGCTTCCTACTGGCAGCATCTGTGGCCCCCAGGCTGATAGGGAGATGTAAGAAACAGCTGCTGGGGACACCCCTGACCGGCGTCTGGCCAGGAAGCATAGCTCAGCATAAGGCACAGGCCAAGAAGCGGTGTATAGTGGTGTATAAGGAAGGGCAGGGTCATGGGAGTACTGGCGGGGACACGAACCTAACATCCATCACTCCTCATGTCCAACAGGTCCCCAGAGAACTTGTCTGAAAGGGGACCTGGGTGAAATCCAAGGGAATGGAAATGAACACTGCCCAACCAAAGCTACTTTAAAATCACTGAAGGCTGTCAGGAGGAACAGTGATTTTGGAGCCCTAAGCCAGGGTTCGAATCCTATCTCCCTCTGTTACTTGAATGCTAGGTACCTTAGACAAGTCTATCTCTCTGGGTCTGTTTTCTCATGACTAAAGACTGTTGCAAAGATCGTGTGAGTTAATATGGGGGAAGAATCCACGCAGGGCCCTCCCTCCATCACGGCTTTTCCTCTCAGAACATCCTTGCTGCCTCCCTTACAATCCACCTCTTTGATGGCAGCGTGGGCTGACTTGGCTTTGAGTCTAATGCTTCTGGTCCCTCTGACCCCACCTCCTGGGTATAGGCATGCACCATCAGCTCGGGTTTTATGTGACCTCCCCGTGCAAACCGAGCCACGTCCCCAGCCAGCCTAAGCAAGCTTTACAAAGGGACACTGATGCCACCTGAGCCCTCCCCGTGATGAGACTAAAAGCCATGCTCCTCCTGACCTGGCCTGGCAGCACTTGCCACGCACTCCTGGTCCCAACAGCACCTGCTCAGCTCCTCTAGCCTCCAGCGGCCGTGACTATGTGAAGGCCCAGGGCCTTCACACCTTCAGTACACACAGCCTCTTTTAGTTTTCCACTCTCTGAAGGCCTGGCTCATCTTTCTCAATCAGATGTCCCTTTCTCGAGAAAGCCCTTTCCCCACACCCCTCTGACCTATCTGGGTGTCACTGTCCAGGAAAAAAATCTGACAGGCTCTGTTAGTTAGCTATGCAACCAACACCCACTCAGACAGAGTGTAAATAGACCCGCCCCTTACCAAGGCAGGCCTTTTCTCAAATGTCTACCCTGGAAGGTGGTCCTAATGGGAGAGTGGTCAAAGCTGTGGCTGTGTTATACATGTCCCAGAGAGTAACAGCCAAAGCCCTGAAGCCTGTTGAACGGACATCAGGGTAAAGTAGTCACAAAGCCATCTCCCAGGCGTCCACTGCCTGGCCTGGTGGGGCAGCCCATCGTGTCTAGGCCTAGGTGGAAGAAATCTTTGTAGCCAGAGGCGCAACAGTCATGGCAGGTAGGCAATGAAAGGACCTTTGGGCACTGCTGGGAAGCACACAGCACAACCTCTAGGAGAGCAATCCCCCAGCATCAAGGCCCAGTGTGAGCTCCACCACAAGGTGTGAGTCAAGACACACTATGGCTATGGCCCACGAGGAAACATTCTAGAATATTCATCACAGCACAGTGACAGCTCAACAGGAACTGACCATGTGGTCACCAAAATGTGATGACTCTGATGTGACCGATCATGAAAAAGAAATACTGAATAGCACAGAAAACAGGTGACCATCCAAGGCCTCGAGGGTGCAGAACACTGTGACAAGTTCAGGTGACACTGTATCTGTGCACTGTGAAACAGCAGTGGACATGAGGCAAACAGGGGCATCCAAAGTGCAGAGGCCAGGTCTGCATCTGTGGCGTGGGCGGGTCAGGTGGTGCTGATGTGGAGCCAGCATCTATTGGCCTGTATCCTCTAGGCAGTGAGGTGGCTTTGCTGATCCCACTCCTCAGGGAAGCGAGGATGGAGGCCGGTAATGTGCCGGGTGGATGGCATCACTGGCTGGACGCCGGTGGCCTGACAGGGATGGCTGGGCACTCCCTAACACTGAAAGCTCTGCTTTTCTCACTAACCTACTATAGCACATAAAGAACATAATTAGTCAATATGAAAACACTTGCTCAGGACCCAACGACAAGGCAGAGGCCCGAATCTGGGTCTCCAATGGCACAACCCCCATCTCTCCTTATCTGTGCCAAGCTGGCACCACAAGGCTGGGAATTTGGGTGACCTCACAGATCTGGTGCTGGCAGCATGCCAGCTCTCAGATACAGGCAGGGGCAGGCAGAGGTGGGGGTGGGCTGGCGGTGGGGAAAGTTGGGAGCCAGCAGTAAGACTAATGCTTCCACGGTATGCCAGGCTGCCCAGTGCCTACTCTATGCCAGGCTTCAGGCCAAGCCTTCTTATCTAGCACTCTTATTAGGTCCACTTTACAAAGGAGGAAAGTGAGGCACTTATTATAAGTTGAACTACTAGTAGGCCTGGACCTTTTTGACCTTTGCCTCTTCCTGTCCCTTCCTACTCATCTGTCAGAGCTTCCTTGAGGGACTTTCCGAGGACAGGAACCTCGGGACAGACCCAGTGTATGGGCACTCTCCCCGTCCCAGCTCCATTAGGCTCAGTGTCCCTGGCTGAGGTCTGGTCTCCGCATGCTCCTATAGGAGAGACTAAGCAGGCATTGAGGGTAGGGCTGTGTGCCTCTTGTCCCCTTGCTACAGTATCCAAGGACCCAGCACAATGCCTAAAGGCCCCGACAGGCACTCTGCAACCAGCTGGTGCTCCAGAAGCACCCAGAAACCAGCAGGAGTGCGCATGGCCTCAAGAACCAGGAAAAGGCAGAATGGCATCTCGCATAGAGGGAGAAGAAAGCAAAGCCAAGACTTGCCCAGGGCTGGCTAAGCATGAGTGATGGAGCCAGAAAGATGGCTGACAGGAGGTCAAAGCCCTGGAAGGAGGACCAAGCCTCAAACTGAAGCGTTTGGGAGCCACTGAAGACCACAGGGAGAGCTGGTGGTGTCAGGAATAGAGAACTCCTAAGGTCACACCCACCCAATCAGAGGCTCCCTGGACTCTGGGCCACCCACCAACACGCCACTCCCATAGGCCCAGTGGAACTTCCCCTCCCAGGTCACACCCTTCCAAGGAGGCTCAACAGACACTCAGTTCCCACCCAGGGAGTGGCTTCCAGGAACAGACCTCCTAGGAAGTGGACACTGTGGCAGGTAGCTGACCAAAGCGCCTGCCTTTTGACAAAGCTTTCTTGGCGTTACTCTTTCTAACTGGAAAACAGGGGTGTTCTCTAACACCCAGCTCACCCATCTCACAAGATAAGAGATGAAACAAGACCAGGCACACACGGTGCGCTCTCTCGTTAAACATTAACCAGCACCAAGATTTTTTGAAAGGCAGCAGGCTACAGAAGCGCATTGGGACAGAGCTCCCTCCGGAGCCGGAATCCAGGCTGCTCACCTTACTCATTAGCTGACCTGGGGCAAATCACTTAGCTTCTTAATAACAGCTTTGGCTCCAGTGATGTATACTGAGTGCTAAATGAGTACGTATGCAGAGCTTTAACGCGGAGAGGGAAGCCCAGCCTATCATCAGTGTTTTATCAGTGTGTGGCCTCCATTATTTGTGGGAAGGGGCTCTCCTTCTACTCCCACCACCAGGACGCACTTTTGGGGGCTCTGTTAGATGTCCCTAGTCCCCCTCCCCACTGCACGCTCCCCATTTGAGTTTTGAGCTTTTGACCCTTCCAAAACATTTACACCCGTCAGATTTTTATCTTTGTACCCTCTACCTACGCGCTGTCTCAGACACCCCCGAACTTAAAACTCATTCACCTCCTCCTCGGGCCGCCGCCCACTTCTCTCGGTTGTGACCTCCGACCCGTACAGACACACCCTCTTCTTAAGTTACTTTGAGCGCCCCCGTTTATGAGACCCGTTCTGAACCCCTCCTGTGCGCTCCCACTTAGTATTGCAAACTTTGCACAAATTTCAAACCCGGCCACGCCCCCTCCGCCGGTCTAACCTCTGACTGCGACAGTCCCCTCCCCTTTTTCTCATTTTTGGCCCGATACCCTTTTCCACGCGACCCTTCCCTCCAAGAGTGAACTTTGACCCCACCGGCCCCGCCTCCTCCGACTAACCGCTCTTTCACAGCGCGAGCCCAAAGCCACCCGCCCCCAACCACAAGCCCCTTGCACGGTAACCTCCTAACCTACCGGCTTGGCGCCGCGGTCGCTCGCGGCCTAACTGCCCGGCCCAGAACTCTGCGCCCGCGCAGCGCCTTCAGCTGTCTCGCGCCGCCGCCACCGCGGCTACTGCCGCCGCCATGTTGAATCCCCAACGAACATCCGGGGCCTCCCTTACTCCTCGCCGCCCACTAGTCCCCATGGCAACGGAGCGGACCGGGTAATGGGCGGGACCTAGTCGGGGGCGGAGCGATGAGCGGGCAGAGTCCCTGAAACCGCTGATTGGTGCGGATTGTCCAATCAGAGACCTCTAGGAGGAGAATGACGAGCAGAGATTGGGAAGTTTGGAATGGGTACGGAGACGTTGACTCCCCGCCCACTCCGTCTCTTAAAGGGGAAATAATGGCTGTCGAGTGGCACAGATTCCCACGGGGTCCCGAAGAAAGAAAGTGGAATACGAGAGCATAAAGGCCAGAAACAGTTCTTAAGCACTTATTATGCCTTTGTTAGCACGCAACTAGTTCTGGTATAAACTGGGCACCACAACCCTGTTGTTGTATCGCCCATTTTACAAGTAAAGAAACAGGCTAATAGAACGCTAGTTGGTTTATGACTATAGGAAGCAAGTTACGAGTTTTGAAAGAAGCGCTGTCCGAATCTGGAAATCTGACACTACAATCTTTTAAATAAGTTTTTTTTTAATCATTCACGAATGTGTAAGATGAATGTATCAGTGGGTACAATGCACTTGCTGCCAAGACTGACCAGTTCGATCTCCTGGACCCACACGATAGAACTGATTCCCACAAGTCGATCTCTAGCCTCCACAAGACAGCCATAGACATAAAATAAAGAAATAAATGTCATTAAATGTTTTTAAATTAATCAAAATGGAAACGAAACCCATAAACTAATACACCCTTGCATCTATGGTTTTATTAGGTCTTACTGAAAATTAAAAAATGCTTTCTCATCTTGAGGTTTTTGAGGGTTTTATTTGTTTATTTGGGTATTAGACACTGAACTTAGGGCTTTATACACAACAGGCAAGCAGTACTAGGTAAGTGCCGAGCCCTAGAGAATTCTAGGCAAATGCTTTCCTCAGCTCCCCTTGGAGCTTTTCCTCAGTCTCCCCTTGGGAGACTGAGATTACAGGTTTGGTCTTTTCATTGGCTTTTTCTTCTGTCTAGAAGAGTCTCTTCTTTAAGCATCCTTGTGATTCCCAGTGTTCCTTTGGGCTTTTCTCAAACATTATGTTCTCTAAGAGACAAAACATCCTACCCTGTGCTACTAAATCCTTTGCCAGATTCTGCTTATATTCCTTTGCTGCCCGCGGTTTTGTGTTTGGCTAGCTGGTTTTGGTTTCGTGAGACAGGGTCTCACTATATTGCCCAGGTTGACCTTGAACTCTTGTTTTTGCTCTCGGCCCCCGGGCCTTGATATTATTGGTATGTTAGTGCTCAGTACATATTTATAAAAGTGATGGCTGAATAAAGGGTAATTCCACCCTCTAAAGACCCACTTAAATGCTTGTTCCCTGTGCTCTGCACTGCACACCACCAGGCACATAGGCATTTTGTTGCCGTGCAAACCATGCATGAATGAAGGGCTGCCGTTCAGGTCTCTGCCTTCTTCCCTCCCCACCATCCCCATCTCTCTCTCCATCTTATTTCCGGTTGAACTCAGGGCCTCCAGTGCACTAGAAGAATCTTTTAGTAGTGGGATTACAGGCACATGTCACTTTACCATGCCTAGAAGAATGGTCTAAATAGTATATCTTTTTAAAAAAAGATTTGTGGGGAGAAGTGGGAGGAGTGGAGGGAGGGGACACTGCAGTGGGATGTAATGTATGAAAGGAGTAAATAAATTAAAAAAGTATTCCCACCCCAGAAAAATAAGTAAGTTTAAAGAACTATTCCCCCAACCCTATGAGTGTGTGTATGTGTGTGTGTGCGCGCACACACACACACACACACACACACACACATGCACACACAGTGTCCTCAAAGGCCAAAAGAGGACCTCAGAAAGAGCAGCAAGTGCTCTTAAACACTGAGTCATTTCTCCAGTCCCAGAAAACACCTTTTAAAGCTTAGATTGTATACATCATCAGCGGCTCTCAATGTCAATAAATATTCTCCAAGATTAATTTTGGGGCTGCCTAAAAAGCCATCCTACTAATTTACTCTACTTTGCTTAACCACATTTTTCTCGTTGAGATTCTGTGCTGTGGTACATATTTTGCTTTTAGAAACTATCATTCACAAAAAAAAAAAAATCCAAGCAGCTAAATATTTGTTTAGCTAAATCCAAACAGCTAAATAATTGCTTCCTTTGAATACATTGCCACAGACTGATGGGCCAAAGGAAATGTGAGCATATTTACACATATTTTCCTTATCTTAAAAACTTTGCATGTGGGGTGGAGTACTGGGGTTGAGCCCAGGACTGTAAGAGATCTTCATGGATCACCCTTAGCTCCTGAAGAACTGTTTGCTTGCTTTGTCTTTGTTTTTGTTTTGTTTTAGACAAAGTCTCATGCAGCCCAGGCCCATACCTGAAACTCACTATGTAGCCAAGGATAACCTCTCACTGCTGATCTTTCTGCTCCCACATCCCCAGTGTTAGGAATACAGGTGTGACCACCATTGCCTCCCTATAGATACAAAGCTCTGTTGCAACAGTGCTACAAGAGGCAGTGGGTGCTCTACACTGTCTGTCTGTCTGTCTGTCTGTCTGTCTGTCAGACACGGTTTCTCTGTGTAGCCCTGGCTGTTCTTGAACTTGCTCTGCAGACCAGGTTGGCCTCAAACTCAGAGATCCACCTACCTCTGACTCCCGGGTTCTGGGATTAAAGGCATGCCACGCCATGCCCCGCTATGCCCCGCTATTCCGGACATTTTTATGCACCTGGAGTTTTTATGCTAAAATGGAATTATTGGTTTTTAGTTCACTCTGGAGACCGAGAATTCTAGGAGCTCGTTCACGCACCGGCTGCTCTCTGCTGCCTCCCTATGGTCGGGGACACACATTACAAGATCGTACAACAGATTCACACTCCGCCCTCATCCAAAGTATCACCAAAACTTACCAGTGTTTAAAAACTCTTGTTGGTTTTCCTCTATCTTTATATTTGTTTGTTTTGCCCGTGTATGACTGTGGACCAGAGCGAGGAGGAGGAGGAAGAAAGTGTTCTCTCCTTCCGCTGTGTGATTCCCGGGATCGAATTCAGGCCATTGAACTTAGTAGCAAGCGCCTTTACCTGCCAAGCTATCTCCCCAGCCCTCTTAATAGATTGTAAACCGAGGTCTGACTTCAAAGCCTCTGCTCACACTGGCTCAATAAGTATATACACTGAGCACTCGCTGTGATCCAATCACATTGAATAATGATAACGCCAACGTTGACAGTATGCTATGCGGCAGGCCATGTAACATACACTCCCCCAGTGTATTTTGCAGTAGGGTTCTCCCAGGAAGATGTAAAATTAACATCTGTCTCCACGCAGGGATGGTATGAGCCAACAGCCAATGGAATGGGGTTATTTATGGGGCGGCGGAGAGCTAGAAATGACTGCACCCCCTCCCAGGAACACCGCCCCCCATCCTGTTCATTTACTCCCCAACTGGTACAAACCAGGGCTTAGACTGCCACCTAGTGTTAGAATAGAAAACTTCAGGGCCTGGGTAACGGACTCTAAGAAAATTTTGTGTTTATTTCTTGGTCCTTAAGAAAGGTTGCTGTTGGTGTCAGCAAAAGCTGTTTGAGCCTGGGAAGGTTGACTTGTCTTGCTGTAGTCTGTCATGGAGAACTGCTACGTGGTGGTTTGCAAGACAAAGTTATTCCAGCTAAGATTTGGAGGGCTGTTATCACTGAAGTCCTCACAAAAATCCACATACAAAGCGAGCAGTGGTGGCACATGCCTTTAACACGCACTTGGGAGGCAGAGGCAGGTGGATGTCTGAGTTCAAGGCCAGTCTGATCTACAGAGTGAGTTCCAGGACAGCCAGAGCTATATAGAGAAACCCAGTCTCGAAAAACCAAAAACCAAAAATAAAATAAAAATCCGTATGAACTATTGATATCCCCATTCAAAAGGTGTGCAAATTAAGGCACAGAACAGGTAAGTAATCCCAAAATCACACAGGCGTTCTGACTTCAAAGGTCTGGACTCCTAATCACTTCTGGTTCCCTCACCCCTGGGGAAAAATAACATGAATAAAATTTAAAAGCATAAAATAAAATGATGAGGACTAGAAAGTTCTGTGCTGTCAAATAATCCCACGTGGCCATAAAAAGAACATGTGGAGATGAAGATACAATTTATCTGGAAGGTGTTTGCCTGGAGTCTCTCAGTGAGGGGGCTGGGGACAGGAAGGGGCCTCTGCCTAGAATCCCCCAGTGAGGGGCTGGGGGCGTGGCTCAGTGGTAGAGCCCCTGCCTAGAATCCCCCAGTGAGGGGCTGGGGGCGTGGCTCAGTGGTAGAGCCCTGCCTAGAATCCCCCAGTGAGGGGCTGGGGGCGTGGCTCAGTGGTAGAGCCCCTGCCTAGAATCCCCCAGGGAGGGGCTGGGGGCGTGGCTCAGTGGTAGAGCCCCTGCCTAGAATCCCCCAGTGAGGGGCTGGGGGAGGGGTGGCTCAGTGGTAGAGCCCCTGCCTAGGATCCCCCAGTGAGGGGCTGGGGGCGTGGCTCAGTGGTAGAGCCCCAGCCTAGAATCCCCCAGTGAGGGAGGGACTGGTACTCCGGCTGACCTTTGGAGCAAATGGACTGGGTTGGTTGAATGAAGCCATATTCTAAAGGTCAGTACTGCATAACTCCATTAATAGTATTGAAAGAAAGGCAAATCTAACCTATACTGACAAAATTAGGTTAGTTGATGCTAGAGGCTGATGAGGGGTGGAGGTTGCTGCAGGGCAATCTGGGCGATAGAAATATTCTCTCACAAGCAAGGGCATGGGGCCACCCTGCGTGTAATCCCAGCATCCAAAAAGTGGAGGCACAGGGATCAGACGTTCAAGTCAAGTCCATCCTCAGCTATATGGTGAATTCGTGGCCAGCCTGAGCTACATGAGAAACAAAACTGTGAATCTCCCTACAGTCTCAGCCTAGAACACAATGATCCCCCTGCCTCCGTCTCATGAGTGCTGGGATTGCAGTCGTGAGTCACCACACCCTACTTCATTCTTTTCTGTTTATATTCTCTTACCGGAAGGATGAGAACCATCCCTCCGTCCAGTGTATCCATCCACGCCAGTTGCTCAAGTAGGTCATTCGGGTGCCGTGTTGGCTATCAGATCAACTGTTGGAGTGTGAAGGGTAGGTGGGCCCATGCCCCTCCCCTCATTATGTCACAGCCTTGCAGGGAAGGAGGCCCAAGAGAAGAAAGGGACTGTGACGTCTGTTGTTAGATACTGATATATAACGGATGGGGTTTTGTCAGCTGCGGCTTATTGCTTTTGAGGGGAGGAGACACAAATGCTATTTCTGGGTAAGAGCCCCTGCTTAGGGCTGGAGAAATGGCCCAGCGGCTATGAGCGTACACTGTTCTTGTAGAGGACTCTAGTCGGGTTCCCAGCACCTTGGTCTAACTGCTCCCAATTACCTGTAACTCCTGCTCCGGGGAATCTGATGCCCTATTCTGACCTCCACTGGCACCTGCTCACCAGTTGGCACTCACTTACACAGGTAAACATAAAATTAAGCAAATATAAAGGAGCATTGGCAGGGGAGAGGGAGAGGGGAGGGGTGGGTGCTGGAGAGCAGGCTCAGTGGTTAACAGCGCTCACACACATTCATAGCTGTACTGGCTGGTTTTGTGTCAACTTGACATAGGATGGAATTGTCACAGAAAAAGGAGCTTCAGTTGGGGAAGTGCCTCCATGAGATCCAGCTATGGGGAATTTTCTATATTAGTGATCAAGTGGGGGAGGGCCCCTTGTGGGTGGTGCCATCGCTAGGCTGGTAGTCCTGGGTTCTATAAGAGAGCAGGCTGAGCAAGCCAGGGGAAGCAAGCCAGTAAGAAACATCCCTCCATGGCCTCTGCATCAGCTCCTGCTTTTTGACCTGCTTGAGTTCCAGTCCTGACTTCGTTTGGTGATGAACAGCAATGTGGAAAGTGTAAGCTGAATAAACCCTTTCCTCCCCAACTTGCTTCTTGGTCATGATGTTTGTACAGGAACAGAAACCCTCACTAAGACAATATCCATATCTTTTTTTCATTTAAAAATCGTTCTTAATATTACTATGGAGATGTAAATAGACATAATTAGCCGTTCTGCTTTAAAAGTGAACAGTCTAGTAAGTGTATGCATGCGTGTGTGTGCAGGAGTCCCTGAAGGCCAGCAGAGGGCGCTGGATGTCCCAAATAATGAACATGTCTGGTCCTAATCATGACCATTTTTGAAAAAGAAATCAGGCGAACAATCCTATTCACAATGGCCTCCAGAAAAAAAAAATAACCAGGAATAAATTTGTGAAAATTATTTACAAAGAGATCTTTAAAGACACTAAAGGAGGAAAACAAAGGGGCGAGGAGCTGGAGGGACTTCGTGTTCACAGATCGGCACCCTTAACGTTGGGAAAATGGACATATTACAGAAAGTAATCTACAGAATCAATGCAATCCCCATGAAAATCCCCACGACATTCTTCACAGAGATAAAGAAAAAAATAACAATAATCCAGCACTGAAGTTGGCTCAGTGGTTAAGGTCACTGGCTGCTCTCCAGAGGACCTAGGTTCGAGTCCCACCACCCACTTGGCACTTTTCAACTGTCTATAACTCACATTCCAGGGGATCTATCTGCTTGTATGTGGTACACAGACATACATGCAGGCCAAACACTCATACACAGAAGATAAAAACAGATCTTTTCAAAGAGGCTCCCAACCCACCAAACAACAAACCCACAAACAAATGAACTATGTACTATCATATGAGATTTTAATCATAAAAGAAAGCCAGGCGTGAGGTTCCTGTGGGAACTCTTTTTATCTTTCCAGTTTTCTGTGAGAACCATTCCCTGAGTTAAAGCTTATTTTTTAAAAATGAAAAGAAAGCACAATAGAAAAGGTGACGCGGCCATGGTCACTTCAGCCCGCAGGAAAAACAGGTCACGGACTCCCCAGAGGATCGTGATAACATTTCCGTGCTCAGCGATTCTTTCCAAAACCTCAGGGTCTCTCATGCAGGGCACATGGACCAGATACAGCAGCCTGGCCTCCCGGGTGTGGGCCTCCCTCTCACCAGGTTGTGGCTCCCGTGCATGGCTGGTCTTTCTGTGAGTCACCTGAAGTAGAGGCCCCGCTGTTCTATGTGAGGCTCTGAAGTGATGAAAATGTCCCTTCTGTTTTCCTTCTTCAGATACCCAGCAGTATGCACTGGGTGCCTGACTGTGGACCAGTGACCTGGGCTGGGGAAGCAACAGAATCCAAGAAATCCTTGCGGTTCCTGGAGTTCCAATTTTAAAGCTGACTAGAACAGATAAGAATGTGTTCATGTGGTAAGTGTGTGTGTGTCCTGGGATGAGTATGGTGGGGTGGTACACGGGCCTGTCAGGACAGCGCTTGATTGGATTTACCTTGGGATACACAGTGAGACCCTGTAACCCGCAAACTGAAATAATAAAAAATAAAAATAAATAAAAAGGCAGCTAGCGGGCTGGAGGGTTGGCTCAGCAGTTGAGAGCACTAACTGCTCTTGCAGAGGACCCCGGTTCGGTTCCCAGCACCCGCAGGGTGGCTCACAACTATCTGTAACTCCAGTCACAGGGGAATCTGACACCCTTTCCTGGCCTCCATGGGCACCAAGCATGTTCACAGCGCACAGAAATACATGTAAGAAAAACACTCATACACATGAAATAAAAATAAATTAAAAACAACAAAAAAGGGCAGCCAGGAATAATGGCACATGTCTGTAATTCCATCACAGGAGAGGCTGGGGCGGGAAGATCTCTAGATCTAGACCAGCCTGTGGGGAAGTGAGAAAATATGTCACTTGTCATGACACACACACACACACACACACACACACACACACACACACACAGGAAATTGAAGTGTTCATCAGTGATTGGATACAGGAAAAGAAATAGGATTTGGAATTGAAAGGAAGGAAGGAAAGCAAGATGGAAGAAAAGGAGGGAGGACGGGAGGAGGGGAGGAGAGGAGAAAATACAGGTTGGTGATGAGCTTTTAGTTCCGTTGGAGGCTGCCTCCCTCCTACAGGCTCCTCCACATACAGGTGAAGAAACAGATTCGCAGAGGACCATGACGTTGCAGTCGTCACACAGGAAGTGACAAAGTGGGGCTCAGCCCCTCGTGCGTTCTGTGGGCTCTCCCTGCCAGGCAGGTCCACAGCCTGCACAGTGGCATCCCGTGGCACCTCAGCAGTTCAGTGGTTCCGCAGCCTTGAGCTGGCCCTCCACGACATGTCAGCATTCTCTCCTTATGCGTCATTTGGGTTGGGTGACCTGGTTTCTCTTTCTGATTCATCGTTGTCCCTGACATGGCCGAGTCAGAGCTTGGCATGTGATAACCTTCCTAGGCCTCTGTTGTGCTGGGCCACTTTGGGCCCTGTCCTCCTTAGCAGTGACAATCTATTAGGAGACTGAGAGACACCCATCCAGAGTAGCACTGACCTAGAATGTGCAGGGCTGGGGAGAAGAGACACCAAGGACCCCAAAAAGATTAGACGGAGTGGAAACAAAATGCCGTGGGTCACCATCACGGCAACCTCAGCCCAGGAAGGACAGACAATGACTGATGAATAAGGCAGATAGTGAGGGCATTAGGGGCTGTAGTATATGGAACCCCAGAGACCTGGACTCCAACGGGACTCATCAGGGAAGGTTATGTGGAGGGGACAATAGGAAGGAAACATAGGTATAAAAGATGTCAACCCCGAGCCGGGCATGGGAGTGCACCCCTGGAATCCTAGCAACTGGGAGATGAAGGCAGGAGGATACACAGGGAGTTGAAGGCTAGCCTGGACTACATGAGGACCTGTCTACAGTAGAGGAGACAGGGAGCTTCCAACCTGGAGGAACTGCAGAGTGAAGTCAGAAAGGTCACTGTGTGCATTGGCTTTGCATGGGTAAAGTACTTGATGTGCTCCAGAAACGTCCACAAAGTCCATGAGCCTTGGATTTAGGCACAGGCCAGTGAGACCTAGACCTGAGGACGCTACACAACACACTACTCAGTACAATGGGAGAACAGCTGTGAGGTGACCCAAGGGCTGGGAATCTCCTGGGGTCAGCCCTCGGCATCGCGTGGCTCCATCCGAAGTCCTCACGGTGACCCAGAAGGCTCCGCGGAACTGCCGCTGCTAAGTCCTCTTCCCTTTCTCCCTCATTGCTTTTCTGTGACAGCCACAGCAGCCTCCTCAGCCAATGGGGAAACTACAGCTCTGCCTCAGGGCCTTTGCTCTGGCCGAGCTCTGGAACACCCTTCCTGTGTCACCTGTGTCCTCCTCAACTTTGGTCCAAGTGTCAGCTGTCTCCCTGCAAACTGTCACTGTTCCCCTTTCTTTTTCCCCCCTGAGCTCTTATCCCTTGTAAGCATGCTGCTGTTAAGTCCCTGAATCCATGTCCATACGACAAGGGGAGAGGTCTGTCTTGTTCCAGCCCTGGCACATAATAGATGCTCAACAAATCTCATGGTAGGATACATAAAGGAAAGAAGATAGTGCCGGCTGGGAAATGGAGGCACAAAGGAGCGTTAAACAGCACATCGTGGGCTATCAGCACAGAAGCCAGGCAATGGACTAGATGCAAAGGCAGAAAGAACAGGAGAAGCCTGCTGGCAAGTCCAGTCACGAGGGCTGTGCCCATCTTGCTGATCCCCGCACAGGATGCACTTCAGGAGAGGGCAAATGGACAGATGGCCCAAGTGGGAGTTGGCGTCCAGGGAACCACGGCTGCAAGCCTCTTTATTCAGAGGCCCTTGAGTCCCTGGCCCTGTCGGAGCGATTCAGGAGGGCGGGGCTATGCCGGCAGCCAGCCCTGCTGGTGCCCACATACCTGCCCTCCCTCTCCAGCCAGCCTGGGCTCCCACCTCTCCAGGAGGCAAGAGCTGTCTTGCCTTTCTTCAAGCTGTGCCCTCAGGCTTCTGGATGGCGGGGGAGTGGGATCCTGCCCTGACTCCCTCCCCAGGCCAAGGTACAGCCTGGTCACAGCATCAAAGTGTCTTCATGAGGGGCACCCTGGTCTTAGTGGTACGTCATCCGGCCGAGCAAAGGTCTAACCACCCAGACGTCATCCACAATCTTCCCATCCTGTGAAGGTCAGAAATGGGGGTCAGTGAGAAAGGAAAACCTGGCGTGGGGCCAGCTGGCCCAATTCAAATCCCATTGCTGCCTCTAAGGGTAGATGACCTCGGAAGAGTTCCTACATCTCTCTGGACCTCAGTTTTTCCTCATTTGAAAAGTCCAGATGAGGGCCCTGTGTGTTGGACCACGTCTTTAATCCCAGCACTCAGGAGGCAGGGGCAGGTGGATCTCTGTGAGTTTGAAGCCAGTCTGTTCTACAGAGCAAGTTCCAGGATAGTCAGGGCTACACAGAGAGACCCTGTCACAGACCACCTCCACTCCCCCAAAAAAGAGAAAAGAAAAGCTGAGACAAAGCCAGGAGCTGTGGTGTGTATAGTACAGGTACACACGTATAATGCCAGGGTTTGGGGTCAGCCTTGGTAAGTATATGAATCTTAACATCCGGCCTGAGATAGTACTAACCTGCTATTGCTAAGGGATGGGCTTTTTTGGTTGTTTGGTTGGTTGTTTGGTTTTGGTTTTAGTTTTGAGATAGAATTTCATATACTAGGGCTGCCCTTGAATTCAGTTAGTCCAGATGACAGACTAACACCTCTACTCTCTTAGACACTGGGCTTACGGGCGTGAGCCGCCATTTATGCGGTGCTGAGGACCAAACCCAGGACATCATGTTTGATACACAATCGCCCTACACGTGGAGCCACACACCACCTCATCTGGAACATGTGGTCAGGAGCCTGCCTGCACTCCAGTGTCCTCAGTATCTGTACAAGACCTTTTTCAGGTCCCTTGTTGTGCAGACTAGAGGAACAGTAAGATAGCTGTGGGGCCACTGTGACCACAGAGACAAAGGTACCGGAAGCCTGCCAGCACGTATGTGCACGCACTGCTCAGAAACAACGGTTGCATGTGTTGAGAGTGTGGTCTGTGGGTCAGATTACAGCTCTGCTGTCTGGAACCCTGTGACCCTGGGAAAACCATTTCCCTCTCTGAGCTCAGGCTCCTTCAGCTATGAACGGGAAGAAGCCGGTCCCTGTGGGGATCACACTGCGAGGGTAAACTGACTGCTCAGTGCAAGGCAACCCAATCGCATGCCTGGAGCTGTGCTCACTAAACTCTAACTTTTATTTTATCTTGGTGTTTTTGTTCTTTTCTTTTTGAGACAATGTCTAGCTGTGAAGCCCAGGCTGGTCCTGAATTTATATTTTGATTCTCCTGCCTTGCAAGTACACTACCACACCTAGCTGGCTGTAATAATAATAATAATAATAATAATAACAATAATAACAATAACAATAAACATGGTGAGGAGCTGGAGGACCTGAGTTCAGACCCCCAGCACCACGTAGAAGCCAGGCGTGGGACTAGAGATGGCTCGAAGGTTAGGGCCATTTGCTCCATCATCATGAAGTTTGGATTTGGGGTCTCAGCACTCAAGTGAGAAGCCTGTTTTCCTGTGTGTGTCTGTAATGTAGTCTCCAAGGGACGTGGAGACAGGAGGACACTGGGGTTTGCTGACTGCCAGCTTAGCTTCATGCTCAGCAAGTAATAGAGGAAACTAACCAACCTCCATGTGCATAGATGCACACACACACACATGCACGCATGTACACACACGCACGCACACACGTACACACACGCGCACACACACACACACACAAACTGGACTGTTATCCATCAGGTCCACGGTACATGCATCTGCCTCACTCCCATGAGCCACCTGATCTTTCTCCTGCTTCAAAGTGACAAACACTCATGTTCCATCGCCAGGTTCTGTTTTCTGCCCTTTATGGCCGTTATTTCGTGACCACGTCACCCTGTGTTTTAGAAGCCGTGGTAGACCCCATTTCACAGATATGAAAACTGAAGAACAAAGAGGCTGGTAGCAAGCACAGGCAGGATTTGAACCCAGGCTTCCAATTTTAGAGCATATTTTTTTTTCTCTTTTGAGCTCATGGTCACCCTGTGTAGCCCAGCTGGCCTTGAAGTCTAGGCCCTATGGCCTCAACCTCCCAACCCTTTATTTTGCTTGTTGTGTCATTCTTTTTTAGGCCTAGGGATTGAACCTATGGGGCCTCACACATGTTAGCTACACTCCCTGCCCCTTCCTGGGGGATTCTAGGCAGGGGATCTACCACTGAGCCACATCCCCAGTCCCTCACTGGGGGATTCTAGGCAGGGGATCTACCACTGAGTCACACCTCCAGCCCCTCACTGGGAGATTCTAGGCAGGGGCTCTACCACTGAGCCACACCCCCAGCCCCTCACTGGGGGATTCTAGGCAGGGGCTCTACCACTGAGCCACACCCCCAGCCCCTCACTGGGGGATTCTAGGCAGGGGCTCTACCACTGAGCCACACCCCCAGCCCCTCACTGGGAGATTCTAGGCAGGGGCTCTACCACTGAGCCACACCCCCAGCCCCTCACTGGGGGATTCTAGGCAGGGGCTCTACCACTGAGCCACACCCCCAGCCCCTCACTGGGGGATTCTAGGCAGGGCTCTACCACTGAGCCACGCCCCCAGCCTCTCCCTGGGGGATTCTAGGCGGGGGCTCTACCACTGAGCCACGCCCCCAGTCCCTCACTGGGGGATTCTAGGCAGGGGCTCTACCACTGAGCCACACCCCCAGCCCCTCACTGGGGGATTCTAGGCAGGGGCTCTACCACTGAGCCACACCCCCAGTCCCTCACTGGGGGATTCTAGGCAGGGGCTCTACCACTGAGCCACACCCCCAGCCCCTCACTGGGAGATTCTAGGCAAGGGATC
The DNA here is from genome assembly GCA_036184795.1 of Tokudaia tokunoshimensis. NCBI lineage: Eukaryota > Metazoa > Chordata > Mammalia > Rodentia > Muridae > Tokudaia > Tokudaia tokunoshimensis. The sequence goes on along the minus strand of BTHU01000001.1, from coordinate 10,797,791 downwards.
TACCACTGAGCTATGCCCCCAGTTCTTCTGCCTCAGTTTCTCAAGGTTTTAGCTATACACCACCACACCCAGTTTATTGATTTGTTTTGTTTTGTTTTGTTGCTTCCAAAATAGGGTTTCTCTGTGTAGTCCTGGCTCTCGTGGAACTTGCTTTGTAGACCAGGTTGGCCTTTAACTCACAGATCTGTGTGCCTCTGCCTCTCGAGTTCTGGGATTAAAGGTCGTGCTCCCATGACCAGCATGATTTTAACCATTCTGTTCCCAGACGCCCTGAACTAAGCCATGCAGTTTGTAACCCAGTACGCCCCCAACAGACCTGGTCATCAGACACCTGCTGGATGTGCATGTGGGTACCATTAAGGATGTGCATCCGAGTGTAGCCGTACTCCTTCACACGCACGGCGCTCCACGGTCTGGGCCTCCTGACAAACGGAGTCAGCAGTTCTTCACAACCCTGTGGAAGACAGATAGTCAGACAAGTGTGGGACACACACACACACACACACACACACACACACACACAGCAAAATCACACATCTCAGGCCAGGCCCCTGTGGCCTCCAGGAAAATGTCAGTTACACTTTGCCTAGAAACCATCAATCGCAGCAGTTGGGAGATTGTTCCAGGAGGATCACCAAGTTCAAGGCCAGCCTGGTCTACATAGTCAGGTCCTGACCAGTCTGGGTTACAGAATGAGACCCTGTCTTGAAAATAAACTGGGAACTGATAAGATGGTCCAGCAGATAAAGCCTAGCAACCTAAATTTGGTCCCCAGAAACCGAATGGTGAAAGTAGAGAACCACTGTAGCATGGTGTCCTCTGATTTCCACATGCAAAGCCCGGCACACATGTACCTCCACACAAAAATAAATAAATGAAAAAACAGAGACCAAAAACAAACAAACAAATCAAAAACCGTAGGGCTGGAGAGATGGCAAGAGCACCGACTACTCTTTCAAGGTCATGAGTTCAAATCCCAGCAACCACATGGTGGCTCACAACCATGTGTAAAGAGATTTGATGCCCTCTTCTGGTATTTGTAAGTACAGTGTACTTACAAATAATAAGTAAATAAATCTAAAAAACAAAAAACAAAAAAAAAAAAAAAAACCCGGGCTGGGGAAGAAATGCTCACCCAGCATGTACAGCATACTATGTTCAACCCCAGCACAACACAAAACCCAGCATGGTGATAATCGCCATGCCTTGTAACTGCAACACCTCAAAAGTGGAGGCAGGAGGATCAAAAGTTCAAGTCAGGGCTTGGTGGTTAAGAGCACTGTCTGCTCTTGCAGAGGACCTGGGTTTTGTTTCCAACACACACACACACACACACACACACACACACACACACACACACACACACTCCAGCTTTAGAGGATCTGACACCCTATTCTGAACACCTCAGGTATTGTATGCTCTTGGCATGCACACACACATGGCAAAACACCCATACACATAAAATAATACGATAAGTTAAAATTGCATTAAAAAGCTCAAGATCAATTTGAACTATATAGTAACTAGACATCCAGTTTAAGACCAGGCTAGACTATGCGAGCTGGTGTCAGGATTAGTTAGTGAATTAAATAAAAACCAGTGCCTAGGGTAGAGGGCGTAACAAGGCAGGAAATGCCAGAAGAGAAAATGAGGCACTTTAGAAAACAACTTGCCCGTGTCCAGCCTGCATCAGGAGAAGTGATTTACTGGGCATGAGTGGGCTTGTCCACTCCCTGGTGAACTTGAGGTCTGCCTTAGCTACAGAGCAGCACTTGGCGTCAGTGTGGCTCAGCAGGCCTCAGGAAAACCCAAAGCAAAAATAACAGCAAAACTGACCAAATAAAATCAAAGTTTTCCAAGTGACACTGACACAGGCCGATATTAAAGCCTGCTGGAGCCGGGCAGTGGTGATGCATGCCTTTAATCCCAGCACTTGGGAGGCAGAGGCAGGTGGATTTCTGAGTTCGAGGCCAGCCTGGTCAACAGAGTGAGTTCCAGGACAGCCAGGGCTACACAGAGAAACCCTGTCTCAGAAAAAAAACCAAAAACCAAAAACAAAAAACAAAAAACAACAACAAAAAATCCAGTGGGCTGGGAAGGGTGACTTAAGCCATTTTCATTAAGTGGGTGATTCAATCAAGTCTCTGTCTAGACAATTATTCCTTTGTGTGTAGTGAGCGGTCTTAAAGGTCACGCAAAGGATTCAAGAAGGATGGTTGATGAACTGGCTTTGTGGATAAAGTACTTGTCACCAAGCCTAAGGATCCCCAATCCAGACTATGTAGTAGAAGGAGAGAATTGATTCCTGCAAACTGTCCCCACAACTGCTACACACATGTGCTGTTACGTGTGTGTGTGTGTGTGTGTGTGTGTGTGAGTGTGTACTATGTCAATAAATACACTGATACAAAACATTTTTTTAAAAGGACATAAGACGGAAAGCAAGACAGAGGGGTGTGACCACAGCCGCTCCACTACTGCCCTCTGTGCAGCTTTGTTTTGACCTGGTTAGTTTTAACTGTAGTTTTAATTATTCTTAAGAATCAGTTTAAAGCTGAACCTAAAGGTGCATGCCTTTAATCCCAGCACTGGGGAAGCAGAGGCACGTGGATCTCTTTGTTTGAGGCCAGCGTGGTCTACATAGTGAGTTCCAGGACATCCAGGGCTACATAGTGATACCCTATCCGTCTCGAAAAACAAAAAGTCAACTTACAAAAGTAGCCCACAGCTAGGCAAGCTGTGGACACATCTGTAATTTCTAGAACTTGGGGGGATGAGACAGAGTGATTGAGGGCTTGAGGCTAGCTCGGGTTACATGGGGAAACCATATCTTATGAGAAAAAAAGAGAACTTCACAATGGCTGGGCAGTGGTGGCGCATGCCTTTAACCCCAGCACTTGGGAGGCAGAGGCAGGAGGATTTCTGAGTTCGAGGCTAGCCTGGTCTGCAGAGTGAGTCCAAGGACAGCCAGGGCTACACAGAGGGGAAAAAAAAGAGAGAGAAGAAAAGAAAGAAAACTTTACAGTGAATGAACCCCAAAACAAAATTGTTTGCTTGCCCCCTGACTATCTCTCAGTCTCTGTCTCTCCGTTTCTGATACATGTATGTCTTAGTCAGCTCACAACTACCTGAAGTAAGTGCTGGGCATTGAACCCTGGTCCTCTACAGAGCAGCAGGCATTCTTAACCACGGAGCCTCTCTCCAGCTCATTGTTTGTCCTGGGTCTCATGTAAGTCCCATGGTGTGGTCTCAAATTTGCTGTGTAGCCAGGGATGTGCCTGAATTCCTGACCCTCTGCTTCCACTTCCAAGTGCCAAGAGTCCAGGCAGCCCATGATGGCTAGCTTTGTTTTGTGGTTTTGGCTTTATTATTGTTGTTATTGTTAATTATGTTTATTCAGTGTGTGTGTGTGTGTGTGTGTGTGTGTGTGTGTGTGTGTGTCTTTCCACATTTGGGACCTGGGAATTGAACCAGAGATGGCACCAAGTACAGCTACTCACTGGACATCTTTCTGGTCCTGTTTAGTTTTTTGAGATAAGGTCTCACACTGTAGCCCAGGCTGGCCCAGAATTCACCATGTGGCCTTAAACTCAGGGCAGTCCTCTGGCTTCCTATCTCCTGAATATTGGAGTTACCAGTATGTAGCACCAGCATGTACCACCACACAGGGCTTCCAAACACCGCTATTTTTCCTATCATGTTTGATAACGTAGCCTTGGCGCCCCCTCTGTCTGATGGACAGGCCATCAGCAACGCCCAGTCTCCCATCATGCCTTGCACGCCTAGACTAGTCCCTTCCCACCTGCTCACCGCAGATCCTGTAATGATGTGAACGGGGCCTCGAGGGTTGGTGTAGGGCTGCTCCAGGCTGCCATTAAATACCTAGAGGAAAAGACAGAGTGGTGGCGGGTCACAGACGGTCAGGCCCTGGGGAGGGTCTGACCACATGAGCATCGGGCCTCACCTGGTAGTTGTAAATCGGCCATAGTCGTTCATAGGAGTGCTCATGAGCCCAGAACTCCAGATCGACACCTAAGGCAGAAAGAGAGATGAGCAGGCTGGCTCCTGGGTGGAGGGGTGGGGCCGGGGGACCCCTCAGGATCACTCACCGTATTTATGGAAAAGGTCCTCTAGCCCAAACAACTTGCCTTGGAGGCCTTTGCGGACCTGGTGGGAAGAGCGGGGAGGTGAGGAGAAGCCTGGGCCCACCCTCCTTCCGAGTCTCACCCCTCCAGGAGAGGGGCCTCACCCTGCTTTCGTGCCTCGTGCAGTCATCCAGGTCCGCATTGGAACAGTACATAGGACGATGACCCATCGTGATGATCCAAGGTCGGGCCACCCGATTCTTATTGGCTTTCTAGAGAAAGAGACCAGAGTGAGGGAGGCAACGGACAGAGAAGCCAGGGCGGGGCTCACACCTGGGCCTACCTGGAGGTCATGCTCCAGCCAACGGAACTGCCTCTCAACCAGGTGACGGCCGTAGTGCAGGAAGAAGTACACCTCAGTGGAGAACGAGATGATATGGGCAGGACCCAGGTCCCAGCTACAGGGGTCAAAGGGCGAGGGTCAGAGATCAGAAGACTCTGCATCAACCATCCTTCAGGGGAGTCAGTCCAGTCCCCCAGAACCCCCGGCGTTACCTGTACCACAAGCCTTCATTGTCCCCTGGCATGCTAAAGCGAGCCTTGTAGTTAGAGAAATTGCTGGAAAAAAGGAAATATACAGAGCAAGGGGTAAGGGCCTGGATGCAGCCGACTTTTCCTGCCTCTAAACTTTCAGGCCACTGCCTGGCTTCCCGTTTAAGTCTGCCACAGATGAGGCACTACAGCATGAGGGATTTAAGTGAGACTCTAGCAAGGACCAGATTGTTTTCACTAATCTGGCCTTTGCCCTCCCGTGCAGCATTCCATACTCACTAGCGCTGTTCATGATTCCCAGGGCACGTCATGTACGGCAGGCTGGCAGCGACGGGTTCAATGAGCCTCATGAACCTGTCCCCAACGCGAGCATTGTCCTGATCCATGTTGTAGGCAAAGTCTCCTGGAGGGTAGCAGGGATGGGAGAGAGTGAGACCTCGTGGGTCCTGATCCCTACCTCAGACCCCCTCCTAGGAGCAGCCTGTCTCTACATCTTCTTTGCTCCCAGAACAACACAGCTAAGTCCGATGCTGATTTTGTTTGGCATTTTTTTTTAATTGCTAGAGATTAAGCCCAGGATATTCTGAATGTTAGGCAAAGATGCTTCACTTCTGAGCCTTGGCCCCAGCCCTTCTCTGGGGGACTCTAGCCACGCCCCCAGCCCATCCCTCCGGGACTCTAGGCAGGGGCTCTACCTCTGAGCCATGTTCTAAAGCCCTTGGTTTTGTTGTTGTGTTGTTGTTTTGTTTTGTTTTAAAGCTCTTACTAAGCTATTTAGGCTGGCATTAAATTCTGGGCAACTCTCCTGCCTCAGCGTATCCACTGCTGGGATTACAGACAGGTTAGCGTGCCCACTCATCTTAATTTATTATAACATTTCTGTGTATTCTGAATGAGCCTCACCTCTAAAAACAATAATAAAAAATAGAAAGTCAATGCTGGAATCTATAGGGACCTCACATCTGGGACCAGCCTCGGCTCCCACCCTCAGCCCTTAGCCCTGTCCCTTCAGAACCACCCCAGCCTAGTTCATTCTAGCACAGGACTGATGGGCGCCCAGTCCGCCAGCCTCCAGGCGCATCCTCGCCGGTGCCTCACCCACATGGAGCACTGCATCAAACATGCCCTGCTGGGTGTCCCTCCGTAGCCTGGGCAGGGCCTTTGGGTTGTCAGCCCCCATGTCCCCAAACACAGCCAGGCGGGGGCTCCAGTGCACCCCATTCTTCAAGGCCGTGAATCGAAACCGTCGGCTCCAGCCCTGAGAGCTGCCACAACGGTAAACTGAGGGAAGAAAAAAACAGACCTCTGTCAGGTGGGGAGGCAGGGACCAGGACCTTCCCACAAGGCCCTACACTCAGGCCTCTGGAGAGGAAGGAAACATAAGGGGCATCATCATTGTCGTCGTCATCATCATCATGAGACATCTCAGGTAGCCCAGGCTAATCCCTGACTTTCTATGTAGTGCAGGATGACCTGGAATTTCGAATCTTCCTGCCTCCTCCCAAGTGCTGGGATCATAGGCCTGTGTCACCTATTCAAGGGTCTCATATCCCTTGTCCCACACAAATGAGCCACCAGCCCAGCCTCAGCCACAGGTCCCAAAAGCTTCTAGAACATTCCTCCCTCTTGCCCACCCCCCAGTCCTCTCACCATACTGGGCCCCCGGCTTCAGCTTCCGCAGCGTCACACGGTGGATGTAGAGCTTGCGCCGCAGAACTCCTCCGTCCACGAAGGCGCTGGCGGAGCCATGGGCACGTAATGGGAGAGGACCAGAAGGCTGCATGCCGAACTGCACCTCAGACCGGGCTGGAGTCCACGTGGTCCAGGTCACAGTCATGGTGCCTGGCTCACCTGAGGAGAGAGGAATCAGAGAGGAGTCTAAATAGGTTGTCAAGCAGGAATGGGTGACACTTAGAAGCTGCTGTTCAGTCCAGCCCCTCCGCTATTTCCAGGCTGGCTTCCCTTGGGAGTGGCTTCGCGCCCCTCCCCACAGCCTCAGTTTCCCCGTTTGTGAAACGGAATAGCGTTATTTATCCTACAAGGTTGTGCAGACACATGGATGTGTACAAATACAATTGGCAGGTTGTATCCTGGGTTCCAGGTCCTGGAATTCAACCAACTATGAGTTGAAAATCCTCAGGAGAGAAACAGGCTATCAAAATGGCTCAATCCTTATGACCTGAGTTCCATTCCCAAGACCCACATGGCTTCCAAAAGTTGTCCTCTCAGCTGGGCGATTTTTAATCCTGAAAGAGAAAGGCAGATTTCTGTGCACAAAGCTCTTGGTCCAAACCCAGCATCACTTAACAGTATTCAGGAGACTGAGGCAGGAGAATTGGAATTTCTAGGACAGCCTTGACTATATAACAAATTCTGAGCTAACCTGGGCTCCATAGCACGGCTCTGTTTAAAAAAAAAAAAATCAAACATGGAGGAGAGAGGGCCTCACACTCAGGCCAAACCCTTCCCTAAGGATCTATATTCATGCTCCTGCAAATAACCCTTCACCCACGTTCCTGTGAACAATCCTAACGAAACTCATAGGGTCAGACACACACACACACAAACAACATTCACACACACACACACACACACACGCATGTGCACACATATGTGTATATACATATGTGCACACACTTGTGCATACACACATACACACACATGCACACACACATGTGCACACACACACACACAAATGTCCAAAAGACATAAAGGTAGGAGAAGGACTAGTTGGAAGAGGAAGGGGACCAGTGGAGGTAGGGATAGAACAGGAGAGGGTGAGTGGTGGGTGAATGTGTTCCAAATACATTGTATACATGCATGAAATGGCATTATGAGCCGGGCAGCAGTGGCGCATACACGCCTTTAGTCCCAGTACTCAGGAGGCGCAGGCAGGTGGATCTTGGAGTTTAATGTGGTCTCTGAACACAGAACAATGTGGTCTATGTTCTAGAACAACCAGAACTACACAGAGAGACCATGTTTCAAAAACCCAAAGTAGGGGTCTGGAGAGATGGCTCAGCACTTAGAAGCACTGACTGCTCTTCCAGAGGACCCAAGTTCTGTTACCATCACCCACACGGTGGCTCACAACCATCTGTAATGGGATCCATGCCCTCTTCTGGTGAGTCGGAAGACAGCTACAGTGTACTCATATACATAAAATAAATAAATCTTAAACACACACACACCAAAATAGATAAATAAAAAGAAAGTGTCATTATGAAGCTTATGACATATGATTAATATGAACTAATAAAATTAAAACCAAACAAAGAAACATCACAATGCAATAGCTGCTTTCCAGTCTACCGTGTTGAGCACCAAGTCACCAAGAGGTGACTTACAGTGGGCCTGAGCTTCTGTGCAAACACTATTACGGTTTTGTGCCTTTGTGTGGAGGTGACTGGAACTTTCAAGGTTTGGCATCCTGGGAATGCCCTGGCAGCCATCTTTGGTGACTAAGAGGGACAACCTTAGGCAAAGAACTTGCAACAATGTCCCACGCACAGAGGTTTACGGGCTGAGTCAATGTCCCTATTTTCTTCTCTGTGTGCTAGTCTGCAGCCAACATTGCACACTCATGAATCATCAAGAGCTCCAGACAGGGATGTAGAGGCCAGCTAGGTAAACAATGGAGGACAAAGGGCAGCTGTGGGGCAGGAGGAAAGGCGAAATTCACTCTGTCTGCAAGGAAGGACCGCGTCTCCTACTGTACCCCAGGTTAGCTTGGCAATCGTTATGCTATTCAGAATGGCCTTGAACTACCATTCAGGTTGCCTCCACTGGGGTGACAGCAGTCAGTCACCACTCCTGGCTCTACAGTAAATTTTTCCACAGTGGCTTTTTGTAGCACAGGTCAGGTTCCTTAATTCTCTCTCTCTCTCTCTCTCTCTCTCTCTCTCTCTCTCTCTCTCTCTCTCTCTCTCTCTCTCTCTCCTCCTCCTCCTCCTCCTCTTCGTCCTCCTCCTCCTCCTCCTCTTCTTCTTCTTCTTCTTCTTCCTCTTCTTTTTCTTGACAGGTTCTCACTGTTCAGCCTTCACTGGCCTAAAATTTGCTAGGTAGACCAAACTGGACTTAAATTAAAAATCTGTCTGTCCTTGTTCCCTCTGTGTTAGATTAAAGGTACACACCATCACACCTGGCTTCTCTCTCCCTATCCTTTCTTCCTTCCTTTCTTTTGCAAGACAAACATAGATTTTATTAAAAAGTAAAAGAATTCTTAAGACTAAGAGGGGCTTCAGAAGAAAAATATGTAATTCAGATTCTCGAATCAAAAAATCAAGAGAGATGGAGAGATGACTCAGTGATTTAGAGCACTGACTGTTCTTCCAGAGGTCCTGAGTTCAATTCCCAGCAATCACATGGTGGCTCACAGCCATCTGTAATAGGATCTGATGCCCTCTTCTGGTGTGTCTGAAGACAGCAACAGTGTACTCACAAAAAGTATATAAATAATTCTTTAAAAAAAAAAGAATTAAGCAGCAGAACCAGGCTGGGCCATGGTATTATACACCTTTAATTCCAGCACTCCTGAGGCAGAGGCAGGAGGATCTCTGTGAATTCTAGGCCAGCCTGGTCCACAGGGTGAGTTCCAGGACAGCCAGGGTTACACAGAGAAACCCTATAAAGCTCAGTTGGTCAAAACACTTGCTATGAAGTCTAAGCACTTGAGTTCAATCCTGGGAACCCACGGTGGAAGGAGAGAGATCAACTCTTGCAAGCTGTCCTCTGATCTCCACACACGTGCATACCCCCCTGGGCACACACAAGTAATAAACAAAATACCACACAGAGCTGGGGGTGGGGGGTGGGAGGCTTGTAATTCCGTAAGTTCAAAGCCAGGCCAGGCCACAGTGTGAGTTCCAGGGCAGCTATCTCCAGGACTACGAGGTGAGTGTCAGAGGCATAAAATATAAAGTCACATGGGGATGTAGAGCTGAAGCCACTGCTCACACGTACTAAGGCAATACAGAAAGGTTCTCTCTCTCTCTCTCCCTCCCTCCCTCCCTCCCCCTTTCTCTCTCCCCCTCTCTCTCGTGCACACATACTCCTTTACACAAGCATATGAGTACAAATAACATCGACACACTGAAGAGTGGCAAAGAAAATTGCATGGTAAACAGTGCCCTAATGGATTCGTGAGGCTGATGACAACAGGATACAGAAGTGCAGTCAGCTAGGCAATTGTAAAATCAAAGTGAGGCAGGAAGAAGGAGTTTTCTTTTCAAGCACAGTGTCAGATGTACTAAGCAAGTGTTCTACCACTGATATCCACAGTGCACGCGCGCGCACACACACACACCAAGCCAGTGAAAACAAATTCCAAAAGACCAAATATGGGGCATTGTGAATAGCAATAAGCAATGATAGCACTGGATTTTCACCAGGAGAATTAAAGAAATGTTCACAAGTCTGTGGTGGAAAGAAATCGTTGTCTAAAGGAATGAATGAAGTACGCAGAAAGGAGGGACAGTTCTTCCTAACACTAAAATTTCAATTAGGTGGAAAGGAACAACTGGAGTCATGGCTCAGTGGTAGAGCCCCTGCCTAGAATCCCCCAGTGAGGGGCTGGGGGCGTGGCTCAGTGGTAGAACCCCTGCCTAGAATCCCCCAGTGAGGGGCTGGGGGCGTGGCTCAGTGGTAGAGCCCCTGCCTAGAATCCTCCAGTGAGGGGCTTGGGTCGTGGCTCAGTGGTAGAGCCCCTGCCTAGAATCCCCCAGGGAGGGGCTGGGGGCGTGGCTCAGTGGTAGAGCCCCTGCCTAGAATCCCCCAGGGAGGGGCTGGGGGTGTGGCTCAGTGGTAGAGCCCCTGCCTAGAATCCTCCAGTGAGGGGCTGGGGGCGTGGCTCAGTGGTAGAGCCCCTGCCTAGAATCCCCCAGTGAGGGGCTGGGGGCGTGGCTCAGTGGTAGAGCCCCTGCCTAGAATCCCTCAGTGAGGGGCTGGGGGCGTGGCTCAGTGGTAGAGCTCCTGCCTAGAATCCCCCAGGGAGGGGCTGAGGTGCGGCTCAACAGCACAGCCCTTGGCTAGCATGTGGAGGTGGAGTTTCCTCTTTAATCATGCATATATATATATATATATATATATATATATATATATATATATGGAAAGGGGGAATAAAAAAATTAAAAAGTCTCAATTAGGCAGGCATAATACTAAGAATTACTGCAGGCAGGAGCCGCTGATGGATGCTAAAACTAGTGGGTGAAAATTTGTGGAGAAACAGGACTTGCATCTTCTTGAGCAATCTCTCCCCAAGCTATTCATTAGCTACAAAGGAACAAATAAAGGCTTCACAGTGGATAGACCCAGCAGGCATTGGCTCAAGCAGCCAATGAATCAGGGTCATCATCACCAGCAGCAGCAATAGGCTAGTCTACACCACAGACCCTCAGGTAACACATGCAGAGAGACAGGGACACAAAGTCAGAGCCACAATCTTCTTGTCCCAAAACCAACCTTAGTACTAACCTTGAAACAAGAGCAAAGAGATAGTGATATTTTACAAAATAACTGACTAATACTCAGAAAATACAAAAGTCACAAAAGAAAAAAATCTTAAGTGCTGGGTGTGATGATGTGTGGCCTTGCAGTCCCAGCACTCAGGAAACGGAGGCAGGAGAATTTCTAGTTTGAGGCCAGCCTGGGCCATAAATCCAGTCAAAGCAGCAACAGAAGATGGAGAAGGCACTGTCCCTAAACCCACGATGAGATCCTGGGTTGTGACTAAAACTAGTGGTGACCTTGGAGACGTACGAGTGAGGCCTGAGGTTTAACCAGAATTGTCCCAAATGTCCATTACTGCCTTCGGTGTTTGCCTTGTTTTGTTAGGGTTAGGGTCTTATTCAGTAGCCTTGGATGGAACTCACAGTGTTACCATACTGGTGTTCCTTTTGTTTTTACACGGGTTTCTTTGAAGCTGTTCTGATTTCATGCTCCTGAGTTTAGCAAGTCTCCCGCCTCAGCCTCAGAGTAGCAGGGACGGCTTGAGTGCACATGGCCATGCCTGGCTCTACTTTTTTCTTCTTTACTTTGGGCTCTGGGCTCTTGCACAGGCTGAGCAAGTGTCCCACCAATGGGGCTATAGTTCACCTGTCGATTTTCAATGAACACTTTTTTCTTTTTTTAGGTTTACCTTGTGTATATGTGTCAGTGTTGGCATGTATGTATGCCTCTGTTCCACATGCATGCCTGATACCTCACGGAGGTCAGAAGACAGCACTGGATTCCCTGGACCTGGAGTTACAGATGGTTGTGAGCTGGCATGTGGGTCTTGAGAACTGAACCCAGGTCCTCTGAAAAAGCAGCCAGTGCTCTTAGCCACTAAACCATCTCTCCAGCCACCTCAGTTTTAAATAATCCTACCACTGTCGCTTAAGATGTTACCTTTCTTGGCTGCACAGAGTTCAAGGCCAGTCTGAACTGCATGAGACTGTCTCCAAACCAACAACAGTAAAAAGATGTCAGAGGCCTGGAGCATTGGCTACTCTTCCAGAGAACCTGGGTTCAGTTTGCAGTACCCACGTGCTGACTCGTGGGGAATCAGATGCCCTCTTTTATATACACGGCATACAGACACAAGTAAAACACTCATACACATAACAGTAAAAAAACCAAATTATTAAAAAAAAAATAAGGAATGCAATTGGGCATGATGGCACACAACTTTGATCCCAGCACCTGGGGACCAGAAGCAGGGATGAGTTTGAGGACAGACTGGTCTACATAGTGACTTGCAGACCAGCTAGGGCTGCATAGTGAGACTATCTCAAAACAACAATAAATAAATAAATAAATAAATAAATAAATAAATCAGAATCCAAAATATAGCATGCCCAAATTTTTGAAAGAAAAAAAAATAACATGAAAAAAACAATTGAAATTAAAATCTTTAAATAAAGATAGTAGACTCTGTTAATATTAACATTATTACAGGTTGAATGACCTGTGGCTAGACTCTACCTCAGTGGAGTGAATCTCCATATATTATTATTATTATTAATTATATATATTGAGACAAGGTCTCACTATGTAGCCCTGGGTTGCCTGGAACACACTATATAGATCATGCTGGCCTTGGACTCATAGATCCACCTGCCTCTACCTCCCAAGTGCTGTGATTAAATACTATTATTATTTTTGAGACAAGGTCTAGGCTGATCTTGAGCTCAGCGACCTCCTGCCTCAGCCCTCAGAGTACTGTGATTGCAGGCATGTGCAGCTAGGCCCAGGCGGCTTTACCACCATAGGAATTCCTCCAGAAGTCTCAAATTACTTCAAAGTTAAAAGCTTTACCTTTTTGACTGATGAGAAACAAGCATATATTTACATTTTGGTGTGGTTTCAAGAAAAAAGAGCCACAATTGTCACAAACTACAGCATTTCCTTCCTCCATACACCCAGAGCAGTGGATCCAGACAGACTGAACAGGAGGCAAGCCCAGCAGAAGCTCTGGCTGACATTAAAGAGCTAGCCCAATGGCTAAAGTCACCTGCCGCCAAGCAGACCGCCACGGTGGAGCTGCAGAAACCACGTGGTGACTGGAGGGAGCCAGCTCCCAAAAGCTGTGCTCAGACCTCCACCGGCACACAGCAATGAGAACAAGATGCTTAAGGAGAGACTGGAAAGCATGCAAGTTATTAAGATTCTCTACACACGCGAGAGCGCGCGCGCGCGCACACACACACACACACATTCTTTAAAAACTTAGAGTGATTTCAAAATATGGTCCGGTGAGATGGCTCAGTGGCTAAAGCTGCCTGCCACCAAGCCTGTCACCCAGAGTCCAGTCTCCAGGACCCACATAGTGGAAGGAGAGAACCAACTCTTTCAAGGTGTCCTCTGCCCCACCCCAGAAGAAGAAGAAGAAGAAGAAGAAGAAGAAGAAGAAGAAGAAGAAGAAGAAGAAGAAGAAGAAGAAGAAGAAGAAGAAGAAGAAGAAGAAGATTTAAACATTAAACAATGGCATTCTTCGTTAACTTTCTTCTTTGGTAGAAATAGTTCTCATTCAGTACAAATGACATTTACACCGGGTTTTGCTACTGTTTTCTTCTATGTGGAGTTGGTTTTGCCAGTGCTGGGGTTGAGCTCCAAGTGGTCACATTTGTCTGTCAGGGGCTCCACCACTCAACTCCAACCCAAGCTGTCAGTGTCTGCTCCCCGCACCCCCATCCTTTCTCTTCCTGGACAGGATCTCATGTTGTCCAGTCTAGCCTAGTCTAGCCTTCAGCTCAGTGAGTAACACAGGTGTTCCTGATCTTCCTGCCTCCACCTCCTGAGCCATGGGATTATAGGGCTCTATCTAGCTGATTTTCTCCTCCTCCTCCTCCTCCTCCTCCTCCTCCTCCTCTTCCTCTTCTTCTTCTTCTTCTTCTTCTTCTTCTTCTTCTTCTTCTTCTTCTTCTTCTTCTTCTTCCTTCTCTTCCTCCTCCTCCTTCTTCTTAAGTGTACCTGTCTTCAGACACATCAGAAGAGGGGAGGGCATTGGATCCAAATACAGATGTTGTAAGCCACCATGTGGTTGCTGGGAATTGAACTCAGGACCTCTGGGAGAGCAGTCAGTGCTCTTATCCTCTGAGCCATCTCTCTAGCCCCTCTTTCTTCTTTTAAGATAGAGTCTCACTATGTAGCTCTGGCTGGCTTGGAACCTCCTATGTAGAACAGACTGGCCTCAAACTCAGAGATCGGGGTTCCTCTGCCTCCTGAGTGCTGGGATTAAAAGTGTTATACCACTATACTTGGCCTAGGTCTTCATTTTTAACACGACAAGTATGGAGATGTGAGATTATATATACATAACACACACACACACACACACACACACACACATCACATATCCAGACATGCTTGTGCACACCTTGAGTGCAGCTCTTAAGATGATGATGAGCCAAGAGGATTGAAAGTTCAAAGCAAGCCCGAGATGTATGGTGAAGCCAGAGAGAGAGAGAGAGACAGGGAGAGATAGAAAGACAGAGAAAGAGACAGAGAAATATCACACTTCCTCTCACATGTAGAATATTAATTATATATAATACTTTTATTATTATATATTATATATAATTATATGTTATACATATATTTGTAATATACATTTTATATGTTATTGTATATATATTCTATATTAAAATATCCTACATCTTATATTCTATATCATAATTATTATATCATATATCATCATATACGATATATATAAAATCTTAAAACACAAAGGTAGAAGAGAGACTATGAAGTGGAGGAAGCAGTGTAAAGGGAGGAGGAGAGAGAGGATGCGTGAGATGAGGAGCAGCAAGCAGCCCGTGTTCTCTCTCACATGGAGACTCTAGTTCTGTCCAATCACGTATACACACACACACACACACACACACACACACACACACACACGCATGCCCATGTGAGGGCAGAGGGAGATTGCTTGAGGAGGAAGAGGACCAGTGAGAAAGATGGAGGAGGGATGGGAGAGGAAGGAGAGGGCAAGGGTGACAGGATATAAACATATGCAAGTGTCATGGTGCTGGCCGGATGGCTCAGTGGGTAGAGGTGCTTGCTACCAAGCCTGATGACCTGAGTTCAATCCTGGGACTCCCACGGTGGAAGGATCGACCTGACTCCTGAGAGCTGCCCTCTGACCTATATACACACACAGACACACACACAGACACACACTCACACAAGCACACACACAGCAGGCACATGCACATGCACATCCACACATACACAAAAAATAAATGCATGTAATAAAAAAAACTCTAAAGAGAAAGTTGTGAAACTCACTATTTTTTTTTGAGACAAAACAAATCAGCACACACATAAACGAAGCCCCGCATGTGAGCCAAAGTTCCCTAAGGTTGGCAGTTCTCTCTAGTACTTGCTTCCAGTACAAAAGAGGGTGAGAGCATCCCTTCCACACCCGGAGCTCAGTCCTGTGACTCCACAGAAAACAACCAGCAACCTATAACACCCACCCACCACAAGGTCCTGGTACCCCACTGGCCCTCAGTGTCCGTGTCCCTTGTCAGATAGAGTAACAAACCTGGGATGTGAACCCAGGCACTCTGGACACAGAGAGTCTATATGCCCCATGATATCCTTCTCTTTCTTGACAGGATCTCATAGCCCAGGCTAGCCTGGAACTCACTAGGTAGTCAAGGCTGGCTTTGAACCAATCAGCCTGCTTCTACTTCTCTAGTGCTGGGAATAGAGGAATAAGCTAGTACATCGAATGCCTCTATCTATCTATCTATCTATCTATCTATCTATCTACTCATTTATTTATTTTGAGGCAGGGTCTCTTGTAGGCCAGGCTGACTTCAGAGTTTCTCATTAGCCAAAGCTGGTCTTGAACTCCTGATTCTATTGCCTTCGTATTCTGAGTTTTGGGATTAAAGTCACCTCACCCTGTTCCCATCACCTCTTAATAAATAAAAGACCTTCCCATCCTGAAGTAGTGGTTCACGCCTGAAATTCCAAAGTTTGGAAGATTGAGGCAGGAGGATTAAGAATTCAAGGCTAGCCTGAGCTACAGATGGAGACTCTATCTTAATAGACCAGATGTTTTAAAAATGCCCTGAGGGGCCGGAGAGTTGGCTCAGGAGTTATGAGCACTGACTGCTCTCCCGAAGGTCCTGAGTTCAATTCCCAGCAACCAGGTGGCTCACAATCATCCATAATGAGATCTGACACCCTCTTCTGGTGTGTCTGAAGACAGTGTACTTAGATATAAAAATAAATAAATCTTAAAAAAAATGGCCTGAATGTAGTTCAGTTTGATGGAGTGCTTGCCCCACATGCACAAGGCCCTGGGTTCAATCCCTAAGGCCTAGTCTCAAAAAGAAGAGAGAGAGAGAGAGAGAGAGAGAGAGGAAGAAGAGGAGGAGAAGGAGGAAGAGGAGGAGGAGGAGAGAAAAGAAGAGAAGAGAAGAGAAGGAAAGAAGGAAAAAAAGCAGACAGTAGTTCATTCCTGCAACCCCAGTACCCGAAAGGCTAAGACAGAAGGTCCAGGGAGACTTTCAGGCTGTCCTGGGCTACAAGTGTGAGAAACTCCTGAAAGAATAAAACAAACACTTGGGAGGTAGAAGCAGGAGGTTCAGGAACTCAAGGTCAGCCTGGGTTACAAAGCAAATTTGAGACTAGCTTAGGCTACATGAACCTATTTCCAAAACCCAGAGGAGATGGAAGGGACCCTTCTTCTGCCAGAAAGAAGAAAAGAGGGATGGGATGAAGAAAGAGGTGGCCCCTATCCCTCGTTCCCCGCCATCATTTACTGGTTTCTTCCACAATTGGTTTCAGAAGTCAGTGTGATAACATGCCAGGCCCTGAGATACAATAGCAAGGCGGAGATGGAGGGCAGTCCTTCAGAGCTGGAGCACAGTAGCTTGTGATGAGCTGATCACCCTTCCTCACACAATGGGATACGAGCCTGCTGAAATCCCATTTCACAGAGGCACACCACTGAGGCTGGAAGGGTAAATCACCAGCCTGGCCTTCTCGTGAGCCCTTCATCCAACAGAGGACCTCAGCCTGAAGAAGTAGCAGCAGAATGAAGTGAGGAGTCGGGAGCACTTACCCAGGTAGGACAGATGGATTTGCTCTGGTGTAGCACGAGGATACTCTGGTGTCCCCTGGACTTCCACGGAGAAAAGCAGGAGCAGACATAAGAAGAGCCAGCCTCCAAGAAAGGGGCTCATGGTAGGGGGTGGTGGGAAGCGGAGTGGAACGCAAGGATGTGACCAAATTCCGTTGGTGGGTCCCACAGAGGATGGAGAATGGACCGATGCCAGGCAGGGCCGTCCGTCAGGATGTCCGTGGGGGAAGAAGACTGAATGACTGAAACGTCTCTGAGGGGAGTGGTGAAGGAGATGCTGGTGAGAGAATAATTAATGAGGTTTCTGAGCCTCGGTGCTCAGCACTTTGCATAGATTAATGCCAGGAGGCCTCACAGCATTCCTATGAGGTGGTGGCGACAGACATCACCAGCCTAGTCACATATAGGAAACTGAGCAACCGAGTGACTCAATGGCACGACTGGGATGAGATGCAGCTGAGTTTGAACCCCTCCGACCCAGGCTCCTGTTCCTGGGAGGGGGCTGGGTGCCTGGAGGCGGGGATGTCTTTGACAACGCCATCCCCAGCCTCTCAGCCTTCTATTATCGATCTATTCCCCCCAAATTCTTAGCATCCCACTGTACCCTCAGCCTCTCCAGTTCATCCTCAGATTTCCACTTATTCCTCAGGTCCCGATAACTCAAGCTCTACTCCCAGATTCCTCATCGGCTCCACCTGCCTGGAGCGGCCTCTTCTCATTCCTCTCCCCAGCATCCCATCTTGCCTTCAGGTCTCTCTCCTCCCCGGGCTCCATCCTCATCCCAGCTGCCTCCCCAGCCCTGAACCTGCATGTGCCTGAACCCCGGGTTCTCCTCAGCTCTCTGGCCGGCTGAGGTTCTGAAGTTCGGTCCACCTGCCCTCGGGACCTGGGCAGGTGCCTCGGGTCTGAAGGAACCGTCCACCGAAGGCCGAGAGCTGGGGCGTGGGATGCGGGGCGCAATCGGGAAGGGGACGCCGGCTCACCCTCAGGGGCGCGCCAGCCGCCCTCACGGTCCTCTTGGCCACCGATGCGCTGCAGTATTTATGAGCTTGCAGGGACACAGGCTCCCGCCGCCCACGGGTGTCCCAGCCCCGGAAGAGCCGGCTGCTTCTGGTGACGGGCTCCCCAGACAGCCCGAGCCCCGAGTCCCACAGGTCCGGCCGGTCCCTGGCGCCCCACGCCCACCCTCACGCCCCCCTCTGGGTGGGGCGCAGAAAGAGGGGACCCAGAAAAGCATGGAACTTCGCCACCTCCGAACCAGACAGCAGGTTAGCTTCGGGACAGGTAAGGCTGCCCTGTTCCCAGGCGTCCCACCGCCCCAGCTGCGGAGATCCCCTGGTGACAGAAACCCACCCTTAGTTCCACGGGAGGCCGCGACCCCGGGGTTCCCATCCATGCCCGTCGAGCCCTCGGCATCTTCCTCTCATCTCCTTCCGGCTTCCCAAAGCCGGGACACCCCCTCAGACCCCCGCTGGGCATCCTGGAAAACACAAACTCCAAAGGCCCTGTGACAATGGCGTTTGTGCGCCCGGCGCCCTAGGTGCAGTTGCTCAATCACGCTGCAGCCTGTTTTCTCACCTGTAAAAAGGAGGAGATGGCTGGCGCATACCCCGGTGTGCTACCCTAAGAACCAAGTCCAAGTCCAGAACCCGCCTCCCCCTCCTCCCCGAGTCTAGGTGGGAACAAGAGGAATTTGAGCTGTCTAGATGCTGAAGAGGCCTTCAGCAAAGGGTACTTTGGGTTTCCCAGATCCGCGCAGACACGTTCTTGGGAGAAGAGAGGTTTTCTGTCTTACACCCCTTTTTCTGTGCGATGACTCCGAGGCTTAGCTTTGTAAACAGGGTCTGGGTCTTTGGGGGTGGAGGGTGTGGAGTTGGACTCCGGTGCGGGAGTCCCCAGTCTTTAGAGTCTTTTGAACTCCCTATCCTTTCCAGAATCTTCGTTACAGCTTAAAATTTAATAATGATAAATCACTCAGGTTTAGGACTAGTCTTTTATCTCCAGCACACCGGAGGCAGAGGGTCCTTGTGAGTTCAAAGTCAGCTAGCCTGTTCTGCGGTGAGTTCCAGGGCTACGTGGTAATGGATGATAGCCTGTTTCAAAATAAAATAAATAAATCACTTGGTCGTAGTGGTAGACCCCCTTAATCCCAATCTGTAGGAGGCTAGACCGGGAGGCCAGGAGTCTGGGCTCCCTAACAAGATCCGATCTTAAAGCAAAACACCACAAGCAACTCTATCAATTTCAACTTCCGGCTCACCGCTACTCTGACCGACACAATCAGAACCTCTCCTTATTTTTTCCTGGTGGCCTTCCAGAATGGAAGCTTCTTAACTGGTTTTATGCAAAGGGTGCCTACTGCAAGCTGATCCTGTTCTTACATGAATAAGATAAACACAGAGATTTACAAAAGAAACAAAACCCACCAAGTTACAGACAGCCAGATATTTTTAAAGCAAGTGTGTCATCTGGGAACACATGTACTTTTTCATTTGTTTATTTGAAAACAGGGTTTTATGTAATCCGGACTAGCCTGGAACTCACTTGTAGCTGAGGATAGCCTGGAACTCCTGATCTTCTTGACTCAGCCTGTCAAGAGCTAGGATTACAGGCACGTGCCACAATGCCTGGCTTGTTGGTTTGTTGGTTTATTTGTTTTAACTTCTTTATTACATCTATTTAATTGTATATGTGTGAATTTGTTTGTATTTTGGTGGGTTCGAATATGTGGGGTTTTTTTTTTTTTTTAAGTTGAGAGGTCTTGAAATATAGTACAGGCTGGACTGGAATTTACTTATGTGTCTCAGGCTAGCCTCCAGCCTTTTCTGCAATCCTTCTACTACTGTGTGCTGAGATTGCATGCACCATGACACCAGGCAATGCTGACTCTGTAGTTCATTAAATGTCAAGTCTAGTGTCAGATCCAAAAAACAAACAAACAAACAACAACAACAACAAAACCAGGTAACCTAGAAGCTTTGTCTTTCACTTTGTTATTTTTTTCAAAGTCTGGCACCTCAGAAGCACAGGCACCCTGTAGTGACCTTGAGTGGCCTTGAAGGGAGAAGGGGCCTTAGAGTTCTAAATGGCAGCTTCATTGGGAGAGATGACCGACAGGTAACAGTGTCCTGGTGGGGAGAGGCTTCTCCTGGTCTAGAAGTGTTAAGTGTTTTGGGTTCCCAGCAGAACTGTAATGGGATTTGGAAGCATGTGGGTTCTTCTGGGACCAGGCCCAGGTCAGGTAATGACCTCCTGCTGCCCTCCTTGGAGTAGAAGGATGTGCTGAATTGCAAGTGCTGTGTCCACCTTTAAATCTCCACTCAAGCGCTCCTCCGCTGCTCCAAAGGTCAAGGCACTAGATGCCAAGCTGAGTTCTACCCCCAAGGCCCTCACGGTGGTAGGAGAGAACTGACTCCTCTGACCTTCATGGGCACACACTGTGGTGCACACACACCCACAGTCACACCCCAGACCCACTAGATAGATAGATAGATAGATAGATAGATAGATAGATAGATAGATAGATAGATAGATAGAGATAGATAGGGCTTTAAAAATATTAAAGAGAAACCACATATGTGGAGATGGGTCTGGGGATGTAATCCCAGCATTTGGAAGTCTGAGGTAGGAGGACTGCTGCTATTAATAGCTCAAGGTCAGGTTTGGCAACATAGTGAGGTCCAGGTCACTCTAGGCTAGAGTCTCAAAGGAAGAAAGGAAAGGAAAGGGAGGGAGGGAAGGAAGGAAAGAAGGAAGGAAGGAAGGAAGGAGGGAGGGAGGGAGGAAACTGGGTGTAGTGGTACACCCTTGTAATCCCAGCACCTGGGAAGTGAAAGAGGAAAATTAGTTCCAAATAATCTCAGCTATATACTGAGTTTGAGAACAGACTGGGCTCCATAAGACCCTGGAAAGAAAAAGAAAGGAAAGAGAGAGAGAGAGAGAGAGAGGAGAGGACTCCTGTGGTGGGTGTGTACTCAGAGATCCTGTGTAGCTGAAATCTACAGGTTGAGCGCAGAGCATCTACTGTGGGCCCAGCTGTCCTGTGTTGAAATCTAGCTAGTGTGTCAACCATTGGCAAGTCATTTGGCCTCACCATGCCTCAGTTTCTCCATCTGTTAAAGGGGATGACAATAGTAAGTACCTGGGGTTGTTGCAGAGGATCAAATTAGATCAGATAGGAACCACTTAGAACCATGCCTGGCGCAGAGCTCGTGTCCTACATAAAGTCCTGTCCAATTACCATGGTACCCAAAATATGTGGTCGGGCACAGTTTGGAAGATAAGAGGTAATGAGTCCACTAAGTCGATTTAAAATCCTGATGCACTACTTCACACATGAAGTATTTCTTTTTTATAGAAAAGCACATGAAAAACATGGAGGGCTTTACTTAACAACCATGGGCCATACCTGTGTACTCACTGCCTTCTGTGGGAGGTGTGTGGGCGGATGATCTTATCAGCTTCCTCCTCCACATGCCCTCCCTGTGTACATCTTTCTCTGCACAAAGGAAGTCACTGTACTGACTTTGACCTGTCCTTGACATTGCTACCTGAGGGCACCTCCTTGGACAAAGGTTTCATTTTGCCTCTCCGTGACTGTGGCACTAGTAGAGGAATCTTGTACGAACTCCTGAGCCCAATTGTGTTTCCCACCCCACCCCCCTCAGAAGCAATCCAAGGAGCATCGCATTGAATGAGCGCAGCATGATTTAGCTGCCAGCTGCCAATGAAAATGGGAGTTTATACATTCATGACTTTGGCTCTTACAAGTAGGACTGTTTTGAACATTCTTGTTTATGTTTTATAGGCAAACATATACACACATTTCTTTTAGGTATAGAGCAAAGAGTAGAATGGCCGGGTCATATGGCTTGTATGTATATGTATACTATGTATGTGTATGTGTGTATGTATATGTATAATGTATATGAGATATATGCATATGCATGTGCGGAAATGTCTACATGTATGTATATGTGTATGTCAATGTGTAATGTATATGATGTGTATATATATACATATGTGTATATGCATATATGTGTGTATAATGTATATACATATGCATATGAATTTGTATGTGTATATGTATAATATATATGATGCATGTATATGTGTGTACATGTGTATGTATATATGTATATATGTATGATGTATATGATATATGTATGTGTGCATGTGTATGTGTATATGTATACTGTATGTGATGTATATGTGTGTTATGTATATGTATATATGCGTATGTCTGATGTATGTGATATATGTGTATATGTATAATGTATATGATGTATGTGTGTGTGTGCGCACATGTGTGTGCCTTTATGTTACATCAGTACTAACAAGTTTTGCCAGTTGTAGTTACCTCTTCACTTCCTACCATCCATGTTGGAACATTTCCATTGCTCCAGATTCTTGCCAACACTTGGCATTGTCAGGAAATTTATTTTTAGTCATTCTGTTGGGTGTATAGTAGTAGCTCATTATAGCTTTGATTTGCATTTCCCTGATGAGCAATCCAATTAGGGATCTTTTTGTTTGTACCTGGCCCTTTGGTTGTCCTTTTTGCTATGTTCCTGTTCAAGTGTCGTATCCTGTTTTCTATCAGGTTATTCATTTTTAAATTGATTTGCTCTTCTGATAAACCTGAACAGAGCCATTTGTCAGTTTTATGTACTACGAACCTGCTCAGCAGGGTATTGCTGGCACACACCTTTAATCCCAGCACTCCAGAGACAGAGGCAGGTGGATCTCTGTGAGTTCATGGCTAGCCTGGTCTACAGAGTGAGTCCCAGGATAGCCACACACACACACACACACACACACACACAAACCAAACAAACAAACAAGCAACCAAATGAAAAACCCCTTCTGATCTATGGTTTGTTTCCCACACTCTCAATGTTTGTATTTGTGTGTGTGTGTGTGTGTGTGTTCATTTGTGAGTGTGCTCAAGTGATACGGATTGTATGTAGAGATTAAAGGACAACTTGTAGAAGTCAGTTCTCTCCTTTACTGTATGATTTCTGGGACTTGAACTTGGGTCATCAAACTGGGTGGCAAGCATCCTTACCCACTGAGCCATTTTATCCATCCTTAATGGAATCTTTTTTAGTGACAAAAAGTATTTTAATGCAGTCAATTTTTTTTGCATTATGAATAATGTTTTCCTTTTAAAACAACAATCATTTCTTGGAGGAAGGAGCTCCTTTTGAGACGAATCCTCATAGTTTATACTAGCCTCTACGTGATAAGTAGCTGAAGAGGACCTTGGAATTTTTTTTTTTTTTTTTGAGACAGGGTGTGTATAGCCCTGGCTATCCTGGTACTCACTCTATAGACCAGGCTGGCCTCAAACTCAGACTTCTGCCTGTCTTTGCCTTCCAAGGGCTAGGAAGGACTAAAGGCATGTGCCATCTCTACCTCCTTCCCAAGTATTGGTATTACAGGTGTGCACCACCATGCCAGGCCAACAATATTATTTCAGAAATGTTTCTGTCTAGGCATAGTGGTACACACCGTTAATTTCAGCACTCAGAAGGCAGATGAATCTCTGTGAAGCAAATCCAGTCTACATAATGAGTTCCAGGCCAGAGCTGCTACATAGTGAAACCTGAGAGAGAGAGAGAGAGAGAGAGAGAGAGAGAGAGAGAGAGAGAGAGAGAGAGAGAGAGAGAAGATTATTTCTGACTGGGTATGATACATGCCTTTGATTATTCCAGCACTCCAGAAGCAGAAACGGGTGGATGGATCTCTGTGAGTTCAAAGCCAACCTAGTCTACACAATGAGTTCTGGGCCAGTTTGGAATATGTAGTGAAACTCTGTCATAAAACAAATCAGACTCTTTTTTGCTAAGTTAGGCCTGATAGTTCAGGCCCAGCTACTTGGCAGACCAAGACAAGAAGGTCAAAAATTCCATGCCTAAGTGGGCTACAGTGTCCACGGCCAGTCTGGGCAATTTAGCAAAACCTCAGAATTAATGAAAAGTGAGGGATTGTAGGAATTACATAAAAATGAAGTGAATTACATTTAAATTAAAAGGCTGCGGATTATAGTTCAGCGGTGGGTGAATTGGCTAGCATGCAGAAGGTCCTAGGTTCGGTTAGTAGGAGGGGGTGTGGGTGTGGGCTTGGGAAGGGGAGTCTGTGCTTCTGAAGCTTGCTCTTTTAAGTTGTTTATCGACAGCTTTATCAATTTGTATCTTGTTCAGGCCATCTGTCCAGAGATGATCTGTGGGTGGCATATGAGACAGATTTTAATTTTATCAGAGTGACAGAGTGGAGCGTGGAGCTAATAAAGTGATAATAAATGAGACTCTTTTTAAAAAAGCTTCCTTTTCAGTTTTATTCATTTGCACGTATTGCCTCCATGCAGGTCCCAGCTGTGGCAGTCTGAGGCTTCTGGGGCCTGTCCTGACTGACACCCTGTTTGCTGCGTTGCTCTGTGAATGCCAGCCAGCCGTCCCTGGAGCTTCTGGGTGATTTTCCTGGCTCCACCTTCCACCTTGCCCTGGGAGTGCTGACATTACAGATTCCAGAACATCTGGCTTTTGACACGATTCCAGGGACAGATACTCAGGTCATACGGTTTGCACAGCAAACTCTTTTCCCACTGAACCGTCGTCTCCCAAGACTTCCTTTTTTAAAAACAAACATTCTTCCGTTAAGAACACAGTATTGTTTCAATCCAGAAGAAATAGAAAGAATCAGGGAAGGTTGATGGCTCAGGCAAAGTGGCAGCGCTGAGTCTAGATCTTGCTTTGCTCTCCCTTGGCTGGGTGACTTGCCTTCTTTAAGACTCTGTGCCCAGGGGCTGGAGAGATGGCTCAGCAGTTAAGAGCACTGTGTGCTCTTCTGAAGGTCCTGTGTTCAAATCCCAGCAACCACATGGTGGCTCACAACCATCCGTAATGAGATCTGATGCCTTCTTCTGGTGTGTCTCTGAAGATAGCTACAGTGTACTTACATATAATAATAAATAAATCTTAAAAAAAAAAAAAGACTCTGTGCCCTGGTGTCCCGCCTGGGGAGAGCAGGGCCTCCCTGCATAGGACTCAGACACATACTTCCCATGTAGCTAATATGGGGTGGGGCACGAAGAACGAGTTTGGTAAATAACAGCTGTAATTATTCCCAAATTTCATTTAATCTCTCTGAATTCATCGGTAGCACGGATAAACTTTGGGTTAGTCCTTGGTCATGCAATGGTGCAGTGGCTTTGTTGTTGTTTGTTTGTTTATGTTGGACTCTCTTCTGAGCATTCTTCTAGTCTGGCTCCAAAGCCCATCGCATGACCCCCTTTTCCCACTCGGAGAAGAAGATCGCTTCTTCGGAAAGTTGGGGCTTTGGAGGCGAATGGTCCAGGTTCAAATTCAACTCCAAATATTTAGCAGTTCCTTTGCCTGTCTGTGCCTCAGTTTCCTGATAAAATTAGGGATACTCATGCAGCCGTATTTGGACTTGAGATACTTTAGAGTGGTGAAGGGAGGATGGATGAGTGAATGGATCAAGAAAAACCAGTTAAAATTCGTGCTTCATATGAAACTTGAGTCTTCGAAACGTTTCTTTGTTGTGGTACTAGGCTTGGAAACTAGGCCCTTGAACATATTAGGCAACTGCTCTACCACTGAGCTACATCTCAGTCCCTCACTGTGGGATTCTAGGCAGGGGCTCTACCACTGAGCCACGCCCCCAGCCCCTCACTGGGGGATTCTAGGCAGGGCTCTACCACTGAGCCACACCCACAGCCCCTCACTGGAGGATTCTAGGCAGGGGCTCTACCACTGAGCCACGCCCCTAGCCCCTCCCTGGGGGATTCTAGGCGGGGGCTCTACCACTGAGCCACGCCCCCAGCCCCTCACTGGGGGATTCTAGGCAGGGGCTCTACCACTGAGCCACGCCCCAGCCCCTCACTGGGGAATTCTAGGCAGGGCTCTACCACTGAGCCACGCCCCCAGCCCCTCCCTGGGGGATTCTAGGCAGGGTCTTTACCATGGAGATATATTGCTCTGTCCTCATTTTTTAAGTTTTAGTTTTGAGAAGTGTCACTAAATTGCCTAGGATTAACAGAAGGCTGGCTGCCTGTTGGATTTTGTTGGTTAGTTTATTTATTTTTTGGTTTGGCTTTTTGTTATTGATATTGTTTGTTTGTTTGTTTATTTTGTTTGAGACAGAGTTTCTCTTTGTAGTCCTGGCTGTTCTGGAATTCGCTGTGTAGACCAGGCTGGTCTCGAACCCAGAAATCCACCAGTCTCTGCTTCCCAAGTGCTGGCATTAAAGGTGTGAGCCACTACTGCCCAGATAGTTTTGCTTGAAATAGGATCTCTCTATTGTAGCCCATGCTGGCCTTGAACTGACCATCTTCCTGACTTGGCCTCCTAGTACTAGAGTTATAGATATGTGCTACCATGCCCAACTCCTTGAAGATCCTATCAGTCTTATAATTCATCATGATCAAATATGCTGGAGTGCTGGGTGCTCAGAGTATCAATTGGTGTGAGGAAAAAAATGAGAATAAGCCACAGACAGCAGAATCCAAGTGTTCTGTGTGTGAGTGTGTGTGTGTGTGTGTGTGCGCGCGCGCACACAAGCGTGTGTGTGTGTGTGTGTGTGTGTGTGTGTGTGTGTTCCTTATAAAAAGCCCTTTGTGTTTTTTCCCTTGGTTGAAATGTTCTTCACAAACTATCGGGGAAACCATTTAATATCTGTGTGACTGCATGGTAACAGTCACAGCAAGTCCAGCATAGAAAACGATTTCTCAGTATGTGCTGAGTATTCTGGGTACAAAATGGTTCTGCTGAACCCAGTGTTCAACTTTTGTTTTATTTATGTGCATGTGTATACGCGTATGCTCCACATGTGTGCGTGGGTGCTCATGAGCCTAGAAGCGCGTGTCAGATCCCTTGGCGCTGTAGTTATGGGAGTCTGTGAGCTGCCTGATGCGAGCGCTAGGATTGAGAGCGCTAGGATTGAGAGCGCTAGGACTGAGAGCGCTAGGATTGAGAGCGCTAGGACTGAGAGCGCTAGGATTGAGAGCGCTAGGACTGAGAGCGCTAGGACTGAGAGCGCTAGGACTGAGAGCGCTAGGACTGAGAGCGCTAGGATTGAGAGCGCTAGGACTGAGAGCGCTAGGACTGAGAGCGCTAGGATTGAGAGCGCTAGGACTGAGAGCGCTAGGACTGAGAGCGCTAGGACTGAGAGCGCTAGGACTGAGAGCACTAGGATTAAGAGCGCTAGGACTGAGAGCGCTAGGACTGAAACTCTTTCATCCTTGTGATTGAGCAGCACACACTCTCAGTGCTGAGCCATCTCAGCCCCTGGTCAGGTATCCATGGTGCTCCTGTTGAAAAATGTGATTGGAGCGTTGCGCCTCATCACGTCCAGGAGCAGATCAAAATGTAAACATTTATGAGATCTGGTGGCACCAGCAAGGATGTGAGTGGTGATTCAGTAAACCTGTTTTTGCCAGCAAGCAACTGAAAAATGCCTGCACTCTTTCTGATTACAATACACAGAGTCAGTCATGCACCTGGGAGAGACTCTAAGGGATTCTTGAGTTAATCCCAGCATGGCGTTCCGCCACGCTACAGACACTTACACCAATTTAAGTTTAGAAATGTCTACTTTAGCAAGCTGGGAATGTTGGCATGTGCCTGTAATCTGAGCACAAAGGAGGCAGAGGCAGGAGGATCGTAAATTCAAGGTCATCGCCGGCTCCAGAGCAGGGACACCCTAGGCTACAGGAGACACTGTCTCAGCAACAGCAAAAACTTAAATGTCGGGGTTGGAGAGATGGCTCAGCGGTTAAGAGTACTGACTGCTCTTCCAAAGGTCCTGAGTTCAATTCCCAGCACCCACGTGGTGACTCACAACCATCTGTAACAGGATCCAATGCCCTCTTCTGGTAGAAAGAAGAGAGCAATGGTGTATTCATATATATAAATAAATCTTTAAAAAACAAAACAAAACTTAATGCCATAGTCCATAAGTTGATAGGCCATCTAGAAAGGTGTCATCGGTTGGGTTTGGCCCATAGGCCATCGCTCAATGCCTTCTGCCGTAGGCTTGCTGTGTCTGACATTTCTTAGGGCCTCCATCACTTCTGTGGGACAGTCATTCTTTCTTGTTCATCTGTTGATGGGCTCCCCCACTGACTGTCACATGCAAGAAGGCTGGGATTTTTGCCTGTCTGTCACACAGGGTGCACGCATCAGGGATTTGCGAAATGGCCACACAGGTGCATGTCACCTAATGTCTACTGCCACAATGAGCCTACTCTCTACCTGCTCTCTCTTGATGTCACCTTCCTTGGCACTGGTCAGCACAGCCAACGCCCACACCCAAATGCCAGCTCATCTCCCGAAGGGCTCCAGAGACAGGAATCAAAGACTGGGAGCAGGAAGAAGATAAAGACCCACTTCCTCTCTTCCTAAACAGGGTTTGATTTCATCATGACTGTGCGTGTTATCACGCATCAAGGGACTCGGTGAGCCAGCCGAAGTGAGGGGCGTGCCCAGGACACGGCTCAGCTCTTGAAGCACGTCACCTGCTTCAATTATACCTGAAAGGAAGCCAGGATCACTCACTTAACTATGGGGGCTTCCGGAGGGGCTCAGTGCAGCCCCCCACTCCACACAGCACCATTGAGGAGGTCACCAGCCTCCTCACACTAAGTGTTCACTATGCATGATGGCACATGGGCCTTGTCTGTCCTAACACCCCCCATTTTTCAGAAGAGGAAACGGAGGCACAAGAGAAGAGAGCATTTCTAGTACCCTGTCCCCTGATGTGTGCTCGCTACACACAATTCGCTAAACAAACAAATAAATTTTAAACAAATGTTAAATGCTGTCCATACATCTGCTGCCGCTGCACACTGGAGCTCAGGCCTCAAGTCCAGCGTTGCCTTCCAGGTCCAGATGTTTGTTATAACTAACACTGGCCACATCTCCCACTGAAGTGAGGCCAGAGGGTGAGAGAGGGCTTTAAAGTCAAAGAATGAGACGCAAAGGGGAACAGGAAAAATGACCTTTGAAAAAAAGGCTCTTAGGGGCTGGGGAGATGGCTCAGCAGTTGAGAGCACCAACCTGGGGGTCAGCTTCTAGCACCTACAGAGTAACTCCACTTGGGGTTCAATTTCTAGCACCACTTGTAACTCCACTTGGAGGGGATCTGATATGGTCTTGGGGCTTCTGCAACAACAGGCAGGCACGTATGTGGTGCATTCCATACATGCCCACAGAACACTGATAAAACACATAAACGGCAATATATTTTTTATAGATTTGTTTTTATTTTATGTATGTGAGTACACTGTCACTGTCTTCAGACATTCCAGAAGAGGGTGTCAGATCCCATTATGGTTGTGAGCCACCATGTGGTTGCTGGGAATTGAACTCAGGACCTCTGGAAGAGCAGTCAGTGCTCTTACCAGTAAGCCACCTCTCAGTCCAAATGAAAATATTTTTGACATAAGTTTTTACTATGGAACTCTGGCTGTCACTATGTAGCCCAGGCTGGCCTCGAACTCACAGAGATCCCATGTCTGCCTTATGAGTACTGGGATTAAAGGTGTGTGTTACTATACCTAGCATTAATTTTAAAAATTAAATAAATCTCTTTAGGGCCAAGGAGATGGCTCAACA
Organism: Tokudaia tokunoshimensis; assembly: GCA_036184795.1. Taxonomy (NCBI): domain Eukaryota; kingdom Metazoa; phylum Chordata; class Mammalia; order Rodentia; family Muridae; genus Tokudaia; species Tokudaia tokunoshimensis. The sequence continues at coordinate 10,767,936 of BTHU01000001.1, read as the reverse complement.
GGTAAGAAGTACTTGTTGTGCTAGCCTAGGGACCTGAGCTTGAAAGTTAGCATATCGGTGACTGTAGTCCATATATCTCAGTTATCTCATGAGTCATGTGATCTTCTTTAGATCTCTTGCCCCATGACCTTGATGCCCAGCTACCATGCAGGAATCTGTCCTTACTTCATCCTGGAAATTCCTCTCACATCTCCTCCTGTGCTGGGTCTACTGTGTACTGAGCCCACCTCATCCTGTTTCTTGGGAAATGCTTCATGGGAGTTCTTGCACACTTGAAAAGGCTTCCATTCTCTCCTTTATGTTGACAGAAATCAGTTTTGTTAGAGAATTTTGACAGATGCCTAGGATCCTCCAGTGAGAGACTTGGGGGCATGGCTCAGTGGTAGAGCCCCTGCCTAGAATCCCCCAGTGAGGGGCTGAGGGCATGGCTCAGTGGTAGAGCCCCTGCCTAGAATCCCCCAGTGAGAGACTTGGGGGCATGGCTCAGTGGTAGAGCCCCTGCCTAGAATCCCCCAGTGAAGGGCTGGGGTGTGACTCAGTGGTAGAGCCCCTGCCTAGAATCCCCCAGTGAGGGGCTGGGGGCGTGGCTCAGTGGTAGAGCCCCTGCCTAGAATCCCCCAGTGAGGGGCTGGGGGCGTGGCTCAGTGGTAGAGCCCCTGCCTAGAATCCTCCAGTGAGGGGCTGGGGCGTGGCTCAGTGGTAGAGCCCTGCCTAGAATCCCCCAGTGAGGGGCTGGGGGCGTGTCTCAGTGGTAGAGCCCCTGCCTAGAATCCCCCAGGGAGGGGCTGGGGGCGTGGCTCGGTGGTAGAGCCCCCGCCTAGAATCCCTCAGTGAGGGACTGGGGGCGTGGCTCAGTGGTAGAGCCCCTGCCTAGAATCCCCCAGTGAGGGGCTAGGGGCGTGGCTCAGTGGTAGAGCCCCTGCCTAGAATCCCCCAGTGAGGGGCTGGGGGCGTGGCTCAGTGGTAGAGCCCTGCCTAGATTCCCCCAGTGAGGGGCTGGGCCTTGATAGGGCACCTGCCTTTCTCATTTGCTGTATTGTTCTTGAGAAATGCAAACCATTCTGCTTCTGTGTGTTTTCCACAGTGTCTTGCAGTGTAGCCCAGGGTGGCCTAAAATGAAGAGTTCTCTCACTTCTGCCTCTTCCAAGGTAAGATTACAGGTACGCCACAACACCAAGATGACCATTCTGTTTCTGGGTCCTTTGCTTATTATTATTGTTATTTTCATGAATGAAAATGGCCTCCATTGGCTCATATGTATGAAAACTAGGTCCCCAGTTGGTGGAATAGTTTGGGAAGTATTAGGAGGCATGGCTTTATTGGAGGTGTGTTGGCGGGATTTAGAGGTTTCAAAAATATCCTGCATCCTCAGTGTGGTATTTCTGCCTCCTGCTCGCAGACCAAGATGTGAGCCTTGAGCTGTTTCTTGTAATCATTGCCTTTTCTCTGCTGTCAGGGACTCTAACCCTCCGAAACCATAAACCTGATTAATTCAATGCTCTTTTATAAATTGCCTTGGTCATAGTGTTTTAGCCTAGCAACAAAAAAATATCTAATACCCCGCCTAAAAGTTAATATTCTTCATGTTCTAAAATCCCAAAACTTTTTTCTTTTTAAAAAATACATGTATTGATTTGTTTACTGTGAGGAGGTGGAGCATTGAAATACTACACACGTAGATGTCAGAGGACAACTCTCAGGAGTTGGGTTTCTCCTTCTCCATGGATCTCTGGGATCCAAGGGAGAGTGGAAGAGGGGACCCGAAGGAAGGTGAGGAGAGAGTCACATATGTCAGATCAACTGTGAAGGCAGACAGATATCTGAGGGAATCTGATGTCAGATGGGTCCCAGATGTTAGAAAACAGGACGAGCTGAGTCACTGTAAGAAAGAGATACTTTTGAGATAAGTAAAGGAGGAAATATTGAGGTAGGAAAATCAGGATTTAATTTTTTTCTTTTTTTTAAAATCATTGATTGATTGATTGATTGACTGATTGATTGTAGCTGGGTGGTGATGCTGCACACCTTTAATCCCAGCACTATGGAGGCAGAGGCAGGCAGATCTCTGTGAGTGTAGGGCCAGCCTGGCTTACAGAGCAAGCTCCAGGACAGCCAGGGCTCCAGCCAGGCTGGCCTCAGACTCACAGGGATCAGTACCTGCCTGTCCCTCCCATGTGCTGGGACTAAAGGCGTGCGCCAGCACTCGCTGCTTGAGCCTGGCAGTTTATTGGTTTGTAAGACCAAAAGGCTTGTATTAGTCACTTCTGGTTGCTGTGGTAAAACGCCTGAGGCTGTTGAAGGATTTGCTTTTCAAGCAATAATAATAATAATAATAAGCTGTATTAGAAATACCATGTGGGTTTTGTGTTTATGTTGGGAGATTATTATTTTATTTCATTGTAATGGGGATTAAACCTGCTACCTCATTCCCTACCCCAAGCCTTTACTTCTGAATTCTAGGCAAACGTTCTACTGCTGAGTCAAACTGCCAGCCTCTCACTGTTGGAGTCTAAGCAAATGTGTGCCACAGACTCGCCTATACCCCAGCCACCCCTGTCTCTTTTACGTCTATTACATTTTTTAAAATGTATTTTATGTGCATGCATGGGGAGCCTGGCGTGTTCTATGGCACATATGTGAAGGCCAGAGGAAAACTTTTAGGACTGAGTTAGTTCTCTCCTTCTACCATATGGGTCCCGGTGACTGGCCTCGGTCTTTAGACTTGGCCGCAAGCACTCTTACCGGCTGAACCCTCTTGTTTGTCCTCTGTCCTCACCTTATGTGACAAGCACCCTACTGATAGTCTTTCCACTTGCTCACTGTCATTTGCTGTGTCACACACAGTGTGGCTCTGAAGAACCTTGTGACATCTTGTGTAACTGCACACAGGCATCCCTGTCCTAGGTGTAAAGTCCTGGGCCAGTCAGTTGGGTACATTTCTGACATAGATACAGCAATTGATGGATGTTGTAAACTGTCCCCCAGAGAGATTACACCCATTTGTATCACCAGCACAATGCATTGTCCTGAGGTCTGAGCCAGTATGAAATCATCGCCAATCTTGTGTGTGTGTGTGTGTGTGCATGTAGGTATATGTGTGTGCACGTGTGTGTGTGTGTGTGTGTGTGTGTGTGTGTGTGTGTGTATACACTCATGGATGCTGCCAGGGACAGGACCTAGGGTCTGGCAAACTCAGTCCATGCTTAACCACTGAACTAACTTTATTTTTGGGGGGGGGTCTTGTTTTTAAAAAACTAAAACAATCCCAGTCATTTGATTTTGCCAATGAAGACTCAGGAGCCAGATGCTGTGGTGAAACCCTGAGAGCTCAGAGAGGCAGGGAAAGCACGCAGCCTGACCTTCCTACTCCACCGAGATCCCAGAAGGAAAAAGACCTTTCTCCTTCTCCACGATGTCTTAAATACCTTCCAAATCAATGTCCCTCCTTTCTGTTTGTTTGTTTGTTTGTTTGTTTTTGGAGACAGGGTTTCTCTGTTTAGCCCTGGCTGTCCTGGAACTCACTCTGTAGACCAGGCTGGTCTCGAACTCAGAAATCCGCCTGCCTCTGCCTCCCAAATGCTGCAATTAGAGGCGTGCACCACCATGGCCCGACTCCTTTCTGTTTTCTTAGGTTCACTCTATGTCAACCGGTTGAATTGCTCTGCCTCTTGACCTAGGGTTGACTTTATTTAATCCTGTTTATAGAAAGCTCTTTAGATTAAAGGTATGTGCTAGGACTGAGGCACACCACAACAAGGATTGTCCAGTTCACATGCTTGGGGTTCACAATGTGAGCAACAGGGTCTTGGCAAAGTGCCCAGGCAGCCGTAAGCCTTACAACCCCGTCCCCTCCAGTGTGCAGAACCATGTCTGCCTCTGTGGCTCTAATCCGTTTGTTTTACTATGTCACTCCCCATTGTCTTCCACGCACTTTGGAATCCTTGTGTCTGTGTGCACATGTGTGTGCACATTCAGAGGCCAGGAGAGGGCATCAGTGAGCTCCTCTAATTCCTTTGAGATAGGGTCTCTCCCTGAACAGGAAGCTCACCATTTCCACCAGGCTGACTGTCCATTAAGCTTCTGGGATCTGTCTGTCACGAACACTTCCCTCCCCCACAGTAGTGGGAATTAAACACCCGTCATCACTCCAGCTTTTTACTGGGTGCTGGGGATTTGAACTCAGGATTCCAAGTTTACATAACAAACTATTATAACAGCTCTACATCCCAAGATTCATTTTTGTTTTTTTTTGAAACAGGGCTTCTCTGTGTAGCCTTGACTGTCCTGGAACTTGCTTTGTAGAACAGACTGGTCTCGAACTCACGGAGATATGCCTGGGATTAAAGACTTGTACCGATACTGCCCAGGTGCCTAGATCCATTAAAACAAAACAAAACAAAACAAGAGTTATTTACTTATTTATGTGAAACCAAGTCTCAATGTGTAGTCCTAAATAGCCTAGAACTCACTTTGTAGACCAAGCTGGCCTCAAACTCTCAGAGATCCACCTGCCTCGGCCTCCCGATTGCTAGGATTCGAGTTGTGCGCCACTACGCTGGGCTTTTTTATTTTTTTTTTTTTTATTTTTTACTGTGGATATGTGTTTGCCTGCATGGCTTGGTACATCAGGTCGATATGGGAGCCCTGAGAAGCCAGAGAAGGAGTCTAATCCCCTGAAACTGGAGTTCAGCAGCTTGGGAACTGGTGTATAATGTGATTTGTATCTCTTGTTCTATGAGGCAGGTCTCACTTTATAGCTCAGGCTAGCTTTGAATTCCTGGCAATCCTCCTGCTTTGGCCTTCCCACGCTAGGATTATATGCATGGCACACCTGGTGCAGTTTGTATTTTAACATTTGTTTGTTAGAGTTAATTCTGGGATGAATCAAATTTAAAAATACCTCTGATCTCTTCGGTATGAACGATGAGGACTTAATTCCCTTACCCTGCCTGTCATTTCTGTCACTAGAAGTCCCTGTACCACACACCTAATCCTCTTGCCCACACAAGCTCCTTACTGGCAAGCTTTTCAGGTATAAACCATGACAATCCAATCCCATATGCTATATTGCTGAAAAACAATGAATGAATGAATGAATGACTCAGTCAGTGAAGTGCTTGCTGTGCAAGCTTGGGGTCCTGAATTCCATCTCCTGCACCCACAGAAAAGCTGGGCCTGGCACACACGTATGCAATTAAAACAGTGGGTACAGAGGGAGTGGACGCTTGAGCTCAGGGGCCAGCCAGTCTAGCCACACAGTAAATTTAGTGAGAGACTAGGTCCAAACAAAAATAAGGTGGAAAATGATCGAAGATAGTAAGCACTGGCTTCTGGCTTCCACATGCGTGCTCACACAAGCGCATGTGTACTTGGATGTGTGTGTGCACACTCACAAACTTGTTCTGGGAAAATGTTTCGATGGGCATGAGAACCAGAGTTTCGATCCTTAGCGACCACAGAGGAAGCTGGGTTGGCACAGCAGCTGCAATCCTAGGAAGCTGGCAGAGGTGGAGGATCGCTGGAGCAAGCTGGCAGGACTAGCCTCGCTGATTGTGGGTTCAAGTAAGAGACACTGCCTCAATATATAAGGTGCGGCACGATTCAGGAAGGCACCCAACACCAACCTCAGGCCTCCTCGTGTGCACACATCCATGCATATGTGCACACACATAATGATCTCTTCCATTTCAGTGCTGGTGTTTTGTTTTTACCGCACTTTATTTAGTGTGTGTATGTGTGCATGCATACGTACACGTGTGTGCACTTGAGTGTGTGTGCATGTGTATGTCCACATGTGTGCACTTGACTGTGTGTGTGCATGAGTGCAAATGTATGTGCGTGCATGTATACGTGCTTATATGTATGTATGTTTATGTGTGCCTACATGTGTGAGTGTAGGGGTGCATATGTGTGTATGTTTATGTGTGTGCATGCATAGGGGGTGTGAACTGTGTACATGCATGTGTGTGTACATGCATATATTCATTCATGCAATGTGAGTGGGTGAATGCATGCGTGTGTGTGTGTGTGTGTGTGTGTGTGTGTGTGTGTGTGTGTCCATGTGCATACTGGTAGAGTTCGAAGGACAACAAGTTCTTTCTCTCCTACTATGTGAGACTGAACTCAGGTTGTCATGATTGGTGGAAGGAACCTTTTCCACTGTGTCATGTTGCTGGCCCTCCAAGTTTTGGTTTTACATTCATTTATTTTGCATGTAGAGAAGGCATGTGTGCCTTGGCAGTCATGTGGAGATCAGAGGACAACTTGTAGGAGACTACTCTCTCCTTCCTCCATGTAGGTCCTGGGGACTAAGCTCAGGACATTAGTCTTGGTAGGAAATACCTTCCCTCTGAGCCATCTTACTGGCCTGCAGTTTTGTTCGAATGTCAGTCTGATTCTGTTGTATTCATTTCAAGGCCTTAACAGAGCCAAATTTAACATGTGTCATTTGTTTCTTTCTTTCTTCCTTTTTTTTTTTTTTGAGACAGAGTCTCATGTAGCTCAGGCTGGCCTCAAATTCACTGATAATGACCTTGAAATTGAACTTCTGATCTTCCTACCTCCACCTCCCAAGTGCTGAGATTAGAGATTAAATGGCCAAATACGTTTTTAAGTTTCTGTACAGATATTTTTAAGTATATGTTTGATTCCACCTGTGTAAGGTATAATTTACTGTTGAATTGCAATAAAATCCACCTACCTTGACTGTGCCCATTGATGGGCTTTGACAACCGAATACCACCCCATTTCAGGGAGAGAATGCTTCCAGCTTTCCAGAAAGTTCCTTTGAGCCCTTTATAGACAGTCTTCTCACCACCCACTTCTTAACTCCTAGGGTAACTGCTGTTTTGATTTTTATCATCATGGATTTATGTCATAATAAATGTTTTTATGTTCTTTCATTATTCTGAAGTGAGATTTATGGATAATATAATATACCCACATGTGAATTGCTTTTAGATCAAGATCATGTCCTTCTGAAATGAAGAAGAAATGAGAAAAGGTGAGGGGTTTGAGGTGGGCAGGGGTGGTGAAACCTCACACAGGCTAGGCAAGAAGAATACAATGGAAGAAGAGAAAGGTCGACAAACTTGTTTTCTGACTTCCACACCCATGACAGTGTGGGGTGTGCACACCTGCATACACACACACACACACACACTCACATTGATAATAATAAATACAATTTGAAAGTTTTACATAGTGAGGTTCGGAGAGATGGCTCAGTGGTTAAAAGTGCTTTACTGCCCTTATAAGGACCCAGATTCAGCTCCCAACACCCACTCACTACTTGGGGCTCAAAAAACCACCTAGAAGTAGGCGCCTCAGTTCTAGAAGAGTTGATGTCTTTTCTAACCTCTTTGGAGGCTTGCATAGCACACACCCTAACAAGCAGGCACACACATACACACAAATAAACATAAATAGGGCTGGAGAGGTGGTTCAGTGGTTAAGAACACTTGCTGCTCTCCCTGAGAACCAAGGTTCTATCCCTAGCACCTGCATGGTGACTGACAACCATCTGGAACTCCAGTTTCTAGGGTTCCAGTACCCCCTTCTGTCCTCCTTGGGTACTGCATGCATGAGATACACAGACATGCAAGACTCATTTGTACATATAAAATATAAATAAATCCCAGCACTTGGGAGGCAGAGGCAGGCGGATTTCTGAGTTCAAGGCCAGCCTGGTCTACAGAGTGAGTTCCAAGACAGCCAGGGCTATACAGAGAAACCCTGTCTCAAAAAACTAAACTAAAAAAAAATATATATATACACACACACACACACACACACACACACACACACACACACACACAAAGGTTTTAAAAAAAATATTCCAGCTCTTAGAATCAACTGGAAGTATTTTTAATGAAAAATGTTAATTAAACTATAAGATTCTAAAGGGCCGCTAGGGGCAGACTTTTTCTGAATGCTGTGAATGCAGTCATAAACAAAGATACAGGAACAGCATGTCTTTGTGACTCAGGTACCAAAGGGTGAGCCACGAGCAGATTGCCTTTGTTTTACCCAGTAGATGAGTTGCTTCACTGGAAAAAGATTATTATTACATTTATGTAACATCTGTGTGTATGTGTGTGTGTGTATGTGCACAATTATGTATGTACATGATGGGGGGTGTCTGTGTATAAGATGGTGTGTGTGTTTATATGATGGTGTGTGTGTATGTGTACAATTATGTGTGTACATGATAGGACATGTGTGTACATATGTATATTTGTATGTACTATTATTTATGTACACAATAGAGCATGTGTATGTATACCATGGTGTATGTGTGTGTGTGTTTGTGTGTGTATGTTTGTATGTGTTTGTGTATGTGTGTATTTATGTGTATGCATGTGTGTGTGTACCATGGTGTATGTGTGTGTGTGTGTTTGTTGTTTGTATGTGTTTGTGTGTGTTTATGTGTGTGTGCACCATGGTATATGTGTGTATATGTGTGTGTGTGTGTGTGTGTGTACACAGTGTACACATGGCAGTCAGAGGATAACTTGTGGGAGTCGGTTCTCTCATTCCACCATGGGGGCTAAGGGACTGAACTCAGGCCAGCTCAGGCCATCAAGCTCTGTCTGTGACAAGTGTCTTCACCTGATGAGCCATCTCATCCACCCACCTCACTGTAAATTTTTTAAATGTGTTTGAGTAAGATGGGTCAGTACGGGCTCAGGTAATTACAAGCGAGTACTTTCTCTACACAGGGATCGAGTGGGGCAGAATGTGGACATTTGTCAGTTACTATAATGAAATCCCCAAGGCCGTGCAAAGAAAAGAGGCGTGAAAAATCCAAACAGCATGGTCCTCTGGTGAGGCAGCCCTCACCAGATTGTACCATGATGGTGGCCACTCATGCAAGAGAGAGAAAGTGCATTTAAATACAGAAAGCTAGAAGATGGGATGAGACTCACAAACACCTCTCACAACATTATCACACTGAAGATGTGTGATAATGACGCCCGCAGTCTTCAAACTCTTAATGGGCAAATCACAGCAAACCATGGAACCCTTTAACAGACAGGCTGGAGAGAGGAGGCAGGAGGCAGTGCCTGCTCCTGGGACGGGTCTCTAAGAAATCCCCAAAACGTTGCTTTACAAAACAGTCTGTTCTCTCCATGCTATTGAAGGATGGGGAGTGTCCCACTCTTAAATGCTGGGTTTGGGAATGGAGTGCGAGGTGGAGGGATGGAATGGGGGTGGGAGATGGAATGGAAGTGGGCAGAAGAGGAAGAAGCTAAGGAAGCCTGTGATCCCCAGTGCAGCCAGCACCCCACCTCAACACCAGCAACACGTCCTGGGTGGGGTCCTACTTCATTATCCCAGACCACACTGGTCATCATTTATCCCTGGCCACCTGTGTACTCACAGATCCTTCCTCTTTAAGGGCACTGAGGCCTGTCACTGGCCTCTGAGGCCTGAGGGCTTCATCCTGTGTTTTGCCTTGTTCAGATCAGCTCTCTATACCCGTGCCTAGCGTAGGTGCAGTCATCCTCCAGAGACATATGCAAAGGCCAAAAGAAACTACTGCTTTGGTTTGGGGGCACACCTAGAACTAGTCACCTTCAGGTGCCTGCCACCCCATGGCAACCCTATGATTCAGAGGCCTTGGAGCAGCATAGCTCTCCACACGGTTGGTTTAGGAAACCCCATTATGGATTGAACCCCACCTGGCCCGGCCAGGTTGTCAGGCCAAGTCTTTGTTATACCCACTACCAGCCCAGAGCCAACTCTTCATCAGAACTACCTGGCACCTGCTGGCTTCTCCTTCCATTGTGACACCTTTCCAAGCCTGCTCACCCTCATCTCCAGCCTGGACCAGGGAGTTCTATCCCACCCATTCATGAAGAACTTGGGAACATCTGCATGGGGTCACTAGCTCAGAGCCCCCATGGCCTTTCATTTGGCTCTGAGCAAAAGGTGAAGCTCTAGCTGTAGTTCACGAGATCCCTCATGATCCACCCTGCCATCTTTCTGACCCAGTGGCCTCTCTACCTACCCCATTAGTCACCAATCTTGTGACAGCCTCAGGCAATGAGTGGTTCTCAACCTTCCTAATGCCGTGACCTCTTAACACAGTTCTTCCTGTTGTGGTGACCCCCAACCATAAAATTATTTTCATTGTTACTTCGTAACTGTAATTTTGCTACTGCTATGAATCATAATGTAAATATCTGATAGGCAGGATGTCTGAGAAGTGACCCCCTGCGGAGGTCGAGACCCACATGTTGAGAAACACTGGCCCAAGGGATATTGTTTTAGCACCACAAGGCCTTCGCTCTAGCCGTCCTCACGTGAGGAAGCACTCACCTTAGGTCTCAGTACTCTCCCCCCACCACCCTAATCATTGCTTAAATGTCACCTCTGACCTGGGGATGTAACTCATTTGATAGAGTGGTGCATTCCTCCGATCCCAGAACAAAAGTGAGGACAGGAGTACGAGGTCATCCTCAGCTACACAGTGAGTTCAGAGCCAGTTTGGGTACCTGAGATGCTGTCCTTATTGGTTTCCTATTGCTGAGATAGACCCCGGGACCAAAAGCAACTTGCGGAGGAGGGTGTTTATTTGGCTCATACGTCCTGATCAGAACCCATCATTGAGAAAAGCCAAGGCAGGAACTCTGCGCAGGAACTTGAAGGCAGGAGCTGATGGAGGAACGCAGCTTACTGCTGGCTCTCACAGGCAGCTTTAGCCTGCCTTCTTCATAACCTAGGACCACCTGGTCAGGGGCGGAACCACCCACAGAGGGCTGGGCACAATCATTAGTCAAGCAAATGCTCCCACAGACCTACCTACAGGCTAGTCTGATAAAAACAATTCTCCAGTGTAAAACAATTCTCTAGTGTGTGTAAAGTTGACAAAACCCCAATACAAACCAGCACAGATCTGTTTTATAAAAAAAAAAAAAGCCACCTTCTCAGACTTTCCCTAACCACAGCCTTCAGTATTATCATCTATCTGCCTTTCCTTTTTTAAAGATTTATTTCAGGGCTAGAGAAATGGCTCAGTGGTTAAGAGCACTGATTGCTCTTCCAGAGGTCCTGAGTTCAGTTCCCAGGAACCACATGGTTCCTGTAATGAAAATCTGTAATGGTTCATCTGTAATGAAATCTGATGCCCTCTTCTGTTGTGTCGGAAGACAGGTACAGTGTATTCGTATGCATAAAATAAATAATAAATAAAACTTCTTTTAAAAAGAAGCATTTTATTGGGTTTTTGTTTGTTTGTTTGGCTGGTTGGTTGGTTGGTTTTGTTTTGTTTTGTTTTTCAAAATTCATCCATGCCTGGCAGTAGTGATGCACACTTTTAATCCCAGCACTCGGAGGGAAGCAGAGGCAGGTAGATTTCTGTGAGTTCAAGGCCAGCCAGGTCTACAGAATGTGTTCCAGAACAGCCAAGGCTACACAGAGAAACCCTGTCTCCAAAAAAATAAAAAATAAAATGCATTCACTTTTATTTCAAGCACATGGGTGTTTTGGCTGCATGTAAGTGCACCACATGCATGCGGGTGTTGGAGAAGTCCAGAAGAGAAAGCAGATTCCCTGGAGCTGGGGTTACAGGTGGTTGGGAGCCACCATGTCGGTGCTGCGAACCAAACCTAGGTCCTTTGCAAGAGCAGCCAGTGCTCTTAATTGCTCTCAATTTTAAAATTTATGCATTTGTTGTTTCGTTTTGTTTTGAAACAAAATCTCACTATGTAGCCTTGGCTGACCTGGAAATCACTAAGTAGGCCAGGTTGGCCTTGAACTCATAGAGATTGGCCTGCCTTTGTCTCCTGAGAGCTGGAAGCTGGGATTAATCTCTTTTCTTCCTTTTTTTTTTTGAGGCAGGGTTTCTCTGTACAGCCCTGATTGTCCTGGAACTCACTCTGTAGACCAGGCTGACCTCAAACTCAGAAATCCGCCTGCCTCTGTCTCCCAAATGCTGGGATTAAAAGCGTGTGCCACCACTGCCTGGCTCTCTTTTCTTTTTAGACAGGATCATGTATTCCAGGTTGGCTTGGAACTTGAGATCTTTTGCCCCCAATGGCCTCCTCTGACATATAAGATAGATAGATAGATAGATAGATAGATAGATAGATAGATAGATAGATAGATAGATAGATCAGACAGACTGACAGACAGGTGCTGGTGAGGTGGTTCAGCCTGGCAACCTGAGTTTAAACCCAAGGGCCCACAGGTGAAAGGAGAGAACTCTTTTAAGTTGTCCTCTGCATCTGCACACGTGTGCCATGGCACGAGGCACTAACCAGTCACCGTCTGCCGACACAAAGCAGCAATTAGAGTTGTCATCATGCTTACCTGTCAGCTACGTTCTGTAAGGGTTGTTTTTGTGTGTGCGTGAGTGTGTGCTGTTGGAATTGGAGCCCAGGGCATCCTGCATGTAGGCAGGTGTTCTAACACTGAGCCACGCCCACAGCCCCACACGAGGGATTCTAGGTAAGGGCTCAATCAGGAGTCATGCCCCAGTCCTTCACTGGGGGATTTTAGGTAAGTGCCCTACAGCTGAGCCATGCTCCCATCCCATAGTCTAATTGTTACCACTGTCTCTCTCTCTCTCTCTCTCTCGCTCGCTCTCTCTCTCTCTCTCTCTCTCTCTCTCTGTGTGTGTGCATGTGTGTGTGTGTGTCTGTCTGTCTGTCTGTCTGTCTCTGTCTCTCTCTGTCTCTGTCTCTCTCTCTCTGTGTGTATATGTGTGTGTGTGTGTGTGGTCATTGTGTCTTCTGAGGTTTCCCTTTTCTCTGCAGAGCGTCTATTTTGGAGACAGGGAAGTTACTGCATAGCTCAGGCTACCCTTGAACTCATCGCAATCCATTTCCTCAGTCTGCCAAGTGTTGGAAATCACAGGCGTAGGTTAAGACAGGGTCCTGACATTCTCTGTCAATGCAAGAGGTTCTCAAAGCCAGGAGCGAACACTCCCAGGGTCCATACATGCAATCAGTGGATTGAGTATTGGGGTGTCAACTACAGTGGGGATACAGTGTTACAGAAAGCCTTGTGAGAAAGCCATAGGAAGGCGCTACAATGACTCCCAGTCCTCAGGTTGGAGCAGAGTGGAGGATGTCCCACATCCCTTCAGCTATTTTCCCACTGAGCATGACCAGCTTGGGAACAGGCAATGGGATCCATCAGAACCCATTCTGGAGGGTCTGGGCAGTGCATGGAGCAGAAGAATGGTGGGTGTATGGCTTGGAGCGCATCTAGTTAGCAGCACACCGAGGGAGAAGGCAAGACGGGATACCTGCTGTCCGAACACCTGCCACACCCTCGTTCCTTGGGACGCGTGCATTGATTGATGGCCTTAACTGAGGAAGGAGACCATAAGATAATAGGCAGCTGGCCGAGATAGCAGCTCTTATTGGGAAATACCGGGGCTGCAGGCCACCGGCCAGCTACGGCCTAGCTGCCTTCTGCAGAGCTTCTGAGGGTTTTAATCACATGGCCTTAGTTTTTTATTTTCATTTATGTATTTTTAGGTTTATTCTACTTTTGTCTATATGTGTATGTGGTCTGTGCCACAAGTGTGAAGCCTGGACCTCTTTGTCCCAGTTTAACTTCTCCAGCCCCTATTTATCTTTTTTTTTTTTTTTTTTTTTTTTTTTGTGACGGGATCTCACTGTAGTGCTGGGTTGCCTGGATCAAGCTGGCCTTGAACTCACAGAGATCCACATGCCTCTGTCCTCTCTAGTGCTGGGATTAAAAACATGCGCCACCCCTCCCAGCAATTTTTTTTTTAATCTCTTGAGACAAAGTATCATTCTACACCCAGGCTGGCCTCAAATTTCCGTGATCCGCCTCCGCTTCCCACACGCTGGGATTACAGTTGTGCACCATTGTCTCCAGCTTGTTTTGTTTTATATTTTCTTATTACTATGTAGCCAAGGCTCTCTTCAAAGTATGTAGCCTGTGCAGGGCTTGAACCCACACTTCCGCCTCAGTCTCCCAAGGGCTTGGATTACAGGCGTGCTCACTATGATCTTGGATAACAGCACCGGTTCACAGTGAAGAAAACACAGAGCTTCATCATGGGGGCCGAGATTTTGACTCCTTCTCTGGATTAGCCTGTTCTGTGTTGTTATAAGAAAATACCTGAGAATGTGTGTCATACAGAGAAAATGGGTCTGAGGCTCAGTGAGTAAATCGCAAGGATGAGGACCTCAGTTCAAATCTCCAGGACTAAGATAAAGATAAATGTGGTGTTGCAAATCTGTAATCCCAGTGTTCTTGCGATGAGATGGAAGGCAGAGACAGGAAATCCCCAGAAAGCTCATGGGTCAGCTAGCCCATCATACACAGTAGTTAGTGGTAACGACAGGGAGATCATGTGTCAAACAAGGCAGCAGGTGAGGATCAACACCTATGGTTATCTTCTGACCTCCTTATGTGTCATGGTACACACACATGTACACACTCATATATGAACACACAGATACATGAAACACACACACACACCGGGCTTAAGGATGTAGTTCAGTTGACAGCTTGCCTAGAGTTCCCAAGGCTCTGGGTTCCATCCCCAGCACAGCAGAAGCCAGGTGTGGTAGCATACACTTGTAATCTCAAGGTAAGATCAAGGTCATCTTTGAATACACAGCAAGTTGAAGGCCAGCCTGGGATATGTGAGACTCTGTCTCAAGGAGGAAAATAAAACCAAAAAGCATGCACACAAAACGACTTTATTTTGACTCAAAGTTCTAGAAATATTAGCCTATATCTGCTGATAAACTTCTCTTAAAAAAGTTCTTTGTGTATATGTCTGTGTGTGTGTGTTTGTTTCTGTGTGTCTCTGTATATCTTTGTGTGTTTGTGTGTGTCTGTGTGTTTGTGTATGCCTCTCAGTGTGTGCATCATGTGTAAACAGAAGGCTAGAGTGTTAGATCTCTTGCAGCTAGAGTTACGGTCAATTGTGAGCTGCTTCATGTGGGTGCTGGGAGCCCAAGCACCAGGCCCTGAGGTCTTCCTGAGAGCAGAGTCCGCCCAGGACGCATGTGCATTCCTTCTGTCTCTGTAATGAAGTACCCTGACAAGGAGGATACAGTCCCACCATGGTGGGAAGGTCTGGTCCAGGAGCATGAGGCAGGCCCATGCCACCACATCAGTGTTGGGAAATGCTGCTAAGTAAGGACGAAGTCTACTGTGTCCAGACAGCTCCCAAGCTGGGCCAAAATGGAGGAGTCCCTTTCCTAGCAGGGTTTCCTCTTCTCTGCCTTCTCTGGGGAGCCCAACCCCCACACTCTACCTGAGGAATGCTACAGCAGGTTCCACCTCCTGGTGTGCCTCTCTATGCAAATGAGGTGTCCCCAGAGCCTGAAACCTCACACTGAGAAGAACCCCTTCCCACTTTCCAAGGTTTGTGTAGTCCTTGTTCACCTTGAATAAAGTGTATATACACAGCTGTTTCTTTAAGTACCATGTGAGAGAGATGCTTCATTGAATGTTGTCTAAAAGAGCTGTAACATTAAAGAGCTGTAAACGTGGGAGGAGACACCCACCCACCCTCAACCCATCCCCATCCCCCACTTCCCATCCCTGCAATCCCCACCCTTCCTAACCCCCACCTCCCCAACCTCCCTACACTCCACCCCCTCTTTCCCCTACCCTTACCCCACTCCTCCCATCCCTCACCCCCTATTCCCCATCATCCCTACCATCCCCATCCCCCACCTGCTCTCAGCCTCCCCCCCCCCACCCCGCGCCCCCATGGACATTTCCCTCTCTCCTAGTCACAATCAATTCCCAGTCACATCAGAATGCTCAAGGTATGGTGGAGCCCGTGTGTAAATCCTCGCAATTGGGAGGTGGAAGTGAGAGGACCAGAGATCAGGTTGTTGACTACACAAGTCATTCTGTGTCCATCTGGGATACATAAACCTCATCCCTCAAAAACCAAAACAAACTGGACATGGTGGCACACAACCTTAATCCCAGCACACAGGAAGCAAGAGTCCATGGATCTCTGTGAGTTCTAAGTGAGAAGCTTTCTCAGAACAAACTAACAAACATGTCAGAATAGGCCATAAGGGTTTGCTGATCTGGAAAAATGTCATTTTGTACACCTTGAAGTGTGTGTTGGGGGAGGGGCACTCTCAAACACTCACATAGTAAATAAATGTAAAAAAATTAAATTATAAAAGTAACTTTTACTCTCCTGATGTAATTGTCATCTCCGAGGCTTACCGCCTCTGTCTGCTGACCTAGGCCTAGTCCTGGAAGCTTCCAGCCTCTGTACAGTCTTATCTAGGCCTAGAATGTTTTCAGCCTGAGACTTGCTGCTGAGTAAGCTCACCCTCTCTTGCTCTTTTTGATCTCCAGCTGACCGATTGGCTCAGCTGTTCTGGCTCAAGCTCCTCCCCCAGCTGATGGATTCAATCTGGCTTCTCTCAGCTTCTCACTGAATCGCTCTTCTCATTCTCTGGCTCACGCTGTGTGGAGCTTGTTCACTCTGCAGCCTGCCTCTGCACAACTGTCCCAGTCAAACTGCCTCCCTACTCTCTCTCCATCTCTGCACTGCTCTCTTACATAGCTTCCCTTTCCTGTCTCTGCTTGTGAGAGCTGGGCAGATCCTGTTCTGTCAAATCTTCCTCCGATTCGTCACTTTGTCTGCCACTCAATTAGACATCACTTTCAAACATGGGTGCTTCTTCTACAAAACTAACCCTAACTTCATTGTTTGGGATTAAAGGTGGGTATTAAGGGACTGTCTGTATTCCAGTCAGAGGGATTAAAGCTGTGTGCAAAGGGCCGAGCCACACCACAACTATAAACAGGTATTTTCAGTAAATAACACAATCTTGGGGTTCACAGTGGGATCAAATATCCTACACCTGTAAATATCTCCAAAAAGTCCTAATAAATAACATATTGATCGATGTTAATCTGATTACATATAGGTCTTTTTTTGCAAAATTTATTTTTAGGATTGTCAAGACAGTCAGTAAGGAGCTTGCCTCAAAAGTCTGAGACCTGAATTCCGTCCTTGAAATCCACATAGTGTTAAGGGAGAAAAAAAAACTCCCAAGGGTTGTTCTCTGACCTCCACAGACACGCCAGGCAGATGCATCCAGAGGAATACACTCACACATACACACACACAAACAAACAAACACATTTTTTAAAAGGATCTACTTTTAGGAGCCCTATATAAATGTATATCTATTCTTTAGACAAATTGTGGCTGTCATTTATAGATGTGAACATTGTACATTCATTTATAAGATAATATACCCAGCTGGTAGAGGGCTTGTCTAGCCTGCAGGAAGCCCTGGCTTTGCTCCTCAGGGCTGCATAAATGAAGCATCATGGCACATGAGTGGTCCTAGAACTTAGCATGTCAAGGTAGGAGGGTCAGGTGTTCAAGGTCGACCTCAGTCATGTTTCAAATTTGAAGCCAACCTGGGCTATATATGAGACCCTGTCTCAGAAAGTCAAATATTTAAAAAAAGAAGAAGAAGAAGAAGAAGAAGAAAACTTCTAATGAATTTTTTACCATATCGTGCCTGTGAGACTTACATAGCATTCAGCCACTTAGAGGGAAGTATTTTCTGTTATAAACCTGAGATTAATCTGGAGAGGTGGCTCAGTGGTTAGAAGTGCTTGTTACTCCTGCAGAGAAACTGGGTTCCACAAAGGTCAGAGAGGGCATCAGATCCCCTGGAACTGGAGTGATGAGTGGGTGCTGGGAATCAAACCCAGGTCCTCTGCAAAAGAAACAAGTGCTCTTAACTGAGACAACTTAACCATCTCTGCAGCTCGTGGATTGGATCTCTTAAGCTCTCCTCCTAGGTCCCAGACACGCCATGGTACAATTTTTCAGAGTTCACTCTGAGAGAACCAATGAGTTTGTTTATTAGACTTAGTTACAGAACAGTGGGCAAGGGTCACAGGCAGGAACATGGGTAGCCCCAAAGCAGCCACACTGGAAGGCTTGCAAGTGACCTGGAATGTGACTTCCTACGGCTGTACAGATGGAGCTGCTTCCCAGCTCAGTCCAGATAGGTTATTTCTCAGCCGATGAAATCAGCCAGTTCAAGCCAGATTAGATTATATTAAAGGCAGTTTTATTGGCTAGTCACTGGCCCCAAGGATTGACGCAGGGGAGTCACCATGGGGGGGGCGGCAGTATGAAGCTGCACAGAGGAGAGAAGAGAAGGAGGAGGACAGAAGGAGAGGGGGGAAAACGGAGAGGGGGGAAAAGAGAGACAGAGACAGAGAGAGACAGAGAAAGAAAAAGGGGGGCGGGTCTGGATTATAAAAGGAGGAGCCTCTGGAAGAAGGGAAAGCTCAGCCCTGGACTGGAAAGTTCATGGTTGGGGCAGGGTATGCCAGATAGGGACTGAGGGATGCTGGGAGAACCTGGAGGCCAGGTCTGCTCTGATAGGTAAAATATGCACCTCAATCCCTGGGGGGGGGGGGGCAGGGAGAACCAAACACTTCCCACACATATCCTCTAGCCCTTACCCCAAGATCCCAAGACTGCATGCAATTGGGGCAGAATTGCATACACCTATACTCAGGCTGGATACTCATGTAAGGGCCCCATGATGTTCCCCATCCCCTCCTAAGAAAGAACACCAACAGTCAGTCAACAAGCCCAACTGCAATGATCTTTTGCAGGCAGGACTCCTGAAGATGGCTGCAGTGTGGCTCGGGAATATGGACATGTACAGCAGTTCCCAGCATCTGCTATGGACTGTCGGTAACTTCAGTTCCAGGGGATCTGACACCCTCTTCTGGCCTCTGAGCACATGGTACACCTACAAACATAGAGGCAAACACTCACACGTTAGCATGCCTCAGTGTCTAAGAGAGTGTGTTGTTCCTTCACAGGGTCTGCACCTATATCCAGAAGCTCTCCATTGCCAGAAACTCCACCTTCCGTGATCAACACCCCTCTGGCCTCCTTGGACACATGTACGTACACAGACACATATGCACACATCAATAAATAATAATAAAATATTTTTAAATGAATCTTTTAAAAACCCACAAAACCAACATTGACAGTATAGGTGTATATTTTATATGAAACTAAGCTCAGAAACCATTTAAGTTGTAATCCTAGCACTTGGGATGCTGTGATAGGATTGCCTCATGTTCAAGGCCTGCTTGGACTATGAAGGGATACCCTGACTCAGGAAGAGGAGGAAGAGGAGAGAGGAAGGGAGGAGGGAGAGAAAGAGAGAGAGAGAGAGAAAGAAAGAGAAGGAGGAAGGTCAGTCATGTGGTTCAGCAGGTAAAAGTGTCAGCCATGCAAGTCTGAGCTCAACCCCTGGGTTCTCAGAACCCACGGCAGAAAGAGAGAACCAGTTCCTGAAAGATGTCCACTGACCTTCATGCTGGAGCACAGGCATGCCTGCAGTAACACACACCTGTACACGCAGATACACACACATACATTCTACACGTACCTCACACACGATGATGATGATGATGATGATAGAAGTAACAAATAGTTTTTTTAAGAAGACACAGAGGGAAGGAAGGGTAAACTAGTTTCCTGAGGTCTGTGAGCTAACCTAGAAAATTAATAGAACCCAAGAAAGGTGCGTGGCAACCTCAATTTATAGCCAGTTGATGCAAAGCCCTCACTGCACCAGGGCTTGTAATGGCCATCTGTGATAGAGGACAGTCTTGTGTCCAAAGGCTTTATTTCCAAGATAGATGATGTCGGGACTGAACTGAATTAGAGGACACTCAGCAGGTGCTGGCTGAAGAATCATATGCCACGTGGGAGAATCGCCACATACCTGAAATCATTGAAGTCTAGACTGTGGATATGTGGACGGAGCATAGCTGTGTTTTCAAATATCTATTAGGGGGAACCAGAAACACAAGAGGCAGGGCTGTGGACAAGGCTCTGTTGGTAGAGTGCTTGCCTTGCATGCACCAAGCCCAGGGCTCCACCTCCAGCACCATGCACAAGTGAGTTCCAGGCCAGCCAGGACTGCACAGCAAACCTCCATTTCCCAACAGAGCAGAGCACCGTCTGTCCTGAACTGTGTCTTCCTTGCTCTGTCGTGTCTGGCTTATCTCCTTAACCTTAATTGTCTGAGCTCCTTCTACGTCGTATTTGTCAGGTCTTCAAGGTCTTGTGGTTTGCGGAGTATTGATTCACCATCACCGTGGGCAGACATTGGTTTGTTTCATTTGAGCCTGTGAAAAATAAGACTGTGGTGAACGATCTAGGCTCTTGATATGCACATATACAGGGGTTTCTCTGAGCATGTGAGCACAACTGCAGGTCCCCGCAGAGCACTTGCTCAGCTGCTGTTCAGAACTGCCTGACAATGTTGCAAGCCAGCAACTCCAACCCCACTCACATGCGCCAATCAGAGGAGGGTGAGTGTCTCATCTCGCCAATCAGAGGAGGGTGAGTGTCTCATCTCGCCAATCAGAGGAGGGTGAGTGTCTCATCTCGCCAATCAGAGGAGGGTGAGTGTCTCATCTCGCCAATCAGAGGAGGGTGAGTGTCTCATCTCGCCAATCAGAGGAGGGTGAGTGTCATCTCGCCAATCAGAGGAGGGTGAGTGTCTCATCTCGCCAATCAGAGGAGGGTGAGTGTCTCATCTCGCCAATCAGAGGAGGGTGAGTGTCTCATCTCGCCAATCAGAGGAGGGTGAGTGTCTCATCTCGCCAATCAGAGGAGGGTGAGTGTCTCATCTCGCCAATCAGAGGAGGGTGAGTGTCTCATCTCGCCGCAGCAATAAAAGCTGTTTGTTTGTTTTCACATCTGGGGCGGTGTAATAGTTTCATTTTGTGTTTTCCTGGTGATTAAGGAAGCTAATCACTGTTTCGTGTATGTTTATTGGAACTGTCAAATCAGATTTACGTGTGGCGGAGAGGTTGCTGGTTTGTATCCTCTTCCTTCATCAGAACCAACTGGCCAAACAAATATGGCACTCCCTGTGCTGAAACGGGAACTGATTTGGTTTGTTCAAGGAACCAGGAGAGAGAAGGGTGCATTCCCAGACAGGCCAAATTTTGTGGGCACAGAGGACATCTCTCTTTTGCTTACAAAAAAAAAATGTTTTTAGTTTTGTGTGTGTGTGTGTGTGTGTGTGTGTGAGAGAGAGAGAGAGAGAGAGAGAGAGAGAGAGAGAGAGTGTGTTTGTGTTATTTGTAGCAAAAGTTCAACTTGGTGTTCATGGGGGTCCCCTAACAAGTGGAGTGGAAGCTGTCTCCACCTCAGTTCCCTGCCATCGGATCCCCTTTCCTGGAGGCCTGGACAGGCCTCTGTGAGAGAGGATGTGCCTAGTCCTGTTGAGACTAGATGCCCCAGGGTAGGGTGAGCTCCCCTTGTCTGAGAAGGGATGGGGGTAATAGGGGGAGGGATTTGTAAGGGTGGGACTGGGAAGAGAAGAGGGAGGGGCTGTTAGGGATGTAAAATGAATTTTAAAAAAATTTAATTGACAAAAATGAGTGGAGTTTGTGTGGAGAGAGAGAGAGAGAGAGAGAGAGAGAGAGAGAGAGAGAGAGAGAGAGAGAGAGAGAAATGAAGAATACCCAAAGAGGCCAGAAAAAGGCATCAGGCCCTCCAGAGACAGAATTATATGCCCTTGTGAGCTGCCTAACACGGGTTCTGGGATTCATGGTCCTGTTAACCCCTGAGCAATCTATCCAGCCCTGTTTTTATTTTTATATGAAAAGTAACTGTGAACTTTGAATCCATTAACCTTTTTTCCTTTTTCTAAAGATTTGTTTATTTTTTTTAAAGATTTATTTATTTATTTGTATGTATATGAGTACACTGTAGCTGTACCGATGGTTGTGAGTCATCATGTGGTTGCTGGGAATTTGAATTCAAGACCTCTGCTGGCTCCGGCTTGGCCCAGCTCTCTGTGGCCTAAAGATGTATTTATTATTATTTGTAAGTACACTGTAGCTGTCTTCAGACATACCACAAGAGGGCGTTTGATCTCTTTATGGGATGGTTGTGAGCCACCATGTGGTTGCTGGAATTTGAACTCAGGACCTTCAGGAGAGCAGTTGGTGCTCTGTTGAGCCATCTCTCCACCCCTCAACACTCCCCTCCACACACACCTTTATTTTCAAGACAAGGTTTCTCTGTGTAGCCTTGGCTGTCCTGGAATTCACTGTGTAGACCAGGCTGGCCTCGAACTCAGAAATCCATCTGCTTCTGTCTCCTGAGTGCTGGGATTAAAAGCGTGAGCTGGCACACTAAGCTTCCACCGATCTTTTTTTCTAACGTTTATTATTTCTATTACGTTTATTTACTTGGTGTAAGGAAGTGGTGGGGTGCTATATGTATGTGTGCACATACACCACAGCATACCTGTGGAGATCATAGGACACCTGGCAGTTGGATCTCTTCTAACACACGAGTCCCATGTGGATCCCAGCAATCGGACTGAGGTTGTCAGGTTTGGCTCCAAGTCCCTTTACCCAATGAGCCATCTCGCTGGCTTCCATCCCTCATTTTATTCTGTTTTGTTGCCTTTCTTTTCATGCCTATAAAGCCAACCTCCCGGCTCAGCTCATCAGAACACTCATCCTACCCAGTGCTGACCTTCCAATTAAAGACAACTAAGCTGGAAATTCTGTTTGTGCTGTTGTTAGCAGTAGGAGCGAGGAAACCAAGGAACTCCAGTAACCTGATCCTCCAGGAATAAAAGGGTACAAAAGGCAGGGTGTGGAGGGGACGGATCAGGGAGGAGAAAATGAACACGACAGAAAGCTGGGATCAGAGGTCCGCCTGAACTTATGACTCACACAGCAGGTTTATGAAGCAATACAGCATCTTACATGCTGCTGGGGGGAAGGAGTGGACAGGTCAGCAGAAAACTGTCACACAGTGGAAGAAGTCAGCGGGAAGCCAATCAAGGCACGTTTCACAAGAGGAACCCAGGACGTCACAAGCACACCACAGCGGCCTTGGGACTGATAGCCACAACCCTTTAGAGGGGAAAAGTTAGGTTTCTAGGATCCAAAACTGCAGCTCCCGCAGGGCCCTGGGACCCGCCCATTGCTGGCAGGCATAGTCCTGGTTTCCGTCTCCATACATCAGTTATAGAAAAAGCTTTGAATCAGCACAGCTCCCAACTCTCCAGAATGCTAAGCAAGCTTTCTGCCACTGAGCCACGCCCCCAGCCCCTCACTGGGGGGTTGTAGGCAGGGGCTCTACCACTGAGCCACGCCCCCAGCCTCTCACTGGGGGATTCTAGGCAGGGCTCTACCACTGAGCCACGCCCCAGCCCCTCCCTGGGGGATTCTAGGCAGGGCTCTACCACTGAGCCACGCCCCCAGCCCCTCACTGGGGGATTCTAGGCAGGGGCTCTACCACTGAGCCACGCCCCCAGCCCCTCACTGGAGGATTCTAGGCAGGGGCTCTACCACTGAGCCACGCCCCCAGCCCCTCACTGGGGGATTCTAGGCAGGGCTCTACCACTGAGCCAAGCCCCCAGCCCCTCCCTGGGGGATTCTAGGCAGGGGCTCTACCACTGAGCCACGCCCCCAGCCCCTCACTGGGGGATTCTAGGCAGGGCTCTATTTTTAGCCCAGCAGTGGTGGCGCACGCCTTTAATCCCAGCATTTGGGAGGCAGAGGCAGGCAGATTTCTGAGTTCGAGGCCAGCCTGGTCTACAGAGTGAGTTCCAGGACAGCCAGGGCTATACAGAGTCTCAAAAAAAAAAAAAGATTTTATTTTTAATTTTAATTGTGTCTATCTGCAAGCATGTGTGTGCATGTGTGTGTGTGTGCGTGCGCGCGTGCATGCATGTGTGTGTGTATAGGTATGTGCATAGAAGTATAGTTGTCCTCAGGGGCTAGGAGATGATGTATGGAAGTAGAGTAGCAGGCAGTTGTCAGCCACCTGATATGGGTGCTTGAAACAAACTCAGGTCCTTTTGTCCTCGAAAGAACAGCAAGTGCTCTTAACCACTGAGCTATCTCTCCAGCCCTTACTCTTTTTTTTTTCTTTCTTTCTTTTTAAGTCAAGAGTCTCATTATGTAGTCTGGACCAACTTCAAACTTTCCGTCCTTCTGTCTCTACTTCCCAAGTGCCTGGATTGGTGGCACAAACCACAACATTCATCTTGGTACATTGCTGATATTTTTTTTTAAATCTATATTTCCACCAATGTCCCACTGGGTTTGTAGGACTGTGATAGGCAGCCTGGTCCCTGGTGGAGCACAGACTTGAAACCCCAGTGACCCTGCAGGGGACAACCCTGCAAGGACCAGTGGGTATTTTGCCACGTTCCTGGGGCCCAGGCTCCTGACAAGAGGCCATAACTCTCCATAGGTTGTGACCATCAGTCAGGTAAGGGCAGTGCCCCAAGCCCCTCCACAGGTAGAGGATGTGACCTGTGGTCACATAGGCTCAAGATAGATCTCCATTTTATGAGGTACCTAAAGGCCTGGGGGCTTAGCCAATAAACTCTCCTTCCCAGATACTCCTCCCTGCAAAAGATATTTAACCTCAAGCCTGCCCTGAGAAAGTGGGGTACAATTTTACTCATCATCACTCTCCGCCATGACAATAAATACCTTAAAACCATGGACTGGCTCTTTTCATCGGGATCTGCCATGGGGAGCAATGGAGCAGGCCTTCACCTAAAGAGCCTGCCATCTAATCTCCCACAGGAGGCCTCTCAGGGCTCCCAGCCACAGCCTCCACCCCATAGGCCCCCACTCCGTTCTCAGCTCTTCCAAAGCATCCAGCAGCACCTAGGTGCTCAAAAGCCTGAGAACCAGACACCCCGCCTCCTTGCAGGCCCGGTTACCCCTAAGTTAGCTCCCACAGTCCTGGGACCTCACACTGCACTCTCCCAGCCCCAGAGTGGTGTCCAGCAGCTTCACATAGCCCAACACCCACCCGGTGCTGGCATGGGCTAAGTACAGTCAAAACTTCCCAACGTCCTGCCTCCTGAGCGGCCTGAGCCCCGAGTGGACTCAGGACACCCCCCATTTAACCCAACATGGGTTATTTTTTATTTTAATTTTATGTGTATGCTTGTTTTGTCTGCATGTATGCATGTGCACACATACATGCCTGATACCTACAGATACCAGAAGAGAGCATCAGATCCCCCAGAGCTGGGAACCCAGGGCCTCTGGAAGAGCAGTACTCTTAACCATTGATCCCCACCCACTGGGTTATTTTAAATAATCCAAGACATGCCCTTTACTCCCAAGATAATTCCATATACACCTCCAAAAAAGAAAGAGTCTCCCTTTTTAAAAATAATTAGTTGAACAGTGTGGTACATGACTTTAATCCTAGCACTCAGGAGACAGAGGGAGGTAGATCTCTAAGTTCAAGGCCAGCCTGGTCTACAAAGTGAGACTCAGGACAGCCAGGGCTACACAGAGAAACCCTGTCTTAACAAGCCAACAAACAAACAAACAAAACCCATAAAATCACTCATCGCTGAGGAATTACCGGTGTTCTGTAATCAATGGAATTGCTTTTTAGTGACTTCTCTGAAAGGATAGTTAGAGTGGGTCAATACGGTTGGTGATGGGACCCGTCATGAATCAGTTCCTCCACGCTGCCCCTCGGCCTAGTGTGTGGCGCTGTCTGGTGATCTACTTGGATATTCCAAGGAGACCAGAGTCGGCTGACTGAGGATAGGAGGACGTCTCTGGGAGGAGGCTCCAGGCAGCCCTCCCTTCTTCACCTCACTCAGTCCTTCTTTCAAAAGCCCCTCTGTGGTGCCCATCCGGTGGCCGTGCTGAGAGTGGACACCGCTGCCCTCAGCACACCAGGTACCGGCTCCACCCCTGCGGCACCCTTCAGCCCCTGGGCCACGGTTTTCATTGTTAAAGCTTGTCTTGGGCCATGAAGAGGGTTCGGCAGGTAAAGGCTGACAAACCTGATGACCTGAGTGTCATTCCTGTGGTTCACCACATGTACAAGGGGAGAATGGAGGCCCCAGAATTGTCGTCTGACCTCTACACACGCACTATGGTTCTTGAGCGCACATGTACACGCGAGCGCACGTACACAAAGACACATTCATATACACACCACACACACACAGTCACTCACACACACACGCACATATGTACACACACATATACACACACACTCACATATGTACACACACACCACTCACACACACTCACATACAGTCAGTCACACACACACACACACACACACACACTCGCATATGTACACACACACACACACCACTCACACACACACACACAGTCACTCACACACACACTCACATATGTACACACACATACACACACACACTCACAAATGTACACACACACACCACTCACACACAGTCAATCACACACACACACACTCGCATATATGTACACACACTCACACACACACTCAAATTAATAGTGTAACTTATGAATAAGTTGGGTGTGGCAGTGCACACCTTTAGGTCTAGCTCTTGGGAGGCAGCAAATCTCTGAGTTTGCAGCTAGACTAAACTATGTAGTAAATTCCAGGCCAGACAGAGCTACACAGTGAAACACTGTCTCAAAAAAACCTAAAAAATACATAGAGTCAATCTTAGATCTTTGTTTGTTAGATTGAGGGGGGCATCCTGCTATGTACCCCAGGCTAGCCTTCAATTCTTTATGATTCTGAAGGCCGGAATCAGAGGTTCATGCCCCACCTTCCTTTTTAAAAATAGGGTCTGGGTTTGGAGAGATGTCACCTGGATTAGTTACTTTTTCGTTTGGGTTTATGGAAGAGTACGTCTGTCATGGCAACAGGAACTGGTGTCTGCCTTTTAAACTCTCAAATACTGCTTCTAGCGATAATACTTCCTCCCACAAAGCCATGCCTCCTAAATATCCTACCAGCTGAGGACTAAGCGTTCAAGTAAGTCTATGGGGAATGCTCTTTTCTGTCCGTTTTTGTTGTTGTTTTCGGTTTTTGTTTCCAAGATAGGGTCTCTCTGTGTAGTCCATGCTATCCCAGAACTCCTAGAGATCCATTTGCCTCTGCCTCCCAAGTGCTGGGATTAAAAGTGTGCGCCACCACTGTCTGAGCATGGAAAACACTGTTATTCAAACTTCCACACACTTCTATTCGACATCCCAGCATCCTTATGCCTCAAGGCAGTCAGAGCTAATATCCTTGTTTTTTTAACACATGCACACACACACACACACACACACACACCCCACTGGCTGCCTGAAGGCTGTGTACCGGAGCATACTCCAGGATCCCAGCTTTGTGAACTGACACCCATGCGGGACTGGGCTTCAGGGATGCAGATGTCTTTGATTCATCCCTGTGCCTATAAGTAACGCCAATGAAACCCACTGATTCACATTTGGGCTTTGTTACTATCTGTACTTTGGTTTGTATCGGTTCTCTATCTGGGGTGAGTAGACAGTTACTGATGTCTCCCCAGGAATAGTGTTGTAACAGCCCCCACAACAGACTCCATGATGGAAGGACCCGTTCAGGCTGTAAAACACCACACACAGGCAGTATCACAGCCAAACAAAAACAAAGGCCTAATCCATCCAAGTCCGCAGTTCTCGAAAGTCTCTAAATGTTCAAACCTTGTTTTTCTGCTTCGGTAGTTCTGTCCCTGACTGACTATTCTTGTTAACTTATGTATGTCAACCCAGGATGTGATTTTTGTGGTTAAAAGCTCACCTTGAGAAAGACTCGGTGCTACACTGGGATCCCAAACACCCAGTGTAGTCGCACCTAATAAAGACTTTCTATTGGCTTAGACTTGTCTCTGAGTAGTTGTCTCTGATGGATACCCCACAACAGTGTCACATGCACCCCTAGCACCAACTTCCTGATAAACTTCAACTTTACTTCTTTGCGGTTTATTTTGAAATTCTTTTCAGCAGCACAGTCAAGAGCTCCACCTGCTCTGTGGCTGACCAGCCCTCCACTGACACCTCCAAGAGCCAGGCCTCATTGACACACCTCCCACAGAAGGTGCTTTCCCTGTCCTCTGACTGGAGGGATCTGTGAGCCTATTTTCTGTTGAAACAGCAGAATACCTAAGGCTAGGCATTTTATAAAGAAAATATTTATGGGTTGGAGAGACAGCTCAGTGGTTAAGAGCAATGGCTACTCTCCTAGAGGACCCGGGTTCAATTCCTATACCCACATGGTACCTCACGCCATCTGTAATTCCAGTTTCTGGAGATCCATTGTTCTCTTCTGGCCTCCACAGGCACCAGACACACATGTGGTACACAGACATACATGCAGGCAAAATACCAATACACGTATAATTTTTTAAAAGAAAAGAAAGTGAAACAAAAGAGGTATGTTTTGGTTCACAGTTCTGCTGTGCCTAGGTTGGGAATTTACATCCAGTCCCCTGCTAGCAGCATCTGAAGTTGCCACAGTACATCTAGTCTATCTTTTTTAAAAGCTACTAGTTTAAGTATGGGAGCCTCACCCTGACACCCTTAACCATAGACCAAGGCCCAAGTCTCAAACCAAGGTCAAATTCAATCTCCCCACTGAGCCTGGTATGACAAAGTCGTAAGAGGGTTCGAATCCCCCGGAATTGGAATTATGGATGGTTGTGAGACAAAATGTGGGTGCTGGGGATGCACCTGGGTCCTCTGCAAGAACAAGTGCTCTCAACCACTGCAATCTCTCCAGCCCCCCCCAAAAAAGTTTTTTTTCAATTTTTAAATTTTTAATTTTTTTTGGTTTGTTTTGTTGTTGTTTTTCAAGACAGGGTTTCTCTGTGTAGCCCTGGCTGTCCTGGAACTCACTGTGTAGACCAGGCTGGCCTCAAACTCAGAAATCTGCCTGCCTCTGCCTCCCAAGTGCAGGGGTTAAAGGTGCACGCCACCACTGCCTGGCATTTTTAAATATTTTTAAATGACCAATTTATTTGTATTTTATGTGTCTTGGTGTTTTGTGGGCGTGAATGTCTGTGTGATATCTGAATCCCTGAAACCAGACTTTACAGACAGTTGTGAGCTGTCAGAGGGTGTTTTAAAAAACAGAGGCAAGAGACAAGCTTTAACCCAAGAACCAAGTTGGAAAAACACACCAGTCCTAAAGGCCATGGAAAGTGTTCCGTTCAGGAAAGGGAGTATCCCCCAGTCAAGGGAGTTTTTTGCCCCCAACAATCATGAGATTCTCTTAGCTAATTCGGTGACTTATGGGAGAGTCCTGCTATGGTGACCAAGAGTGTGAAAGCAAATGGGTCCCCACCCCGACACATAAGCAAAAATCGGGAATTGAATCATTTAAGTTGAGAGTTACTCCAAAGGGCTGCCGATCAGAGGATTAATTCAGAACAAATCATTAGCAGCTTGCTGGGCTGCTTGTGATCCGTGTGCACACCCCTTCCCCATCCTACAGAATGAAAAGCAAATGCTCTTCACAGTATAGGCTATGGAGTCCTGCAGGGCTGGAGACACGGTTAAGAGCACTGGCTGCTCTTGCTAACTCCAGTTCCTAGAGATCTGATGCCATCCTCTAGCCGCCAAGAACAGTGCATGTGGGTGGTGCCAAAAGCAACCAGACACGTAATTCTTTATTAAATTGTTCCTATCAGTATAGCCCGCGGTCCTCCAGGCTGGGAGGGGAGGTGGGGGCAGGGGTTGACGGGTATAGATGAAGCTGACAGATTGCAGGGATATAGACTCTGATTATGGGTCTGAGAAAGTTCCGAAGAATAAACTCATTGAGAAGTCCAATTTCCGTCCGGGATTCTAGGCCATAAGCTCTTGTAGAGACCTTACCAGTGGCCCCTTTCCCTTTGAGTGCAAACTAAGTCGTGTGCTAGTGCTCAGTTTGACTCAAAAGGTTTGAACCCTTGTGCATGTAGTTCATGGTGAGGTGCCCAGTTAGGGAAGCTCTAAAGTCTGGCCATCTGTGTCATAAGTTGTAAATGATATGATATCCAACTCATGGATCCGTTTTTGGAGGAAAAACCCAAATACCGAAGAAAAAGTGTCTTCAAGAAAGCTAAAGTAGAACTTCCCGGTTCCTGTGGGACGGCCAGGCCCCATCGGTAAGTCGAATTGGTCCATTTCTATGAAAACCACACCACGGAATGATCCGCACCAAAGTCACAGCCCAAGCTGCTACACTCCTTGGAAAAAGAATTAGGGTCTGTTGGGTTTTCCTTAAAAGCTAGGACATCACCCTGGGTCAGACCTGAGTCCCCATTTTAATTAAACAGAGATAGCCAATGAAAGAGAGGGAAGTGCAAGGCCGTTGCATGAGGAACTCCGGTCTCCGAAGAGTTCTTGAACCGGCCACCCAAACGAGACTCAGGTAATCTAAATTCATTGGAATCGGGTCAGCAGATCAGGAAGGCTTAGTATTGGTCCAAGGGTGCTGGGATTAAGGGTCGCCAGAACTTCCGAAGCCCGAGGCTAATACCAAGCTTTTATCTCATGGGTTCTAGGAGTGCAAACATAACGGAGGCTTATTGAATGGCGGGGTTGGGGTGGAGCACGGGGGTGGGAGGATGGGGGATAAGGGGCGGGACATATGGGGCTGGGAGGTAGGAGGGACTAAGACAGAGTTCCCGGGAGCCACAGCGAGCTAACTACTCAGGTTAGCAGAGCAGCCCAATAGGGAACGTCCCAAAAGTATACTGCTGTTTCTGACTTTATGTTTGGTGTTTTAAGGAAGGGCTGTGAGGGGCTGGAGGGATGGCTCAGCGGTTAAGAGCATCGGCTGCTCTTCCAAAGGACCCGGGTTTAGTTCCTAGCACCCACATGGCAGCCCGCAGCTGTCTGTAACTTGAATTCCAGGGGAATCTAACACCCTCACAGAGACAGACAGACAGACAGACAGACAGACATGTAGACAAAACATATCTAGATAAGAAAAGGCTATGGAAGAGGAAGAGAGACTGTGTGGGTGCCAAGCTGCACACAGTAGGTTGCCTCGTCTCTGTCGTTTTTTTTAGGAAGTCAGTGTCCTCACCTCAGCTACAACAGCGGAATGCGAGGTCTCCGGTGCCATCCTGACTGCCTGGTCTCAGGGGCAGGTCTAATTCCTGCTCTCATAACAACTAGGGCTGAGGATACTCAGGCCCGCAGAGGGGAGTCAGTAAATGTGCTCTTGACATAGAGATAGTCTAGCAACAGATTAGAGAGATAGCTTAACAACTCGGGGATACCCCACCCCACCCTGTGCACACCTACACACAACCCTTTCCAGCAAAGTGGGACCCAATTCTTCCCTAGCAACTCCTGTGCGACTAATTTGCAATCAAACAGATCTAGAGAGCAGGAGCCCAACCTGGCTGAATCAGTTCTAGGTACATGTGCATACGAGGAGAGAAAAACCACGCCTAGACATGACTAAGCATGCATATGACCAAAATTATAAGACTTACAATCCACCCCTGGAAAAAAGGCAGATGTCCTGAGCCCTCCCCCACAAAAGCAAAAAACAAAAACAAAAAACCTACCCATGCTACTCCCCTAGCAAGCAACGCCTCTACAGGTCCCACTAGAGAATTTCTAGATAAAATCTTTTGCTGCCTGCTATCTTTTCTTCATTCTTCACTTCCTTAAACAGGAAACGGAGAACAAAGGCTGTAATTCTAGTAAATGATCAAAAGAAGCTTCCGTAACCCAGGTGAGTGGGAGGGGCTGGGCTGGGAGGTGGGCCAAGGGGTTACAGAAACTTGCTTGCGCACTCCCCAACACTGTGGGTTCTGACCTGGATCCCTACTTGTATCCTGTGTATATTTGTTTCCAACATAGACATATAGAAAGTGAGGAACACCGCTGGGCAAAGCAGCGCATGCCTGTAATCCCAGGACTAAGGAGGCAGAGGCAGGCAGAACTCTGGAAGTTCGAGGCTAGCCTGGTCTACAGAGTTAATTCCAAGAGAGCCAGAGCCTCCCCCCAAACCCCCAAACCTCCACCCCCAAAAAGTGGGGAATTGTAACTGTTCTGGCAAGAATAATGTATTCTACTGAGACCCTTGTATCTCTCAATCTATCAGACCATTTAAACACTGGACCCCAGAGAAATGAGCATTTCCTCAGGAATCTCATGCTGTAAGAAAGAAAAAGCCCGGGCTGGAGAGATGGTTCAGCAGTTAAGAGCACTGACTGTTCTTCTAGAGGTCCTGAGTTCAAATCCCAGCAACCACATGGTGGCTCACAGCCATCTGTAATGGGCATCGGATGCCCTCTTCTGGGGTGTCTGAAGACAGTGACAGTGTTCTCACATATATAAAATAAATAAATCTTTAGAAAGAGAGAGAGAAAGAAAGAAAGAAAGAGCGAGGGAGTGAGTCCTAGGTAGGGGGAGCCTTGTCTCCATGGAGAGATTCCACAGAGTCTAACACCTTCAGGGCAAGCCTGAAGCACAGGCAAGGCTGTGTCAGCCAGGGCTGGGCCACACCTTGACACAGACTCTTGAATGTGCTGCTCTCTGGCCTCTGCTTTAATTTTAATCTCACTCCAGGGCCCCAAAACAGTTTCACTGGATTATTTGTCCTTCTCCCAGATGTGGTCACACACTGAAGAAATCTCCTTTTTCTGCCTTATATTAAGAAAAAGAAAAATAATAAAACTTGTCAGGAAGAGAACTAAGGGACAGGATCCCAAGGACCTGTTGTGGAGTATCCACCAGAGAAGACTGCTCGAACATGGTTTTAAGCCAATAGAAAATCTGCAATGGGTGTTCAGGGTCCCAGTGAGGCCCTAAATCTTTCTCTAGGTGAACATTGCTTTTTCGGTTTTTTTTAAAGATTTATTTATTTATTTTATGTACATGAGTACACTGTAGCTGTACAGATGGTTGTGAGCCATTATGTGGTTGCTGGGAATTGAACTCAGGACCTCTG
Organism: Tokudaia tokunoshimensis; assembly: GCA_036184795.1. Taxonomy (NCBI): domain Eukaryota; kingdom Metazoa; phylum Chordata; class Mammalia; order Rodentia; family Muridae; genus Tokudaia; species Tokudaia tokunoshimensis. Next base: position 10,735,172 of record BTHU01000001.1, on the reverse strand, counting down.
CTCGCTCGGGTCCCGCTCACTCAGGCCCAAAGATTTATTTATTATATGTGAGTACACTGTAGCTGTCTTCAGACACACCAGAAGAGGGCGTCAGATCTCATTCTAGATGGTTGTGAGCCACCATGTGATTGTTGGAATTTGAACTCAGGACCTTAGGAAGAGCAATCACAGTGCTCTTAACCGCTGAGCCATCTCACCAGCCCCCTCGTGATAAACTTTTAAGTACAAAAACCATATCCTGGGTTGACATACTTCAGTGAACAACAACCGTTAATCAGAAGCAGAGCTTCAGAAGCCAAAAACGCAAGGTTCATACTTTTCCCAGAACTATGGACTTGAACAGTTTAGGTCTATGTTTTCATTTTTGGCAGGTGGCGCTGTCTACATTCTGAGTTTTACAGCCTGAATGGTACTTCCACCATGGAGTTAGTTGTGCTAAGGTCTGGGGCCATGTTATAGGACTGAGAGGGAAAGGTTAGGGGAGGGACCATCTGGGAGCTGCAAGGAGATTGCTGGAATTTATTTATTTATTTTGATTGCTTTTCTTTGGAGACAGTCTCACATTGTAGCCCCTAGATGACCTTGAATTCACAGCAATCCCACTGCCTCAGCTTCCTACATGCTGCAGAGTTACCTGGCTTAAGTCTCATTATATAACAGAAGGCTGAAAAGAATGGATCTTAGAAGATGGTAGGGGTAAAGGCTGGTAGAGAAAAACGTAGAGGGGGGGGGGGCTCACAGACCTGCTTCGTGACTTCCTTCAGGTGAAAAGCTCTCTTCCCCAATGACCAGAGCTCTTCCTGAGAAAGGCCTGTCTGGTCTCATGACCCCTCTCCTACCTCCCTAGCTGGTGTCACAAGAAGCAGGCTGTAGATCTGGTGGAGAAGGGTCTGTGGCCAGCGCTGCTGGATAGTGTCGGCATGGAGATTTACTGTCTGACTGGTGAGTCTGGGGACAGGAATTGCTGGGTCCTTAGCTCATCTGGTATGAACAAGGACCTGAGTACAGTCCCCAATAGCAGGGGGTTGGGGGGGAGGATGGTGGTGGCGGAGGGAATCAGTGTTGGCCAAATTTTTCTACACAATACACATGGATATTACAAAGTTCTGATATGAAAGGTTCACAGAGTACCCATTAAAATCAAGGGTCCAGCGATGTGACGGCACATACCTGTAATCCCAGCTTTTAGGCCGTGGAGTAGAAGTACTGGGAATTCCTGGCCATTTTAGATACATAGGGAGACCCTCTGTTTAAAACTAGGAGAGTTCTCTTCAAACCCCACATGTCTGTGCAATAGGTCTGTGTCCCACCTCCTGGAAACTCTCCCTCCTCCATTCGCCCAGCAGTGGACAATCCTGCTCGGCCCCGTGTTTACTTTTGAGAAGTTCTACCTCTTAGGGAATGGAGAAATCCCCTTCCCACCAGCTGCCTCTGGTTCCTCTCAAGACCACCCTGTGCCCAATATGGACCCATGTCACCCCGTTTCTGCTTCCGGGATTTCCCTGGTTCCTTGGTGATCCGCTCCTGTCGAAAGTCTGACACTGACAGTCAGCTAGGTCAACTCAGGATAAATCTGTCCAAAGGGATGTCTCTAGGGGACAAAAAGAGAGAGAGAAGAAGGAAGTACCTTAAGATCAGCTATGGTTCTCAAGGGCTCCTGTAATTGTTGGATGTTTTAAAATATTTTTCATTTTGGGGCTGAAGACACGACTCAGCAGTTAAAATTGAGCATTGTTCTCACAGGGGACCTGAGCCTGGGTCCAATGACAAGTGGCTCAGAGCCACCTATAACTCCAGCTTCAGGAACTCCCCATCCCTCTCCTGGCCTCTTCAGGAACTGCCTACAGATGCACATACCCACACAGAGATAGAATTTGTTGTTGTTGTTGTTGTTTGTTTTTCAAGACAGGGTTTCTCTGTGTAGCCCTGGCTGTCCTTGAACTCTCTCTATAGACCAGGCTGGCCTCAAACTCAGAGATTTGCCTGCCTCTGCATCCCAAGTGCTGGGATTAAAGACATACATACGTCACTACTACCGTGTTATTATGGTCTCGCTATGTAGCCCTGGCTGCCCTGAACTTCACTTTGTGAACCAGACTGCCTTGAACCCACAGACATCTGTCTGCCTCTGCTTCTTAAATGCTGGGATTATTTACTATTAAACTTTACTAAAAATACTTTACTAAAAAGTATTACTAAAATTAGCTTTGTTTTCAACTTATTTTTTAAAGTTGCAAATAGAAAAATCATCACATACTGGAATTAACCAGACCCAAATCTTTAAAAATTGTTTTCATTTTAAGAAACACCGAGAAAATATTATTTCCGCAACACATATCTGTCAATCATATTATAATAACTTCACTGTTTTGCCTCCACTGCTTCCAAACTTGTTTTCGTTGGTCTTTTTTGAGACAGAGTCTCCTGTTGCAGCCTTGGGCTGCCTGGAACTCACTGTGTATCAGCCATTCTGCCTCCAGCCTGTGTAGCCATCTGAGTTTGTTTCAGACTGTGGGATTCCTCCACACCTGCTGGACCACGGGGGATTCAATGGTACAGGAGAGGTTAAAGTGTTGCGAGTCCAGAACCTAGTTATCTCGAGCAAATCTTAACCAACATGTCCATTTATGGCCATCCACCGTGGGTGACCTAAAGTCTTTATGGCTGTTAGGTAAACCTTTTGGAATGTCGCACAGAACACTATCTCCCACCAACCAAAATGCTAAAACTTCAGATAGCGTCTGAGGCCTGTAGCTGAGATTCCGCACTTGTCCGAGCTAGGCTTACCTGATATGTCCATCCAGGCATTTAGAGGTGTCTGGATATATGGTTTTCTTTTTATAAAACCTTCATGGAAGATCCAGGTAATGGTTTGCCTTCCACCCAGCACTTGGGAGGCAGAGGCGGGCAGATCTCTGAGTTTGAAGCCATCCTGGTCTACAGAACGAGTTCCAGGACAGCCAGGGCTACACAGAGAAACCCTGGCACGAGAGAACGTGGCAGATATGGAAAACCTGGATCTGGGTCTATGTTCCTGGCCGTGGACACTCATATTCAGCTCCAGATTGAGCTGCTTTTTGTTCAGGTGAGAATTGTGGTTTTGTACCCACTAGATGTTTTTCTGGTTTGTTTTGTTTTTGAGACAGGGTCTCAAGAAGCCCAAGCTAGCCTAGAGCTCCCTACATAGCTAAGGATAGCCTTGAATCTGTGATCCTATTAACTCTAATGCAGTTATAGGCAAACACCATCATGCCCATGTGGTGCTGCAGAATGATCCCAGACCCTTTTTTTTTAAATTTATTTATTATGTATAAATACACGGTAGCTGTCTTCAGACACACCAGAAGAGGGCGTCAGATCTCATTACAGATGGTTGTGAGCCACAGGTGGTTGCTGAGATTTGAACTCAGGCCCTTTGGAAGAGCAGTCAGTGCTCTTAACCACTGAGGTATCTCTCCAGCCCCCCAGACCTTCTTGAATGCTAGGTAAGTGCTCTGCCATTCCCAGCACCAACATGGCAGCTCACAATTGTCTGGAACTCCAACGCGTTCCAGGGGATCCAACTCATAAGGCAGTAAGTCTGGCCTCTGCAGGCACCAGGCATGCATATAGTGCACATACAGAAACACTCTACACACAGAAAAAATAAATTACCTTAAAATATTGTAAAAGGTAGCTAGATAATAGATAGATAGATAGATAGATAGATAGATAGATAGATAGACAGACAGACAGACAGACAGACAGACAGTTTGGGCTAAGTTCTGAAGTAGGCCCTATGCACAAAACCACACTGAGGCCATTGAGGCTAAAGTTCTATGTCTCCAAGTTGAAAGTCACCTTCCTTAAATCTGGTGAGAAACAATAGCCCAGTTCCCCAGGAGTCCTGTGTGAGCCAGAAGTCTCCTCTTCATTAGTCATTCCATGGAAAGCTTTGTGAAACAACCTGTCTGCTTTCTGTTCTCTGTTTGATGTTCTCCAGCCTCCTCCACTCTCTGCTCAGCCCCTCGGAACACCCACTCTGCATCATAGAGCGAGGTGTTACTGGTCTCTACAAGTGGAAGTAAAAGCCTTTAAACCTTTAAACTAGATTAGTCTGGATTGTGTCCTCTGACAAACAGCGTCAGTTGTTTAGCTAAGGCTTTTTGTGTATGCGCGACTTCCTAAGTCACACTCACCATATTATTGCCTACCAAGTTCCCCAAAATTTCCCAAATGACCTCAGGCTATTTCTTCTTTTCTTTTTGTTCTATTTGTTTCAGCTCTTGTTTTGTTTCTTTATAATTTGTTTTGTTTTGTTTTGACACACAGTAACCCAGGTTGCCCTAAAACTGTCTCTGAACTCCAGACAGTTCGAACCTGAAATTCTCCTGCTTCATCTTCTGAAGTGCTGGGATTCCGGGTGGGAGCCACCATACCAGATTCTACTCATTATTTTCGTGATCTATACAGACATTTTTTTTTCCCAGAGTACAGCCCCAATGTAATTCCAGGAACTGACAAGGATTGCTTCTAAGAAGAGAACTGGGGACTAGAAAGGGGAATTGATTAGTGTTTATACTTTGCTACTTTTTGTTTTATTTTATATAAAAATTTTAAGATTTTTTTTGAGTCAGGTCTTAGCTTTGGGTGTCCTGAACTCACTGTGTAGACCAGGTTGACCTCGAACTCACAGATCTGCCCCTGCCCCTGCCTCTGCTTTAGTACTAGAACCAAAGACCTGAGGCACCATGAGTAGCTCAGATTCACCTTATCTTTAATTATGTGTACGTGTGCATGTGAGTGCAGTGCCTGAAGAGGCCAGAAGAGGGTGTTTAACGCCCAGGAGCTAGAGTCAAGGGTAGTTCTCAGCCCCTAGAGATTGGCATGGGTGCTGGGAACTCAACTCCAGACCTCTGCAATGAAGTCTGTGCTCTTAACCAATGAACCATCTTTCCAACTCCCCATTCTTTTCTTTTAAGATGGGGTTTCCTGTAGCCCAAGATGGCCTTCAATTATAGAACTAGAACAGTGGATGAACTTAACTTCTGATCCTGCTGCTTCTACCACCAAGGTGCTGGGTTTGCAGATGCACACCAAGAAGCAGCCGCTAGGGAGGCTAGCTGTCCACACCGAGTGGCTGACACACCCATCTTCTTTTAAATGCATTTGAGTATCTCAGTAGTATTTGACAATGTATAAATTAAGGAAACCGGTGAGTAAAGGGTGTGTGGGTAAAGGTGCTTGTTGTCACACCCAATGACCTGAGCACTAGTCCCAGATCCCACAGAAATGTGGAAGGTGAGAATCAACTTCCACAAGCTGTCCCCCGGCCTCCGCAAGCTTGTGTTTGTAAACTGAGGCACTCAATGAAACTGCTACACCACTGCCGGGTAGAAAGGCTTATTTGGGATCAAACTGCCAACTAAGGCTATCAACCTGAAAGGCACAGAAGGAGAAATATGGTGTAAGCATAGAATCTGGAATTGATTTAATAATTTGCCAGCACCTTCAACTACTGAAATCTCTCCAGATACTCTCTCTCCTGGGAGTTCAGTGTACGTAGAAGACCCATGGTGGAAACTATGTTTCAAATTTAAAGAAGCGAAAGCCTTTGATTATCTTGATCCATCATTTGTGACTGGTAATGAATTAGGTGATCCGATATACAAAGGCTTCTACAATTTGGGGGAAGATAAGAAAAACGATTGTGCTGGCTTATTGCTCTTAGTGTCTCCAGACAAATTAATAAAGGAAAAGAATGAGCTGTGTGATAAAATCGAATGGCTCCAGATGCAAAGAAACAATCTAAAGGTTTCTAAGTGTGCCCTCTAAGAGAATCTTCTCTCCAGCAGCCCTCATTATAAGGTTGGCTGAATTACAGTGAAAATTCAAGTCTCAGCCTCAGAGGGTGTCAGCAGTTAAAGTAAGAGCATCAATTGGCAAAGAATGGGATCCTATAACTTTGAGTGGCGATGTGTGGGAGGACCCTGTTGAAGCTGAGAACTTTGAAACTTCAGATTCTCAAGGGTTTACCTCACCTGAGGAAGTAGTACCCTCAGCCCCACCCCTTGAAATAATGCCTTCTCCACATGAGGGAATTAATCCCTCAGAGTCTGATAAACCAGCAGTGACTTTCTCTGAAGAAAATACTGGGCAATACAATACTGATGTTCCTCAAGGCCCACCAATAGTTTCTTCTAGACCTATAACCAGACTCAAGGCAAAACAGGCCCCTAGAGGGGAGGTAGAAAGTGTAGTCCACAAGAAAGTGCGCTACACTGCTAAGGAGCATAATAAGTTTGCTAATTCATTCAAGCAGAAGTCTGGGGAATATGCATGGGAATGGATCTTAAGGGTGTGGGATAATGGTGGAAGGAACATAAAACTAGAGCAGGCTGAGTTTATTGACATGGGCCCTCTGAGTGGAGATTCTAGGTTTAATATGGAAGCTCTCACAGTTTAAAAAGGTGTCAGAAGTTTGTTTGAATGGTTGGCTGAAGTGTTTATCAAAAGATGGCCTACAAGCCGGGCAGTGCTGGCGCACATCTTTAATCCCAGGACTTGGGAGGCAGAGGCAGGCAGATTTCTGAGTTCGAGACCAGCCTGGACTACAGAGTGTGTTCCAGGACAGCCAGGGCTACACAGAGAAACCCTGTCTAGAAAAACCAAATTAAAAAAAAAAAGATGGCCTACTGAAAAGGACTTGGAGATTCCTGATATCCCTTGGCTTAGTGTGGACACAAGGATTTTAAGGCTCAAGGAAATTGCAATGCTAGAGTGGATACGTTGTGTAAAACCTAATTCTCCAAAATGGGAAGGCCAGAAGATATGTCCTTCACCAATTCTATAAGATGAAAACTGGTGAGAGGGGCACCAGCACATTTGAAGAGTTTTGTTCTTGACTTTTTCCTTGTGCCAGACCTTAGGGTTGGAGATGCTGCTGCTCAATTAGATGAATTAAATGCAATGGGTTTAATTGGACCCTGAGGTAGCCGCTACCAGGTGGCAGCATTGAATCGCCAGAGACAAGGTGATCGTAGTTATTATAATGGGCAGTGTAAACAAAACAACGTTTATAATGACCTAGCCTGTAATGGTCAGCACAGGAGAGGTGAAATTTATGGGCCTTTGTCTAAGCAGTCATGGTGTTTCCAGGCATGAAACAGATAGGAAGTCCACTGCATATCTGTTTGATCTGTATAAGCAGAAAAATTCTCAAACAAACAAAAGGCTACATTGGATGTTGGCAAAAGACAATCTTAGCCAGTGACTCAATTTCCAGACTTGGGCCAGTCGTAGACTCGGAACCCCTTGAATGAAGGGGTGGCCAGGTTCCCCTGAGGAAGGATTGATAAAACACCTAAAAGTTTTGCTGTTAGCCCTTCTCCAGTTCTTTCCTACAGCCTTTTATAAGAGTAACTGTATGCCAGAGGAAAGGAAACAACCAGACCTTCCAGGGTCTGTTGGATACTGGTTCTGATTGACGCTGATCCCAGGAGATCCCAAGAAACATTGTGGCCCTCTAACAAGTAGGGGCTTATGGAGGCCAGGTGATTAATGGCTGATATCCAACTCACAGTAGGTCTACTAGGTTCCCAAACACATCTTGTGGTCATTTCCCCAGCTGCAGAATGTATAATTGGGATAGATATACTTAGCAATTGGCAGAATTCTCACATTGGTTCCCTGACCTGTGGAGTGAGGACTATTATGGTTGGAAAGGCTAAATGGAAGCCTTTAGAGTTGCTTCTGACAAAGAAAATAGTGAATCAAAAACAGTATCAAATTTCTGTAGGAATTGCAGAAATTACTGCCACAAGCAAGGACTTCAAAGATGCAGGGGTGGTGGTTCTCACCACATCTCCCTTTAACTCTCCTATATGGCCAGTGCAGAAGACAGATGGATCATGGAGAATGACAGTTGACTATCGAAAACTAAATCAGGTAGTAACTCCGATTGCAGCTGCCATACCAGATGTAGTTTTGTTACTTGAGCAAATTAACACATCTCTTAGAACCTGGTATGCAGCTATTGATCTGGCAAATGTCTTCTTCTCAGTACCTGTCCATAAGGACCACCAGAAGCAATTTGCTTTCAGTTGGCAAGGCCAGCAATATACCTTTACAGTTTTGCCTCAAGGATATATTAACTCTCCTACCCTGTGTTATAACTTTAGTTAGAAAGGATCTTGATTGTCTCTTCCACAAAATATCACGTTGGTGCACTATAGTGATTACATTATGCTGACTGGATCAAGTGAGCAGCAGGTACTTTGGACTCATTTGTAACATGTGTATCAAAGGATGGGAAATAAATCCAACCAAAATTCAAGGTCCATCTACCTCAGTGAAATTCTTAGAAGTCAATGGTGTGGGGCATACAGAGATAGTCCTTCTAAGGTGAAAGATGAGTTATAGCACCTGGCCCCTCCCACCACCAAGAAAGAAGTACAATGTTTAGTGGGTCTGTTTGGATTCTACAGAGAGCACATTCCTCACTTGGGTGTGTTACTCAGGTCTATTTACCAAGTGATTCGGAAAGCTGCTAGCTTTGTGTGGGGCCTGGAACAGGAGAAGGCTCTTCAACAGGTCCAGGCTGCCATGCAGGCTGCACTACCCCTTGGACCATATGATCCAGCAGACCCAATGGTACTTGAGGTGTCAGTGGCAGATAGAGATGCTGTTTGGAGCCTCTGGCAGGTCCCTGTAGGTGAATCACAGAAGAGGCCTTTGGGATTTTGGAGCAAAGTTCTACTATCATCTGCAAACAACTATTCTCCCTTTGAAAAACAGTTCTTGGCCTGCTATTGGGCCTTACTGGAAACAATGTTTGACAATAGGACACCAAGTTACCATGTGACCTGAACTGCCCATCATGAGCTGGGTATTATCAGACCCTCCAAGTCATAAAGTAGGATGTGCACAGCAGCAGTCAGTCTATTATCAGATGGAAGTGGTATATACGTGATCGGGCTCGAGCAGATTCTGAAGGCACAAGCAAGTTAAATGAAGTTGCCCAAATGTCTATGGTTTCTATAGTTACAATGCCATCTGCTGCCAAGCATGTACTTATAGCCTCCTAGGGTGTTCCCTATGATCGGTTGACTGAAGAAGAGAAGACTAAGACCTGGTTTACTGATGGCTCTGCACTTTATGCAGGCACCACCCAGAAGTGGACAGCTATAGAATTACAACCCTTTTCTGAGACAACCCTGAAAGATACAGGTGAAGGAAAATCTTCACAGTGGGGAGAACTTCCGGCAGTACACATGGTATTACAGTTTGTTTGGAAGAAGAAAGGGCCAGATGTATGATTGTTCACTGACTCATGGGCTGTAGCCAATGAATTGTATGGATGGTCAGGGACTTGGAAAGATCATGATTGGAAAATTGGTGAGAAAGACATCTGGGGAAGAAGTATGTGAATAAATCTCTCCAAATGGGCAAAGGATGTGAAGATATTTGGGTCCCATGTAAATGCTCACCAAAAAGTGACTTCAGCTGAGGAGGAGTTCAATAATCAAGTGGGTAAGATGACCCATTATGTGAACTGTCAGCCTCCTTCCCCAGCCACCCCTGTCATTGCTCAATGGGCACATGAACAAAGTGGCCATGGTGGCCGAGATGGAGGTTATGCTTGGGTTCAACAATATGGACTTCCTGGCTACAGCTGTGGCTGAGTGCCAGATCTACCAACAGTAGAAACCAACACTGAGCCCCAGATATGGCAACATTCCTTGAGGTCATCAGTCGGCAACCTGGTGGCAGGTTGACTACATTGGACCACTTCCTCCATGGAAAGGACAACGTTTTGCTCTTACAGGAGTAGATACTTATTCTGATTATGGATTTGCCTTTCCTGAATGTAATGCTTCTACCAAAACCACTGTCTTAGTTAGGTTTTTACTGCTGTGAACAGAAACCATGACCAAGATCAACATTTACTTGGGGCTGGCTTACAGGTTCAGAGGTTCAGTCCATTATCATCAAGGCAGGAACATGGCAGCATCCAGGCAGGCATGGTGCAGGAGGAGCTGAGAGTTCTACATCTTCATCTGAAGGCTGCTAATGCAATACTGGCTTCCAGGCAGCTAGGATGAGGGTTTTGTTTGTTTGTTTGGTTGGTTGGTTGGTTTTTTGGGTTTTTTTTTTTCAAGACAGGGTTTCTCTGTGTGTTCCCTGGCTCTCCTGGAACTCACTCTGTAGACCAGGCTGGCCTCAAACTCAGAAATCCACCTGCCTCTGACTCCCAAGTCCTGGGATTAAAGGCGTGCACAACCACTGCCACTGCCCACCTTAGGATGAGGTTATTGAAGCCCATGCACACAGTGACACGCCTACTCCAACAAGGCCACACCTCCAAATAGTGCCACTTCCTGGGCTGATCATCACAACCACCATCTGTGGACTTGCAGAATGCCTTATCTATCATCATGGTATTCCACACAGTATTGTTTCTGACCAAGGAACTCATTTCACAGCCAGAGAAGTGCAACAGTGGGTCCATGATCATGGAATCCACTGGTCTTACCATGTTCCCCACTAGCCTGAACCAGCTGATCTGATAGGAAGATGGAATGGACTGGGCAGTGGTGGAGCACGCCTTTAGTCCCAGCACTTGGAAGGCAGAGGCAGGCGGATTCCTGAGTTCGAGGCCAGCCTGATCTACAGAGTGAGTAGATCAGGACAGCCAGGGCTATACAGAGAAACCCTGTCTCAAAACACCAAAAAAAAAAAAAAAGATGGAATGGCTTTTTGAAGACTCAGTTACAAAGTCAATTAGATGGCAGCAGCATGGAGGGCTGGGGCAGAGTTCTTCAGAAGGCAGTATATGCTTTGAATCAGTGTCTGATATGTGGTACAGTTTCTCCCATAGCCAGAATCCATAGGTCCAGGAATCAAGGGGTGGAAAAGGGAATAGTTCCACCCACGATTACTCCTAGAGACCCTCTAGGAACATTTTTGCTTCCTGATCCTACAATCTAAGTTCTGCTGACCTAGAAGTTTTGGTTCCAGAGGGGGGAGTGTTCCTACCAGGTGGCGCAACAAACATTCCATTGAACTGGAAGCTCAGACTTCCCCCAGGCCATTTTGGGCTTTTAATGCCTTTAAACCAACAGGCCAAGAAAGGAATAATAGTGTTAGGAGGGGTGATAGATCCAGATTACCATGGGGAAATTGGATTGCCTCTCCACAATGGAGGTAAAATGGATTATGTCTGAAGTGCAGGAGATCCCTTAGGACATCTCTTAGTGCTATGAGGTCCTGTGATTAAAGTCAGCCAGAAACTACAACAGCCTAATCCAAGCAGGGTGACAAAGGACACAGACCCAGCAGGAATGAAGGTCATTCCTCCAGGAAAAGAGCCAAGCTGTGCTAAAGGTGCTTGCAGAGGGTGGAGAAAATACTGAATGGGTGGTAGAGGAAGGGAGTTGTAAATACCATGTAAGGTCATGTGACCAGTTGCAGAAATGAGGATTATAAGTGGTAGGAATGCTTCTGTTTTATTTTGTTAAGAACACATTTGTGCCGGGCAGTGGTGGCGCACGCCTTTAATCCTAGCACTTGGGAGGCAGAGGCAGGCGGATTTCTGAGTTCGAGGCCAGCCTGGTCTACAGAGCGAGTTCCAGGACAGCCAGGGCTATACAGAGAAACCCTGTCTCGAAAAACCAAAAAAAAAAAAAAAAAGAACACATTTGTATAGATATTCGTGCTTATTTCCAATTTCTTTAGCATCAGCTGAGAGACTATCAATTAGTATTTAAGTTGAGATACTAAAAGAATGTTCCCAAGGGACATTGACCTATTCTAAATTTACAATGTGTTTGTGATTGTACAAGGTATAACTATATCATGTTAGGCGTGTATTTATGACCTGGTTATTGTTTCATTTGGACATGAGATATGATTTGTATTGACTTGACAAGGGGTGGATTATGATGGCTATTCCTGCTTGTCAACTTGATTACATCTAGAATGAACTACAATACAGAATTGGAGGGCACACCTGTGATCCAGGTCTTGAGGCTGGAAGACAAGTTTCTGACCTGGATCTTGGCATGGAGATCTTGAGGCACAGTGGCCATGAAAAACTTAGGCGTTTAAGAAGAAATTTGCCTGCAATGGTACTGTAATTGAGCATCCAGAATATGGAGAAGTAATTCAGCTACAGGGTGACCAGCGCAAGAACACATGCCAGTTCCTGATAGAGACTGGACTGGCTAAGGACGATCAGCTGAAGGCTCATGGGTTTTAAATGCTTGTGGCTCTCTGAAGCTTAAGTGAGGATTTCCTTGCAATGAGTAGAATTTCCCTTCTGTCCCTTGTCACAAGTTTAAAAACCTCACAGCTTGTATAATGTCATCATTTGGGGTCCGCTTTTAACTTGGACCAGTGTAACTCCTTCATGCAATAAACTGAAAAGAGCCATGCTGTGTAGTCTTCAAGTCCCTCATTTAAACAGGTTAAGCAGTAAGCCCTGGCAGTGTCCGCCCTGAAACAAAGCAATAACAAGGTTTCAGCCAAGAACCCCAAGATCACAAGAAGCTATGTCTGACAAGAGGTTCCTTGGGGCTCCCTCTACAGAGTCCCCTGCCCTAGGAGAGTGTCACCACTTGAACAACCCAGGTGACCGAGAGTATGGGTAACACTGTCCCAGCTATGTCCCTAGAGGGGGTCTCTGTTGGTAAAATGAACTCCTGGTGTCTAACCAGGTAGGCAGAATTCAGAAAGAGCCACCTTTCCAGAGAAGTCACGGAACATCCAGCTCACCACCAGGGCGGTCTTTTTTAAGCAGATCTATCCTAGCCAAGGGATGTTGAAACATGAAGGGTGAGGCCAACCTGGTATCAGTTAAACTTAGGACAAGGGAACAAATGCCAAGCTGGTGCCATTGGTCGTGTGGCAGCTGCAGAGGCTTCAACTCCATACGAGCTGCTGCCCGGTGCCATGTGAAGGAACAGACTGGTCTTTTGGTTTTCTTTTCCCTTCCAGTTTTAATGTTATGTAATTTATTTAAATCCTTATTTAAATAAAGCTTGTTTTCAGAAAAAGAAAAAGAAAAAAGAAAAACTTAGGCCCAGGCAATGCAGTACAGGCCTTTAATCAGGGGAGAGTGAAGTAAGCAGATCTCTGAGTTCAAGGTCAGCCTGGGACAAAGCAAGCTTTAAATTCAGGCTTGGTGGCACACACCTTTAATCTGGGCCACACTTTCTGCTGGAGGCCTACATAAGGACAATGGAAGAAGGAAGACTCAGTCTTCTTTACCTGCTGGCTCTTACTTGCCAGCACATCAGTTGGAATTACTTCTACGGAAGACCAGCAGAAACAACCAGCCTCGTGGGACTGAGCAACTACTAGATTCTTGGACTTCCCATTCACGCTACCCATTGTTAGGTTAGTTGGACTACAGACTGTAAGTCATTACAATAAATTTCCTTAATACACAGAAACATTCCATAAGTTCTGTGACTCTAGAGAACCCTAAGACAGTGTGTAAATGCTCTTTCACTAATTAACCCATGACATTCTTTTCCATATTTACAGAGAAGGTTGGCAGTTACTAAGTTATTTCTCTCTCTCTCTCTCTCTCTCTCTCTCTCTCTCTCTCTCTCTCTCTCCCTCCCTCCCTCTCTTCTTAAGACAGTGGCACTATTAGGAGGTGTAGCTTTGTTGGAATAGGTGTGCCACTGTGGGCGTGGGCTTTAGATCCTCGTCCAAGCTGCCTGGAACCCAGTCTTCTCCCAGCTGCCTTCAGAACAAGAGATGGACTCTCAGCTCCTCCTGCCTCATGTCTGCCTGGATGATACTGGACTGAACCTCTGAACCTGCATGCCAGCCCCAATTAAATGTTGTCCTTATAAGAGTTGCCCTGGAGCTGGGTGGTGGTGGTGGCAGCAGTGGCGCATGCCTTTAATCCCAGCACTTGGGAGGCAGAGGCAGGAGGATTTCTTTTTTGTTTGTTTGTTTGTTTGTTTGTTTTTTCGAGACAGGGTTTCTCTGTGTAGCCCTGGCTGTCCTGGAACTCACTCTGTAGACCAGGCTGGCCTCGAACTCAGAAATCCTCCTGCCTCTGCCTCCCAAGTGCTGGGATTAAAGGCGTGCGCCACCACCGCCCGGCAGCAGGTGGATTTCTGAGTGAGCTCCAGGACAGCCAGGGCTACACAAAAAAACCCTGTCTTGGTTGTCTTGGTCATGGTATCTGTAAAACTGCTGTTTTACAGCAGTAAAACCCAAACTAAAACAAACAGGGTCTTTCTGTGTAGCCCTGGCCCTGTCTGTCCTGGAACTCACTCCGTAGACCAGGCTGGCCTAGAACTCACAGAGATCCACTTGCCTCTGCCTCCATAGCACTGAGAATAAAGGTGTGCACCACCACACACAGACCTGACTCTGTTTTTCTTGTTTGTTTTTTTCCCATCCTAAAGATTGAACCCAGGGCTTTTTCCATGCTCCTGAAGTGTTCTACCTTTGATTTGTATATCTAGGTCTCTTTTTACTTTTTTTAAAAAAAATGGTTTATTTTTTATATATATGAATACATATGAGTGTTCTCTCTGTATGTACTTCTGCGTACCAGATCACATTACAGATGGTTATGAGCCATCATGTGGGTATTGGGAATTGAACTCAGGACCTCTGGAAGAGCAGCCAGTACCCTTAACCACTGAGCTATCTCTTCAGTTCTCTTTTTACTTTTTTTTTGGTTTTTCAAGACAGGGTTTCTCTGTGTAGCCCTGGCTGTCCTGGAACTCACTCTGTAGACCAGGCTGGCCTCGATCTCAGAAATCCTCCTGCCTCTGCCTCCCAAGTGCTGGGATTAAAGGCGTGCACCACCATCGCCCGGCTAAAATTTTTTTTTTTTTTTTTGGGAGACAGGGTTTCTCTGTATAGCCCTGGCTGTCCTGGAACTCGCTCTGTAGACCAGGCTGGCCTCGAACTCAGAAATCCGCCTGCCTCTGCCTCCCAAGTGCTTACTTTTTATTTTGAGATAAGCTCTCACTAAATTGTCCAGGCAGTCCTGGAATGTAAGATTTTCTTGCCTCAGACCCCCAAATAGCTTGAATCTCCACCATGCCCAGGTAAGAGTTAATTAGTTGCCCAAGACAAACAGACAGACACACACGCAGACACACCACACATTAGATACAAACAGACACACACAGAGACAGACATGCCCACAGACACTCACACACACAGGCTGCCTATCGTGTCTGCCTATTTTATTGGTCATGTGACCCCCTCTATAAACCAAGCTCAGTGCACACAAGAACCCACACCCAGTTTTCTTTGTCGACATTTGGTAGCAGGTCTATGACTCACTGGACAGAGCTAACAAACAGGTTAAAATAAAAGATCTGCAAACAGGATATGGTGACGCTTGCCTGTAATCCCAGTTCTCCAGAGGTAGAGATTCCATCGTCATGCTTAGCCACTTAATGAGTTCAAGGACAGCATGGGCTCTGCCGGAGTCTCAGTTGCAAAGTAGGGCTGGAGAGATAGATGGCCGCTTTCCCAAAAGAACCTGGGTTTAACTAGCATTCACACATGTGCTCACGACCATCTGTAACTCCAGCTCCAGGGAATCCTGAAAATGCCCCCCTGACCTCCTCCCTAGGCACCAGGTACGAACATGGTGGAGACATAAATGCAAGCAAACATCCATACACATAAAACAAAATTTAAGAAGTATGTTTAAGGCCGGGCAGTAGTAGTGCATGCCTTTAATCCCAGCACTTGGGAGGCAGAGGCAGGTGGATTTCTGAGTTCAAGGCCAGCCTGGTCTACAGAGTTCCAGGACAGCCAGGACTACACAGAGAAACCCTGTCTCGAAAAAGGGAAAAAAAGTATTTTTAAGAACTGGTCATGGTGGCACTCAGGAGGCAGAGGCAGGCAGATCTCTCAGTTTGCGTACACGTGAGTTCCAGGCTTGTCAGCCCTACAAAGTGGGACCGTGTCTCAAAAAAAAAAAAATTCTGGAGCTAGATCCACTCACTACACCTACTAGTTGTGCAGTTGGCTTAGAAAGGTCATGGCCTCTAAAAGCATCGGTTCCTTTTCTGAGTCGTGAAGACAGAGAAGTGCTAACTTGACGAAGATCGAAACAGTAAGTTAATGCTTTCGGTTAGAGGGGTCATTTTTATCCTCTAGAGCCTGCTTGTTCCTGTAAATCGCGGATGACTGTGTCTGGGATTAAAGGTGACAGGACTGTTTGTTTTTTGTTTTTTTTTTGTTTTTCGAGACAGGGTTTCTCTGTGTAGCCTTGGCTGGCCTGGAACTCACTCTGTAGACCAGGCCGGCCTCGAACTCAGAAATCCTCCTGCCTCTGCCTCCCAAGTGCTGGGATTAAAGGCGTGCGCCACCACCGCCCGGCGACAGGACTGTTTAAGACGTTTAGGGGTGGAGCCTTCCACTTGGATGCCTACCCGAAATAATGGTTGTTACCAGATGCCAGGCGTAAACTGCGGATTTAGGGTCACTCCAAATGTTTCGGAACCGCTAGGACTGTGCCATAGCCCTGGCCTAGTCGGTGTCCCCTGGTGGATTCCTAAACTGTTCACCCGTCCTAAACCGGAAGGAGGTGGGGTCTGGAACCAAAGGGCTGGACTTTCGGGGAATCTCAGAGAGGTTTCGCCTGGGAGCATTAATCAGAGCTATGGCTATGCGGTCCTCCAGGCCGCGGAGGGGAGCTGGCAGGGGTGCCGGTGAGCACCAGCGGGCTGGGAGGAGAGGAGGCTTTGGGGACAGCGAGGCGGCGAGGGACGTGGGAGGCAGCGGATGGCTTTGGGGCTGTTAGTCTCGGGGTGGATGGCTGCAAAGCCGGATAGCACAGGATGCCCGTCGCGGAGGCTGCTGATCACTAACGTCTGACTCCTCCTCTCCTGCAGTCCCAGCCAAGCGGGGCGCAGGAACCATGGGTGCCTGGACATCTAGGACCCGGGTCCTGACGCCGGAGCCCAACCCCCAGGAGGCCCTGGACCTGAGCCGTCTGCCCCCGGAGCTGCTCCTGCTGGTACTGAGCCACGTGCCCCCGCGCACACTGCTGATGCACTGCCGCCGAGTGTGCCGCGCCTGGCGCGCCCTGGTGGATGGCCAGGCCCTATGGCTACTGCTGCTGGCGCGAGACCACAGCGCAGCGGGCCGCGCCCTGCAGACGCTAGCCCGCCGTTGCCTGCCCCCTGCCCGCGAAGACACGCCCTGCCCGCTGGGCCAATTTTGCGCACTAAGACCGCTAGGACGCAACCTCATCAGCAACCCCTGTGGCCAAGGTGAGGCACTGCGAGGGCGGGGCCTAGAGGAAGCCGAGGGGCGGGGCCAAGAGAGAACTGTAGCGCTAGGGACGGAGCCCCAAGAATGCTAATGAACAGAGTCAGGAAGGAATCCACCGGGAGGGATTAGGGGCGGGGTCACGAGATAATTGTGGGCTGAGAGACCAGTAGGGAACCAGTGAGAGGGGGATAGGGCGGAGTCACAAGATATATAATGGGCGGGGCCTAAAGGTAAACGGAGAGGCAGATCTACAGATGAAGCAGAGGGAGGGGCTAGAAGTGGGATCTCACTTGACCCAGTTAGAGTGGCTGGAAGCACCTGACCCACATAAGCGAGCTTTGGAGGGGACCAAACTGCATATCCGCTATCTGAGAGACAGGGTGCACAGAGAGGCACCAATGAGCAATTAAAGTCAGCTCATAAAGATCTTTTGTTTGATTGGCTTTTACACTTTAACAATTTATTTTCATTAATGTATATGTGTGCTTGTTGGAGATCAAAACAGATTCCCTGGAACTGGAGTTTCAGGAGGCTAAGCCTCCTGGCTTGAAAGCTGGGAACTGACCTCTGGTCCTCTAGAATTGCAGTTCCAAGCTTTTAAATTTTCTTAGTATTTTTTGTTTGTTTGTTTTCGAGACAGGGTTTCTCTGTGTAGCCCTGGCTGTCCTGGAACTCACTTTGTAGACCAGGCTGGCCTCGAACTCAGAATCCTCCTGCCTCTGCCTCCCAAGTGCTGGGATTAAAGGCGTGGGCCACCACCGCCCGGCTATTTTTTGTTTTTGTTTTGTTGTTGTTGTTTTGTACTTTGTTTTTGCGGGCTGGAAAGATAGCCCAGGGGCTAAGAGCACTGACTGCCCTTCCAAAGGATCTGAGCTCAGTTCCAAACATAACCATCACTGGGCAGTGGTGGCCGAACCTATAATCCAAACACAACCATCTGTATATCCAGTCTCAGGGAGACCATCCTTTCTTCTGGCCTCTGAAGATACCAGGCATATACACATTATGCAGACATAAACTTTTAATTTTTAAAATTATTTTTGTGTGTGTTAAAGGGCTCAAGCCTCGTGGTACAGGTGGTGGGTGGTCAGCGGTCAACTTTGTATCATTGTAAGACTCAACCCGTCTTATTTTACCAGACCCCCTGAGTGGACCACGTGGAGAGAAATCGATGCAAAATGAATGAGGAAATTTTTATTAAAAATCTAGCATGCTAGGGCTGCTCTGCATATGAAGAGAGAGTGACTCATGTAGTCCACACAGCGGACCTTTTATACAGTCCTCAGGGCAGACACCATTAGGTACAATATGATTGGCAGAACAGTGTTACCTCTAAACAGATTGATCTCTAGGGGATGAGGTAAGTGACCAACGGTCAGTCCTGGTCAGTCCTTTGGATTGCATCCCCACTCTCCCTTCCCCTTGTGGTCTGAGGAATGTGACCCAGCCCCTGACTCTCTTAAAGTTTCTGAGTTAACTCTTTCACCCCCACTGTTTTTCTCTACAGAAGGCCTGCGCAAGTGGATGGTGCGGCACGGTGGGGATGGATGGGTGGTGGAGAAGAACAAGAAATTTGTACCTGGGGCCCCTTCACAGACCTGCTTCGTGACTTCCTTCAGGTGAAAGCCCTCACCGTCCCGACCCCGTCCGACACCTCCTCCCCCCCCCAAGGGCCTCCCCCCCTTGAAGAGAGGGACAGGAACCTGCAGGTTCTCACGGACCAACCGACCAACAGCTGTCTCACCTTCTTAGCTGGTGTCGCAAGAAGCAGGTGGTGGACCTGGTGGAGAAGGGTCTGTGGCCAGAGCTGCTGGACAGTGGTGGTGTGGAGATTGCTGTTTCTGACTGGTGAGTCTGGGGACAGGAAAAGCCCATCAGTAAACACCGGAGCCCGTGGCTCACGCTTGTAATCCCAGCACTTGGGAGACTGAAGCAACGGGTTCTGTGAATCCCAGGATGGCACAGGTGAACTCAAGGTGCATCTCGATGCCTGTGAGTGCCGGCTTTCTCTTCAGAGGTTTTATTGGAGCTTCCTGGATTGGCTGACCAACTAGCTGCTTGCCCCTGTGGTTAACCACGGCCTCCAGGCCAGCTGACATTAGCTCACAACCCTAAATTACACTGTGGCTCTTTCTAAAGTGGACAAATTTAGCCTTTGCCTATCTGTGGACATGGCCAGGCCTTGTCCTCAATCAATATGGTAGACTATTTGGTATGACTTGGGTCTCCAAAAAAGACACTCCTGGCAGGCATGACTTTGCAAGGGCCAGAGAGCATCTGAGTACATTTTACTGGGGCAGAGACAAGTACAGGAACTGAGGATTGAACCCAGGGCCTCGTGCATGCTAGGAAAAGCTTCCACCACTAGACCTCACACTCCAGGTCTCTTTTTACTTTTATTTTGAGGCAGAGTCTCACCAAGTTGCCCAGGCTGGCCTTGTACTTGAGATACTCCTATATCAGCCTCTAAAACAACTGGAATTACATTCCAGTTCATTCTCTGCCTGCCCAGTACTTGGGTGAGAAGCGGGTCCCTGGCTTTTCAGTTTTTTTTTTTTTTTAAGACAGGGTCTTGCTATGTAATCCTGACTGACCTGGAACTCTCTTCAGGCCAGACTGGCCTCGAACTCAGAGATCCACTTGCCTCTGCCACCATACCCAGCAACACCCAGCTCCTTCCATGAGTTCTAGGGTACAAATACAGGCTGTCATTCTTGTGCAGCAAGCCCTTCACTGACTTGGCCATCTTGCCAGCCCCTCAAGACCTTTGTGAGGAACTTAATTTGTACCCCCAGGGAGGCTAGCCCCCCCAAAAGGTAGGTGACACATTGAGTCCTCCCCTTCCCACAGGTGGGGAGCTCGACACGACAGCGGCTGTAAGTACCGTCTCTTTGTTACGCTTCTTGATGCTCACCAGAACGTCATAGATAAGTTCTCAGCCACGCCAGACCCCATTGAACAATGGAACAATGATATCTACTTGCAGGTGAGCCTCTCACCAAAGAAGAGCTTCTCCCTGGGTAGGGATTGGCCGGTGGGGGTTTTGATGGTCTCATTACCCTCAACATACGGTCAACAGAGTCATTTTTACTCTCTCTCTGTCTTTGGGCCTTTGTTTTTGTTTTTAAGATTTATTTATGAATATGGGTGTTTTGTCTGCATGTATGCACACCAGGAAAGAGCATCAGATCCCATGGGACTACCATTACAGATGGTTGTGAGCTGCCATGTGGTTGCTGGGAATTGAACTCAGAAACCTCTGAAAGAACAGTCAATGCTCTTAACCTCTGAGCCATCTCTCCAGCCCTTCCACCTTTGGTTTTAAATTTGTGTGTGTGTGTGTGTGTGTGTGTGTATGTGTGTGTGTGTGTGTGTGTGTGTGTGTGTATGTGTGTGTGTGTGTGTGTATGTGTGTGTATGTGTGTGTGTGTGTGTATGTGTGTGTGTGTATGTGTGTGTGTATGTGTGTGTGTGTGTATGTGTGTGTGTATGTGTGTGTGTGTGTGTATGTGTGTGTGTGTATGTGTGTGTGTGTGTGTGTGTGTGTATGTGTGTGTGTGTGTGTATGTGTGTGTGTGTATGTGTGTGTGTGTATGTGTGTGTGTGTGTATGTGTGTGTGTGTATGTGTGTGTGTGTATGTGTGTGTGTGTATGTGTGTGTGTATGTGTGTGTGTATGTGTGTGTATGTGTGTGTGTGTATATGTGTGTGTGTGTATGTGTGTGTGTGTGTGTATGTGTGTGTGTATGTGTGTGTATGTGTGTGTGTGTGTATGTGTGTGTATGTGTGTGTGTGTGTGTATGTGTGTATGTGTGTGTGTGTGTATGTGTGTGTGTGTGTGTGTATGTGTGTGTGTGTGTGTATGTGTGTGTGTGTATGTGTGTGTGTGTGTATGTGTGTGTGTGTGTGTATGTGTGTGTGTGTGTGTATGTGTGTGTGTGTGTGTGTGTGTGTATTCTATATGTATATGGGGCTCTGCCTGTGCCTGTGCATGTGGAAGGCAGAGAGATCTATGTCGTATGTCTTTCTCTTTTACCCTCCACCTTAGTTTTTGAGACAGTGTCTCTCACTGAACGAGGAGCTTGTCGATTGGCTGACTGACTGGCCAGGGAGTTCTGAGGATCCACTTTGTCTGCTCCCGGCACTAGAGTTACAGATATACATATCTCCACAGCCAGTTTGGACACAGGTGCTGGGGATCTTAACTTGGGTTCCCCATACTGGTATGCCAGGCATTTTATTGACTGGCCCCGCCCTCTTATGACGTCAGAGTCAGTACAGGGAGAAAGCTGGGCTAGCAGGTTCTGGATGAAGTCTCTACTGTGCAAACAATAGCCTGAAGGGCAGGATGGTGGTCATGACAACTGGCCATCTTCCCGCCCTGGAGTGCCCATGATAGGAGGAATCACTGTTGATTTGGATTCAAAGCTCCTGCACGAAATCTCTAGGCCAGTTTACACTGAGATTCCTCACATCATGGCCACCACTGGACAGACTTCTTCCATTCTTCCGTAACGGCCAGAGCTAAGGGAGCCAAGAGAAATTAGCTTCAGCTACTTAGAGTGTTCTGACCTTGCTTCGGAAGTCACTTGCTTCTGCCACTTTTTTTTTTTTTAAGACAAGGTCTCATGTAACCCAGCCTGGTCTCAAACTCACTGTGTAGCTGAGGTTCTGATTCTCACTTCTGTCTCCCAAATGCTGGGGATAATTGCACAGCCCCACCCAGAATTTTGGCCGCATTCTTGGTGATAAAACCTCTTTTAATCGAATGGGTTTTTTGTTTTGTTCCTTTCTCTTTGAAACAGTTTCTTACTATACAACTGTGGAGGACTATGTAGCCTGAGCCTCTAACTTTCCTTCTTCCTGCCTCAGTCCCCCAACCTAGTGATGGCAGGGGCTTGTCACCACACCTAGCCTCAGATTCCACCTGCAGTGAGAATGTGGCAAGGTTTCAGAAGGGCCATCGTCTGGGAAATCAGACTGGCTGACGGAAGGGCTGTGATACAAGGCTGACTGACTCCTTCTACCCCCAGGTCACCCACGTGTTCTCCAACATCAGGAGGGGAGTACGTTTTGTGTCTTTTGAACACTGGGGCCAGGACACACAGTTCTGGGCTGGTCACTATGGGGCCAGAGTGACGAACTCCAGCGTGATTGTACGAGTCTGTCAGTCCTAGTCAAAAGGCCACCATTTTGCCAAGACAATCTGACTGTGCCTTCTTGGAGCTGTTGGCTGCAATCCCTCCTGAGTCAAGCACTGTACCTCTCTGGCACATGGAACTCTGGGATCCAGTGAAGGGTCCTGCTTGGTCTTGTTCTCAGACACTGGAACAATGAAGTCCTCCATCAGATCTACCTATTGCTGCTGCTTTAGAGCATGGGCGCCTGGGTGCATGGATGCATGGATGCATGGGTGCCCAGATGCATAGGTGCCTGGGTGTTTGGGTGCCCGGATGCATAGGTGCATGCTGGTCTCAGGTCACAAGCTGACTCTATTTCAGTTCGATCACCCTCTTTGCCTTGTCCCCGATATTGATCCACCACCCTTTTTTGAGATAGGGCACCCCAGCTGGCTACAACCATCCTGCCCTTGACACTCATGTACTGGGACCACAGGCACACACCAATACCACTCAGTTTGTGCAGTGCTGGGGATGAGCCCAGGGTTTTGTGCATGCCAGGCAAACATTCTACCATCTGAGTAATATCCCCTTTGGTCATGTCCTGTTTCCACCTCAGGGACTTTCTCTGTCCCTTCCCTGAAGCTGTCTACTTACCGCTGGACTTAGGATTTATGGCTAACAAAATTCCAGCTCCCTTGGGTAAGGAACCAAAGCTCTCTTGGCTACAACCAGGCCTCCTCATTGAAGGGTGTCTTAGGGTATATCTGCCCACAGATTTTCTCCAAACAGTTTGAAAGTGCCTAGAGTCCAGGCCCTGATCATCAAAGATACCTATAATTGTGTAATATTTAAAGTTATTTTTCATTTTCTCAAACAATGAGCGAATAACACACCGGCAATATCTATCTGCCAATTGCACTGTAATAAATTATTTTGCCTAAACTGGTTCATATCTCTTTGTTTGTTTTGATCTTTTTAAATGCTTTATGTGATTGTTACTGTGGTTTTGAGACAGGGTCTCACTACAGATCCCTGGCTCACCTGGAACAACTCACTATGCAACTGCTCGTGTGTGTGCGTGTGTGTGTGTGTGTGTGTACGCTCATAAACCTTGTGTGCTTGGTGGTGGTGCACGTATACCACAGTGAGCATATAAACCTCAGAGGGCGACTTGGGGGAGTCAGTTCTTTTCACTATATAGGTCCTAGATCCGAAGGATCAAACTCGGGTTATGTGGTTTGGTGACAAGCACTTTCACCCACCGAGCCATCTTGACAGCCACTATTTTGACATTTTTTTTTTTTTTAATCAGACAGGGTCTTCCTAGGGCATGACTGGCCTGGAACTCATTACAATCCTTCTTCCTGTACTTCCCAAATGGTAGCATTACACGCAACATGTGCCCAGCTTGCTTCAGGTCTTTGTTTCATTTTTGAGACAAGACCTCATATAGCCTAGGCTGACCTCAAGCTCTCTGTCTAACCAGCTACGGACTTGAACTTCTGAACCTCCTTCTTCTGCATCCCAAGTACTAGAGACTGAACTCAAGTCCTCTCTAAGAACAGCACTCAGTTTTAGCCACTGAGCCATCTCTGCACCTCCAGGTTTTCTGAGTGGGAGATTTATTTATTTATAAATAATTATTTGTGTTTTTGTTTTATGTGTGTCATGGTTTGAATATGCTTGGCCCAGGAAGTGGCACTATTTGGAGGGGTGGCCTTGTTGGAGTAGGTGTGGCCTTGTACAGTAGTTGTGTCACTGTGGGTATGGGCTTTAAAATCCTCATCTTAACTGCTTAGAAGCAAGTTTTCCACTAGCAGCCTTCAGCTGAAGATGTAGAACTCTCAGATCCAACCACACCATGCCTGCCTGGATGCTGCCATGTTCCTGCCTTGATGATAATAGACTGAACTTCTGAATCTGTAAACCAGCTCCAATTAAATGTTGTTCTTATGGCCTTGGTCATGGTATCTGTTCACAGCAGTAAAACCCTAAGACAATGTGTGTGTTTTGTTTGCATATGTGTCTGTGAACCATGTGTGTACAGTACCTCTAGAGGCCAAAAGAGGGCATCAGATCTCCTAAAACTACAGTTAGAACAGTTGTGAGCCACCACATGGGTGATAGGAACTTAGCCCCAATCCTCTGGAAAAGTGGCCAGGGATGCTAACCTCTGATTCATCTCTCCAACCCCAAGAGATTTATTCCAGAAGTTGTTAAAGCCATAGATGGCAGCAGCTTGATGGGCTTTGAGGACAGTTCAGGCCCATGTGTCAAAATTTGGGTTCCTTCATATGGGTTACAGAGGAAGAAGGGGTTCTAGACCTTGTAATTGATGAATGCCCACAGTCCAGACTGTCTCTGCATCAGCTATGAGGGTGGGGAGGGAAAAAATCTGGAAAAAAAAAAGTCACTTTAGTTGTGGAAAGCAAATTACTGTAGCTTCAGGGACTGTCAACATTTAACCAAAATGAACGGGCTTTACAAAATGGCTTCTCCTTGTAAGAGGCTGGAGTGATGGCTCAGAGGTTAAGGGCACTGACTGCTCTTTGAAGGCCCTGAGTTCAAATCCCAGCAACCACATGGTGGCTCTCAACCATCCTTAATGAGATCTGATGCTCTCTTCTGGAGTGTCTGAAGACAGCTACAGTGTACTTAAATAAATTAATCTTTGGGCCAGACTGAGTGGGGCCAGAGTGAGAAGAAAAAGTGTGTGAAGACAGCTACAGTGTACTTACATATAATAAGTAAATAAAAAAAAAAAATCTGGGCAGTGGTGGCACACTCCTTTAATCCCAGCACTTGGGAGTCAGAGGCAGGTGGATTTCTGAGTTCCAGGCGAGCCTGGTCTACAGAGTGAGTTCCAGGACAGCCAGGGCTACACAGAGAAACCCTGTCTTGAAAAAACAAAAAAACCCAAAAAAAACGGGGAGGGGGAATAGAGACCACAGAGAAACCACCAAACCAGACCACTCCATGGGTAGAAAAACAGTTTATTGGAGGTCAAACTCCCAAGGCTGTCTCCCTCCTGAAATGGGAGCAGAGGTAGGAAAGCAAGCAGATTTTATATGACAGCAGGGTGGGGTCTTTGCGAGCAGATTAAGGGAGGTACTAGTGAGCAAGCGCACCTTCAGGCTTCTGTTTACCCAAGTCCTGCTAAGGACAGTCACCAACACTGCCATTTCCTTATGCCCCTTGTAGCATGTAGTTCCTACGACTCCACTTTAAGCTCCATGCAGACTGTGCCCCGCCCAGGTTCCCTTGGATCCATGGCTGAAACACACACATTAGCTTATTTTTGGCATGCTTTAGCTCAAAGGCTACGCTCTTCTAAGCCTTCCTCGGCTATCACGCCCTTCTTTTCTCTCCCAGCTCAGCATCTCTAATTCTGCCCTCAACTTTAGTTGCCCTGTTACCATCTCCTTGTGCAGCCCCCTAAGTCTTCCCTCAGCTTAGTTATGTTTCTAATACCCTGCCTACTGCCCCAGGTGCAGTCGGGGCCTGAGATCTCACATGACTGAAGGCTCCTCCCTCCGAGGCATGACGAATACTTTTCTCCTCTGTATCTGCTAGCCTGTCTGGGAAAACTGGAAGCCCCACCTATTCCGCCCAGCATATTGGCCGCTAGAATCTATATTGATCGATCAAGAACCAATTGGAGGCCGGGCGGTGGTGGCACATGCCTTTAATCCCAGCACTGGGAAGGCAGAGGCAGGAGGATTTCTGAGTTCGAGGCCAGCCTGGTCTACAAAGTGAGTTCCAGGACAACCAGCGCTACACAGAGAAACCCTGTCTCGAAAAAAAAAATTATTAAAGAACCAATTGGAGAACAGGACCTTCAGTGTTCACATGCAGATTCCCGATCAAAACATCAGAACCACCCACTACAATCCATGGGCAACAGTGGACAGGCCCATGGTCTGTAGCCACGAAAACTACACTCTACAGTATAGGGCACTGTGCTGCTAAGTTATGACATTTTGTATGTTAAACTCAATGCATTTTGACTCGAATTTCCAATTACTATGGGTTTCCCAGGACAATGGGCTATGTAGACAGCCTCTTCAGGATATTTGAAGAGTGTGGCTAAGGCAGGTGAAGTGAGATCCATCAAGGGTCCTGACACACTGCTTTAGGAGAAGTCACTGAAACATAATCCCAGCACTTAGAGGCAGGAGATTGAGAAGCTCACAGTCGGGTAGTCCCTGAAAGTTTGGGGTCAGGCCGAATTACAGGAGCACCTGTTTCAAAAGCATATATCTGAAACATTTCACAATATCATATCAAAAACGTTTTGATATCATGGTTCCCATCACCCAACAGGTAGACAGATTATTGATCTCAGGTTATTAGAAATAAGTTTATGGGGGCTGGAAAGATGGCTTAGCAGTTAAGAGCACTGACTGCTCTTCCGAAGGCCCTGAATTCAAATCCCAGCAACCACATGGTGGCTCACAGCCATCCGTAATGAAATCTGACGCCCTCTTCTGGTGTGTCTGAAGACAGCTACAGTGTACTTACATATAATAATAAATAAATCTTTTTTTTTTTAAAAGTTTAGGGTAATAAAGTAAGAGAACTGTAGAAAGAATCTCGTGTAGGCAACAGGTAGGACACTGGCAGGAAAAGAGAGGATTCTGGGAAATAGTAGGAGAATAATGGGGAGACCCTGAGAGAGACACTGAAGGAAGATTCTAAGGATGAAACATGCCAGGACTGGAGGAGAGGCTGCTAACCAGCAGGTAGATGAATTCAGGTTAGAGTAAAGGGAGATTCGCTGGGAACACAGGATGCCAGAAGCTGAACAGAGGAACCAGCCACACAGATGAACTCAGGATGGAGTAAAAGGAGAAATTCGCCCGGGACTTGGGACACATGAAGCTGAGGAGAGGTAACTAAACAGGTGGGAGACATAGAGTAGTTCAAATGAGTTAAATAAGTTATGAGCTAGTCGGGGCTACGGCTTTGGCATTTATGAATAAATGATTAGCCTCAGAGTCATCATTCCGGAAGCAGGGGCTCAGAGGAAAAACGGATTTATTTTTTTTTATAGAGAACATCATTCGAAGTGAAGTGTGTCTTCTACAAGGCTAATTTTATTCTTGATCAAGAGTAAATGCTCAGAAGGGTCAAAGACACAGAAACAGGAAGTGCATCGGCTTTTATTCTAACTCAGGTGGTGGCTGGGTCACCCCGTTGGCTGAGGTCCCACTTCATGGTCTTAATTCAAAGGCTTGTCTGGAAAGAATTGGCACTCGGGAAATGAAGGAAGGGAAAACGGGGGTCTCTGCTCCTGACCATCAGACCCTGGAATGCTGCAGAAGCCTGAACTTAAATGAAGGTCTCACTGGGAGGTGGGATTAAAATATTAGCATAAAAGTCTTACAAGGTGTTGGGGGGCATTTTTGAATTCCTTGTCCTAAACTCACATTTTATAGTACTTGATAGAAATCACTTATATTTGATATTTTTTTACACTGTGATTCAGGAAATGATCAAAAATAACCATTCCAAGTGTGTGCCAGACCTGGTAACACACATAGGCTTTACTCCCAGCACATGGGAGGCAAAGACAGGTGGATCCCTGAGTTTGAGGCCAGCCAAGGCGACACACCGAAACCCTGTAACAAACAACAATAGCAAATATCTTTAAAAGCCAAATTTCACTTCAACTGAATGCATAGTCTTTCCCCATTATAATCAAGTCAAACTGAGGTAAGCAAGCATAGGGAATAGCTTAGTGACCTAGCACTCTACTTGGCCTAGACACTCTCCATTCCTGATAATGTACTTGGAAGTTTGTGTCCTTTACCTACATGTACTATGCTCACACACCCATCTCGAAACAATGTACCTAGCAATTTTGGACTCCTGCCTCCATCAGGCTACACGAAAACCACCCTCTGAAAAATGAGATAAATCCTCCCCCAACTATCATATCTAGACAGATTATATTCAGTTATAGTCTCCTTACATTTGAGTAGAAGAATGGAAAGGTAGGTCCACCCTGAACTAGTTTTGGGTGTGTGTACAGTAAGACAAAGCTGTGTCCCCTAGTAAACTCATAGACTATTTACCATCTTAGGGATGCAGAGGTCAGAGGGCAATTCTGAGTTGGCTCACCCTAGAATACTTGCCTAGAATCCCCCAGTGAGGGGCTGGGGGCGTGGCTCAGTGGTAGATCCCCTGCCTAGAATCCCCCAGTGAGGGGCTGGGGGCGTGGCTCAGTGGTAGAGCCCCTGTCTAGAATCCCCCAGTGAGGGGCTGGGGGCATGGCTCAGTGGTAGAGCCCCTGCCTAGAATCCCCCAGTGAGAGGATGGGAGCGTGGCTCAGTGGTAGAGCCCCTGCCTAGAATCCCCCAGGGAGGGGCTGGGGGCATGGCTCAGTGGTAGAGCCCCTGCCTAGAATCCTCCAGTGAGGGGATGGGGTGTGGCTCAGTGGTAGAGCCCCTGCCTAGAATCCCCCAGTGAGGGGATGGGGTGTGTCTCAGTGGTAGAGCCCTGCCTAGAATCCCCCAGTGAGGGGCTGGGGGCGTGGCTCAGTGGTAGAACCCCTGCCTAGAATCCCCCAGTGAGGGGATGGGGTGTGGCTCAGTGGTAGAGCCCCGGCCTAGAATCCCCCAGTGAGGGGCTGGGGGTGAGGCTCAGTGGTAGAGCCCCTGCCTAGAATCCCCCAGTGAGGGGATGGGGTGTGTCTCAGTGGTAGAGCCCTGCCTAGAATCCCCCAGTGAGGGGCTGGGGGCGTGGCTCAGTGGTAGAACCCCTGCCTAGAATCCCCCAGTGAGGGGATGGGGTGTGGCTCAGTGGTAGAGCCCCTGCCTAGAATCCCCCAGGGAGGGGCTGGGGGTGTGGCTCAGTGGTAGAGCCCCTGCCTAGAATCCCCCAGGGAGGGGCTAGGGGTGTGGCTCAGTGGTAGAGCCCCTGCCTAGAATCCCCCAGTGAGGGGCTGGGGTGTGGCTCAGTGGTACATAGGTTCAATCCCTAGCATTGGTGAGGGGGAGTTAACCCTGATTAACTATGGCCTTTGTTGATGATGATGTGTCAATGTGAGCTCAGAAACAGCGCCAAATTCAGCATCCTGGTGAGGCACATCAATAATAAGAACAATTACTGGTGTGGCAGGAGGATCAGATGGGAACTTAGCAGAAACCTGAAACCACTCTAAAACAATAAGTTCTAGTGTACAACATAGGAATGAAAATCAACACAGAAGTACTTTTTCTTTTTTTTCCTTTCTTTCTTCCTTCCTTTCTTTCTTTCTTTCTTTCTTTCTTTCTTTCTTTCTTTCTTTCTTTCTTTCTTTCTTTCTTTCTTTCTTTTTTCCGAGACAGAATTTCTCTGTGTAACCCTACCTGTCCTGGAACTCGCTCTGTAGACCAGGCTGTCCTCGAACACAGAAATCCGCTGCTTTTGCATCCCAAGTGCTGGGATTACAAGCATGCTGCCCGGCTACAGCAGTACTTTCTCAGAGGGAAAGAAAACGTGTGCTCGGTGGCTTGGAAACACGCATCCTGGACAGGAGAAGGGCCGGTGGTCTGATTATAACCTGACTCATTAGCTAGCTACATATTGCTTTGCAAAACTCCTAAAATGAGGTTGCATCTCTTATGTTGACTCCCTGGCCCCACAGCCACTGTAGATCACATCATTTAAAAAAGAATCATTTATGGAGATAGAAGCTTTGTACCTTTTAAAGTGTAATGTCCTGGTTCCAGTGGTGGCAGAAAGCTAAGGAAGTTTTTATTCATGTTATAATTTCACAGCTTTCTCTGATCAGGTCATCTCTTATGTGTACTGCAAACCTTTTTCTTTTTCTTTTCTTTTTTTTTTTTTTTATTCAGAGAGTTATAGAGATGGCTCAGCAATCCAGATTCCTAGCTCCCTTTCAAGAGGACCTGGGTCCGATTCCCAGCACCTACTTGGTCGCCACAACTCTTTGTAATAACAGGCCTAGGAGATCTGAATGTCTAAAACCCTCCTCTGACCTCTATAGACACCCATGATCCACAGACATGCATATAGGCAAAACATAAAATAAGAATTAAAGAAAAAGGGCTGGAGAGATGACTCAGAGGTTAAGAGCACCAACTGCTCTTCCAGAGGTCCTGAGTTCAATTCCCAGCATCCACATGGTGGCTCCACAACCATCTGTAATGGGATCTGATGCCCTCTTCTGGTGTGTCTGAATAGAGCTATAATGTATTCATATGAATAAATAAATAAATCTTTATAA
Organism: Tokudaia tokunoshimensis; assembly: GCA_036184795.1. Taxonomy (NCBI): domain Eukaryota; kingdom Metazoa; phylum Chordata; class Mammalia; order Rodentia; family Muridae; genus Tokudaia; species Tokudaia tokunoshimensis. Next base: position 10,704,567 of record BTHU01000001.1, on the reverse strand, counting down.
AAAAATTAAAGGAAAAAAACCACCAATAACTCAGTGCCAGGAGTCATAAACAAGGCAGTAAGGCACAGCTTACCCTTGAGCCACTTCTCTAGTCCCTAAGTTGTTTTTTTGCTTGTTTGTTTGTTTTTAACATTCTCTTTTCCCTCTAATTGATAGTTCACTCAAGGTATCAGTGGTAAATCCAACTAATGTATGCTTTACAGATGCAGCAAGAAGCCAGGCTATGGAGAAAGCTGGTGGGGATGGTGCATTGTTCTGGAGGCCCTGCAGGCTTTAGCTTTATGTGGGAGGTACCTGCAAGCTTTACAAGAAAAGGATCCCCAATGAGGGCTTGGGGCTTGGCTCAGTGATACAGCACCTCCCTAGAATCCCCCAGTGAGGGCCTGGGGGCATGACTCAGTGGTAGAGCCCTGCCTAGAATCCTCCAGTGAGGGGCTGGGGGCGTGGCTCAGTGGTAGAGCCCCTGCCTAGAATCCCCCAGTGAGGGCCTGGGGGCATGACTCAGTGGTAGAGCCCTGCCTAGAATCCTCCAGTGAGGGGCTGGGGGCGTGGCTCAGTGGTAGAGCCCCTGCCTAGAATCCCCCAGTGAGGGGCTGGGGGCGTGGCTCAGTAGTAGAGCCCCTGCCTAGAATCCCCCAGTGAGGGGCTGGGGGCGTGACTCAGTGGTAGAGCCCCTGCCTAGAATCCCCCAGTGAGGGGCTGGGAGTGTGGCTCAGTGGTAGAGCCCCTGCCTAGAATCCTCCAGTGAGGGGCTCGGGGGTGTGGCTCAGTGGTAGAGCCCCTGCCTAGAATCCTCCAGTGAGGGGCTGGGAGTGTGGCTCAGTGGTAGAGTCCCTGCCTAGAATCCCCCAGTGAGGGGCTGGGGGCGTGGCTCAGTGGTAGAGCCCCTGCCTAGAATCCCCCAGTGAGGGGCTGGGGGCGTGGCTCAGTGGCAGAGCACCTCCCTAGAATCCCCCAGTGAGGGGCCATGGTATGGCTCAGTAGTTGAAGCCCTGCCTGGAATCTCCCAGTGATGGACTTGGGGTGTGACTCAGTGGTAGGGTGTTGCCTGTGCTGGAGTGCCTGCTGATAAAGCCTGTGCCAGACTCCAAATTATATCTGCAGCATAGAAGAATGAAAGGAAAAATGTTGAGCTGGGGAATTTCAGACTGTGAACATATATTGTGAACTCTGGCAACAGATATTGATAAATGATCTGTCCTGTTCACAACCATTCCCATTCCCAAGGGACCCTCCAAGATGTCCATCATGCTCTCCAATTTCAGCCTGGAGAGGGAAAAAGCCAGACAGAGTGCTTTCAAGCCACACCATCAGCACATTTCTGTGTTGGGGGGTGGGGGGAAAGTGGGTTTTGGCCAGGCAGGATCACAGAACGCAGAGGAGATCTGGGCGGTAATCACACCAGCCCATGCCAATGCGGGCTGCCCAAGCAGTACCCTACACTAGTCACTGGTTGGAGAAATGAGTTACTATGACTTCAGAACCTGAGATGTAGGCCCTTTTTATCCCACAAGACCAGGTTTTGGGGTGACTGCTGATAAAGGCTCGGGAAGGTTTGCTTATAACTGGTGTCAGATCATCACTCTCAGATGCATAGCCAATGCATACCCAAGATGGCCAACTTCGGCTCATTAGGAATTTTGTGTTCCATACATCGGGGGTGGGAGGGGGGACTGTCTGTCTGTCCGTCCTTGAGAGAGTCTTGCCATATAGCCTAGGCTGGCCAGACCTTTAGCAATTTTCCTCGTTCCTAAGTGCTATGGTAAATGCTCACCTCCGCTCACCTCCATGCCCAGGTGTGAGTCTTTCCTGCGAGTCTGTTATTTTGGGAGGAAAACGGTCTCTTGTCAGCCAGTCAGCCAGATTGACTTTGAATTATTCTCAACTATGCAGTTGAGAATAACCCTAATCTTCTGATCTGCCTGCCTCTACTTTTTTTAAAGATTTATTTATTTTATGTACACTGTATATGTATATTTATTATGAGTACACTGTATATGTATATGGTTGTGGGCTATCATGTGGCTGCTGGGAATTGAACGCAGAACCTCTACTAGCTCCGGCCCAAAGATTTATTTATTATTATAAGTGAGTACACTGTAACTGTCTTCAAACACACCAGAAGAGGGCGTCAAATCTCTTTATAGATGGTTGTGAGCCACCATGTGGTTGCTGGGATTTGAACTCAGGACCTTTGGAAGAACAATCGGTGCTCTTAACCACTGAGCCATCTCTCCAGCCCCATGCCTCTACCTTCTGAATGCTCAGATTACAGGCATAGACCATCACTTTGGGTTTTTGCTAGTGCTTCAATTCAGGCATGCTGGAAAGGCACTCTACAAACTGAACTACATTCCTGACCTTTATAAGCATCTTTTCATGACAAGGAAGGTTTGTTATGAACATGGCAGGGGGCAGCCCTACAGAATTAACACTTCTATATAATTATCTAAGGATCACTGGGCAGGGCCAGTCAGGGGGTTCCCAGGGTTAGGCTGCTTGCCGCCAAGGCTGATGACCTGGGATTGTCAATCCCGAATTCATACAAGGAGAGAACAGAGAATATTTAGAGAAAATAAATAATTGGAGCCAGGCAGGGCCTGTGCTATGATCCCAGGACTCAGAAGGCGAAGGCAAGAGGATTTCAAGCTTGTTGCCAACCTAATCCACACAAGGAAAGGGGGGAAAAGGGTCAAAAAACAAAAACAAAAACAAAAAAACACCTAGGCACTGTACTGTAGTACACATCTTTAATTCCACAACAGGAAGCAGAAGGAAGATTTCTGTGAGTTCCAGGCCAGCCAGAGCTGTATTATTATACCCTGTATCAAAAAAGCAAAAAGAAAAGAAATAAAGAAGAAAGACAGAGTTAGATAGAAAGCCACATTGTTGTCAGATGCATAAAACAACTCATTACATAGCGGTCAGCTCCAATAGATACAATTACAACACAACTCCTACCCCTAAGGTTAAGTCACATCCAGGAAGAGGAGGTGGAAAGACCAAGAGTGAAAGGACCTTCAGGAAGTCGGCTGTGACATTGTTTCTTCTTGCTGCAACAGAGAAGCTACACCCAGGATAACAAGACCTGAACATTTCCAACACCGGTTGGTATCCTACAGTGGATGTAGGAACTCTCACAAACACCCAGATAAAGAACTACAGGTAGGGCTGGAGAGATGTCTTAGAGGTTAAGAGCACTGAGGTTAAGAGCACTGACTGCTCTTCCTGAGGTCCTGAGTTCAATTCCCAGCAACCACATGGGGACTCACAGCCATTTATAATGAGATCTGGTGCCCTCTTCTGTCCTGCAGGCATACATGCAGGCAGGATGCTGTATATATAATAAATAAATCTTAAAAAAAAAAAAAGAACTACATGTAATTAAGGACTGAGGAGAGAGGGAGAATTAATTTTCCATGGGGGTGGGGTGGGTGGGAGGGGATCCCCCTGGTTGGTTATCCAGTTGCAGTGGTCAGCACTGGATGCATGTGTATGCAGTAACTGTGAATGGATTGTGCAGGTTGGATTTATATGCTGATTCATTCATATGGCTACGTAAGGGCAATGGTGAAAGAAGAGAGGGACCATGAACTTGGGCATGAGAAGGGGAAAGGGTGCATGGGAGGAGAGGGAAATTATGTAATTATATTTTAATTGAATTTTGAGGGGTGAGGGAGAATGGAGGGAAGAGGAGAGAGAAGAGAATGAACCATGAGGGGATTGGCATTTAATACTTGTTTATTAAGATTTTTTTTTGAGGAAGAGTCTCACTCTATAGCCCTGGCTAACCCAGAACTCATTATGTAGACCAGGTTGACTCGGAACTCACAGATATCCACTTGCCTCTGTCTCCTGAGTGATGGGAGTAAAGCCGTGAACTACTACACCCAGCTATTTTCACCAGTGTGTGTGTGTGTGTGTGTGTGTGTGTGTGTGTGTGTGTGTACCCTGGAGGGCCAGAAGAGGGCGTCTCCCAGAGCTGGGTCTCAGGCAGTGTGAGTCACCACATGTGGGTGCTGGAAACTGAACCCGGGTCCCCAGCAAGAGCAGCAGAGAACTGCTGAGTCATCTCTTCACCACCCCCCCCCCACCGGTCTGATTTCATTTAATGGCAAAAGAATGAAGCATTTAAAAAGTGTGACAAATGTGTCCAACCTAAATCACGTCACTGAGTAATGTGTTGTCTCAGATCCAAGATTTTTCTCTGAACTACAGGGAATGAAGGAGCACTCCCTCCTGAGTCTGTGGTACTGGGATGTTTAAAGAGCTCGATGTATTTAATCTATTACAAGCGCTAAGTGCTGTGGCTGGTGGTGCTTCTAGTGAGCTTCTGAAGAAAATCGAATGGTTTGAATGTGTAAAAGCAGAATATTTAGAGAATTTAATTAACTTCCACTCTAAGTGGGCTGTGGAGTTGTTGAAACTGGATTTGACAGAACATTAATCAAACAAGCCTTGAAAGTGGATGTCACAATTTCCTAGGTTTATAGATAGAATTAATACTTGTATGTAGAACTCTGGTCGCTGAGAAAGACAATTTTCATTCTTTAAACTCTGGGCCTTCTAGCTTCTGAAAACACCTGCACCCAAACGCACCTGCACATGTATACTCATAAATTCTTTCAAAATTATTTTAGATTTATTTATTTTATGTGTATGGATGTTTTGCCTGTATGTGTGTTTGTGTGCCATGTGCATGCAGTACCCACAATGGTCAGAAGAGGGCATCAGCTCTCTGAAACTGGAGTTACAGGCAAGGTTGTTAGCAGCCTTGTGGATGCTGGTAAGCAGTCCTCTGGAAAAGCAACCATTGCTATTAACTGCTGAGCTATCTCTCCAGCCCCAGCACACACACACACACACACACACACACACACACACACACACACACTCAAAAGGAAAGGGAAAAGGGGAGGGGTGGCAGGGGGCAATCTCCTTTTACTTCCTCAAAGCTATGGGTGAGTGGTATCCCTGGCACCAGAGTAACAATAGAAGAATGGATAAGAGCAAACAGAAAACAAGCATCAACTGTAATTCCTAACAGCATCTTCCTAGTGTATTGCTGCCACAAAGGAAGGGTTGCCTAAAGAACTGCAAACAGCACCCCTCACAATGCCTTTAGAGGGGGGCCCTCCTCATCACAGGCAGTCCACCCAAGTTACAAGATCCTTCGCCAAGCATTGCAGGAAGTCCTGAAGGTAAATCACAAATGCAACAAAGCTTGGCTCACCCAGAGGTGTTAGCTAACATCTCCCTAATCCCTGGGGATGAGCTCTGCAGACGCCTGAGACATATGGGTATGCGGGGGTGATCTCTAACAATTTCTCAACCTCAGGATCTTGAGAGTTGCTGAGTGTGCACCATTATGGGTCCTGTAACCAGTCTGGGTTACAGGAGACCTCTTTCAACAGAGAAAGGAAGAGGAGAAAGAGGGGAAGAAAGAAAACAACCATTGAGAAAAAAGCAAAGGTAACCACAGGCTTCCTCCATAGGGAAGGTGTCAACAGGGCTTTGTTGACACCATCAAAAGAAGGCCAATTCTGGGCCACCAAGATGGCTTAGTAGGTAAGGATGCTTGCTGCCAAGGCTGAAGACCCAAGTTCAATCCCCAACATCCACACAGTGAAAGGAAAGAACCAACCTCCAGTTGTCTTCTGATCTCCCCACTAGAACCATGGTGTGTGCCTGCCCCCAAATAAAACTGTTCAAAATAATTTAAGTGACTCCAACCCCTGACTGTGCCTATTTGTAGATTCCTTTTATAGTTTTCTTTCTTTAATTCTTTCTGATCTACTCTAAATCCTGATTTCTGACCAAAGAAATGGGATCTTTGGGGGCTGAAGAGATGTCTCAGCAGTCAAGAGCACTTGCTGCTCTTGCAGAGAACAAGAATTTGTTCCCAGCACCTGACCGCCTGTTACTGCAGCTCCAGATGGTCTGGCCGACTCCTTTTCCAGCCTCTGTGGGTACACACACATTTGGACACACACAGAGACATGAATAAAAATAAAAGAAGTCTTTTTAAAAAAAATAGGAGGATGGGATAGTAATTTTGTCTCTGGTTGCTGTTTACCAGGAAGGTCCCTGCCCTGGAGAGCTCCTCTGGCCGCCAGAGGCCGTGCTGATACTCACGATCCATACTGCCTCCGACTGCTGTGGGCAAGGAAGCTTTCTTTGCAGTGGCATTAATGACTGCAGACTCATAACTGAGAACAAGAAACATTGAAGTCTTCTGTGACAACCTCTCCCCACCTTACCTCCCCGCAAAAGAGACAGTCCAGACAGGAAGCTATTGAAGACAGCCCTTAAAAATCGTGATAAAGGATTGAGGGGCCCAGAGGGGTTAGGAACTCCACAGGAAGACCAACAGAGTCAACTAACCTGGACCCTTGGGGGCTCCCAGAGACTGAACCCAACCAAAGAGTGAGCACAGGCTGGACCAAGGCCCTGCACACATGTAGCAGATGTGCAGCTTGGTCTTCATGTGGGTCCCCAGCAACTGAAATGGAGGCGTACCCTGACTGCGCTGCCGCCTGTGGGTTCTGCTTCCCTAATTGGTCTCTCTTGTCTGGCACCAGTGGGAGACGATGTACTTGAGATGCCAAGTTCCCTGGGAGGTGAAAGGGAAGGGTGTGGGGAAGGAGCCGTGTGAAGGGGGACTGGGAGGCGGGGGCTGTGATTGGGATGTAAAGTGAATTAGTTAATTAATGAATGAAAAATTGTGATAAAGATGCTGAAGTGTAGTTCTTCACAGTTGATGGCTTTTGGTGGGGTGGGGCGGGGTGGGGCGGGGTGGGGCAGGAAGGACTCAGTTTTCTTAAGGAACTGGCCGCTGGGAGTTTGACCATGCTCCAATGAGTATATGGTGTATTTGGGTGGAAGTGTGAACCTGGGAAGTGAGTGTGATCAGGTGCATCATCCGAAATCCCCTAATAAACTATAAAAATATTATTACCTTGGGGGAGAAAAAGAGTTCACCTAAATGAGAAGGGTGTGGGGGCAATAACCTTTGATCCAGGTACGAGGGAGGCAGTGGATCTCTGTGAGTTCAAAGCCAGCCTGGTTTACATAGGGAGTTCCAGGCCAGTCACGGGTACATAGTAAGACCCTGTCTCAAAATCAAGTTCATCCAAATGGGGACAGTCCCTGGCGGTGGCAATAAATAAATAAATAATAAATAAATGCCACCTGAGTGTGTGTAGGTTGACATTTATCTTTCTGGACACTCTCAGCTAGTTTCTTTGGTCATTGTCTGCCCGGAGACTTCCTGCCTCTCCTTAGACTGGGGAGACCAAAGGGCAAGGCAATGGTAGCTTTTCCCTTTTCTTCTGCTGTGCTTTCTGTGAGGTGAGGTCTTTTGTGTCAGGCTGGCCTCACACTTGAACCAATGCTGCTGCTTCTACCTTCTGAGCTCTGCAACCTGAGATTACAGGCGAGAGCCACCAGGGCCTGTTTATTCAGTGTTGGGGATGGAACCCAGGGTTTTGTGCATGAGAAACGTGCCATACGCCTGCCTTCTAAGTCTTCGTCTTTTCTCTGTCTCAACCCTTTTCTCTCGGCGCCCAGATGTCTTCCCCACGGATCACTTCTGCTTTCCCCAACTTCACTCTGCAAATTCGTGTTCCCGCAGCTGAGATCTCTCCCTGGAGTCCGTACAAACCACCCTGCTCGAAAGGGTTTTGCTTATGTGTTGTTTATGATAACGTTACACACTTTGCTCCACAGGCAAGAGGCCTGGAGGGTGAAAAGTCCCTGTATCATTTCCAGCTATGATACCATCCGGCCTAGCCCTCACTAGTGCTTAGGGCTAGTACATTCTCTAGCACCCTGGGTTAAGTTAGTGCAGGGCTGGGGACTGAACCCTGTGCCTTGTGCATGCTAGCCAAGCACTTGATTGACAAGATAAGGTTTCACGTAATACAGGCTGGCTTGAAACTCTGTGTGTAGCCCCAGCTAGCCTCCACTTTCACAGTGGTGGGATTGCAGGCATGCAGCACCACCTCCAGCTGCTCTGACCTATTTATAACTTAATGCCACCACCCCCATGCTGCTAGGAACACCCCCATACTGCTGGGAACACTTCCTAACTTACACTGGGCTGTATTCCTCTTCTCCCTTTCACTAGCTACAGTGGGTTTCTAGTGCTTGCAGGCAAATGATTTTTAACCCACTTAATCCATCAAAACTCTCCTCTGAATGACAGCCATGACTTTCTTCTCTAAAGCTTCCCACCCTGAGGGAGCCGCAGGCACAACACATCCTTAAACACACACGCACAAACTCAGCATGGCAGCAGAAGCCTGAAATCACAGTGCTCTGAAGACAGAGAGGCAGGAGGATGGTGAGTTCAAGGCCAGCCCGGGCTGTGGAGAGTGAGAAGTGTTCCAAAATAAAATGAATTAGAGGCTAAGAAGGCAGCTCGGTTGGTGAAGGGCTTGCAGCACGGGGAAGAGTGTCTCAGTTTGGCTCCCAGCACCCACGTAAAAAGCAAAGTAGCAAAGTGTAGCCCACATCAATAACCACACTCGGACAGAGTGAAAGACAGAAGGATCCCTTTGGCTTCCAGATTATTTGAGAGACCCTGTCCCAGAAAAATAAAATGTAGGCCTAGCAGGATGGCTCAGTGTATAAAAGAGCTTGGCGCAAGCCTGCCTGACTCGAGAGTTCAACGCCCGGAACCCACCGCTGAAGGAAAGAATCAACTTTTGAAAGATGATCTCTGACCCCCGAAACATGCAACAACCCTCACATGTACTTGTTGCACCCACACACAATAAAAAAAAAGAAAAAAAGTAAAAAATAAATAAGTACATCAATAAATAAATAATGAAAAGTGATCAACAAAGACACCGGAAAAGACGGGAGAGATTGTTCAGTGGTTAAGGGCACTGACTGCTCTTCCAGAGGACCCGGGTCTGGTTCCTGCAATAGCTCACAGCACCCCTGACAGCCTCTGTGGATACTGTATGCATGTGGTTCACATATGCACAGGGAGGCAAACATGCATATACATTGTCTTGGTTAGGGTTTCTATTGCTACGATAAAACATCATTACCAAAAAGCAAGTTGGGGAGGAAAGGGTTTATTTGGCTTATACTTCCATATTGCTGTTCATTATTGAAAGAAGTCAGGACAGGAATTCAAACAGGCTAGGAAACTGGAGGCAGGAGCTGATGCAGAGGCCATGGAGGGGCGCTGCTTACTGGCTTGCTCCTCATGGCTTGCTCAGCCTGCTTTCTTATAGAACCCAAGACCACCAGCCCAGGGATGGCACCACCCACCATGGGCTGGGCCCTCCCTCATCAATCACTAATTGAGAAAAAGCCCTATAACAGGATCTCATGGAGTCATTTTCTCAATGGAGGCCCCTTCCTCCCCGATGACTCTAAGTTGTGTCAAGTTAACACACAAAACCAGCCAGTACACACATAAAATGGAAATAAATAATAAATCTAAAATAATAACAATAGCTGAGAGGTACTTGGAGCCTATCACTCAAGAGGCAGGTGGATCTCTGTGAGTTCCAGGCCAGCCTGATCTACACAGTGTTCCTGGACAGCTACATAGAGGGGTGGGGGAGGGATGGGAGGTTGGTAGGTGGAGGTGGTTGTGGTGGTAGTGGCGACTATATGCGTAAGTGAATAAATAAATTAAAGGAAGCGTAGTCATGGGGGTCTTCATAGACCAGGAGGACGCTGATCTTCCTGCTGGGGATCTTGCTGTTTGCTGTTAGCTAAAGCCGAACAGCTGAGTGGCGATTGCTGCGGAGCCCGCGTGTTGAACGGTTCTGCTAAGGACGGATTCTACTTCTTCTGCTTCCGAGAACCGATCCTGTCTCAGCTTTCACCCTCTGGTTTCAAATCCACGGTCAGAGCCACAGCTGAGCTGTTCCCTAGAGACCCGAGAACTTACGCTGGCGACCGCGTTAGGAAAAGCAGCCTGGGGCGGAAGAGGGGGTGTGGCAGGTCGCAGGGATGGAGGCAGGGGAGGTGCCGTGGTTGGGCACCAGGGGGTTGGCAGCCACGTTGGGGACAGGCGGCCTAGCTCCGCGGCCCTGGGCCGGGCTCACTCAGGCTGGAACGTTGCCTGGTGCCCCCGTGATCCTGAGCATAGGAGAAGACGGTCCACTAGGATCCCAGATCACGGGGCTCCCCGCACCCGGGGCTACTCTTCGACTGCCTCCAGGCGCCGGGCAGGGATTGGATCTTCCCCGCCGCCTCAGAGCAGGCCTCCAGGTGAGCTCCGGGACACGTACGGGCCCGGGATGGGACTCTTGGGTCGCGTTCATACCAGCAGCTGGAGCAATCTGGAGAATGGAGGAGTCTCTCCACGGGCTCTGTATGTTCCCCGACCCCACCCCACCCCGGGACGCAGCGGTGCTCTCTTACACTGAGCTAGCTGCACACGCGAGCTGCAAAGCTACAAGTCCCACAAGTCCCACTGAGAAGACTTTACTTTTCGTGGGTGTGTGTGTGTGTGTGTGTGTGGTTTTTCTTTTTCTTTTCTTTTGTACCTCTGACTGGCCTTGCTATGTAGACCAGGCTGGCCTTGTACTCAGAGATCCTCCTGTCTCTTCCTCTTGAGTGCTGGGACTAAGCCCGTGGGTGCGCCACCACACCCTGCTATTTTTTATTAATTAATATTTAAGATTGCGTACAAAGTAATAGGCTTCATTTCCCAAGTTTCATACATACTTTGTTTTTATGGAACTAGGTCCACTGGGCCGATGGTGGCAGGCCAATGGTGCCTGCTGGCAAGGCAAACCTCATGACAGTGCTCAGGACTCGGAGTTAAAGGCGAGAACGGACTTCCATGTGCTGTCCTCTGACCCTGACCGCTAATACACATACACAACAAACACATACGCACAATAACATCTGATTTTTTTTAATTTAAATTCAAATTAAAAAAAAAAGAAATGGTTCTCCCAACACCCACTCTCACAGCTCTACCCATGCCACCCCAAAATAGCCAACAAAATGAAAAAGAAAAAAAAAATAGCCTGCCCAGACCAACATGTGTTCTCACAGTAGGCCCCGAGGCCGTGGCTGGATCCCTCTGGCTGGGAGCCCCTTTGCAGAATGTGGCCTTCAGAGTCTCAGGCTGTTTCCTGATTTAGCTACATTGATGCAGCTCAGTTGTGTTTGCTCCTCTCGGTGTAACATTTGTTCTTCTGAGGTTAGGCCTTTCATTTCTTCAGTTTATTCCACTCACTGTCTTGGAAATGTAAATAATACAAAGTTGATTTTAGTGTTTTGTTTTGTTTTTCCGCCAGTAAGTAGCCCTGGCTGTCCTGTAACTCGTTCTGTAGACCAGGCTGGCCTCGAACTCAGAGATCTGCCTGGCTCTATACAAATATGATTTTAAACAACGACTGTGTGCTGCTGATTAGTTTTATGTCAAATTGACACAGGCTAAAATCACTTAGGAAAAGGGTACCACAGCTGAACAGATGACTCCATCAGTTTGGCCCATAGTACATTTTCTTACTTAATGATTGATGTGAGAGAACCCAGTCCTTTCTTTTGGGTGGGGCCATTCCTGGGTTGGTGGGCCTGGGTTCTATAAGAAAGCAGGCTGAGCAAACCATAAGGAGCAAGTCAGTAAGCAGCACCCCTCCATGGCCTCTGCATCAGCTCCTGCCTCCAGGTCCCTGCCTTGATTTCTGGATAATGGACTACAGGCTATACACTAAAATAAACCCTTTCCTCCCAAAGATGCTGTTGGTGTGCTTTCACAGCTCTAGAAAACCTAACTAAGACAAATTGTCTAAGTGTCCCAAGAGAATAGCAACAAATAAACCAGTCGGAGGGACAAAATTCGTTTGAAGACAAAGGGTTCCTTAAAGGAGCACCCACCTCCTAGGCAGCCAGTTAAAATTGCAGTGGAGTTACTTTTCAAAATATGGCTAATTTGTACATCTGGGGAGATGGCCAAATCCATAAAGCATTTGCCTGGCAAACACAGGGACCTGAGCTCAGATCCCCAGCGCCCACAGAGAAAGCCAGAGCAAGAGGAGCACGCAGGGAAACCCAGCACTGGGGAGGCTGCGAAAGGAGCACGGGATGTCTCAGGAGCTTACTATCAGGTTAGCCTGATCCGTGAGCACCAACAGAAAACAGCGCTAAAGCTGGGCTTCCAGCCGCTGCACACACCGACGCACATACACACACGGCTAATTCGTGAGCATTAGTTTTTACCTTATTCTGCCTTGTACTCCGTGGGTAGCTGATTAGAAATCTTTTTTATTTGTTTGGGGTTTTGCTTTTTTTTTTTTTTTGAGATAGGGTTTCACACATTATCCCATACACCTGTGTAGCCTTACTTACAGTGGTCTCAAATATACTGAAATTCTCCTGCCTCCGCCTCCTAAGTGCTGAAATTAGCCAGGCATGGTAGTGTATGCTGTTAATGCCTTGAGTTCCAGAACAGTCAGGTCTACTCAGATGTGGCTGAAGAGCAGGGGAGGGGTTGGAAGAATGGGCTGGGGGCGTGGCTCAGTGGTAAAGCCCCTGCCTAGAATCCCCCAGTGAGGGGCTGTGGGTGTGGCTCAGTGGTAGAGCCCCTGCCTAGAATCACCCAGTGAGGAGCTGTGGGTGTGGCTCAGTGGTAGAGCCCCTGCCTAGAATCCCCCAGTGAGGGGCTGGGGGCGTGGCTCAGTGGTAGAGCCCCTGCCTAGAATCCTCCAGGGAGGGGCTGGGGGCGTGGCTCAGTGGTAGAGACCCTGCCTAGAATCCTCCAGGGAGGGGCTGGGGGCGTGGCTCAGTGGTAGAGCCCCTGCCTAGAATCCCCCAGTGAGGGGCTGGGGGCGTGGCTCAGTGGTAGAGCCCTGCCTAGAATCCCCCAGTGAGGAGCTGGGGGCGTGGCTCAGTGGTAGAGCCCCTGCCTAGAATCCTCCAGGGAGGGGCTGGGGGCGTGGCTCAGTGGTAGAGACCCTGCCTAGAATCCCCCAGGGAGGGGCTGGGGGCGTGGCTCAGTGGTAGAGTGTTTGTTAGCCTAGAATTGGGGAGAACCTAGGTCCAAACCTCAATACAGCAAAATAAAACAGACAGAAGGGGCACTGTTTTATTAGAACTGTTTTATTGTCAGCACACTCAGCTCATCTTTTCTATATGAGTATGTTTTAAAGTTTTGGAAAAGGGTTGAGTAGTAGTTCAGTGGATACTGATGCTTGGATGTGCGAACACACACACACACACACACACACACACACACACACACAAAGTAATGTATTTTTTAAGTGGGAAAACCAAAGCACGATTGATAGAAATGAAGCAGGATGGAATGGGCCCAGTGGTCCAGACTCTGGAGAAGTGTGCACCAGATTTCACGCCTTAGCAATTGAGTGACATAGTGGGAGGCCTCCACTTAATCCAGATCAAAGTGCAGGCACAGAAGCAACTGGGGAAGCCAGTAAATCCCAAATCCTTGAAAGAGGTCCTCCCGAGTCAGTCAGTGTCAGCAGTAAAGACAGTCCTTTCCATTTCCTGCAGAAGAAAATCAGACACACCCAGATTTCAGCTGGTTAGCTTTCCCCTCCCCCCATTCAGTTTCTGTGTTGGCCCCTTACAAAGCCTGCCAAACACATGCTGCCCTGTTTTCGAATCCCCCATCAGAACTCATCAGATCTGAGACCAGGGATGGTGGCACATGCCTATGATCCTAGCACTCTGGGGATTAGTGCATGAGGTCAAGGTCAGCCTCATACAAAGTAAGATCTTGTCTCAACATAAAAATAGAACCGGGCTTGGTGGTGCACACCTTTAATCCCAGCACTGGGAGGCAGAGGCAGGGGTGTCTCTAAGAGTTCCAGGCCAGCCTGATCTGCACAGTGAGTTCCAGGACAGCCAGGGCTATGCAGAGAACCCTTGTCTCAAACAGACCCACGCCCCCAAAATACCACCCATCCAGTTTGCAAGTTTCCCATGATTCTGTGCTCTGCCCTCACTTTACAGGTTACTTGCTTGAAGGAGTTGAGTGTATCTTCTGCCTTTCCAAACCTCAGTTTCCCTTGGTGGAAAACAGCATCTACATCATGGGGTTGTTGGGCTCTGGGAGAATTTCCAGACGTGTCCCAGAAACCTAGAGCAAAGTAGATGTGCCGTCAGCATAACTGGTAAAGGACATTCATTGTGTTCTCTGGACACAGTGCTGCAATGCGTGAGGGTGGAGTGTGTGTGTGTGTGACATGGCTAGTAAAGACATTTTCCTAACTACAGCGGCCTCTTCAGCTCTGAAGACTGCTAACTGCTCTTGGGTCCTCTCTGATCTCCATCTTTATTTTTTTCTTTCTCCCTCCCTTCCTTTCTTCCTTTCTCCTTCCTTCCTTCCTTCCTTTTTGGCCATATTGCAGGTTACCTAGGGCCTGGGAGGCAAACACTCTACTGAGCTCCAGCCCCAGCCCCCATTCTTGTTGTCTGGTTTTAGGCAGGCCAGGCCTCACATTTGTTTTGTAGCCAAGGATGTCTTTGAACTTCTGACCCTCCTGGCTCTGAGTGCTGGGGTCACATGCCTGCACTTCTATGCCTAGTTTGTGCAGTGCTGGGGATCAGTCCCAGAGCTTTGCAAGTGCTAGGTGAGTGCTCCATCAACTCTGCTGCAAAGCCCTCTTTTCATATGTACTTTCTTTTTTCCTCTCAATCTCACTTGGTCACTTGGTAACCCAGATATTTTTTTTTTTGAACTGAGCCCTATTCTCTGTCTTTTTTTAATCCTGCCAGAGGCCCAGCGAGGCTGTAAGACAGGCCCTCTGTGTCAGCTCTGTTTCCCACACGGATCTCTACTCACACCCTCCTGTCCTGCATCAAGGCTGCCATGTGGAGCCCAGTTCTGGCTCTCAGCATAATCACAGTGAGGCCTTCTCAAGTGCAGCAAGCCATTTGCCAAGGGCCCTGAACGCATTTGCTTTGTCCACAGCTGTCACACTTAGCAATTATTAGACACCACAGACTCTGACGCACCACCTGGAGCCAGACGCTTTAGGAGTCCAGACATTTTTTATTTTTAAAGTGTATTTATATTTATTTTTTATTTATTCTGAGACTGGCTGGCTTCTAATTCTGTAACCAAAGATGGGGTTGAGACCCCCTTGGGAGTCACATATCACATATTTACATTATGATTCATAACAGAGGCAAAATTATAGTTATGAAGTAACAAGGAAGTAGTTTTGTGATGGGGGGCACAACATAAGGTTCTGGAGTAAAGGGTCGCGGCGGTAAGAAGGTTGAGAACCCCTGTTCTAGAGTGTTGGGGTTGCAGGAGCGAATGGGCTTCCACAGCCAGCTCTAATAATCTAAATTCATCCTCTTAAAAGTTTTTTTTTAATTTATTTATTTACTTATTGTGGGGGTATATTAGTTACTTTTCAATCATGATAAGCAACTGAAGGAAGAAAGGGTTCATCTTAGCCCAGGGTGCCAAAAGGAGAAATATGCCAGGACATGGCGGTGGCAGCGGGAGGTGGGGTGGGGGGGTGGGGAGGAGAGGGCGGGGACAGGACACAGCGGAAAAGTTGCCTGGCTATATTTCATCCACATAAGAAGCAGAAAGAACAGGAAGTGAGAAAAAAAACTATAAAGCCTCAAAGCTCACCCCCTGTGAGGCACTTCTTCCAACGAACCTAATCTTCTAAAGGTTCCTTGGAGCTGGAGAAATAGCCAAGCGGTTTAGAGCACTGGTGGCTTCTCTAGAGAACCCGGGTTCAACTTCCAGTACCCACGTGGCAGCGCACAACCATTTATAATTCTAGTCCTGGGGTTATGTTGTTGCCCTCTTCTGGCCTTCACGGGTACTGCACATTCACGGTGCACAGATATATATATACAGGGACATGCATACACATTAAATAAAAATTTAAAAATTAATGTCATTTCCAGCCAGGTCATGGTGGCTCATGCTTTTCATCCCAGCACTCAGGAGGCAGAGGCAGGCAGATCCCTGAGGTGGAGGCCAGCCTGCTCTACAGAGCGAGTTCCAGGACAGCCAGGGCTATACAGAGAAACCCTGTCTTAAAAATAACAAAGTTATCCAATTGTCTCAGCACCATTTGTGGAAAAAAGTAATCTTTGCCCAGTAATGGCCCTGTGAGAATGTCTAATACTGCCAAGATGACTCCAAAGACTCCATTTTTTGTTTTGGCTTTGCTTCTGCGGGAACCAAAACTAGCCTTATTCCTTTCTCTTGTGGTTTATGAAACAAACAAACGCCCGCAGTCATGGTTTTGATTTTCTTAGACTTTTCTGTTCAATCAAAATTCTTGGGAGGCTGGGGGTGTGGCGAGAACCCATGGTCTAGCTGTCCCAGCAGGTGCACGGTCCTGGGCTAGCTCCCCAGCACAGCAAAGCACATAGAAACTTCTAAGGTGCGGGGCTGTGTGTGATGTAAGTGCTTGTTGAATTGTTGGGGGACGTTAGCCAGGGCAGGACTGGTCCTGGCACAAGTTTCATAGCTACCAGCTGCAAGGCCAAGCAGAAATACACACACACACACACACACACACACACACACACGCACACATTTCCATAATCAATGTAGGGGGAAGGAAAGCCTTCTGGAATTGTCCCTGGCTATAAACAGGCAGACAATGGTGAATGGAAAGTTTCGGGGTGGGATACCATCCTAGGAAGTCCTAGGTTGTTACTCGGGTGGTGGAACTCTAAGCAAGATGCTATAGTGCCCAGAGTTTGAAAACAAAATTCCAGGTACATTATAGAGTACTGTTGGCTGACATGCACCTTAAATTCCAAGTTCCCAGTCTATGCAGAAGCTCCAGGCCAGCCAGGGATATGAAAACATTAAAGAATGCAAAACAGGCCAGGCTTGGTGGCGCACGCCTTTAATCCCAGCATTTGGGAGGCAGAGGCAGGTGAGTTCTAGGCCAGCCTGGTCTACAAATCGAGTTTAGGACATCCAGGGCTGTTAAACAGAGAAACAGCCTGTCTGGAAAAACAAAAATGCAGAGTGGAAGCAGAGAGAGGGCTCATCAGGTAACGAACCCGCATGCCGGAAGGAAGCATCAGATTCCCACTGTTGTCATGTGACCCCCACACCTGCACACTAGGCCATGCACACTCATGCACGGTGAATAATTTTTAGTACAGAATGCTTTTCTGTTGGTTTGGTCTGCAGCTGTTAACTGATTAAATTCCCTTATCTTTCCTCCCCTTCATTTTGTGGCCCGTGTAATAAACTTACAGCCATCTCAAGCTTCCTTTTATACTAAAAGCTTTAATTTCTCTTTATTTCCTTATGGTGCCGGGCATGAACCCAAGGTTCTGGGCATGCTGGGCTAACATTCACTTCTGAGCCATGCCCTAGACCCTCACTGGTGGGCACACACAATTTATTTTTTAACTAAGGTTTATTTAAGTTTAATTTTTAAGAGTATGGATGTTTAGCTTGCGTGTATGTGTAGGCACCACATGAGTACAGTACCTGTATAGGCCAGAAGAGGGCATCAGATCTCCTGGAAATGGAGTTACAGGTGGTTGTGAATTAGCATGTGGGTGCTGGAAATTGAACCCAGATCCTCTTAGCCACTGAGTCATCTCTCTGACCCTCTTGAGTGTTTCTTGTTGTACGGTGAAATACATACTTTCCTTATGACCCAATAATTCCATTCCTAGGTATTTACTCAAGGGAATGCATCCCGCACCCACATAGACCTTCATGCACGAACACTTCATACCTGAGCACTCACAACACCTTCACTCAGAACAGCTCCAAATGGGAAGCAGCTCAAAAACCCATCAAGGTGAGGGGATAACCAGAGTGTGGTTTGTCTGGTCGCTAGCATGTGACTCGTTGAGAAAAAGGGCGGAGCTGATGGCTCCATCCGACATGTGGATGAGCAGCCAGATTCAGGGACTGTGTGGTATCTGTCAATCAGAGACCAACCAGGAATTCGGCATCACTTAGTCTTTGGAACCATGATTGTTGATGTCTCAGAGTCACACAAGGGTGATGCACGCCTTTGATCCCAGCACTTGGGAGGCAGAGGCAGAGACAGGCGGATCCCTTGAGTCCAAGGGCACACACGTGTGATCTCCGCACTTGGGAGGCTCAGGCTATAAGACCAACAAAGCAAGACTATCTCTCAGGAAAACCAATACAAAACCAAGAAACCAAACAGGCTGGCAAGACGTTTCAGTGTAGCCTGTTTTTACCTACCTTGTGAGTTCTTTCTTCTGTTCTTCTCTACCTTTCAACCCCCTAACATTAAATAGGAGAGGGGAAAAAGGATAGAAAGGAAAGAGGGCACTTATAATTAGACCACTTCCTGCTGATTAGGGGTGTTGAGTTCCTTAGGGTAAGTTTGATCTTCACTGTCAGGATATCTAGTTTCTTCTTGTTTTCTTCTTTGCTCACAACTACTTAACAAACAGTAAACAACAACCAACAGCAAACCCACCCCTCCTCTCAGGGCCCTAGATTTCTTTTTAAAAAAAAATTCTTGGCTGGTGAGATGGCTCAGTGGTTAAGAGCACTGACTGTTCTTCCGAAGGTCCTGAGTTCAAATCTCAGCAACCACATGGTGGCTCACAGCCATCCATAATGAGATCTGGCGCCCTCTTCTGGTGTGTCTGAAGACAGCTACAGTGTACTTAATAAAAAATTTCTTTATTGTTATATGTAAGTACACTGTAGTTGTCTTCAGACACACCAGAAGAGGGCATCAGATCTCATTACGGATGGTTGTGAGCCACCATGTGGTTGCTGGGAATTGAACTCAGGACCTCTGGAAAAGCAGTTGGTGCTCTTAACCACTGAGCCATCTCTCCAGCCCACCCCCCAGCCCCCAGCTTTCATATACCCTCTGAAAACTCCCCAGAATTCCAAATGTCATACAGTCACAAAAACTATCTGCTGGCAAAAATCACACCCCTGCAAGAGCACGAGGCAAATCATAGTTAGCTGCTGTGGACAGTCTGAAGCAGCCCCATGTCCCACACCTGGGAGTAAAATGTGGGGAAAAAAAAGAAAAGCACTGGGCCGGGCCAGCGGTGTGTGGATATCGCAAAGGATACAGGCAGGCGAGGATTCCGAGTGGGGTTTTTGGGGAAGCAGGCAAGACGCACGCGATGGCTAGCAGGCACTCACGCCACCAGTCGGCCACTGCAGGCTAACATGCGTGGGGGCAGAGAAAAATCTCACACAGAATGAGATTTCTCTGCCTGTTACCTGTCCTCGCAGACTGTCTGGCTGTGTGGTTGAGTCTCTGGTGACACGTTGCAGCTAGCTCCATATGGCGAATTTAATAAGAGACGGCCCATAGCTTTAATGTTTTATTATTAAGAAAATAGAAAGAGAAAAGAGAGAAAAAGATGGAAGAAAAGGAGAAAATAGATAAGAAAAGCCATGACCACGTGGAAAGGGGAGAAAATAGATGAAGAAGAGGGCCGGGGGAGAACAAACGGGAGAGCGAGCGAGTGGGCAATGAGGGGCGCTATTTATAGTGAGTTGGGTTGCCAGGTAACCGAGGGGCGGGGAGAGCCTGGCTGCAGCCAGGTGACTGCAGAGGCAGAGTCAGGCTAGCTCATTAAGGTCCCACAGTAAAAGGGAACCACATTCCCATAATGTTTCTGTGTTTTTCAAAGAAACCAAAACTCTCATTACATTTCAGTGTGTAAAGATACTTGCCACCAAGCATGAATTTCATCCCATGGTGCAGGAGAGAGCCAGTTCTTGCAAGTTGTCCTCTGACTTCTATATGTGCATGCATATGCTTACACACACACACCCCACACACACACTCTAGCGCACACGCACACACACACACATACACACACACCCACACACACACACACACACTAGCGCGCGCACACACACGCACACGCACACACATATACACCCATACACACACACATGCACACGCACACACATACACACACACTCTAGTGTGCGCACACACACACACACACACACTTAAAACATCACTTTGGGAACTGGAAGGACGTCTCAGTAGTTAATAGCACTTACTGCTCTAGTTTAGGGCTTACATGTCACAATCATTCTTAACTCCTGTTCCGGGGAATCCAATGCCCTCAGATGATTTGTGTCTCAGGCACCAGACACAAATGTGGTGCACATATTACATTCATGCAGGCAAAACATTTATTCACATAAAATAATTAGTTTTAAAACATCATTTTATATCATTTTATTTTATATATATGAGTATGTGCCTAAGCGCATGTCTGTATTCTTTGCCACCTGGGGAACTGAGTCAAGAGGGTAATTTAAGCCCAGTAGTTCAAGGCCAGTCTGAGCAACATAGGGAGACCCTTACTAAGAAGGGAGGGAGGGAAGGAGGGAGAGAGGGAGGAAATTATGGAGGGAGAGAAAAATGAGCCCATACAGAGTCGAATGAGGTATCATATAGCCATAATCCCATCACTTGGGAGATAAAGACAGAAGGATAAGAAGTTCAAGGCCAGCCTTGGCTGCCTAGAATCTATTTCAAAAACACCTAGAAGAGCCACTGAGATAGCTCAGGTGGAAGGCACTTGCCAGCAAGCTGGACAACCTGAGTCCATCCTCAGAAACTACGGGGTAGAAGGAACAAACTGACGTCTACAAACTTTCCTCTGATTGCCACACCCGTGCTTTAGCATAAGTGCATCCATGTGCACACAACACGCACTATATAAACAAGTGTTAAACATTTAAACGAACAGGAAAAGGAAATCAAAAGGAAGAACAATTAAAAAAGACAGCAGCTCCAGGCTGGAATTGGATTTACCGGAAGTGCATATCCAGTAGGATGCCAGACAAAACCGCATACAGGGAAGTGTCTGGAGCGAGATGGTGTTGTCAGCCACACGTGGCAGGAGCCAGGCGCTGGAGAATCCTGGTTATGCCATAGATGCGTCAGAGGCTGCAGGCGCGTGCCACAGAGAAGCCCAGCCGCCTGCCACGCT
Source organism: Tokudaia tokunoshimensis (assembly GCA_036184795.1). NCBI lineage: Eukaryota > Metazoa > Chordata > Mammalia > Rodentia > Muridae > Tokudaia > Tokudaia tokunoshimensis. Next base: position 10,683,642 of record BTHU01000001.1, on the reverse strand, counting down.
CCTCCAGCGCCCCCTACTGGAAACCTGTAGCATCGTGGCAGCCATGAGAGGAAAAAAAAACTTTTAAAAGACTTTATTAACGGGCCTGATTTCAGTTCAATAAGTCGCTCATTGACATGTTCTACAACAGTTCAGTGCTGTGATCCTAGAAAGCCTAAGGCTAAGGCATATTCTAATCCAACTTGCACTAGAGTGAGACTCTGTATAACACCATCAACAAAAATAAAAACTACCATCGAATTTTAGAATACTTGAGGGCTGGTGACATGGGTAAAGGCGGTTGGTGACACGCGTGATGACCTGAGTTCGAACCCCAATGATCCACATGGTGAAATAAGAGAATTTAAATTGATGTAATTATAAAAAAAACAAACAAAACAAACAAAAAACCTTTAAAAAGCCTAGGACATGCCTTTTTAATCCCAGAACTCCCAAGGCAGAAGCAGGTGAATCTCTGTGAGTTCAAGCCTTGTTTATTTAGCAAGTTCCAGGTCCAGGGCAGCCAAGACTACATAGTAAATAACACACACACACAGGCAGGCAGGCAAGCACACACCCCTTAAAAAAAAAAACCCTTGGATTTGGAGTGGGAGAATAAAGATAGATAGTTGCATAATGATTTTGTTTTCTTTTGGTGCTCTAGGAATGAACTGGGCTCAGCCAACTGGCCCACACTCAGGGGTCTCATATGTCATTGCAATAAGATGGAAGAGGAGTCTGGGTCACCCAATGATGGCTTCTACGTTGGTACACATGTTGGGAATGCTAAAACAGCTGGCCCATCCCTGCTGTCTTCAGCACACTGCCTCAAGTGGCCAGCTGAAGTGCCCCGGCTAACACCTGCAAGGATGTGCTGAGGCCAGCTTGCACCAGCTCAAGCGGATAAACTGCATGTATCACTTTCCAACTTCGCAGCTCTGGGGCCTCAGCTGGGCAATGTGGTTGTGTGTTTCACACCCCAGGCAGCAACCAAGGCTATAAACACTAATTTTCCCACCCCCAACCCCCACCTAACCATTTAACTACTTAGCAACGCTCTAGGACTCCCGAGAGGGATCGTGATTCTACAGGGAGACCGAGACATTTTTAGACTGCCACCTGGAAAATCCCTTGGCAGTGCCACTTCTCCAGTGACAGAGGCCTTGTGACTCGCAGAATTATGGAGCTACGTGTTAGGAAGTATCGTTATAGTCCTTTTTGGAATGTACAGTCATATGTCCTTGCAGATGAAATGTTAGCAGCATCCCCAGTTACCATGCCAACCAAAGATAACCAACCAACAAGCATGCAGCTCAGACTCTTACCAGGAACTGAGAAGCAAGCAGGCAGTATCTGACTTCCCCCACCCAAACTGGTCTCAGCCAGTGATTGACATTGAGCCTCCAGACTGTGGGTACCATGCTCATTCCCACAGAGAGACCTTCCTCTCCATCTCCCTTTCTTAAGGATACAACCAGGGTATCATCCAAATGAGGAAAACGCTTGTCCAACCAGGTCCAGTCTCTCAGGGATCCAGCCCAACAGATGACCTCAACTCTTCATTGTTATTTTTATCTACTTATACTTTTTTTAAAGATTTTTTTTATTTATTACTATATGTAAGTACACTTTAACTGTCTTCAGACACACCAGAAGAGGGCATCAGATCTCCTTACGGATGGTTGTGAGCCACAATGTGGTTGCTGGGATTTGAACTCAGGACCTTTGGAAGAGCAGTTAGTGCTCTTAACCACTGAGCCATCTCTCCAGCCTCTACTTGTACTTTTAAAAAATAGCTTTACTTATGTGTAGGGGTGTGTGTGTATAGGGTGTGTGCCTGTGTAACACATGTATGCCTGGTGCCCTCAGAAGCTAGGAGAGGGTGTCAGATCCCCTGGAACTGGAGTTAGAGCAGTTGTGACCCACACGTAGGTGCTGGGAAATGTAATTAGTCCTCTACAAGAGAAGCAAGCTTTCTTGACCCCTGGTCCATTGGTCCAGCCCTGTTTGTCTGTCTTTCCTCTTCCTCCTTTTCCTCTTGAGACAAGCCCTCACTGTGTAACCCTGGCTAGTCTGGAATCCACTGTATAGACCAGGATGGTGCAAGATCACAGAGATCTGTCTACCTCTGCCTCAGGAGCACTGAGATCAAAGGTGTGCGCCACCACACTTGGCAAGAAAAAAAATTTTTTTTAGAGAAAAGTTTAAGAAAGGGAGGAGTAGTATGGTGGTGAGGCCTTACAATTATAAAGGAGGCAGCCAGGGAAGGGGTCAGAGGTGTGGCCACCTTTAAGTGAATACATGAAGGGCATATAGAAGTGTGTATATCCCCAATGGAGGGACAACCAAACCTAAGACCCTGAGGCGTGGGGCCTGTGTGGCTGAGTCAGAGTGAGGGAGAGGAGAATAGAGAGACAGTGGGCAGATAGCGTGGAACTTTACAGCCCCCAGAGAGGAATCTGCTTTTAACTTGAGAATGGGGAGTTGTGGAGGGTTCTGAGCTGCACAGGACATCACCTGACCCCAGCGTTTCCCCTAATTGCTTACAAGAAAGGAAGCACAAAGTCAGGAGATGGTGGTGGTGCAGGTGACAAATGATGAGAACGAAGGTTCAAAGGTCATCTCTGACAGGTCATCAGAGCAGCCACCAAACAAACCCCGATAGAAGCCTAGAATTGGGGAGAAGGTTCCTAGGAGTAAGGTGACAATGGCGAAATGCTGATGGTTCCAGCTGAGAACTACTAGCTTTGCATCGTGGTGGTCATTGATGACGTCATTGATGCTACAGCCTGCTTAGAAAAGGTTCACCATCTGGGCATGTAACACCAGCATGTGGGAAGTGAAGGCTGGTGGAGTTCAAGGTCAACCTTGCCTACATGGCAAGTTCGAGAGTATCCTGGGTTACATGAAATCCTGTCTGTGTGGGGAGGAGAAGGAGGGAAGGAAGGAAGGAAGGAAACAAAAAGATTCAAGAGATACTGAGAGGGCAGAAACCACAAATGTAGGTGTTTATGGGATTTTTGTTCTTGGATCTTGATTTTAGAGACTTTCACTAGACTGATCTAGAACTTAGAATGTTCTGGAATCATGGGTATATGCACTACTGGGCACAACTGTGTTAGTCAGGGTTCTCTAGAGTCACAGAACTTATGGGCAGTCTCTATATAGTAAGGGAATTTGTTGATGACTTACAGCCTGTAGTCCGACTCCCAACAATGGTCAGCAGCAGCTGTGAATGGAAGTCCAAGGGTCTAGCAGTTGCTCAGGCCCACAGGGCAAGCAGGCGAAGAAGAGAGAGAGAATAAATCTTCCTTCTTCCAATGTCCTTACGTAGGTCTCCAGCAGAAGGTGTGGCCCAGATTAAAGGTGTGTGCCACCATGCCTGGATCTGGGACTTGCTTTGTCCCAGATGACCTTGAACTCAGAGATCTCCCTGTCCTAATCTTCTGGGATTCATAGCCACTATGCCTCAAGATCTCCATGCGGAGATCCAGGTCAGAAATTTATATCTCCCAGCCTCCAGATTAGGATGGCAGGTGAGCCTTCCAATTCTGTATTGTAGTTCATTCCAGATATAGACAAGTTGACAACCAGGAATAGCCACTACATCAGCTAAGTGGAATGAAGGGCGAATTTTACTCTAAAGAGGCAAAAGGAGTGTGGACTGACTTGATTGTAGAGCTGCTACCTAGAATTCACCAGTGCAGGTTGATGATAGAATAATTGGCTAGTACACACAAGGCCCAGAATTACATCCTCAGTACTGTGGGAGTTGGGGGTGTGGAGAGAGATAGAAAGGAGGAAGGAAGAGTAGTAAGACATGAAACAATCTAAGAGAGTAAGAGGGAACCTGGCATAGCTGTGTCTGTATTTGCAGCATTTGTGTAAAGGAATGCTACATTTAAGAAAAGGCCAATGGAGGATAGTCTCAGTTCAAGAAACCAGGTAGCTCAAAGTCCACTTACAGGCTGTAACTGCTAAAAGGTTAGAAAACAGGAAAGGGGACTAAAAGATTTCCCTTTTGGCCTGCAGTTAACCATTGCTAGGGCTAATTAGTGAATAGTCAATTAAAAATCAAGTGATCCAAAAAATTATCTCATGGCCAGTCATTAGGGATGGAGTAGGATGCCAATGGGGAAGTCAAGAATCTAGAAAAACAGCTGGGCATGGTGGTTCACACCTCGAATCCTGAGGCAGAGGCAGGTGGATTTCCGTGAGTTCAAGGCCAATTTGTTCTATATGGGGTGTTCCAGCTAGGGCTATATAGTAAGACCCTGTCACAAAAACAAAACAAAACAGAAACCATAAAACAAGTAAACAAACAAGCAAACAAACCAAAATTGTTCTAGGGACCAATTTACTTTGGTTTGGAGAATTGTTGTTCAACCAAGATGGAGGAGACCTACAAAAATAGTATGGGCATGACTAACACTTGGGAGTCAAAGGGGGAACCTGGGCTTAAATACAACAGCCTAGACATCACAGGGAAGAGAAAGAGAGGAAGGAAGGAAGGAGGAAGGGGAAAGACAGAGAGAAAGAGAGAGGGAGGAGGGACGGAGGATCTGGTTCTCAGCACTGAAGAGAGTGATGGAGGTGGGACTTGTAGGCTTATATTTACTAAGGGTTCTTAAACATTTTAACCTCCCTTCTAGTCCACCACCCACCAGGAGTAGCAGAAAAGTTAATAGGGCAAGGAAGGATATAGACCTGTTTAGAAATAGTTCGTTGGGGTGATTCCAATCTTTCTTGTCAGGATATCAGTAGTTCAGTTCACAGGAATCATCAGCAGTAGCTCGACCCACTTGCAAACACTATCCAGGAATGGCAATGTGATCCAGAAGAAACCACCAGGCTCTGCCGATCTGGCTGCAGTCCAAGGAAGTGGCAAGAAGCCGCCAGAAGTTCTTTGGTTCATTTCTCTCCATGAAGTCATGACAAATGATGATCAGCAAAGAGTAGCAAGGCGAACCAATACCACACAGCCTCATCCACTCTCTGTTGGGTTATACTTATACCCTTTCCAATCATCAGGTGTTCTCTCAGTGTCTGCTCTAGCAAAACATCACACGCCCTTTTTCCAGGCAGCTTCTAGAAAAACATGTCTGTTCTCAACAAAACATCCTCCCACGTATCTGCTTTAGCAAAAACATCCTCTCATAAAACAGTTTCCAGAAAAACATCACATGATACAACTGAATCTCCATAGAAACCAGAAATTTCCACTTTAGGGGCTTACTTCACAGAGACATGAGGCTGCCAAGTAAGACCATTGTTCCTGTGGCACAGGGGAACTCAGCTGGAATTCTAACAACACTAGGTGTGAGGAGAAGCTAAAGGGTCTAGAGTGCGTGGTCAGCCATGGACTTGAAACTAGGTTTACTGAAAGAGTGAGGGGCAGCAGAAAGGGTGTAGGAACATAGGATTGAAGACCAAAGTGACCTCAAAGGGTTGTGGGTCTCCAAGACACTGGAGAAAGTGGCAGAGTAAAGGAAATAATCGGCCTTGGGTCAGAATATGGTAGGCGGTTGACTCACTGCCCTCCTGACTGAGATCTTCAGATGGGGGCCTGGTGGAGGGTTGAGACAGAATAGTCTGGATGCAGCTCGAAGGAACAAGAACACTACTGGTCTGGAAGGAGCATAAGTGGAGACTTGGATTCTAGATAAATTCAGGAAGAAAATGACGAGATACCTAGCGAATTCCAAGGCCCAAGTGGATGGCACTAGATGGGCAGAAATGGTTTTCCTCATGAACCTTTGTCGTTTTTAAAAGGTCTCACTCTGTGGGACAGGCTAGGCTCAAATTCATGGCAATCCTCCTGCCTCTGCCTCCAGAGTGCTGTCATTACAGGCAGGCATGCGCTCCACCACACCCTTCTGGGATGATATTAGACTTGTCTTTAGACAAATATTTAATTTAGATAATTAGATTAGTCTTTGGCCCCAGAGGAACCGGTGTGCTCTATATTCTTGTCTGCTGTCAGGCATCCTGACCCGGTCTGTGACCTTGGGAGACTGACCCACCAACCCCTCTTCACCTAGAGGACGCCTTTGGCGGGACATGGGAGCCCGGCCCTCACGACGGCAGATGATCGAAGTTCCACGCATGGCTCTGACCAAGCTGCCCCCTGAGCTGCTGGTGCAGGTGCTGAGCCACGTGCCTCCTCGCGCGTTAGTGACCCGCTGCCGGCCAGTGTGCCGGGCCTGGCGCGACCTGGTAGATGGCCCAAGTATATGGCTGCTGCAACTGGCTCGCGACCGCAGCGCAGAGGGAAAAGCCCTCTACGCCTTGGTCCAGCGCTGTCCCGCGGACGGCGACCGCTACGTCGAGTTCCCATTCTGCCCGCTGGCCCGCTTCTGCCTGCGAGCGCCGCTGGGCCGCAACCTCATCTACAACTCCTGCGGAGAACGTGGGTATCAGGGGCAGGGCCTGTTACCCGAAGGCGGGGCCTTCTGGTTGGTGGGAGGAGCCTGACACTTGGATTGTGGAATGTGCAGTCTGTGAGCCCGGTCTACCTATAGAGGGCGGAGTCTAACGCCTAGAAGGCGGGACCTAACGGCAGGGGCGGGGCTTAGGGCCAACGAGGGAAAGAAAAGCCGGTTCAGAGGGCATGGCTTACGACAAGGCTGAATTGAAACGGACTGGGCAAGGGTGGAAGGCGCACATCATTGCATAAAACAGAGAGAGTCACCTGAGCCGGTGGGCGGGGCAAGGCAGAAGGATGGAGGGGGGAACCAAGGGGAGGGGGGACTTAGGAGTCTGTGTCTGACCAAGCTGAAAGCAGAAACAAGTTGGGTGGCCGGCTCGGTGGGGCCAGGAATATAAATACTTGGAAGACAGGATCAGTATGAAGCCACCAGATTAAGCCGGGCAGTGGTGGCGCATGCCTTTAATCCCAGCACTTGGGAGGCAGGGGCAGGTGGATTTCTGAGTTCGAGGTCAGTTTGGTCTATAGAGTGAGCTCTAGGACAGCCAGGGCTACACAGAGAAACCCTGTCTCGAGAAACCAAAAAGAAAAAAAAAATGTCACCAGATTGAAATGTACTGGGAGGAGCTAATGGGCAAACTGGGAGGCCTCTGCCCCAGTGGGCAAATGCTGTATACTCATCCCTGTTATATTCTACAGAGGGCTTCAGAGGGTGGGAAGTGGAGCACGGCGGGAACGGCTGGGCTGTGGAAAAGAATTTTACCCTGGTGCCAGGGGCTCCTTCCCAGACCTGCTTCGTGACTTCTTTTGAGTGAGTGGCCCCTGATGCCTAGGGGGGGGGGGTCCAAAGACGGGGGGGGGTCCAAAGACGGGGAGGGTGCTACTTCAGGCTGTTAGTTCTAGTTTCTTTCTCTTTTTCTCTCCCTCTTTCATTTAACAAATACTTTTAATTACTTTTTAATTATGTGTGCAGAACTGAGTCTTGTTTGTGAGTACAGGCACCCAAAGAGCCCAGAAGAAGGTGTTAGATCCCCTGGAGCTGGCACTCTGGGCTTTTTATGTGACAATTGGGGATGGAATTCAGGTCTTCATTGCAAGGCAGGCATTTTACCTACTGAGCCACCCCCCTAATCCCTGACTTCCAGCATGCTGGGATTCCAGGTATGTGCTCCCACACCACACCTGACTCTGGTCATTGTTTGGTGCTGGTGGTCTCTGTGTTACCAGGGATGAGACCCAGGTCTTCAGGAGTGGTAGGCATTGAACCATGCCCCTAAATCTGCTAAATCTATCAACCTGGGCATTCTTCTTTCCTTCACTTATAATGAGAAACTAAAGCATAGAGGATAGCTAATATCTAAACTATAGAGGCTGGGAGTAGTGGCACAAGATCTTAATCCCAGAACTCAGGAGGCAGAGGCAGGCAGATCTCTGTGAGTTTGAGGCCAACTTGGTCTTCATAATGAGTTCCAGGTCAGTCAGAACCACATAGTGAGATCCTGTCTCTAAATAAATAAATATATACAAATAAAAAAAGTAAATGGGAGGGGTTGGAGAGATGGCCCAACAGTTAAGAGCACTGACTGCTCTTCCAGAGGTCCTGAGTTCAATTCCCAGCAACCACATGGTGGCTAACAACCATCTGGAATAGGGTCTGATACCCTCTTCTGATGTACCTGAAGAGAGCTACAGTGTACTTACATAGATAAAATAAATATATCTTTTACTTTAAGTAAATGGTAGAGTTGGGATTTGAACCCAGATAATCTGGCTCCAAATTTTCTGATTTTTTTTTCTCCTTAAACAGAGTCTCATATTGGCCCGGCTGACTTCTAACTCATTGTGTAGGTGAGACTGGTCTTGAATTTCTGACCCTCCTGCCTCCACTTCCCAAGCACTGGCAGGACAGGCCCACCCTACCGTGTCCATTTCCTCTATCATTTATGAAGTTCCCACGCGTACTTAGGTTTGTCCTGACAGCTCACTTCCACTAACAAGCATTTATGTTATCTTTTGGGACCCCAGAATCTTAAGAGGCCCTAGAATTCCCTGCTCCGCTGCCTAATGTGTGGGGCCCTCCAACACGGAGACTAGCATGAAGATCAGAGCAGGGTGGAAATGGGAGTGGGTGTACGCGATGCATCATCCACCATACACCTTCTTGTCCTGAAAAGCGAGCTGAGCAGCTACTTTAAGCACGGTGATCAGGAGAGGCTTCGTGGATGTAGTTTTAGGACTGTGTCTCAGCCCCAGCATCTTCCTCCCAGGTGGTGCTTCAAGAGGCAGCTTGTAGACCTGGTGAAGGAAGGAGTGTGGCAGGAGCTGCTGGACAGTGCGCAGATTGAGATCTGCGTAGCTGACTGGTGAGTGAAGACCGATGGGGCCATCCCCCCATCCGGAGCTAGAGTGGACTACAGGGATAGCTCAGTCTCGCCCCCATCAGCTCCACTGGGTTGGACTCCTCTTTCTCGGGAGGTACTTACAGCAGCAGAGCTAGGGAGGAACCCTGTTGAGTCCCGAGAGCCCCTTCCTGTAGTCCCTCACGACTTCCCACGCAGGCAGGCATCATGCACACAAGCCCACTGACTGATCGTTCCACTGAGTCAGCCCTGAAGTCTTGTGGATTGTCAGGGCTTCTGATGAGTTGGCAACACTGGTCCAAGAACTGATGCTCACAGAGAGTGATAGAGCTGAAACCCTGGCTAGAGGCACCAAAGCCTCCTGAGAAAAGCATTTGCTCCCTTCTCTTGGGCTCTGGTTCCTTCTTCGGGTCATCACGTTCCTGCCTAGGTGTAGCTTCTTCCTAGAATCCCGTAGTTCCACTTCCCCATTAACAAAGCCTTCCAGGCCCTTTCCTCAGGCTTGGCTCCTCCCACAGAATTTAGCTCCGCCCCAACCCTCAGGCTCTTAAGTGCCTAGCGGCTCTTAAAGTGCAGCCCTCAGCCTCCCTCCTTCCAACCCAGACAGCTGGCTGGGTGGCAGGGACCTGAAGATGCACTACCACCTTACAGGTGGGGCGCCCGTGAGAACTGCGGGTGCATCTACCGGCTTCGGGTCCGCCTACTGGATGAATATGAAAACGAAGTGGTCAAGTTCTCTGCCTCACCCAACCCAGTCCTTCAGTGGACTGAGCGGAGCTGCCGACAGGTGAGTCCTGACTGTCCACTCAGCCCTGGCTGGCTGCATGGTGCCTGCACACAGCAGTTACCCTGCTGACTTCCGGTTTCATTGATGGAACCTGTGCCCTTAGATTACATCTAGACTCTGCTCCAAGATGTTTACTGATTAATTCATCCATTTTATTAGAGCAATGACCCAGTCATGCAGTGTTTATTGAACACCTACTATGTTAGAGGTACCCCTTAAAGGTGCCGTAATACATGAACTTGGCCTGTTACTATCCTAGAGTTGAGAAATTGAGGCACAGAAAGCCTGAGTGGCCTTAAATCTCACAAAAACATGAAGGAGCCAGGCCTGATGGTGCACACTTCAGATCACAGCACTTAGGAGACTGAGGTTGGAGGATCAGGAGTTCAAGGCCAGCCTGAGCTACCTGAAACCCTGTTTCAATATGGGGTGGCGCAGGCCTTTTAATTCTAGCACTAGAGAGGTAAAGGCAGGTGGATCTTTGTGAGTCTGAGGCCAGCCTGGGCTACATAGAACCTCTCTCAGTCAATCAGTAACAAATGAATGGAGATAAAATTGAGAGAGGTGCCAAAGTTTTGGCTCATCGTGTCCCCTAAAGCCCCACCTGGTCTCATTACCTACCCCAGCCCACTCCTATTCTCCCCTCAGGCTGCTGCAGGCACTCTTACCTCAGGGTCTTTGCACTAACTGTTTATCATCTGCAGCGCTTTCTCCAGAACCTTACATGGCTCCCAGGCCTCTGATCTCTCCTCCAACATCACCCCACGAGGCCTTTCCTTGTTCAGTTTCACACGTAAACCTGCCTCCCTTCTGGAGAATGTCCACCGCCCTTGTGCACGCCAGGTCTTCAGCACCTAGCCCCTTTCACTGCTGATGTCACTGCTGTGCCCCCCCCCCCCGGCACCTAGAGTATGGCCGGCCGGGTACCATCTGGGTGCGTGGATGGAGAGGTCCGCAAGCCTCACTCTGTCCCTCTCCTGCCCCACAGGTCTCTCACGTCTTCACTGACTTTGGCAAGGGCATCCGGTATGTGTCTTTTGAGCAGTATGGAAGAGACACACGTTCCTGGGTGGGACACTACGGTGCCCTCGTGACTCAGTCCAGTGTGAGGGTCAGGATCCGTCTGTCCTAGCTGACCAGTCCGATTGGGACTTCCGGGATACACTGCCTTCTCCTGGATGGTGTTAAAACCAAAGGTGACTTTGCAGTCACCAGCTGATAGGTATCTGGGGGACAAAGGAGATCCTGTGTGACCCTCCTGCTGTGACAAACCAGGGACTACTAGCTTGTTCATAGCTTCTGTCTCTCAAGCTGGGACTACCATGATGTGATGCAGACATCCCTAGATTGATAAGCCTGAGAACTACTCTATGTGTGGATCCCAGTGGGTAAACTGTCAAAAAAAAAAAGCAGACACTTCTGAGAGCACATAATTCTAGTCCCAGAATCTAGGTAAATACAGGGGGATTGGGAGTTCGAAGTCAACCTCAGCTGTATACTGACTTCAAGGCCAGCCTGAGCTATATGAGACAATGTCATAAAAGGAGAAAACATCCAACAGACCAAGCTCAGAATTATAACAGAAGGAGAAGCCTACTCATAAGAAGACAGTGACAAGGACTGGAGAGACCTCTGTGGTTAAGAGCACTGACTGCTCTTCCAGAGGTCTTGAGTTCAATTCCCAGCAACCACATGGTGGCTTTCAACCATCTACAATGTGACCTGACACCTTCTTCTGGTGTGTCTGAAGACAGCTACATGTACTCATATAAATAAGATAAATAAATCTTTAAAAAAATTTTTTAATTGTGTCTGTGTGTGGGTATGTGCATGTGTGTTGTCTGTGGGTATGTAGGTGTGTGTATATGTGCATGTGTGTCTGTGTATAGGTGTGTTTGTGTGTATGTGCATGTGTGTGTCTGTGTGGGGATATGTGCATGAGTGCAGTTGTCTGAAGAGGGACCTGGAGTTACAGGTGGTTGTGAACCATCTGATGTGGTGCCGGGAACTGAACTTGGGTCCTCTGAAAGAGCAGCACTCACCCTGACTTTTTTAGTTTGCGTAGACCAGAGATTCTCAACCTTCCTAATGCTGTAACCCTTAAATACAGTTCCTCATATTGTGAAGACCCTCAACCGTAAAGTTATTTTTATTGCTATTTCATCACTGTAATTTTGCTAGTTTTGAATCATAATTTAAATATCTGTTTTCCAATGGTCTTAGGCAACCCCGCGAAAGGATTGTTCAACCCCCAAAGGGGTTGAGACTCGCAGGTTGAGAACCTCTGGTGTTGGGCTGGAAAGGTGGCTCAGCAGTTAAGAGCATTGACTGCTCTTCTGAAGGTCCTGAGTTCAAATCCCAGCAACCACATGGTGGCTCACAACCATTCATAAGGAGATCTTACGCCCTCTTCTGGTGTGTCTGAAGACAGCTACAGTGTACTTACATAAAATAATAAATAAATCTTAAAAAAAAAAAAAGAAAAGAAAACCACTAGTGGAGATAAACACGTCCCGGCACATATCAGGAGGTCAGAGCACAACTTGCAGAAGGTTTTCTTTTACCATGTGGAACCAGGGGATCAAATTCAGGTCACCAGGCTTGTGGGCAGCCATCTTTACTCACTGAGCCGCCCTGCCAGCCCTGGACAGTGACTCTCATATGCTTTTTTGGGGGGGATGAGTTGTTAGCAGGGAACAGTGGTCACTGGGACATCTGCATCTCAGATCCAGCTGTGGGTCCCTATCCATCTGGGGGACAGGACAGTGTCTGTCCTGTCTGTCTGTACTACCCTGTAGCACCTCATGTTTGCCTGGCTGACAGCACATCTTATTAGTTCCTCAGAGGCCCCTTGCCAGGTAACATCCTTTCTCCTGCCCTCTACCCTCCTGTAGGGATGCCTGGCACCAGACAGGCTGCCCCTAATGCCTACTCTAAATCCTTCCAATCTGCCCAATAAAACGGGTGCTAACAGGGCTGGCAGATGGCTCAGAGGTTAGGAAACCAAACTGCTCTTATAGGTGTTTCCAGCACCCACATCGGGCAGTTCACAACTGAATCCTGGGGGATCCAGAACCTATGGCCTCCAAGGGTGCCTGCACTCATATGCACATACCCAACCCCCAAACTCACATCACCACCACACACATATATGCACTAAGCATTTGGAGCACACAGTTAATAACCTTCAGTACCTAGAACAGTTCCTCTGTCGGTGAACTGTTCAGGAAGAGGGAACCCAGGTGCACAGATTGGCATTTGCCACCAGACCAGGGGACAGACACTGCAAACTGAGTGACATCACAACCTGAAGATGTATTTATTACAACCCCCATCCCAGGACATGAGGTCAACCTGCAAATACTGGACATGGAAGCCAAGGGCGTGGGCACAGGAGTACTTGCTTCCAATTCACCTCCAGAACCCTTGCAGGTTAACAAGAGTCTTGCTGAATCACAGTAAGATTTGAGCCCAAGACTAGCTGCCCCGGAACAGGAAGAACCGGTTTCCAAGGATGATCATTTCTTCTTTTGCACGTGGCCACAGTCATACTTGCCCCTCACAACTTTGAGTTTAACCCCAGGCAGGTCCTGGGTGCGACCACCCTCCACGAGGACCACGTGGTGCTCCTGCAGGGTGTGGCCCTCCCCGGGGATGAAGCACACAGCCTCTTTGCCTGTGCTGAGGCGCACTCGGCAGCACTTGCGGTTGGCGGAGTTGGGTTTCTTCGGCTTCCTGATGAATGTACGCAGCACCACACCCTTCAGCTGGGGCCGGCCCTCTGTGGGGCCCAGACGCTTAGGAGGGTCCTTCGGGCGGCCTAAGCGATGCATCTGGTTCAGGGTGGCCATGGAGCGGGTGGCCCAGAGCTGGGGAGCAAGGGCTAGGCCTGGAGAGACACAAGAGGGACTGCTAGGTTTCCATATTCTAGAGAGGGATTCAAGCCCTTTACACGTCCGCTTATGTCTAAAGGTATTCAGTGGGGATGATGGTCAAAAGTACTGGTTGCTCCTGCAAAGGATGACCGTTTGATTCCCAGCACACACAGTGGTGGCTCACAACTCTAGTTCCAGAGGATCTGACACATGCATGTGTTGCACTCATATACACACTTACATTCATACAGGGGCTGGAAAGATGCCTCGGTGGTTAAGAGCACTGGTTACTCTTACTGAGGACCCAGGTTCAAATCTCAGCACCACATGGTGGCTAGCAACCATCTTCAACTACAGTTCTAGGCATCTGATGCCTCTTCCGGCCTCCAAGGGTACTGCACATAATTAATGCACATATTCATGCAGGCAAGACACTCATATATTATTAGAAATAATATACAACAGATAACCTTTATTATTATGCCCATAATTATGTAGTATTGTTCTTACAGATTTTTAAACATTTTACATAAACTGAGCACGCTGGCAAGGCCAAGCCTTCTCGAAGACCCCACTCCCTACCCAACCTGCATTGCTTCCCATTCTCCCTCGGTTCCTTGTTCAGACTGTTCCGGCCTAGGTACCTTCAAAACAAACAAGCAAACAGCACAGAGACCACATGGCTGCAGTGTAATATAAGGAAAGGCAGGCGGAAATACTGGAGATGTTTTCAAGGCAGTCCTTAATTTGTGGAGCTGAAGAGGCGGCTCCGAGGTTAAGAGCACTGAGTGCTCTTCCAGATTCAATTTATAGCACCCACACGACAGCTCACAATCATCTGTAACTCTAGACGAGGGGATCGGGAGCTGAACACAAATGTGAGGCACAGACGTATACAGGCAGAACATATATGCAAAACTGATTTTATTTTTTTGAAACATGGTCTCCCTATGTAGCTCTGCCTGTCCTGAAACTCTCTATGTAGAGCAGGTTGGATAGTAAAATACCTCTGTGAATGAAATACCCAATGCTTCCCTCGGAACACTGTGCACAGACCTGATGTCTGGGCAATGTCTAAGAACATAAAAGTTGTCCTCCTGTGGGTGGCACGTCTTAGAATTAGAAAAACAGCACGGGAATGACTAACTCAACTTCCTAGCTTGGATTTCTCACCCGTAGGAGGTCATCAATAAATACTCGCTGAAGGAATAAACACAACTGAGAGACACCTAACCAGAGAGACATGCCGAGAAGCAAACATTTGTTGGTATGACTGTTACAAGGACATCAAGAGTGTACTTAAACTAAGTCAGAATATCACTAGGCAATACAATCTCACGGATTCACCGCTATCTATGCAGCTGATACCATCCGAAATCTGGCAAAAGTATATATGAGTCCCAGTGAGTTGTCCTCGTTCATCCTCGTCCTTGTGGCCCACGCTCACTTACCACGACTGAGGGACGAGGTCAGGCCATAAAGAAGGCCGGGCCAGGACATCTCGCCGCCTGCGGCGTCCCTGTATTAAGGAGATAAGACATTCAGAAAGGAGGTTGGGACCAGAATCCCACTCTCAGAGCCTTTTAGAATCGCCTCTAAAACTCTAAGACAGAAAGTCCCCTCGCAAATTCAGTCTCACTCTGAGTAAGCCCCCAAGGACCCAATCGCCCTCGCCCGGATACTGGAAAGGGAAACTGAGGAGAGATGAGAGAGATGCCTGGATCACTGATAATTGCCCCCACCTCACCAAGCTACCGGGGTCGTACACACGCCGACTCCTATCTCCAGCCCCTTCCGGGGTTTCTCTTTAGTGGTTGGCTACATCTTTTTGCGTCACTGAAGGGGAGGGATGAAGAGGACGATTGGACAATGACAGATCCTATTTGAGTTCAATTTTCCTCATTGGAAGGGTTTCTGAAGCCTGGGCGGGAAATCTCCTTGCGCGTCTGATTGGCTCGTCCATGATGAGTGACTTCTGGTTTCCAATCCAAGATGGCTGCGTCCATGGCACGGCTCTTGTGGCCTTTCCTGGCTCGCCAGGGGCTCCGGTCCCGAGGACGCTGCGAGTGCAGCCAGAACCCAAGGAGGAGTTTCGCTACAGAGAAGCGAGTTCGGAACCTCCTGTACGAACACGCACGTGAAGGCTACAGCGAGCTTCCTTACGTGGACATGGAGTCGATGTGCGCATGCCCAGAAAAAGTCGCGCGCTCCCTGGAGCTCCGCAAGGGGGAGCTGCGGCCGGCCGACTTGCCTGTGATTGTGAGTGCGCTTGCGCCCTGCGGGAGCGGGCTGCTTTATAGAACTGGGTTTGCCAGACACATTCCGATTGTGGGAAAAACTACTCACCAGGAATTTGGGTTCCTTCCCAAGTTAGGCAATTGTCTTGTGCATGACACCCACTTATGTGCCAATGATCTGGGGAGAACCAAGGCCCTTATTGAACGCCGTGGATGCCTTCTGTGACCTGCATGCCCTTTTGCATGCATTTCGTAATTGGACAGTTGGTATCTACTGTACTCCCGGACCTTAAATACCATTGTCTTCTGTACTCAAACTTCATGCCAGGCTCACCCGTAGGCCACAAAGAAAAATGAGGAGGGAGGTGTGAATCAGAGGGACTCTTGGAGACAGAGTTTTGTATCCTTCTATAAATAGCAACCTGATAAAATAGTTGAATGGATAAATACCTGCTGAACAGATATTTAAGATATATCTGTTCATGTCCTTATGATCCAGATGTGTACCATAATTCTACCTTATAGGGAACTAAAATCGGGGGGCACCATGTCGGTAGTGAGTTCCGAACGTAATGGACGAATCTTCCCAACTCTGTCTTGAACCCTTCTGTATAATTACTTTTCTGTTGCCACGTGACAAAACACCACGATCAAAGCAACTTACAGAAGAATTTATTTTAGGCTTGGCAGGGACAGAATGGCACCAGGTGTCAGAGCAGTAGACATCTTTAACCACAAGCGTGAAGAACAGAGCTACAAACTAGATATAGGACTAGGTTTTAAGCTCTCAAGAGCCCACCTCCCGGACCACATTTCCTCCAGCAAGGCCACTCCTCCTACGCCTCCCCAAACATCACCAGCCACTGAGCACGTGTTCAAATGTCAGGATGTGGGGAACAAGAAATTCATGAACATGCTTACTAATAATAATAGAAAAATCTGTCTGGGTGCGGTGATGCGGTACTCTGGAGGATACAGAGGCAGGCAGATCTCTGGTCTCCATAGCATGTTCCAGACTACCTAGGACTACATACATAAGGAGACCTTGTATTTAAAGGGGAGATGGCTCAGCAGATAAAGAACCTTACTGCCAAGCCGACATCCTGAGTTCAATCCCTGGGATCCACATAGAGAAAGGAGAGAATTGACCCCTGTACGCTGTCTTCTGACTTCCTTGCTGCAGCCACACACAGAGTAAACAAGAAAGAAAAAGAAAGTTTAGTCACACCGGGCAGTGATGGCCCACGCCTTTAATCCCAGCACTTGGGAGGCAGAGGCAGGAGGATTTCTGAGTTCGAGGCCAGCCTGGTCTACAGAGTGAGTTCCAGGACAGCCAGGGCTACACAGAGAAACCCTGTCTCGAAAAACCAAAAAAAAAAAAAAAAAGAAAGAAAATTTAGTCACCTTTAAAGAGGTGACTTAGCCAGACATGTGCTAGTGCCTCCGTAGTCTGAGAACTCAGAGAAGGACAGGCTGATTACAAGTTCAAGGCCACCCTGGGCTATATACATAAATACACTGTCTTTCAAAACCAAAAAAAAAAAAGGGTCATATTTCCATGATTGTCCATTGGTTGGTTGTGATCGTACCAACGGAAGTGGCTGCAAAGTAAACTGGGAAATGCATTGATTTGGGGCAGCTGTGTGCCCATCCGGGCTTCTGGGTGTCATAGTGCTAATGGAGGAGAGAGTGCCCCTCACCCGCTGTCATCCGGGTGCCTGGTAGACGAGACTTAAGAGCAGTGGCCGTTTCACTATGGTATTCTCCCGCAGATCTCCACATGGCAGGAGTTGAGGCAGCTGCGGGAGCAGATCCGGAGCCTGGAGGCAGAGAAGGAGGCTGTGGCAGAGGCAGTGCGGGCCCTGCTGGTGAGCATGGGGGGATGGGGGTCCTGCGTGGGCCAGGGCAGGCCGGAGGAGCAAGGACGCCTCTCTGTCTGGGAGTAACAGGAAACCCCATTAAAAGGGCTGGAATTATGTAGATGGTTGTTACCTAGTTACCTGATGTTCCTAGGGCTGATGAATTAGCTCTCTCTTCAGCATCCCAACCAGGTTCTTTTCCTCTGTGTGCTCAACTTCAATGCATAGATTGGACCCCATCCCAGTTCCAAGATGGCTGCCCCCAGGTCAGAGACAAGGTCTACCCCAAGGTCTTTTCCAAGAGCGAGGAGACCATTCCCTAAGTAGAATCCCCTCTTGTTGTGGGAGCTCAGACACTCTTGCTCACAGGGTGGTTAAAGTCACTGTTGCTAGTTTAGGGCCAGTGTCCATGGTCCTGAACTGAAAGCTGTCTAGAGAGGGACAAACTGAATCAGGTCTGTGAGGAGAGAGGAGAGAACCAGGCTTAGACCTGAGCTTTTAATTACGAGAAACAACTCATATTTCTTACATGTTTGATTGCTAACTAGTTTAAGTCAGTGTACATACAGAAACCCTTACTGTTGCCGATTTTTTTTTTTGCAACCCCAACATTCAGTTACAACACTCCATGAGGAGTCAAAATCCAACATCTGTAATCCCAGCATCTGGCAGGTAGGGTCAGAGGATCAAGAGTTCAGTGTTCTCCTTAGCTACTGTCTGAGTCACTGTTCTGTTGCCCATAACTAAGGCACGTGTTTAACTGGGGACTTGCTTATAGTTTTGGAGGGTTAGTCTGTTATCATCATGGTGGGAAGCAGATGGGCATGGGTGGCCAGGGCAGTGGCTGAGACCTTTTTATTGTGATCCTTATCCAGCAGGCAGAGAGCAGACACTAGGCCTGGTGTGCCCAATCCCAGTGACATACCTTTCCACCATACCTCCTAATCCTTCCAAATAGTTCATCACCTGGGGACTAAATGTGAAAACATGAAAGCCTGTTGGGTCCCTTCTCATTAAAGTAATCACAGCTACATGTCAGGTTCCAGGTCAGGCCATCCTATGTGATTCCCCAAAAAGTTGTTTAAAAAACAGACAGGGACTGGAGAGATGACTCAGTGGTTAAGAGCACTGGCTGCCCTTCCAGAGGTCTTGAGTTCAATTCCCAGCAACCACATGGTGGCTCACAACCATCTGTAATGGGATCTGATGCCCCCCTCTTCTGGCACATGCAGATAGAGCACTCATATACATGAAATACATAAATAAATCTTTAAAAAAAAGACAAGCAAAAAACCTAGCTGGGAGGTGGTGGTGCATACCTTTAATCCCAGTGCTTGGGGGGGCAGAGGCAGGTGGACCTCTGAATTTGAGGCCAGCCTGGTCTACAGAGCAAGCTCCAGGACAGCTGGGGCTACCCTGTCTCAAACAAACCCAAAACAAACAGAGAAAAAGAGATGGTCCAGTGGCTCTTGCAGACCTGAGTTTGATTCTTGGCACCCATGCCAGGTGCTCATACCCACTTGTGACTCCAACGCCAGAAGTTCTGACACCCTCTTCTGGCCTCCAAGGGCATACACACACACACACACACACACACACACACACACACACACACACACACACACACCCCCACCCACCAGTAGGGCCAGGAATGTAGCTGAGTGGTTCATTGTTATCTACCATGTACAAGGCCCGAAGTTTAAACCCAAATGCACAGAGTAAGTCACAATGTAAAATAGAGAGGTGCGCTCACACGAGCCCCCATCTTCCCGGCACGGAGCCCGGGAGGAAGGAGCAATAGCACTGGGTGTCACTACTGTTCCATCATGGTGCCACCTCGTGGCTTTCCCAGCAGAGAACCCGAGGTAGGGTGGGAGATGCAGACGTCCTGCTCCTCTTTAAACTCTGACCTCTTCTGTCTCTACTCTGAACTCCCCAGCTCGTTACCTAATCACCTTCTCCCCTTTCCTCTTCTCCACCAGGCAAGCCAAGACAGTAACCAAGTGCAGCAGGTACTCAGGGCCCTGACGTCTGCGCCCTTGGTGGGGAGGGCAGGGAGGGTGTACCATGTTGGTCACAGTTCTAATCCAGGCATGGTTAGGAGGTAAGATAAAAAAGAACAGCAGCTGCCTTTGGGACCAGAGAGACGGCTCAGTGGTCACCAGTGTGCACTGCTCTTGCACAGGGCCCAAATTTGCTCTCCAGCACACACACGTACACATATGTAAAATACGTGTATTAAAAACAAAGATTGTCAATTTGTGGAAATACAGCTGGTGTCAGGTGCACCAGAGGCAGCTCCTGGCGCCATTACAAGGATTATTCTGAGCCCAGCTTCCCCCGTTTCCGACAGGAAGACAGTCGAGTGCACCTTCCTGATAGTTTCCTCTAGGCTGATTATGGGTGGTTCAGTTTGACTCCAGGCTCCTCACAGCCAAAGCAAGAGAAAGTTCCAGTTAGCTAGACCTGAGCATTGTCTGCATGATCTTGCCAAGTTGAGAGGAAAGAAATGGCAACTGTCTCCCTGGGGTCCTGCCAGCAAAGATAAGCCATGCTGGAAGAGGGTATCCCTGACTCTCCCCAAGGGTAACCCTCTTGCCTTGTCTAGGACCCCCAATATCAGGGCCTGCGGGCCCGTGGCCGGGAAATCCGGAAGCAGCTCACACCCTTGTACCCCAGAGAGACCCACCTGGAGGAGCAGTTCTACCAGCAGGCACTGAGGCTGCCCAACCAGACCCACCCAGACACGGTAAAGGCCATTCAGGCTGCAAGGGAGACAGAGCATCTTAGAGCATCCGGGCTATCTCCTTCCCTCTGACATGCTCCTCTTCCTGCAGCCCGTTGGGGATGAGAGCCAGGCAAGAGTGCTCCGCGTGGTGGGCGACAAGCCGGGTGAGTCACACCTGAGGGCTCAGTGTCCATGGCATCTCGGGCTGGGAGTGGGACATGGCAGGTCTTGGGTCAGGGTGGGGCTCGGGGGCACAGCTGGAGCAGCCCAGCAGACTTGAGCTGAGGCTGTGTCTCCTTGCCCTCCCTTCCTTCCCGGGGCAGCCCACCCTGTCATGGGTACCGCATGTCTTTTCTTCCTTGTTTTGCTTTGGTCCCTACTCTCGGGAACTTTTCTTCCTAGCCTGTGTGTGTCTCCACCCTCAGTCTGATCTCCTTCTCTCATCTCTCTCATTCATCCCCTTCTCTTTTTC
This sequence comes from Tokudaia tokunoshimensis, assembly GCA_036184795.1. Classification (NCBI taxonomy): domain Eukaryota; kingdom Metazoa; phylum Chordata; class Mammalia; order Rodentia; family Muridae; genus Tokudaia; species Tokudaia tokunoshimensis. Next base: position 10,662,918 of record BTHU01000001.1, on the reverse strand, counting down.
CTTCCTTCCCCTCACCTCCCTCTCTTCCCTCCTTTCTCTCTGCTTCTCTTACCCCCTTCCGTTCCCCCATGACCCTCTCTCTCCTCCCTGTTCTCTGATTCATCTTTCTTCCTTTCTTACCCCATTGCGTTCCACCTACAACCAGCTTTCTCCTTCCAACCCCGAGGCCACCTGGAAATTGGAGAGAAACTGGACATCATCCGGCAGAAGTGAGCCCCTGCCACCCCATCCTCCCCTGGGCCTCCCCCTCCCCCCCTTAACCCATCATCTCCACACTAACAGCTGGCAGCCCTAACAGCTGGCAGCTAGCTTCTGTCCTGCAGCCTCAGGGTACAAGGTGGAATGCCAGGGCTGGGCCCACCCAGCATGAATATTTGATTTCCAGGGCTGGGCCCACCCAGCATGAATATTTGATGCCCGGCTCGCCTGTCATCTGGGCCTCTCTGGCCCCTGGGTACACGAGTCCTTTCCCCACCCACCCCAGCCCATAGGCACTGCTGGTTTGTCTGCCTGTCTGTCTCTAGGCGCCTGTCTCACGTGTCTGGCCACCGGTCCTATTACCTGCGTGGGGCTGGAGCCCTCTTACAGCACGGCCTGGTCAGCTTCACCCTCAGCAAGCTTGTCAGCAGGGTATGGTCTGCCTGAGGACCTGCTGGGAAAGGGTGGCCCCGGTACCAACTTTAGATGGATTAAGGATGCTCGAGGGGGCTGGGAATGTAGCTCAGTTAGCTGGTAAAGCACCTGCCTGGCTCCCGTCCCCCAGAGCATATCCATACACAGAGAGATAGTAGCAAGTACTTTACCCAGCAATGGAGAGGCTGAAACCGGAGGATCGAAACTTCAAGGCTGACCTGGGCAACAGGGTAGAACTCTGTCTCAAAAATAAACAAACAAACCAAGAGGCTGGGAACTGGAGAGATGGCTCAGTGATTAAAAGCACTGGCTGCCTTTCCAGAGGTCCTGAGTTCAATTCCCAGCAACCACATGGTGGCTCACAACCATCTGTAATGGGATCTGACGCCCTCTTCTGGTGTGTCTGATAACATCTACAGTGTACTGATATACATAAAATAAATAAAATCTTAAAAAAAAAACAACCAAGGGGCCGATATGTTGTAGTCTCAGCATCGGCGTATATCATCAACGCATTGACTCCTATGTCATTGGCACTACGTGGATGCTATTATTAGGCCCCCTTTTGAGATGGGAAAATTGAGGCTTGAATGGAGCTCAGAACTTGGCCTAGAGCCTGCACTTGTGATCACTACCCCTCACTTCTGCTGCAGGGGTCGGGGCACCTGAGGAACACAATGTCCACTGAGGCAGGCGGTCCATGCCTTCAAGGCTGATGAATTCCTAGTCGTGGGGACATCACAGGCTTTCAGGTTTTCTTTCTGTTGTTCTTTTGGGGGTTTTTTTGTTTGCTTGCTTTTTGTTTTTGTTTGTTTGTCTTTTGAGACAGGGTCTGACTTTGTAACCTTAGCTGGTAGCCTGGAGCTCCCTTTGTAGATCAGGCTGGCCTCATATTCAGAGATCTGCCTGCCTCTGCCTCCTCCAAAGTTCTGGGGTTAAAGGCATTCGCCAAACAGATTTTCTGAAGGCACTAAGGAGGCTTCCAGAGGGGAAGGGACATATTAGGGCTGTACGTCTCTCAGTGGCACCCTAGCTGCCCTCTGCAGGGTGCTCGCAGCAGGAGGACCCCAATAACAGGGTCCCAGGGTCAGGCCTCAGTACTGTCCTCTGCTGAGGGTGGACTGTGGAATGAATGGCAGGGCTGCGGCTACTGTCTCCCTCTTTGGGCTGATCCCCTTCCCTCTCTGCAGGGCTTCACCCCCATGACGGTTCCAGACCTTCTGAGAGGAGCTGTGTTTGTGAGTGAGACAAGAGTGATGGGCCCCCTCCCTGAGGAGACTGCCCTGGGCTAAGTCATGGAAGTCAGTCACAGTGCGGGAGAGAAAAGCAATTTCAGAGGCTTCTAAAGGAACAGCTGGGGTGGTGACCTCAGAATTAGGGAGGCCAAGGTTATCCATTACCTGACCCCTGACCCCTGTCCCCCGCGATCTTCCCCCAGGAAGGCTGTGGAATGACACCAAATGCCAACCCATCCCAGATTTACAATATTGACCCCTCCCGCTTTGAAGACCTCAACTTGGCCGGGACAGCAGAGGTGGGGCTGGCAGGTAAGCGACTGCCTGGGTAATGGAGAGGGACAGCTTCCTGCAGGGAACAGATAACAGCCCTGGGGATAACACATCCAGTTGTGTCGACTGTTAACTGGCCAGAATCACAGGGACTCCAGAATCATGTCCTCTGCCCTGTGACGTCCTCTGGGCAGTGGTGACCCTGGCTAAACTCATCCTGCCTCTCTCCTCCCAGGATACTTCATGGACCACGCTGTAGCTTTCAGGGACCTTCCAGTCAGGTGATGCCCATTTCCTTTAATGCTAGACCCTACTGGTAACGTCTACCCTCCCTGACCCGGGCCTCCATCTTCCTTCTAGGATGGTCTGTGCCAGTACCTGCTACCGGGCAGAGACAGACACGGGGAAGGAGCCTTGGGGGCTGTACCGAGTCCATCACTTCACTAAGGTGAGCGGAGCAGGCCTGACTGACGTGCACAGGTCCCCTCCACCACCCAGGACCTCCTGACCCAGTGTCCCTGCCCTATCCCAGGTGGAGATGTTTGGGGTGACCGGCCCTGGGCTGGAGCAGAGCTCGAAGCTGTTGGATGAGTTCCTGTCTCTGCAGGTGGAGATCTTGACGGAGCTGGGCTTGCACTTCCGGTGCGGAGATGAAGCTGGGTGGGACTGGTAGGGTTGGGGGGTGTTGACTGGGCTGGCCCACCACCTGCTCCTTTCCCCTGGGTGAGACCTCTGCGCTGTATAGCTTCTGTCTGCATTATTTTATTTTATGAGTGTCAGGGGCATGGGAAGGAAAGCCGCTCCCCTCCCCTGAAGATCGCCAGCTCTAGAGTTTGGTCCAAGAGCCCTCATTGTCCTCCAGGGTGAAGCAGGGGTGCAGAGGAGAGGCGCCAGCTGGTTCTATAGGACACACAGCTTTACTGAGGGCTGAGGAAGGCCACCTTTTACCCAGGTGACTCACCACAAACAAACAGACAAACAACAAAGCAAAAAAACCAAAAAACTAAGAGTATGGGGCTGGAGAGATGGCTCAGTGGTTAAGAGCACTGACTGCTCTTCCAAAGGTACTGAGTTCAAATCCCAGCAACCACATGGTGGCTCACAACCATCTGTAATGAGAACTGATGCCCTTTTCTGGTGTGTCTGAAGACAGCTACAGTGTACTTACTTACATATAATAAATAAATAAATCTTTAAAAAACGAAACAAAAAAAAAAAAAACCCTGAGGCTGTGCAACCAGGTGTCAGGTCTCCCACCTGAAATCTCAACACTTTAGAGTCCATGAGTTCCAAACCAGCCTGAACTATAGAGTGGAACCCTGTCTTAAAATGGAACGGAAAGAAAGCAGAAATGGCTTGATGTCGCGACTCACACTTAGAATCCAAGCACTGGGGAGACTGAGGCAGAAGGATTGCTATGAGTTTGAGGCCAGCCTGAACTACATGAGACCTTGTTTCAAAGGAAGCAGAAAACAACCCCAGAAAAGAGCCTACTGTGCAAGCAGGAGAACCTCAGTTCTGATCCACAGTACCCACATAGGAGCCGGGGTGTTGGCAAGCACCTGCACCCCAGTGCTGGAGAGGCAGAGACAGCGCCTAGAGCTCGCCGCCCGGCCTGCCGAGTGCAGTTGGTGGGAGATGCACACCTACAGCTGGGAGCTACAGCCCCAGCACTGCTGAACCAGACCCTATGCACAGCCATCCTCAGCTACATAGTGAAGTCTAGGCCAGTCCGGGCTGCATGAGACCCTGTCTCAAAAAGAAGAAACAGACAGACAGACAGACAAAAGAAAAGACCAGTTAGAACTCCAAAACTGGCCGGGCGGTGGTGGCGCACGCCTTTAATCCCAGCACTTGGGAGGCAGAGGCAGGAGGATTTCTGAGTTCGAGGCTAGCCTGGTCTACAAAGTGAGTTCCAGGACAGCCAAGGCTACACAGAGAAACCCTGTCTCGAAAAAAACAAAAAAAAAAAAAAAAAGAACTCCAAAACTGGAGGTGCTGCTCTAGACCGTAGAATGGTAGGGCGAGTGCCCACAGATGGCCGCATGACTGTCTTTCCTTTCCACCTCGGCCTTCTCTTCTGTCTCCTGTGGATACCACCTCCCCAGCTGCTAGTTCTCCTCTTCCTCTGTGTTCTGATCCCTTTCCCTCCTTTTTGGTTGCTGCCCCTTCCTCCTTCTCCTCCTCCCTCCTTTATATCCTTCACCTTTATCCAATGACTTTTACCCTGTTTCCCCCCCCCCTTGGCCTCAGGGTGCTGGACATGCCCACCCAGGAACTGGGCCTTCCTGCTTATCGCAAGTTCGACATTGAGGCCTGGATGCCTGGCCGAGGTCGCTATGGAGAGGTGAGAGGGAGGCCTGGCCTCTTGGGCACGTTTGGTAAGACACTGGAGGATGGGCCTGTCCCCCAAGACAGCCTCTCAATCACTCCTGTTCCAGGTCACCAGCGCCTCCAACTGCACAGACTTCCAGAGCCGCCGTCTGTATATCATGTTTGAGACAGAGACCGGGGAACTGCAGTTCGCACACACGGTAAGGCCCCCACTGTATCTTCCCATCCCAGGGCCAGGATGAAGTCAGAGCCTGGCCCTGAGCACACTCTTCTTCTAGGTGAACGCCACGGCTTGTGCTGTTCCCCGAGTCCTCATTGCCCTCCTGGAGAACAATCAGCAAAAGGTCAGCAATCCCCCAAGTCTAGAATCTCAGGTTTGACAAGAGGACTGCAGGTTCAAGACCTGCCTGGGCAACTTAATAAAAACCTATCTCAAGTTAAAAAGTAAAAGAAGCCAGGGGCGTGGCTCAGTGGTGGAGCCCCTGCCTAGAATCCCCCAGTGAGGGGCTGGGGGCGTGGCTCAGTGGTAGAGCCCCTGCCTAGAATCCCCCAGTGAGGAGCTGGGGGGTGTGGCTCAGTGGTGGAGCCCCTGCCTAGAATCCCCCAGTGAGGAGCTGGGGGGTGTGGCTCAGTGGTGGAGCCCCTGCCTAGAATCCCCCAGTGAGGGGCTGGGGGTGTGGCTCAGTGGTAGAGCCCCTGCCTAGAATCCCCCAGTGAGGGGCTGGGGGTGTGGCTCAGTGGTAGAGCCCCTGCCTAGAATCCCCCAGTGAGGGGCTGGGGGCGTGGCTCAGTGGTAGAGCCCTGTCTAGAATCCCCTAGGGAGGGGCTGGGGGCGTGGCTCAGTGGTAGAGCCCCTGCCTAGAATCCCCCAGTGAGGGACTGGGGGTGTGTCTCAGTGGTAGAGCCCCTGCCTAGAATCCCCCAGTGAGGGACTGGGGGTGTGGCTCAGTGGTAGAGCCCCTGCCTAGAATCCCCCAGTGAGGGACTGGGGGTGTGGCTCAGTGGTAGAGCCCCTGCCTAGAATCCCCCAGTGAGGGACTGGGGGTGTGTCTCAGTGGTAGAGCCCCTGCCTAGAATACCTTAGGGAGGGGCTGGGGATGTGGCTCAGTGGTAGAGCCCCTGCCTAGAATCCCCCAGTGAGGGGCTAGGGGTGTGGCTCAGTGGTAGAGCCCTGCCTAGAATCCCCTAGGGAGGGTCTGGGGGTGTGGCTCAGTGGTAGAGCCCCTGCCTAGAATCCCCCAGTGAGGGGCTGGGGTGCAGCCCAGTGGTTAAAAGTTTGCCTGGCATGGAAAACACGCTGGGCCTAGTTGGCAGTACCAAAAAGAAGAGGGAAACAGTGTGAGGGTTTGAGATTTCCACCAGCAGCTGAGGGAAGAGCTAGAGGAAGGGTAGCATCCTAATAACTGCTCTGTCCCCAGGATGGTTCAGTCCTCGTGCCCGCCGCCCTCCAGCCCTACCTAGGCACTGACCGGATCACAGCCCCTACCCACGTGCCTCTCCAGTATATCGGCCCCAATCAGCCACAGAAGCCCAGGCTCCCCGGCCAGTCTGCTGCCAGATGAGACTGACGTTCTCGGGGACCCTGATACATAGGGCCTTTCCCCTGAAGCTGGTCCTGATGTCTCTGTACTTGTCACCTCCCCTCCTGGACTCCTGAGTCTACCTCTGTCCCTTCCCTGCCGGTGAATGATTGTCAGTGACCCCTACTACCATTAGGGTGTCAGCCAGAGGTGTGTCTCAGCCTGTGGCAGGAAGAAGGCCATCCCAGCGTCCTCTTCCCACCTCAGTGCTGAGCAGAATGCCCTCAATAAATGGTCCTGAGAACAGTGTCTTCTGGATCTGTGAGCACAGGAAGTGCTGGGTGACCAAATCATCAAAGAGGCTGTAGCTGCCTGCGGGGCTCATGCTGGGCGGCTTCAGGCTCCCCTGGGGAGTTGAAGGGATGCCAGGGCCTTCACCCTCTGATGGCTCCCTCAAACCGAGCCAACCTTACCCTTATCCGTGGCCCATGGTCCCCAACTCTGGGGCTGTCCAAGTGTCATACTCACGGCAGCAGAGCCAGCCCCTTTGCCCGCTTCACAAGCACTCCACCTCTCTGCCTTCACTAGCTCCTCCCCTGGTGGGTTGTGCTCAGCACCTTGAGGTGCTCCGGCCACCCTTCAGGCTATCCTCGGTGGTTTCCCACTTCCAGTGGGTGAGCAAACCTGAGGCTTCACCCGGAGAATGTGCTAGGATCTGCCAGTTGCCCTCTCCTTCCTCAGCCCTAGTCCTTATTTGGCCACTTCTCCCCCCTACCACCTCGATAGTCACAAGAGACTCCCCAGAATTCCAAATGTCACACAATCATAGCAACTATAGCTGGCACAATCACGCCCCTGCTAGAGCACGAGGCAGATCAGCTGCTGTGGACAGTCCGGAGCAGCCCCATGCCCCACACCTGGGAGTAAAGCGAACATGTTCCTACTGCTCTATTTTTTTAAAGGTTTATTTATTTGTTTATGTATGTGAGTACACTGTCACTCTCTTCAGACACACCAAAAGAGGACTTTGGATCTCATTACAGGTTATAAACCACCATGTGGTTGCTGGGAATTGAACTAGGGACCTCTTGAAGAGCAGTCAGTGCTCTTAACCGCTAAACCATCTCTCCAGCCCCTGCTTTGTTTTGTTTTATTTTGTTTTGAAGAAGCCAACATCCTCACTAGAGTAGATGCTTGGCTAGCATGCACAAAGCCTTGGGTTTGGTTCCCTAGCACAGTTAACTGGGCATTTCGGTACATGTCTATAATCTCAGCACTTCAGATGCAGAGGTAGGTGGACAAATGTGAGACAAACCTGTATACATTGGGTCCTTTCTCTGAAATATAAAGTCCTGGAGTCTGGTATGATACCACACATCTATGGTCCCAGCATGGGGAAAACTGAGGCAAGAAGATCAAGGGTCAAAGGCTTTCCAAGAGTGTTAGTGCACACCTTTAATGTCAGTACTTGGGAGGAAGAGGCAGGTAGATCTTCTGAATTTGAGGGTAGCCTGGTCTACATAGCAAGTTCCAGGCTAGCCAGAGTTGTACAGTGAGACCCTGTCTTAACATAAGGAGCTGGAGAGATGACTCAGCAGTTGAGAGCACCCACCCTCTGCTCTTTCCAAGGACTCAAGCTAGGTGCCCAGTAGCCATGCCTGGTCGCCCACCACAGCCTCTGACTCTGGCTCCAGCTGCTCAGAGGCCCTCGTCTGGACTGCGTGTCACCTGCAGTGTACATAACCACCGCCACACATTTGCACAAAATGTTTTTAAAGAGGAGACTGCAGCTAGCTGAGGCTGTCTCTAGCAAGACCCCGTCTCAGAGAAACAAAAACAGATTACTGGGTATTATCTGTGGTGGTTCACAGTTTGTATTACCAGCATTTTAGAAGCTAAGGCAGGAGGATTGCCACAAAATTGGAGGCCAGCCTGGGCTATTTAGCAAGACCCTGTCTTTAAGGGGGGAAAAAAAAAGAGGAGGAAGAGGAGGGAGGGAGGAGGAGGGGGGAGAGGAGGAGGAGTAGAAGGAAAGGCAAGAGAAAAAGTTACTTAGGACTTGATTGGCAGCTTATGGAGAAAAGTGCTGTGTTAGCGTGACCTTAGTTCAGATCCTTGGAATCCACATAACAGCTGTGTGCTCTTGTAACCCAAGCACTATGTGGACAGTTGGTTGGATCCAGGAGCTTCCTAGTTAACCATTCTGTCCCAAAAGTCTAGCTCCAAGTTCAACGAGAGAGACCCTGTTTCAAAAAATAAAGAAGCGGGGCTGGAGATATGGCTCAGTGGTTAAGAGCACTGACTGCTCTTCCAAAGGTCCTAAGTTCAAATCCCAGCAACCACATGGTGGCTCACAACCATCTATAATGAGATCTGATGCCCTCTTCTGGTGCGTCTGCAGACAGCTGCAGTGTACTTACATATTATAATAAATAAATCTTTGAAAAAAAAAAATAAAGAAGCTAACATCAGGAAGACAACACAGAAAGACACTTGCCATTGGCATACACCACACCACACGTGCAGTCCTGGGGTGGCCAGCAGCTCTGTGAAGCTCCCAGTGCGGGCACCGCCCAGGCACCCCTCATATTTCATCCTCACCCAAAAGCTCTGGAGCGGGTTGTTACCAAACTGTAAGAAAGCGTCTTAAGCAATTGTCCCAGCATTGAGCAGCTGGTGGGTGATGGAGCGGAGGACTTGGGCCACAAGGAACTCCCACCTCTGGGGAGGCCACAAGGAACTCCCACCTCTGGGGAAGTAGATCCACTTTCCAGATGAGGAAAAGAGCAGAGAAAAAGGAGAGTTGCCCAGCCCCAACGTGAGTCTCTGGGGAGACCCTCCCCGCCCCATGCTCCTGAGCCAGAAGCCCAGAGGGGTGCATGCTCAAGTGTGGGTTCCTATGAATAATTGAGGTTCCTAGAGGGCCCCACAGCTGTCCCCTCTCCCTGAGCCGAGGAGGGGGCGGTGGTGACATAATTTCCTCCCCTGTGGGGGCCACTACACCTGAGTTATAAGGCGCTGGCACTGGCTGTCTGCCTGGCAGAGGTCCCGGTCCGGACTCCCCGCCATGCTGCTCCGTGCACCCACGTCTGCAGAGCGGCTGCTGCTGCCTCTGCCCCTGCTGCTGGCACTGCTGCTGGGGGCTGGTGAGCCCAGGGCCCACAGAGGGATTGGGTGGCAGGGAAGTACTCCTGAGATCGGGCTATAGGTGGGCAGCTGAGCTTACACATGGGAACAGCACATCTGGCGGGTGCCGGGCTGTGGACCAGGGTGCCGGGGGACAGGGGGATGGGGGAGGCGGGTTGGGAACAGTACCATGAACAGCACCCGTTTTTCTCCCTCCACAGCCTCCTCAGCTCCCCTGACGCCCAGACCCTCCAAGGAGGAGGTGAGCGGAGCCCTTCCTTGCCCTCCACATCCCGTTGGGTCCCTTCTGCCCAACTTCTCCTGGCATCCCCACCTCTTTCGATCCTGTAGCCACTCTGTTCCCAAATCCTCTGCCCCTGAGCTCCCTCTGACCGTTCATCCTTGCCTCCAGCTAACCCGTTGTCTAGCAGAGGTGGTCGTGGAGGTGCTGACACTGGGCCAGGCCCAGAGGGGCCCCTGCACAGCTCTGCTCCACAAAGGTAGGGATGCCCCAGTTCCCCTTCAGAATGAATGCCAAGTTCCCTTTTCTACCTCCCTACTAGCCCGCCGTGTATGGTGGACGAGTTCCCTGGCCTGGGTTAGTGTGGTACTATTCACAGCCCCAACTGAAAGAACCTGGCTCCCTTAAAAGCTCCCTGCAGGACGGGGACTGGGCAGAGAACATCTGCAGCCCATGACTCCCTCCCGGTGCTAAGCAGTTCCCTTCATGAGGTCGGGAAGGACTCAACTCTTCAGGGACTGGACAGGAGTATCCTATCTTTTCCCTGCCAGAGATATTCGAGACAGAGCCCCCTGAGGAGAAGAGGCTGCTGAGTGGGGACTTCCACAAGCAGGAGTCTGGAAAGATGAGGTCCAGCCAGGAGATAAGGGACGAGGAAGAGGAGGAAGAAGCAGAGAGGACCCATAAGTCTGAGGTGCGGGAACAGGCGGTCCACACACAGCTACACCAGGAGGAGGAGAGAGAGGAGGAAAGGGAGGAAGAGGAGAAGGGCCTGCCAGGGAAGACCTTTGAGCATATGTGGAAGCAACACCTAGAGGGTGCTGGAGGCCTCCAGAAGCGGGTGTCTGGGAAGGCCAGCGATGACGAGACGGCCCGGTTTCAGGCAGAGGAGAAGGGCTTGCAACTGCTGGGTGGAGGCCGAAATCTGTGGCAGGGGGCCGAGACGGTCGGAGGAGAGAGGCATGAAGAGTCCTCAAAGCATCGTCACCACCCGGAGCAGGCAGACACCAAGGCCAAGCAGGAGGAAGAGGCAGAGGAGGAAGAGGCTTTGGAGCAGGAGGTGAGTGGAGGGGGTACTGCAAGACTCCAAGGGAGTCTCCTGGTGCTGGGCCACACAATGTGAAATCCACCATGATGTGGGGCAGTGACCAAGTGTGCATCAGGATTAGGTAGCAATGCCCAAGCAGGGACAGTGACCAGGAAGACACCACTAATTACCCAGAAGCACGCGCACGCGCACACACACACACACACACACACACACACACACACACACACGATAAGTAAATGTGTACAAAAACTTTTTTGTTTTTGTAATTATGGGTTGGAGAGATGGTTTAACAGTTTAACAGTCACTTCCAGAGGACCCAGCTTTGATTCCCAGGATCCACATGGTGACTCTGTAACTCTCATTTCTAGGGGATCATATGTCCTCTTCTGGCCTCCCTGGGCGCGAGGCAGACATGTGATGTACAGGCATGTGATATAAAGGCAGGCAAACACCAATTTTTAAAAATTAATTAAATATCACCTCAGTTGGGAGCAGCCATCAAAATGGCCACCACCTCACAAATGGGCCACCTAGGGCTAGCGATGTAGGTTCATGGTAGAATGTGTGACTAGCATGCACAGGCCCTGGGTTCACTTCCCAGTGTTGCTACATAAACCAGCTGTGAGGACACACATCTGTAGTCCCAGCACTCATAAAGGATCAAGAGGTCAACGTGGCAGGCTGTGTGAACCGCCATGCTGCTGTGGTGGGCAGGCAGAGCTTTTGGGTCTATAGAGACAAGGGTGATAGCCATCACTGACCATGGCACACAGCTGGGGCGGGATTTCAGGCCCATATGGAGTGGCAGGCTGCTATGCACAGTGGCCACGGAGGTGGTGACTATACTTCTGATCATCCCCAGGAACACGATGTGGAGCGGCTGGAGCGCATGCAGGAGCAGTTAAAGAAGGCTACCGCCATGCTAGGGGAGGCTCTTGGGAGGGAAGGCTGACCCCACTCCACTCCTCCCCACGCTCCCTGAGGCTCAGGACTGTCGACCTCAGAGCCCCCTTTCACCGGGCATGCTGCTCCCCTTCCAACTGGCAGGGACTGGAAAGCAAGCATGCGCCTGCCCGAGAACCAAGCCTGAGAGAAGTGTGAGTGGGCGGGGCTGGGTTCGGCTGACTCAGGACCCCACTCCCAACTCCTCCATTCCTCCTCCATCCCTCTGAGTGAATAAAGTACAAAGCAAAGGACCTGGGCTCACACTTGGCTTCGGAGGGACGGGACCTGGAATGAGCAGGGAGGCAGTGTCAGTCTGCAATTTTATTAAACTGGAAATTATATTAACATTAGAACTTAAGTCAGGCAGGGCTGGGGTCATCGGGAAGAGGTTTGGATGCTGAGGAAGGAGGCTGCCGGTTTTGGCTCCTGCTGCTGTGAACCACAATGTCATCATATTCATCCTGGGAACAGAGAGGGATAGCACAGGGGTCAGTAGCTGCCACCCTGCCCACTGCTCAAGTTACAGCACCCAAAGAATGTGTGTCACTGTGAAGCCTATGCTCTCACTCTCAGCCGCCACACTGACGGCCACTTTCTCCCCAAGCTCTCCCACCCACCCACCTTCAGCCCTTTTCATGCTACACTAACCCCCACCTGGGTGCACTGTCGCCTGGGTTCCTCAGTGTGCTCCCCTCACACTGGCTGAGGTCTTTCCCTACCGTCAGTGTTCTAGACACTGACCAGGGTCACCAACCCACACCGTGAGCTCGCCGTCTCCTACTCCCAAAGTCACTCCCCACACAGGGTCTCACCGTGCAGCCCCTGTGGCCTCAAACTCACATCCACGGCCCTGCCTCCTGAATACTGGGATCCTAGGCTAGAGGTGTGCGTCACATGACAGACGGCCTTAGCTGTCCAGCTGCCACTGCCATCCTTGCCCAAGTCTAGGACACTGCCCCACTCCTCATGGGCCCTCCTCTGGATTCCCTGACAGCATCCAGCCAGGTCTTCTTGATGCTGGGATACCCACTCCCAACTCACGTCCTCATCTCTGTTGTCGCTGTCGCTGCCACTGCTGCTGCTGCAAGGGCTAAGCTTATCGTCCTCGTCCTCAGGTTCAGGGGCCCCGTGTGCACGGAGGAGACGGGCAAGGATGGGGTTGGGCCGGAGCAGGGCACTGCCAAGCGGGGTGCGGCCCCCGTACATGCGGGCGGTGGGGTCCGCACCAGCTCTCAGGAGAAGCTCCAGCACGCCGGCTGCCTGGGCTTCTACCGCCAGGTGCAGAGGGGTCCGGCCACACGTGGGCTCCTGTGGGATGTGCCAGAGAGGTCAGTGAGACTGGAGAGGGGACAGCGCCTTCCCCACGCGGGCCCACCGCAGTGTCTTACCGGTTTATTGAGGTCGGCTCCAGCGTCCCTGAGCAGCCGGACCATCTCTGCATCTTTGTGGATGACAGCCACATGGAGTGGGGTGTGGCCTGGGGACAGAGCAACTGGTGTCAGATGGAGAGGTAAAAAGCCCTGGCTCTGTCTTCATCCCAGGGAAGGGCCGTGTGAGCTAAGGATGCCAGGTCTGGGGGCTGGCTTCTGAAGTCCTTCTTAGGTATGCATAAGGCTCCCAAATACCAGGTGGCGGAGCAAGCTTGAGTCTGCCGTGTCTGGGATCTACAGGGGATGAGGCTGGGGACTCTGAATGAAAGCACATAATCTGTGGACCAAGACACCAAGTCTTTGACCTTCCTTCACAAAGAACAGAGGCTTCACTAGCATGTATAGCCCTTGAGTTCCAGCCCCAGCACCATAAATAAAACAAAGGACACAATGACAATAACAATGAAAGTCCCCGAAAGGACCTGGGGCTCAGGGCTCTGGCTACGAGATGACCACAGTCTATCCATGAGGCCTGGCTGAGGGTGACCTGTGTCCTCTGCCCTGCCTGGGAACACAGGATGCTCCCTCTCATCTCGGGTAGGCGGGGCTGGTGGCTTATACTTGGGAAGGCACCTTGCAGGTGGGTCGCCCCAGATTAATCACTGTACCCTGGCATCTCTGGATCTGTGGGTGACAGGTCTGTGTTCTAAGTCGTTTGATGACTAGATCTGTGGGAGAGGGACCCTGTATGTCCAACTCTTGGCACTCCTGAGACTGTGTGGAGGTCCTCAGTCCAGATGCTAGGATCTATGTACCTAGGGATGACTTCCCGAGGAGCTAGCTTTGCTTTGGAGGGTTTCTGAGACAGGGCTCACTAAGCAGCATAGCCTGAATTCGACCTCATGATGTTTCTGCCACTCAAGTGCTGAGACTAGGTGTTTGTTTGAGACAGGGTCTCCTGTAACCTAGGCTGGCCTCAAACTAGCTAGGTAGCACCAAGGATGACCTTGAACTCCTGATCCTCTTGCTTCCGACGACTGGGGATGAGTATTATAGGCATATACTCATATGGATATAGGCAAATCCATAGACATGGTGATTTCAATAGGTCTCTGTCACCAACAGGCCCAGCTACCAACTTTGTTTCACCTGTGTTTACTAAGAAATATAATCATGTGTAGTAACTCTAATTCCAGCACCTGGGAAAGCTGAGACAGGAGGATTGTTAATTCAAGGCCAGTCTGGGCTACATGGTGAGTTATCAGGTTAAATACTAAATATGAGATTCTATCACACACACACACACACACACACACACATATGCTAGGCATGGTGGCACATGTGAAAGAGGCAAAAGTTGTAGATCTCTGAGAATTCCAGGCTAGCCAGATCTGCATGGTGACTGGGGATGGGTATTATAGGCATACACCACCATGCTGTTTATGCTGGGGACCGAACCTGGGGCTTTCCGCATGCCAGGTGGGCACTCCACCAACTGGGGCATGTCCGAGGCCATCGGCTGCGTCTCAGGTTGGGTGAGGGGAGCTGGGAGCCTGGTGCCCCGGGGCTGGTCAGGAGCTCACATCCTCCCCGGGGCCCGGGGCCCTCACCGTCATAGTTTTCAGCTTCTAGCTGCAGCCTCCAGTCTTCATCACTCGGCTCCTCTTCGTTCTCTGGGTTGGGTTGGGGGTCCGTGGCAACAGGGGCATGGCTGCTGTCTGGGGTACGGTCCTGGCTCTGAGTGAGGTAGGTATCTGAGGCATCTCTTGGGTGGCTGGGACGGGGCTGGAGCAGCACGCATGCGCACGTGTGTGCCCTCACACGGCAGGCCAAGTGCAGTGCCGTATGGCCCCCTCTCTCAGCCACCAACACTCCTGCACCAGCTGCATACAACTTCTCTACTGTAGATGCCTCCCCGAGGATGGCTGCTAGGTGCAGGGCTGTCTACAGGGACAGAGAGAAGGGGTTAGGGCCACAGTGACAATCCTGGGCCCGGCTCCCTACAGCAACCATCCCCAGTGGCTCACTTGGCCGAGGTCGTTCTGCAGGTCCAGGTACTCAGTGCCAGCGGAGAAGCCCAGGAGGAAATCCAGGAAGGGCTCATGCTGATGTATCACAGCCAAGTGCAGGGCTCTGGAGACCAAAGGCAGAGGTCAGTAACACAGAGTGTCTACTGTGTGCTACAAACTGTGGCCACAGTTGGAAACATCTCAGTGTTCCAGAGAGTCAGGGGCAGAAGTTAATCCAGCAATTTTGTCTGGCTGGTTGGTGTTATGAGATAAGATGGGATCTTCATAAGTTGCCCACACTGATCTTGAGTTCAAGTCCCTCCCGCCTCAGCCTCCTGAGTGACTCGGCTGACAAGCTAGACAAATCCATAGACATGGTGATTTCAATAGGTCTCTGTCACCAACAGGCCCAGCTACCAACTTTGTTTCACCTGTGTTTACTAAGAAATATAATCATGTGTAGTAACTCTAATTCCAGCACCTGGGAAAGCTGAGACAGGAGGATTGTTAATTCAAGGCCAGTCTGGGCTACATGGTGAGTTATCAGGTTAAATACTAAATATGAGATTCTATCACACACACACACACACACACACACACACACACACATATGCTAGGCATGGTGGCACATGTGAAAGAGGCAAAAGTTGTAGATCTCTGAGAATTCCAGGCTAGCCAGATCTGCATGGTGAGTTCCTGGTCAGCCAGGGCTGCATTGTTAGACCTTGTCTCAAATAATAATAAAGTAATAAAGTGTGGAGGTCTTTGGCCTCCACACATAAACATAAACATATACATAGACAAGCTGGGTATGATGGCTCTGCACCACACCCCCACACCCCCACCCCCACCCCCACACACAGACACACTCAGTGTAGCTCTAATAACAGATCTTCAAATTGCATAAAGCAAACTCTAACAAAGAGAAGAAGCAACAGACGAATCCATAGACATGGTGATTTCAATAAGTCTCTGTCACCAACTGTTGGAACAAATAAGAAAATGGGAGCAGAGAGGCGGTCGGTCGACTTGAACAGTGGGGTTCTTTGGTGGCTGCTGCCCTGACTTTGCGGACTGAACCTAAGGGAGCATGCATGCAGGGAAGCTCTCTGCCACTGAGTTACCTCCTATTGATTCTCTTTATTTTGAAACAGGGCCTTCCTATGAATGTCCCCAGGCTGGACTTGAATTCACTCTATTCCTAGGCAGGTCCTGACCTTGAAATCCTCCTGCCTCAGTCTTCTTTGTAGCTGGAATCACCCAGCTTTGATCAACACTGCTAACGAACATTACCTCTAAGTCACACATTATCAAAGTGAATCCCGTGGGGACACGGTTCCTGAAAACACTTGCCTAGCACTCAGAAGGCCCTGGGTTTGATGACCAGTACTGCAAGAGAAAAACTAGAGAATGCAAATCAGGAAAAACATGTTCTCTGCCCACAGTGAAATGAAATTTAAAGCCAGTAACAGAAAGAGATCTGGAAATTCCTTCAAGTGAGGAAAATGAATGTACTTCTTCATAACCTACTGGACAAAGGAGAAATCAAAAGAGAAATTAGAAAATACACTCAGTTATGTGAAAACAAAAGCATGACATATCAGAAGTTCTCTACAGGAAATATTTACAGCACTCCAAGCAATTAGAAAAGAAGAAAGGTGAGCTAGGCAGCGGCTTGGTAGAGTGCTAGCTTAGCGTGTAGAAGACCCTGGGATCAACCCCAACTCTGCATAAACCAGGCACACACCACTTTGTCTGGAATCCCAGGCAGGAAGGCAGAGAGTTTAAGGCTAGGGTAGGAGTGATGGTTAAGCAGTTAAGAACACTTGTTGCTCTTGCAGAAGACCCAGGCTTGATTTCTAGCACCTATATCATGGCTCACAGCCATCCCTAACTCCAGTTCCAGGGGATCCAACAAGCACAAACACAACCCACATATATGTACGCAGGTAAAACATTCATACACATAAAGTAAAATTATTCAGGAGGCAGTGGCAGATGTATCTCTGAGTTCAAAGTCAGGCTGGTCTACATAGAGAATTCCAGAACAGTCAGGGATACACAGAGAAACCATATCTCTAAAAACCAAAAATAAATAAATAAATAAACCAACCAAAGAAAAATTTCATAGTGTGTAGACAGAATTGCTTATAGGCAAACACCTGTCAATAAAAAAAGCATATGGCCAATGAGTTGGACCAGTAAATAGGAGGTGGGAAACTGGCAGGAAGATAGAGGGTTCTGGGAAATAGTGAGAGGATAAAAGGAGACATAGGGAGAGACACTGGAGGAGTCACTGAGAGAGACACTGAAAAAGACGATGCTAAGGAAAAAGCAGGCCCGAGACTGAAGGAGAGGTAACTAACTATGTGGAAGACATAGAATAATTTAAATGGATTAAATAAGTTATGAATTAGCCAGAGAATGTGCCAAAGCTTGTAGCCAAGACATTTATTAATTAATAATTAATGCAAGGGTCCTTATTGTTGGGAACTAAGTGACTGGAAGAAAAAAAGGATTAATTTTTTTTTACAGTAGTGTTCAAGGCTAGCCTGGGCTACATAGTAAGACACTGACTAAAAAGGGGGGTGGGCTGGGCAGCTGGGAAAATATTTTGATAAGTAAAGCACAGTGACCTTAGTTCAGAACCCACACAAGAAAACGCTGGGTGTGGTTGGGATTTACAATCCCAACACTAGGGAAGATCCTGGAGTGGGGCACAGCGGCGCACACCTTTGATCCCAGCACTCGGGAGGCAGAAGCAGATGGATCTCTATGAGTTTGAGGCCAGTCTGGTCTACGGAGTGAGTTCCAGGCCAGCCACCCTGTCTCAAAGAGGAGGAGGAGGGTGGGGAGCAAGAGACGATCCCTGAGGCTCTCAGGCCAGCTGGTCTAGCCTATGTGGTCAGTGCTAGGCCAGTGAAAGACTCTGTCTCAAAACATCAGCCCAAGGTTGTCCTCTAGTCTATACACACACGCACACACACACACACAAACGTCCCAGGCTAAATGTAGTGATACACACTTGGGAGGTGGAAGCAGGGGAATGAAAAGTTCAAAGCCATCCTCAGCTACAAAGTAACCTCAAGGCTAGCAAGGACTATGTGAGACTGTCAAAAACAAACAAACAAAAAAGGAAGGAGGAGGATAAAGACATTACAAAAACTAGACCCAAAGTAACCAGAGGAAAATAATAAAGGAACAAGAACCAATAAAGTAGAAAGTGAAAAATAAGAAAATTAAGGAAACCGCTCCTGGCTCTTTAAGATGAGTGTTTGTTGGGTTCCCCTCATTGGTCAGGCACTGAGTCACTGGGCATATGCAGTAAGCACAAAGGACAAGGAAATCCCGGGTACAATCCCTTACCCACACCATCACCACAGCCATCCCTTCTCCCCAGTTTATCTACTAATCAACATTTGGTGCTTTTTAATTTTTTTTTCAGTCTCCCTCTCCTCCTTTTCCTCTCCCCTCCTTTTTGATACTGGGTCCTTCCAGGCTGTCCTTCTGCCTCAGCCCCTTGAGTGCTGGGATGACAAGCAGGTACCATCACACTCAGTTAAACTAAAACCAGGGATTTGAAGGGGGTAGTTTGGGAGAAACATTTGGCTAATAGATGAATCTATCCTCATAGAATCAAGGTTCTAAATTTTATGTAGCTCTGGTTGGCAGGGAACTCAATCAGGTGGCCTCAAATTCATAGAGACCCACCTGCCTTTGCCTCCCAAGTGTTGTGAGAGCCATGACACCCAGCAGTTCAATTTCTCAACTGCAGGGTCAATGCTGGACGTGTCAGCATCATAGACTCAGGGCCAAGAACTAATTTTGGAAATCAAAATCTGGCTTATACAGCAATAGCCAAAGACCAAAGACCACATCTGGAAGCAAGAGGTCAGAAGGTGTGGAGACTAGAGTGGTCGGAAAGGTTCAGATCCGATTTGGGGATCAGGAGCTCAAATTTAGAGTTCAAAAAAGGTGAGACACCTGACTGTGAGTGAAAGCGGACTAGTTTCACAATTTAGTGTTTGGGGGTTATGGGTCAGGAAGTCCAGCATCGGAAATTAGAGTCAGGAACGAGAAGATAAGAAGCTACAGGAACCATAGGCTAATGGGGACTCAGGTAAGATCCTAGGGCTCAGTTTGGTAATTTAAGGTTTACTCACGTGTCCCCGTCCTCAGTGACGTAGCCAAAGACTAAGGGCGCCCACGACAGCTCTGGGCCAAGGTCTGCGCCCAGACCTGGTCCTCCGGGAGCCGCTGCGTCGGGACCTAGAGAGCCCAGGCCGCTGTCACACCATTCATCGGCATCAGTAGTTTTCCCCAAGCACGCGACCCCGGCCATGGCCCCTGCCACCTCGGGTGGCCCCCTGTGGTCGCCTGCCTGTAGCTGGGCTCTGCCGTGAGCTCCAGCGCTTCCGCCCTGTTGGGAATTCCCCAACACGCCCCCTCATATACCCAATCAAAATGTGTTAAATAGCTACACCCCGCCCCTGTACTGCACCAGAGCCAATCAGAATAATGAGGTGGACATTCGCCCGCTGAGTTTCCCCACATTTTCCAGACGCCCTTTATCAATATGGCCGCCGGGGCCAGGCTTTTTGGGATTTGTAGTTTGATAACATGAGAGGCGCGTTGTACGAAAGCGGTTATGGGACCGCGTTGCCTGCCGGGAGTTGTAGTTCTCTATCATATCTCGGCCCCCTTCTTGTTTCCGCTGCCGTCACGGGACAGAGCAGTCGGTGACAGTCCCGAGGGCCCCCACCCCGCTCCCATGGCCGAGCCGGATCGTGAGTTAGGGACCCTGGTGGGAGTGTGGGAGGGTCGGGCCGCGCCGGGGCCTGGCTTTGGGCTGCAGGCCCCGGGGCCCGAGAGCAGGCTCGGTGGGTCGGGAGACAGGATTTACCTGAAGGGAGTAGGATTCGGAGGGCTGTTGCTAAGTGGTCGGTATTGCTAGGTTGGTGGGTTTCTGGATTGTGAAATTTAAGGGTCCGATTGCCAAGTTCTTAATGATCGCATTTCTCGCACTTTGGTTGCTGAGGACCCTCGTTGCTAAGGACCAAAGTTACCACGATCCCGGTTGCTAAGGTTGCTTGTTGTTATGGGCAACTGTAGGATGTTCAGGGACCCCCTGCGGCCCCTTTCTATCTCATTCCTTCAGTTCTTGTGCCTCTCCTAAACCTCCCACCTTCACTGAATCTCCTCTCCCACACTCAACTCTCTCAACAGAACTTATCCCTACTTACATCTCTTGAAAAACTTAGCCCTCCCTCATTCTCCTGACTCGCACACCCTACCATATCCTGCCTAACTCTGAAACCTTCCTTCAGTCCTATTTCGCCTGCTTTCTCCTCCTAAACATTCCCCTCCTCAGCCTTTTCATGTCACACATTCCTCCACTCTAAAATATGACTTTTCCCATCTCCGATAGTTTTACCATCCCTGACTCCAGGATAATTAGGTTGGTGGGTCCTCTTGTCCGCCACCATTGTGAACCCTTCATCTGCTTAACTATTTCCCCCTACTGTAACCACGTCTGCTCCCCCTCCTCCCCAGCCTCTGACCCTCTGGAGACCCAGGCAGGGAAGGTGCAGGAGGCCCAGGTGAGATGGGGAAAAGGGTGGAGGGAAGGAGAGAGATGGACTTGGTTTCACGTGCCGCACTGGGGGGAGGTGGTAAGGGAAGGCTTTTACCCAAGGGCCCTTGGCTTATGGTCCTGATCCCTAAGCCCATCTGGGGATTAGTACAGCCTCCTGGGAGAATGGATTCTGGGGACTGTCAAGGAACATGTTTAGCCTCAACCCCTGGTTCCCTTCCATATCGTCCTACTGTTTCCTACTGTTGCCCATCCCATCCTCAGTCCCTTCTGAACCTCATTTGTACTGGACCTGGAAGAGACAGTTTTCCAGTTCGATCCCCAAACTCAGATCCTATGGGGTGGGGGAAAGGACCCTATAGGGCTTGTTGTTAATGTATCAAAGCTGGGTGTGATGCCAGCCACCTGCAATCCCAGCACAGTTGTGGGGGTGAGGGAAGCTGAGGTAGGAGGATGGAGAAAGGAGAGGCAGCTTGGGCCATATAGTGAGACCCGGTCTCAAAAAAGGAGGGCGGGAGGGGAAGAGCATACCCCTGGAATGCAGGGCAAACTTTGTGGGTCAGAGATTAGAGAAGATTCTAACCAGAAGATTCTTCCCTGGTGGAACCCACAAGCTGATCTAGGAACAAGACCAAGATATAGTCACAGTGTCGTAAGTGAAGTGATATGGGATTTTCTTAAATGAGATAGGAGATGGTGCTCCATGCAGGGTATAAAGACCTGAGAGCAAGAAGGAGTAGTAAATGTTTCAGTAGTTGGGTTGCTGGGGTGGCCATTTATTGATACTCTGTCTGCATTTTAATGCGCATGACCCCGTTTAATCTTTTCAGCATCCCAGTGGCAGGAAGGCCTTTCATGGCTGAGTTACAGATGAGGAACTTACTTGGTGAAGACTGTTAACTCCTCTGTCCTTTGGGTAGAGAGAAAAGAAAGGGTTTGAAACTTACGGGAAAATGGGCTCCAAAGATGCTGCAGGGTCAGTGGAGAGGTAGATGAGCCATCTCAAAGATGCTTGCAGACACCTACCAATGCCTCCTGTTCCCCAGAGGCCAGGTCGTCCTCACGTACTAGAGGAGTGGTCCTCAACCTTCCTAATGCTGCAACCCTTTAATATAGCTCCTCACGGTGTGGTATCCCCCAACCATGAAATTATTTGTGTTGCTACTTCATAACTGTCATTATGCTACTGCTATGGACTCTAATGTAAAGATCAGATATGCAGGATATCTGATATGGGAGCCCTGTGTGTGGTCCCCAAAGGGATCGTGCCATGCTGACTGTCAGCATGCTCATCCTCTGAGATCACGCTTTGGAGGGAGGCAGGTGCAGAAGCTGTGGTCAGCGGTACCCCATGCGCAGCAGAGCTGTGGCAACCTGCTGTGGGTCTCTAGTAGCTTACTTGTCTGGCTCCCAAAGGAAGGCTTAATGCCAGACCAAAAAAGCGTTCACAGTCAAAAGGAGTTCTCAGTGGCCAAGAAGATGTGGGGTGTCAATTGCAGTATTATCTAGGCAGGGCAACACTAGCAGCAGCCTCAGTGGCTGTCAGGAGAGGGAGTCAATGATCCGTGGTTCATCATACAATGAGTTACTATGGAGCCACAATAAAGAATGAGGTGGGGGCCCGGACAGATGGCTCTGTGGTTAGGAATGTATACCACTATTCCAGAGACCTTGAATTCCAGGAACCAGGCAGCTCACAAGTGTCTGTAGCTCCAGTTCCTGGGGATCTGACTCTATGGGCACGTGCACACACATGCACATATACACGTAATTAAAATAAACTAACAAAACAACATGGGTCTGTGAAACATTGAGCGGGGTCATACTCTGGCAAGACCCATTTCTATAACAATGAGCAATTTGCCTTCGTGTAATTCTGTGTGAGGGTGTCAGATCCCCTAGAACTGGAGTTACAGACAGCTCTGATCTGCCATGTGGGTGCTGGGAATTGAAGTAGCCACTGCTCTTAACCACTGAGCCATCTCTCCAGTCCCTCTTTTTAAATTTTTAAACCTAGTTTGTTTGTTTGTGTGTGTGTGTGTTTAGAATGCACATGCCACAGTATATGTGTGGTGATCTGAGGACAGCTGTTCTCTCCTCCCACCATGTGGGACCTGGGGATCAAACTCAGGTCGCCAGGCTTAGCGAGAGGCAAGCACCTTTCCCTGGTGAACCATCTTGCCAACTTTTTTTGTTTTTGTAAATTTTTTTGTTTTTTGTTTTTGGGTTTTTTTTTTTTTTTTGGTTTTTCGAGACAGGGTTTCTCTGTGTAGCCTTGGCTGTCCTGGAACTCACTTTGTAGACCAGGCTGGCCTCGAACTCAGAAATCCTCCTACCTCTGCCTCCCAAGTGCTGGGATTAAAGGCGTGCGCCACCACTGCCCGGCTGTTTTTGTTTTTTGAGACAAGGCTTCTCTGGGTAGCCCTGGCTGTTCCGGAACTCACTCTGTAGACCAGGCTGGCCTGGAACCTAGAAATCTACCTGCCTCTGCCTCCCAAGTGCTAGAATTAAAGGCGTGCACCACCATTGCCTGGCTGTAATTTTTAATATCAGTGAAGAATCGTTTTAGAGTCAGGCATGATGGTGATGTAACCCTGTAATCCCAGCACCTAAAACAATAAAAATGGCTGGTCAGGAATTCAAGGTCACCCTCATGTACTTACAAACTGGAGCCAACCTGAGCTATGTAGGACCCTGTCTCAAAACAATAACGACAGAAGAATCCTTAAAAATAATTTGGAAAGGAGATTTGGAAGCGGAGTAGGAAAGGGATGGTCTGGGGGCCTTTGAGCAGGCATTTGACTGTGATGGTTAGACTATGTGTGGCATCTGCTGCAAGGCTGCCCTGGGCTGGCCCCAGTCTACATGTGTTGAGTGGCAGATGGTTCTGGAAGTCCTGTTATCTAGGCTGGGCAGTAAGTGGTAAACGTAGTTAAAGTCCCTGCCCTTGTGCGGCTGATAGTGTGGCCCTCAGTAGATGTTTGTGATTTTGGGGAGGGGGAAGTATTAAAGGAGAGAGAGGTAGACTGCCCTAAACAGGCCATCATATGATCTAAAACAGAAACTGAGTCAAGGAAGCCAGGTCAGGAGCCCAGGAGAGAACAGATTGAACTAAGTGGAGCTCTGGGGTTGGGAGAGGGGTCAGTGGAAGGATGTCAGGAGACTGACATCCCAGTGGGTACACTGGGAATTGGCATGAGGATGGTGAGGTAGGGAAGCCAATTAAGGGACAGAGACCATTTATTATGGGTTGGGAGCAGGAGCTGGTTTCAGGGAGATGCTGAGACCACTCTGGAACATGGTTGGAGCAAGGTGGTGTCGCCTTGAAAGACTCATGTCTGGTGTCAGAGAGTGGCATCACCAATGACTAGGCTGTGGCGTCGCTGTGGCAGGTGGCCCAGGGAAGCGGAGCAGGCCAGCCGAGAGGCCCAGGGGTGTGCTCCTCAGCCTCACAGCAACCTCTGAGCTACATGGACAAGTTGAGGCCCTTGGGCTTGGATGCCCAGCTCTAGTGGTGGTGGTCCCTAGCGTGCATGAAGCCCTGGCTTCAGTCCCTAGCATCTTGTCAGGCTGTGATGGCCAGCTGGTTAGAGTGTTGGATGTGCTCCCCCGTATCATGCCCGTACCCCCAGCTTTGGAGGGGTAGAGACAGGAAGAGCAGAAGTTCAAGGTCACAAAGACTTCGTAGCAAGTTTGAGGCCAGCCTGGGCTACATAAAAGCCTACCTCAAAAAGCAAGCTAGGCACAGTGACATATGCCTTTAATCCTAGTGGTCAGAGAGAGGCAAGTGGTAATCTAGTCTACATATCGAGTTCTAGGCTAACCAGGAATATATAAAGTGAGACTCTGTCAGAAGAAGAAAGATAGGGCAAGTATGCTGGTGCATGCCTTTAAACCCAGGCCGCAGAGCCAGGCAAATCTTCAGGAATTCCAGGTCAGCCTGGTCTGTGTAGTAAGTTCTAGGACAGTGAGATATTTCAAAAGAAAGAAAAGTCCTAGAGGGGAGCCAGGTCCCCTCTCTACAGGCAACCTTTCCCAGAGCCCCTATACTGGCCCTGTACTTCTTCAGGGCACCTCCCAGTCAGAGCCCTACTCTATTTGAAGCAGGTTGTCACCCATACCCTCCCCTCCCTCCCCTCCCTCCCTTCCCTTCCTTTCCCTTCCCTTCCTTTCCCCGCTAACCCCCACGTCTTGGGCTTGGCCATCCCACCCGCCCCTTCCAGGATTCAGACTCGGACACTGAGGGAGGAGCCACAGGCGGAGAGGCAGAGAGTAAGTGTCCTCCTGAAGAAGGGCAGGGAGGTGATCTGGGGTCTGGGATTATAGGGTGGGGTTCTGGGGAGGCTCCCTCAAAGCTACCAGGAGTGATAGCCAAAGTTTCTAACAATGGGTTTGGGGCTGGAGGCTGCTGGCTGTGGAGACATCGGAGTTGCGGTGTGGGAGGAGAGTGAAGCCCAGGCTTGGGCCCTGGCTCAGTGCCCGCCTGGCACTGTCTCTCTTGTTGCTGGTCAGTGGACTTCCTGCGGAATTTATTCACCCAGACCCTGGGCCTGGGTTCCCAGAAGGAACGTCTGCTGGATGAGCTGACCCTCGAAGGAGTGACACGCTACATGCAGAGCGAGCGCTGTGAGTCCCCAACTGCTCGGCCACTTCTCCCATTCCTGGGCCCAACTGACGCCATATTCTGGGGGGTAGGAGTAATAAGAAAGCCTGCTGTACACACCTGTAATCCCAAACTCTGAGCGGATCGGAAGAGGGTCAGCATTTCGAGTTAGCCTCAGCTATACTATACTGTATATTTCCTAAAACAAAACAAACGAACGAACGAAAAACACATGGAAGAAACTCAACTCTTGGGATGGAAAGATGGTTTAGTAGTTTAACTAAAACTACTGTTTAACTAAAACACTGACTGTTTTTCCAAAAGACCTGGGTCGGATTCCCAGGTCTCACATGATGGCTCACAACCGTCTGTAACTCCAGTTCCAGGGGTCCTACCTATGGCCGCCGCGGGCACCAAGCATGCGTGTAGCACACGAATGTTCGAGAAGACAAAGTACCCATGTAGTTAAAAACAGCTCAGCTCCCCGGGTGGTGGTTGGGCATGGCTTTAACCCCAGCACTTGGGAAGCAGAGACAGGCAGATTTCTCTAGTTTGAGGCCAGCCTGGTCTACAGAGTGAGTGAGTTCCAGGAGAGGCAGGAAGATCATGAGTTTGAGGGTAGCATGTGCTACATAAGATTGTTGATTCAAAGAAAGAAAAAAGAAAGACAAGAAGGCAGAACTCTAGTCAAAAGAGGAGCATGCAGACCCTAAGCTTTAAACGTGATGGCGCAAGGCTCAAGGACATTGTTCTCAGGCCTCACAAGTCTGTCTGTCTGCAGAGGGTGAAGGAAAGCCGGGCAGCTCCTGCTTGGGGAGGGTACCTTTGCACTTAAGAACCAGGCCACACTGACCCAGACTGAGTCACTTGACTGCCCTGAACCAGCTCTGAGATCCCTGTCTGTCTCTGATTGCCCAGACCTGAGGAGTGGAACAAGTAGGTGCTCAGAGTGGAAGCCAGCCCCTACACTCACACACCGTGCTCGGCAAGCACTGTGCAGTGAGCTACAGCCCCAGCCCTTTCTTACTGGTTTAATTTGAATGGCTGTGAGTTTACTCTATAGCCCCTGAGGTCGATCCTCGTACCTTAGCTTCCTACTTAGCTGGGAGTTCAGACTAGCACCACTAGGCCTGACTTTGGGTCAGTTCCCGAGTAAATCTATTACTGTCTTCTGATAGGCCAGGCCTGTGCCCTAGACTGGAAGTGATCGCACCTCTGGGGTGACTCGGGGAGGCCAGGGAAACTGCCACAGGTATATGCTCAGCTGCTGAGTTCACCCGCAGACCCAGCTGCTCTGGAAGCTGAGGCTAGAGGGTCTGAATCCAAGGCAGCCCGACTACATGAAAAAGAGGGAAGTGGAATGACGATGGTGGCCCATACCTTTAATCCCAGCACTCGGGAAACAGAAGCAGGCCAGCTTCTGAGTTCGAGGCCAGCCTGGTCTACAGAGTGAGTTCCAGGACAGCCAGGGCTACACGGAGAAACCCTGTCTCAAAAAACCAAAGAGAGAAAGAGAGGCTTAGGAGATATCTCAGTCCATAAAGTACTAGCAGCCCCCACACAGGTCAGTGCTTGTAATTCCAGGGCTGGGGGGGCAGAGGCATGAGCCAAGGCCAGGTCCCCATGAGAGACCCTGCCTTAAAAACCGAGATGGCACCACTTGTCTTCTCACTTTCTGTCACATGTTTGCTGTGAAATACACACACAAAGAAACCAACCAACCAAAACCCCCAAACCAGTCAGGTGGATGGCCCTGGAGACATATCACACTATCACACACACACACACACACACACACACTCCAGAGATAAATGACTAGAACAGGACCCGATCTCTTGAGAGATGTGGAAGTATTTGCTATGGTATTATTACAGGAAGCTTGTCTCAGATGTGCTGTTTAGAAGCCAGCTAGCTGGGTCGCTGTGAAATCTATATTTCTTGCTGAGGTCGAGTCACCAAAGTCTGAGAACCCAGGCCCTCACAGGCCTTGTTGGGAACAATGCAGCTTTGAGGGTCCTGAACAGCCCTTTGTTGAGGCCATCTTCTCCAGTTTCCCCTTCACCCAGCTGCTCAGCGCCCTCCTTGGCAGCCAGGATGGCAGCTGAACCCCCCTCTCCTGTCCCAGGCTGGGCAGCCGCCTGCAGAAAGAGCCCACACAGTGGCTCTTTCTCTTACACTCAGACCTTAGAGTCCCTGGCCTGTAGGGGGCTGGTGTGGAACGTGACATAAATATTGATTAAACAGGCCCTTGCTGTTTGCCAGGCCCTGGGCTAAGTATCTTACCAAGCATTCTTGTACCTACCTATCATGGAATAGCTGTGAGGTCTTTCTAGAAGTAAGCTGAACAGAAGAGGAAACTGAGGCACAGAGAAGTTATGACTTGGTGTGAACATATGGCAAGGGGCACAGTCAGGGCCCGTGAAGCTCGGTCTTGCTCTGTAGCTGTGGTCAGCTTTGGATTTAAGGTTTTCTTGCCTCAGTCTCCGGAGTTTTGGTATTACAGTGTTACCACACTCAGGCTCAGTGCCTACGATCTCCAGCCAGACGGGGGCCATAATATCCTGAAGAAGCTGAGCGCACAGGTTGGGGCAGGCTTTTTGTTGTTGTCATTTGGTTTTTGTTTTGTTTTGTTTCTGTGTAACAGATCTTGCTGGTCTGACGTTTACTTTACAGACCGCACTAGCCTCAAATTCAGAGATCTGCTTCCCTCTGCTTCCCAAGTTCTGAGAATAAACACACAAGCCACCATGCCTGCCTTAAACATTAAACATTATTTTTGAGTGTGTGTGTGGGGGGGTTGGCATTACTGTAGGTGCATGTGTGCTACTCTGTTTGCCAGGGGACAACTCTGAGGAATTCTTTCTCTCTTTCCACTGTGTAGTTTCCAGGAATCAGGCTTGGCAGCAAGTGCTTTTACCCCCTGAGCCATCCCCCCAGCCCCGGTGGCAGACTGACCTTTGTTCACACTTGTCTCTTACACAGAGAATTCCAGGGGCTCCCAATTCATGGGATACACACTTGTGTCTGTCCGTCAGCTGACAGACAGATGCCGGGGCTCTGTGTGGCTGGGCTGCTGGCCAGCCAGCAGCTGGGGCAGCAACAGGGCTGCTTCTTCCCAGCGCTGTGCTTGTAAATGGGTTCCCCCACATCATCCCCCAATGGGTCTCTTCTAAGAACTATTCAGAACCAAGAGCAAAGCCCCCTTAAGAATACGAACCGTGGATCTGAAGGCACAATACAGTTGGGGGCTGGAGGTGAGGCTCGGTTGGTAAAGTGCTGGCTTGGCGTGCACAGGCCCTGGATTCAATCCCCTGCACCCTGTACAACAGTGGGTGGGGAGCGGCTTGGTGGCATCCTCTCTTCCCCAACTCGAGTAGGTCACTGTGAGTTCTCATACTGAGACCCCGTCTCAAAGAAAGAAAAGAAAAGCACTTAAAGATGGAAGCAGGAGGATTGGAAGTTCAAGGTCATCATTGGCTGACTGCACAGTGGATTTAACGCTTGCCCGACATCCATGAGACCCTGTCCAAAAAAAAAAAAGTATTTAGTGCAATTGACTCAAAGGAGCAGACTTCAGACTTTTGTGTGAGCAAAGCAGTGTGGTGAAGGGATGTGTACAACATCCCTTCTAGCATGCTAGGAACAACAGGTCATAGCCAGTCATCGAGCGCCTATGAGGCTGAGGTGAGAGGTACAGGTTTCCAAGCCAGCCTAGGGTACATAGGGAGGCACTGTCTCAAAACCAGAGAAACCAGCAGGCATGCTGGTGCATATCATACCACCAGCACCCAAGATGTGGAGCCAGGAGGGTCAGAAGTTCAAGGTCATCTTTAACTACATCGAAGGCTCAAGGTCAGTCTTGGCTCTATGAAACCTTGTCTCAAATTTTCTTTTTTGAAAAACATTATTTTTAAGTGTGTGTGTGTGTGTATGTGTGTGTGTGTATGTGTGTGTGTATGTGTGTGTGTGTGTATGTGTGTGTGTATGTGTGTGTGTGTGTATGTGTGTGTGTATGTGTGTGTGTATGTGTGTGTGTGTATGTGTGTGTGTGTATGTGTGTGTGTGTGTGTGTGTGTGTGTGTGTGTGTGTGTAAGCATGAGTATAGGTGTACAGATCCCTCAAAGCCCAGAGGCATTGGATCCATGGAGCTGGAGCTAACAGGTGGCTGTGAGCTCTGCCTGACAGCAGTGCTGGGAATTGAACTCAGGACCTCTGGAAAAGGAGGAAGTGCTCTTGACTACTGAGCCATCTATCCAGCCCTCATCTGTGAGTGTGTGTGTGTTTTGAGACAGGGTTTCTCTGTGTCTCTTTGGCTGTCTTGAAACTCACTCAGTAGACCATGTGGCCTCAAACCCATAGAAATCTGCCTGCCTGCCTCTGCCTCCCAAATGCTGGGATTAAAGGTATACACAACCACCTCCTGACCCAAAAGTAATTTTTTAAGTCATACAGTATTGTACCTAGAAGATAAGTTGTTGTTGGAATTTGCTTTGGGTTGATTGTCAAGGTTCTAGAGATAGAACACAAGGTCTCAACCTAGCCACCTCTGTACTGTCCTGAGCTGCCCCCAGACCTCTCCCCGAGACCTCACCCATTGCTGTCCAGGCCATCTGCTGTCCTTTCTCCTGGGTGGCTGTGTCTTCTCACCTGTAGTGTGAGGTTGCCAATACTGTCCTCCCCACCACTGGCAATACATCTAGAAGGAAAACCTTATCATGTGACATCAATTCTCTGCTCCAGGTCGCAGGGTCATCTGTTTGGTGGGAGCTGGAATCTCCACGTGTAAGTGTCCCTTCAAGCCACCCCTGGGGGTTGGGGTGCCTGTAAGGGTTCTTGCACACATGGGGCTAGAACCTCTGACTGAGTGCACCATCCTAGCCGCAGGAATCCCTGACTTCCGCTCCCCATCCACTGGCCTCTATGCAAACTTGGAGAAGTACCACCTTCCTTACCCGGAGGCCATCTTTGAGATCAGCTACTTCAAGGTAGACTGCTGAGATGAGGGGAAGTGGGTCCCAACTCCAATCCTTATCTTACCTGGGACATGTGGCCCTCTGGTTCTCTCTCCCACAGAAACATCCGGAACCCTTCTTTGCCCTTGCCAAGGAGCTCTATCCTGGGCAGTTCAAGGTAAGGTCTTTTTCTGCAGAGGAGATTGGGAGGAGTAGGCATGGGAAGCAGGCTCTTTATAGGCCCTTCAGACAAGCATAACATGATTTAGAACCTAGCCTCTGGGGGCAACAAGATGGTTCCCTGTGGGTAAAGGTGCTTGCTACCAAACCTGATGATCTGAGTTCAATCCCTGGAACCCTGATGACTGAAGGAGAAAACCGACTCCGACTCCATTATATTCTCTGACCTCCACATATGCACTATGGCAAGTGCATGCCCCCAGATAGATGGATAGATAGAAGATAGATACCCCAAATAAATAGATGGATGGGTGGTTGGATGGATGGATGGATGGATGGATGGATGGGTGGGTGGGTGGATGGATGGATGGATGGATGGATGGATGGATGGATGTGGATGGATGGATACCCCAGAGAGAGAGAGAGAGAGAGAGAGATAGATAGGTGGGTGGGTGGATAGATGGATGGAAGATAGATACCCCAGATAGATAGATAGATAGATAGATAGATAGATAGATAGATAGATAGATTGATTATTAAAGAAAAAGAAAAAGAATTACATAAGTTCTAGCCAGATATGATAGTTCATACCCATAATTGTAGCATTTGGGAGGAAGAGACAAGAAACTTTCAAATGCAAGGTCAGCCAAAACTACATAGACCCTATCTCAAAAGTAAAAAAAAGAAAAAATTTAGAGGTGGAGAAGGTGGAGAGATGGCTCTGCGTTAAAGAGCAGATAGTACTCATGCAGAGGACCAGGGTTCAATTCCCAGCACCCACATCAGGAGGTTCACAACCCCCTGTAACTCCAGCTCCAGGGAGCCAGACACCTCTGGCCTCTGTGGTCACTAGAACTCACCTCCATATACCAACAGAGATGCACATACGTACGTAATTAAAAATAATAAAATGTTTTTAAAAGAAAGGAATGCCTGGGGCGGTGGTGTGCACCTTTAATTCCAGCGCTTAGCGGGGCTGGAATGGTAGCTTAGCAGTTCAGCGCATTGGCTGCTCTTCCAGAGGACCTGGGGTCAATTCCGAGACCCACATGGCAGCCTACAGCTATCTGTAACTCCAGTTCCAGGGGATCTGACACCCTCACACAGACACACGTGCAGACAAAACACCAGTCAGTGCACATAAAACAGAAATAAATAAATCATTTAAAAAGTTCCAGCTCTTGGGAGGCAGAGGCAGGAGGAGTTCTGTGAGTTTGAGGCTAGCCTGGTCTACATAGCAAATTCCAGGCCTACCTAGAGAGACCCTGTCTCAAAAACTAACTAACTAACTAAATAAATAAATAAATAGTAAAATAAATAATTTTAAGAAATTAAAAGAAAGGAGGAGTGGGTTGCAGGCCTGGGTGGCCTGGCCTCCTTTCTGGCCCCTCATCTCTTTACCCTGTGGCTCTGGGCCTCAGTTTACCCAGCTGTAAGAAAGCTGCTGAGACTATCAGGAAGGGCTGAGGCTGAAGCCTGGCTGTGAACCTAACTCTGCAGTTTACCGACTGGTGAGGCCAACAAGCCACCACCATGCCCTTGCCCGGGTCTCCTCATCTGTGGAGTGGGAGAAGGCACACTCGCCCTTACAGGGCCACTGAGATGGTACGGGCCATGGGGCAGAGTGGGCCCACGGCACACGGCCTGGGACCTTCCCGTCAGCACTGTCACTCTTCTCTCAGCCAACCATCTGCCACTACTTCATCCGCCTGCTGAAGGAGAAGGGGCTGCTGCTGCGCTGCTACACGCAGGTAGGCGGGACCGCGGGTGGCCATGGCGGGCAGTGGGCTGGATGGGTCTTGGAACGCTTGGTCAGAGCTGAGCTAACACAGGCAGGCACAGGACCAGGGCTCAGCTAATTGTAGTGGTGACCTACAATGGGCCACTTCCTCTTGGCCTCAGTTTCCCCTTTATAAAATAGTGGACAGAAACAGGATAGTGGTACTCATGGGAATCAGAAGGAAGATCAGAAATTCAAGGCTGGATGGTAGTGGCCTATCCCTTTAATTCCAGTACACGGAGGCAAACACACACAGATCTCTGGGAGTTTGAGGCCAGCCTGGTCTACATAACGAGTTCTAGAAGAGCCAGGGCTACACAGAGAAACCCTGTCTTGAAAGACAAAGAAAACAAACAAACAAAGGTTATCCTTGGCTACAACATGAGTTTAAGACCAGCCTTCAGGATGTGAGACTGTATCTCTAAACTAATTGGTTAGTCAATTAATTAAAATATAAACTAACAAATATAAGAAAGTCAGAACAGCTTCAGGCCCTCTCAAGTCTGATGTGAGGTGGCAGGTCACAGGACATCCCACACTTAACTGCCAAAGGCCTCTGTATCTGAGGGGTACCGTCCATACCAGAGCCACTCCAGTTCAGGAAACTGACACTATAACGTAAGGAAGGTGGGCTTCTTATTTGTCCACTTCCGAGCCTGGCCTTGGGTACAGTGGCTAATGGGGCACTGTGGCCACACTGTGGTTCAGATGGATGTTCAGGCTGCTGGCTTCTAGATGAGCAACCGGAAAAACATGTTTGTGTCTCTATGTGTTTTATGGATGTGTTGAAGTTCAGACTGTTATGTGTATACATGTGTTCTAAAAAAATTATGTCTTAGAACACAAACACATACATTACACTCTTGTAATCCCAGTACTTGGGAGGCTGAGAAAGGAGCTGATCATGAGTTTAAGGCCAACCTGGGCTACATAGTGAATTTAAGGTCAGACTGACTCCAAAGCCAACACCCTCCCCTGCCCCCAAAAAAACAGTTAAAAAAGAAGCCAGGCGGTGGTGGCGCACGCCTTTAATCCCAGCACTTGGGAGCCAGAGGCAGGCGGATATCTGAGTTCGAAGCCAGCCTGCTCTACAGGAGACTTAATGCTTGGATACAAATAGGTTTCTTCAGGCAACCCCACGAAGCTCTTGCAGTGTCAGAAATGGCCACCAGGGGGAGATGAGTTCAAACTTTTGAAGCCAGATGGCTGGAGGCCCTAGCTGGGGAAGAGACAGACCTTTAGTCCTTCCAAGCTCAGGACACTCCTAACTCCGAGTCAGCCTCCTTCCAGAAAGAGGCTCAGGCCTGACACCAGCAGCTCCCCTGCAGCCCCTGCTTCCTGCTGTGGTTGCACGTCCCTCTGGCACCCTTGTTTGCCAGGCTCTATGACGACAGATGTTCACCCAAGTACCAGGCCCTGCCAGGGAGCAGAGCAGGTACTTCTGGTGCTAATCTTCTCCTACGTGCAACAAGAGCAAGAGGGACGATGAGTCATAGACCTAGGATGTCAGATGGTGCCAGGACTCTGCACGCCTCCGCAGGAGGCAAGTCGGGTTGCATGAGTGGGACACTGGTACACACAAGGCAGGCAGGGAAGCCTGGCCAAGAAGGTGACATTAGAACAAAAACCGGGGAGCTGGGAGGAAAGGAACTCACTCTGGCTGGGCGGGGACGGGAAGGGAGTACAGAAAGCAGGCAGGGTGCTGACGCCGCTGTGCTGGCCCAGCCACAGTGGACAGAAGATGGCCCTCAGTGAGGGCCGCTGATGCAGGAAGACTGAGAAGGGCGGATGCTGAGAGATGCTGTATCTCCTTGAGGAGATAGCCACCTAGAGGGAGCAGGGGGGCAGCTGGACATGGGGTCCGGGCTGAGCAGAAAGGCAGTGGCCGGAGAAGCAGCAGACGGGGTGAGAAATTGAGGCCTCAGACAGAGCCCTCTGTGAACCAGAGCTGCCAATGCAACAAGCACGCTCAGTGTGACGTACGCAGCTATCTACCAACTATCTGCAGCGTGTTTTACCTTTAGCATGCTTGGTGTGTGTGTGTGTTTCCAAGTACACACAGACATGTGCAGGCATTCTACATCAAAAGTTTGGAGGTCAAAAAAAAAAAAAGCTAGGCGTGATAGTGCACGCTTTTAAACCTAGCATACAGGAGGCAGAGGCAGGCAGATCTCTGTGAGTTCAGGACCAGCCTGAAGTTTGGAGGTCAGAAGACAGTTCCATCATGTGGGTCTCAGGGATTGAACTCAGGTCAACAGGCTTGGTGGCAGGCACCTTCATCTGAGCCATCGCACTGGCTCCACACATATACTTTAAAAGGAGATTTGTTTTTATTTCATGTTTACGGGTGTTCTGACTGCATGTATGTCCATGATCTATGTGTTCGCCATGCTTACAGTGGTCAAGAGAGGACTCTGGGGACCAAGCTGCCTTCTGGGAGAACCCCCGACACTCTTTGCTGCTGGGCCATCCCTCCAGCCCCCACACATACGTTTTTGTAAATATCTAAAGGTGGAAAAAATGTTCCACCTGTCCCCTTTGTGGTCAGCTTTTTTCCTCTTGGTCTCTTCCTCCTCAGTCACTGTTTGAATCACTGACCCACTTTCTGGAACACAGTGACTCCGCCTCTGAGTTGTGCCGACACAGCATCTTTGAGGCTGCGTGGTGCTGTTTTTAGCTCTGCAGAGGAACCCATTCTCACATTCAGTCAGTTGTGATCACTCAGGCCACTGTGGCCCCCATAGAAGAACGGCTCCAGACCCTCTAAGTTGTGTATATGAAATTCACCCTTCAGAAAGTTCTCTACGTGCCCCTCACCCAGCCTCTTGTCTGGGGACCCTTCTATACTCTCACCATAGAGCAGCACCATGCTTTTTAATAGCCAAAGATTAATCTTTTTTCTTTTTTTCCTTTTATTTTGGGTGTGTGTCTGCTGTGTTAGTTATATAGGCCGCAGGGCTTCCGGCATGCTGGGGAAGTGCTCTACCACTGAGCCACACCCCCAGCCCAGGCCAGACCTGAGCTTGTGATCTCCTGCCTCACCTTCCTGTGACTGAGATACAGGCTTGCTCTGCTGGCCCAGCCCTGCCGTGCAGACACTGGGTAGAGGCAGCTGTCCACCGCATTACCATGAGGGGAAACTGCAAACCTACGTCTCTGATGTGCAGTAAGGTAGATGTCAGAGGCACGCTCCACTCAGAGTAGATTCAGCTCCCAGTGGACCCATCAGGACAGAGTTCCATCGCAAGGGAAGGAGCATCTCTGTGGTACAATCTAACAGACTCTGAGACTTCAGGGTCTCCACCTCCACCCTAAACCACGTTTCCCTGAGGCAGTTCCATGCCCTTAGTTAGCTGTTGGCATGTGTGCCGCTTACACCCCGGTGAAGGGCCTGGTAGACTGAGCCAGCTACAGCGCAGATGCAGGATCCGAGAGTGCAGGGCGTGGCGGAGCTCCCTGTAATCCCAGCACTCTGGAGGGAGGTTCTCAAAAACCCATGTCCCCCCAAAGAAACAAATACGTCATTTTCTTGTTTTATCTATTTATTCATTTATTTCTTTGTATTACATTTATTTAGTGTGTATGTAGAGTTCAGCGGACAACTACGGGAAGGTGTTTGCTTCTACCATATGGTTTCCAGAGCCCAAAGCCAGGTTGTTATGTTGGTGGCAAGGGCCATTGCGTGCTGAGCCATCTTGCAGCCCTTACTGTGGCTTTTCAAGACAGGTGCCAGTCTTGTCCCAGCTTGCCTGGATCTCATGGTGTTCCTTAGGCTAGCCTCGAATTTATAGCAGTCTAGAATTATTGGCATGGCTTTATTATTATCGACACGCCTGACTTTATTTATTTACTGTTTATTTATTTCACTTTTTTGAGGCAGGTCTTCCCATGTAGCCCTGGCTGGCCCAACACTAGCTATGTGACCTCAGCTGACTTTAAACTTAAAGCAGTCCTCCTGCCTCAGCCTCCACTGCTGATCTGATTCATTTTATTTATGTTAATGCTTGGCCAGAGTTGTCAAATCCAAGCTGCTCAAGAGGGGGCCCCACAGGATGCCACACCTGAGGGGACAGTGAAGACAGGTGCATTCATTTCAGTTAATTTGTAGCAAATGAGGAGGAAACATGGGTGGCTCTAACAAAAGAATTTCTCTGAAAAACAGCGGCAGTGACCGAAGTTTACAGAAGAATGTCCCATGGGCATCCTTTGGCAGCCTTTGGTGGCCCCACTGGGAAAGTGGGCACTCTTCATACATCCTCACCCCCCCTCTGTCTCCTGCAATGCCACGTCTCAGAACCACAAGGGCTGGCTGTCTTCCTGACCTCCCTTCCCCCTCCAGAACATAGACACGCTGGAACGAGTGGCGGGGCTGGCGCCCGAGGACCTGGTGGAGGCCCACGGCACCTTCTACACATCACACTGTGTCAACACCTCCTGTGGAAAAGAGTACACGCTGAGCTGGATGAAAGGTGAGTCAGGGCTTCCGGGCAGGCCAGGCGCGGGCGCAGGCGCAGGCGGGCGAGCCTCACCTCCCACTGCTTGCCGCCATAGCCAGGCTGCGAGGGGCTGGGCCCCACTGTAGTCGGCTCCTTTCTTTGGCTCTTGGATGGTTGCTTTTGAGGCTAGGCTTCCCTATGTAGCCCAGGCTGGCCTGGGGCTTGCACTTCTGACTCAGTCTCGCAATTACGGAGATTGCAGGCGTGCGCTGCGGTACTCAGCTGTCTTTTTATGATAGCTGTAGAAGCCTCA
Organism: Tokudaia tokunoshimensis; assembly: GCA_036184795.1. Lineage (NCBI taxonomy): Eukaryota > Metazoa > Chordata > Mammalia > Rodentia > Muridae > Tokudaia > Tokudaia tokunoshimensis. The sequence continues at coordinate 10,626,323 of BTHU01000001.1, read as the reverse complement.
AGGATTCGAGGCGACAGCAAGTCTTCGTTCCCATGCTACCCCTCTGCGGGGCTGTCATACATGTGAACTGCAGAGCACGGTCAGCCACACGTGGACTCAGTGTAGACTCCCGTCCTCAACGGTCACACAGCCTCTGTGTCTCTGAGGTGTTTACTATCTTGAAAATTCTTGCATCAGGACAAACACAATTACATTCTGAGGAAGGCATTCCTTCTGGAACGAGGAGGCCTGTGTCTACGTCCAACATGGCGCCACTTGCTCCACGTGTCTCCTGAGCACTGGAATGGGCCTTCTGAACCACAGAATCCATTCTCTGCTTCCACCATGTGGGTCCCAGGAATTGAATTCCAGCTGTCAGGCTTGAAGATGGAGCTTTTTACCATCTGAACGACCTTGCTGGCCCAGAAAAGTTTAATTTTTCTTATTTTTTTAAAGATAGGGTCTCTAATTTCATTAATTTTTGTTGATTTAAATTGTAGAAGTCACACGAGGAGCCATGGTATATGCCTATTAGCCTATTGCTTGGGAGATAGAGGCAGGAGGATGAGGAGTTCAGGGCTAGCCTTGGCTACATACCAAGTTCCAGGCCAGGCTGGGGTACATGATGAAAATGAAAATAAAAAGTAATAAATTTTATGTAAGTCTCATGTAGCTCAGACTTCCATATTGGACTGTGTGGGAGGAGCTTGTGGAGAGGGAAGCTGGATGGTGTGCTGGGTAAGACAAGTGCTGGAAGCACACATGACAGGGCTCACTGCTGTCACTGTCCCCATTCATGTGAGGACACAGCATCCAAGGGAAACAGCCCATCCCCACGCCTGAGTGCCAGCACCAGCCTGTTTCTGGCAGCCATTGTGCTGAGCCTGGAGCTGCTGTGTCACTCTGGGAATCCATTTCTATATTCTTTATGCTGACTTCACAAAGCCTCTGGTGTCCCCTTGAGGTCAGAACAGCTGTGGTCTTTGTAGCAGGACCCTGGAAGGTGGCTTTTCTGACAGAATGCCAGTCAGCTGCCCCCAGACTGAGGGTTCCTGAGCAGCCCAAGTGTGCACAGCTGGGGATGACGGACAATGGACATCACCCCCTTTATGTCCCCGTGGAATCGCATCTACCACCCACAGAATAGCATGTTTGTGCAGAACTCCCTCAGCGGCGGCCGTTAAAGCTTTGTCCGCCCTGTGAATGGACGGATGAGTGTCGGAGCGAGTGTGCTGCAGTCCTGTGGGCTGCAAGTGACAGATGTGCTTTCAGACTCCCTGACCCAGAAGTTGATTTTCCTAAGGGTAGTCTGTCCCATAAGGGGTCTGTCACAGAATCCAAGGGTGGGAAACAGATGGGGTTGAGGTTTGATCCAATCCAAGACTATCCCTATAGCCTTTCCTGACCCAGGGGCAGATAGGACTGTCCCCAGGACCCACTGGAACAACTTGACTCCCGTTCCCCAGATGGGGGTCTGGTGGAGTCCCGGGGTGCCTGTCTGGGGCAGATGGGTTTGCCCCTATATATACCCTCTCATAAGCCAGCCACCCCTGGATGCCTGGAGGTGAAGGGACAGCTCTTTAAGAAGGGAGCAGGAAGGACCGCCCAGGAAATGCCAGAGTCGTGGGCTGCGCTGTTTGTTTTGTGGTGCTGGGGATCAGACTAGGGGACTTGGGCATGCAGGTCACATGCTCTACCACTGGGCCACACCCACAGCCCCACACTGGGCGACTCTGGGCCAGCATCTACTGCTGAGGACACCCACCACTGAGCTCTCCTCAGCTCCTGGGAGTTGTTAAGTATTGATATTGATTTGTGTGTTTGTATGCGTGTGTGTGGGTGTGTACATGGCACAGCGTGCCTGTGGATGTCAGAGGACAGGCTGCAGGAGCTGTTTCTCTCCTTTTAGCATGTGGGTTCTGGGGTCGGAACTCAGGTTACCAGGCTTGGCAGCAGATCCCTTTACACCCTGAGCCACTTTGCTGCCCCGGCTCTTGGTTTTTTGGGATGTGGTCTTGTTGTGTAGCCAAGGCTGGCCACCAACACATTTCTCCTGTTTAATTCTCCCCCAAGCAGGCTCGTGGCAAGCACCTCCACCACCTGCCTGGGATGCATTTGTGTTGACAGTAGGGAGGGGCAGAAGAGGGCTTCTCTAGCAGCCCTTGGGGGCCTCACAACTCACCCTCTCTCTCCCCCTCTTTCCCACCCAGAGAAGATCTTCTCAGAAGCAATTCCTAAGTGTGAGAAATGTCAGAGCGTGGTAAAGCCTGGTGAGCCCCAGGGCTGGGGGCTGGGGGCTGTGGGGCTGGAGCTGGGACCCCTTACCTCCACTGGCCCTCACACACCTCAAATCTAGCCACTCTGCAACCTGGCCTGTCCCCTACTGTTCTGCAGAGGGTGGGTATCTGTCTGCTCCCCCCACCCCCAGGCCTCAGTTGGGCCCCGACTCCTGACTGTTCTAGCTCTGTCTCTCATGTCTCCTCTCCTCTGTCCCTGTGTCCCTCTGCCTGTTTCTACATCAGATATCGTGTTTTTCGGTGAGAACCTTCCATCACGCTTCTTCTCCTGCATGCAGTCAGTAAGTGTCCACTTTGGGCTTGGCCCGTGTGAGGGGGACAAAGGCAGAGCAGTGGGGTCCAAGTCCTTACTGGTCACTCCCCGCAGGACTTCTCAAAGGTGGACCTCCTCATCATCATGGGCACCTCCCTGCAGGTGCAGCCCTTCGCCTCCCTCATCAGCAAGTAGGTTGAGGAGGATGGGACCGGGGTCAGCTTGGGGCGGGGCACTAGGGCAGATCCTGACTCTCAGGTCCCCCTTCCCAGGGCACCACTAGCCACCCCACGGCTGCTCATTAACAAGGAGAAGACAGGCCAGGTAAGTCTGCCCCAGCTTCCCTCTCCCCCTCCCCCTCTTCCCCTCCTCCCCTTCTCCTCCCCCTCTGCCCCTTCCTCATTTCACTGCTCGCTCGGGAGGACAGGACAGGTTTCTGTGTCCCACCTGGAGAGCATCAGTGCCTTAGACTTGCCAGTTCAGGCAGGGGAACATGGGAATTGTGCTGTGCACTGGGCCAACCTGACACTTCCGGCGTCTGTGCCATTCTGGATTCCTCTGAGCAAATGACGGAACTGTGCCTTGAACCTGCTGAAGCCCAAGTGCTTCCTAGGACCCAGGAGACAGTCCCGGCATTCCCATTCTAGTGCCTCTCACATGTCAACGTCTGGGCACTCTCAAGTCCCTCATGGGAAGTGGCCGAGTATTTGTATAGCGCAATCTCCGGAAGATACTAAGCTGGGTCTATGTGACATAGTGTGATACAATGCGAATTCAGGAGATAGGCTCCCAAGTAGCCCTGTCCGTGGTGGTGCATGCCTTTAATCCCAGCACTTGGGAGGCAGAGGCAGGAGGATTTCTGAGTTCGAGGCCAGCCTGGTCTACAGAGTGAGTTCCAGGACAGTTTGGGCTATACAGAGAAACCCTGTTTCGAAAAACAAAACAAAACAAACAAACAAAACAACCAAGTAGCCCTGTCCTCTCAGACACACCATGTAATTGAAGATGACCCTGAACTCACAATCTAACTGCCTCTGCCTTCCGAGTTCTGGCATGACCAGGCTGTGCCACCACACCCGGCTGCGCTGTTTGTTTGCCGGGAGTTTAAGTTGTTTGCCACACATGCAGGAAACCCTGAGCTTAACCTCCAGCGCCCACATAAACATCCAGGCACGGTGTTTGCAGACCCACACTCAAGAGGCAAAGCTCAGTGGGTCCCTGGAGGGGGGTGCTCACTAGACAGCCAATCTCACATAATCATCAATTCCAGGCCAACTGAGAAATGTCTCAGAAAGAATGTGTTTGCGCTGAGGATACAACTCGGTGGCAGTGTTTGCTTGGCCCTGAGTTCAATCCTTAGCACCACCAAACATGTATATGTGTGTGTGTATGTGTGTGTGTGTATGTATGTATATATATATACTAAAAAGAAAGAGGAACACCAGTAACCACTACCTACCACGCAGGACAGCGGAGCCCCGGCCAGCACTGGTCCCTCTAACATGCAGCTTGTGTGAGTTCATAGACCCGTCATTCTCTTAACCACTTTCTTGAAACCAGGGTCCCCAACTCAATCCCAGAAAAGTGTATGTATATATGTATATATATATATATATATATATACATATATAAATATATATATTTGGACTGGAGAGATGGCTCAGTGGTTAAGAGCACTTTCTGTTCCTCCAGAGTTCAGTTCCCAGCACCCATGTCAGGTGACTCACAACTGCCTTCAACCCCAGCTCCTGGAGATCTGATGCCCTCTTCTGTCCTCTTTGATACCCACACATAAAGGACACACATACAGTTAGATAAAAATAAGCCAAATGGTGGTGGGGGGCACACTTTGATCCCAGCGCTTGGTAGGCAGAGGCAGGTGAATCTCTGAGTTTGAGACCAGCCTGGACTCCTTAGTGAATTCCATATTAGCCAGGACTACATACAGATATTTTGAGACACTATCTAATCAATCAATCAATAACTCCTAAGAAACAGTACACATGGTCGGGCTCTTGACTGACCTCTGGCCTGACCTCCAGGTCCACATAGGTATACACATAGACACATACCCCACCAACACACACAACACACACACACACACACACACACACACACACACACACGTTAGTAAATAGAAAAATAAGGCTGGTATGGTGAGGCACACCTATAATCCCAGCACTAAGGATGCAGAGGAAAGGTGGATTTCTGTGAGTTCAAGGCCAGCCTGGTCTACGGAGCGAGCTCCAGGATAGTCAGGGCTACACAGTAAGACCCTATCTTGGAAACAAGCATGAGGCAGGTCTGGTGGCTCCGGGCTGTGCTCCTAGCTGTCCTCTCCCCACAGACGGATCCCTTCCTGGGCATGATGATGGGCTTGGGAGGTGGCATGGATTTTGACTCCAAGAAGGCTTACAGGTGAGGCTGGGTCTGGGTGCAGCAGCTTGGAAAGGGCGGGCTGAGGAGGGAGAGAAGACAGAAGGCTGGCCAGGCCTCACACTGCTCACACTGCAGGGATGTGGCCTGGCTAGGTGACTGTGACCAAGGCTGCCTGGCTCTCGCTGACCTCCTCGGATGGAAGGTGAGGATCTGGGCCACCCCAGCTCACCCTGAGCCCAGTCCCATGGGGATATACGATAACCTCTGACTTTGATCAACTCTGCCCCTCTACAGAAGGAGCTGGAAGACCTTGTCCGGAGGGAGCACGCCAACATAGATGCCCAGTCAGGGTCACAGGCCCCCAACCCCAGCTCTACCATCTCCCCTAGAAAGTCCCCACCTCCTGCCAAGGAGGCGGCCAAGACTAAAGAGAAAGAGGAACACCAGTAACCACTACCTACCACGCAGGACAGCGGAGCCCCGGCCAGCACTGGTCCCTCTAACATGCAGCTTGTGTGAGCTCATAGACCCTTCATTCTCTTAACCACTTTCTTGAAACCAGGGTCCCTAACTCAATCCCAGAAAAGTAATATACCTAAGGGCTGAGGCCTGTGCAGTCTCTAACCACAGCCCACAGCCTCTAACCACCCAGGGCAAGAAGCAGTCTCCCCTAACTTCTAATTATTCCCAGAGAGCAGGTTACCCCAAAACTCCTAACAGTGCCAGAATAAGGCATTTCTCTATTGTTTTCAGGGGGCCTGTGGCTAAATCAAATTAACCTACCCCGCATAGGGGGTGGGCCCTCCAAATATAACTTCACCCAAGGGGGTGGGGCCTTGTGGGAATCTCTGAGCCTGAAGGCCTGCCAGCTGTCTGTCTCCAACAAAGTGGGTACTGGGCTCCCTTTCCTGGGGACCCACTTGCCAGCCGTTGGTGGATGAGCAAGAGACCTTGCTTATTAGAAACAAATTAAAACACAAAGCAAAGCAAACCATGGACTGTGTGGCCTCTGCTTCTTCTAGTGCGTACTTGAGGCAGCTGGGGGAGGGAGAGGCTGGGCCAGAGGGACTCCAGACCATCTATGGCTCCAGGATCTTAGGAGTAATGGCGACTAGAGGGTAGCCTGGTGACTTTTCACCCTGGCTCTCAGCCAGAGGCCCACTCCTCCAAAGTGGAGCCCTTCATACTGACCCCCCGGAAAGAGAGAGGAAGGTGATTTCAGATGCCCCAGCCCCGCCTCTTCCCCTGCCTCCCTGGCTTCCTCTCTAGAGAACACTTTCACTTCCTGCCTCTCGGGCTCCCCTCGGAACAGGTAGGGCCCCCAGGGACCAAACATCTGGTCTCATTTGTGTCCACAGCTGCCTCCATCCAACCCTGCCCAGCACTACCCGTGTCCGGATCTCCTTTCAAGGGTCCTGGGGGGGGTGCTGCCTCTCCCTCTTCACCCCTCTTTCCTGCTTGCCCCTGAGGTGTGCTCCCCACCCTAATACCTGAAGTTGTCAGTTGTCAGTTCAGTAATTTATGTAGCTGATAATTATCTGACTTGCACACAATACCCTCAGAGAAATGGAACCTTCAGAATAGGGCTAGCCTGCTTACCAGCCCTCTCCCAGTCAGTTACCTTAATGCTGGGCCAATAATTCAGGCAGAAAGATGGGGGTGAGATGGGGAAGGACGGATAGATGATGGGAAAACAGCTGGATGGTCTCTCCAGACCCACGTGTCTTACTCCGTTGACTGCTATGGGGAAAATACCCAAAAGGGTTCGCTCTCGGTGAACACTCGGGGTGTAGTGTGGGCATGGTGGTACATTCCTGTGATGCCAGAACACGGGGAGTGGGGGCAGCATGAAGAGTAAGAATCTAGCCTCTGCTACAACACACAGCAAGTATGAGATAAGCCTGGGCTATATGAGGGAGGCCCTGCCTCAGAAAGAAAAGTTAATGTTTGGCAGACGAGTGCAAGTCGGGTGGTGGCAGCGGTGCACGCCTTTAACGCCAGCACTCGGAAGAAAGAAGCAGGCAGATCTCTGTCAGTCCCAGGCCAGTCTGGTCTATATAAAGAGTTCCAGGCCAGCCAGATCAACATAGAGAGATCCTGTCTCCAAAAAAGAAAACACATTTTTAATCAAATGTGGGAGAGGGTGTGTTAGGGCTCCTCTGAAGTCTGGGAAGGGAAGAAGTGGGTGTCATGTATCTGGGCAACGGACAGAGCGAGCCAAAAACTTTTCCAGAACTTATCTCCTTCTGCTCTGTAAATTCCTGTTGGGAATGCGCTCCCCCACCCCAAGATGCATGGGCCTTCCTCCTGGGGTCTCCAGAATTGTCTGCCACTCAGCAACTAAAGAATGTCATGGCCACCCCAGCGCGGCATGGTAGTGCAGTGCATTATCTCTACGCTTGAGAGCCTGAACCAGGAGGATTGCCATGAGTTCAGGGCCAGTCTCGACTACAGGGCAGTCCAAGCTAGTCTGAGCTGTCTCAAAAGAGTAAAGCAAAACATAACAAAACAAAACAAACCTGTCCTTGGCATAGCTGGGGACCTCTGAGGTCCATTCTGATCAGGCAGGATCTCTGAGTCACAGGTAATAGAATTAAACTATTAGCTCTTGCCCCAGCTGAGCAGCCTTGAGTCTTGTCTTCATGCCAGAGGCCAGAGCATGGCTCCCTGGTGCCTGCCAGCATGAGGCTAGCCCAGCTGGACATGGTGTCTGCAGCCCCTACTGAAGTGGACAGGTGAGGTTATAGAGTTGGCTCTGGACCAAAATCCCCCTACCCAACTCCCTCTCCCCAGCTCCATCTTTGACCTTTTGTTCCTGGGCTATCCCTGCCCCTTGGACTGCCCTCCCAACACCCACCTCAGCGGCCAGCTTCCACTATGACCCTTGACCTCCTGGAACCGGTACATCCCAGGCTGGTTTGGCCACTAGCAGATGGAGCAGACAAGAGCCCACTAGGGGTCCTCAGCACGACAGAGCCACTTCTCCGACTGCAGAGGACACAGAGAGTGTGGCATGTCCCAGAGCTGGATGTTCAGCATGCCAAGGCCTTTCTGGAGCTGTGGCCAATGGGGGTGAGTACCCAAAGCTGGGCATCACCTCTGACCTTCCCTGTGTCAACTTGGATCAGGTAGGTAACCAACACAACACAAACTGGGCTTACCCCAAAACTTAGGAATGTGTTTTAGGAAAGGCTTTATATACCCCAGGCTGGTCCCCAACTCAGCAGAGGCTGACCTCAAATTTCTGATCATCTTGTCTTTACATCCCCTGAATGTGTGTGTGTGTGTGTGCATGCACGTATGTGTATGTGACCACACCCAGCATGTATGTGAATTACTAGGGATGGTTGAACCCAGTGTTCCATTCAAGGCAGGCACTCTCCCAGCCGAGCTAAATCACCAGGCCTGTTCTGTGGGGACATCAAATGTATTTGTCTTTCCAACAGCAAGGCACCTGGCAGGCAGAGTTTAGCAGCCCAGTGACATCAGGGCTAGCTGTTCTTTGAGCTTTCCTCCTTTCACCGGGTCTGTGGCCCTGGTCTATGATATTTGTATCCCAAGCAGGAGGAAAGGAGGTGCCAGGTGTCTTTGTGCCTTTGACCTGAGGAAGAACACATGGCAAGGACCGGAGAGCCATGGGTCTGAGAGATGGCTCAGCGGTTAAGAGCACTGTCTGCTCTTCCAGAGGTCCTGAGTTCAATTCCAAGCAACCACATGGTGGCTCACAATCATCTGTAATGAGAACTGACGCCCTCTTCTGGCATGGAGGTGTACATGCTGATAGAGCAGTCATATATATTAAGTAAATAAATAAATCTTTAAAAACAAACAAAAACAACAAACAAACAAACCTCACTTGGAGCCGGGCAGTAGTGACACACCCTTTAATCCCAGTACTTGGGAGGTAGAGGCAGACACATCTCTGAGTTCAAGGCCAGCCTGGTCTATAGAATGAGTTCCAGGACAGCCAGGGCTACTACACAGAGAAACCCTATCTCAAAAAAAAAAAAAATCAAACAAATAGAGCTCACTTGGGAGTTATATAGTACAGCCAAGTCAGCACTGAGTACCTTTACCTGAGCCAATATCACTGTGCAATCAGGCTGTTCTTGAACCCATCATTCTCCTGCCTCAGCTTCCAGAGTGCTGGAATCACAGCTGTGTACTACCAAGCCCAGATGTTAATCATTATTTTCTGTAGCTCAGCATACTAACGCCATGAACAAGACATTCTTCAGGGGTGTTCCTGGTGGCGCACAAGGAGTCAGAAGCAGGAGGATCAGGAGTACAAAGACAGTTTTGGCTGCTTAGTGAGTTCAAAGCCAGCCTGCACTACATTGAGACCCTGTCAAAATATAGATAGGTGGGTGTGGGGGTGGAATGATGGATGGATGGATATAGATAGATAGATAGATAGATAGATAGATAGATAGATAGATAGATAGATAGATAGATAGATTCTTCAGGGAATATAAGATAAATTTGGAGAGGACAGCCGGCAGAGCACAGCTGTCCCCTGGAGAGGGCATTACCCTTGTGATGGTAAAGATGATTGCCAGTACTGTTTCCCACCCACTTAACAGTGGCGGGCAGCATTTCTTTCACAGTGAGCAAAAGTCGCTGGGTTTAAACCCCCATCCAAGAGGGGTCTAGCATTATTGTGTAAAAAGACCCTAGATTCAGTCCTCAGCAACATTGGGGGGGGGCGGGGAGCCCACAAACACACAACAACAACAACAACAAAAGATCTCCAGCAAAATTCCCATAGCAGGTGTTTATGAGTTAGGTAGGCCTAGGCAACTGCCCATCCCTGAACCCACCAGTGATCGTGCAGCAGCTCATCCTATTGGCTAGGTCTAGTCTTGGCCCCACCCCCTAGGGTCCCATCCACAGGAACTGAGGGAGGGTTTCCCCAGTGTCACTGGGCTGCTAAACTCAGACTGCCAGGTGCCTTGCTGTTGGAAAGACAAATACATTTTAACAGGCCCGGAGATTTAGCTCAGCTGGGAGAGTGCCTGCCTTGAATGCATGGAACACAGGCTTCAACCATCCCTAAAGGTGTTCAACCTGTGGGTCACAAGCAACCCCTTTGGGGGTTTGAACGACCCCTTCACAGGGTCACATATCAGATATCCTCCATATCAGATATTCCCATTAAGATTCATAACAGTAGCAAAGTTAGAGTTACGAAGCAGCAACAAAAATAATTTTACAGGGCTGGAGAGATGGCTCAGTGGTTAAGAGCACTAACTGCTCTTCCAAAGGTCCTGAGTTCAAATCCCAGCAACCACATGGTGACTCACAACCATCTGTAAAGAGATCTGACGCCCTCTTCTGGTGTGTCTGAAGACAGCTACAGTGTATTTACATAATATATATGTATATAATAAATAAACAAATCTTTAAAAAAATAATAGTTTTATGGTTGGGAGTCACCACAACATGAGGAATGGTTTTAAAGAGTCTCAGTTTAGGAAGGTTGACAGCCACTCCCCTAGCTAAAAGACACATCTGCTCACACCTGCCTCCAGCTGATTTTTGCCCTTGCCCCTCTTCTCCAGAGCTTCCTGGTCATCGGACATGACCCTGGCCAGGTCCTGATGTTGAAGGCAGGACCTTCGTCAGGAGATATCAACTCCTATCAGATTCAGAAGTTTCCTGGAGGTGAGGAACCTGTCCCAAGTTTTCAGTCCTTGAAGCAAATGGGTTGAGAGAGCTATCCGCTTCGACCCCCAAATATCTCTTGGATCTCCCCAGTCTCACATGCCTCCATCATTGAGTCTGAGCTTGCCCGTCACTTCTTACCTAGACCATTGCGGTAGCCTCCTCCCCTGGTGCCTCGGCGGCTACCCCTTCTCTGGAAATCTGTGCTGAGCACAGCAAATAGGTATGTTCACACATGGGTTCCATGTGGTGCAACCCTCCCCCAAACACTGGAGGTGTTTGATAACGTCCTCGAACGCAAGGTTAGGTGGCCATGGTGAGCTGCGGTGCTGTCTGGTATAGCTTGCTTCTCTCCCTCATTGGCTTCTGGCCGCACTCACTGCGCAGGCCCCGCAGCTCTCGCCTCTGTACCTCCTCACCCAGCTGCAAGATGGTGCTATCGCTCTTCCTGCTGAAACATTCTTCCTTGACTTAGTCTCTGGCCTTGGGAACCTCCATAAAAAGATAAGCTGTGTTGATTTGAGAATTCAAGGGCTGGATCTGGATTGATGGCACCATGGTTAAGAACACTGTCGATCTGGGGCTGGAGAGATATCTCAGCGGTTAAGAGCACTGACTGCTCTTCCAGAGGTCCTGAGTTCAATTCCCAGCAACCATGGAGGCTCAAAACCATCTATAATGAGATCTGATGCCTTCTTGCCGGGCGGTGGTGGTGCACGCCTTTAATCCCAGCACTTGGGAGCAGAGGCAGGCGGATTTCAGGACAGCCAGGGCTACACAGAGAAACCCTGTCCAAAAAAAAAAAAAAAAAGACCACTGTCGATCTTCCAGAGTTGAGTTCCCAGCACTCATGTCAGAGGGTGCAAACCCCCTGGAACTCCAGTCTCAGGGAATCTAGTGCTCTCTTCTGCCCTCTGTGGGCACTAATGTTCAGACATGAGATGAATTTTTTTAGATTTATTTATTTATTTATTTATTTTATGTATATAAATACATCATAGCTGTCTTCAGACACACCAGGAGAGGGCATTGGATCCCTTTATGGAGAGTTTTGAGCCACTATGTGGTTGCTGGGAATTGAACTCAGGACCTCTGGAAGAACAGTCAGTGCTCTTAACCTCTGAGCCATCTCTCCAGCCCCACAGAGGTGGTCTTATCCCCTCCTACCACAGCTGCCTTCTCCTCCTCTTCCTCCTCCTCTTCCTTATGGCTTTTCAAGACAGGGTTTTTCTGTTTAACCCTGGCTGTGCTAGAACTCATTCTGTAGACCAGGCTGGCCTACCAGAAACAGTGAGACCCTGTTTCAACAAAACAAAAAACACTGAAAACATTTTTGATGAGTCTTATTTGGTGTCAGAACATCAAAAGAGAAAATGATGTCAACTCCCAGCGGTGGAAACTCCCTGTCTCTGAGGGAGGAGAACTAGAGGGGTGGGGGACGGGGCCACAGGGGTAGGGTGGAGGTGGCCAGTGGCCACCCTGCAACTTCCCTTCCTCATCTCCTCACCAGGTGTGTCCCTGGAATCCTCCAACCTCTGCATGCCCGACTTTCCCCATCTCCTGGCCTTTCTGTCAGTCAGCAGGTACAGGTCATCTGGCAGAAGGGCAATGGCGACCTTTCCCTGATACCCCATCCACATCAAGGTTTCCCTCTATCTTAACTCAGGGACACTTTGCCAAGGACTCTGCTCTTGCCCATGCCTACTGTGGGGCCTGGAGGTAAGCACGCAGGTGAAGTCCACTGCTCCTGCCTCATTTGGTCCAGAGAGACTGGATCTAAAGGACCAGATAACTAACTGGGTTTGAAAGAAGCTGGGAGTGGGGCAAGAATGAAAAGAAGCTGCGGTGGATCAGCTGGTGGCGCATGCCTTTAGTCCCAGCACCCCAGGGGGCAGAGGCAGGTGGATCTCTGTGAGTTCGAGGCCAGCCTGGTCTACAGAGTGAGCTCCAGGACAGCCAGGGCTACATTGAGAAATCCTGTCTGGAAAAAGGAGGAGGGGGAAGAGGAGGGGGAGGAGAGGAGAGAGAGAAGGAGAGGAAGAAGGAAGGAGGAGGAGGGGGAGGAGGAGGCGGCTGCAGGGACAGCTGTGGTGGGAGGAGGTAAGATCGCCCCTGGGTTCTAACAGGATAGAGTTGGAGGTCCTGGGAGCTGGGGCTGTGGGTGGGACTGGGACTGCACTTTTGGTCCTAGGTGAGAAAGAATGGGGATGAAGTCTCCCTGTGCCCCCCCCCCTATACACCTGGGACACCTTGTCTCTTCTGCTGACACTCAGATCCTCATCGGCTTGGCTGCATTCAGGTGGACACCTCACGGAGGGTGCTGTCTGTAGTGAACCAGCTCTACCTGGAGACGCATGGAGGCTGGGAAACAGAGACTCCACAGCAAACAGAGCCAGAGCCTGGCCAGAAATACAGTCTAGGTTAGCTGGGCGGGGCCTAGAGAGATGAGGGAATGGATGTCACTGTAAATAATGAGAGCCAACCTGCTTCTCACATCCAGCCCCTAGAAAGCCCACCCCACACCGGGTCTCCTGGGTGGAAGACCCTCCGAAACCGGAAGCTCACCGTATTGGACAGGAAGTGCATCATCCAGAAAGACAAATACATTATCCTGGACCAGAAGCTCACTCACTTGGACCGGAAGTGCACTTTCCTAGTTCTGCTCTAGAAGAGAAGGAGGAAGTGAACAATGACAGCTACAAAGATGAAGAGGAAGGCTACGAGGATATGCTCACTGCCCACATCCGTGCTCTGGCCCGGGCCCGGAGCAGCTATGTAGCCAGGCAGTATCGATGCCTTCGGGCACGCCTCATTTCAGATTCTGGAAATCCCTACAGCCTAGGGGACCCGGCCACAGAGCTGCTTCAGGATGTGCGCCAGCTCCTCACCAACCTCCAGAATTACCTGGCAAACGACCCCGACGTCAGAGCTGTCTTTGGGAACAGGGGACCTAGCATCCCTCGGGAAGAAGATCTTGGTAATGGGAATTGGAGGGAGACTCCCCAAGGGTTTAAGGGTACCATGAGTTGGTCCTGTATGTGTTCACAACTAATCTCTGAGTCTCCAAGGGCATGCACACTTGTTCTTGCATATAGCTATTACTTCATTGCTCCTCCTAACATGTTCATTGCCCGCTAGACCTCCTCTCCCCCATCCTTGGGAGTGTTCATACATTCCCCACAGGCCCCTAATCCCGCCTACACTTTGTAGGTGGCCTGGAGCAGGAGACATGGTGACTAGGGATCTGGGTGGCATTGTCCTCACACGCCACGCGCTTTGCAGGCCCCGCTGTGGAGGTGGCCCTGTGTCGAGCGGTTCTAGAGCCCCTGAAGCCCGCCCTGTGGACCAAACTCCGAACCCTCAGAGCCCAGGAACTGCGACGACTGCGCCGGCGCCAAATAGCCTTGAGGGTAGGAGCGGGCCCCGAGGGACAGACCCCAGCCTTGCGGAACCGTATCCACGCGCGCCTCGCTCACCTGCACGCGGCGTGCGCCCCGCGCCGCAAGGTGGCGCTACTGCTGGCGGTGTGCAGCGATGTCTACGCGGGCCTGGCCGGCGGCGAGAACAAAGGTAAAAGACCTCCGGACTTAAGAGTGGTTTAATGGTGGGTACTCACGTCCAGGGGAAGGGTAGCCCCCTCTGGTAGCAGGCGCCCACTCAGGTCTGGGGACCTAAAGGAAGGTGTTTTTGTGCACTCCTGCCAAACTTATGACCTGTCCTCTGGCTTCCTTAGAGCCCCTGGGGGCCGATGCCTTTTTACCTGCCCTGACCGAGGAGCTGATCTGGAGTCCACATATTGGGGAAACACAACTGGATGTGGAGTTTCTTATGGAACTCTTGGATCCAGGGGAGTTGCAAGGAGAAGGTGAGCTCCCACTTCTGAGATGCCCAGACACTGAGAAGGAGGCGCCCTTGATGAGCCCCAGCTTTATGGGCCTCAAAAGGGGAGGTGGGCATTCAGAGAAGCCCAGAGGGCCGTGATGATCTCGTTTTCTCTCCCCCAGCTGGGTATTATCTTACCACGTGGTTTGGGGCTCTCTACCACATTGCTCACTACCAGCCGGACACTGGCCGTGCACCCCAGGAGCTCAGCTCCGAGGCCCGGGCCTCCCTGCGCCAGTGGCATCGAAGGCGGACACTGCACCAGCAAGCCCAACCTACAGCCCAGGTAACCGCCTATGCGGGACCCAGGTCGAAGGGAGGGTGGGATCTGTTGCCCCTTTGACACACCCTCCCATCTCTCCCCACAGGCCAACCAGCCCTTTGAGGAACCATGGCAATAGGGGACCCATGATGATTGGAGTTCTCAAACCCCAGTCACTTCTGAACCTTTTGACCCACTCCTCCTAGAATCTAAGCAAGATTCTAGAGGCATCTGGGTCAGCACAGAGGGTGGGGCAGGAAAAGAGACATGCCTCTTGCACTGTTCCTACTTCCTCCCTTTCTTCCCCTCCTTCTGGTCTGTCCAGATGTTACCTCAATGAGGCTCTCCCCAGCAAACAAAACCCACGCCCAAACAGTACTACAACTGCAACCCTCTCACCTGAATCTCTTTGGGGCAGGTAGAATAAAGGCACAGTCCCCAAAGGGTGTTACATCCTGATCCTATCTGTGACTGTGACATTTAACTTGGTCAAGTGCTCTTTACGAAAATGACAGCACGTCTGGACCTGAGACGGGAGCTTATTCTGGATTCTTCTGCGCCTTATGTAGTTAAGAGGACGGCAGAGGTATGGGGAACGTACTTGAGGCCAGGACTGTGAAGACACTGTGGGACTGAAACATAGTAGGTGTTTAGGAACACCTATTTGCCTTGAAAATCACTACCCTAATCTCTGTGACCTTATTTGGCAAAAGCGTTTGTGCGGCCATTATTGTTCTTTTCGTTTTTCAAGAAAGGACTCCTCTGTGTAGCCCTGGGTGTCCTGGAAGTTGCTGTGTAGACCTGACTGGCCTCCAACTCAGAGATCTGCCTGCCTCTGCCTCCAGAGAGCTGGGATTAAAGGTGTGTGCCACCACTGCCCAGCTCGTTCGGCCATCATTGAAGCTAATAAGATGAGGGACAGTGTCCCAGGGGATTGTGTCCGTGGCTCTAGGAGCACAATACAGGAGACGGGGATGGAAACAAGAGAAAGAGATGGGAGGATCAGGAAGAAATGAAAAGATGCTGGCTTTGAAGTCAGAGGAAGGAGACAAGCTGCAAGATGCAGAAGCCACCCGATGCTGGGCTGCTCCAGGAAAGGCGTCTCCCCCTAGAGCTGCAGAAGTCATGGGGCCCTGCTGACACCCCGGTTTCTGTGAGATTAGTGACATCAGAACTCTGACCTCCAGAACTGTGAGCAAATAAATTCCTGCTGTCTTAAGACACCAAGGTAATAATAATAATAATACACCAAGATAATAATAATAATAATAACGATAATAACAATAACAACAACACAACGATAATGATAATAATAAATTTAAAATGTACTGACTGGAAATGGTGGTGCAGACCTGTAATCCCAGCACTTGTGAGGAAGAAGTAGGAGAACAGGAGACTGAGGCCTGCCTGGGATGCCCGAGGCCCTGCCTGACTCAGTAATGAAGCTCTTACCTAGAATTCGCCTGCAAAGGGCTGTGGGCATGGCTCAGTGGCACAGTGTCTCCCTAGAGGCTACTGTTAAGGAGCTGGAGTGTGGCCTGGTGGTAAAGCGTTTGCCTTTCATGCTTGAGGCTGTAGTTTTTATTACCATTAACACACACACACACACACACACACACACACACACACACACACACGAGTGTAGGTCAGTGCTGGAGAGCTGTCTCAGTTAACAGCACTGACTGTTCATCTAGAGAACCACCAGGATTCAATTCCCAGCACCCACCTGGTAGTCCAAAACCATCTGTAACTCCAGTTCTACGGTACCTAAGACCCTCTGGACTCCACTAGTTTCAGACATACATGTGATACACAGACATACATGCAGGCAAGGCACCTATACACATAAGCATTTTAAATATCTTTATAAGTGAAACGGTCCTACATTAGAGAATGTGCATATTAAGTTGATAGAGGTATCTGAGTGTTTCTGAGTTATGTGAATCATCCCCACAGGTTAACTAAGTCCACGGAGTGAGTGCCCATGGGAATCTGGGAGCCCGCTGGCCAGATACACAGTTTATTCCACGGAACTCAAGACTGTCCCTGAAGCAGCAGAAGTTAGGTGCATCCTGTAGACCCAAGCTCATTACCTGTGGGATCTTTGGCTAACTCCAGATAGTGTCAGGATTGGGCTAAATTATAGGACACCCATCTTTATTGGCCATGGAATTTCTTGATGTATGTGTGGGAAATCTCCACACACATCTGGTGTCTGAAGTGTGTGAATTGTGTGGGAGTGGGAAAATGTACTTTTTTTTTTTTTTGAGACGGGGTGAAGCCCTGGCTGTCCTGGAAGCTGTTCTTAGACCAGGCTGGCTTTGAACTCGGGGATCTGACTACCTCTGCCTCCCAAGTGCTGGAATTAAGAACATATGCTACCCTCCCTGGTACCCACCCCACCCTACCTCTTTTGTTTTATAGAAAAATGAGGAAATCTTCCTGCAGGTGGATCAGACAATGATTCATGACATACAGCAGAAGAAGAGGCAGCCAAAGAAGAATTACTTGGGTCACATCTGTAGGCATGGCTTGTTGTGAGAACACCCTGACCAAAAGCAACCTGAAAGATGAAAGGGTTTATTGTGGTTTAAGATTCTAGAAGACGCTATGGTGGTGGAGGAGGCATGACAGGAAGAGCAGGAAGCTGAGAGATCACATCTTCAGCCATCCACAGAAAGCACAGAGATCTGGAGGGAGGAGTCAGATTGAGAAGCCTCGAATCCTTTCCTCAATTACATACTTCTCCCAATAAGGCTCTGCCTCCTAAAGGTCCCAGAACCTCCACAAAACAGGGGTCCAGTGTCCAGATGCCCCAGAGCCTATGGGGACATTAATCATTCAAACCACCATGACATCAAAATGTAAAACTTCTAAACATGCATGCCAATCATGCACCACAGCCTTTAGAAAGCAGAGGCAGGAGGATTCCTTTGAGTCCAAAGCCGGCCTGGGCTTTGTAGTAAGACCTTATCTTCAAAACCAAAGTAGACTCAGAAGATGGCCCAGTGGGCTAAGTGTCTACTGTACAGACACGAGGACCTGAGGGCAGGGCCTGGGTATGGCAGCAGCTGCCTACAACTGACTCACTGGTCTGCCAGTCTTGCCAAAGCAGCAAGCTCTAGGCTCAGCAAGAGACTCTGTCTCAAAAACATACATAAATAAGTAAATAAATGTGGAGCTGGAGAGATGGAGCAGTGGTTAAGAACACTCTGCTGTTCTTGCAGAGGACCCAGGTTCTAGTCCCAGCATCCACATGGCAGCTCACAACCTTCTGAAAGTCAAGTTCCAAGAGATCCAACACCCTCTTCTGACCTCCAGACACACACATGCAAGCAAAACACATAAAATGATTAAATTTGGTACTAGCCAAAAAAAAGCAAAGGGTTCTACTGCGAAGGCAGACAGTCAAGTTGAGTTTGGAGAGGACAGAATCAACTCCTGGTCCTCTGACCTTCATACCTCTGCCATCAGATGTGTGAACATAAACACACACAAATATAAATAAAATGATGTTTCCAGGAGACAATGGTATATACCTTTAATCCCAGCCAACACTGGGTAGGCAGAGTCAGAAGATCTCTGTGAATGTGAGGCCAGCCTGGTCTACAGGGTGAGTTCCAGGACAGCCAGGGCTACACAGAGAAACCCTGTATCAAAACAAAACAAAAAATGTAGAGAAAGTACTAATGAATATACCGGTGTCAACCTGCACTGCATATCCATGTGCACACACACATACACCAGAGAAACAGACAGACAGACAGACACAATATAAACAGACATGGTGGTACAATCCCAAACCCAAAGAAGCTGAAGCAAAAAGTCATTTGGAGCTACATCGTAAAAGCCCTGACTCAGTCAAACAAACAAAAGAATGTGTTCAGGTTCTTTATCCACAATTCCTGAATCATGACCCTGACCTACTTCCTGGGGTAGTAAGTAGGTCAGTGACACAGGAGAAACAGAGTAAAGCACTGACGGTCTATGAAGGATTCACCAATCAACTTGTTTAGGAAATACTGCACTGCACAAGGCAGGGTTTAGCTAAATAGGTGCTGCTCCTAAATGACTTAGAGATACATAGCAAAATACCCAGGCTTGTTAGGAACTGTAGGGAAAATTTCGTACTCTGAACATAATTGCAGTTTGGGCTTGCTGAGAATATATTTCTGTTAAGATTTGTTCGCTAAGATTGGCACCAATTAGTCTCCATCCCCATCTCAAAGAACATGCCTCTACCTGGCTCGTTCAAAGGGGATGGCATTGGCTAGCCGCCACCATTGAGTTCTAGTCCGCCATTAAGCCCTAGTTCTGTTGTCAGGAAGGGAGAACTCAAAGCGAACGATACTGGTATACTTCCAAAGTAACTGTGACAATAACTTTGTCTATGTAAATCTCCCAATTGTCTAAAATGGCCAGACTTGCAGGCTCTTGTCTCCGTTGAGTTGCTGAGTGTAACTTGGGGCTGGGACCTTAAGGAGAAGTGCAGATGACAGTGTATGTGACATGCTAAAGACTGAATCCGATGTAATTTGTTACAAAGGTCTGTTTGTGACTGCTTTTGCACTATTAAAGAATTTCTTGGGCTGGAGAGATGGCTCAGTGGTTAAGAGCACTGACTGCTCTTCCGAAGGTCCTGAGTTCAAATCCCAGCAACCACATGGTGGCTCACAACCATCTATAATGAGATCTGATGCCCCCTTCTGGTGTGTCTGAAGACAGCTACAGTGTACTTACATATAATAAATAAATCTTTAAGCTGGAGCGAACCGGACTGACCAGAGCGAGCAGAGGTCCTGAATTCAAATTCCCAGCAACC
This sequence comes from Tokudaia tokunoshimensis, assembly GCA_036184795.1. Lineage (NCBI taxonomy): Eukaryota > Metazoa > Chordata > Mammalia > Rodentia > Muridae > Tokudaia > Tokudaia tokunoshimensis. The sequence goes on along the minus strand of BTHU01000001.1, from coordinate 10,606,785 downwards.
ACATGGTGGCTCACAACCATCAGTACAGCTACAGTGTACTCAGATACATAAAATAATAAACATAGAATAATAATAATAAACATAAAATAATAGAATAATAATAATAAACATAAAATAATAATCTTTAAAAAAAATAAAAGAAAATAGTTTTCTGTTTGTTTGTTTTAAAAAATAATTTCTTTTTCTTATTCCCCCAAGTGTTGGGAGTAAATTCGGGGGAACTGAGCAAGATTCTGTATACACATCCTACCCTTTGCCCCAGAGGAAGGAATGCTGCAAGGGAGGCCAGAAGAATCTGAACCAACAGGGTTTTCTGGGTCTCCCCATCCAGTCTGTCAGCAATCTTGCCCAGGCAAGCTTCGTAAAACCTCAGAAAGGATTGTGGTGGGGGAGAGCTTCCAAACAGCAGAGCTTCCTGTGGCAAGTACCTATCTTGTACTAGATTCAATTATCAGAGGAAAACACGCACACAAGTGCGCACCCCCCCCACACACACACAGACACCCTAAACAGTCAAATATACTACAGAGTTTGGAAGCTACAGGATTCCTCCTGCATACCTTGTCCTGAGCCCCATCCATTGCCTAGCAAATTTAGCAACCATGGAAGGTGGTAGTGGTGTGGTGTACTGGATTGCTTTAACTGTCAATTTGACACTGCCCAGAGTCACCCAAGAAGGTAGTCCGAGCTGAGAAATTGCCCAGATCAGATAGGCCCGTGCGCCTGTCTGTGGGGCGGGGGTGGGGGTGGGGACAACATTCCTTAGGCAGGTGGTCCGGGGCCTTATAAGGAAACTACCCTAGCATGAGTCCAATAGTACAGCTAGCAGTACTATTCCACTGTTTCTGCGTGAGTTCCGGCCCCGCCCTTCCTCGTGTCGGACTATGCTGCCGAAAGTGAAAGTGAAAGGAACCCTTTCTTTTCACTGAGTTGCTTTATCGGAGTGTTTTACAGTAGCAACAGAAAGGAAATGGGAACAGATGGGACCCCTGGTTTCTACACTGTACTCCCATTTTTGCATCACTGTAGCCAAAATATCCAATAGTTACGGTTTGAAGAAAGAAAGACCGATTTGGGCTCAGCATTTCAGAGTGGTCCACGCCATCATGGCCAGAAGGCGTAGAGGAGCCACTCAGTTCATGGAGGTGCATGTGGGTAGCAGAAGCTGTCCACATCGTGGACCAGTGGGCAAGACAGGAATCAGCAACAAAGTCTAAGGGCCCTGCTTCCGATGACCTAATGACCCACTTCCCTTAGGCAGGCCTCAGCTTCCAAAGCTTCCCCAAGTGGCATCCACCAGCCAGGAAACGAGGACTCCACAACAGAAACCAATGAGGGACATTGCAGATTGAAACAATAACATGGACAGTTCACCAGAAACACAGAAGCCTGTGTGTGACTTGTCACTGACTGCTGTGTAAGTGGGGAAGCAGTCTTGGGACTGAGCCCTTAATCTAAGTGTCCTGAGACTATACCCAAGTCGACAGTGTCAGAATAGTGTCGGAACTGAATCCAGGTAGAAGAACATGAGCTGGTGTGTATGAGACAGAATTACTTGCTTGATGGTGGGAGATATGTGTGTGTGTGTGTGTGTGTGTACACATATGTGATATGTGTGTGTGTACACATATGTGACGTGTGTGTACACATATGTGACATGTGTGTGTGTGTGTGTACACATAGCCAGCAAAGTAACAATGCAAGGGGAACAAGAAGGTAGTTCATTTCAACACAACTAAGTAAGGAGCCAGAACTGGTCCAAACTTTGAGAGTCTGACCCCAAGTAATTTATTTTAGGCGCATTCAAGCACAGCACCATTTGACGAGAAATTTCCTGGTAATAATTAACCCAGTCTCATGTGCACAGTAAAGTTTAAGAAGCAACATTTTTGAAACTCTTTGTAAAGTGCACATGACATCTTCCATGGCAATGGGGTCTATAAATAGATTGCATGTGTTACGTTCTACAAAAATGGGTTCTACAAAGTGACAAGCACATGACAAGGGTCTGGAGGAGGATCTGGTGTGGCCTCAGCCACACAGAGAGCACAAAAGTCACCAGGCTATTATCCATTCCCAGCTTTCTGGGCTGAAAATAGGTTATACATCTCTGTCTTTTTGTTTTTTCTTTTTTTTAAAGATTTATTTATTTATTTGTTGTATGTGAGTACACTGTAGCTGTCTTCACACACACCAGAAGAGGGCATCAGATCTCATTACAGATGGCTTTGAGTCACCATGTGGTGGCAGGGATTTGAACCCAGGACCTTTAGAAGAGCAGTCATTGCTCTTAACCACTAAGCCATCTCTCCAGCCCACATCTCTGTCTTTGACGAGATAATGTGTGTTTAACATTCCTGGTTAACCCGGGGTTTATCTGTGAGCACAAGGACCTCCACGCCTCCCACACAATGCACACATTCATATACATACGTATATGTATATTATGGATAGGTGCTTTGCCTGCATGTATGTCAGGGTATCATTTGTGTGCTTGATGCCCACACCAGAAGAGAGTGTTGAATTCCTTGAGACTGGAGTTACTGATGGTTGTGGGTCCTAGGAATTAAACCCAGATCCTCTGCAAGAGTGGCCAATCTTCCCAGGTTTTAATTAATTTTATTTTAAGACCAGGTCTTACTATGTAGCCCAGGATGACCTGGGACTCATGATTCTCTTGCCTTAGTCTCTGTGGGCACCATACACCCATGTGGTGCATCATGCAGGCAAAACACCCATACACATAAAAATAAATTTAAAAAAAAAATCAGGGGCTGGAGAGATGGGTTAGTAAGTTAAGAACACTGACTGCTCTTTCAGAGGTCCTAAGTTCAATTCCCAGCAACCACATGTTGACTCACAACCATCTATAATGGGACTGCTTGCCCTCCTATGGTACGTCTGACAGCTAGAGTGTGCTTATATTAAAAAAAAAATCAATAGGGAAGCTGAGCACCGTGGCCCGTGACTTTCATCCCAGCGTTCAGGAGGCAGAGACAGAGGAATATCTGTGAGTTCAAGACCAGCCTGTCTATGTAGAGAATTCTGTCATCCAGGGATGTACATATATTACATTACACTTGCCTCTGTTTCCTGAGTGCTGAGACTGGAGCAGTGCACTACCATGCCTGGTCAACTAGGGCTGTATAATGAGACTTTGCTTTACATAAACAGAACAAAAAATAGCAAGGAAGACCAACTTGGGAGCAGGTAAAGTCTGTTTGGGGCTGTTGTGCCCCAGGACTGTGAGAAGAATATATATATAATATATATATTATATATATGTTATAACATATATATAATATATATATATTATTATATGAGTACACCATTGCTTTCTTCAGACACACCAGAAGAGGGCATCAGATCCCAGATGGTTGTGAGCCACCATGTGGTTGCTGGGAATTGAACTCAGGATCTTTGGGAGAGCAGTCAGTGCTCTTAACCACTGAGAACTCTCTCCAGATCATATATATATATAATTATTATTATTATTATTATATGTAATGGGTGTTTAGCCTGCATGAATGTCTGTGCATGGTATGTATGCCCAGTGCTCGAGACGGCCAGAAAAGTGTCTAGAATCCCCTGGAATTGGAGTCACCATGTAGGTATTGGGTGTTGAATGCGAATCTTCTGGCAGAGCAGCCGGTGGACAATCTGAGCTGCTAAGCCATCTCTCTTTAGTCTGTAAATATTGATTTGTTCACTGCAGTGCTGTGTATGGAACTTGCTGAGCTGTACATGTTATGCAGGAGCTCCGCCACTGAGCTTCCCAGCCTCTTGCTGGAGGATTCTAGCAAGCTGTCCACTGCGGAGCTATAGCCCTGGCCCGGGATGGGAGGTTTTATTTATTTCGTTTATGTATTACTGTGTGTGCATGTGTGTGGGTGGGGGTGGGGTGCCATGGTACATGTGTTGCAGTCAGGGGACAGCTTTGTGGAGTCTCTGGTTGGTCTCTCTGGCTGGATTACTTTGATTTTCTTTCTTTCTTTCTTTCTTTTTTTCTTTCTCTCTTCCTTCCTTCCTTTCTCTCTCTCTTTCTTTCTTTCCTTTCTTTTTCTTGAGAAGACTGGATCTCATGTACCTCAGGCTGGTCCCCGACTCATTAGGAGTGGAGGATGACCTTGTACTCAGTTCTCCCAGAAGTCAGAGAACTGAGTAGTGAGGTGTGGTGGTAGCACCCCTGAACTTCTTTCTGGCTAGGAGGCAGGGTTTAAAGGTTGACTACATCAAGCAGTGGCTTCATTCGCTGAGCTGGTTTTGTCCTTGTACCACTAGCGAGGATTAGCCAATTTAGCCAATGGCAAGGACGCTCATTTCATAACCCTTTCTGTCCCAGCGTGGTCCCAGGCTCTCCAGGTCGCCCTTAGGGCAAAGTGTCCCAGTCTAGCCTGCTTTCATTACTTCTTTCCTTGGCTATAACCTTGGGAATAAAAATAGAGAGTTTCTGTGATAGGGCAGTTGTTGTCCACACCCGGTTTCTCTCAGGGAGTATATATAATTAATACTGTGAGTAGGCTTAAGAACTAAAATGGCTAAGAGGCTTCATCGGAGTCAAAGGCAGTTGGATGAACAGGAGCAAAGACAGAACCAACAACCAGAGTAGACTTGGTTGTTGGTTGGCTCAGCCCTTAAAAGCACTTGTTGCTTCTGAAGAAGGTCGGGGTTTCGATTCCTAGCATCCACATGTCAGCTCACAACTGGCGGGGGGGGGGGGGAGCGGGGGGAGGGTACTCCAGTACCTGGCGATCCTGACCTCGGACAGGAAGAGAATCAGCAGATTTGGGTTGGTGTGGAAGTACAGGAGCTGTGAAAATCAGATGACCTGCGTGGGGTCTAGATAAGTCGCCCCAAGTTGTCCTTACACTCAGCTGCATAGCTGAACCTGGGCGTGGGGTATAATCCCTGTGCTTAATTAACTACGGTTCTCTAGCGTTCTCCGGTCGACACAGACATCACCCTGCATCAGTTTCCTCTCAGACACTTAGCAGCTGTGGCACCTTAGGTCCTCTGAGCCTGCTCACTCATCTGTACAACAAACATGCCTACATTTATCTCCCAAACACTCGGCAAATGGAGAGAAATGCCACGTAAACCGCAAGCAACTGGAGGACTTATTTTCCTGGCTAGGGTGGAAAGTGGGACGGAGGGTGAGCAAGAACGCGGAGCTAGGACAACACAGCCGCTCAACGTTCTTCCCATTCCGTTCTAGACTCGGTATCTTCCTCAGTCCCCCTTTCCCCCAGTGAAAAGAGGTCGTGGTCCCTTTAAGGTCCGCCCCTCCCTTCCCCCAAAACTTCCCAGTGTCTGCTCTTTTCGATCCCGGACGGCCGGCCAAGCTCGCCGCCGAGCTGGTAGGGGACAGGGTCAAGGGGTCGGGGAGGGACGTGGGGGTTGGGGGGACCAGCGGGACGCACGCCTCTGCACCGGAGGGAGGGCCGGGGACAGGCTGCGGGAGCAGCGGGCTCGGGCACCGGTAGCTGCCCCGGGCGTGCGTAGTCTACGAGCCGCTCGCACAGTACAGGATCGAGCCTAATGCGGACATCACGCCCGAGTGAGGGGCGTCGGGGCCTGCAGGGGGAGGATAGGAGACCTCTTGCTCCCCTCCCCCACTACCGCCTCTGACGTCGACGCGGGACCCCGCCCTTCTGCGGGAGCGGCCCGCCCCCTCCCCCGCCCCCTCCCCCGCCCCCCGCGCGTCACCTGCTGCGCCGTGGCCGCGTACCCCATGTTAGGAGTTCCTTCTTTCGAGTGTCAGTGCCCAGTGAAATGGATGAAGATTCATTTATATCCTTCCTCATCAGCCTCCACCGCTTCCAAACTTTTTTGGTTTTTTTTTTTTTTTTCGAGACAGGGTTTCTCTGTGTAGCACTGGCTGTCCTGGAACTCACTTTGTAGACCAGGCTGGCCTCGAACTCAGAAATCCTCCTGCCTCTGCCTCCCAAGTGCTGGGATTAAAGGCGTGCGCCACCACCGCCCGGCTGCTTCCAAACCTTTTTTTTTTTTTTTTTTTGGTTTTTCGAGACAGGGTTTCTCTGTGTACCTCTGGCTGTCCTGGAACTCACTTTGTAGACCAGGCTGGCCTCGAACTCAGAAATCCACCTGCCTCTGCCTCCCAAGTGCTGGGATTAAAGGCGTGCGCCACAACCGCCCGGCGCTTCCAAACTTTTTTAATTAGGAGAATCCCTGTGTAGCCCAGGGTAGCCCCGAACTCAAGACAATCCTGCCTGACTCCTGAGCGCTGCAACTAAGGCTTGCAACCACCACGTCATGCTCAAAACTTATCCCAACACGCGGGGTTCCGTTTACTGTGCCTTTACTCACATTTCAAACTTAGACCCAAGCGGATATCCGTTTTGGGAATGACCTGGTGGAAAGGTGCCACAGCACGTTTTGGGGCGGCCTGTGAATCTTACACCGTCTCAAGACGTGTGTGTGCCTGTATGTGTGACAGGGGTAGAGATGCGCCTTGTCTGTGCTAGGCAAGCGCTCCATTGCTGAGCTACGACTCCCTAGTGTCCTCATAAAGCCTCTGGACCGGACCGTGGTCAGGATCCCGATCCTCGGTCAATACGTTCCCTGTCCGCTGGCTCCCCGGCGGGCACTGGCCCGCGTGGCAGCTCTCAGGGAGGAGACAGTAGCTTCAGGGCAGCCTCCAAGGAGCGAGTCTAAGCTACAGAGAAACTCTCGAGGACGCAGGGTGCTCAGTTGCCAAGTGCGAACCGACTTGAACTGTAAAGATCTACCACCATGATTCAATTTAGAGTGAAATGACGGTGCCTCTCTGGGTCCGAAGTCGGTTGACATTGAGCGCCTTATTAGTGAGACGTGCTCAGATTTGGAGGTTCTTTTAAAAATAATAACTTCCAGCTTAGGATAGCGTGAAGTAAACGTTCTAATGGGTTATAGCTGCTGCAAATTGCTGTCTTGCTCTAGACTTCCAGAGCTTGCAAACAACAGCCGCGAGAAAGATCGTCTGGGCACTCCAGTAGTTGCATCCCTTACAGTCACCTCTTCTACAGAGGACCCCCAAAAGTACTGGGGTGCAAGCGCCCTCACGGGGCCTGTTCCTAGATTGCGCCAGAGAGCGCGTACGGGGCTCTCTTTTTTCACCAATCAGAAGCTATCAGTCGTCCTATACCATCTGGCAAGAGGGCATTCTTTCCACTCTCCATTGACCAATCGAGTGTTGACGTAGGAGACGGGCACCTGCGGGAACCATTGTAGGAACACAGAAGGAAAGGCCTTTCTTGTATCCCAGCGGAGTGGCGCGGGAAGACAGTCGTTGTGACTGGGAGAGGCAAGGATTTCAGAGTGACCGATTAGCTAGGAAACCAATGAGAACGGGAAGGAGGCGGAGCTTCGGAGACCCACTTCCATTTGCTGTCTGTGGGCAGGCGGAGCGATCCCAAAAATCTAGCCTATTAAATCAAAGTTTATTTTGAAGAGGTGGGGCCTGACGGAATGACTGGCAGGAATCATTCACCTATAAGAAGTACGATTGGCAAACGGGGGCGGTCTTTCCAATAGAACGGCATGCGTTTTATCCAATAGAAATGAACCCTGAGGAACCTTCCCCTCCCCCCAAGATAGGGCCAGTGGCTCCCCCTATCGGGTGGGGGCGGCGAGTGACGGGCGTGTCCCTCCCCCAATGAGAGGCGGGGGGAGGCGGGTTCTGCGCCGCCATGTCGCGGAGGCTGCTGCCCCGGGCGGAGAAGCGGCGTCGGCGGCTCGAGCAGAGGCAGCAGCCGGACGAGCAGCTGAGGCGGGCGGGAGCGATGGTGAAGATGGCGGCGGCGGGCGGCGGAGGCGGCGGTGGTCGCTATTACGGCGGCGGCAACGAGGGAGGCCGAGCCCCTAAACGGCTGAAGACTGAAAACGCCGGCGACCAGCACGGAGGCGGCGGCGGCGGAGGATCCGGGGCGGCGGGCGGCGGCGGCGGGGTGAGGCTGGGGCTTTAGACTCCCGGAAGGAAGGGGAAATTTCGTACTTTAAAGCCATTTATTTTTTTTTTTTAAAACGGGGAAATCTCTGCGCACGCGCTGCAGCCCTCGCGCTTTTTGGTGGGTGGGGGAGGGGCAGGCGTTGGGCAAACGGCGGGGTTTGCGCGAGGACAGGCGCTTGCGCGTGCGCGCAATCCAAAGCGGGTCTTGAGGGGGCGGAGGAAGCGGCTGGCTCTGCAGGCACCGCACTGCGCAGGCGTCGCGGGCCGGCATGTGGGGGGCCCAGGCACGCGGCCGGGCCGGTTTTTTTTCCCCCCTTTATCCCTTTTTTCTTTTTTTTTTTTCCTGTGTCCCTATGCGCAAGCGCGTTTCTACAACCCCAGCTAGTGAGCGGGAAGCGTGTGGGCGGTGGCCTGACCCGGTCGCCCCGTCGCAGTCTTAATCACGGTCGCATCCATATAAAAAGTTCACTTGTTAAAATTATAATGCCCAGACTGAATTGTTTATCTTTTCCTTTGTGCGTTGTAAAACGGAAGACGATTTGTGAAAGGCAGATTTAACTTTGGGAATTGAGCCAAACTTAGAAATTTCACTCAGTTTGCTTAGGGCTCCAGGATTGGGGCATTTATAAACTAAACTATATTATTGTCCTGTAGCCGTGCGCGGAGGCATTCGGCCTATTTAGTCTTCTGAAGGTCACAGTTGTGATTTCTGGGTTAAGATGCAGACTGGATTCCTTAAAAGTTTTACTAAAGTCCTCCCAGTGGGCATGGTGTCATAGGTCTTTAATCTCTTGGGTTTACATACAAGGTTAGTGAGACTCCTCAAAAAGCCAAACAAACAGTGCCCCCTTGTTCAGGCTGCTTCTTGGACTGTAAGCATTTATTAGCTTCTCCCTGTTGTTAGGATGTTAGATTTTTTTTTTAAGTGTCTGGAAGACATTTTAGTTGGGTCTAAATGACTAGATGACTGGAGCCCATGAGGTGGAAGGATAGAACTCCAAAAGGTTGTTCTCTGAGTATCTCATGGGCTGTGTAGTGTGCCTTACCCCCATCCCTAATAATTTAAGATGAGAGATACCTTATGTGCAATGTTGGTCCTCTGAGATAGGGAAATTTATAGACACCCCCCCCCTTTACAAAGCAGGAAAGACACTGGGTAAGTTGAGTCTCACCAGTGACAAACAGAACTAGGCTTAGAATTCAAGGTTGTGGAAGACAAACCTCTACTGGAAACGGCCAGGAAGGGTATACCTTGTGTGGTTCACTAAGAACCCACTAATGTTCATAGGTTTCTGCCCAGTGATCTTGAGACAGGAGCATGGGCCCATAGTCTAGGAGGGATGGAGGAGGAGGTTCCCTCTAGAGCCCTAGAAACTGCATGTGTCTGGAAAGATATGACCCTTAAGGAAGAGGGGGAGGAGCTGTGGTAGATCTTACTGGTTGGGATAGCAGTTCAGTGTGGAAGACCTTGGCCTAGACAGTATAAGACAGGAAGGGCATATTGTCCTGGAAGCCATGTGTCTCGAAGCACTTGGTCTTTTGCCCTGACTGGACCTGAAGGTGACTTGTGGTTACACTTATTCTTAATTAAATGACCACAGCTTGTCTAGCCAGAGAAAACCCAAAGAAGCTAGAGCACTTGTAAGGTGTGTTCTTAAGACTAGCAGGCAGCTGTTGGAGCTCTTCCTGTGGGTGTGGTCCTTATCCAAGCCACTCTTCCTGTTGTACTTTGATTCAGAGATGGATTCCAGGAAGAGTGTCAGATGTGAGACTCTGGATCTTTCTACATTTAGCCTTTCTTAGAAGCTAGGCTTATCACTAAACCTCGGGTGGCAGATGGCCACCCACTCAAGACTTTTGATGAGTGGATGGCAGTGTATTGGGGTCCTTCTCACTGTGTGACCTTCCTTTTTCAGGAGAACTACGATGATCCCCACAAAACCCCTGCCTCCCCAGTTGTTCACATCAGGGGCCTGATTGACGGGGTGGTGGAAGCTGACCTTGTGGAAGCCCTGCAAGAATTTGGACCCATCAGGTACTTCTCGATGCCAGGGTTAGAGCTCCTCAGAATCCCTGGGGGTCACTGCTGTCTGGTCCCAGGGTCTGTTGCTGTATCCTGAGACTCATCCTCAGAGGGTTCACTCTAAAGTATTTCTTCAAGTTTTAGTTCCTCATTCCCCCATGTCTACCCCATCCCTGAGGCTATAGTCAGAGCTCTTTTCTTTTCCTAGTGATGTCTGGCTATTTGACCAGACCAGGTGCTTGCTGTGAATAAGTGTAATAAAACTTCCTTAGATTCCTTCTCCCACAGAGTTGTCCAGGCAGTGATTGATTAGCACTGTGATTAGCTCAGCCTGGCAGTCTCTTCTGACATAGAGGGACCAGGAGGATAACTGGCTTGAAGTGTTAGGGGTCAGGGTTCAGAACAGCAGGAATCAGTTCACAAAATTGACTGGTTCCCTTCCCCAATAAAACTGAAGCCTGCCTTCTCTCTGCAGCTATGTGGTGGTGATGCCAAAGAAGAGGCAGGCATTGGTAGAGTTTGAAGACGTGCTGGGGGCTTGTAATGCAGTAAACTACGCCGCAGACAACCAGATCTACATTGCTGGTCACCCTGCTTTTGTCAATTACTCTACCAGCCAGAAGATCTCTCGCCCTGGTGACTCTGATGACTCCCGGAGCGTCAACAGTGTGCTTCTGTTCACCATCCTGAACCCTATCTACTCCATAACCACGGTGGGTGCTGACGGCATTCCTGCAGGCCTCACTGAGATTGCCTTCCTCCTTGTCCCAGCGCCATCCTCGGCCGGCCTAGGCCCCTTACCTTGCCTGTTTTTGTTTTTCTAGGATGTTCTTTACACTATCTGTAATCCTTGTGGCCCTGTCCAGAGAATTGTCATTTTCCGGAAGAATGGAGTTCAGGCTATGGTGGAATATCCTTTTCTGGGAAACTGGTGTTCTGTGTTTTTCAGAGCTTAGCAGAGAGAATTCATGCCGCATACCTTCATAGAGACCATGGTGTACAAGACTGAATAGAGCCTCACACTGCAAATCTTAAGACCAGGCTAGCTGGGCAGTGTGGCACAGTTCTTTAATCCTAGCCCTCGGTAGGCGGAGGCAGGCGGATTTCTGAGTTTGAGGCCAGCCTGGTCTACAGAGTGAGTTACATACAGGACAGCAGGGGCTGTTAGAGAAATCCTGTCTTGAAAAACCAAAAAAAAAATAAAAAAAAAAGGCCAGGCTCTGAGGATTATTTAACAGCTGATCAGGGTATGTCCTAATGGCATGCTTTTTTGTTTGGGTGGTGTGTGTACCCCTCATGAGAATCGAGCCCAGTGCTCCATGCAGCTGTGCAAGTGAGACGGACCACTCAGCTATATCCACCGTCCTCCTGTTTCTTTGAGGTGAATGGGTCTATTCTGTGTCAGGAGCTTAGTTAAGGAGCAGAAATCAGAAGACTTCAGAATGACGGGAAAGGGGGAGAGGATTTTGTTATGATAATGGCTTGCTAGGGTCAACTTGGCCAAGTTGCAGCAAGAAGCCACCTTTAAAAGCAGGCAGGGTATAGATTTCAGATATGGGGTGGAATGAGAGTATGTGTTGCTGCCATCTCTGTTGAGACTGGGATAAGGGTGCAGATCGCAGTGAACCCTAGCCAATGACTGCTTCCTGAGGGCATTTCCTGGTGTGTATGCATAGCTTTTACCTGAGGCTGTAGGTGGTACTGTGTGGTTCTTGTGTCTTGGGCAGTGTCCTTTTCCAAGCTCCACAGTGCTGCTTCCTTAAGTCCTCTTACGTTTGATTCTGTGCAAAGTGCCCAGCGCGCCAAGGCCTCACTCAATGGGGCTGACATCTATTCTGGCTGTTGCACTCTGAAGATTGAGTACGCAAAGGTAGGTCTGGGAAGTGACTGCCCCGTGTCGGGTACCTGGTGAGATGAGACATGGACAGTTTCAGACTTTGTCTTGTCTTTGCAGCCTACGCGTTTAAATGTATTCAAGAACGATCAAGATACTTGGGACTACACAAATCCCAACCTCAGTGGACAAGGTAATCCTGATGGCTACTTTGTTCTAAATACACCGCCTTGCCTCTTCACTGGACTAGTGCACTTGATAGACCCAGGCTCAGGGTTATGTAATGCCATTGGGCTCCCTGTGGACATGGGAGGGCTGAGGCTGGGGCTTGGGCAGGGTGGGAACGGGCATCGCTGAGGAGGCTGGCAAGAAGGGCAGAAATGGGTAGCAGTTCCAAGTGATTTTGCTGCCTTCGTTCCAGAGCCTGATTAGGGTTGCTGGGATCTCCATTCCCTGGAAGATGAGAAAAAGTTCCTCTCGATCTCCATTGTCAAAGAGGGACTGAAGTGGGGGTGTCAGCAAGAAGGGGTGAGCTCTGCTAGGGTTTTGAAGCACAGACTCCAAACAAGTAGACCTTGTAGAGGTCAGACACTTGGGATAAGTTGAGGCAGACATCACTGTTCTCCTTTGTAAAGGGGACTCAGCATCTCTTCGGGGTCCACATGCACAATCCCCTTTCTAGTGTTGTCAAGAATGGCTTGCCTTTGGTAAGCGGGTGAAGGATTATCTTTGAAAAACAGCGCCACCCCTGTGAAAATCAGCAAGATCGACCATCTCTTGGTCTGATAACGTCGGACTAGTTCTTGGGCTGTGGGAGGAGGCTTGATGGCTGACATTGCAGAGGCTCTGGGAGACCAGAGCCTCACCCTACACTTGTAGGCGGGCCTGTCTTGCTTGTTTTGCAGCTAAGGACCAGTGGGCAGGGTGGGCTAGACTCTCCCAAGGACCCTCAGAATTGGCCCTCTGGGCCTGGCTGCTCCCTCCAAAGGTCAGAGGCAAATTATGACCAATGAATGTACCAGAGCGGGCAATGGCATTACATGACTGCTGACAGAAACATGGCAACCAACCACTTCTTCTCCAAGGAACACAAATAGAAGATGTGCAGACCGGCAGGGGCTAGTAGCAGGGGCTGGCTGTGCATTGGTTTTGACGCCTCTCAGCTTGGGCTGATGAGGTAACCTGGAGTGAGGGCGGTGCTTGGCTACCCCCTCCGGAACCACACTTCAGCGGCTCTGCCTCTGCACATGCGCACCAACACACAGGGCACAAACCCACTAGTTCTTCCTGGAGAACAGAACATGCAGCCTCCACCACGCTCCCAGAAAGAGCTGCAGATTGAGCTCACTACATCAAGAACACCACACCGCGCTCCAAGGAACAGCTACAAGCACAGAGACAGAGGCAGACAGAGACAAAGAAAGAGACGCAACACGGCAGCAGACACTGCTTTTTCATTAAACATAAAAAGTCAAAATCCAAGCAAACTTGAACCCAAGAATGTACACAGAAGTAGGAAACACAGCCCAGAGCGCGCCCAGCCAGCCAGCGGTGCTCTTTTCGGAGAACGATTCGATTCATAGACTGAAGTAGATTCCATGGGCCTCCAAGACAATAGGATCCTCTCTCCATTCCTCGCCATGCAGGTTTTGTTTTTTAAGTCCTTTGATTTGGGGAGGGCCTTCTTTTTTTGCTTTTGTATTTTGATTTTTTTTCTGCAGTCATCGGCTGCCAACACAGTCTGCACCAACTGGAGATCAGAAATAAAAAATTAAACCACAACAACAAAAAATCAGAAAACCAAACAGACCTAAAAATCAAAACAGCTCAGAGGCACACAGTTACCTGCTGGTGGGTAACCGGGCACGCTACCAAGGCCAGATCGCGAGCATAGTGGGGCCACTGGCACACTTCATACCAGGAGACACGCACATGGAGCGCTACACAGCCAGAAGCACCGCACTGCAGCACACAATGTGAGGAGATGACAACACGGACACTACCCACCTCATACACCTTTATTTCCACTTTTCTGGTATCTTCTGAGGACAGAACATCTGTGAGCCAATTGTGATTTAATCAGAACATTGACTTTTAAAACGGTTCTTTAAAGAAAAATGTAGCGGATGTATACCGTGACTTGTATTTATGACTGTAAAACCATGTGATGCAGGGTCGCAGTGTATGTTTGATGGGACGCCATCTTTCAGAACTGTGCTAACTCACTGTTGAAGCGTCCAATGGTAAGAGAAAAATACAGATTTGTTTTTTTGTGACAAATGGACATTGTACTCTGTACTTCTGCTGTAAGTAGCCCTTTTCCATCTTTGTAATGACTTGAAAAACAAACTCAGGCAGGGTGGCAGGAGAGGGCAGTGGTTTCACACTCTGGGTCTTGGTACCACCCAGGCCTGGGCTGACGTTCTGGCTCAGCCACTGATTTGCAAGTGTCCTAACTGCTCAGTGAAAGAGGAACTGCTCTAATTTCTTATCTGTAAAGTGGGGCTAAGGAATGAGTGCCTACCTCATAGGGTTGTTGTGAGGAACTCAAGCTGTGGTGTCTGTAAAGTGATTATCGGTGTCTGCCACTTAAGCGCTGAACTAACGGTTAGTTAAGAACTGCAGCCGGGAGGGGGCTCTGCGCCATCGTTGGGTCTGAGATTGTTGATGCCTTGTATCTACCTAACTGCTCTTTCAAACTCATTGTGCTCTTGCCCTGCTTGTCAGTGCCTACAGTCCTCTTGGACTAGCTAGGATACGGAGGGTGGCTGGGCCCAGGGTTGATAAAGAGGCCTTGAGCGGAGCCTTGAGCTCCCAGGACATAGAAGAAGCATTGTGCTAGTCACCTCATTTCTATCATCTTGAATTGCTTAATTTGGCCGTTGCCCTTAATCTTTCTCCCTTCATTGGGAGTTACCTCATAAAGCTGCTCTTTCCGTCCATGTGTGATACACCCATGTTATAGTTCCCTGATGGCCCGGGAGCTGGCCGGTCCTGCCTGTTTCCTACTTTAAGCCATAACACAGGAACACAAAAGGAATCCCAAAATCCTTAGCAAAGAAGGAGAGTAGCTGTGAGACCTGGGCTTCATGCCCCCATCCCTACATCTTAGGAAGGAGACCCCAGCAGCCCATCTAAGGAAGGAATTTGTAGCCATGCTCACAGAGCTGGCGGCCTTAAGATTGGCCTCTAGTCAGGAGTCCAGGGATTCTTTCTTGAGTTCTATTCCTAACTTTGTTTTCAATCTACAGGTGACCCTGGCAGTAACCCCAACAAACGCCAGCGGCAGCCCCCTCTCCTGGGAGATCATCCCGCAGAATATGGTGAGGGCAGGGGGTTCCCCTCCGTGGACTCCCGTGGCTCATGTGCCCCTGCCCGTCGTCCGCCGCGAAAATTCTCACCCGTCCTCCCTCTCTTTCCTTCCCACCCCCCAGGAGGGCCCCATGGTGGGTACCACAGCCATTACCATGATGAGGGCTACGGGCCCCCCCCACCTCACTACGAAGGGAGAAGGATGGGCCCACCTGTGGGGGGTCACCGCCGGGGCCCAAGTCGCTATGGCCCCCAGTATGGTCATCCCCCACCCCCTCCCCCACCACCCGACTATGGCCCCCACGCTGACAGCCCTGTGCTCATGGTCTATGGCTTGGATCAATCTAAGATGAACTGTGATCGAGTCTTCAATGTCTTCTGCTTATATGGCAATGTGGAGAAGGTGAGTTTTCTTTCCTTAAAGAGCTGAAGGAGGCCCCATGTGTCAGATGGAGGGGAGCAGAGGGGAAGGAACCAGTGAGGAGCATCATTTGTAGTGGTGTTTCCAATAACACAGACAGCCTGCTTCTTCATGAGAGCTTTAATGTTTGCAGTCTGATTACCCATGTTAAAGAGTCAAGTGCTTTGTCTTAAAATTACTACTGAATAATAAGTACTAAGAAAGGATATAGGTAGTAAAGACTAAAAACTGCCTCTGGATAGCTCCAGGTAATCTGGCAACTCAAGGCCTTCCTGCATTCTGTGCTGGAAAGCTGACTCCACCTGGCTAGTGGTGTCTTAAAACAAACTAGTACGGTCTCAGATCCATCCAAGTGTGTGTGCCTGGGCTTGGTCCACCTAATAAGAGGGAATAATAGTAGCTCAGTGTTGGGATGCACACCTAAGCACTCAGGAGCCCAGGCCCCAGAGTGACACAGCATTAGTGCTCTTTCTGTAGTGGTTTGAGATTTTTCTTCCATTAAAGCAGAAAGGAAGGGCAGGTTAAATACCCCTTTGTGTGGAAGTATGACTTGGCTAGTTGGCCTGGCTTCTTAGAGCCTCTACAGGTAAATACTGTGGTGTTCTGTATAAAGATGCTTGGGTCTCACAGGTAGAACACGCAGAAGGCCCAGAATTCTTTCCTCAGCACTTTTTCTGATACTGTGACAGGATATATAACCTGTAATAGCAACGTGCAGATGGCTGACCTCCTCCTGCATAGGCCTAGTGCGGCAGCTCTCCAGTGAGACGCACTGCACTGCCTGGGCTCCACTGCCCGCTTGGATGAGCTCACTGTGCATGGGCCAGGCCTACTTTGAGGTTGGACCTGATCCGAATTCACCTGTGAGGAAATGGAAGTCTAGAGCCAGAGCAGGAGTTAGCTTGTAGCTTTCGAGGGGAGAGGACCCTGGTGAGTAGACACTGGTGCTAAAGTACACCTTTTCTTCCTAAGGTGAAGTTTATGAAAAGCAAGCCGGGGGCTGCCATGGTGGAGATGGCTGATGGCTATGCTGTGGACCGAGCCATTACTCACCTCAACAATAACTTCATGTTTGGGCAGAAGATGAATGTCTGGTGGGTACTGTCATCACAGGCGGGGGCGGGTTGGAGGGGAAAAGATGGGCAGAGGTATGGTTTAAGTTGCGATTGATCAGGGTGCTGGCATAGGCAGGGTGGATGAGGGGATAGGAGCCATGCTCTGCTTCCTGGGAGGCCTGGAAGGAAGGGGGCTTTGCCTTGGCGAGTGTGTTAAAGCACCCATCAGTGTCAGATAGGCCCGAGGCTGGCTGAACCTCTGTGGCTGGCTCTAGAGGACAATTCATATAACAAAGACTTCCTTTCTTCCCTCGCAGTGTCTCCAAGCAACCAGCCATTATGCCCGGCCAGTCATATGGGCTAGAAGACGGATCCTGCAGTTACAAAGACTTCAGCGAGTCAAGGAACAATCGGTTCTCCACTCCAGAGCAGGCAGCTAAGAACCGCATCCAACACCCTAGCAATGTACTGCACTTTTTCAATGCTCCCCTGGAGGTGACTGAGGAGAACTTCTTTGAGGTGGGTGTTGTGGAACTGATCTGTCATGACATTGTCTTGAGTTGGGCTCATTTGGGACAAAGCAAAAAGCAAAGCAAAACAAAGAAACAAAAAATTGGCACAGATTCTCCTGCTCACGACTGTGGTGGGTAAGAGCAGAGGCGTACTGTGTCCAGGGAGAGTGCTGCACATGGCTTCCATCACATCTTGGCCAGGCAGTCATGATTATTGGGTTGCCACAAAGGTGATGCTTTGGAACTTGGGCAGAGGGAGCAAGAGGCCCACAGGTGTTGCCAGCAATTTAGCAACGCCCATCTAATGTCATACCATGGGTGGCCAGGGTTGGGGTTTGAGGAACAGTCTGCTCCTTGAGCTGCCTTGTTGGGAGGTGTGTTTCTTTGTGGGTCCCAGGCTGGTAGGGTACAGTTTGCACAAGATCATAGTTGTCTGGTCTGTTTGAAGTCTTCTATATGGCTTCTGAATTCTTTTACTCTCTTTCTGCACCAGATCTGCGATGAACTGGGAGTGAAGCGGCCAACCTCTGTCAAAGTATTTTCAGGCAAAAGTGAGTCAGGCACCACTTTTCTTTCTCCAGCTCTCTGCAGCTATGGGTGGTTGGTTGCTGGGAGGAGACTTACCTTCTTCTAACCCTCTGCCATCTCTTGTTTCATTCAGGCGAGCGTAGCTCCTCTGGGCTGCTGGAGTGGGACTCCAAGAGCGATGCCCTGGAGACCTTGGGCTTCCTGAACCATTACCAGATGAAAAACCCAAGTGAGTGTCTTGTGTGTCCTGCAGAATCTCCCTAGTGGCTTGATGGTTTGTCTGGCTGCATGCCAGAGCCATCTTTCTACCCTCAAGATAGGACCCTGGGGATTGCCTTTGTCGCAGACACAGGCAGATGGGACTTGGTCACCAGGAGAGCAGTCTGATGACATTCTCCTGGGAGGCCAGCCTGGCTGCCAGGTTCCACCCACCTGATAGCTTGGGAGTTGCTCCAACTTACCCTGGGTGGTGCTGAGTTAGATCCCTGTAATTGACCTGCAGAGGGGAGGGCGTGTGGGTGCAGATTGGGATGACTGGTCTGGGAGCTCCAGAGGGTTCCAACCTGATATCTGTCCTCTTGTTTGCAGATGGCCCGTACCCATACACTCTGAAGTTGTGCTTCTCCACCGCACAGCACGCCTCCTAATTAGATGCTGGGAAGGAAGAGTCCATCCAAGTGGGAAAATGTTTCTTTCCTTTATGCTGTTGGTTTCTTTGGTTTTGTTTTGATTTATTTTTGCAGTTCTTTTTTTTCCTTTTAAATGCTAGGTCAATAGAGGCTTAACCACAACAGAAATGCTGGAACTCTGGAGGGGGGGAGGGGAACTGGTATCTCCCAAGATTAACCTTCACTTTTTAAAATGACTGTATGTGTGTTTTTTTTTTTCCTGTTCATACATTTGTGCTGCCCATGTATCTTGGCACATTTCAATAAAATTGTTTGGAAAATAAAACTATTTGCTGGGGCTCCAAGGGTGGGTGTCTGCTTTCCTCTCTCCCACTTAGCATTCTGAAGAGTGGTGGGCCCAGCCTTGATAGGGATAGGCTGGGTAATAAACAGGAATTAAGAGTCTCTTGGCATTCTTTTTTGGGAGGAGGGGGGTTGAGATAGGGTTTCTCTGTGTAGTCCTGACTGTCCTGGAACTCACCCTGTAGACCAGACTGGCCTTGAACTCAGAGATCCACCTGCCTCTGCCTCCCAAGTACTGGGATTAAAGGCGTGCACCACCACTGCCTGACACCAGTGACGTTTTTTGAAGGGCATTGCCCAAGCCAGCTTCAAGTTCTAGGTAGTGATTGAAAAGGTGCTGACTTTGTGAGTTCCACCCTGTTCTTTAGGTAGTCCTGTGTGTATCATATCAAATGTACCAAGTTCATGGATACGGTTAAACTAAGTGGGCCAGCAGTCGTAATGCACACCTTTAATCCCAGCACTTGGGGCAGTAACCGGCAGGTCTGAGTTCCAGGACAGCCAGACTTACACAGAGAAAACCTGTCTTGAAAACAGTGGAGTTGGCACTATTGTGCTGTCAACGAAGTCCAAGTGCTTAGCTCTCTGGAATAGGAGGCTTGAGTGCCACAGGACAAAATGGTTGCCAAACTACAGGAAGACTCTGGTTTGGTGGGAAATGCCTTGGCCTGCTGAGTGTGTGTGTGTGTGGTCACTTGTCATACTCCAGGACAGTGTCGGAACTACCTTCTTTCTTCCTAGTTTAAGATTTAATATATCTGAGTACTCATCTCCATGCACACCTGCATGCCAGAAGAGGGCATCAGATCCCATTATAGATGGTTGTGAGCCACCATGTGGTTACCTGGAACTGTGCAGACAAAACCTCCAGCCCCTTTCCTAGTTTTCACATACGTATGTGCAGACTGCACAGACCTTGTATTGTGTGTGCAGAGTATCATTATTAAAGTATGTTGTGATTTACTTAACCTGGTCCTAGAAGTAATTTCCGGGTCTTGCTAACTCAATGACATTCATACTGAGGCAGGTTACAGTGGACTTGAAGGATGCAAAGGGTAGGTGGTGGATAGTCCTGAGATTTAGGTGGAAACCTCCAAAGAAGGCTTCAGTAGAAGCAAGGCCTGGGAGGAGCATAGGCTAAAGATTGGTGTCCTGGAGAGTGGGAGCAGGCCACAGTGGTGACAGTGTTCTGGAGAGCCAGACTGTCATTTCAGCATCTGGAGTCATGCTGTCACATGGAGAGGACTAAATGCACCTCGGTTTGCTCTAAAACAGAGATTAAAAGAATTATCTACAATCCATTTTCTGTTGACAATTTGGCCTGTAGATGTATATACACTCCATGTATATCATCCACAATTACTTTTTTTATTTTTGAGACGGTTTCTCTGTGTAGCCCTGGCTGTCCTGGAACTCACTTTGTAGACCAGGCTGGCCTCGAACTCAGAAATCCTCCTGCCTCTGCCTCCCAAGTGCTGGGATTAAAGGCGTGCGCCACCACCGCCCGGCTACTTTTTTTATTTTTGAGACGGTTTCTCTGTGTAGCCCTGGCTGTCCTGGAACTCACTCTGTAGACCAGGCTGGCCTTGAACTCAGAAGTCCGCCTACCTCTGCCTCCCAAGTGCTAGGATTAAAGGTGTGCGTCACCGCTGCCCGGTATAAAAAAATTACTTTTTTATACCAGTTAAATGATGCACATCTTACTGAATGAAATGAGGACGTGACCACTCTAAGGTATGGTTGAGGTTTTGTAGATAGGAGGGAGGATACAACCAAAGGCATCTGGAAGGGTCCAGAGCAGGGAGAGAAAGTAATAGACTGAACATGCCCAGTAGGGAGTCACAGAAAGGGGGTGGACCAAAAGGAGAGAGCAAAGAGCATACATGGCCAAAATGGCAGGGTCATATAGGACTCAGAAACCGGAAGGGACGCCCAGGAGCTGGAGTTTAAGGGGGTGGAGTGAGAAGAGTACAGAAGAGTGAGAAGCTACAAGGGTGTAGACTGAGCCTGTGGGTTTGCTAATAGCACCACAGTTGGCCATTTGTCCTAGGGTTTCTTTTGGATCTAACAGTCCAGATTTTGTTGAGAAGAGGCAGCAGTTTCCTCCCTAACTTCTTAGCTGAAATTAGGATGTCCTTTCAGCTCACATTTGGTATCTCCATAGGATTTTCCAATAAATAGAGAATAAAACATTACTCCTGGTAGTTGCTACATCTGTTTCTTGTGGGGGAAACAAAAAACCCCAGCCTATCTCAGCTGTAAGTCTGGGTAGCAGACATCCCCTGTTGTCCCACTGGCCCAGAGACATCTGTTCACCCTCTTGGTAAACATCTCCCTAAGGAGCACACTTAGACGGTATTTTATGCTCTTGGGTAATACTTTCTCAGTCTTTTTTTTTTTTTCTTCTCGAGACAGGGTTTCGGCTGTCCTGGAACTCACTCTGTAGACTAGGCTGGCCTGGAACTCAGAAATCCACCTGCCTCTGCTGGGATTAAAGGCATGTGCCACCACTGCCCAGCTGTATGTCTGTTTTTAAAATGTAGGCTTTTGCCAGGTGGTGGTGGTGGCACATGCCTTTAATACCTGCACTGGGGAGGTAGAAGTAAACAGATCTCTATAAATTCGAGGCCAGCCTGATCTACAGAGTTCCATGATAGCCAGAGCTACACAGAAACCCTGTCTAGAAACAACATTTTATTTTTAATATTTATTTATTTATT
Source organism: Tokudaia tokunoshimensis (assembly GCA_036184795.1). Taxonomy (NCBI): domain Eukaryota; kingdom Metazoa; phylum Chordata; class Mammalia; order Rodentia; family Muridae; genus Tokudaia; species Tokudaia tokunoshimensis. Next base: position 10,585,461 of record BTHU01000001.1, on the reverse strand, counting down.
GAGACAGGGTCTCTGTATATAGTCCTGGAACTTGCTATGTAGAAGAGTCTTGTCTTGAACTCACAGAGATCTGCCACCTGCCTCTGTCTCCTGAGTGCTAGGATTAAAGGTATGAGGCACCACACGGACCTTCCTTGGGTTCTTCTCAGAGCCTATGTTGCGGGGTAAGGTGATTCATTCCACCCCTTCTCAGGAGGCAGAAGGAGGAGGATCCTTGCGAGTTCCAGGCCAGCCTGGGGTTTTATGTAGCCTGGGGTTTTATGTACAGAAAAAAGGGAGAAGAGGCTAAGGATATGGCCGGTGTTAAGTGTTTGCTTAAGCTGCCTCAGTCCCCTCGCACGACAAAACAAAGGAGGGTGGTGGGCGTTAGAGCCATTTACTCCTGCCTACTCACTTCTAAATGTCCGGTAATCTTGAATCAGTAACTTCCCTGGTCCAGGAGCCAACTTCTTAAGTACTTCCTTCTAACGATAAGGGAATAAAAACTGCTTAATTCTGGCCAGTCTGTATCCTAGCAACTTTTTTGTTACCATATCCTGGCAAGGACTGTAGATTGCTAAGCTGCTGCCATTATGTCCTTGACTACTTCAGTTCTTTGTATTTTTGTTGTTCCAACACAGCGTTGTGATGAACTTTATACACAATTTTCCAACAGCACTGTGCAATATTTTCTCAGGCCAGCTTCCCACTGGGCCAAAGGTTTAAGCAACGTCCTAAGCACATGAGACCTGGCGGAGTGCTATTTTTGTTTGCCCTTAGTAAAGATGGCGAACTAGGTGGGGCTTCGCTGCTAAAGGGCGGTGGCTACAGTGGCTTCGGTGCCCTTGATCAACATGGCGAACACTTGTGCCCGCCCCCTGTGTTTTTCTTCGGTAGCAGGTCGCACAGCTCCAGAGCTCTAGAGATGGCTACCGCGATGACAGTTTCCAGCAAACTCCGTGGCCTGCTGATGCAGCGTGAGTTATCCCTTAATCCGTGGGGACTCGTTATGTCGTCTTGTTATACCTGCGATAAGTTGGGAAGTCTGCCCAGGTCACTTTAAACTCAGGAGTCCCTTTGTAGTTTAAAATGAAATTATAATTTTTTAGGTCTGTTTTTCAACCTGAATTCTTTGTCCCCAAGCTTGGGTCATTTCCACAAACAAGGGTCTAACGTAGTCTCAGACTGAAATCACTCATAAGCAACACCCTAGTTTTTTTTGGTTTGTTTTGGTTTTTTCGAGACACGGTTTCACTGTGTAGGCCTAGGTATCCTGGAACTCTCTCTGTAGACCAGGCTGGTCTTGAACTCAGATCGGACTGCCCCTGCCTCCCAAATGTTGAGATAAAAGGTGTGCACCACCATCTCCTGGCTTGCATACCCTAATCTTAAAACTTATGTCTGGTCGTGCCAGTGTCTCTAAGGAGCTTGTGTTGTAGTCACTAGGAGCATATACTGTTAAAACGTCCCCATTCTAGGCTCTCAAACACTCTTCCTTTTCTCTCCCCAGAGCTGAGAGGTACCAGCCCGCAGTACAACATCAGCCTTCGACCTCTGAGCTCCTCTGCACAAGAGGCCTCCAAAAGGGCGCCCGAGGAAGTCTCAGACCACAACTACGAGTCTATTCAAGTAACGTCCGCCCAGAAGCATGTTCTCCACGTCCAGCTGAACCGGCCGGAGAAGAGGAACGCCATGAACAGGGCTTTCTGGAGGTCTGGCCTGCAAACCCAGGAGCCTGTCTGCCAGCGGAGGCAGAGGTGGGCGGGGCAGAGGCTCCCCACGCCACCTTAACCCTTTACCTCTTGTGCCTCTGCAGGGAGATGGTGGAATGCTTCCAGAAGATATCTAAAGACCCCGACTGCCGGGCTGTTGTAGTCTCTGGTGCAGGAAAGATGTTCACTTCAGGTACTTCTCCCTGCTGGCACCCCTCCCCCTGGTGGTACAGCCATGCTGGTATTTTTCTTTGCTGATTTTGTTTGCTTATCCTTGCTTTTTGTATCTTTTTTTCTCCCCTGGTTGGCCTGGAGCTCTATTTAGACTAGGCTACTCTCTCTAGAAGTTAAAGTAATCCTCCTGCCTGAGCTTCTGAAATGTTGAATGCTGGGATTATAAATGGGGTTCAATGCTTTGGCCTCCTCCTTTTGTTTCTAGAAGGAAACAAAAATACCAGGCAGGTGGCCTTTAATACCTTTAATCCCAGCACTGGAGTGGCAGAGGCCAGTGGATCTCCGTGAGTTCAAGGCCATCCTGGACTACAGAGCCAGATCCAGGACAGTCAGGGCTACACAGAGAAATCCTGCCTAGAAAAACCAAAAAGAAAAAATTACTTTTATTTTGTGTGCACGTGCATGCACACATGTGCAAAAGTCAGATGACAACTTTTGGAAGTTGGTTCCCTCTTCCCCGTGACGAAGCTCAGTTGGATACTGGCCCCGCTTGCCTGCAAGCCTCCAAACACCCTTTCCTGCCGAGCCATCTTGCTGACCACATAGTGGCTCTCAATTAGAGTTTTTATTTTTATTTTTTAAGATTTATTATTTTTAACTATGTGTCTGTATCCATGTGACCATCTCTACATATGTGAGTACAGATGCCCGTGGGAGTCAGAGAGGTCAGATCCCCCTAGGGCTGGAATAGCAGGTGCGTTGTGAACAATTTGACATGGTTGCTGGGACTCAAACCCTGTCTGCTGTTGAGAGCATACCGGCCATCTCATCAGCCAGCCCTCAGTGGGTGTCTGCTTGTTTTCTTTTCTGAGACAGGGTTTCTCTGTGTAGCCTTGGCTATCTTGGAACTCGATCTGTAGCCGGAGTATTTCAGGCTGGCCTGGAACTCAGAGATCTGTCTGCCTCTGCCTCCTGAGCACTGGGATTGAATGCTTGTACCACCATGCTCAGCTTTTTTGTTAAGTCTAATTTAAAACATTCACGTGTGTGTGTGTGTGTGTGTGTGTGTGTGTGTGTGTGTGTGTGTACACACTCAGGGGTTGGCACAAAGCCCAGAATTCCCTCCCCACCACAAATTCAAAAGTAGAAATTAGCTCAACAGAACCCGATTGATAGCATCCTGAAGTTGGATTACCACAGTGGATCTGTAACCTTGAGTGAGAATCTGAACGTCTCAAAGCTTACAGGGGTGTCAGCCAAGTGGGATACATGCACGGGTTTTCCTGTAATGACTCGGCACACAGTGCTGACTTCTGCTTACACCTTCATACGTGGAAGTTACCCCCATTGACCTTTCTCCTCTTTGACCCCTGACCCCCTTCTCCATTTATTAGCATGACTTGTTCCCCAAATCTCTGTTCTGCTGAGAAACCCACACAATGATTTAAAAAATTTTTTTATTTTATGTGCATTGGTGTTTTATGTGCCTGTGTAAGGGTATCAGATCCCCCTGGAACTGGAGTTACAGACAGTTGTGAGTGTCTGTGGTTGCTAGGAATTGAATCCGGATCCTCTAGAAGAGCATCTGGTGCTTGAGCCATCTCTCCAGCCCAGACCCAGTGATTTTTTTTTTACTTCAGGTGTTTTGTTTGCAATCTTCAGATTTCTAGTTGGTTCTTTGTTATGAGGCCTCAATGTAGTCCATTGAATTTCTAGATCCTCCTGCCTTGACCTGCTGTCTGGCCTGCCTCTTGTTTATTCTTTTTTTGTTTTATATTTTTGCACATGGGTGTGAGTATATTTGTATGTGTGTACACATGGATGAATGCACCACCCAAGGTTGATGTCCCGTGTCTTTCTTTTTTCTTTTTTTCTTTTTTTTTTTTTTTGTTTTTCGAGACAGGGTTTCTCTGTATAGCCCTGGCTGTCCTGGAACTCGCTCTGTAGACCAGGCTGGCCTCGAACTCAGAAATCCTCCTGCCTCTGCCTCCCAAGTGCTAGGATTAAAGGCGTGCGCCACCACCGCCCGGCTCTTTTTTTCTTTTTTTTAATAATTTATTTATGTTTGTTTTATGTACATTGGTGAGTTGCCTGCATGTATGTCTGTGTGAGGGTGTCAAGATTCCCTGGAACTGGAGTTATAGACACTTGTGAGCTGCCATGTGGGTGCTAGAATTTGAACCCAGATCCCCTTAAAGAGCAGCCAGTGCTCTTAACTGCTCAGCCATCTCTTTAGCCTTGGGATTGTGTTGTTGTTGTTGTTGTTATTGTTATTATTATTATTATTGGTTTTTCAAGCCTGGGTTTCTCTGTGTAGCCCTAGCTGTCCTGGAACTTGTTCTGTAGACCAGGCTGGCCTCAAACACATAGAGATCCACCTGCCTCTGCCTCCTGAGTGCTAGGATTAAAGGCTTGGAACACCAAACTGGACTTTCTGATGGTTTTTATTTGGATTTTTTTTTTAACACATTGAAAATGAACCTCAATGTGTTATTTGAATACAAGGCTTCTGCATTCTAGGCAAGTGCTACCACAGGCCCCTCCGTGGGGGATTCTAGGCAGGGGCTCCACCACTGAGCCACGCCCCCAGCTCTTCCCTTGGGAATCCTAAGCAAACAGGGACGGTGCCCTCCACCCCACTTGGTGAATTCTAGGCAAGTGTTCCACCACAGCTACAAACCAGCTGAGACTTTTACATCTACTGCACGGGTTGGGAGACAAGGGCTCAGAGGCTCCCTCAGCTATGTGTGGGAATAGCTTACCATTCATGGAGAATGTCTGATTGAAAAAGTCTATAGCTGGTCTTGGCAATGCCAATATTCCCAGCATTGGGGAAGCTAAGGCCGGAGACTCTGTAGATTGAGACATACATACACACACACACACACACACACACATACACACACACACACACACACACACACACACGTATTGAGTGCCCTGATTCCCCCTAGATGTTTGTGAGTTTCTTTCTCTGCTGTGGTGATGCTTTGGACCCGCAGCTCCTAGGTTCTGAGCCCTGGCTGGGCTAGTTCGTGGCCCTGGCAGCTACATAGCCTCTCATCACCTTCTCACCAGGTATTGACCTCATGGACATGTCGTCAGACCTCCTACAGCCCTCAGGAGATGATCTGGCCCGCAAAGCCTGGTACCTCCGTGACCTCATCAGCCAATACCAGAAGACCTTCACCGTCATTGAGAAGGTGACTCAGGGCTGGGTGGCGTCCTCTCTGCCTCCCCTCCCTTCTTCCCCCCCCCCGCTTCCCCCCCCCCCCCCGCCAACTTTGACAACAACTGTCCTTTTCCATTCTAGTGCCCCAAGCCAGTGATTGCCGCCATCCATGGAGGCTGCATTGGCGGAGGTTAGTCTGTAGCTCTTGGGCGCCAACTAGTGGTGAGGCTGCTACCCCTCCGCTCCTGCCAGTGGCCTAGGTGCAGCTTTTGCTAATTAGACTTGGTCTCGTGTTTTGGGAGGACAGATTGGTTCCTGTCATTATTTATTGTCCCTGGTCTGTTGCTCCCAGGTGTGGATCTCATTTCTGCCTGCGACATTCGCTACTGCGCGCAGGATGCTTTCTTCCAGGTCAAGGTGAGACATTTCCTGAGCTCTTGCCTTCTGGAACCCCTGTAGAGACAGGCAACCTCATGGGGCAGAGACTGCGTGGGCCACGGCAGCTGGTCATGAGGGCTTTCTGGAAGGAGGTTCATCAGAACCAAATACCTCCAGACCAAGGCAGACATGGAGAGGCTCAACTTGGAGTCTCGGCACCCGAGAGGCTGAGACAGCCGGGGCTGTTGTGTGAGTGGTGAGCAGTGTGATTTTTTTTTCTGTCACTGTGATAAAATACTTGGAAAAGCAACTTATCAGAGAAGGGGTTGATTGTAGCCCATGGTTCAAGGTACAGTCCATCATGGGGAGGGGGCGGGTGGAGTCAGGGCAGCAGGACCTTGAAGCACCTGGTCACATCACTCTGCAGTCAGAAGAGATCAGCACCACCCACATAGACGCATCAATGAATGCAGACAAGATAGTACCTCACAGGCACGCGCAGAGGCTGGTCCCTAGGGAGAAAAAACTCTTGAGTTGCTTCTTCCCAGCACCAGAAGGGGGTTGTAGGCTCATTTGTACAGGATGCCATCATGGGCACTCCCGTGAACGAGCTGGTGGTCTGTACTAGAGACAGCTGGGACAGATGCCAGCAGTGCTGGAGACGGGTAGGAGGTGGAATGGAGCCGGGGGTTCTGGAAAAGACCTCGTGCGCAAGCTGAACGGCCCGAGGGCCAGCGCCTCTTGGGGTTGTCTGAGCCGGAGGGTGGCGAAGCCTCTGCAGGCAATGTGTGATGCACGGAGCTCGCATGGGAAACGACAAGCAAACACCTATAAACGTTTCTTGCTAGGAGGTGGATGTGGGCCTGGCTGCTGATGTAGGAACACTGCAGCGACTGCCCAAGGTCATGGGGAACCAGAGGTGAGAGGGGCGACCGGGGAGGAGGGGTCCCTCCCACCCCCTCCCACCCCCTCCCAGACTCAGGATGACAGGGTCTTCCGATCTGCTCTCCCCATTCTGTAGCCTGGTCAATGAACTGACCTTCACCGCCCGCAAGATGATGGCTGATGAGGCCCTGGAGAGTGGGCTGGTCAGGTAGGGCCCTGATTGGCTGGCTGATGGCAGGCAGGGAAGTCCAGAGGGCCATCCAGGCCACGTTGGGGCTCTATGGTCCTCTATATCCTCACTCCAGAGACCAGATGGCCTTTGTCAGAGTATCTGTTTCTTCCTCTGAGTATCGTGATATGGTTGAGCCCTTTGGTTGGGGTTTCCCATTTTCTCTGGGAGGCCATCTGGTCAGCCACGGGGCAGAGGGAGGGCGTCCCCCTCACTTAATCCTTCCCTGGCAGCCACTTGTTCCCAGATAAGGACACCATGCTGAATGCAGCCTTTGCCCTGGCGGCCGATATTTCCAGCAAGAGCCCTGTGGCTGTGCAAGGGTCAAAAATCAATCTAATCTACTCCCGAGACCATTCTGTGGACGAGGGTCTGGACTACATGGTAAGGCCCCATCTACGCCAATTATGGCCCGCTCTGGTCCAGGGTGATCTACTTTCGGCTTGGGGAGGGGGGAGGATCTGCGCGTGCGCGCCCCTCCTCTGATTGGTGCCTGCTGGCCTTTCCCGCACGGTCGATCCAGGCCACCTGGAACATGAGCATGCTGCAGACCCAGGACATCATCAAGTCCGTCCAAGCAGCCATGGAGAAGAAGGACACAAAAAGCATCACCTTCTCCAAGCTCTGAGTGTCGTCCTGACCCTGAAAGAGGAAGACTCGGTGGAGCCAGGCCGGTCCCCCTCGGTGCCTCCTCCCACGTGGTCTCCCAGGATAACTTTATGACTTAGTTCTTCATTTCCCGGGGCCTTATCTTCACTGTGAACAATAAAGTTGGAGCACTGTATGGTGTCTTTACTGCAGTGGGTGGGGCCTCAGAGGCACTGGCTCTGAGGGCGGGAGGCGGGCAAATCTGACTGAGCCAAGAGGAAGTGTGTAAGGAACAGGATCAGACGAAGGCTGAAAAGGACACCTGTTCCCTGTGCCTGTCCTCGTGTGAGCTGTGTCACTGCCCAGCACGCACAGTAGGGCCGTGGAGTTGGGCCGACTTCATTGCTACCAACCCTGAGCCAATCAGTTCATTTCTTCCTTTCTTTTTCTTTCCTTGCAAGAGCAGTAAGTGCTCTTAACCCCTTGGCCGTCTTTACAGGCCCTTTACAGATAGATATGCTAGGTTTTGTTACTTATTAGTGTGAGTGTATTTGGGAGGAAGTTCATTCTCTTCCCACCACGTGGGTCCTTGGATTGAACTTGGTGACAAGTGTCTTCTTTACCTGTTAAGCCACCTAGCCGCCCCTCCCCAACTCCCCCTTTTAATTTAATTATATTTTTAGATATAGTCTCATGTAGATAAGTCTGGCCTGGAACTCACTGTGTAGCTGAGAATGACCCCGGGCTCCTATTTACAGATGTGCATCACCAAATCTGGTCATTTGCTTTTTTTTCCCCTTTTGTTTTCTTATTCACGAACGATCCGGATTTATGTTTGAAATGAGTGTAAGAGGTCAAACATTTACTTAGTGTTTTCTGTATGCAGAATGCCGAGTCCTGTGATGGGCGCTTATTAACTTAGTGTTTTCTGTATGCAGAATGCCGAGTCCTGTGATGGGCGCTTATTAACTTGGTGAGCCATTTGCTCCCTCCTCCCTTGCGTTGGTGGGGCTGGATCCCAGGACCCCGCACAGGCCAGGCAAGTGCTCCACCTCTGAGCTCTAGCCCAGCCTGTTCTTTTCATTTCTATTTTAATTGCACCCTGGATTTTTGTCTGAGTGTCTGCATGTGTGCCTCAGCCTTTGGCGGTATTCCTCAGGACCCCTCAACCTTGTCTGGTTTTTGTTTTCTAATCTTATTTTATGGATGGGTGTTTTAACCTGCAATATGTGTAGCACATGCATGCATCACCCACAGGAGCGAGAAAAGGTTGTTGGGTCCCTGGAGCTGAAGTTACAGATGTTGTGAGCCACCATATGGGTCTGGGAATCCAACCCAGGTCTTTTAGAAGGACTCTTAACTGCTGAACCACCTCTCCAGCCCTGACTTTTATTTTAGATTTTTTGAGTCGGAGTTTCTCTGTGTAGCCCTGGCTGTCCTGGAACTCACTCTATAGACCAGACCTCAAATCCACAGAGATCTGTCTGTCTCTGCCTCCCAAGTGCTGGGGTTAAAGGCATGCGCCACCACTGCCTGGCATGAGAATTCTTCATTTATTTATCTTGTGCGTGAGTATTTTGTCTTGTGTACGTCTATCTTAGCTAGGGTTTTTACTGCTGTGACAAAACACCATGCCCAAAAGCAAGTCAGGGAGGCAAGGGATTATTTTATTCACAGATCCATATCTCTATTCATCATCAAAAGCAGCGAGGGCAGGAACTCACACAGGGCAGGGAACTGAAGGCAGGAACTGATGCAGAACTCATGGAGGGGTGCTGCTTACTGGCTTGCTCCCCATGGCTTGCTCAGCCTGCTTTCTTATAGACCCTAAAACCAGCAGCCCTGGAGTTGTAGCCCTGCCCACAGTGGGCTGGGCCCTCCCTATCAGTCACTAATGGAGAAAACGCCTGCCAGTTGTGTCTTACAGACACATTTTTCCTAGCTAAGGTTCCCTACTCTCAGACGACACTAGCTTGTGTCAAGTTGACATAAAATGAGCCAGCACAATGTCTGCACACCACATCTATATCCCGGGTGCCATCAGAGGTCAGGAGAGGGCATAGGATTCCCTGGAAACCAATCCCAGCTGGTTGTGAGCCTTCTGATGTGGTCCTCTGCAAGAGCAAGTACTATCTGCTGAGCCATCTCTCCAGGCCCTCTACCTAGTCTCCAATGCTGACTGGGAAGCAGGCCCCAGGGATCTAGGTTCTGTCTCTGCCTCTTCCGGGCCTGGGAGTCCATGTGTGTGCTCATACCCAACTGTCCTCTGGGCTGAGCTCAGGCCTCCATTAGTGTGGGAAGCACTTTGCTGACTGAGACTTCTCCCCATTACTCCACTCCCTGTTCTTTGTTTGTTTGTTTGTTTCACTTTAAGACAGGATCTCATTGATCCAAGCCGGCCATAAACACCTGATCCTTCCTTCTGTCTCATTGAAAGTTTTGGTCTGGGATTGGGGATTTAGCTCAGTGGATCTAGCAAGCGCAAGGCCCTGGGTTCGGTCCTCAGCTCTAGAAAAAAGAAAGAAAGAAAGAAAGTTTTGGTCCCTTGTGCTTCTGCCTCCTGAACAGCTAGGGTAGGTTACAGGCCTGTGCAACCAGGAGAGCACCTCATCCCACCACCACCACCATCTTGGTTTTTGGAAATGGTCTCTTTATGTGGCCCAAGATGTCCTTGAACTCACAGCAATCCTCTGGCCTCAATCCCCCTAATGTTCAGATTACAGGCATGAGCCTGCTGCCTGTCTCCTGCTGTGAATACTCCTCTTCCTCCTCCTCCCCCTCTTCTTTTGCTTCTTCTGCTTCCTCCTCCTCCTCCACCTTCTCTTTCCTGCTTTTTTTTTCAAGACAGGGTTTCTCTGTGTAGCCCTGGCTGTCCTGGAACTCACTCTGTAGACCAGGCTGGCCTCGAACTCAGAAATCCTCCTGCCTCTGCCTGCTGAGTGCAGGGATTAAAGATGAATGTGCCATCACCACCCAGCTTCTCTTTCTTTTTTTTCCTCTCTCTCTCTCTCTCTCTCTCTCTCTCTCTCTCTGAGACAGGGTCTTTTTACGTAGAACTGACTATTTAACTGTTAAGTCACCTAGCTGCCCCTCCCCAGTTTGAGGCTACAGTAGAGCCTCAAACACTGCCTTCCTCTGTCTACTAAACGCTAGGATTAAAGTCCTTGCCACCGCCGGGTGGTGGTGGCGCACGCCTTTAATCCCAGCACTTGGGAGGCAGAGGCAGGAGGATTTCTGAGTTCGAGGCCAGCCTGGTCTACAAAGTGAGTTCCAGGACAGCCAGGGCTACGCAGAGAAACCCTGTCTCGAAAAACCAAAAAAAAAAAAGTCCTTGCCACCGTGCCCAGCAATATTTTTTTTTAAAGGAAGAGTCTTGCTCTGCAGACCAGGCTGCCCCTGAGCATGCAGGTAATTCTGCCTCTGCCTCCCATGCGCTGGGATCACTCCAGTATCAGGGCTACCTGCAGCCAGCCGCCACTTCCCACACATCTCTCTGGACAAGCTATCAGCCCCGACTCTCAAGATGGCCTATGTCCCAGCACCAGGCTACCAGCCCACCTGGTGAGATGGCCACCTAAGCCCACACCTCCTCTTCCCCAAACCCCATTTGTTGTTGGGTTTTTATTTGTTTTGGAACAGGATCTCAGGCAGCCCAGCCTGACCTTGAATTCATTGTATAGTGGAGGACAACCTTGATCACCTGGGAACATCCTGGTTAGTCATGGGTGCTTGGATCCAGGCGTGCACTGGCATACTTTGTAATGCTGGGTGTGAAACCTGGGGTTTCTTGCAGGGCACAAAAGCATTCTATCAACTAAGCTAACTTTGAACTTGCAGCAATTCTCCTGCCTCAGCCTTCCATGTGCTGGGGTTATGGGTTGGGTCCCCAGTGTGACTGACCACAGCCTGCATTCATTTCAAGGATTTGTGATGTGGTTACTACCGTTTCTTCCATGTTACAAATAGGCAGAGGAGATGATGGCTCTGCATAGCCCGGAAGTGGCATTGGTAGAACTGGAACCCAGAACCTGTGGCCCCAGCTGTGTGTGCTCTGAGCCCCTGTTATATAGTGCGTGGGGTCAGGAGGTACCTGCTGTTTCTCCTGCTTCTATTGCCCACCTGTTCAGACATTCCTGTGGCCTAGCCCCTGCCCTGCCCACCCGGTTTACCCTCCCTCTGCCAACAGTCCTCAGGGCAGGGTTTTATGGTTCTGATAAAGCCTTGAAAGGGCAAAGTCCAGAAATACTTCCTCCTTGTCTGGGCTCTGGGAGGATCAGCAACCCTGCTGCCAAGATGGGAGGCAAGGGCGTGCCCTAGAGGTCCCCACCAGAGAGACCTCATGTACTCTCTCCCCTGCCGACCACTCCCTCTAGTATAAGGGCCACCTGCAACCAGCCGCCACTTCCCACACATCTCTTCTCTCTGGACAAGCTATCAGCCCCGACTCTCAAGATGGCCTATGTCCCAGCACCAGGCTACCAGCCCACCTACAATCCGGTGAGATGCCCACCTGAACCCACGCCTCCTCTTCCCCAAACCCCATTTTCTCATTTTTCTCCCTTTGCTATGCTGGGCAAGTATTCTTCTACTGAGTCATATCCTTAGCCCCTTACCCCAAGTTTCATCTCCCCCACTTAAGGGACTGAGGGTCTTTGGGTTGAGAGGGAAAGGTTGTGACAGACAGGCAATCTGTGAAGCTCTTCAACTGGTCCCTTCTACAGACTCTGCCCTACAAGAGGCCCATCCCAGGCGGCCTCAGTGTCGGAATGTCAATTTACATCCAAGGAGTAGCCAAAGAGAACATGAAGCGGTGAGACTGTCCCCTGCCCCCTTCCCCAGTCACCCCTGTGGCCCCAGCTGTGTGTGCTCTGAGCCCGTTATATAGTGTCTGGTACCAGGCGGCTTGAAACATGCTGGGATTCCATTGTTCACAAGATTCCTCTGGTTGCTTGTGGGGTACAAATGGCCTATGGGGACAGAAATGAACAGGGAGAGCCCAAACCTAGGAAGTGGACAAAGGAAGGAAGCAGTGGAGGGCTGGTAGACTAAAGGCCGCATGGGTCATATCAAGAGAAGTCAGCAAGGGTCACTACGAGAGGAGGCTCCCCCAAGGCTGGGACAACACCCCGAAGTGACAGATTTGAGAGTGAATTCAGATCACAAGCTCAGAGCCATGCCCTGAGGTCACCTCCCTCTGCCCCCTGTGTTGGGAGGTACTCAGCAACTGTGTGATTCAGATTGCTACTGAACATCTCTGTACTTCAGCTTTCCATCTGTAAAATGGGATTATTGTAAAGTTTCAGTGTGCAAAAGAGCAATTCCACTAAGGCTTGGATTTTTTCCATGGTTCAGCTTGGTATACAGGTGTGTGAAGAGCATATGTACATGTGTGTGTGCATGCATGCATGCATGTGTATATGTGAGCCAGAGGTTAACCTCAAGGGTCTTTCACAGGCACCATCCACCTTTGTGTTTGTGTGTATGGGCACATGTGTGTGCAGGTGCATATGTGTGCACATGTGTGTATGTGCAGGTACACACACGTGTGCAAATATATGTGTGCAGGTGCATCTGTGTGCATATAGAGGCCAGAGTCAACTTCAGGTGTCACCTCAGTCACCTTTCACTTTGTTTTGTGTGTGTGTGTGTGTGTGTGTTGTGTTGTTTTGTTTCTGAGGCAGTGGTCTCACTATGTAGCCCCTGCTAGCTACACCATGCCTAGTACTGGGAACAGAGAGGGTGGGGACAAAGACCCTTGCCCTCTCAGGTGATGCCCAGCACACCACTAATCCCAACACTCTAGAGGTTAAAGCAGGAAGAGCACAAGTTAGAGGCTAGCCTGGGCTACATCACCCCCCCCCCACAACCTTCCAAAGAAGAAACCAATAAAAGAAAGAATGGAGTCCTATTTGCCCTGATCATTGAAGAGACTCTGGGGAGATGAGAAAGAGAGGAGGGGTGGCCACAAGACTCTGCTCCCTCCCTGCCTCCCTCTGAGCTGGGTCGATGGCGCCCAGTCAGGGCTCCCTGCTGAAGGCCCCATGCACTGGCCTGGCGGGCCACACTTTGATCCAGCCCTCATATCCCACCAGGTTCCACGTGAACTTCGCTGTGGGGCAGGATGAGGGGGCAGACATTGCTTTCCACTTCAATCCCCGCTTTGATGGCTGGGACAAGGTGGTCTTCAACACGATGCAAAGTGGACAGTGGGGCAAAGAAGAGAAGAAGAAGAGCATGCCTTTCCACAAGGGCAGCCACTTCGAGCTGGTGTTCATGGTCATGTCTGAGCACTACAAGGTGGGAGCCCCTCTCCTCTCCTTCCCTCCCTGCATCCTCCCCCATGCCCTATAACCTCTTTCACTCTTGTCCTCCCTGTCATCCACCCCGGTGGATGGAGTCTAGAGCCTTGGGCACACTGAGCAGATGCAAAATGCCCTCTCTATAACTGCGCCTCAGCCCTAGCTCTCCTTTAATTTTTTATATTCTTTATATATTCTCTTTATATGCTCTATATGTACTCTATATAGGCCCAGCTGTCCTGGAACTCATTATATAGAACAGGCTGGCCTTGAACTCATGGAGATCTACCTGCCTCTGCCTCATGAATTCTGGGGTTAAAGGCTTGCCTGGGTGCTAGGATCTAATTCAAGTTGTCAGACTCAGTGTGGAGAGCTTTTAGCTGCTGAGTCATCTTGCCAGCTCTCCAGTATTTTTTTCTTTTCTTTTTTTTTTTTTTGAACTTTTAATTTAATTTAAGTTTTCACTTGTTTGCCAAACTGTCCTGAGGCTTTGGCAGTCTCCTGTCTCAGCCTTCTGAGTGCTGAAACTGCAGGTGTGTATTCCATATCCAGTTTGACAGTGGCACGTTGATATCACCAGACCCAGCACTTACTTAGCATACAGGAAGTTCTCAGTCCCACAGGACTGGCTTCGGATCCATGTCTGTCACATGGATCAATGATCAGACACTTGGGGATGGAAAGGACAGCAGGCGGCTTCCAGCCTGCCGTAAGCCTCGGGCATGCCTGGCGGGGTTGCCATCCCCTTGACAAACTCAGATCTGAGCACCTCCCATTTCATGGAAGATTTTAAATAAAAGTTCAGAAAGGTAAAGTAACTTACCTGAGGTCACACAGCCAGGACCATGCCAGAACCAGACCTTCCAGCCAAGTTCTTTTGTGCCGATACCAACCCTTGGGCCTGATTCCATTCTTCCTAACTAAAGTCTCCATTCTTTCTCACCCACCACTGTGAGCTGACTTTGTACTTCAGTTGGACCTCTGTCCCTGAGTCCCCAAATGCCTGCTGGTGATGCGCTCCTAGAACCCAACAAAGACACTGGACTTCAAATCAAAAAGATCCCTTAGGGCTGGGGAGCTGGCTCAGTCAGTAGAGTGCTGGCTGTAAGCTTGGGTTCCATCCCTACCATCCACATAATGAGCTGGAAGTGGTACCCATGCCTATAATCCAAGTTCAGGGGAGGCAGGGTCAGGAGGAGCCTTGGGGCTGGCAGCCGGCCAGTTCGCCTACTTGACAAGGCTCCATGAGAGACCGGATTCAAAATCCAAAGCAGATGCATGATACTGAGGCCCAACACACAGCCGACCTCTGGACTCCACATAAATGTGCACCTGCACATATATGAACACACATGCTCACGCATGCACACTAAATCGATCAATCAATTCCATTTCCGTTTTCCCACATTTCCGTTTCTTGCCAGTCGTGGTTACTGATGTCTGACACCTTGTCTCTGTCCTCCAGGTCGTGGTAAATGGAAATCCCTTCTATGAATACGGGCACCGGTTGCCCCTACAGATGGTCACCCATCTGCAAGTGGATGGGGACCTGGAACTTCAGTCAATCAACTTCCTTGGCGGCCAGCCTGCGGCAGCCCCATATCCGGTATGGAATTGTCTCTTCATTTATCTCCTTGACCAGTTCATATATGCGCCACAGTCTGTTTCCACTCCTAATCCCTTTAATGAATGGGTCCAGGGACTTTGTGGTGACCAAAACAGTCCACCAGAAAGATAGACATATGACCAGACAGACATAGTCGAGACCACGATATGTGCGTGTGTGTGTGTGTGTGTGTGTGCATGTGTGTGTGTGTGCGTGTGCGTGTGTGTGTGTGTGCGTGTGTGTGTGTGTGTGTGTGAGGGGTGTGTGTGTGTGTGTGTGCGTGTGTGTGTGTGTGTGTGTGTGCGTGTGCGTGTGTGTGTGTGTGGGTGGGTGTGTGTGTGTGTGAGGGAGGGGCGTGCCGGCAGAGAGAAGGTCAGGATCCAGATAAGGAAGCTCAGGCAGAAGGTTAGTCTCAAGGAAAGGGTTAACAAGGTGTTCTGAACATCCAAAGGAAGGATCTGACTCAGTCAAGAAGGGCTTCAGAGCCGGGCGGTGGTGGCGCACGCCTTTAATCCCAGCACTTGGGAGGCAGAGGCAGGAGGATTTCTGAGTTCGAGGCCAGCCAGGGCTACACAGAGAAACCCTGTCTCGAAAAACCAAAAAAAAAAAAAGAAGGGCTTCAGAAAGGAGGAAGAGGTGTGTAAACTAAGTCAGAAAGCGAGATAAGAAAAGACAAGCAGATAAAGAGTAAAGAGTTTAGCAAACTTCAGGACAGGTTGCTTAACACGTTGGTCGCCTGGAAAACACAAAGCCACGGTGACATGCTGCTGCGACTCCATCAAGTTGTAATGGAACAAGGTGTCATACAGTGACATACCATGTGACCTGTTGGCAGGCATGCCGATCGGCTAGCATGGCTACCATATGGCTGTTCAGAGTGCAATTTGATGCAATCTCCTTGGAAGCTGGCCAGCAGGGCTAGATCTGAATGCCAAGAAAACATAGATGCCAGTGTCCTAGAAGGTCCACACCCAGGTACCCAGCCTCCAAGGGGCCTCTGAGACACACCCACTGCGATAAACCAGCACGCCACTTCCAAAAGTCTCAAGCTGAGGCTTGCTTAATGGCGAGGAGGAGCTAGGGGCCTGGCTCAGCTGCAGTAAGCTGACTTAGGGTGAGGGATGAGTTCCTGAGTTCTTTTAATGCCAACCAATAACCAAGAAAGGTCCGAGAGTCAAAATTATCGGCCTGGGGGCTGGAGAGATGTGAGGAGCAGGTAAAGCATCAGACGGTGGTGGCGCACACCTTTGATCCGATTGCTGGAGAACTAGAGGCAGGTGGAGCTCCACGAGTTCAAGACCAGCCTAGTCTACATAGTGAGTTCCAGAACAGCCAGACCTAAATTGTGAGGCCCCTGTCTTGAATAAACCAGAAGGATCTGGATCCAGTTCCCAGCTCCCAAGTTCATAAGCGTCTGTAAGTTCCAGAGTGGGAATCTGAGCTCTTCTCTGACCCCCACAGGGGTCACAAATGTGTACTTAGGCACATACATGAAAATTTCGTAAATAAATATTTTAAAAATAAAAATGATCAGCCTGTTTTTCAACAAGTCAATGAATTCAAACCCAAAGAAGAGAAGTAACAAATTACAGTCACACAGTTGTAGGGGCGGGGTGGGGGGTGGGAGAGTCTAGCCCAGTGTGGTGACTACTGCCTGTGATCCCAACATCTGGAGGCTAAGGCAGAATGTTCACTGCAAGGAGACCAGACTGAGCCACATATCAACATGCTGATGTTTATATTTGTATGTGTGTGTGTGGGGGGATAGGATGTTTATGTTTGTGTGGGGGGGGATAGGGGGCAGGGAGACAGAGAGATTAATTGATCAATTGATTTGAAGAGCTTTCAGAAGAGGAGACAATTAAAGAGAGGAGAACGCAGAGAAAGTAAACATGAGGAGGATGAGGAGGATGAGCCTGGCGGTGGTGGAGCATACCTTTAATTCCAGCAGGTGGAAGCAGGCAGATCTCTGAGTTCGAGGCCAGCCTGGACTACAGAGTGAGTTCCAGGACAGCCAGGGCTACACAGAGAAACCCTGACTCAAAAAGTCAAACCAAACCAACTAAACAAACAAACCAACCTACAACAATGAAAAGAGAGGAGGAGGAGGAAGAGAGGGAAGGGGTTCTAGACATCATCTGTACAAAGCTATGGCTCCAAGAGAGACTGTGCCACAAAGACAGCAGAGAGCCTGCTAGACAGTGTGACCCCCAGGACCCCGACTTGCTCTGGGGTTGGGTATGTGAAGCATAGGTGACAGGACCTTGGTCATCACAGGCCTAGAAAGAAGTGCCCCAACTTACCCACAGAATTCCACTTTCTAGACTGATCCTAGGCTAGGGGGATGCAAGGGGCGAATGAGGGGCCCGGAACAGAAGGAGTCAACACATGGTTGTGGAGCAGGGAACAAAGAAGGGAATTTACCAGGAGTTGTCCCAAAGCCACAGAGACTCTTGCTATTCTAAAATACAGCAAGGGCTGTGGACCATGAACCAGACGGGGTGCCCAGGGATTCTCAACACTTTCCAGTCTCGAATTATGGTCCCAGCCATGACCTCCTTCCCCCTCTGTACCCACAGGGACCCATGACTATTCCAGCTTACCCTGTAAGTACCTGCGGAGGGGAGGGCAGTTTCCCGCAGAGTCCGATTAATGTCAAGGGAAGTTTGGGGGCAGTCAAAGGACCCCACATTCCCTCATCTCTCTTCCCTTCTGTCTGTCCACCCCATAGAGTGCAGGGTATAACCCTCCACAGATGAACAGCTTGCCTGTAAGTAGGAGGGGCATGGTGGGCTCGTGGAGGGATGGGGACAGTTTGGGTTTGGGATAGGGATGGAGACATGTTGGATAAGGTTTTTGTCAAAACTTACACAGTGGAATCTCTTCCTTCGCAGGTCATGGCAGGACCCCCAGTCTTCAATCCGGTATGATATTCCAGGGGCTCTGGGGAGCAAGTTGAAGGAAGCAGAGGATGTTGGGATCCCAGAAAGGGTGGACTATATGTGGGCTGAAAGCTTTGGGGCTGGGAGAAGAAACACCTGGTAGGCAGGGTTTGGGAGGAGATATGGTTGGGGACAATTCAAAGGCAAACCTCTGCCTCTCTGTGAAGATGTGCTCCTGTGCCTGGGTTCCCTCATCAGAGACTGAATGGGACCCCATGTTCTTTCTCTACAGCCTGTGCCATATGTGGGGACTCTGCACGGGGGCCTTACAGCCCGAAGAACCATCATAATCAAGGGATATATACTTCCTACAGCCAAGAAGTAAGCACCCAGGCTGAAGAGGGGTTCCTCCTCACACCCAGGGCCTCTGCCCCAGCCCCCCTCCCTCAGACCCAGGGCCTCTGCCCCAGCCCCCCTCCCTCAGACCCAGGGCCTCTGCCCCAGCCCCCCTCCCTCAGACCCAGGGGCTCTGCCCCAGCCCCCCTCCCTCAGACCCAGGGACTCTGCCCCAGCCCCCCTCCCTCAGACCCAGGGGCTCTGCCCCAGCCCCCCCTCCAGACCCAGGGACTCTGCCCCAGCCCCCCCTCCAGACCCAGGGACTCTGCCCCAGCCCCCCCTCCAGACCCAGGGACTCTGCCCCAGCCCCCCTCCCTCAGACCCAGGGCCTCTGCCCCAGCCCCCCTCCCTCAGACCCAGGGACTCTGCCCCAGCCCCCCCTCCCTCAGACCCAGGGACTCTGCCCCAGCCCCCCTCCCTCACACCCAGGGCCTCTGCCCCAGCCCCCCTCCCTCAGACCCAGGGCCTCTGCCCCAGCCCCCCTCCCTCAGACCCAGGGACTCTGCCCCAGCCCCCCTCCCTCACACCCAGGGGCTCTGCCCCAGCCCCCCTCCCTCAGACCCAGGGCCTCTGCCCCAGCCCCCCTCCCTCAGACCCAGGGGCTCTGCCCCCGCCCC
Organism: Tokudaia tokunoshimensis; assembly: GCA_036184795.1. NCBI lineage: Eukaryota > Metazoa > Chordata > Mammalia > Rodentia > Muridae > Tokudaia > Tokudaia tokunoshimensis. The sequence continues at coordinate 10,566,544 of BTHU01000001.1, read as the reverse complement.
CCCTCCAGACCCAGGGACTCTGCCCCAGCCCCCCCTCCAGACCCAGGGACTCTGCCCCAGCCCCCCCTCCAGACCCAGGGACTCTGCCCCAGCCCCCCTCCCTCAGACCCAGGGCCTCTGCCCCAGCCCCCCTCCCTCAGACCCAGGGGCTCTGCCCCAGCCCCCCCTCCAGACCCAGGGCCTCTGCCCCAGCCCCCCTCCCTCAGACCCAGGGCCTCTGCCCCAGCCCCCCTCCCTCAGACCCAGGGGCTCTGCCCCAGCCCCCCTCCCTCAGACCCAGGGACTCTGCCCCAGCCCCCCTCCCTCACACCCAGGGCCTCTGCCCCAGCCCCCCTCCCTCAGACCCAGGGGCTCTGCCCCAGCCCCCCTCCCTCACACCCAGGGACTCTGCCCCAGCCCCCGCTCCAGACCCAGGGGCTCTGCCCCAGCCCCCCTCCCTCAGACCCAGGGACTCTGCCCCAGCCCCCGCTCCAGACCCAGGGCCTCTGCCCCAGCCCCCCTCCCTCAGACCCAGGAGTTGAGGTCCCCGCTTGCTTCCCCTGGAGCCCCAGACACTGGACCCCATTTGACATGCTATCTGTCTTCAGCTTTGTCATCAACTTCAAGGTGGGGTCGTCCGGAGACATAGCTTTTCACATGAACCCCCGCATAGGCGATAGTGTGGTTCGCAACAGCTGTGTGAACGGCTCTTGGGGCTCCGAGGAGAGGAAGGTGGCCTACAACCCATTTGGCCCTGGGCAGTTTTTTGATGTGAGTCTGGGGGTCCCCTTCCTGCCTCCCACAGATCCCAGGCCTGCTGGACCTCACGCCTCCTCTCTCCTACAGCTGTCAATCCGCTGCGGCACGGATCGATTCAAGGTGTTTGCCAACGGCCAGCACCTTTTCGACTTCTCGCATCGGTTCCAAGCATTCCAAAGGGTAGACATGCTGGAGATCAAAGGTGACATCACCTTGTCCTATGTCCAGATCTGAGCTCCTCCTTGGGACAGAAGCAGAAAGATCCCCAGTTCCATCTAAGCCTCTAATAAAATGTTGAAGGGGTCTCATGTGTGTGTGTGTGTGTGTGTGTGTGTGTGTGTGTGTGTGTTTGTGTGTGAGAGAGACAGAGACAGAGAGACAGAGAGAGAGATTCATTCGCCTCTCCCACGTCTCCTGTGGCCCTGGCTCTTCCATCTTGCACTGTTCTTTGGGACATGTGCCCCTCTTCCCTCCCACTACAATAAACCAAGGTCTGTTCCACCCCCTGGTTTTATGTATATCTGCCATTCACTCCTCACACCAAACTGCAAGAGTGAAGAGTTAAGAATTACTTCTATATTTCATCCATAACAAATGAGGAAACAGGCAGGGTGGGGGACAGAAGGGACAATAAACAAAAACCTGAGTGTGGCAGTACATCCTTTTAATCCCCACTTGGTAAGTGAGGGTAGGAAGTTCAGAAATTCATGATCATCCTTAGTCACATAGTGTATTAGGGGCTAGCCTGTGCTACGTAAGACCCTGTTACAGAAATGAAGGGAGGAAAGGAAAAGGGAAAAGGGAGGGAGGAAGAAAGAGAGGGAAGAAGAAAGCAGCAAATTGTCTGGCTTGGCAATTTGTCTGTCTCATAAAACAAACAACCAAACGAACAAAACAGGCAACTGTGGGATAGACTAACACATGCCTGTGGCTCCAGTACTTGGAAGACTGAAGCGGAAGGAGCGTGCCTTCGAGACTAGCCTGTTCTACACAGTGTAGGACTGTATGATGAGAGCCTGTCTCCAAAAATACATTTTTTTTCTGCATAGTGTCCTACAATCTCAGCACATAGGTTAAGCCAGTAGGATTATGGTCATATTGAGGCTAGCCTGAGCTAAGAGTAAAATCCTATCTCAGAATAGAGAGAGAAGCTGGGCGGTGGTGGCACACGCCTTTAATCCCAGCACTTGGGAGGCAGAGGCAGGAGGATTTCTGAGTTCGAGGCCAGCCTGGTCTACAGAGTGAGTTCCAGGACAGCCAGGGCTACACAGAGAAACCCTGTCTCGAAAAACCAAAAAAAAAAAAAGCAAAAGAATAGAGAGAATAGTGGAAAGAGAAGAAGGGAAGAGAGGGAGGACAGAGAAAGAAGAAGAAAGTGTCCAGGGTTGCAGAGCCTATGAACCTCAGAACGAGGAGAGTGGTCCAGCATCTCACCATCATCCATCTGCCCTCTTACCCATCTGTGATGTTTAGTTTTTATAATTCTTTTTTTTTTTTGAGACAGACTCTCACTTTGCAGCCCCAACATGGAACTCACTATGTAGATCAGGGTGGCCTCAACCTCAAACTCAAAAATATCCACCTGCTTCTGTCTCCTGAGTGCTGCGATTACAGGATTGTGCCCACCCCATCTAGCTTGTGATGGCTTTGGTTATCAACCTGACACATCTAGAATCACCTGCAAATAGAGTCTCAGCAAGGGTTTGTCTGAATCAGGTTAGCTTGTGGGCGGGTCTGTGGGGATTACTTTATGCTAACTGAGACAGCCCCTGTAGGTGGAACCATTCCTCAGGCAGGGATCCTGGACTGCCTACACGTAGAGGGATCGAGCACTAGTAAGCTTTCACCTTCTCTCTGCTCTTGCCTGTGGATGTGGCCAGCTGCCTCAAGATTCAGTTCCTGTCTCCACTGTCCCACAGCCTGGAGCTGTAGCCAAAAAACCTTTTCCTCCTGAGTTGTTTTGGTCAGCATGTTTTATTATAGCTACAGAAATAAAAGTAAGACACCATCTGACCTTCCATCACTCCCTCCATTCATGAGGTCAGCCATAAGTCTGTCCGTCCATCCATTAGTCGGTCCATCCGTCCATCCATCCATCCATCCGTCCATCCATCCATCCATCCATCTGTCCAGACACCCGTCAACAACAACCCACCCACCAGTGCTGGCCCTGCCCTCTTCTCTGCCCATCCATGTACCCACCCACTCATCTCAAACTTTCTGAACATCTGCACACTCATTCCCAGCCTGCCCAGCTAGTGCTATCTACCATCGATTACCCTTCCAGTCCTACATTTGCCTCCCTGCTGTCATCCTTCCCATTCGCCAAGACACACAACATCATAAGTAAGCACACACACACACACACACACACACACACACTCGCAAAGAAAAGCGCCCATCCTAACATCTATCCACGTAACGCTCCTTACATCCAGCTTCCATCTGCCCTTCTGCTCCTTCTTCCCTTCCCGTCTTCCGCCCTCCCTCCTCCTTCACACTCGAGACAGGGTCTTCTATGTAGTCCAGACTAACTTGGAACTTGCAAGGTAGCCAAGGTTTACTTAGAGCTTTCAACAGCCCTCCTGATTTTCAAGTGCTGGACTTACGGACACACACACCCTTAGTATTTATATGTGTGTATGTGTGTATGTGTATAAGTGTGTGTGTATGTGTGTGTACATGAATGTATGTGTATGAACGTATATATGCATGTATGTGTGTATATGTGTATGTATGTGAATGTGTGAACATTTGTGTGTATAGTCCTACTTTTAGCTACTTTGTGGGTTGTTCTTTCTCCCGCCTTTCCTTCCTCTTTCCACCCTCTCCACCCCGTAACACTAGATAGGACAGAGAAAAGGATAGAGGGGAAATTGGGCACTGTCACCCTTAGACTACTTGCTGGTTAGGGACATCACATTCCCTAGGGCAGGTTTGATCTTTGCCAACAGGATGTCATTTCTTCTTTTCATCTCTTTGCACACAACTACTTGACAAACCGCAACAAATCACAACTAACCCCAATAGGCCAAACAGCCACTTCTATTGAGGCTCTAGCATTTATTTGGTCTCTGAAAAGTCCTCAGATTTCCAAACATCACACACTGGCAGAAACTATCAGCAGTTGGCAAAACCATGTTCTGGCTAGAGCATGAGGCAGATCATCGCCCCCTGCTATGGAGCGGCTCCGTACCCTACACCTGGGATTCAAACAAAACATGTTACCATAATGTTTCTGTGCTTTTAAAAAAAGAAACAAAAATTCTCACTACAAGTGTGTGTATATGTATATGAGTGTATGTGTGAACGCGTGTGTGTGAATGTATGTGTGCTCATATGTGTGTATGCATTTTTGTGTATGTGTCTATGAGTGTGTGTTTGTGTATATGTGTGAATGTACACAAGTGTGTATATGTGTATATGTGTTTTTGTGTATGAGTGTGTGCATGTATGAGTGTGTGTATGAGTGTATGTGTATATATATGTATATGTATAGTTGTGTGTGTATGTGTATGGGTGTGTGTGTTTGACATGGGTTTTGCTATGTAGCATAGGCTAGACTGAAACCTTTTAAAAAGTAAAACTATGTCTATGTCTATGTTTTTATATATATCTATGTGTATATATGTGTGTGTACATATATATTTATTTACATATGCATATGAGTGCCCTTGAAAGTCAAAAGGCAGAGTTGGATCCCTGGTAGTTGGAGTTAAAGGGGGTGGTGAGCTGTCTGATGAGTGCTGGGAATTGAACTTGGGGTCTCTGAAAGAGCAAATTCTCTTAACCACTCTGCAGACCTGGCCTGGGACTTTTTGGTTTTTTGTTTTTAGATTTATTTTTTTAATTTTATGTGCATGAGTGTTTTGTCCACATATATACATTCATACACATGCATGTGCACCACATGTATGCCTACCGATATTTGTGAGCCAACATGTGGGTCCTGGGAACTGAAACTTGCATCATTGCCAGAACAGCCAAGTGCTCTAAACTGCTGAGTCATCTCTTCACCCCTGAAGGTTTATTTTTACTGTTTTTAAACAGTGTATGTAGAGCCAGGCATAGTAGTGTCTTCCATCTAAGACACTGTGCCCAACATCCTAACATCTTTTGTTTTTTTACAAACAGTCGATATTTTCGTGTTTTACACTGTCTTTGTTTTGATTTTTTGAGGCAGAGTCTCTCTTTGTAGTGCTGGCTGTCCTGGAGCTCCCTATGTACACTAGTCTGATCTTGAACTCATGAGGTCCTCCTGCCTGTGCTCCCAAAGAGCTGGAACTAAAGGCATATGCCATCATTCCCAGCTACTGTATCTTTTTTTTTTAAAAAAAAATCTATGTATATATCCATAAATGACATCATTGTCACAAATGTATTGCTGCTTCCTGAGGCAATTTTTAAAGAAATGTATTAATTTTTATTTTATGTGTATGTGTGTTTTGCCTGTATGCATGTCTATCAGGTGGTGCATACATTAACCACAGAGGTGAAAAGACGGTGTCAGATACACTGGAAGTAAAGTTGCAGATGGTTTGTAAAACATCAAATGGGTGCTGGGAATTGAACCTGGATCCTCTAGAAGAACAGCTGGTACTCTTAACCTCTGAACCATCTCTCTGGCCTGTCCCTACTGTGACTTTTAGTACTCTCTAACTGCTTAAGGCCAACTGGCATTGAGTTGGAATGGATGAGGGCAGTCCTGGAGGGATCCCACCCATGTTCTGATAAAGGGTTTGTCACATAATGCCAAACTTGAGCATTGTACAGGTTTATGAAAAGGATCCCAAAAGACTGTGAGATAGCAGTTAAAGGGTTTTTTTTTGTTTTTTTTTGGTTTTTTCGAGACAGGGTTTCTCTGTGTAGCCCTGGCTGTCCTGGAACTCACTCTGTAGACCAGGCTGGCCTGGAACTCAGAAATCCACCTGCCTCTGCCTCCCAAGTGCTGGGATTAAAGGCGTGCGCCACCACCGCCCGGCTGCAGTTAAAGGTTTTAAGTGAAGGCATCCTACAGTAGTGGGAGGAAGCTTTCAGGAATCCTAAGGTTGCTGGGTAAAAATTCCAGTACTAGGGTGAATTACCTCCCTATGAGTTGTCCCTGTTCGGTTGTTGTGAAGAGACACCGTGATCAAGGCAACTATTCTGAGAGAAAGCATTTAAATGGAAGTTTACTTACCATTTCAGAGATTTAATCTATTACCATCATGACAGGAAGCGTGGTAGCACGGAAGGTGCTGGAGTATTTGCTGGGAGCTACATTCTTCAAAGCCTACTCCAAGTTACACTTCCTCCAACAAGGCCACACCCCTTAATCCTTCTAATTGGTTCAAATAGTGCCACTCCCTGGTGACTAAGCATTCAAATATGTGTGCCCATGGGGGTCATTTTCATTCAAACCGCCAGGGAGGCCCCAGAGGTCCCACAAACTATTAAGTCCATTGACACAGATGGTAGTTACATAACAGAAGTAAATGGTAAATTTCTATTGCTGAAGACACACCACACGGTGGCAGAGGACATTAAGAAATTAGTCTGGGACTGAACTGGAAGCTCTCTCCCTGCTTAGATGATTTTCTTTCTTCCTTCCTTTCCTCCTTCCTTCCGTCACTCCCTCCTTCCTTCCTTCCTTCCTTTCTTTCTTTCTCTCTTTTTTATTTATTCTTGTTTTTCAAGCCACAGTTTCTCTGTGTAATAGTCTTGGCTGTTCTGGAACTCGCTTTGTAGACTAGGCTGGCCTCAAACTAACAGAGATCTGCCTGCCTCTGCCTCCTGAGTGCTGGGATTAAAGGCGTGCGCCACCATGCCTGGCTGCTGGTTGGTTTTCAGTGTTAGGATATACCATTCAGGCTGCTTGCTCGGAGAGAATTTTCCCCAGCAATCCTGCTCTGCCTCATGCTACTGTGCTAACACGCAAGGCAAGCTGCCCCCAAAGGTACAAGATTGGCCCAAGTGTTACGAGCAGAACCAACTGCTTTCCAGGGGATCTAAGGCTTACTCTGCAGGAAGGAGCTCACATCTGCTACTGTAAGCTGGAGCAAAGCCCGTGCCTGAGAAGATCCTCGGTTCCAGTGTGTAATTCACCGCTATTGTTTTGTTTAACTAGTTGCAATAAGTCTGTCAAATTACTTGTAAACATTTCTGCTTATGCTCACAGATTACTGTTGCTTTCGGTTGTGGGGAGTCAAACTGACTCAAGACTTTCTCTGAGGCCCTGATAAAAGGACAAAGGCAAATTTAGTTCTGTGCCCTTGTCTAGGAGTGGACTTGGCGAGGCCAGTCTAGTGCTGGAGCTAGGACCTTGAAGGAGTGAGGGTTGTTACTCCTGGGGACACAACTCTCCCCCAGCTGTGGGTATCAGTCCTAAGGCAGTTATGTCTGAGCTACCCTGTGTTCTCTTTGCCAACATTATTTGATTTAGCTCTCTGATGACCTTGGCCATTTTCTCCTAGCAAAAACTATATAGGAGTCTGTACTTCTTTTTTTTTAAGATTTATTTATTTTGTGTACATGAGTACACTGTAGCTGTACAGATGGTTGTGAGCCTTCATGTGGTTGCTAGGAATTGAATTTAGGACTTCAGCTCGCTCCAGTCAGCCCCACTCGCTCCAGTTAACCTTGTTCACTCAATCCCTGTTCGCTCCAGCCCAAAGATTTATTTATTATTAAAAATAAGTACACTGTAGCTGTCTTCAGACACATCAGAAGAGGGGATCAGATCTCATTACAGATGGTTGTGAGCCACCACATGGTTTCTGGGACTTGAACTCAGGACCTTCAGAAGAGCAGTCAGTGCTCTTAACCACTGAACCATCTCTCCAGCCCTGACCACGACAACTTTTATAAAGACAGCATTTAATTGGGGCTGGCTTACAGGTTCAGAGGTTCAGTCCATTATCATCAAGACAGGAGCATGGCAGCATCCAGGCAGGCACGGTGCAGGTGAAGCTGAGAGTTCTACACTTCATCTGAAGGCTGCTAGCAGAGTACTGGCTTCCAGGCAGCTAGACCCTCACCCACAGAGACACACCTACTCCAACAGGGCCACACCTTCTAATAGTGCCACTTCCTAGCCCAAGCTTATACAAACCATCACACCAGGAAAAATTACATAATACAAGGGTCATTTTATTTCCAGAGTCTGGTGTGATTCTGCAGTCATGGTGTGATGGTCATGGTATTCCAGGGAATCTCCAGTTTCAAGATGACCTGGGACAATACCAGAAAACTCACTATTTCCAGGGTACCCACCCTCTCACATGACTTGAAGTTTCAGTGTCAGGAAACTCTAGGTGTCAAGGGTGTGACTCAAGAGCTCCGGCAGATTTCCAGATTCCTGGAGGCTTGAACATGGAGTTTTGAGGATTAACCAGAGACCCCGAGGTTGCCTTGGAACCTTGAATTCCCGGAGAGACTTGAGGACCCATCATGAAGTCAGAGGAACATCAGAATACATCAAAATTCAGTAAGAATTAGAATCCAAGATTTCAATTATCAGATCTCCAGGGATCCCGTGTCTGGGTACAAAAATGGGGATCTGATGATTCCAGAGATAGTACGCTCTTTCTCCTGGGATCTGGAATACTACCTGCCAGGCTGGTCAGGGATAACACCTTAAGTCTCATTCCATTGCTCAAATAGATTGCTTTGAACTTGGTCTACAAGATTTGGGTGGGGCGGGGCATGAGAAACAGGGAGACAAAGAGAGACAAATGGATCAGCCCTAGCTAGGAACTCCAGGGACACGATAACATAAAGAAGAAAGACTCAAGCCGGGCGGTGGTGGCGCACGCCTTTAATCCCAGCACTTGGGAGGCAGAGGCAGGCGGATTTCTGAGTTCGAGGCCAGCCTGGTCTACAAAGTGAGTTCCAGGACAGCCAAGACTACACAGAGAAACCCTGTATCGAAAAACCAAAAAAAAAAAAAAAAAAGAAGAAGAAAGACTCAGGGACAAAGGAGAGACACATGAGACAGAGACAAAAGTTACAAGATAGGGACGGTGGCAGGGAGATGGCCCTCAGACCAGCTAGTGAAAACAGAGATAGGCAATGCCCAGCTCTCCAATGCCCTGTTCTATTTTGATGGAAGGCTTAGCCAAGCTCCGCCCCCTCTTCTGGTCCTACCCTGATACAGACCACCCAGCAACAGTGTGCCAGGGAGCTGCTGGAGGGATCAAGCTTGGTGACTCAGCCTACACCGTCCAACCATCACGACACCTGGCACAGACCCTGGCCCCCGAGGCGAAGTTGTCAAGGCTGGGCAGGTCTCCTCCTGCTCTACCCCCACACTCTGGGGCGTGGCTACCCTGCCCTCTCTTAAGGCTTGTAGAATAGGGAGTCTTTAGATTTGCCCTTCCCTCCCCTCCAGGACACCCAGCCTCCTGCCCCGCACAGGGCTCGCGTTGGGTTTCCTGGAGACTAAGCAAGTCCAGACAGGCTCAGCAAGCCACAGCCTCTACCTCCTCTTCCCAGAAGGCCTTCAGTCCTAGAGCCCAGAGTGCTGTACACAGCCAAGATCAGCCGCTGCCATTTGTCCCAGCCACGAGAGCTATAACCGGGAGTCCCAAGGGCTGTATTACGTCTGCTTGCCCAGTGCTAGGTTAGTCACGGGCGTCTGGCATACGAGAAGTGCCCGGTAACAGAGGGCGAAATAAAGATGCCACGCTTAACAATGGCCCTCCAGATGTGTCAGACTCTCTGAAGTCCCTAGAACAACAGAGAGCAGCCTCCACAAAGCCCTAATGTACAGGGAACCCAGATAGGAGCAATTTGCATAAAGATCAGCTATCAACCACTAACTGGGCCAAGGAGTAGCTGTCTGTCTCTAAGAACCTCTTTCCCGGGCTCCAGTTCCAGCTCCAGCTCATAGTCCAGGCACACATATCCTGGTTTAATCCCTTAACTCTCTAACTCCTCTCTGAACTCCCGTCTTCCTACCTAATTTGCAGACGGGGTGAGACAAGATATGGGTTGGAGTGTTTCAGACCCCAATCACCACCTGGTTCAAAAATGAGAACAGTTAGTAAAGTGATTGCTGATTGAGCACAGGACCTGAGTTCAATACCCACGACCCATCCAAAAGGCTCAAGGTTTGGTGGCATGTGTTCTCAATGCCAGCACTTGGGAGGAAAAGGAAGGTGAGTCTTCATGAGTTTGAAGTCAGTATGATCTGCATACTGGTGAGTTCCAGACCAGTCAGGGCTACATAGTGAGATTCTATCTGAAACAACAAATGAAGAAATGTTTTAAAAGTTAGGCATGTGATGGCATGTGCTTGTAATCCCAGTCCTGGGGAGAACAGGACAGGAGGAGGCAGGGAACTTGATGTCTAGCTGACCTAGCTTAACCTGTTGTCTTAGTTAGGATTTTACTGCTGTGAACAGACACCATGACCAAGGCAAATCTTATAAGGACAACATTTAACTGGGGCTGGCTTACAGGTTCAGAGGTACAGTCCATTATCATCAAGGCAGGAGTATAGCAGCATCCAGGCAGGCATGATGTAGGAAGAGCTGAGAGTTCTACATCTTGTTCCAAAGGCAAACAGAAGACTGGCTTCCAGGCAGCTAGGTCGAGGGTCCCAAAGCTCATGCCCACACCATGGTGACACACTTCCTTCAACAAGGCCATACTTACTCTAAAAAAATCACACCTCCAAATAGTGCCACTCCCTGATCCAAGTATATTCAAACCACCACACCTGTGTACCATCTCAAAAACAATCAATGTTTCTGAGGAAGTATGCTCATGGTCTCTGGCCTCCATATACTTGTGTATGTGTATACACACACAGTAAACTAGATTAAACCTAAGTAAATATTTTAAAACGTGGGAATGGAATTTATAACCACTCCATCCATCTTCTCTCATAACTACAGCATGATCTGGCTATTCTGTGTGGAACATTTTTTTCTGGTTGGTTTGTTAGTTTGTCTTTTGAGCTAGTCCCCTGTAGGCCAGGTTGTCCTCAAACTTGTTATGCAGCTGTATATACATATATATGTACATATACATATATACACATACATATATGAGGTGGAAACTTCTAGTTTCTTTGGAAAGTTAGTTATATCAAATGATGTCTTCTTGCTGGGGCACACAGGTGAAAGGATGTCTTGCTAAGACAAACTGTGAAAGACAATGTGAAAGACTGTTTTCTTGAAGCAGACACAGGTGAGAGGATGTTTGCATATAGCGAACACATGAAAGGGCGCTTGATGAAGGAGTATAAATATGACCCCACAGACAGTGGGAGTCGAGCACCGAGCCTTGGTTTGGTTTGCCCCGCCTCACTGTTCTTCACTAAAGACACACATGTATTGGTTTGTCTTATGAAGCATTATTGAGCTCAACTTGTGATAACACCGCCATTGAGAGAAATTTGCCCAAGAACTGCTTGTGAGGTTCCAGTGGCAACTTTCCTCTCCCGCTTAGGCTGATTGGTGAGCCTGGTGGTTTCTTCAGGACTGAATTACAGCTGCCTGATGTCTGCCTACCAAAAGGACTGGACTGTAGCTGCTAAGTTGTATTTCATGTTTGCCAAGGGACTGAACTGCTGCCCAAGAAGATGGAGCTTGCCCACAAAGAACTATTGCTGAACATGTCCACTTCCTCCACATCCTAATAACTATTATCTTCCACTACCTCTGCTGGGTGGTGGGCCAAAGGAGAGGATGAACCCTTATCAAAAGTAGGCTGCAAAAAATGTATGCCTACATATATATGTATAAATATACATACACACATATATGTATGTATGTATGTATATATGTGTATATGTGTGTGTGTGTATGTGTGTGTGTGTGTGTGTGTGTGTGTGTATCACAGAAGAGAGGCAGGATGATGGTAAGAACCAGAATATGGGAAGTCCGCTGTGAAAACCCTCTCCTAGGATGGCTGAAGAAATAAGACTGAACAATGTCAATATCAGTAGATCTGCTAGCATGAAGGGGTCCCACCTCTAGACAGACTATGGTCAACCAATGACTGCTGGGAGAATTAGCCTCTCTGAGGGATGAACCCCATCATTGGCTGTCCAATTAGAGTGGTCAGTACTAGAACCATAAACACACAAGCAACAGAAATGGACTCAGCGGGTTGTATTCACAGATGTATGCATACATATGCAGATATATGTAACAATAATAATTTAAAAAGAGGCTATGGATTTGACAGTAGGGAGACATGGGAGGGGTTGTTGAGGATCATGGGGCAGTTGGAGGTAGGGTACCTGGGAGGGACTGAAAGGGAGAAAGCCAAGGAGAACGTTACATAATTCTGCTTTAATTAAAAATGTGTTTAAGGGCCGGGCAGTGGTGGCGCACGCCTTTAATCCCAGCACTTGGGAGGCAGAGGCAGGAGGATTTCTGAGTTCGAGGCCAGCCTGGTCTACAAAGTGAGTTCCAGGACAGCCAGGGCTACACAGAGAAACCCTGTCTCGAAAAACAAAAAAAAAAAAAAATGTGTTTAAGGGGCTGGAGAGATGGCTCAGTGGTTAAGAGCATGACTGCTCTTCCAAAGGTCCTGAGTTCAAATCCCAGCAACCACATGGGGCTCACAGCCATCCATAATGAGATCTGATGCCCTTTTCTGGTGTGTCTGAAGACAGTTACAGTGTACTTATAAATAATAATAAATAATTTTTTTTTTAAATTTTTTGGATTTTCGAGACAGGGTTTCTCTGTATAGCCCTGGCTGTCCTGGAATTCACTCCGTAGACCAGGCTGGCCTCGAACTCAGAAATCCACCTGCCTCTGCCTCCCAAGTGCTGGGATTAAAGGCGTGTGCCACCACTGCCCGATCAATAAATCTTTTTAAAAAAATATTTAAGCCGGGCGGTGGTGGTGCACGCCTTTAATCCCAGCACTTGGGAGGCAGAGGCAGGAGGATTTCTGAGTTCGAGGCCAGCCTGGTCTACAAAGTGAGTTCCAGGACAGCCAAGGCTACACAGAGAAACCCTGTCTCGAAAAACCAAAAAAAAAAAAAGTATTTAAAAATAAAATAAAGATATATTTTATCATGTAGTTATTTTCCATGGTGGTGGTGGTGTTTGTTTGGATATGTGCTGAAGTCCAGGTTTGGTGGTCGAAGGTCAACTCTGGAAGGAACAGGAAGTACATTGATTTCTGTAATTATCACACTGTTAGGTAGACATAAGAGGTCCAATTAAAAGTGTTTGTCCTCTTTGTAAAGGACAGTGGGGAGGTGAAAGGCAAAGCATTCTCCTGTTTTTCACCAGATGTTTCATTAAACTGTTTGTTATAAAACTGTTTATTCAGCCGGGCGGTGGTGGCACACACCTTTAATCCCAGCACTTGGGAGGCAGAGGCAGGTGGATTTCTGAGTTCGAGGCCAGCCTGGTCTACAGAGTGAGTTCCAGGACAGCCAGGGCTACACAGAGAAACCTTGTCTTGAAAAACCAACCAACCAACCAACCAAACAAACAAACAAAAAACTGTTTATTCAAAAACAAATTTGAGACAGTCTTATGCAGCCCAGGCTGGCCTGGAACTTCCTACATGGCTGAGGCTGGTCTTGAACCCCTGACCCTCCTACCTCTGCCTTTCAAGTGCTGAGATCGCAGGCACGCACGGCTACATCTATTTTGTTCTATGCTGGGCACCGCACGCAGGGCTCCTGCATGCTAAGGAGGCACTCGATCGGCTAAATCACGTCCTCGGCCTCATGCATTAGATTTCATGCATGTGTGTCTTTGGCTACGTGGGAGTGAAGGAAGTGGAGTGTGGTGGCACACTTCTGTAATCCCAACACTTGGGAGACTGAGGCCAGAGAACGGTGACTTCAAGGCCAGCCTGAGATCCACAGCAAGACCCTGTCTCAAAGGCAAAAATAAACAATGATGGAAGACAAGAATTCAGTGCAAACTCGGTTTAGGCAAAAAACAAAAAATTGCCCTGATCAGGCCCCGATGGCTTAGTGACCTTGACACACAAGCTTTGCAACCTGAGTTCAATCTTTTTTTTTAAATTTTTTTTTTTTTTTTTTTTTTTGGTTTTTCGAGACAGGGTTTCTCTGTGTAGCCCTGGCTGTCCTGGAACTCACTTTGTAGACCAGGCTGGCCTCGAACTCAGAAATCCTCCTGCCTCTGCCTCCCAAGTGCTGGGATTAAAAGGCGTGCGCCACCACTGCCGGGCTAAATTCAATCTTGGATCCCGAGAGAGTTGCAAGGAGAAAATCGCCTTCACAGAGTTGACCTCTGACCTCCACATATGTGTCATGGCAACACACACATGCACACAAACACATACACACACATACACACACACACACACACACACACACTTCGTTTTTGAGACAGGGTCTGTCTCTCCTAGGCCCCAGATCTGTCTATAATAGATACAAAATAGATATAATAGATAGAAAAGTAATTCTGCTTGCCTCAGTGTTCAGTGTTGGTGTTACTGGGATAATGTAGCATCCTTCTCCAGCCAGCCCTGTGGTGTGACTGTGTGGATGTCTCCTTGCATAACATCACATCCTGGCCATCGCACCATTTGCTTACTGTTGGGTGCCCTTAGTTTTCTGTATGTTGGACTGAATCCCTTGGTTTGATCAGTGTGTTGAAACAAGTCAAGGATTCTGTCAGTTTCACCTTTGTGGAGCTCTAACCCCAGCTGTCCCTTCTGTCTGTCTTACGTTTCCTGTGGAGTTGGGAGGCTGCAACCCTAAGGCTGCTGCTGTCCAGGAACCCCTTTATCACCGCCTCCCTCAGCCTCCTGCTTCAGGCCTACTTCCAGAAGGACCTGGTGCCGTGGATTCCTTCGAGTTCGGAGGTTCTCAGGTCAACGAGCGTTTCTTTCTACCCAGGATTCCATGTCTTGGGTCTGAGAAACCACCATCCATATGGTTCTCAACTCATTTTCTCCCTCCTTTGCTACCAGGGAATAACACCTGAACCAGCCTGTGAAGTTTTAGTGCTATAGCAAATTCCTTAAGGCAGGCTGCCTAAGAAGGCAAAGAGATTTAGTTATCTCACAGTTTGGGAGCTAAAGGACCCAAACACCATAGTGTTGAGCCTTGTGAGGTCCCACTGAGGAAAAGTGGGAGTCCACGAGGAAAGAACAGTCACGTCACCCAACAGCTCACTCCCACACAACTCTTTAACGTGTCTTTCTCTCCTTTTCCCTCTTTCTCTCTCTCCCTTTCTTTTCTATTATCTTTTGGGGGTAACTGTGTGAGAGACCTCCTCAGACAGCCCAAATTTGTGACCCTTCCACTTCTCTCTGAAAGGAGGGTTTTCAGGCATGTGCCATCACACCGGCTATTCTGGATAGAACAGCTGTTGGAAAGCACTAACCCCTCCCCTGGGTCCACAAGGTGACTGAAGTCTGGGTAAAGCATGATATTCCTATCTTCATTTTTTTTCTGTCTCATTTGTCTTAAAACCTTGGGTCACAGCTCTACCCAGCTATGACACTTATGAACCCCATTAACAACCAGCATGGGACAATGATCCTGGCACACACACCTTGGTGGTAACCAACAGCTCTCTAATTGGACTTAAGACCCATTCAACAAGAGAGAAACCTTGCCTGGTACCGGAAACCGAGCTAACTACGCAGTGCTAATGAAGTCATATTGTTGGAGGAGAATCTACAGCTATTAATTTACTAAACCACCATAATCCCTAACAACAAGCTATAAACACTTGTCCTAAATGCACAAATAAGTGTAGTCTTCATCCCTCAATAAGGAAACTTTTCTTTGTAACAGACGGAAATCATTGTAGATTTGCCAGTCCCAGTGGATACATCTACAAAGTGCTCCAGCACCCAAGGCTCAGGAAATATTGCAGAGGACGATAAGGTGAAAAGGATTGTAAAAGAACACCAATAAACATGGCAAGGTGGATGGAGAAAGGCCCACAAGGCCTCAACCCTACACAACGAACAGCAGGCAACGGAGGAAAACTGTGTGTTGGAGCGATAGTCTTCCTCAGGGAAATGTTATATGATTTAGTTTTCCAGTACCAAATAGTCATCCCTGAAAATAAACATATAAGTAACATTGTATAGACGGAACAGGTTATACTTAAGAATATATATGTAGGGTTGGAGAGATAGCTCAGCCGTTAAAGGCTAGGCTCACAACCAAAAATATAAGAACACATATGTGTATCAAAAATTATATATATATATACATTATATATATATACACATTATATATATACATGTAATTGTACAGAAATGCACATGTATGCATTGCATATGTGTATATACACATGTAATAGCAATTAGTGAAAAAAGAGGACGTGAATTTGAAAGCGATCAGGGAGCAGTATATGGCAGGGTTTGGAGGGAGGAAAGAGAAGGGAGAAATACTGTAATTATAATCTCAAAGCAAACAAACAGCACTGGGTGAGTCACCTGTGTGTTAGCATGGTAGTCACCCCAGGTGGGAGTGGATCTGTCTGGACCTAGCGGTAGCTAACTCATCCCATACTCTCTAGGGCTGAAGGTACAGGCGTTGAGGAGGCTGGGACAGATTACTCAGTTGGTAAAGTGCTTGCCGCCCAAGCATGAGAACATGAGTTTGAGCGTCAGTACTCACGTAAAAAGCCAGGCATGGTGGAGCATGTTTGTAATCCCAGCCCAGGGGTTTTGGAGATGGATGGATCTCTGGGCATGGCTGGCTAGATGACCTAGCCAGATATCAAACTCCAAGACCTAGGTGGGTTGTTGAGTGTGGTGGTATATGTCTTTGATCCCAGCACTCAGTAGACACAGGTAGGCAGGTATCTGTGAGTTCCAGACCAGCCTGGTCTATATCGTGAGACTTGGTGGGTAGGGGTGGGGGGCAGAAAAGACAGAATGTCAGAGGAGAGAGACACCCAGAGCATTTTATGATCACGCCTTGAAATTTACAAGACCTACTTTATAGCCTAGAAATGCATACTGCACAATTAAAACATGGAAAAGTGAATCCCTTGTAAATATCGCACTGTCCACTTAAAATAATTAATAGATTTTAAATAAGTTCATAAGTGGAACTGAACACTACAGGAAAAGGTTTATCCTCATCAGAGACTGGAGTGCTCAACTTACTCTAGTCACCATTAGAAACATTAGCTTTCATACAGGTTCAGCGACTCTAACCTGTAACCCCAGCAGTGGGGAGGCTGAGGAAAGATGTTTGACAGTTCCTGGCTCACCTGTGCTATAGCAGAGACCTCATCTAAAAAAGAAAGAGGAGGCTGAAAAGATGACTCAGTGGTTAAGAGTACTGGCTGCACGTCCGGAGGACTCAGGTTTCGTTCCCAGGATCCACACGTGACTGGCAACTGTCAATAACTCCAGTGCCAGAATACCTGGCGCCCTCTTCTGACCTCCTCAGGTACTGCACTCACATGGTACACATACATACATGCAGGCAAAAACACCCATACACATAAAATAAAAACCCGTGTAATCCCAGTTCTGGGGATCTGACGCCCTCTTTTGGTCTCCCCAGACATTACACTCGCATGCATATACCTCTCCCTAGACAGCACACTTAAAATCAAAATAAAATCTTTAAAGTTCAGATTTTCACCAGATCATCAATATCATTATCACTTCATTCTTTTCTTACCTTTTTCTATGTTTTTTAGTGTTTGTTTTGTTTCATTTTGTTTCAAGACACAATTTCTCTGTTTCACCCTGGCTGTGCTGAACTTATTCTGTAGTCCAGGCTGGTCTCAAACTCAAAGATTTACCTGCTTCTGCCTCCCTAGAGATGGACTTAAAGGCATGACTTACCATGCCTGGCTTCACTTCATTATTTTCACTGTGTACAAAAAAATAATAAAAATGATGACAGGCTGACACTGACGAGTGGAGTCTTGGGTTTTGAGTTCCCGCGGCTGAGCTGGGGACATGGAGCTGGTGTGCCTCTCTAGCATGGCTCAGCATTGCGCCAACCGGCTGTGAGAGCACAGCCTAGCACTTGGGAAGCAGGGGCAGTAGGACCAAGAATTCCAGGTCATCCTTGGCTAATTAGGAAGCTCAAGGCTAACCTGGGCTACATGAAATTTTTGTCTCAAAACCAAAACAAAAACTCCCCCTTTACCTTCCAAAAACCCTCAAGGACCTATTTGTTAGAATCTTTCTTAGTCCGTAGTATTTTTTTTCCACAAAAAATGAGTCCTAGGAAATAAATACATTCACTGATGATTTAGAAATGAAAACATGGCCGGGCAGTGGTGGCACATGCCTGTAATCCCAGCACTTGGGAGGCAGAGGCAGGCGGATTTCTGAGTTGGAGGCCAGCCTGGTCTACAGAGTGAGTTCCAGGGCAGCCAGAGAAACCCTGTCCAAAAAAAAAAAAAAAGACTTAAAAACAGAAATGAAAAAATGAATTCGTTTGTTCAGAGCTTCAGAGCTTACAGTGAGACAATCAATGATGTAGCACATCTCAGTTCCCAGGAAGGAGGTAGATACAGGAACTGATAAAGGATCGAATGCAACTATTTTACCAATCACCTAAGGCAAGTTCAGACCTGTGAAGAGCTGTACGTGAACTTCCATGCAGTTCTGATGAAGCAAACGAGAGGCCAGCCCGTGGGAACCAGCAACCACAAACAGAACGAGGTGCAGACAAGTGTCAGACGGTGATTTATACAGAGCGTGAAGCCAAAATAATGGGAGCCACAATTATCAACCTAACTGTGACAAGCGGGTGGTGATGTAACATGAAACCTGATGTCTCCTTGTTCTGCCCTGTGATGGGTCCTTGTCCTGCGGAAACCCAAGTCAGAGCCTTCAAACCTCACTCTAGGTCCTCTCAAACCCAAGGTTTCTTGTTTGCTTGTAAAGAGTATTAAAGTGTGTGTGTGTGTGCGTACCCGCACGTGCGTGCATGCCCCGTGTGTGTGAACCTGAAGAGGCCACAAAAGGCATCATTCTCTGGACCTGGAGTTACAGGAGGCTGTAAGGCCCCTGATGTGGGTGCTGGGGACTGAACCAGGGTCCGCTGTAAGAGCAGCAGCGCTTTCTTATTGTTGGTGTTGGTGGTGTTGGTGTTGGTGTTGGTGGTGGTGGTGGTGGTGGTGGTGGTGTTTAGACAGGGTTTCTCTGTGGAGCCCTGGCTGTCCTGGAACTCTCTCCAGACCAGGCTGGCCTCGAACTCACAGAAGTGCCTTCCTCTGCCTCCCAAGTGCTGGAATTAAAAGCATGCCCACCACTACATAAAAGAAAGGAAGGAAGAAAGGAAGGAAGGAAGGAAGGAAGGAAAGAAAGAAAGAAAGAGAAGGAAGGAAAGAAAGAAAGAAAGAAGGAAAGAAAGAAAGAGAAGGAAGGAAGGAAGGAAAGAAAGAAAGAAAGGAAGGGAAGGAAGGAAGGAAAGAAAGAAAGGAAGGAAGGAAGGAAGGAAGGAAGGAAAGAAAGAAAGAAAGAAAGAAAGAAAGAAAGAAAGAAAGAAAGGGAAGGAAGGAAGGAAGGAAGGAAGGAAGGGAAACCAGTCGCTGTTGTTTGAGACAGTCTCCTGCAGCCTGTGATGACTTCAAACGCCCTTGAGCTGACTCTCCCGCCCTCACCTCCCACGCGCTAGTTTCCAGGTGGAGCAATCCTGTCCATCTCAAGCCTGTCTTCTCTTGTGCTCCTCCCTCAGCATCGCAGTGCCCACGTTTCTCCGGCATCTTCTGCACCCCCTCTGGACCTCCACGTGGGAGTCCTTGATGTGTGTTTTAGGGTCGAGGGCTGGGGTGGTGGTGGTGAATCTGGGCTACTGGGACAGAGGAGCAGGAGAGATAGCATGCTCCTAATCTCCAGGGCAACTTCCACTCCCAGCATGCATCTGGCCACGGGCTCTGCCACCTGCTGGGTGGGGCAGGAGTAGGGTGGTGTGGATAGGGATGGGAAGATCTTTCAGGAAGGCTGCGGGCTGTTAGGAGTGGAAACCACTCGGCACTCCCACCCTCCCTTTGCCTGCCTTCTCTTTTCATTCTTTATGAGTCACCGACACCCCACACACACACTTTCTCTAGAGGGCTGGTCCAAGGAGACTAAAACTCAGGCTATTGCCAGTTTTCTGTTGTGTTTCATTTATCTGGGTGGTGGCTGGCGGCCGGCCTGGGACACTCACCAACCCACCATATACCATCTCACTCTAATTGGATGGGAAGATGGGCTCAGTTCAGGGAGGAGCTGCTGGAGACCTGAGGAAGAAAAGCAGGAACCACAACGAGAGAGAGAGAGAGAGAGAGAGAGAGAGAGAGAGAGAGAGAGAGAGAGAGAGAGGGGCAGAGAGACAGAGAGACAGAGAGAGACAGAGACAGAGACAGAGAGACAGAGACAGAGAGAGAGACAGAGAGAGACAGAGACAAAGAGAGACAGAGAGAGACAGAGAGAGAGAGAAAGACAGAGAGAGAGACAGAGAGACAGAGACAGAGAGAGACAGAGAGAGACAGAGAGACAGAGAGACAGAGAGAGAGAGAGAGACAGAGACAGAGACAGAGAGAGAGAGAGACTGAGACTCTTACAGATTACCTGACCTGTGGCAGCTTGGTCTTTGGACAAATTGCTTCCACCCGCTCCATTTCCTGTAAGCCAGTGCACTGGCTAAGCTACACTCCACATCACCCCCAGAGGCCTCAGCCTGGCCACTGTTAGCGTACTTTCTTTATTCTACCCTCCGCTACTGGCCACTTCAAATGTGCCAGACACACTCTTGTCCCAGCATAGGACAAGAAGGAATAACGGGATTCCTGGAGACCCCAGTGGATAGCATTGAGTTATTAGGCCTGTCTTCAATGGCAGAGGCAGAGTCGTCCAGGACAAAGACTCAGGAACAGCCTGAACTCCGGGGAAGAGGCTCCTTTCAGAATGGGCAGAGGCTGGTGCTTGCTCAGCCTTTCTGGATCCAACAGGTCTCCAAAGATCCTGTGGCTGGCAGGGCAGCAGGCATGGGAGGGGAGGTAGGATGGTGTGGGGAGCACAGGGCAAACCTCCCCAGTCTTGGTATCGAAGGGTGTCCCTATCTATAAGCCTAGGAAGGGAGAGAGGGAGCTGTACCACCAGCAGGTGTGTGGGGGCAGGGCAGGCGGAGACTCGCCCAGCCTTGACAACTTTGCCCTAGGGTAGGGGTCTGTGCCAGGTGTGGGCGTTGGATGGAAAGGGAGGGGCTGAACCACCACCTTGCCTTTACTTAAGGTCCCCTCCCACAGCTACTGGCCACATTGTTGCTGCATTGCTGTGCCAGCCATGTCTGTAAGTATTCCTGGGGGCCAAGCAGGGGCAACTGGGACTCAGGACAGGACCAAGTCGGGAAGCTGGGACTGGCTGAAACCTCCCCTTCAAAGCCAAAAAAAAAGAAAAAAGGGTATCTGGAGAGCTGGGTGCCAACTATCGCTTGGGTTTCACCAGTCCCGATGGGCCGTCTCCCCGCTGGCCTTTCTTTCTTCTAACTGCTTTGTCTCTCTCACATCTGTGTGCCGGTCCCTGCCTCTTCTGTAATCTGCATCCTCTTGGTCTCTGCCCAGTCCATGGAGCTCCGAGCTGGGGCTGACCCGTCTGTTTCTTTGTCTCCCTGGTTCTCATCCTTGCCCCACCCAAATCTTACAGGCCACCCAGCACAAGACCTGTCTGCCTCAGGGTGTCCGCGTGGGCACTGTCATGAGAATTCGAGGTGTGGTCCCTGACCAGGCTGGCAGGTGAAATCCCGGGTTCCAGGGTAAAGGGTGGGTGGGGCATCTCCTGACTCAGTTGAGCCCTGTTTCTTAGAGCTCACATATGGTGTCCCTGGGACCTTGTTTGCCAAGTGGAGTCTTGGATTCCCTATTGCTACCCTAATTTGGATATATACACTGATGTGCCCCAAGACCTGTGAGTGGGTGCCCAAGTCTCCCTAAAAATGAGAGTCCCTGGTTAGTCCTAGGATCTCCATGTCCAGTTTTCCAGATCATTGAAAAATTTGTCTTGGATCTTGAAGCTACCCTGGATGCCCAGGGTATCTGGTCATCAAGTCCATGGCCTACTAAAATTGCAACCTTGAGCTTTGTGGGAGTATTGATAACCTGGAATAGTGGGGTCCTCCCGCTATTACTCTGTTCATCTGGAGTGGGATTCCCTGTAATCAGGTGCAGCAGGTCATCCCAGCCTAGGATAGCTCCAGGTTCTGGATCTGAGGGGATCCTGGCTATAAACACGGGGAATCTCTATGGGTGTGGGTGTGCCAGTGGAGCCACATAAACCTGCGCACGGTGGTGGCTGATCTCTGAGGCCTACTGTCCCGAAGGTTCCATGTAAACCTGCTATGCGGCGAGGAGCCAGAGGCAGATGCCGCCCTGCACTTTAACCCGAGGCTGGACACATCCGAGGTTGTCTTCAATACCAAAGAACAAGGCAAATGGGGCCGTGAGGAGCGGGGCACTGGCATCCCCTTCAGGCGTGGGGAACCCTTTGAAGTGCTCTTCATCACCACAGAGGAAGGCTTCAAGGTGGGTCTTTGAAGAACAGACCAGGCCCAGGTCTAGAGCCAAATGCTGGGGATTGAGCGGGAAAGCCCATGGGGTACTGGAACCCGGGCCCAGACCTGACACAGGCCTCCACAGACCCTCTCCAGGTTTGCTTCTAAGAGCAACAAAACAGAGATAAGAGTCAAGTGCCCAGGGGTTGGTGTCCGAGCAGTACATCCTAGCAGTACATCGTGTCCTATTAGAATGGACAACAGACCCATTTTCCTTCTGAGGAGAGGGAGGCTCGGGTGTCGTTAGCCTCTTCCAGGGCCGCAGACCGGATCTGCATCCAGACTTAACTTGGGCTCTCACCCTGCAGGCTGTGATCGGGGATGACGAGTACCTCCACTTCCAACACCGGATGCCGCTCGGGCGCGTGCGCTTGGTGGAGGTGGGCGGAGACGTGCAGCTGCATTCAGTGAAGATCTTTTGAGCAAGGCTTGGCGGGTAGGGGTGGGGGAGTAGGATCTTAGAGGAGGGTTGCGGATGGCAAATAAAGTGTAGCTGTATTTCCTGTGTCTGTGTCCTTTATGTGTGACTGAAGAAATTGCGGCTCAGAGAAAAGCATAGTAACCCAGGGTCAAAGTGAGCATCGCAAGGACTTGCTGAGCCGGGGTCCAGCGGGTTTCCTTTGGAGAGCAGTCGGGTATGGGGTGGGGGTGGGGAATAAAAAGTCAGGCTGTGTAACCCAGGTTGGTTAACTTGTGGCCACTCCCTTGCCTCAGCCTCCCAAGTACTGGCAGAAATTACAGGGATCACTCACACTAGTTATTTTATAAGTGTGTGTGTGTGTGTGTGTGTGTGTCCGTCTGTCTGTCTCTGGTAAGTGAGTATAAATGAAAAGGATGGTGTTACTAGGAGTTGTGAGGTGCCGAACATGGGGACTGGGAACTGAACTCAGGTCTAACGCCAAGTGCATCAAGTGCCTTTTGCGCAGCAAGCCGTTGTGTTCCGGCGGCCTGCTAGCATTTGGAGGTACCTTCATACGACACTATGTCATCTTTATAAAGGTCACCAAAATGCCTCCTTTTGAAAAAAAAAGGGGGGGGATGCTGGACCTGGTGGCTCATGCCTGTTAGTTATCTCAGCACTCGGGAGGCTGATGCAGAACAATTGCCCTTAGTTCTAAGCCAGCCTGGGATACACACAGAATGAGATTCTGTCTCAATAAACAGTTAAATAAATTAGTTAATTAAAAAACAAGGGGAGTTCCATTTTATCTCTCTCATCTGGGCATCCCAAATTTACCACTTCCTGGGCCCCTCGAGGTGCCTGGGCAAGCGGGGATGGGCATCCTGCTGGGTGGACCTAGCTGAGATCCTCTCCCAGCATCGGGACAGGTCGCCACTCGCACACCCCCAGGGCAGACGCAATGTCTACTCCGAGCTGGGCGGGGCGCTGCGGGCAGGCTTTGGGCCCCCATCGCAGACATGCACCCCTTGGACACAGGTAGTGCGGTCCTGAACTGACTATCCCGACCACCAACTTCCCCGGCCCTGCCTTAAAAAACAGCGATTTTGGTGGCGGTGCGCAGCCTGGTCTCCAGGTTTATTTTCAGGCTCCGTCAGAGAGGAACCAGACTCGGCGCCCCGGAGACAACACTGCTCCTCGTTGAAGACCAGGAAGCCCCCCTCCCTGTGGCCTCCGCTTTAGGCAGCAGGTTGGAGCTCCAAGTTGCCCTTCTTTCCAGAACATTCTTCCGGAGACACGCCCAAGAGGGACAGGTCACAGGTCTGTGCCCAAGCCTAGAGCACAAACGACAGTTCCCCCTGGCGGCCACCGTCCGCCTTGACACCTGGATCAACGCGGGGACAGAAAGCTCCCCAGAATCTCTGTGGCCTCAGTGGGACCCTGGAGGCCGGCTCCGCAGGATCCTGCTCTTCCTCCACCCAAGGTTTCCTGCCCTTGGGACCTTCCGCTGGAGACCCTTCACCTTGCCCGCACCCTGAGTACCCAGAGACCGCGCTGAGGACGGGCGCCCCCCAGTGGCAGAAGAGAATTCTGGAAACACCGAAGCAATGTTCCGAGTTAATTCTTTTTAAAGTAAATTTAAATCGATTTTGTTGTTATTGTGTATGGTGTGTTTGTGTGGCACACGCCTTTAATCCCAGCACTCAGGAGGCAGATGCAGGCAGACGCCAGCCTGGTCTACAGAGTAAGTTCCAGGATAGCTATCTCGGGGGCGGGTGGGGGGGGCCGGTGGGCAAACTACTTCCTTTATCACTTTTCAGCTTATTAATGAATAAGTCTCAGAAAATCCTCCAGCACCTTGTTCTTTTTTTGCTGGGAGGGAGGCTAGTCCGCTTGCCCTGGGGATCCTATTTTCATCTGCCTTTTATAAGAGCCCTGCCAAACGCACCTAGCTTTTATGGAGGTTCTGGAAAACAGTATTTTGATCATCTTCATCACGCAGGCACCTTACACCCTAAGCCATCTTCCACGTCCTTTAATGAGTGAATTATTAGTTATTTATTGTTTTGGAGGCAGGACTCACTGTAGTCTCTGGCTGACCCAGAATATATATATATATATATATATATATATATATATATATATATATATATTCTGAACTCAGATCTCTGAGTTCAAGGCCAGCTTGGTCTACAGATCGAGTTCCGGGATAGCCAGGGCTACCCAGAGAATCCCTGCCTCGAAAAGCAGAAACAAATCAAAATAGAAAACTAAATAAGTAATCAAATCAGACAAAAAACGATGTCCCTTTGAGAAATATTGAAAAAAAATGATAACTAAGCAGCGGTATTTGGCACAGTGGTGAGTGGGGTCTGTGCACCTTGCTGCAGTAGATAGTGGTAAACAGACCACTGATGTTTCTAAATACTGTAGGGGGCTGGAGAGATGGCTCAGTGGTTGAGAGTGCATACTGCTCTTGCAGAGGACCCAAGTTCATTTTTCAGTACCCATGTCAGTGAGCTCAAAACTCCAGCCCCAGGGGATCCATCTCCTTTTTCTGGCTTCTGGCACATGAATGTGTATGCAAACATCCACACACATGCATGTGTTTAAAAATAAAAACAGGCAGGGCATGGTGCTCCATACATTTAATCCCAGCACTTAGGTGGCAGAGATAGGCAGATCCTTATGAGCTCTAGGCTATGTCATGAGATGCTATTAAAAAGAAAAAAAGAAGAAAAATTTCAAAACACATGCTGTGCTCCAAGTTTTTGTAGAGGGAATTTTCCCTCAAATACTCTGTAGACCTTGAGACATAGTCACATTAGCTAATTTTCCCTCCCTGGATAAGTGGCAAGTGTGGTTCCTGAGCTACTTTTAGCACCAGTAATCACACCAGTCACAGTGACATCCCTGAGTCCTACTGTGTATTAGGCCCCAGTTATGAGTATTCTTAGAAGAAAACAAATATTTAAAAAAAATTTTTTTTTTTAGTTATTTAATGTGAATGGGTATTTTGCCTGAATCTATGTCTGGGCATCATCACACCCATGCCTGGAACCCTCAGAGACCAGAGAGATCATCAGAGTTCCTGGAACTGGAGTTACAGACAACTTCGAGTCACCTGGGAATCAAACCTGTGACCTCTGGAAGAGCATTCAGAGCTCTTAACCTCTGAGCCATCTCTTCAGCCCCACCCCTCCTTTTTTTTTTTTTAAATAAAGATGGTTTCATGTAGCTCAGGCTGGCTTCAAACTCACCATGCAGTTGAAGATGACCTTGAACTTCTGATCTTCCTTCCTCCTGTGGACCAGGCCTCAAACTCACAGTGGTCCTCTTCAATCCTCCTGCCTCAGCCTTTCAAGCATTGGGATTGTGGGTATACACCCCATCTAGCAGAAAGTCGTAGACAACGTATATTTGATCTGGCTTCCTCATTCTGTCTAAGGATATATCAGTTATCTATTGCTGCATAACAAGCTACCTCGAAAACTTAGCCCCACTGATTATCTTGCTTGATATCTGAGGCTAGGAATTTGGGAGTGGCTGCGTGGTGGCTCGGGACTGCTCGTGTCAGTGGAGCTTACAATCATGTAAAAGAGAGAGTGGTACACTGCGGATGGAGGCCCAGTTTGCCCCACTTCCTGTGGCTCACAAGCTAAGAATGAGTTTTCCAAGCTTAAATAGCTAGAGAGAGAAAAAAAAATCAAAGACGACTTCCATTATGTGATACTGAAAATTACATGACTTCAAACTTTGGTGTTCACAAATAAAGTTTTATTGGCACCGAGCCACGCTCATTCTGTTGTGTTATCTAGTGGCTGGTATCTTGCTTCACCAGCGTGGCAACATTGTGGCATCACCCACAGTGCTTTAAACGCTTGCCTCACCCATAGTGCCTTGCGCTTGTACACTCAAGCCAATCCTGGTACAGAGAAGGTGTGCAGTCCTTCCAAAGAGCCCGCTGATGCTGTGGGGTCTAACTCCAAGAAGACTCTCAGACACGGGTCTTAACAGGAAGCTTGAGTGTTTTATCACTTGTGACTTTCCGTAGGAGGCACAAGGAGTGGCCGCATCCCCAGAGAGGCTACTCAGGGCAAAAGCCATGATGTTTTGTGTAGCCTCGTCTTAGTGTAATCCCCTCTGCCAGCCTTGGTATGATTTGGGAAAGGAACACTGCCAGTTTCACAACTTAGGAGGTCACCATGGACTTGGCTGCCACAGACAACTTCTGAGATTTTGTTTGTTTGCTTCTCTTCTTGAGAAGGGTTTTTCTGTGTAACTCAAGTTGGCCTCAAATTCAGTCCCAGTACAATTTCCTGAGTGTTGTGACTAAAGGTGCATGCTGCCATCACGTATTTAATAGCTGTTTTCAACCTGCGTGTTGGCACAGGACTTCAATCCCAGTACTGGGGGAGGCAGAGGTGGACATATGCCTGTGCAGTTAAGGCCAGCCTGATCTACATAGCCATTTCCAGGCCAGCCAGGGCCACACAAAGAGACGCTGTTAAGAAAAAAAGCTGTCTAGGGGCTTAACAATATGTATTGTCTTTATGGGTCTGATGTCCCTGCAGGAGATGCAGCAACCTGGCTCTGATGTCTTCTTTCCCTTTCTCTTTTGTTCTACATCATCACATACATAGACCACAACGATATACATTATTTCAAATTTAAAAATCCATTTTAATTTAGCCTGTGAATGTGTCTGCCAGAATGCACGTGTGGAAGTCAGAGGACAATCTGCAGGAGTTGGCTCTCTCCATCTCTTAGGGATCAAACGCAAGTCGGCAAGCTTGGCAGCAAGTACCTGATCCCCTTTATAGTTTCTGAGACGTGATTGGCTGGCCTGGGTGGCCCAGAGATCTGCCTGTCTACACGGCTTCTCTCCCAGTGCTGGGGCCGGGGCACAGGCATGATCTGAGTTCAGGTCCCCAGAAAGCACTTACCCAATGAGGTATCTCCCCAGCCTTCCTACTCTTTTTAAGATTTTTTTTTTCCATGCAGATCTCTGGGTTTGAGGTCATCCTGGTCTACAAAAAGAGTTCCAGAACAACCAGGACTACCCAGAGAAATCCTGTCTTGAAAACCAACGATGACAACAAAAGTTGTTCTGTTTTGTTTTAGACAGGGTCTCTCTATTTAACCCTGGCTATCCTGGAACTTACTATCATTATGGGGTATCCATTAGAGAAGACGACTTGGACATGGGTTTAAGCCAGTAGGACTTAAGCCAATAGCGTCTTTATTAGGCAGCAGGCGACCGCAGCGGGTGTTCCGGATCCCAGTGTAGCGCCGAACCTTTCTCAGGTTGAGCTTTTAAGCACACACAAAAAAAACCATATCTCAGATTGTTGTGCTTTGGTTAGCAAGAACAGTTAGCCAGAATCAGAGCTACAGAAGCCGAAAATAAGAGGCTAGCACATTTAGAGACTTTCCCAGACCTGTGGGCTTTCAGGGATTAGGAGTTAGTTTTACTTTAGCAGGTGGTGCTGTCTAAGGTCTGGATTTTATAGTCTGAATGGGAGTCATTTGGGCTAAGGCCTGGGGGCTTCTTACATTCTCCAGTGGTCCCAGTGAATGAGTCAAATCATGAACTCATCCTGTCTTAAAGAAGTATCATTGGCCCCAAGGACTACTAATTTTACCGAACTCATACGTAATTGGTCATATAGTTTAAGATGCAGGGGTGGAGCCGGGCCGTGGTGGTGCACGCCTTTAATCCCAGCACTTGGGAGGCAGAGGCAGGAGGATTTCTGAGTTCGAGGCCAGCCTGGTCTACAAAGTGAGTTCCAGGACAGCCAGGGCTACACAGAGAAACCCTGTCTCGAAAAACCAAAAAAAAAAAAAAAAAAAAAAAAAAAAAAGATGCAGGGGTGGGGGGCACTGTTAATCCAATCAGAATAAGAATTAAAAGCTCGGCCAGGGCTGATAGCAGAGCAGTTAGCCAGATTAAGAGAACAAAACCGATATCAATGATCTGACTTAGGGTTTTGTCTCTCTCTTTTTGAGTTTTTTCCCAGTCATGATCAGATTTTTTTTTTAATTACCCCCAATCAACTAGCATAGAAACACTAGGTTTTCCCCAAAGCCAGACACAGTTTCCTTTATCTCAGGAGAAGTGAGTCTAAGCCTCTCCAGTTTTGTAGGATTGTTTCTGCAAGGGAAGGTAACTGTCTCCCTCTAGGTCCTGATCAATCTGTCGACTTAGTTTGGAAAGCATCAGAAGAGTCAAATCATTGGTACATGCCCACCAAGTAGTCCGTATGAACTAACCCACGAGGTGGAATAGCAGGCATCAGAATAAGGGAAGAGCCTAGGTTAAGCATTTTGGACAGGTTTTAGCCCCTTAAAAGTCCTCTCACATGAGTCTGGGCTGCCCCCAGTCACAGTGAGTTTTGTCAGTCACTGGGCTGACAGTCTGGTTTGTTCCTATCCCTGTGTAGTATGTGGTCTCCTCGTCCAAGCATAACCAGTGATCTTGGCTGACTTGAATCTGGGAATAATTAACTCTAGTCCTCAGGGATCCTTCCTGTGGCACAGAGTCTGAATCCCCAGGTTTTTCCTGTTTTCCAAAGGCCAGAATCTTTTTTAAAGGAATTTTTTTTTTTCAGTTCAATTTCAGTTTTACAACCCCAATTTTTGAAATGGAAACTCAAAAATTGTTTCTGGCAACTAAGAAGTCCAGCCACAGGGCATGCATAGATGGTAGACTCTGTGTTCCTGTCTCAAAATAAGTTTCCATGTAATAGTATCTTTTATGCGCCTGATGTAATTGTTGTCTCTGGGGCTTATTGCCCCAGTCTGCAAACCTAAGCCTAGTCCTGGAAGCTTCTAGGCTCTGTACAATTTTATTTAGGCCTAGAATGTTTTCAACCTCTAAGTCTTAACTGCTAAATTATCTCACTCTTTCTAGTTCTTTCTGAACTCTGGCTGGCTGGTTCAACTCGGCTATTCTAGCTCAAACTCCTCTCCAAGCTGACGGATTCAATCTGGCTTCTCTCAGCTTCTCTTGAATTGCTCCGCTTGGCTTCAAACTACCTTTGACAATCTGTTCTAATCTTCTGGCTCCTTCTCATTCTCTGGCTCCTTCTTTCTTCACCTGCGTCTAGTTTGTTCTCTCTTTCCAGCCTCTCTCTGTATAACTGACTCAATAATAAGCTGCTGCCTCATCCTCCCCCTCCCCTCAAGTAGCTTCCCTTTCCTGTCTCTTCTTGTGAGAGTTGGGCAGATCCTATTCTGTCAAATCTTTCTCTGATTCGTCACTTTGTCTGCCACTCAATCAGACATCACTTTCAAACATGGGTGCTTCCTTCTACAAACTAACCTTACCTTTATTGTTTGAGATTAAAGTTGTGTCTATATTCTAGCCAGAGGGATTAAAGGTATGTGCTAATTGCTGAGCCACACCACAACTAGAAACAGGTTTTTCCAGAAAACAACACAATCTTGAGGTTCACAGTGTGATCAAATATCCTGCAACATCTCCAAATCTTTCTTTTTCTCCAATACAACCAGACACATCAGTGAGCTTTAGTGAGCAAAGGTCAATATGGAATATTGGTTGCTGATCTGTAGTCACACTGACTAATACCTTCCTTGTATCTGTCTTCCTCAGTTTCCAGCCCAGGCCTGAGGGTTAGTGGACCATGACCTCAAAGTCATACTCATAGTGAAAAACACAAGACTCAGGAGGAGGTAGAGGGGCAAGAAGTAGAAGGGCCGAGGGCCCGACGAAACCTTAATTCCAATGAGTCCATCATCCAGAGACTGTCCATTTAGCAGCCAGTGTCTGTGGCTTCTGCTTTTTTTTTTAAGATTTATTTATTTTGTGTATATCAGATCCTATTATAGATGGTTGTGAGCCACCGTGGGGTTGCTGGTGATTGAACTCAGGACCTCTGGTAGAAGAGTCAGTGCTCTTAACCACTGAGCCATCTCTCCATGTCTCAATCTGGCCTCCACATATGTGAGTATTGGCATGTGCACTAGGGGACACACACACACACACACACACAAAGATGTACAGGAGGCTGCCGTGGCTCCTTGGCACATTGATGTCTGCCTCCACTCTGCCATTCTAAAAAGAAGTTATGCCTAAACAATGAAGATATTACCTTGTGGTTAATCATCCTTGAGATCTACCAAAGCCAGGCCCTGCACTGGCCTTGAGACAGCATCTGAAGTCTCACATTTCTTCCCTGATCCTCACCGGCTCTGCATTCAACACAGTCTGTTGGCTGCGGGACTGTTTATTTGCAGAGAAACATTTGTAACTAGACCCCAGAATGTCAAGGTCAGTCATGATGTTTGGCCAAAGATGGGGAAGAAAAAAAGAAGTCCTGACTCATCCCGAGTCACAGGACGGGACTTTAAGAACAATACAACAACAATCCTTCTGTCTTCATGGGGCTGGACCATGAATACCCTGGTTCTTTTCTTTGTCGTTGTCGTTGTCTTCTTCTTCTTCTTCTTCTTCTTCTTCTTCTTCTTCTTCTTCTTCTTCTTCTTCTTCTTCTTCTTCTTCTTCTCCTTCTCCTTCTCCTTCTCCTTCTCCTTCTTTCTCCTTCTCCTCCTCCTCCTTCTCTTTCTCCTCCCCCTCCTCTTCCTCCTCCTTTTCTTTTTTTGGTTTTTAGAGACAGAGTTTCTCTATGTAGCCCTGGCTATCCTTGAACCCACTCTGTAGACCAGGCTGGCCTCAAACAGCCCCTGTCTCTCAAGTGCTGGAATTAAAGGCATGTGCCACCACTGCCCAGCTGAATCTTCTTTTCTGAGTATTTTCTTTCTTCCTTTCTTTCTTTTACTTCCTTCCTTCCTTCCTTCCTTCTTTCTTTCTTTTTTTTTTTTTTTTCAGTTTTTTTCGAGACAGGGTTTCTCTGTGTAGCCCTGTCCTGGAACTCACTGTGTAGACCAGGCTGGCCTCAAACTCAGAAATCTGCCTGTCTCTGCCTCCCGAGTGCTGGGATTAAAGGCGTGTGCCACCACTGCCCGGCTTCTTTCTTTCTTTTTAATTTCTATTTTTTGACAAGGTTTTACTCTGTAGCCCAGGCTGGCCAGAACTCATGGTTCCTCTCTACCTCAGCCTCCTCACCATGCCAAAAGATCTGGGTAGAACCCTGGCTCGTGGGTGGCCTGGTGAGGCTTTAAGTAGCCACCCTCTGCCTTGTGAATATGTGTAGTCACTGTAAGTCAGCTGAAAGCTTTATCCCAGTGCTAGAGTGCTTGGCTAGAGCGCACTGAATCCTGGGTAGATCTCATTGTAAAGCCAGTGTGGTGCTGTACTCCTGTAACCCCCCCCCCCCGTGCTCAGGAGGTGGAGGCAAGAGAATCAGAAGTTCAAAGTTATCTTGACTGTCTAGTGAGGCTAGCCTGGGCTACCTAAGAAGAGTTTGTCTCAAAAAACAAAACAAAAAAACAGTTCATCTGGGCTGGAGTCCAGTGAGAAAGAGCACTTGTTGCTCTTCCAGAGGAACAAATTCAGGGGATCAAACCCAGGGAGGGTGTCATGCATGCCGAGCAGGCCGTCTTCTACTGAGCCGCATCCCAGCCCTGGTGTCAGGATCTCTTGCAAGGATCTTACGTGTCAGTTTGTCTCTCCGGTCAGTCCTCTTGGACACAGCTACCCCTCAGAGTCTCTTTCTCAGGATCTCAGTCTATTACATCAAGGTAATACACGAAGTATGTACATTTAACTCACCTGCTAGGGGCCCCGCTTTCGCCAGTGTGGGCAGCTCATTCCCAGAGGAGTCAGTCAATGACTAAACAGAAGCCAAATGGGAACAGGGTTTCTGTGAGTCCAGAACTCAGGGCACTGAGGCAGGAGGATGGAAAGCTGGAGACCGGCACCTGCACAGCAAAACCCTGTCTCAAAAAGCATACAAGGGGACATGAGACCAAGTCACCAGGGTCACATACAGAGATGCGTGTGATCCTCAGCAGACACCTGAAGCTTCAGTGCTATAAAGACAGAGAGAGGGGACTGGAGTTTGTTGGGCTTGCTAGCTGCCAGCCTAGCTCCGGGATCAGTGAGAGGACACCTTCCATGCTCTCTGCATCCCCCCCCCCCACACACCATACTTTTTTACACACACACACACACACACACTTTTTTTATTTTATTTACAGCAAGGTCTCACTATGTAGCCCCGGCTGGCATGGAACTTGTTATGTAGAACTCACAGAGACCAACAACCTCTACCTCTCTAGCTCTGAGATTAAAGGTGTATCTCACCAAGCCTAGCCCACACAACCAATATATATTTTTTAAATAGTATTTTATGTGTATGAGTGCTTTGCCCGCTTGTATGTATTTGCATCAGGTGCTAAAAGAGGCCAGAAGACATCACCAGATTCTAGGAAGCTATGAGCTTCCACGTGGGTGCTGGGAACCAAATCTAGGTCCCCTGGAAGAGCGAAAAGTGCTTTTAGCCACCAAGCCACGTCTCCAGTCCTTCACACTATCAATTTCTAAAAAGCTAGGGCGGTTATGACAGGGCTTCCAGTAGTCAGCTGCCAGAGACAGCAGCCTTCCTGAGTGGCCATGCTGGAGTTTAGAAATGGCTTTCCATGTGTGTCTTCATTGGCTTATTAATTAACATAGTGAATGCTAAAAATGAGTTTGAATTGCTGAGTCAGTATGTAGTGTTGCCTAGAATATTTTAGATACTTCTGCCCTTCTTTGAGCAGATTACAGGGATCAAGGGACTGGATGTGCACTGTAATGTCCCTGCCTTCAGGGACTAGTCTAGGGCTCTTATTTCTAGGGCTGTCAGAATATGGTTTTCCAAGGACATGGTCAAGTTGACCTCAAACGAACCTTGTAGGAAAGGTGTGTCCGTAGCACAAAGCTGGGACCTCATCAACCTACAGAACAGGCTGTGTGGCTGCTTGTGCCTGCCTGCCTGCCTGCGTCATCCAGGCCCTTCATCTCCATTCTCCTCACCTGCATTCCGGCTTCATTTCCAACTCCATGTGTAACCAAGGATGACCTTGCTGACCCTCCTGCTGTCACCTCTTGGGTGCGCCACTAGGTAATTTGTTCTGAGAAAAGTCCTCTTTACAGCTGGATGTGGTGATGCACGTCTTTAATCCCAGTACACAGGAGGCAGGCGCAGATGGATCGCTATGAGTTAGAGGCCAGTTGTCTGGTCTACACTGTGACTTCCAGGCCAGTGAGACTCTGTCTCAAAAACAAATAACACCTAACAAACCCACCTGGGTTTCACCACATCTCGACACCTGGAGTATGGTTTCACACTTGGGGGAATCGTATCTCCCCATCGCTTGGCTGTGGTTGTGGGCCACCCTCATCCTCTGAGGTATGTTAAGCGATTCGGTGGGAATAAGGAAGAGAGGCTAGCAAAGACTGGAAAGTTCAACATTGGGGGCGTGGTTGGGGGGGCGGTGGCCAGAGGCTGCTGCACTGTGATTGGCGGGTCTGTGTCAGACGCGATCTGAGGGGAGGGGTCATCTCAGAGCCAAGTGGCTATCTCTAGTCACAAGGTTGACCATCCGAAGGGCTTCTCGGTTCAAGACTGAGCTCAGCAGTAGTTTGACTAGAGTGTGGGGGTCCCCACTCATCTCCAGCCCCGGCCCAAAAAAAAAAAAAAAAAAGAGGCAGGTAGGGAAGGAGGAAGGCAAACCACGGACACTCACTACTGTTTGAAGAAACTGAGGCACATGGAGTTTATGTGACTTAGCCCAAGACACACAGTCCTTTGTTCCACCGTTTAGCCTAGGCTGGCCTGGAATTCAGGTTCCTCTGGTCTCTTCCTCTCAAGAGCAGGAGTCACAAGTGTGAAACATCACACTTGGCATCAGACATGCAATTCTAAGTGGCCGGGCTGAGACACAAACCAGGTACCTGTCACATGGGTCTTTGTGTGATCCTGGCAACTCCACAGGAAGAAAAATCTGTGGGATTTTTCTTTGTTTCTTTACTGGGTCTCTTGTAGTTTAGGCTGCCTGGTATTTGCTATAAGCTACGACTATCGTAGAACTTCTGATCCTCCTGCCTCAGACAGCCCCTGTTGTTGGCCATGGTGCTTGGGAGGGACGGGATTGGATGGAAGATGTTGAAAGCTTGAGTTGTCAACAACTCAGCAAAATTAAAGTGACTAGGCTCCTCTAGGGCCAGAGGCACGGGAAGGCAAGTCTGTCTGCCTCGCCAAGGATCCTCCTCCGTCTGCTTCCCAGGGCCCCGCTCAGCTCGGGAAGGGGCCCCAGCATCCCGGGCACAGGTGAGCCCACATTCACAGCACAGAGCACAACCTGTTTTCTGTAGTCAGCCTTGTCTGGGTGACCTAGCCGGTGTCTACCTTCCTCAGAGCTAGCAGAGTGAGCTGGAAGGAAACCAGGTTATATATAAGAAAGGGCCAGGTATGGTGAGGTGGAAGGAGATGTGTTGGTGGGCCTATGTTGAAACAGCCCTTCTCCCTGAGGTACCAGCCACAGTATGGTATAGAGTTTATTTAGGGCATGGGAAGGGGAGTTGGGACAGGAGTAGAGACAGAGAGAGAGAGAGAGAGAGAGAGAGAGAGGAGAGGAGAGAAAAGGAGAGAAGAGATTGACTAGGAACATGTGGAGAGAGGGGGGAGGGAGAAGGGGAACAAGGGGTCAGAGAGAGAAGGGGTGGAAAGTAAGAGAGAGAGGAGGGGGCAAGAGCTGCTTCTATAGTAAACCAGGCAAACCTGGCTGTTGCCAGGTAACTGTGGGGCGGAGCCTAGAAGGAATGCTAACATGGTGCTAAGGTGAGTGGCCAGGCCACATGTGGGTCGCATGATGCCACAGAAGGACCAGAGAGATGGGAGACAGAATCAGATGTAGAAGCTGGTGTCGAGGTGGTGCACACTTCTGATTTCAGGCAAGTAGATCTCTGTAAATTCAAGGCCAGCCTGGTCTACGAAGTGAGTTCCAGGACAGCCAGGGCCACACAGAGAAACCCAAACTAAAACCAAACAAAAGGACAAAACCCACCCAAACAAAACCACAGTTCCAACAGCATAGTTAACACCTGAGGCAAGAGGACTCGGAAGCCCAAGGCTTGGAGACCGCGTCTCCAAGAAGTTAAAGGGGCTTGGAGATGTGGATGCAGAGAACGCTTGCTTGCCTTGCACGTAGGGAGGTTCAATCCTCAGCACTGTAACCCCCACCCCCACCCCCAAGCAACTAAGGAAACAGTGAGGCTGGGTTGGGCTGAGATGTGGCAACAGGAACAAGCGCCCAGAAATACACCCCCACGTTGACCTCCTTCCTGGCACTGCCAGGGCCGTGGCTGCGACTTTAGGCCTGCCTACCTTTTCTGTGCTGCTGGTCATTAGCTGCTAAACTGGCCACAACTGAAGGCTCCACGCCCCAGGGAGGAAACCACTGAAGAGGCGTCCCTGTTCCCTCGCACCTCAAACCATCAATTAATGTTAACAAGAGAGAATGCTCCTCCATGCCTAAAGACCCCCAACAGGGTACAAATGGAGCAGAAGCCCCGCCTCATGACTCAGGAGGTTAAAGGGCTTGGGTCCATCTGTGTGCCCAGAGTGTTCGAATGGAGAGTGGCAACAGGAAGGTCACCATCCAGCTGGTGGACGACGGGGCCGGGGCTGGAGCTGGGGGACCGCAGCTCTTTAAAGGCCAGAACTACGAAGCCATCCGAACAGCTTGCCTGGATTCCGGGATCCTGTTTCGTGACCCTTGCTTCCCTGCTGGCCCTGATGCCCTTGGCTATGACAAGCTGGGACCTGACTCAGAGAAGGCCAAAGGGGTGGAATGGAAGAGGCCCCATGTAAAGTGGGGCTGGGCTGGGACCTGGGTCTGAGGGAGGAGGGCCAGGGCCTGAACTCTTGGGTCTGAGGGAGGAGGGCCAGGGCATGGACTCTTGGGTCTGAGGGAGTAGGGTCAGGGCCTGAACTCCTCCTGGGTCTGAGGGAGGAGGGCCAGGGCAAGGACTCCTGGGTCTGAGGGAGGAGGGCCAGGGCATGGGCTTATGTGTCTGAGGGAGGAGGGCTAGGGCCTAGGTCTGAGGGAGGAAGGCCAGAGTCTGAGTCTGAGGGATCAGGGCAGGACATGAACATTTGGGTGTAAGAGAAGCAGGCTGGGGACTAGAACCCTAGTTCTAAGGAAGAGGGAGTGGAGGATAAGGGCAGGCTCAGCCACGGGGTTCAGGGGGATCCAGGAAGGGGAATTCCCACCCACAGATCTTCCCAAAGTTGGAGGCCCTCAGTACCTGGGATACTGGTGTCAGGGCCCCAGGCCTCTGACTTCTCCGTTGCTCCGGCCTTCCCTTACCTGGCTTCACTGGAACCCTAATCTTCCAGGAGTTTTGTGCTGAGCCCCAGTTCATCTGCGAAGACATGAGCAGAACCGACGTGTGCCAGGGAAGCTTGGGTAAGGCCGTTGTGACCATCTGGAGCCCCTGGCCCAGGACTTGAACAGCTCCTCTCCTGTCTCCTGCCCCCATGTCTTCTCTCTTCAGTTTGCTGGTCTCTGGTCCCCTCTTATCGAATCTGGGACTCTCTCCTCCTCCCAGGAAACTGCTGGCTTCTTGCAGCTGCTGCTTCCCTCACACTCTACCCCAGACTCCTGTACCGGGTGGTCCCCCCTGGACAAGGTTTCCAAGATGGCTACGCGGGGGTCTTCCATTTTCAGGTAGAGCTCAGTTCCTCTCTCTCTGTGCCTCAGTTTCCCCCATGGTAGCATGATGACATAGGCTTTACAGTTACCATTGTGTCCCCACCTCAGCGCAGGGGGCTGGAATGCCAGAACTTGGGAAGTGGAAGGCAGAAGCGGGGGTTGGAGGTAGGATTCAGGCAGGGTCTGGAAGTTGAGCTGCTCCTGCCCTGGGTTGTTTTGTTTGTTTGTTTGGTTTGGTTTTTGTTTTCACAGCTCTGGCAGTTTGGCCGCTGGGTGGATGTGGTGGTAGACGACAAACTGCCTGTGCGTGAGGGGAAGCTGATGTTTGTGCGCTCGGAACAAAGGAACGAGTTCTGGGCTCCTCTACTGGAAAAGGCCTATGCCAAGTAAGGACTCTACCCTCTCCCAGGGCTCCGCCCCCTCCTAGCTGTAGCCCCAAGAACAGGCCCAAGCCATGTAGAGTATGGACATTGGGGGTCCTCCAGACACCCAACCAAGGACCCCGAATCAAGTCGTAGCCACCACGGCCCTAGTATCACCACGCTCTCCTGGAAGAACCTTCATTTTTTTGATATTTTATTTAATTTTATTGAGAAAGGACCTCTTACAGCCTAGGCTGCCCAGGAATTAGCTACGTAGCCAAAGGAGACCTTGAACTGAGTAATGGTCTTGCCTCCACCTCAGAAGTGTGGGGGTAAAAGCCGGGTGGTGCACACCTTTAATCCCGGCACTCGGGAGGCAGAGGCAGGTGGATTTCTGAGTTCTAGGCCAGCCTGGTCTACAGAGTGAGTTCCAGGACAGCCAGGGCTACACAGAGAAACGCTGTCTCGAAACCCCCCTCCCCCCAAAAAAAAGTGCGGGGGTTACAGGTGTGTGCCACCACCCCAGGTTTATGCGGTGCTGGGGATTGAGCCCACAGTTTCATGTATGCTTGGTAAGCCCTCTACCAACTGAGCTACATCCCCAACCTTTATTCATTCAGTATTGTCTCGTTATGTAGGACAGGTTGGCCTTGAACTCATAATCCTCCTTTGTTGGGCTCTTGTGTACATAGAGTATAGGCATGCACCACAACCCTTGGCTAGATGTAGGAAGGGAGTGTGTGTGTGCTGGAGATGGAACTATGATCTTGAGCATGCTGAGCCACGCCCCCAGCCCCTCAGTGGGGGACTCTAGGCAGGGGCTCTACCACTGAGCCACGCCCCCAGCCCCTCAGTGGGGGACTCTAGGCAGGGGCTCTACCACTGAGCCACGCCCCCAGCCCCTCACTGGGGGATTCTAGGCAGGGCTCTACCACTGAGCCACGCCCCCAGTCCCTCACTGGGGGATTCTAGGCAGGGGCTCTACCACTGAGCCACGCCCCAGCCCCTCACTGGAGGATTCTAGACAGGGCTCTACCACTGAGCCACGCCCCAGCCCCTCACTGTGGGATCCTAGGCAGGGCTCTACTACTGAGGCATAAGATTCATATTCATTTATTTATTTTTGGTTCTTCGAGACAGAGTTTCTCTGTAGTTTTTCCTGTCCTGGAACTCTAGACCAGGCTGACTTCAAACTCACAGAGATCCACCTGCCTCTGCCTCCTGAGCGACGGGATTAAAGGCGAGCGCCACCACCCAGCAGACTCTTCCAATCTTTTTTGTTGTTGCTGTTGTTTTTGGTTTTTCTAGACAGGGTTTCTCTGTGTAGCCCTGGCTGTCCTGGAACTCACTCTGTAGACCAGGCTGGCCTCAAACTCAGAAATCCACCTGCCTCTGCCTCCCAAGTGCTGGGATTAAAGGTGTGCAGAATCTTCCAATCTTTTTTTTTTTTGAATCTTCCAATCTTAAAGGCCTTCCTCTTCTGACATTTTCTACAAACATTCCTAGAACCCCATTGATACTTCCCAAGGATCCTGAAATTCCACCCATCTATCAGTCCCTGGGTTTGCCAAATCTTATTCCCTCAAGGGCCTTTAACCTCACACAATCTCTCATGGTCCTTTGAGACATCCGCAGCCGGTCCTTTCCCATCTCAGGCACCAGCAAGTCCCCACCGGCATCGCCTCCACAGGCTCCCAGAGCCTGGAAGGTTGAGGGAGGGTTGAGAGCGCTGGCGTAGCTCCTTCCATGGCTTCCAGACTGCACAATTTCATGGACCCTAGACATCACAGGCCTAGCGTGTATCAGAGCCCCTACCTAGTCTCTGAATAGTCCAGGGATTGAGCTAGGCACGGTAGCCTACTCCTGTAATCATGGTAGTACCGAGTACACTGAGGCAGGAGGATTGCAAGTTTGAGGGCAGACTGAGATGCATAGCAATTCATGTCCAAACAAAACAAAACAAAAACACCCAATTAGCTGAGCATGGTGGAGAACATCTTTGTTTCTGAGCGCAGAGGCAGGTGGATCTCTGGGACTTTGAGGCTAATGTGGTCTACAGAGTGAGTTCTTGGGTCAGTCTAAGCTTGGTCTCAAAGACAAGAGGGAGGGATGGGGTGGGGTGGGGTGGGGTGGAGGATCTGTAGTGATAGCTCCGTGTTATGAGCACTAGTTGCTCTTCCAGAAGACCTAGCTTTTATTCCCAGTCACAACTGTGTGTAACTTCAGTACCAGGGACCCGAGGCCTCCATGAACACTGCATACATGACATGTGGTGCACAGACATATGTGCAGACAAAACACATACATATAAAAATTATATACAAATACACACAGGTGGGGACAGGTCCTGGGGACCCTCATCCTGATAGAGGCCCCAGGCCCGAGGTGTTCCTATGTACCTCAGACCCACCTCTACCTGCTCCAACAGGCTCCACGGCTCCTACGAGGTAATGCGAGGAGGTCACATGAACGAGGCTTTTGTGGACTTTACAGGAGGCGTGGGTGAGGTCCTCTACTTGAGACAAAACACTCCGGGCGTCTTTGCTGCCCTTCGCCATGCATTGGCCAAGGAGTCCCTTGTAGGGGCCACTGCCCTGGTGAGAGCCGAGCTCACATGTGGACCTCCACTAGACCAGCACATTCGGGGATGAGGTGGGAGGGGAACCTTACCTTCTGCTGTTGCCCCCCCAGATCCTCAATGGTAGATTCTAGGCCAGTGCTCTACACGTAAGCTACATCCCCTCCATTTTTACATTTCGTTTCGAGGCAGGGTCTAAGTTACCCGCTTTGGCCTTGAACTTGTGAACTTCCCGCATCAGCCTTCTGTGTAGCTGGGATCCCAGGCCTGTGATGTAGAGTCCCAGCTTCCCCCATCTCCTGTCACTCCGACTGTTCACCCCAGTACCCTCTCTGAGTCCCGTGGCATTTTATGCTGCTGGGAGAGCTCCTGGGTTGGAAGCATGAGGCTGGGTGGGAGGCTAGGGAGAGATGCATCTATCTCCTACCCGAGGCTCTCAATCTTGGCCTCCTCTAGAGTGATCGGGGTGAGATCCGCACAGACGAAGGGCTGGTGAAGGGACATGCTTATTCTGTCACGGGCACGCACAAGGTGAGTCACTCCATGGGTGGACTAGGCTAACCCTACCCTCTGTAATGATGCCCCCAACACTACTCTCACAGATGATGCCCCTACACCCCCCTCACTGATGACTTTGTCTTCAGATGTCTCTGGGCTTCACCAAGGTGCGGCTTCTGCGACTGAGGAACCCCTGGGGTCGCGTGGAGTGGTCCGGGCCCTGGAGTGACAGGTGGGATGGGCTTGGGGGGAGGGCAGGGGTGTGGCCCTGGGCATGGCTCCACATGTCTTCTCACATTGGTCTCCTCAGCTGCCCACGTTGGGACATGCTCCCCTCTGAGTGGCGAGATGCCCTGCTTGTGAAAAAGGAGGATGGCGAGTTCTGGTGAGTTCTTAGGGACTAACTCTACCTGTGGGAGTCTGCTGGGACAGGAGCCTTTAGACCACAGGGCCAGAAAGGACACAGAGAAGCTCATGGGCTCGATGCGTCGCGTTGCACAGCAATGGTTCCTATCAGCTGTGATTTGGGGATCTGAATCTCTTTTTGGCAAAGTCAGGGCAGAAGCAGTAAGATCAGGACTATAAGGGACATTGTTTTCAGAGGGAGAACACTGAAATTAGGTTAGCCTAAAACTCACTACGTAGACCAGGCTAGCCCCGGGCTCATGACACTCTTTTGATCTCAGCCTTCCCCAAGGGCAAGGCTGGAATTGCAGGCATGAGGGGATCTAAAGGAATTTGGAGTCAGTTAGGGTGATCTGGGGAGGCTTGGTGACATTCGGGGCTTTAAATATATTTAATTTGAAACTATTTTTCTAGTTTTCTCTATTGAGTCTGTGCCTGAATGCCACGGTGATGAGGGGGGTCAGTTCTCTCCTTCCACGGTGGGCTACTAAGGTCCAGCTCTCAGGTTGTCAGGCTTAGACAGCAGTAGCTTTTATTGACTCAGCCATCTTCCCAGCCCTATTTGAAGATATGGAGAGGCGTTTGTGAATCTTTCCAGAGGTGGGCTATTTGTGAGGACTTGGACACCTTGGCAAGTCCTGAAGATTTTGGGGATTCTGGAGATTCGAAGTTATTCGGCAGTATTAAGGAACTGAGGGACTTCTGGGGTCCCTCAAGCTGGGCTCTGGGGTGACCGGGTTCTTCTCATGCCTGGTACTTTCCAGGATGGAGCTTCAAGATTTCCTCACGCACTTCAACACGGTCCAGATCTGTTCACTGAGCCCTGAGGTGTTGGGCCCCAGCCCTGCTGGCGGCGGCTGGCACATCCACATCTTCCAGGGCCGCTGGGTGCGAGGCTTCAACTCTGGTGGGAGCCAGCCCAGTGCTGGTGAGGCCTGGGAACCCCTGAGAAGTAAACTTGGGTGAGGCTTGTGGCAGGATGAGAACTCCACCGCCTTCTTCTCTGTCAGAAAACTTCTGGACCAATCCCCAGTTCCGGCTGACACTGCTGGAACCTGATGAGGAAGAGGATGACGATGACGAAGAGGGACCCTGGGGAGGCTGGGGAGCAGTAGGGGCACGGGGCCCAGCCAGAGGAGGCCGAGTCCCCAAGTGCACGGTCCTACTGTCACTCATTCAGCGCAACCGCCGGTGTCTGAGGGCCAAGGGCCTCACTTACCTCACTGTGGGCTTCCACGTGTTCCAGGTGAGGCCAAGGTCAAGTTGAGGGTCTGGAGGGGCAGAGGGTCACAAGGGCACCGTTATGGGCGAGAGCGTACTGGGCGTTCAAAGAAGAGTGCCACTGCACTGGAGAGAGGGATTCAGGTACAGGGAGAGATAAGGGGTGAGGGTCAGAGGGCAGAAGGGGACCGAAGGGGCAGAGATGGGATGAGGGCACAGGCGGAAAGGAAAGGGTTGGGGAAGGGGTCAGAGGGGACCTAGGTCAGAGATGAGGAAATATCAAGGGTCCAGAAAGGAGGGGTGTGAGAGGTGTGGAGGGGCAGGAAGTCTGCGAACTCTCCAGCCCTCATTCCCGTTGGTGTTTTCTTCCTGCAGATTCCGGAGGAGGTGGGTATCAGATGAGGCCCCAGACTCACCCTAGGGCTCGGTGGACCAGTGCAGGAAGCCTGGGAACACGGGAGGGCCTGGCCAGACAGTCGGGCGTGTGTGGGGAATGGGGGGCGGGGGCTCGGGTGGGTGGTGGTCATGGCGCCCCGCCCGCAGCTGCTGGACCTCTGGGACTCCCCGCGCAGCCGTGCGCTCTTACCGGGGCTGCTACGCGCCGACCGCTCGGTTTTCTGCGCACGCCGCGACGTGAGCCGCCGCTGCCGCCTGCCGCCCGGCCACTACCTCGTAGTACCCAGCGCCTCGCGCGTGGGCGATGAAGCCGACTTCACGCTGCGCATCTTCTCGGAGCGTAGCCACACAGCAGTGTGAGTCGGTGCCTTCCTCACCAAGCCTTACCAGGGGCACCGCGACCCCCGCCCTGAAACCTCAATCTAGAATCCCCTGGCCCCGCCCCGGGCACCAAGCCCCGCCCAGGGATCACAAATCCCCGCCCCTGCATTCCCAGCCCCGCCCTACCCAGGGATTCCCTCTCTTCCCCCAAAACCACTGCCCTTTGACTGTTCCCACTTCCTCGGCTGAGACTCCCGCCCGAACGCCTCCCTTCTTCCGTAATTTGCAGGGAGATCGATGACGTGATCAGCGCAGACCTGGACGCCCTCCAGGTGAGGACTGTTGTGGACCGGCACAGCACTCAGAGGGCGAGGGCGGGCAGGGCTTTGGGAAAGAACTGAACTCCTCCACCCCACAGGCCCCCTACAAGCCCCTGGAGCTGGAGTTGGCACAGCTATTTTTGGAGCTGGCTGGAGAGGTGAGAAGAGTCGGGGACTGGGGGCGCCCGGCCAAAAGATACTGAGCTCCCCTCTTCTTAGGTGTCTTATAAAAACAAACCAAAACCCAACCCAACCCAAACAAACATTGTAGATCAGGATATCCAGGAACAGCTACGTATCCTGTAGCCCAGGCTGGCCTCCTTCAGGTTACCCAATGCTGGGGTTACAAACCTGAGTCACTATGCTGGGGTTTGGGGTGTCTTTGTCTTACTTCCACAATGCTTTCCTCTTGTGTATTCTGGGAATGCTCAAAGTGTCTCAAGGCCTTTGCTGGGTCTGCACCTCCTATCTCTGAAGGTTCACATGCCCTGCCAGACTCAAACATCTTTCCCAAGTGCCTTCCTCTGTCATTTGCCCACTGTGGCCTCCCACAGAGTGTCTCCCACCACTGTCCTGTCCACTCTGAGGACAGACCTGCCTCCTCTAGCTGAACAAGAAGGCAGCCACAGATACCCCTCAGCAGTGTGGAGCACAGGACCTGTCCCAGAGTGGATTGTTGACTGGATGTTTTGAGCCTCACCAGGAGTTCTTTCCTGATTAGGAGGAGGAACTCAGTGCCCTTCAGCTGCAGACCTTAATAAGCATTGCTCTGGAGCCTGGTGAGTTTGGCTGGAGGTTGAGGTGTGTGTGTGTGGAGGGGGTCCCTGCAACTGGAGCACCATAGCTATAGAGCCGAGTGTGATGAAGCTAGGGCTCCAGGCACAGGGACCAGGGCTTCCTACACTGTTATATGAAGGCCATGATCACTCGCAGCCCCGCCCACTTCCTCTAGGAGGCAG
This sequence comes from Tokudaia tokunoshimensis, assembly GCA_036184795.1. Classification (NCBI taxonomy): domain Eukaryota; kingdom Metazoa; phylum Chordata; class Mammalia; order Rodentia; family Muridae; genus Tokudaia; species Tokudaia tokunoshimensis. The sequence goes on along the minus strand of BTHU01000001.1, from coordinate 10,522,262 downwards.
GGGCAGAGACATAGAAACCCAGCTTGGTTGGTTTTACAGGCATGAACTCTCAGCACCTGTTTCTACAAAATGCCCACTGCAGGGAGTTAGTCTGCAAAGTTCTTGCAGTGTTGGTCTACATGCAAGGGATGCTGGATTTCTTCTTTGCAGCTAGGGCCAACACCAGGACCCCTGGAGAGATTGGGCTTAGGACCTGCGAACAGCTTGTGCAGTGTTTTGGGGTACGTGGGGTAGTGTATGGGGAGGAGGGACAGGGATGCTGGGATTTTCCCTTGCCTTTTAGGGGACATTGACTGTAACCAGGTGTTCTCATTGCAGCATGGGCAAAGATTGGCCCTACACCACTTCCAGGAACTCTGGGGACATCTCCTGTCATGGCAGGTAGGCAAGGGTTGAGAGCAGCCAAAACTAGACACTGATATCCTGTGAACCACCAAGGGGGCACTTCCAACTTGGGAGTGGGGTGGATATAAATAAAGTCCCTGGCACCCCATGGTGGCCCTCTGAGGGTACTAAATGCAGTGATCTGGAGCTGCTTCTGGTTCCTGTTGGAATTCCAGCTCCCAACTCAGCCAGGTGACAGACCACAGGCCTGTCACCTCCCCTACGAGCAGCTTCTGCTTAGCTACTAATGGGTACTCCTTCAAGGGAGGATCCGAAGGGTCTCAAAACTGATCATAGTGATAACTTCCTGCTATTGAGTCCTCCCTAGCCTTTGCGGGTAGATGGATTCGAACTTGTCCCCCAACAGCCTGGGAGCCTGTCTCCTTCTCACAGATAAACAAGGTGCAGAGTGGTGCCCACCCAGGAACGAGGGGAGCTGCAGCCTGAGCCCAGCCTGTCCTGTCTCATTGGCCCTCTCTTAGCTACTTTAAGGTGCAAGAACATCCCTCTGGGGCTGGCCTTGTGATACTGACTCCCACCTGCCTCTCCATCCTCCAGGCCACATTTGACAAGTTCGATGAAGATGCCTCCGGAACAATGAACTCCTGTGAACTGAGGCTGGCACTGACTGCCGCAGGTGTGGCCGGGGACCTGGGATGGCTGTAGGGACAACACCCAGTCCTCAAATTCTTGTCTGCATCCCTCAGCTGTGACCATCCCTAATGGGCTGTCCACAAGGCCTAGTGCCAATTTCCTTCCATGGAGGCTCTGACTGCCTTTATCTGTGACATGGCTAATGTGTAGTGTGGCAGGGAGCCCACAGGATGCCACAGAACACCCCAGATACCCTAAAGCACCTTCTGAGGCTACTGAGTTACAGCAGAGGAAGGACATCCTACCCTAAGCCATGGAGAAATGTATGTTAGGGTGGGATTATGGAGATTCCAGAAGACGAGTCGGCTCCATGCCTCCATCTGTGACCACTAAGTAGGAGCCAGGGCAGGTAGGGATGGCACAATTGGCTAGTGAGAGAGATGAGAACCAACAAGTATGAGACCTGGAACAGTGTGGCCGGGAACATGGAAGACACGATCCCAAGGGGTCAGAGTAGAGGGTGGGGCCAGGGTGCTGAACTAAAGCGGTGGACACAGGACAGAGGGGAGGTCCGGAACTTACTGGATCATCCTTCCATCCATCCTGGAGTGCCTGGCGCATGCATGCCAAAGGTTGTTTTGGACAGGAGTCTGATGATGTCTGCTTGGGAATTCTCAGCAATCCTAAGAGGTTGACTGAGGGCTCTTGGGTCCTTTTACTGCCATCTAGCCAGGTTTACCTTCAGCCCTGGGCCAGCATAGACCAATACTCAAAGGTACATGAACATCAGAGGGACATGGACCTGCCTCAGGCTACCTACCTCTGGGCATGGGGTGTGTGTGTGTGTAGTGGCATTTGTTGAATGAGTACACAAAGGTACAATTCAGACGTGTGCAGTTGTCTCTGAGACTGTATGGGGCACGTGGAAGCTGGGAGGGACAAGTCCTTAGGCCTTGGGGCTTCTAGAATTGTGATGTATGGCAGATGTGGTAGAGTCAATGTCTAGACTTTAGGTGTGGCCTCAGAAGGGGAGTCACACAGCAGTGTTCTCCAGTACGCAGGCAGGGAGATAGTCCTTCAACATCTGAAGGAGCAACCCCAAAGCTGCACCCGCTGGCACCTTGAGAAGCGGCCGAAGCAACTTAAGTGTCCCGCTAAATTGGCAAAGGGCTGGGGATGTGGCTCAGTGGGAGAGCTGCTACCTAGAGCCTGCCATTGAGAGGCTGCGGGCAAGTGCAGTGGGTGGAGAGAGCATTTGCTTAGCAAGGGCCCTAGGGTTCCATCCCCAACACTCCAAAACAGCAACAAAACCCCCACATCAGTTGGAGAGTGTTTATCTAGCATGCTGGAGGCCCCGAGTTCTACATCGAGTACCATATAAGCCGCAGGCTAAACTCCTGGCACCTGGAAGGAGGGGGCAGGAGACTCGGGCTGATGACTGTCCTTGGCCATGTAAAAGAAGTTAGAGGCCAGCATCTTTCAAACAACACAGCACAAAGGAATGTGGCTTAGGTAAGGTACTTGCAACTAAAGTGCGAGGGCCAGCGTACAGATCCCAGCACCTTGTGAGGGCCAAGTGATCTCGGGGGGAAGTAGGACGAACCGGTTTTTTTGAGTTCTGGATCTCAGTGAGACTCTACCTCAATATATAAAGGAGTGACTGAGGAAGATGCTTCCTTATGGACACGTGCCCACACAAGGGAACATACACACTTCCACCCCCAACATTAAAACGAAAAGCAACACCACACATGGACTCCTGTAAACACAATAAACAAGGCAGCCTCCTCATAGGCTTCCACCTGAACAACCAGCTGACCCAGTCCCTCACCAGCCGTTACCGGGACAGCCGGCTCCGTGTGGACTTCGAGCGCTTCGTGTGCTGTGCGGCCCGGCTCACCTGCATCTTCCGTGAGTGCTACTCCCAGCAGGGCAGGGCGGGGTGTACGTCAGGACCGGTGCTGCGTACTCACCCTGGCCTCTCATACGCAGGCCACTGCTGCCAACACCTGGATGGCAGTGAGGGGGTCGTTTGCCTGACCCACAAACAGGTGAGCTGGCCCGAGGGACAGCGGAGCTCCGGCATCATCCCAAGGCCTCTGCCTCAAGGCCATCTTTTCTTTTTCTTCAGTGGTCGGAAGTGGCTACCTTCTCATAGGTTGGAAGCTGATGGAGGCCACCCTGCTTCGTGCCAGTGATGGAAGCTGAACGTGGGAGCGAGTGCCTGCCTGGGTCTAGGGCCCAACCAGCTGTCACACAGGTGATGGCTATGGGGTCTGTCTTCTGGCTATGTAGCCCTGGCCTCACAAGTGCTGGGATTATGAGCCGGAGCCACCCCCCAACAGGACTGCCTTCCTTCCGAAGCCTGTGCGTGTCGGTCCCTGCTTAGAGGTCCACAACCCACACACGGGCACTGCAAGCTCCCCGGGGCATGAACAGTGATGTAGGGAGAAGATGACACCAGAGTCCTTCTTAAAAATATTACATGTTTTATTCTCCCATCCCCAGAGGGTGGTTTATCCAGAAACCAAGAAAATAAAAATCAATCAGAATAAATTCAAGGGGGTGGGTGGAGAGAAACCCATTAGCGACCAGGCAGGCAGGCCAGCAGCCCACCTCCACCTCAGGGGGTCCCCAGAGACCCCCGCCTACCGCCACAAGGGGAAAATCAGGAGGGGGCTGGGGAGGGCATTGAATCAGCTATGTCTTCATTATGAGAGTGAGAGGTGGCAGAGATATGCAGCTAGATGGATATATATTTATATAATAAATCCGTAAGTTAATAAAGTAAATAGTAATTCTCTGGAAGTTTTTAACTTTTTATAGGTTTTTTTTTTTTTTAGTTTTTTTTTCCTTTTTTTTTCTTTTTAAATGATTTTTTTGTTTGTTTCTATTCCATTCTTTGTGTTTTGTTGGTTTTGGTCCTTAGAAAATCTGAGACTCTGAGGCCAGGTGGGCTGGGCTGACCGCCCCAGCATGCACTCCTGAGGCAGAGAAGGGCTGCGGCAGGTCCTCTGCTCCTGGTGCTCACACAGGGACGGGAGGTGGGAGGAGCCACTAGAATCTGGTCGGGCAGCTGGGTGCCCTCTGCTGGACTTCTCAGGGCAGGCAGTTCCTGGACAAGGCACATGGGGCTTTGGCCTGGATGTGAGAGGCTTTGAAGGGGCCTCAGGGGCAGAGGGGACCTGGGTTTAGAAAGGTATCTCTGGGGCACAGGGATCCGTTGTCCCCTCCATATAGGCTAAGAACCCACAACACAGCATATATATTTAGCAGACCAGAAAAGCTGATGGCCAAGCCTCCCTCCCCTACAAGACTGAGAAAGAGAGGCCTGCCTAGCCCCTCCCTGCCTGACCCCCTAGAAGGACCACAAAGAGCTCTTTGCATAGATACAGAGTCAGGGTGGGGGCAGGGCTCCTCAACCCCTCCGGGAGGCCAAGGGAGTCTCTGCTGGGGTGGCTGAGGGCCTCACAGGTCGCTCTCCCCATAGAGGGCTGTGGAGAAGGACTTGTAGTCAAGGGCTCCAGGAGCAGCATCGGGCCCCTGGTAGGGCGCCATGCGGGCGATGCAGTACTCGGCCTGGTCGGGGGGCAGCTCTCTCCGCAGTTCCTCAGCAGTGATGAAGTTCTAGAGGCGTAAGACAGGAAGGACTCTGAGCCACTCTACCTTGCCCACTTGACCCAGTACCCAGTGCTGGCTGGTTTTGGCCACTGGCCACCAGTGCTTCTGTGGGTCTTGCTCACCTTGTCCCCTGCCAGGACCTTGAAGGAGGCGATGACCTGATCAGCTGTGTCTGTGTCTGTGGTCTCCCTCGACATGAAGTCAATGAAGGCTTGGAAGGTCACGAGGCCACTGTGGTTGGGGTCGACCACACTCATGATCCGGTTGAACTCAGCATCACCCTGTGGGGAGGGGAAGGGAGAGGACACAGCACTTGGTGGGACTGCTTACAGATTCAGTTTCAGAAGAATTCAAAGACAGAAAGGCAGCCAAAGAGTGCCGGGCCTTGGGAGTTTGTCCCTTGGCCTCCTCCCCCCAACCCTGGGGAAGCAGGGGAAAGAAAATGAGAAACAGAAAGAGAAGGGAGAGAGTTGGAAGACTGTTCCCTGGATACTTGTAGGAAGAGGCTGGTTTTTTGGGGGGTTGGGGGGTGCGGTGGGGGGAATGTCCACTGGAAGGACCCCAGCCTCGAGCGCAGCAGAGCAGAGGAGGCAGGCAAGGCCATGTTGCACTGGAGGCAGAGGAGTGTCCCCAGGAAGATATGCAAGCTCGGGAGGCAGCGAGGGCCAGGGAAGGAGGAGGAGGAGCAGAGGCAGGGAGGCAGAGGCCGCATACCAGGCTGTATCCTGTGGAGATAAGCAGAGCCCTGAAGTCATCGGAGTCCATGCTGCCTGTCTGCTTCTGCTCCCAGGACGCAGGCATAGCAGAGGCCAGGCCCAGAGTAGGCCCCATGTGCACAGCGGAAGACAGGACAGTGGAGAAGCAAGGAGACGGGAGGCCCAGAGACCAGGTAAGGGGGAAAGTGTCCAGAGGCACGAGGGAGGAGGCAAGAGAGCCAGGAGACAGCACAGGATGCCAGGGGTGGGTGGTGAGAGGGAGGAGAGAAAGAGAAGAGCAGTTAATGTCAGTCTGCTGGGGTCACGGTGCTCATACCTGCCGGTCATTCTCCACGTCGTAGCCCAGGCTGATGAGGCAGGCCTTGAATTCCTCAGGCCCCAGTGCCCCGCCATGGTCCTGCCAGGAGGCCATCGAAGGTGGGCGCACAGGGGTGATGTAGAGACCAGGCCACGGCAGTGGGAGAGGGGCCAGGCCACATGCAGTGGGGGGTGGGGGGAAGACACATGGGGAGGGAGACACAGTTAGAGGTGATGTCGACAAGGAGGTGGCCAGGGACTGGTGGGGCACAGAGGTCTCCTTGGCCTCAGCGGGGGTCCAGTGGGCATCATGGAGGACCAAGTCCAGGGCTCAGAGATAGAGGGGACCTTTCCCTGCCTTCAGTGTTCACGGCGTAAGAGGCTGCACACTGGTATTCACAGAAGCTGAGTGGCTGTGGTATTGGGTCAAAGGTCGTCTGGAGACAATCAAACTCAACACTCAGAATTCCTCAAGAGGCTACCAGTCTAGATCCAAATTTTGAAAACTCTGCATATGGGGACCAGAGTCCTGGAACCTCTGCCCACCTCGCCGTGTGTGTACTCTGGGGTCCTGCCCATCCTGTGGACAGTGGATGGAATGGATGGACGAGTGCAGATGGAGAGGGTAGGATGGACGTAACAAGAGGGAGACGAAAGGCCACGCTGTAGCAGTATGGGGTGGGGGAGGGCGGGGTTACCTTGTCAAAGTGGTTGAAGGATGCCCGGAACTCCTGCATCTGCTCCTGGCTGATACCCTTGGCATCTCGGGTGAGGATCTGGTTTTCCACCTCGTTGATGGTGCGGGCAATGGTGGTGAGCAGCTGTTCCCAGCCCACACGGATGTGCTGAGGGGGAAGAGGGCATGACTGGATGCATGGGTGGCTGCCCTCAACAAATACGGTCTGTGGGAGAAGGGGCCCCACACCTCAACTGGCAGGGGACAACGGACCTGTGCCAATTATGTGCCTCACTCACTCCACCCACAGACGTGGCCATGAAGCTAGGGACATATGACAGCTCTTTACAATTACGCGGGTCGCTGCTGACCCTCTGAAGGGGTGGAGCCCCATGGTGTACCCCGGTAGGCTGCCCAACAGGTGGCCTGGACTTGCTGCTCGGGTAAGATCCAAAGTGCTGAGTCCACAGGTAGCGTGTGAATGTGAACCTTTCTGTGTCACCTAATTCTACAGTGGAACTTATGGAACCACGGGTTTCCAAATGTCTATATACGCTAGTCGGTAAAGACAGGGTCTCCCTCTATATGTAGTCCAGGCTGGCCCAGTGGAACACCTCCTGCCTCTGATCCCGAGTGAATGCTGGGATTTGATCCTGGGCCCACATTTTGGTGACTTCCACATGGTTTTAGAAAGGCGTGTGGCGGCCCAGCTCTCCGGGCGGCGGCACACACACCTCCATTGTGTAGTTGGTGTGCTTGTTGTCGAAGATGAGGGCCTCCTGGATGAGCTGGTGCTGCTGCTCTAGCAGGTCCAGGTTGGGCTTGTAGTCCACAATGCTGCGCTCGTACTGCTTCAGGTGACTCAGCTGGTCTTCCAGAGTCCCGTTCATCTCGATGGAGATGCGCCCGATCTCCTGCATGGAGGAAAGATCCCGGAGTGACAGCAGCCCAGGCTGCTGTGTCATCTGGAAGGCCTGCTGATCCCACCCCACTCTTTGGTGTGGAGTCTGTTTTATACATCCAACCTCACCAGCCACTCCTGATCCCTCCGTGAGGATCTGCACTGGGAACTCAGGGAGGCCAGGCCGGGTGACTTGGGAAAGAAAGTGCCTTCACCCTTTGAGCGCACACCCCTTTACCCTATGACAAAACTCTCTTTTGCTACTTAGAAACAAGAAAATAAATAAAAAAACAAAACGAGGGCAAGGCCTCTGGCTGTTGGCAGAATCCCCATGCCCATGGCTCTCCACTGCCTGGCACACCGAGTACTTGGGCAGGTAGAATTGCCACTGGCTGCCTTACAGATGATCCCATGCCTGTCAGGAGTGTCCCTAGGAACTGTGTTGCTCATAGGTCCACTACAGCCCTGACAGGGGTCTAACACAGAGTGGTGAGCAAAGCCATTTGTTGTGGGGATGCCATCACCAGAGATGAGAGCACAGGAGAGGAAGGCAAGTCAGCGCTGGGCTAAGATGGACCGTCAAGGTCCAAACTGGCTCGAGTCAATCTTCAGCCAGGCTTCCATGGCCGACTTGATATTACCATTTCCATCAGTGCAGTCCTGAGGTCAAATGGGGTGCTGACGAGTAGGAGCTGAGATCAGATCTACCAAGGCTATGGACTCTACTGCCAAGGCCACAGGGACCGTGGGGATCTCTAGGACCTGCGAACCCATGCTTTTCTCAGCTGACAGGTAGCCTGGGTTCACTGTTTGGGGTGGGGCAACCTTACCTCCATCTTGGTCTGGATCCAGGGCCCCACCATATTGGCTTGGCTGGCGAACTGCCGGCGAAGGTGCTCATTGGACTGCTGCTTGCTCTGCTCCTCCAGGAGGGCATGGTCTCGCTTTGGCACCAGCTGCTGCACCTGTGGGATGTGCCGCAGCAGAGGTCAGGTGACAGCTTCCCCACCTGGACCGTCCAGCCACTGCATGTCAGAGAGCCCGGCCCACCTTCTCCCACTTGGAGTTGATGATCTGGGGGGTAACGGTGGTGTAGGGGTTGCTGCCCAACAGCTTGATGTGATTGCTCTCGGCGATCCTCTGGGCCTCCTTGTGGATGGCCAGGATGGCCTCACGCTCCCTGTCGGCATCTGGCAGGGTGGACTTGAACTGGTCATGGGCTGAGATCAGGCCCTAGAGGAAGAATGGGAGAGAAGAATGCAGCTGCCTTTCCGGGGGTGGGGTGGGGTGGGGTGGCCCCCAGAGGGTGTGGTGGGCGGACCTCGATCTCCTCGATGGTGTGGACGATGAACATGTCCTGCAGGTCCTCCATGGCACTCTCCATCCAGTTGTTGAAGGGTGCGGCCCGCTTGGCATACTCCAAATGTAGCTGGTCGATGGTCTCTAGCTGTTTCTCTGTTTTCTGCAGTGTGCATAGAGGGATGGGGACGGGGAAGGCAGGTCAGCTGGTGAGCAGATACCCGAGGGCCACTAAAGACACCCTCCTAGAAGTCCCCAACATCCTTTAAGGGCATCGGGCTCCCTGGTGACACACCCCTCCTCACCTCCAGAGCTTCCCTGCGACTGTGTGTCAGAGAGCCCAGGTTATCCCACTGGTCGCAGATCTTCTGGCACCGTGTGTTGACATTGTGGGAGTCATAGTAGTCCAGCTCGCTGTGGAGCAGACAGAGATGAGACCCAGCAGGTGGGTGGGGGGTAGGCACAGACTCCACCCTGGGACCTCAGGCCCTGGGGCACAGGCTACAGGCTGGAGCAGGCAATGGGAGGAGCTCAGTTTCCTTTTGCTTTCAGCTATGAGTACAGCATGGACTGCCAGCTACCGTCTGTTCCTGCCTGTGCACACTCAGTGTGTGCCTCAGTGATCCCACCTTTCCATTTAGACAGTCTCACTGAAAAGCTCTGGCTGGCCTGGAACTCAAGAGTTCCTCCTTCCCTTACACTCTGAGTACTGGGATTGAAGGTGTACACCAACCACCACACCCACCTGAAAGTTACTTCATTATGTGTATGCTTGTACACACGTGTCAGAATGTGTTGTGGAGAGGAAAGGCCAACTCTCAATGTTATGGTTTCTGGGCTTCATACTTCAGGGCTACCTAGCCTAAGAGCTCCTTGGAAGTTAGAGAGGTGCCAGGGTTCCGGGGGATCCGGATTTGTGGGCTCAGGAGGATGAACTCAGAGTCAGGCTTGTGTGGTGTCCACCCTCTCCACCTTATTGAGATAAGGTGGCTCCCTGACCTTGGAGATCACGGGATCCTCTTGTACCTGCCTCACCTCGGCTGAGATTACAGGCATGCGCCGCCAGGCAGATTTTTACATTTGCTCTAGGGATACGAGTGTATCCTCATGCTTGCACAACAAATACTTCACTTACTGAGCCATCTGAACATGTGTACTCAAGGAGGCCAGAAGGATACCTATGGGAACTAGGGTCCCAGGCACTGAGCAGGCAGATGTGGGTCCTGAGACCTGAACTCTAGTCCTCGGGACAGCGGGCCCTCAAGCACTGAATAGGTCTCCAGCATGCTTTTCTAAAATTCTTCTACATTTATTTACTTATTTTGTGTGTGTGTGTGTGTGTGTGTGTGTGTGTGTGTGTGTGTATGTAGGTCAGAGGAAAATTTGTGGAAAGAGCTCTTTTCCACATTGTGGGTCACAGGATCCAACTTGGGTCTCCAGACTGCTCTTTTGATTTTTAACAACATCTAGCAGGGACAGCATGCAGTGGCTCATAATTGTAATCCCAGCACCAAGGATGCTAAAACAGGAGTGAGTTTAAGGTCAGTGAGCTATAGAATCAGGTCTTTATGAACTAGAGAGACCCTGTCTCAAAACAATAAACAAAGAGCCAAATCACTAATAGCAAAGTCTTGGTTATCAAAGCCTTAAAGTACTGGATTGTTAGGGTTGTTGTCTTGAAGGTTCTATTTATAAATGTTCTGTCTGTGGTGACAATTTTGGAATTTTGGTTTCTTAAAAAAACATATTATAAAAATGTTGGGGGCTGGAGAGATGGCTCAGCAGTTAAGAGTACTGACTGCTCTTCCAGAGGTCCTGAGTTCAAATCCCAGCAACCACATGGTGGCTCACAACCATCTGTAATGGGATTCGATGACCTCTTCTGGTGTGTCTTAAGACAGCTACAATGTACTTACATAAAATAAATAAATCTTAAAAAGATAAAAATAAAAATGTGCTTTCAGGCTAGAGAGACAGCTCAGGTTAAGAGCTCTTCTAATGGTCCTGAGCTAAATTCACAGCAACTACAAGGTAGCTTATAACCATCTATAATGAGACCTGGCGCCCTCTTCTGGTTGTGCAGATGGAACATTGCATAATAAACAAACAAACAAATAAATAAATAAAGCAACCAAGCAAGCAAGCAAGCTCTCATTTTCATCCCAGGTGTGGGACATGGGGCTGCTTCGGACTGTCCACGGCAGCTATGATTGGCCTCGTGCTCTTGCAGAGGCGTGGTTTTGCCAGCTACAGACTGTGTGGAATTTACAATTATGGGGACTTTTCAGGGGGCATAGAAATGGTAAAGCCCCATAAGCAGGGCTGGTGGTTGTTTGGGGGGTGGGGGGGACTGGCTGCAGTTTGTTAAAGTAGTGCTCAAAGAAGAAAGGAGGAAAGAATATTAGATTCAGGAATCTCTCTCTCCTCTGTCCTTTCTCTATATAGTTATGGGGGAGAATCCAGGGGGAAAACAAAGAACCCACAACATAGAGACCAGCTACAATGCTTACTACAAAATTATTCTAAAGCTGGATGTGCTTAATCCCAGCACTTGGGAGGCAGAGGATCGAGTTTTGAGGTCAGCCTGGTCTACACAGAAAAACCCTGTCTTTGGGGGAAAAAAAATCTAGCTGTACTATTTTCTTGCTGTTGCTGATCTCCTGGTGTGGCTCATGTAAAAGTTAAGCTTTATGACAGACAGAGGAAGTAACACAGCAGACTCAGGAGCACGCACTCTCTGAAGCACGCACACACTGCACCCTGGCACTTGCTTGACTGACTTGAGAAATGCTGGGCCCACAAAGATAACATTCTTTTGTTTGTTTGTTTTCAAGACAAGGTTTCTCTGTGTAGCCCTGGCTGTCCTCCAACTCAGAAATCCACCTGCCTCTGCCTCTCAAGTGCTGGGACTAAAGGCGTGCGCCACCACTGCCCGGCTTAAAGACAACATTCTTGTTGGTTAGGCACGGACTCAAAAGAGTTCTGTGATACTGCTGTATACCCGGCAATGGGATGGCACCCAGGTAGCCTCCTCTCCTTCCTCTAGGGCCATGTCTAGAATGTTGTTTCTGGGGCTGACTAACCTTGCCTCAGGGGAACAGGCCTCATATGGCTGGGACCTAGTAACTGAAGAGCAGCCTAGCCCAGCTCTCCAAGTCTGTTTCAGGGGCATCTCACCTGTCACTCATATGAAAGCATGACTTGCATTGCTTTCCTTGATTTGGACAAGCAGGTCTCTGGATGGTAACCCCATGGTACCAAACAAAGTTAGTGGTCACAGTACCATAGTTCTGCCTCTGGTATGCAAATGTGCAAACTGCAGCCAACAGCAGTGGGACGCAGGAAGAAACTGGCCCTGCTCCTATGGCCCCACTGGCACGGGTAGGAAGGTCTTGCAGAATTGCTCAAGTTTGGGGTGGATAGTGGGTGGGGGTGTCTGCGGAAAGAGCAGCTCCAGCCAAGGATCTTATTTTGGGAGCTACTTCCAGGGCCCGTGGATTTTCCATGATGTAATGGGCCAGGCCTCCCATTCCCTGGCTCCTCCTTGCTGCTGGCCACTGCAATGGTAGAATAAAGGGCCCCATTCATTGGCTTTTGAGGTGCAGTGTACTAACTGTGTGCACAAATTTATGTGACTGGGCAGGGGAAGAGAGGGACACTGGCTGCCTGGAAGGCCTTACAGTGACTGTATTTTGAGCAAGAGGGACAGGGGCAGGCAGAACAACAGGCTCACTGTACAACATTCCCTATACAGGGTGGCAGGCTGGGGAGAGAGGGACCCTTAAGAGTCTGAGGTCATGCCTGTGCTGGAGAACCTAGGTCTCTTATGCTTGGGACTTCAGTCTGGAAGGCTCTCCTGGTGTCTGGGAGGAGGCGGGGTTGAGAGCTGCAGACAGAACTAAGCTTGCAGGTGCTGATGCCACCGACGCATATGTAGGTAGGTGCACACGTACTTGAGCTCCTGGGCAATAGCAGCAATCTGCTCCACACGGTCCTGGTGTGCGGCCAGGTCACTCTCAAAGGCCTCGTGTTTTCGGATCAGAGCTTTGATGTCTGACAGGGTGGCTGTCTCATAGTCCCGGTGCTTCAGCATGGCCTCCTTCCCTACAGGTGAGGCAGAGAGGCACCTCAACAACAGTCACAGAGCTGTCTGAGGGGAAGAGGTGCAGCAGATATGGATCACATCTGTTACCCGAGAGGATGGAGCCTAGAAACTACCCCTTGGGGAATCTCCAAGCCCATTTATGTTCTATGTGGTTCTGTAGAGACTTAGAAGATACTGATAATTGGTGTTTATGGGCCTGAGACAGATATCACAGAGTAACTACTATGCTCTAAATAGTATCTCTTCCTGGTAGGAGAACCAGGATAGAACGGTTGATACCAAGGCTGAAAAGTTACAGACACCCATTTGTGGAGGACAAGTGACTGGGAGAAGCCTTGGGCTTTCCGCCAGGCCCAGCGGGATCAGGAAAGGGACAAGCCTGGAGTCTGGGCCCAGGAGCTGTGCCTGTGCCAGCTTTTTAGAGCCAGTTCTCCTGGGTGGTGGTCCTAACCCAGTCTTGTCGCCCCACCCGCTTTCTCGGCACAGTGGGTGGGGCTGTCCAAACCCTTTGAAGGAAGGGAGAAACACTGTTATTAGTCCTGGAGCCGGGCTAATTACATGCCCAGAGCAAAAGCCCAAGCAGCCTGCTAGGGAGTTAAGGGACGACAGGCTTCTGCGGAAATGCCAGCCAGGATGGCAATCAGGCCTCCACCTTCTTCCTCAAGGAGCCCTGTTTCCAGTGGCCTCTGGGCCACCCTCAGATCAGCCCCCAGAGCAAGCACCTGGCAAAGAGCCCTTGTAAAACAGTGCCAGCAACAGCATCTATGTGACCTTGCCCATCCTGAATTTTAGCAAGATATGGTTAAGAATGGAAAGAGTTGGCGCCACCCCCACTCAGCCACTCCCAGCTTCATCTGCCTAGCAACTGCCAGCCACCCTCAGGCCAGGGCTGGCACCAGGAGGCAAGAGGTGGACTTGGAAAACATACTCCACAGGCCTGCCACCCCTGCCCCAGGCTGGAGGGCTTAACCACAAGGCAAGCTTGCAATTCCCTTCTCCAAACTGCTTTCTCCCAAGGGTGGGAACCAGAAATAGCAGCTGAGAAAAATTCAGCCTCAGCTGTTTCAGCAGGGAACTGGCAAGTGTGCCTACACGGCAGCCATGAAATGTATGTGGGGCTCAGTGGTGTTTGGGTTTATTCAAGACTCAAGTCCCTCTGGATTCATCTACATGGGCCCACCACTTCTGATTACCCCTCCCCTGGGCAGGGGTTTCACAGTGATTTAGACCTCAGGAGGTCTGCCGACTGCGGAGGGACGGGTGTGTGAAGGTGTCAACCTGGTTGCAGGTGGGCCTCATTTCCAGATCCCTCAAGTGCAAGCCTAGCCCCAGGCATTCCCAGAGGAGGAGCTCTGAGGGGTTACCACACACAGCCCCATGGAACCAGCTGTCAGACCTCTGGCAGCCCTAGGTTGGATACTCCAGCTCATTTTGTGAGAACCACAGAACAATCTAGAAAATGAGCTGGCAAGACACAGCAGAAAACAGCTTAGCTATGTATGGGACACAGGAGTTATGGTGTTCCTTACATACTTAGGGCTCTCACAAGAGAATTGCAAGCCCACACACCTGAGTTCTCTCAGGGCAGGCAGAACTTATCCACTCGGGAAATGACCACACATAGGGCCAAGCACAGCCAAGTGGTTCAGATCCACAGCCACGTGTGTGCTATTTTGTTTGGATTTTCAAGACAGTAATACCTCATACGTAGTCTAGACTACTCTGGAACCCTCCATACAGCCCAGGCTGCCCTTGAAGGGGCACCATTTCTGAAGCAGGAGGTAGTGCTTGCTCCGAGCCTAGCCTGGTCAGCTCACCACCTGCCTCCTGCCTTCTCTCCTTGGCCTGCTCTGGACAACAGCAGGGCTGACGAACATGAGAGCAGGAGTGTGGTGGTGCAGTTTGTGTCCAGAAGGGTGGGGCTCAGCAACTGGCTGCAGCCGGGGCTATATGCCAACAGAGTTAAGGAGGCTCCCTGTGGAACCATGGGGTAGCAGTGGCGGAGAACTGGGGTGGAAAGGGAGATGGTGCTATAGAAGGAGGTGTCATTTGGAGGGCTATTTATGTCTCAGCAGTGAGACTGAGCCTAGGGCCTCCACTGAGCGACAGCTTGTCTCTGGGCGTGTCACGTCATGACTTTTGCTTTCCATGGGCATTTTCTGAGGGCTTTAGGTCTCCCAAAAACCTGGAATCTCAGCGATGGAATGGGCCTCAATCAAGGGCCAAGAACGTGATGGAATTCTACATCGTGAGTCAGAGACAGGTAGTTGCAGGGCCGTTGCGAAGCAGGCTTTGGGACAGGGTGGTGACTGGAGAACCAGCCTCAGACATGCCAGGAACCAGGAGGTGGCTGAAGATATAGACGAATGCAACCCGGCCAATGTGCTGCGAAGCCCAGTCACAGACAGTGTGGTAGGCTGAACTTGGGATTGGAAACCATTCTTGGAAAGGACATAGCAAGTGTGAAGGCACAGGGAAGAGTCTTGCTGTGTTGTTCCTGGATAATCCAGGAGGGGGCTCACCCATAAGCCATCTTAGGCCAGAGCACAGAGGTGAATGGGAGAAATTTCTGCAGCCAGGAGAGGGACTGCATGTGCTCGTACACCTGAGAGTGGACAGAGCAGGGGAGTGTGGGAAGCATACCATCAGTCCAGGACTCATGGATGGAAGCCTTCTGCCGGAACTTCTCTGCCAGGTGGTCAAGCCGTTCCAGCCTACGGATTTCATTCAACAGCCATTCTTCATAGCCCTTCTCAGCCTGCTCTAGGTGTTGCCACCCATTGTTGATGTCCTATGGGGTAGGAGAGAGCAGAAGTCTCACAAGCTGCTGGTGGAGAGGCCTGCCTAACCCAACCCTGCAGCTGTCTACATGGACCAGCATGGACAGATGGTGTGTGTGTGTGGAAAGCGGCTTCCACTTGACTCTAAGAATTGCCCAGTGGTCAAATCCCACCAATGACTGTCACAGCTCTGTTTGGGATTTCCTCAGCACTAAGTGGGGTGGGTGTAATCCTGTCCTGCAGGCTGTGAGGCTCCTCAGCGAAGCTTCTATGGACAGATGGTGTGTGTGTGTGTGTGTGTGTGTGTGTGTGTGTGTGTGTGTGTGTGTTTGTGTGTGTTTTACCTGTGTGGGTACCCATGGGGACCAGAAAACGGCTCTGAATCTCCCAGGGGCAGGAGTTACAGGTGATTATGAGCTGCCTGACATGGATGCTGGGGACTGAACTTGGACCCTTTGCATTGATTGTTTTGGTCTAACTGAATGAATCTCAGTACGAGTGGGCAGGTAGGCAAATCAATGGAAGGAGGCTGCTGAGTAGACCTTGAAAGGTGTAGTGTTATCCCTCCTCAGTCACTTGCTAGCCTGGAGTCCTGGCAAATTCAAACGGTCCACACAAACTGTGGTATGGCTGGGGTAGTAGTGCATAGAATTCTGGGTGTAAAACCTCAGGAGAAATAGTCAGGAAATGTAAAGCATGCCCACCACCATCCCTGCCCCAAAGGTTGATTTACAACGATGTTGGCCAAGCTTTATGTCCTACTGTGGTTCGGGAGGTGATGCCCCTGGGCCCCAAGGTGGTGGCGAACTTACGGAGACCATCCTGCCCTCGGAGGGCATGAAGGCAGGCCGGTTGCTGAGTCGCAGCTTGGTCTGCAGTGTGTTGAAGTTGATCTCCAGCTGACACTTCTCCTGCACCTTCGGGGGCTTGTGCACACGCCTATAGTCTCGGAAGTCCTCCAGCTTCTGCTGCATCTCCTGGATGGTCTTCTGAGGCACTCGGTCCTCCAGCCAGGGGATGGTGCGCCGGATCCACTCCAGAAGCTGTGGGCCATAGGAAGTCATGGTAGCTACTGTTGAGGTGCTCAGAGTGCTGCCAGGAACTCCCCCCATTCCCCCCAGCTCACAGGGACGAGGGATGTGGAATTACAAAGTCCTGTCCTCAGGGCTGCCTTGCTCCCAAACCCAAATTTTCCATGACTCCCGAGGGGGCCCCACAGCAGAGGTCTATGAACATGTGCCACTCCTAGAAGCACTGTGCTATCCTCTACTTTCTGCTCATGCCTCTCTGTTCAGAGTCTTCCTTTCCCAGACTGGAGTGGGTGGTTAAAGTCCATAGTTCCTTCCCAAAAGACCCCTTTCCATAATGTCAGGGAACTTGTGACTGCTGGACTCACATCACTGGCCAGGCGTTCATAATCTTCCATCAAGTGCTCATTTTCCTGGTTCACAGCCAGAACCTTGCAGATCCGGTTGGCGGCAGTCTCAGCCTGGAGTGGAGAAGCACACAGTCAGGGCTGCCAGAGGCTGGGGACCCTCCCTCCTAACAAGCAGGTCCCTTGAAAGCAGGTTGTCCAAGACCCACAGAACTCCCCAAAGAGGGAAAGGAGAGAAAGCGCATCTCCAATAATGTGGCCTTGAGATGCAATGTCCTCGGGGTCTTTGTTCAGAAGGGTGGCCCCTGCTAAGAAGCAGGCCTCTGGTTCCCGGGACTGTGTGGAACAGTCGCAGTGGAGAGGTGGTAGGAGTGCCAGTGGTCAGTGCATGTCCTGTCCATTCTGGCTCCTAATTGGAGGTGAGGCTGACTACAGGGGCTCATATGAACACAAGTCACAATAGGAAGGGCAGAAGGGAAGCACAGAAGAGGAGATGTATAGAGTTGGCTGTTGTACGCTAGGAGTCTGGGTGAGGGACAAGTGCCACACAGGAGAAGGGAGGCAGGTACCTTTCGGGCAGCACAAAAAAAGATCCAAGAAGAGTTGGAACGGCAACAGAACAGGAACAGAAATAGTGAGGAGGGTCTACAGGATGATGATGAGGAAAACAGAGGCTCGGGAGTCGGCTCTAGGTCCAGTGTGCTTTCCCATCCATACATGGTGCAGGGCAGATAGGGGGCTGACAGAGTAGCCACAGGTGGTGTGCATTGTTCTATATACAACACACTGTGCTCAGGAAGCACCAAGACTTGTTCCAGAGATGAGACAAAGGCCAAGACCAAAGGTACTGCTGGGGTCAGCTTCTGACCCCTAACTGGGCTGGTACCTCAAGCTCTAACCTACTCTGCAGCTGGGGTGCTCTAGCCAGAGGTGTTCAACTTACTTCACTGCTAGAGCACAGGGCATTTTAGGGAATTGGTGAATTTAAATGCAGACAAGAAGAATGAACGCTTTGGTGACTAGACACGGGGAAGATAGTACTCTTGTGTCAGGTCTGAATTCACCCAGAAATCATTTTGAGGAGACTGAACTGGCCTCTGGGAAATGACAGCAACCTTAAGGCACTGCTGGGTGTCCCAAGGGGTATATATGAGAAAGCTGAATCTAGCAGAGCCCCATTTTCCTCAGTATACAGACTAGGCTACCTTAGAAGACATGCCGAGCACAAGCATTCTGAGCCCAGATGCCTCCTAACTGCAACTGCTCTGCCCTGGACTTTCTTGATAGTGACTGATCCCTTACCAGACCTAAGTCAGCTCCAGGCACGGGGCATTTCTGGTATTAAAAAAAAAAAGGAATCATAGCTTGAGGCTAGGGAGGCCCACCATGGGTGTGCCCAATGGTAGTCTTGCTGTTAACTGGGCTCATCACTACCTATTCCCACTCAGCCTTCATTACCAGTCAGTGTGAGTGAGTGAGTGAGTGAGTGAGTGTGTCTTCCCTGTCTGTGCCTTCCAGCAAAAACACTCCAGATACAAGATCTAACCAATGCTGGGTGGGTAGGAAAGGGTCACTGAAAGCTGGCCATTTGGGGAGGGGCCAGGAAAGAACTGGGCACCCTTGCTGTAGCATAGACTGTCTTCAATCCTGGAGCTAGCTCAGTACCGCATGCCTAGACCGATCCTGGGAGGAGCAATAGGATCCCATCTTATAAATGGGGAAACTGAAGTAAAGCAACCTATCCAGGTTCACGCTGCCAAGAGGGGCAAAGCAGGGCCAGGCCAGACTGCCCATGACGAGGTCCCCACTGGATGTAAGGTTCTAGGAAGGCGGCATACACAAGACAGCAGGTGTGGTGTCTCTGAGCCTCAGTTTCCTTTTCTTTCAGATAGGTCTAACAGTCTCCATTTCCTCCCTGGTGTGTACAGGAGTTCTGTTGGGACCTGGGAAGGTAAAGGCCTTGGAAAGGGGCCAGGGAGGTAAATGTTCCCAAAACAAGCACCTTTCGCCTTTAACTCCTGGGCTGCTAACACAATGCTGTTGACCAAGCCACTATATAAGACCAGGAGGGCACAGAAGTGCCAAGATAAATAGATGTGTTGAGTCCCTGACAGGAGCCAGGGAGTGCTGTGATGTCAGCAGGGCTCAGGGAGACTCACACCAGAATAGACACATTCATCTGACCCACCCAGGAGCCTCCTGAGCATCTAGGCAGGAGACAGTTTTCTGAAAGGAAGCTCACAGGTAGGTGGCCCTGGAGTTCCTGACAGGTAAGGGGTCATACATCAACTCTATCATCTACAGTGATCTGGGCTTCTATGTCTCTGTGTGTGATCAGAGCTGTCACATCCACCATAGGTGGCTATGCAAGAAGGTCTGTGAGGCTTTGGCCAAACAGGAGGCACTGAGGTCCTAGGGTCGTGATGGCCCTGAGCTGTTCAGCCAGGCCTCCACACAGGCACGTGCGGATATAGAGGGCTGACTTGAACATGACAGGAAGGGCAAATATGAGTCCACAGCAGCGAGGGATCTTGTAGTGATAAAAGTGTTTTCATGTTAATCAAGTGTGGGATATGGGCTGTGTAGGACTGTCTTCAGCAGTTGACTATGATTTGTCCAGTGCTCTAGCAAAGGCATGGGTCTGCGCCTGTGATTCTGTAAACTTTTCAGAGGGCATGTAAATGCCTAGGGCCCCGAGAGGTAGTATCAGTCTTCATTTGTTAGTAGTTGTGCTCAAAAGAAAAAAAAAGGAAAGAAATTAGATCCAGGAATCTCTTATCTCTCTCTCCCCCCCACTCTATCCTTCTTTCTCTCTTATCTAGTGATGGGGGGTGAATAAAGAAGAACTCACAGTAGCAGAGACTGGCTACAGGACCCTCCCACCCTGGCTCACCTTCTGGGCCCCCGAGAAGGCGTGGTAGAAGCAGGACACGTAAGTCATGATGGCCTTCTCATCTGGCCTCAGAGTGCCTACAATATCTGTGCAGAGAGAGAGAGAGAAAGAGAGAGACAGGAGAGAGTGAAAGATGCAGGAGGGAGGTGGCCAGCCAGCCCGAGGCTCATGCGGGAAGAATAGCGCTTGCTCTGGACTGGAAACCAGCGGAGCTCAGACCTGGGGGACGTGACCTGCCACGGGCACAGAAGGGCCATCAGGCTTTGAGGGAGGAGCTTCATTTTCAAACAGGCCATTGAAACTAACTAGACTGCATGAAAGGAGCTGCATTTGGGGCCAAAAGTCAAAAGTTAAGTGACTGTTTCTGAGATCCTATGCAGAATCATGTTCCTTGGAACTACCAGGCATTTTGCATAACCCCCTAAAGATGCTGGTCTCTGTGGTGCACATCCGTAATCCTGGCACTCAGGAGGCGCTACAGAATCAGATTCTGTCTCCAAGAGAATCGAACATATTGTCATACATTGGCAATCCTAGCACTCGAGAGAAAGAGACAGGAAGATCAAGGCCAGTCTGGTTCATACATAGAAAGTTCCAAGATTCCAGGACAGCCAGGACTATATTGAGACACCCGCTAGAGACACTGTCTCAAAAAAGAAAAAAGAAAACAACCTGTAACTGGAGAGATGGCTCAGCAGATCAGAGCACTGGCCTTAGGTCCAACCCAAGCTCCCACACGGTGGCTGACAACCATCTGTAACTCTAGTTCTAAGCGATCCAACACCTGGTCTCCCTAGGTACCACGTGCAACACATACTTGCACGCAAAACACTTACATAAAATAAAAGGTATCCCAAATAAATTAAAAAAAAAAAGAAAAGCCCTAAGCAGAATGACCCACTGCTAGCTGCTTTTGCAACTTTCCTTGCCCGACTCTCAAGTCATTGCCTGTGCAGCCTTCACCTGGCAGCCCCAGTTTCGAGTGAAGCCCCTTTCCAACTGATGGTCCCAGCTATCACGGGACCCAGGTGCCTCAACCACACCACCCTGACCACTGACTCCTCGTATCACATGACCTGTCTGTCTCACCTAAAGGAAATGAGCTTCCTTGCAGCAGGAACTTGCCTGTGTTCTCACTGCCTGAACAGAGCCTGGAGTACAGTAGGCACTCAATAGACTGAGCAAGGACTAGATAGGCAGCAATGCCCAGGACTGAGGGAGCTGGCTTCCAGTCCAAGAGAGGCCACTGCCGTCTGCAAGAGAAATGAAGTGAGCGTGGGAGGCGAAAGGCAGCGGCGGCATTGGGCAGTGGCGGCGAGGAGGGCTGCCTGGCCCTGCCTGGTACCTTCTGCGCTCCTGAAAAGGCATGGTAGAAGCTGGACACATATGTCATTATGGCCTTCTCGTCGGGCCGGGCTGTGTTCACGATGTCTGTAAGTGAACAACAAGGGTTAAACGGCCCAAGCAGGGGTGAGATCATTTGCTAGGACCCACAGGCTCCCAAAGCCACAACTAAGCCAGGGGAAAGACCCTCTAAGCTGATTCAACAACAGCAGTTGTTCAGTTGGATGGGCTCAGTCACACCCTAACCTCCCCCATGGTCTCAGGAAAGGCCTACGCTGTGGGAACTGAGCTGGAGTGAAGCCACTTCCTTTCTCTGAGAATGGCCTCAAGGGGCTGCGGGACAGTGAACTCCAAAGGCCACCAGAG
This sequence comes from Tokudaia tokunoshimensis, assembly GCA_036184795.1. Lineage (NCBI taxonomy): Eukaryota > Metazoa > Chordata > Mammalia > Rodentia > Muridae > Tokudaia > Tokudaia tokunoshimensis. The sequence continues at coordinate 10,500,911 of BTHU01000001.1, read as the reverse complement.
GCCAGAGACATGGGTCCTGCGGGGGGTGGTGCTGGCTGGGAAATGGAGCAAAGCCGAAAAGGAAAAAACAACATTCCACTTTGGCAGGCTCCAGACCCCAGACCTTTGGCTGGTCAGGAGAGAGGCCAGGGTTGTTCACAGGAAGCCAGGAGCTGGCCTCGTCAGCCCCTTGCCCCACTCTGTGCTACCAGAAAACTGACCCTCTAAGTGCTGACCACCCTCCCTTTTCTGCTATTCTGACTGCATCTGGCCAAGCCATGTCCACCCAGCCTTTCACCCTGGCTCAGCTGGCTAGCTCCCCAAGGTTTTGTTGAGGCTTTGATGAGTTGTGGAACCCAGCCAAAGCTAGGTTCAGAGAGATAAGGCCCAAGGAAACATGGTGCTGACGGAACACAGGGAGGTACTCACCCTCAGCATCCAACATCTTGGGGATATCAAGGTATTTCTCAGCCACTTCAAACGCATTGTTTAGGTTGGTGACTGGATCATCCTGGGGAGGCAGTTGGAATAAATACAGAATTCCATCAGGAACAGGACCCAGGCAATTGTAAAAGGCAGAAGGCTGGCCTGAGACGGGGAGCCTTGAGGAGCAGGGCTGGAGAGTGTCAGGGAGTCTCGTGATCCAACTGCTTCAACAGCAGCTGCAGCTTGCTTAGCAGACCTGATCTACCTCACTCCTCTCACTCGTTTTACTACAACACAACTCTCCTTCCTATCACACCCAAGCAGGCTGGGTGCAGGTGTTCCTGACATCCCCGACTCTCGAGTTCTCTCCGTCTCCAGGGGTCCTTCCCTCACCAGAGCAGCTTAGGGGGACCACCCTTCTCCAGAAGTCGGGCCCTTAGCTCTGCAACCCCGCCGGCCTCGTATGGCACAGATGGCTGGCTGCTTTGGACAGGGTTCCCTGTCTCTCCCAAGAGGCCAGAACCTCAGCTTTGTGTGAGCAAATAAGAGCAAAACCGCACAGGAAATGCTAGCCGATGGGAAGGCTCAAAATTCCTTCTTTCCTCCTCTGGACAGAAGAATGCTTCTAGAATCCAGAAGGTCAAGAAAGGGGGTCAATGGTCAAGTAAGACAGACCCTAAAACAACCCAGCCAACTGCCATGCCCATGGAGGACTTGACAGTGCCAGATAGTGTCCTGGAGGTGAGACTTAGCCACCAAGCCAGTGACCAGGTGAAAGCTAACTTGAGCAACTCCCAACTTGTGCAGCCCACCAAGAGTTCATCCGTGGGCCGCTTTGGGGATGGAGATCACAGATATCTACCTTCCTCAGTTTGTCATACTCAATCAGCTCAGGTCTGTGTCGGTGGATGAGTGCGTTGAAGGCCAGACCATCCTTCCAGCTGTAAGAGAACATAAAGGTTAGGAAGTGGATCTCTGTAGTGACATTTTTTGAGAATTCTGGAATTTTGGTTTCTTAAGAAAACAAATATTTTAAGAATGTGCTTTTGTTTTAATCCCAAGTGTGGGGATGTGGGGCTGCTTCAGACAGTCCACGGCAGCTGTGATTTGCCTCGTGCTCAAGCAGAAGGATTTTTTGTAAGCTGCAGATAATTTCTGCAATTGCATGACATTTGGAATTTTGGTAAGTTTTCAGAGGGTAGGTGGGTGTTTTCATTGGTCTTTTAGAGTGGTTGGTGGTAGTTTTTTAGTAGCTGTGGTCAAAGAGGAAAAAAAGGAAAGAAATTAGGCTTGGGGATCAATCTCCCTCATCCCTTGTTTCTCTCCTATCTAGTGTTAGGGAGAAGAGATTGAGGGATAAAGGGTGGGGAAAAAGAAGGACCCATAAAGTAGCAGAGACCAGTTATAGATCCTGCTGTTCTGGGAACCCTGAGAGCCTACAGCAATGATTAATTTCCATATACAGCAGGCTCAGTGTGTGGTGGGCACAGCGGGGGCGTGATACTGCAGTAGCTTTGAATACAACCTGAGAACCAGACACTTTGGGATGAAGTATTGATCTGGGGGCTGAGAGATGACTCAACTCTTCTAAGTCCTGAGCTCAATTCCCTGCAATCACATGGCGGCTCACAACCATCTTTACTGGGATCCGATGCCCTCTTCTGGAGTGTACTCACATACATAAAATAAATAAATCTTAAAAAAAAAAAAAAAAAGAGCTGCACCAAGAGACAGCCCCCTAGGAGAGGTAGGTGGAATTTTGAATCCTGGTGGTGGCACAGACAAGGGTTAAGTGCCTGGATGCCCGGTGGCCAGAAGGTCCTTGGAGCAAAGTGATCTCTACAAAGCCAGTCTCTCTCCTGAGATCCTGTAAGGATTGGTTCTTTCTAGGGTGGAGCTCTGTTATCACCTGCTTCGAACAGTTACTCATTTCCCACCACTTCACTATCTGGAATCAATAGCCCAACTAGTGCTTGGACACAATCAGCATGGAGTGAATCCTGTTCCAGACATCACAAGGTAAAGCCATGTGCTGAATGAGTCTAAGTTCAGGGGGCACCCCCCAGGCAGACAGCAGCCTCCTGCTGCTCTGGTCTCACATAGCACAGACCCCCGTTTCTCTCAGTTTACAGCAACAGCATCTATCCTTTGCCTCCCTCACCAAGGGACAGTAGACCTGTAGCTGGGCTGAGTTTTACTCATCTTAGCAGTTGGAAAGCTAAAGTTAAAACACAATAGCAATCTATGCGCTGGCCTCTCTTGAAATGTAAAATGAAGAGGAAGGCTGACTGGCTTGAGACGTGCTAGAAAGCCCGCAGTTGTTTTAAGCAGTTTCAGTCTCCTCTAGGAATAGACAGGGCACTCACTTTCCAATGGGCACACAGGCACACAGCAGGTCAAGGACATACTGAGGTTTCCTATGTATCATAGACCAGGATGAAAACATGGCAAGGAAAGGCAGGTATGAGAAAGTGCCTGGAGCCCAGGATCAGCAGGGCGCCGCTGGGTGTCTACCTGATATGGAAGTTCTGCACATTGACGTTTTTATACGGGGCTGTCTTTCTCTGGCACCAGAGGAGGAGTCCTTCCTTAGCAGAGGTCTCTGTAAAGGATACAATAGGTCAGCTCAAAATTAAACCTCAGAACATGGTCCAAGCTAGACAGGACTTTCAGTCTAGATGTGGATGAACTTTGCCTGTTTACCCACCATCCAAGGAGCCTTGTCATTGGGACCACTCCAGAAAATGGCAAGGGCAGAATCTGAACCTAGCCACCATCCCTGACTAGCCTGTCATTATTAGCCTCTAGGCCACATGGAGAGTAGCCCTGGAGACTAGTCTCAGGCTGTTTCCAACAAGTACCATCTTCTCTGGGTAACTTGGCTGTCCTCACATTGGAAGTCCTATGGAGACAGGAATATATCTATCTTGGTCACCATGGTGACCCAATATCCAGGAGCCCCTCCAGATATTGGCCTCATGGCTTTTCTCATTTTGTGGTGCACATACACAGTGGCTAGGTGGAAAGGGCAACGTTCTTGGATGTCCTACGCAGGCCAGAACACATACCCACAACAGGTATGTGGAGCTGAAAGAGAAAAAGCCTGGCCCAATTCCATCCTGAGTTTGCTCTGCATCTCGGGTCACCAGGATGTACAATGGTGCCAGTCATTCTGGTCTACTTCAAGGGGAGAGCATGGGGTTGGCTTATGAAATATAGGCCACAGAGCACTGTTGCTCTGGGGTGACCCGGAGCCAGCGAGGGCTGTGGGAAAGCTGGGCTCCAGGCAAGCACGGAGGAGACTGGAGACAAAGCAAGAGCTTGCTCCTTATTCACCCCATCCGAGGAGAGTGAAGGGTACTGTCTGCCATGTCTCACCTTCCACAGAGATGTCTTGAATGGCAAATCTGAGGATGATGGTCCAGATCATTCCCAGGGTCATCTTTGCATTGCCATCCACAATCTCTGCACACAGGACAAAGGGAAGGAGAGAGAAGGTTGTTAGTGAGAGCCAAGCTCTCTGCCTCGCCCCAAGGCAGAGCTTACCTTACTAGGAGGACGCACTGAGCATTCGCTAGTCTAGACAGTACAATTCTAGAAGTCTGCTGACACACTGTCCCTAAGTCCCTGAACACATGCTTCCTAGCCACAAAGGCCTTTTCTCCACTGGCCAGCTCACAGAACCACTCCTCCGAAGACTGTCCCAGGCCTGTGGTGCTCACCTCAAACTTGTCATCCACTACTGTGGTCAATTCCATCTTCATGTGAGCAGCCTGCTCTCAGCGCTAAGGAGGTCTTTTGTCAGTCCACTGGCTATACTATCACCTAGTAAGGACTAGCCACTTCCTTTCCAATCACTTTGCCACCACCCACACAATCTTCTGCACAACTAGACAATGCTGCCTCCTAGTGACCCTGCAGTGTAGCGTGCATCTGGCCCTTTAATGGAGCCCCAGTTTCTTACTTAGCTGGGCTGGGCGTGATAGCCCACACCTTTAACACCACTACTGGGGAGGCAGAGGCAGGTAGATCTCTATGAGTTCGAGGCCAGCCTGGTCTACAAAGTGAGTCTAGGACAGCCAGGGCTCTGCTACACAGAGAAACCCTGTCTCAAAAGACAAAATAAGCTTAGCTATTAGAACTGCTTAAGCCTGTAACCTTCAGTGTTGGTTGTCTCTTAGACAGGACAAAGCCAGCTGAGGCAGAGAAAAAAGGAATGGGGCTAGCAGAGTGAGAAGACAGATGGTCGAGAAGATGCTAAGAGACTGAGCTGAGCAGACCAGACAGGCTAGAACAGCTGTTCTATTTGGAGCTGGTAGTAGTGGGAAGATGGGGAGAAGAAGCACACTTTGGAAAACTAAGGGAGGAACGACTGGGAGACGATTTGAAAGGGCTGGGCTGGACATTGGGAAGGGGGCTGGCAGGGAGTTACTGTGCAGCCTGCCTCTGGACACAGAAGACTTAAAGCTCCTTTACAGTAGACAGTATTAGACAAGCACTCTACCACTTGAGCTCTAGGGGAGGCAGAGGAATGGAATGTCTGCCCCGTCTTCCCAGGGTTCTATAGCTATAGATTCATTATCAAGCAGGCTTACCAGCTTGCTACAACATGGAGTCGAGCTAGTTCTCCCACCAAAAAAACTAAGCTTCAAGAAGGCTAGGCTTCCACAGTCAAGGGACATGACCAATCTCTCACAGCTGCCACAGGTATAGGCTGGCCGAGGTTCCGGGAGGAAGAGGACTCTTATTACACATCCACCAGCTGCCTCTGTGACCTGCAGCTGTGCTTCAAATTGCCACCCCTCTCATAACCCTGGGGAAGAAGCCATGTTCCTCAGTTGCCAGACCATGAGGCCAGGCAGGGCCAGCCAGCATTCTTTGTGAAGCTGCCCTTACCCTTGCCTAGGCGTGTGACAGTCAGAGATTGGGACAGGGTCACTTAGAGCACACAGAGGAAGCATGTGCAGACCGAGCTGTCCTCCCCATGAAGTGGAGACTGCAACATACGCTGGGCCCCCCTCCTACCCCTCGGTATTTACAGACGAGCCTCTGAGCAAAACAAACGCAGCTGTGAGAGCCTGGGGCTGGAGCGCAGCCCAGAGACAGATCCATGCAAGGACATAAAATCTCTGGGCCTGACTGAATTTTGGGTTTTGGTTTTTAAACAAACACCAGCTACCTCTACTGTGGCATGCAAGGCTTGGCACCCCTCCAGAGGTCCCAGGCTGGGGCAGGGCCTTGGAACTCAGAGGCGCACATTCTGGCCTATCGTCCCGACAAATTCTCAGTCCTGTCATTAACACAAATTAGTTTTCTTTGTTTTTCTAAAAGCTGGGACAACATGGATGTCAGGGCAAGAAACTGTGCTTTGACTAATGAGCAGAGAGGCTGCTGGCAGCCTCTGGCTCCATGAACCTCTCCTCATCAAAGGCGCCTGGGAACTCAACCCCAGGGCCCCAAGGAGCTGCTGCTCCAGGAGGGGCTGACTGAGGTTGGTGGTACAGATCTGGGATCCATTCAAGACAAGGGATCCTGGGTGTGCACAGCCATATACTCAGCCTACTCGGCTGAAGCAAAGCCTAGGGGTTGACCTTTGACCTTGCACTTCCTGTTCCAATGCCCCGCTCAGGCTACTAGCTCCCCTTTTCTCCTGGTATTTCCTTCTACCCATATGGACCAGGCAGAGGTGCTCTTGACAGACATAAGGGTTCCTCCTCACCCCTGGTACACACTAGCCTTTGCTTAAGGGTGTAGAGGTCATGGATCCTCCACGATAGCCAGTGTAGGAGCCACTGTTAGTCACTACCAGCAAAGTTTCCTGTATTCATTCAACACACCTAGTCCTACCTAGGAGCCTAGCAGCCAGGACCCCTGCTTACCTTCTGCCCCGATGGACACTAGCTTGACTCCCTTGCTGGCGATGAAGTCCAGGGCTTTGTTTACATTGTTGATCTTGTGCACTCGCATCTTCCCCCGCTCTGGCTTAGGCAACCGCTCCCCTAAGAAGACAGGTGGTGAGGGGATCTTCACAGCCACTCAAGTCACTCCCAGCCCTACCTCTCGGGCTCCCCTGTCAAGCTTCCCAGTGGCAAGGAGGCAGCGTCAGTTCCTGCTAGGACAGGGTACGGAATGGGTTGCACAGTGCTAACCTGAGCCTTACCTGAAATGACCTCCAGCAGAAGCATAAGTTTGAGCCCATCCCTGAAGTCCTCATCGATGTTCTCGATCTGAGTGCCAGCCTTCCGCAGATGGGAGTTGCACCAGGCTGTGAAGGTCTAGGGAAGAGGGACAGAGAAGGGATGGAGGTAAGCCAGCATCAGGGCCTCGCGTCAAGCAGTACTGACCCTCTATATACAGCATGCCTTAAGACAGGTTCTCATGTAGCCCAATCTGAACTCAAGGATGGCCTGGAACTCCTAGTCTTTTGGCCCCACCTCTCAAATGCTGAGATTATATAAGCATGGGACCACAGGCACCACATTCAGCTACATACATTTTTCCTGATCTTAAAAGTGATCCAGGCAGGCTGTTAAAGAGGCATTCCCAGGCAGAAAGCCGTCCAAGAGGTCGTAGGCTTTCTTTACCTAGTATCCTGCCTCAGCAGTGACCTTCCTAACCTGGACACATATGACCTGGGACAAGAAAGCTACTGGGTGAAGAAAGTACTCTATTCTACAACCAGCTTCACTGGAGCTGAGGCGGCCCAGCAGCTATGCCCTTTCTGTAAGGCAGAACTCTGAGCCCCAATTCTCACCCATAGTTTGCAGCCTCACAGGTCAAACACCTTGGCCTCCCTACACAGCCCATTCTTCCAAATGTTGGAAACTGGATGTGCCTTAGGGGTGGCTGAAAGGAAGGCAGCCATATCTGGGAAGTTTCTGAAGATCAGGTAGATGGTAAAATTACGTGCTCTGGAAGAGAGCTACAAAGCAAGAAGCCACAGTCCTGACCCCAGCATACTGCAAATGATGTCAGAGCACCCAAGTGCAGGGCCACTCAGTGCCTGCAAGCTGGAGCCTGTTAGCTGTGCCACAGAAGCGGCTATGATCAGTTAATACCAACAAGCCCAGGCATCTTCTGGGGAAACTGGCCCTCTCCCTCCCACAGCAGGCTCTGGGAAAACCCAAGCCTCTGCTCTCCTAGGAGCCCCCAGAAAAGAAATGGGCAACACGCCAGGAACATGCAAGAGCACATTCCATGCCTGGGGTGTAAGCAAAGGCCACATGGGGTGCCAAGGGCTTCCATGGAGCCTCTGGCCAAGCATCATGTGTTTTGACAACTGCCGGCAGGCCTGCTCATTCAGAGACTCAGCACAAGGCGCCTTCCAGACAAAGACACTGCCTAATAAAGCACTAACCTACAGCAAGGACGCAGCAAATGAGGGCAGTGGGAGGGGCCAGACCCAACCCCTCACCCATGCTGCTATGCAAAGTTCCCCTCCTGGCTGCACACTGCTGTTTCTCACCTAACCATGCCCCTGCCTGCTTTGTAGCCTTGCAATAGAACCACCACTTACCCAGCGCTCAAAATGCATGTGGGTATGGCGGTACATGCTGATAACTCCTGCACTCAAGAGGCAGAGGCAGGAGGATCATAGTTTGAGGCTAACCTGAGCTAACATACCAAGAATCCCTCTCGTAACAACAGCTAAAGCTGAAGCACAGTGTAGCTCCTCCTAAAGACTGCCCCAGCAGCTCTCCATGGTCTGGCTCTGACCCAGTGCCGCTCAGACAGCTACTGACCTCTGACAGTTGTCACTCACAGCTGTGTGCTCCTCCAGGGGAGGGACCCCAGCGCAGGTTCTCACTGACCTGTTTGCCAATCCTCTCCTCCATCCCCATTCCCCCTTCTTTCACCTGGCAGGTCTGATTTCAGTCAAATCAAGTCTAGACTTGGCTATAATTCTGAGACAAATTTCCTAACCTTTCTTAACATCCATTTTTTCCTTCGGTATCACGGCAATGAAAATGCCATTGGGCTGTGAACATTATAAAGACCCCTGCGCTAAGGCTGTAGAAGGCACAGCAGTGCTCAGTGTCTCTGCCTGATTTCGGGAATCCTGTCAACTGCTTCCGCAGGTGGCTGGCTGCTCTGTGCACAGCCCACCCTGGACTGCAGGTACAGAGCGTGGCTCAGGTCACGCAGCAGTCTCCACCATGTCGCTCTACTTTGTTCTTTTCCTTGGGGGGCGGGAGGGAGTAGGACAGGCTAGCCTCCCTCTCACTATGTGGCTGAGGCTGGCTTTGAACTTTTTAATTTTGAAACCTAGGAAGAGGGGATCGAATTCTCTGGAACTAGAATTATACACAGCAGTGAACTGCCATGTGGGTGCTGGGGACTGAACACAAGCCTTCTGGGAGAACAGTCCGTGCTCTTACCACTAAGCCATCTCTGCAGCATTGGCTTTGAACTCTTAATCTTCTTGCCTCTACCTCCCAAGCACTCTGATGACAAGTGTGAACAACCATGACTTTTTTACTGTCTTATGGATTCTAGCAGACACACAGCCCTCAGAGATAGGCTGGGGCATGGTTCAGTGATGGTGTACCAGCCTACTGCACAAAAGGTCTTGGGTCTTATCCTCAGCACTACTAATCTCAAGAGCAAAGCTCAAGAGGAATTTGGCCCAGAGTGCAGCAGGAGACAAGGCTGAGCAGGCCATCCCTGCTCTTCACGTGTGTGAAAGATGTTGGACCACAAGGTGACCAAGTCACATCTGACAGCCTGAGCTTGTAGGAATGCAGTCCTGGAGGACGAGCTTTCTGGTACTCTGATGTCGCGCAGAGAGCGCCCAGGGCATGTGTCTGAAAGGTGCCTTTGCCTATGTGGGTTGCTCTAGGCATGCTGCGGGAAGGAACAGATGAGGGTCTCTATGCCAGCTTCTTGGGTAATTTGTTCTGTTTCCAACTGACTGTACCCATTGAGCTTGCCTCGTGTCCTGGAAAGTGGAGTCCACCTCCTGTAGTTGCTCCAAGTATTAATTGTGGAGAAAGGCAGTTAAGCATCTGTCACAGGCTGGGCAGACAGTGCCAGATGAATCATACACACTAATGGATTCCTTCCTCCTGATGCTCTGGAAGGGTAGGATGCCCTCTCTGTGCACAGGTCCTTGGCCCATTTCTGCAGTTTAGAGGTGGAATGAGACTGTAAGCGTGTCTGTGCAGCTGTCCCATTCCCACACAGGGAGAAGATGACTAGACCCTACTGCTCAGGGGCAGCCACCTGTCCTCACAGGGGCTGCCATACGACCTGCCCTTGAACACACCTTCCGTCTTTACTCATGTCCTCTGGGCAGAAAGCTGAATGGTGACCGTAATCTCTCCTAAGATGAGGATTAAACAGAGTGATCAAGCCAGTCAGTCTACACTGGGCCTGGCACATGAGGCTCAAGGTAGTACACATGCCAAAGGCCTGTCTTGATGACTGGTGGCTGTGCCATGCACATGTTCTTCTCACTGCAGAACACGGAGTGGGTGCCAAGAAGACACCCAGCAAGAGGACACAGAGGTGCTCCTTCCTGGCCCTGACGTGTTCCAGGGAACTGAACAGCTGTCTGCTGCTGTGCGGCTGTCCTGTCTTGAGCACTCAGGAAGCTGTGTGAGGACAAGCAGCTGCAAGTCGCCACTGCTCCACACAGCAGGACAAGTGAGGGGGCTCTGGGGTTGGAGAAGACATTAAGAATGCATAGCTTTTTATACTTGGTTACAAAATAACACTCTGCTCAGACTCTTCCTCTCCCTCCCCAGTACACACTAGCACTGTGAGGTGGAGGACAGAGGGTGGTTTCTATAGCTGGAGGCCTCACTCCCCGTGCCCACCCCAACTTCCTCCGCTGTGCGCAGTTCCCAGGCCTGCTTGCAACAATCCGGCTGCCTGGAGTCAGCCATCTGCTATGTGCCTCCAGGCCGGGCCTGTGGAGTGCCTAGCAGGAATCAAACCCCGACAGAAAAGATGGACATGGAAGCTATAATCCCAGCACTCAGGAGGCAGAGACAAGTGGATCCCCGTAAGTTCAAGGCCAACCTGGTCTACATAAGACAACCAGGGCTACGTGGAGACCCTGTTTCAAAACAACCAAACCAAACCAAACAACAACAACACCCTACCAGCACCTGATAGAAGCTGAGGCAGCTGCCCACACCAGTCATACCCACGGACCTTGGCTTGTAGGTACTGAGCTTCAGAGGCTCACTCCTCGGGGGGGTGGGGGTGGGGGGGAGAGAGAGAGAGAGAGAGAGAGAGAGAGAGAGAGAATATACAAGCAGCCACGCTGAAGTGATCACAAAGAATAAGACTCAAACCTGTGCAAAGGCCCTGTGGCAGAGGGAGCAGAGCCTGGTCAAATTCAAGAGAATAAGGAACGACAGCAGGAAGCCAACGTGTTAGAACCAGGTAGAAAAAGGAAGATGCAGAGAAAGTAGAAAACTCTCTTTTGGCAGGAGGGCAGAGAGGCCACGTCAGGGATGCCCAATGTGACTTAGAAATGCAGACTCACAGTCCCAGTGTCACTGGGGAGAAGCCAGAGTGTCGTCAAGTTGGTCCATGTAGCACTGAACTGGTTTTGGAGAGTCAGTGGACTTTATCCAGAAGGTGCTGCCCATGCGGAAGCAGGCAAAGCCCCTTTGGCGGCCATGCTGCTCCCCGCCAGAGGCACAAGTGAAGAGGGAAGCTTTGTGCCAGCTGCGTTGGGTGAGACCAGGGCGAGCTGGGTAGAGTGAGCAGCCTCCTTAGGGACCCTAGCTAGGGCTTTCTGCATTGTCACGCTTGAGGGCTGGGGGAGGGGAAGAGGCTTGGCATCAGTGGTCATAAAGTCCTTCCTGTGTCACAGGGTCCCCTCCCAGCCATCAGGATGTGGGGCGGCTGGGTAAATGAATGATAGATATTGTTTGTGAGGTGACTTAAGCAGCCAGGAATGTGGCAGCAGTGGGCTTTAATGAGCCTTTCATTGATGGTGACGCCTCCCCCAACCCAGAGAGGTGAACTCTCTCTGAGTTGTCCCTGAGCAAGAAAGCAAATGCTCCCAAAGCCAGTGGCCAAGTGCCACCGCAGGCTGGGATGGCAGATACAAGGATGGCATGGACAGTATGCATTCGGCCCAGTTGGAAGCGTCCTTTCCATTTTCTTTCTCATTTCCCAATACAAAAGCCCTTCTTTGCACACAGCACTGAACAAGAAGCCCTGTTATGTCTGTCTGGACTTAGAGACAGGCTGTGATGTGTCCCAAGGCTAAGGCATACATGCTGGCTCTGATGTGAAGGGACAGAGTTTGGCCTACCCAACACACCACATATGTGAGTTCCATCAACCTCTCACTTGACACGATTTTAGGATAAACTGTTCAATACCTCAAGATCTCTCCGCCCCCCCCCCCCGGCACTGCCACCCACCCAGCAAGCCAATCCACTGCCTGACCTAGAAAGACTGGACTGCACTTTCCCTGGGCCTAGGGTGAATTGAAGTTGCCCACAGCAACCTCCCCCAGGGAACACAGAGGCCAGGGGTCCCTGGGGTTTCAAACCTCATCTCTGAAATACCGTGTTGGGTGTGTTGGGTCTGCAGCTCCGCTGGGGCACCGGCTGCTTTGAGGGAGAGGGCGCCATCCCACCTCCTGAACTCCCACCTTGTCTGCTGTGGCCTCTGACAGTGCCTGTGCTTCCTGCTTCCATGGGTCCTCAGACGGGACATCCAGGGCTCGGCCGTGGAGAGGTGCGGTTATTTATTTCTAGGGTAAATGGCCACCTTTGTTATCACCTCTCCACCAGGCTCAGGCCAAGTTGGACCCAGTGAGACAGCTTTTCACTTCCTGAAAGCAGAGACTGCTCCTGGGCCCCAGGCCTGTCACTAACTATAAAGGTACTTTCAGGGCTCGGCCTTCTGGAATCTAGGTTACCAGTTGCCCAGGCAAAGAGGTGATCACTTTGCTGGTTTCTAAGGCCTCTGAAACGGGCTGTAAGTTTGTACCTGTGAGTGATACAAAGATCCGTTGCCTGTACCAGATCCCTGAGGGGATGGGACCCAGGGGCCACAGCAACACAATACAAATAGCCTTTGCAGCACAGGGAACCAGGGCTACCACTGCTGAAATGCCAGGACACTGAGCCCAGCCTAGACCAAGGGCAGAACAGGCCGAGGTATGAGTGCCCCATGACAACATGGCCTAACTTGAAAGCAATTACACTGAAATATGGCAGCTTCTCATGTTCTGGTCTGAAGTTGCCTTATTCGGCATTTTCTCGGTCTACATGAAAAAGCTGCCTTCCCTTTGGAAGAGAGGTATAAATACTGCAGAGTGCAGTCGTGAGCATTCCAAAGGTCCTGCGTGTCTATCCAGGAACCAGCTCCCCCTAACCCCCTCCCAGCAGCCTGTAATCCAGCCAGGGCCAATCTCTTTCAAGGGTGTCAGAGAACATGCACTCCCCTACGGACTTTGGAGTCCAGTCTTTCCTCATGAGATGTGCTGGCCTGAGGCTTTCTTTTCTTCTTGCTTGTCACAGAGCTAGCTGAGTGTCATCACTCAGAACTCCCTTCAAATGTCACCATTTCAGGAGGCTTTCCCTGAGGACAACCTCCATGAAGCTATCACTTTACTCTGTTTTATCTATAACACCTATTATTGGGAATTGAATTATCTGTTCACAAGCAGTCTCCTTACTGACTGTAACAAGAATCTAATGAGTCTGTCTGAGGACCCTTCTGGGGGAAATGGAGTCTTACAATGATGCTCTGTTAACTCCTAGGATTAGGGCTTTTCATATTCAGCCATTTAGTACCTAATGGTTTGTTTTGTTTGCTAGTTTGATACAGGGTCTCACAGAGCCCAGGCTGGCCTCAAACACACAATTCTCCTGCCTCAGTCTTCCAAGTGCTACGATCGCAGGTATGCACATCAGGCTGGAGTTCTTAGTTTCTGTTCCTATTCTATACTGAAAGTCATTATGTGGGGATAAAATTGCATATACATACTCTGTAGTCACTTTAATGGAGGAGAGAGGTCAGCCTGAACTACAGAGTAAGATTGTCTCAAAAACAAAAACAAACAAACAAAACCCCACCTTAGCAGCACCCACCGTCTGGCAGAGTCTGAGCTCAAGAGAGTTGCTACTCGTTGCTACGACAGCAAGGCTACTTCAGAGCATGCCACTCCTCAGCACCAGGGCCAAAAGTGTAGCCAGGCCCTTCCTGGGCTCGCCAAGTTGGGGCTGTACTATCAAACAAATAAAGGAAACTAGCACAGTGGCACTTGGGAGGATTAAGAGCTCCAGGTTACCCTTGGCTATACAGGAAGCTCCTATAGCCAGCCTGGGTCAAATGAGACACCCTCAGACAGACAGACAGACAGACAGACACAAATGAACACAAGAAAAAAGTAAGAAAGTTAGTAAATAAAAAAGAATTATCTGCGTCTATTTCCAAGAACTGGGGCTGTAGCTCTGTAGTGGGGCAGGGGGCGATGGGGGTGGGGAAGCCCACAATGACACCCGTTGTGCCAGCACTTGGGATGCTGAAGCAGGAGGATCCAAGTTCTGGGCCAGAGTGACACATTAAGAAAGTCCCTTTAAATCCAGTAGTTTTCAGTGTGTCTCCGTGTGAGAAGCACCTGGAGGCTCTCCTCTCTTTCTCGCCAGTTCAGACTATGGATATGTTCTCCTGTGGATGAAAGAGTTTTCTAGATCACAGGTATACGTGGATTCTTTCTCCCCAACCGCTTTTTTCTTTTTAGATAGGGCCTCCCTGTGCAGATCTGACCAGTTTAGAACTCATGGAGATACAGCTCGCTTTTGAGTGCAGGCCTTCAAGGTATGTGCCACTATACCTGGCCTTCTGTACCCTTCTTAAAATACATGGTTTTCAGAGTCACGATTGCTTCTATGGGATATAATTCACATAATTAAAGATTAATCCTTTAAAAATTGAAGTCAGCCTAGGTGTGGTGAAGCACGCCTTTAATCCCAGCACTCAGGAGGCAGAGACAGGTAGATCTCTATGAGTTTGAGCCCAGGCTGGTCTACAGACAGCTAGGGCTGTTATCACAGAGAAACACTGTCTTGAAAGGAAAAAAGAAATAATTCTTTTTTAATTTAGGGCTGAAGAGGTGGCTCATCAGCCATTAGGAAAATGTCCTGCTCTTGCAGAGGAGTAAAGTTTGTTTCCCAACATCTAGTCAGATAGCTTGTGATCACCTCTAACTCCAGCTCCAGAAGGTGCCACGATTCTGTACTTTGCTAGCACCTACCCACACACAGGTATGCAAATGAAAATAATAAAAATCTAGCTTGAGGAAAAAAAAATCACACAGGGTTTGGTTATATTTACAACATGCAACTGTCTCTACTATCTACTTCCAGGATATCGACACCACTGAAAACTATTAGTGGCCACTGCCCCTAGGCGCCAATGACCCACTTCCTGTCTCTGTGGAGTTGCCTCTTCTGGACATTGCATACAGAGACAGCATGCAGTCTTTCCAGGCTAGCTTCTTCTGAGATATCTTCAAGATTCAGCCATGTTGAGTCATGTATATACCTGACTAACAATCCCTTTTCAAACACCTTCTACCTCGTGGCTGTTATGAACGGTGGCTGTAAATCCTTGCATGGATGGGTTTTCAATTCCTTGGGTATCTTGGATGTGGGATTTCTAGGCTGGATGCTAATTTTATGATTTGCTTCATCTGAGGAACTGCCCAACAGCTTCCCAAAGAGGATGTGACATCTCATATTCCTACCAGGAATTCTAGTTCCTTCATCTTGCTTAACCATGCTTCTACCTGACCTTTTTTATTACAACTGAGTGTAAATTCACATCTATGTGGCTTTTTTTTTTTGGGGGGGGGGGGGATGCTGGGAAAATCAAGCCCAAGGCCTAAAGCATGCTGGGCAAATACTTTATTTGGCGCTAATCTCCCTACACCTCCTGTCCTGTTTCTTGACTGATGATGTCAAACATCTGTATAAGAACATCCTGACCACTTGTTTAGAGAAATGCCTGTTCAAATCCTTTGCCCATTTTTAAATTTCATCTTTTCATTGCTATGTTGTATAAGAGTTCTTTAAACCTGGAAGACATTACATCTTCATCAGAAATACGGTTTGCAAATATCTATGTGGACTGTCATTTCATCTGCATATTGTGCTTTGGATAAGGACATGGCTCAGCTGTATAGTACTTTATCTAACAACCACCATCTGACGCTTGATTTCGTAGAGTCGGGGCTGCTTTTGGAAGGTCTCTGAGCCACAGAAAGTTTTGTCTGGTGTGTGGTGAGGTATGCAGCTCCACTCTCCGCATGGGGTGTTCAATTTTTCAGAAACGGCAGTGGTGGCGCACACCTTTAATCTCAGAGACACCTTATCTCACAAAACAACAACAAAACCCAAAACAGACCCCCCCCCAAAAGAGTATTCTCTTCCCTAATTAAATTATCTGGCATCTAAAAAAAAAAATCAACTGACAATATATTTATGAACTTGGGAGTTTTGCCTTTTTTTCTCTTCCTCCTTTCCCTCCCTTAGGTTTTCAAGAGAGGGTTTCTCCGTGTAGCCCTGTCTGTTATAGAACTTGGTCTCTAGACCAAGCTGGCTTTGAACTTGCTTCTGCCACCTGAGTGCTGGCTCAGTAGGTAAAGACACTGGCCACCAAGCCTAATGACCCATGTGATGGAAGAAGAGAATTGACTCCAAGTTGTTCTCTGAGCTTCACAGATGCCGTGGCATGTGCACACATACTAAACAAATTTAATCTTTAAAAATGGCAGAATTTTACCAAAGGCCAAATGACTCAGATTCCCTGGAGGTGGATCCCAGACAATGACACTTGACACAGGAAGTCAGAGTTGAGACAAGGAATAGGTAGCCTGGAGTTGGAAGGTGCTCCAATTGTCCCTGTCTGGCCACACAGATTTCCGGAGCCACCTACCTCACACCCAGGGAACTAGCCAGGCAACCAAAAGCTATTCAGATTACAAGCCACAGAACTGGGTCCTCCCCAAGGAGATGTGTCCAGCCTCCCAAAGCAAAGTTCACCTGTCTAGGAAGAAACTGGCCTGATTTAAAGTTAGGAGGGGAGACAGAGGAGGGGGTTTAGCCCTCCCCACTGAGATTTTCAGCAGGAAGGAAATGAGTGAAGCCTACCTTGGTAGCTACTCTTAAAAGTCTAAACATCCACTCCCAAAAGAGTTTTAAAATTAGGGCTCTGCCCACTCCCCTGGCCTTCTGCCAGGAAGGTTCTCAGGCTGCCCTTCTCACCTGGAGGACAGGGAGCTAGCTCCAAGGACAAAAAGCCCATTCATCTTCAATGCTTACTGCTGAGCTCAGGTTTCCTAGTGAGGGTGAGGGACTGAATATCTGGTTAAACTTTGATCCTTCAAAAGATAGGCAAGGCAGCTGATTCAGACCTGGACACAGTTGCTTGCAACACTAACCGGTACCAAAGACCAAGTATTAGAATTAAGGTTTTAGTATGGACCAATCTCCCTAGGGCCTTGCCTTGCTTATCCAGACAAGAGGGGGCTGAAATCAGACAGGCACTGATGGGCTGTGGTCTAAGCAGGCACCATACCTGTTCCAGGCTACCCAGGGAACTCCCCATAGCTCTTAAGTGCCACAGGCCAGGACATCAGGACATGGGGACCAGAGCAAGCCTCTCCATCTCCTCCTCCTCTTCTGGGAGGTAGCATGTTTTTGATGGTACTTACAGCACCAGATACTGGGCTCTTCAACTACAAGAGGACTGTTAAGTGGACTGGTTTTACCTTTGCAACGGAAACTCAGTGACCTTTTCCTTTTTTGGAATATTTTGATTCCAGTCCACACCATTCTCTTACAGAAGCAGACAGACCTGGAGGGTGGGCCCATAAAGCCCAGGGTACAGAAAAAAATGAGTCTAGAAATCTGTGGTCTCAATCCCCTGAGGGGACACAGAAGCCAAGCACACACTGCTTCACTGGTGTCCTGTCCTGTGTCTGGGGTTAGAGGGTCCATCTCGAGAAGGCTTAGAGCCCGAGGGGAATGCCAGAGCCCATCAACCTTTTGCCTCTGAGTCCAAGGTCAATTGGTGTGGGGCCAGGATGACTCCCCTCAGGCTGGTATCCAGCAGGGGCTCAGAGAGCACTAGGTGAGAGTGAAGGAATCCAGTCAACCTAGGAGAGGCTTCTGACCAGAAACACTGGCCTTCTAGTGCAGACTCTGCCAAAAGGCAACTAGAGGAATTATCCAATCTTGCCCCAGCCTCCTGTGAATAGGTGTTGGCTGATCCCTGGTATGGAGATGCTGTGAGGTACATGCACACTAGGCTTGGGAGTCTCCCCACCTCTGCACATATATCTGGTCTATCTCAGATTCCAAGGATGTAAAACCTACACCAACAATAGAATGGTGTCTGGGGAGAGTTTTAAAAAAAGAAAACCCAAAATCAGATTCTATAGTCAGAGAATAATTACAGGACTAGGAGGAACCAGCAGGGAGCGACTGAAACCTCTGACTCACAGCTGGCGCTATTAAGAATGGTGAAACCGTTTGCTCTGGCGGAGGGACAGGGCAGACTCTCTCTCACCCTAGCTTGCACTGCCCACACACTTTCTCAGCCTGGCCCTAGCTAGCAATGAGCAGACCAGTCAGGCTTCTCTAAAAGCACTTCACTCGAGAGTAGTAGGCGCAGGCACTCTGAGGCAGAGCACACAGCTATCCTCAAAACGGTGGACAGTGGACAGGGCATGGTCAGGTGTGGATTCCATTTCAACAGGGGAAGACAATGGAAAGGGGAGCTTCGTATCCTTTCAACCCACCCTCAAAGCTACTAAGGGGCTGGATCCGAAGGAGCCAACAAGAGGTGTTTTTTTGGTGATTGGGGGATATTACGTTAGCCCTAATATAATTATAGAAATGACTCATGATTCTTGAGCCCTCCCTGTACATGGGGTTTTCTTTGATTTCACAGGTAAGGTTCCCAGTACTGGGAGCTGCCTACTGGTGGGTCTGGAGCCCCACTAACTAGCCAAGATGGGTGTTAACAGCTTCCACTGCCTGCTTCAATCCCCACTAGGCTTTTCACATTGCTTCTCGTCAGATCCCCAAGAAGACACTAGCCCAATGGCAGTCTCAGACCCTCAGGCAGATTCCCAGCCCAGATGGTGTGTGTTGCCCGCCTGGGATGAGACATAGTGCCTGGGCTGTAGGGTGAGTCATGGAAGAGGGAGGGCAAGTCAGGTGACCTGGTGAGAATCAGAACTCCTGAGGTAGCCTGGTTACCTTGACATTCCTGTGATTCTGCCAAGGTAAAAAGTAACCCAAGGAGTTTGCCTTATATGGGCACAATGACAGATTTCAACGCAATGCGTTAACTGACCCCACATCAAATCTAGTCCAGGTTGCTCGGGCGACACCTGATAAAGCTGCTCTAAATGTAGGAAATAACAACTTACGACAGGTCGTGGCCAATGACTCACAAAACAAAGGTGCGGTCCAACTGCATCTGTGTGACTTTTAGACAGGGGATGGGTCGGTAGCCTGTAGACCAAGAGGCTCTATCACTCCCCCACCCACACCTGGTGGGGAGACCTGGCTTAAGGCAGGGAGGGGTGTGGAAGAAATCTACTTCAGCAAGTAGATGAACATCAAGTCCCATCTAGGTTCTGAGAGGCCTAGTGCTTTCCCCAAGAAGGGCCAGGACAAGCAGGGGTCACTGGGAGGCATGGTTTTTTAGGCTGACAGGACAAAATGGGCATAGTAAATACAGGGTTCCTTCATGAGAAGCCCCACTGGGCTTTACAGGAATCCCCAGAGCCATCCCAGGAGGCAGGCCCTTCTCCAGCAGCCCCAGGTCTCTAGAAGGAACCACTGCTCAACCTCTGCCAGACTCCACTCACTCATTCCAATTTACAAAGGTACTCAGAATCTACCAAGGGCGCGCGCGCGTGCGCGCGCGTGTGTGTGTGTGTGTGTGTGTGTGTGTGTGTGTGTGTGTGAACAAGCACTCAAAGAGCAAAACAGAGAACCCACAATAGGAGAACGACTATTCCTAGGAAGGGCCTGGCACCCTGGTGAGAGGGAGCACTAGGTACTGGTTCACTCCTGTGGGGCTGGGTTTTATCCTGTGGGTAAGGAAAGCCTTAGACAGTCTGCTAGGGAAGAACAGAAGCAAACACAATTTCAGAGAACAGCCCTCCCCCCCATGGTTGGGTGGAGCAAAGGGGGAGTATCTCGGGCTGGAGTTCCAGAAGACGGAGCACTGGAAGATGAGCATGCTCTTCAGACACTGCTGGAATGGACACACTTCCTACCCTTTACAGGGCCTCTTTCTACAGTCCTCTCCCTACAGATAGGGACCACTAGGAGATGTCTGTAACTCTGCACACACTGCACGCAGTAGGTGACCCCAGTACCCACCCACTTGACCCATGCTTCAGACACAGGCCTCACTTTCTTTCAGCCAGTGACTGTACAGTGGGCCAAGAGCAACAGTGGCAGCAGAATTAAGTCATAATAGTGACTTAAAAACAGTATCCCAACAATGGGGTATTGGGTCATAGTGCCCTATACTCAAAATATAACCTCAGTAGTTTTTGTTCTTTCCTGTTTGTTTTTGCAATGGTAGAGATCGACTGATCACAGGGCCTCGCACAAGCTAGGTAAGTACTCTACCAGAGGAACACCTCCAGCTTCAGGAATTCTTGTCTAAGTTGTAGCATGGAAGACCCATATGAGACTCAATTTGAAAAGCAGCTGCTTTGTTACAAGATATCTTATGATATCTTTGCTTTAAATCTTAAGTCCTCTATACAAAATCTATTCCACATGGTTGTGGCCTGTATACTCCACCGGGAGGTGAGACCCGGGTTGAGCCAATGAAGAGCAGAATGGATTCTGGCCCACCCACCCCAGCCTCTCTGTTCCTTTGCTCCGTGGGTGGCAAGCACCACACAGATGGCACTCCAGTCTTCCATGGCCTGGCCTGGGCCACTCTCCTATGCAAAGAAGGTCTGTATCCTAAATTTCTCTACAGACAAACCCCAGTATGGCCCAGGGCCAAGAGATGGTACCTGACAGGAGAGGCAAGAAAAGAGCAGCCTGGTTCTAACGCAGAGCTGCCAAGTCAGGGAGCCCTTCTTCTCAGAGGGAGAAAACTTCTTGCTTGCTATGACCACCTCTCCAGCCTCAACATCACCTCAAAGGACCAAAGATGAGAGGAAGAGAAGCACTCCTCAGATGGTAACTAGCTCCTGCCAAGGGAAACCCTGCAGTCAGACGCCCCACTACCCAGAACTGAGATCCAGGACATGGAAGGAGATCACAGCCAGGCATCTAGAAGAGCATGGTCCAGTTGGAAAGGGACGCTGGTAAGCTAGTCACTGCAGGGCAGTGTGATACAAGGACAATGGTGAGAGGACACATGATCTGGGCCTTGAAAGAGGAGCACTGTTCTGATGCATGGTGGCCTGGGAAGAAAGTCACTCCACAGACAGAACACTGACAGGAAAAAGTCACAAACAGGCAGGTGTTTAGGACCCCAGTGAGTAGTAGTAGGGTGCAGCACCAACAGGAGTCAGGCATGTGTGTACGTGTGCACATGAATGTATAGTCTATAAGTCTCCTGTACTATAGAAAGGCTGACGAGAGCAAGGTTTGTTCTCTGTGCAGATGGGAGCAGAGCAGGTTAACTCAGTGACCCGATTTGAGTCTCTGAAAGATAATGTTCGCCAAGGCATCAAGACTCCAGGTGAGTGGCGTCAAGCCAGGTAGGGGATCACTGTAGGAGGACAACAGGTTGGCCAGACACTGCAGTGTCCCATTCACCAGGCAGAGTGGCCAACTCTTCCACTTGGGGTAGCTACAGCTGTACATCTGCACTTTCTCCTACCCACCATGTGTCCTGAGTTATTAGGGCAATGGAAGGAACACTGTAGAACAAGAAGGGCAGGGTTCTTGATAGTCTAAGCAATGTTTCTCAGCCTTCCTAACGCTGCGACCTTTTAATACACTTCCTCATGTTGTGGTGACCCCCAACCATAAAATTAGTTTTGTTCCTACTATTCATTGCTGTAATTTTGCTACTGTTATGAATTGTAATGTAAATATCTGCGTTTTACAATGGTCTTAAGCACTCCCTGTGAAAAGGCCGTTGGAGCCCCCAAATGGGTCTTGACCCACAGGTTAGGAACTGCTGGTTAGAGAAAGACAGAAACTCAGTGCCCACTACAGGGTGAAGTGTCAAATGTTCCTAGGCATCTGACAGGGATGGCTTATGAAGGACAATGTGAAATGTGGGTGTGGAGAACCTAGGAACATCAACTGGAGAACGCCAAAATCAGAGTGCCACATGACCAGCAGGCATGTGAAAACTTCTGTCTAAAGCTAGCAGAAGAGCATCTGTTCACGCATGCTTTCATTCCACACTCAATCAAACATATCCTGCCATGCTGCTGGCTCCGGGGACACAGAAGAAAGTGAAAGCCGTCCACAGCTAATAGAAGAGACACTCGAGTCTGAAAATAACTGGGTACAAGGAGTGAGTGGATCAGGGCCACAGAAGTGAAGACATCACAGATGAGATCCCTAGGGCCAAGGGAAGAATACCTAAGACCCCTCAGGGAAAAGCATGTGAAATGTCACGTCCAAGACGAAAGTGGGAAAGGGAGGCACACAATGGACGGTGGGAGCAGGGGTTGGACACGACTCTGGAATAGAGGATGAGCAGGGGAACTGGGCAGTGGTGGCTCATACCTTTAGTCCCAGCACCTGGAAGGCAGAGGCAAGTGATCTCTGAGTTTGAATTCAGCCTGGGCTATGGAACGAGTTCTAGAATAGCCAGAGAAACCTTGTCTTTAAAAGAAAAATAAAGAAAAAGAAAAAGAAACCTAGGGTTGAACATTTGGGTTAGCATTCGACAGTCAAAAGCATCAAATACAGTAACTGTAGTTTATGTTAGAGAGTACACCTCCTAGGGGTTGGGGATACAGCTCAGTGATACGGTGCTTACCTAACTCAGTTATCTAGCCCTGGATTCTACCTCTAGCATTACAAGAACAAAACAAACAAGAAAGACCCATGGCTATTTGATCAGCAGGCTATAGTGCTCTCTGGTGGGAGTGGGAGATGTAGAATCTGGCAAAACATTGATAATCACTGACGCTGGCAATGGACACATGACTGTTTCTCCACTTTGATAACTATTGCAAAGATCAGCATGTGTGTATGTGCACATGCATGTATAGTCTTTAAGTCTCCTGTACTGTAGAGGTTGAGGAGAGCAAGGATAGGACATTGGCCTGTGTCCTGGGTGCCTGCTAAAGGCCTGCAACACTTCTGTGATGGAGCAGGCATCCTTGGTAGACACTGGGAACTAAGAGGCATTTAGGAAGTGATTGGTTCCATTGGCAAAGGTTATACTTTAAAAATACACCAAAGCCAATATCCAAGTGAAGGACTTTTTCCCAAATCTAACCCAGCTTGTGAGCCCCAGTGTACTATCCTACAAGTGAAAGAATCAAATGCCCCCAGGTACAAGCTGGACATTCACAGCCCACACTCCAACAATTCACACTGAACTCCCTGTGTTCTCCTGGCATTCATTAGCCAGAAAAGGATGCTAGGGTAAGGCTGTGCCCTTTGCAAAGACAGGCTGGAGCACACCCACCATGGTCACAAAACAAGCCACCTCTTTCTTTCCCTCTCCTGCAGAGCAAGGTTGCATTTAAAAGGAGAAACAGTCTCAGGTTTTGTCTCCCAAACAGTGAAAGCCCCAGGGGCAAGGGCTGGGAACAGAGCAAAAGGCTGGGAACAAGAGCAGCTAGTTCCTGGGGAATGGGTCACCACTGCCTGTGAGGAAGGTGTAGAGGGACACGGGAGACAAAGCCCCAACCTGAACGCCACAGCAGAGAAAGAAAAGGGAGCAGCTGTGTGCCTTTGGGTCCCATGGCCCAGAGAGAGCTGAGGAGCTATCAGATTCTGCTTGGCCACACCATGTGGCCTCTATCTTTCTCTACATTTTCCACAGCACTGGCTTCTCTGCCAATGCCCCATAAATAACAATGGTCAGCAAACACAGACCAGCTTGCTCCTCCTTTCCTGTGCTGCACATCTCAAGGTTGGGTGGGGGCCCGGAACCTGGGGCACCGGAGGCCAGGTTTCAGGAAGGTGGCTAGCCAGCTCACCACAGGACTGTGCTTTAACATTTTTTTAGCTGTCCCTAGGAACAAAACACTTTATTGTCTCTGGCTACGTATATTAATTTTACATAGAGGCAGCAATTTTGGTATCAAAGGAAAAGTTTTTCAAAGGAACAACAGCAGCAAAGAAAGGTCTGAGGACAGGACCTTCTGACAACCTCATTCAAGTACCCCTTCTCCTTGGACTCTCCGAGGATATGTGCACCATCCCTCTAGATGGAAAGTAATGGCTTCTTCCTCTGTCTACTGGGAAAGCATACTGCTTGTCTCCCAATTGGCAAGACACTCATGCAGAACTCTGTAAGAACAGCTGGTTGCCATGCTGGGTCTAGAAATGTCCCAGAGAGGACTTCTTAGGACTTGTATAGCATACAGCTGGACATGAGGCTGGATTCCAAATGTATCACAGCAGGTTTGTAGGAGTGAGCTGGGCCTGGAAGGTAGATCAGTCTCCACCCTTAACACCATACCGAGTGGCCATTCTAAGAAGAGGAGGTCAGACAGACAGCAGTCCACTCCACCTGTGATGGCTACTTATCCATCTAATCAACATTTACTTACTGAGCATGTGTCAAACCACATGCTAAGGGCACAACAGTGAACAAATCAGTGCCTCTGCTTTTGAGATGCTCACAGTCTTATGGAGGATGAAGAGCAGAGCATGGCTGGAGTTAAAAATAGTACAAGATGGCATGCCCCACAGTGAGTTCAATCCTTGGAACCCATAGGAGAGTACTAACTCCTGAAAGCTGCCCTCTAGGCCCCATGCCTGTGACAGCACTCTCACACACATATGTGAATACTACTACTACTACTACTACTACTACTACATATTTAGAAAAAGAGTTGAAGCCAGGAATTGTGGTACACACCTTTAATTCCAGCACTCAGGAGGCAGAAACAGGCCTGAGTTCAAGGCCAGCCTGGTCTACAAAGCAAATTCCAATACAGTCAGGGCTACAGAGAAACCCCTGGCTCAAAACAAAGGATGGAAGGCAGAGAGATGACTGCATTGGGTGTTCTTCCATAGGACCTGGGTTCAATTCCCAGCACAAGCACAGCCTCTTTCAACTGTCTGTAACTCTCCAGTTCCAGAGGATCTGATGCCCTCTGACACACATGCAGGCAGAACACCAATGTACAGAGTGTGTGTGTGTGTGTGTGTGTGTGTGTGTGTGTGTGTGTGTGTGTGTAGGACAGTGAAAACTAAGGTCTAAAGAATGAGGAGGAGGGGGACGGGGTTGAAATGGAAAGAGAGCCGGGCGATGGTGGCGCACGCCTTTAATCCCAGCACTTGGGTGGCAGAGGCAGGAGGATTTCTGAGTTCGAGGCCATCCTGGTCTACAGAGTGAGTTCCAGGACAGCCAGGGCTACACAGAGAAACCCTGTCTCGAAAAACCAAAAAAAAAAAAAAAAAGAAATGGAAAGAGAGTATAGCACAGAGGTCCCTGTGAAGGAACCAGGCATGAGAGAACATGACCATATCTGGGAAATGTGGCTATGACTGGAAAGATTAGTGGACAAAGCACATGCCACAGGGCCCCACCATCAGGAACAAAGATACCTAGGAGCAATCCAAGCAGAATAATGCTCAGCACTATGAGAACAGCACAGAGAGCCCAAGGCAACACTTGGGCCAAACTACTTCCAACTGATGCAAGGACCTGAACGCCTGGCTGTGCTCTTACAATGGGACAAAGAGGCTGTTTCAGAACTGGTGTGCCTCTTGGGCTTCCTGAGATGAAAAGCTACGACATGGACTTTTCTGGGCCTGTCTATAGCAGAGTAAAGCTGCCTGTGTACCTCCTAATATATGGTCTAGAGGGCACATACATGCAGCATTCTGCATGATGCATGCTAGCTCAACATATGCTTAGGGAGATTGGTGGTCTTTCTGGCCCCCTCTAAGCCTGCTCCAAAGACACTGCTACCTAGCATACTGTCCTCTCTTGCCTCTGTTCAGCTCAATCCACTATCACCCCCGAGGTGGGATAAGAAAGACATGCTTACTATCTGGCAGCTGAACCGACTGCAGCTCAATCTTCCATGAAGAGCTGACTTCTAATGTGACACCATGGATCTCTTCAAGTTCCCCCCTTCCCAAACCCCATAAAGAGGCCATCTCTCTAAATCTTGACCGCTCAGGGTGGAGACTCTTGGCCATGATTTTGTAAATAAGAAAACTGAGGCTTCTTTGCCTGAAGTTCTCCAGGCAGAGAGAGAATCTCGTACACTCCAGCTTGTAGCCTGAATCCCTGGAAACCAAGCTCAAGAGTATGGTAGTACTCAGAACCTGACCACACAGGTCCCAGTAAAGAGACCCAACAGTAAGGATCACAAGTGTATGATCTCTGTGGTCAGGCCTCTGGGGGAGGATGCAATGTGGTGCTCTCACTGGGCTCACTCAGCTGAACCTTCACCAGGAAACCTCTGTCCGACACCTCATTAGCCAAAGTGCTTGTATTACAACATGGACTTGAGCCCTTCAGATAGCTGGAGGCCCCCGGGTCAGCTCTCAAGAACGCATCGAGATGCCCGCACAGATCCTCCTTCTTGAAAGTTATTTCTGGGCTTATTAAAAAGCAACAGTCAAGAAAGTCACACCCAATCCAGGTTGGCTATACTCTCATCATGCGAATCTCAGACCAGGATTAATTCTTTGGCTGGTTTCAAACCTTTAATTTCAAAGCTATCTAGTTTGTGCTTGTCTACAAAGGAATGTTACTGGGCACCTCCCGCTAGCAGCACAGAAAACAACTCCCACTACCGTCACCTGCTCCTTGAGACTAAGCCATATATAGGCAGCCAACTTCAGAAGGTCTCACTCAACTCTCTACTTCCCACCACTTAATCAGGTTCCTCAACACAATCTTTAGCCAAATGCCTCTCTCCTACCTAAGGGTCCAGGGAACCGTGAGGTGACCCATGAAACCAGAGATTTTTCCAGCACTCTCCTCACCACACCCCATCCTCAGGACATGATGCCATCACATGCCTGAATCCCAAGCTTCACCAGACCAAACTGCTCCATACTGCTAGAATAGCCAAAAAGGAAAAAGCCCGATTCGGTTCTCAGTTCCGCTGTTCACAGGCTGGGTGGCCGGAGGCAAGCCAGGTCCTCTTATCCCCAAGGCTGTATATCAAGGCTGAGTGCATGTGAGGCTAAGCTGAAGGAATCTTTTATGAGCTAGTGTGCCATCTGTACCAGCATCAAACGGCACAGTTTCTGAGGTGTCTCTCTTACCTGGGAGCCTCCCCAGGGCAAGGCTGGTCTTTCGACGCTGTGGACAATGTGAACTAAACTCCAAGGCCCTCATGAGGGCCTGGCTCTGAGTGCTCTACCACCTGGCCCCTAGACATGCGGCCTGTTTCTTACCACTGATACCCTTCTCCAGGCCTGTCCTTCCCAGCCTCATTTCATCTCAGAAAGAGCACTTGGAACACACATTATCTGAGAGTTGTGTGTTGGGTCAGCTCCATAAGGGCAGGAAACCTAATTTGTTCCCACTACTTTAACAAACAAAACAAATCTGAGGCTGGTAAGACGGCTTCCCCCACTCCGCTCCAGTTCACTGCCATCCTTTCTCCATTCATTCTAAATCCACAAAAAAGGACACACTGAGGGGAGGGCACAAACCCTTATAAAACTGGGTGTGAGCCGGGCAGTGGTGGCGCACGCCTTTAATCCCAGCACTTGGGAGGCAGAGGCAGGTGGATTTCTGAGTTCAAGGCCAGCCTGGTCTACAGAGTGAGTTCCAGGACAGCCAAGGCTACACAGAGAAACCCTGTCTCGAAAAACCAAAAAAAAAAAAAAACTGGGTGTGGTGAGTGTATACCCCGAACCTTGGCACCCAGGAAGCTAAGGCAGGAAGATCTAAAATCTGAATCCAGCCTGATCTACATACCAATTTCCAGGCCAGCCAGGGGAGACTCTTGAGACTCTTGTCAAACAAAAAACCTCTCCAAAACCTCACAAAATACTGCTATGTGATCGAACACAGCATGGCATCGAAGGCTACTACTACAAGAAGTCCCTGCATGTTGGTCCCTACCCTGATG
Organism: Tokudaia tokunoshimensis; assembly: GCA_036184795.1. NCBI lineage: Eukaryota > Metazoa > Chordata > Mammalia > Rodentia > Muridae > Tokudaia > Tokudaia tokunoshimensis. The sequence continues at coordinate 10,473,286 of BTHU01000001.1, read as the reverse complement.
TCCCCTGGGCTGTAAATTCATGGGGGAAACAGGATTATGTGGCAGGCCGGTGGCTGATGAAGTCCCTCTCCGTCCAGACATTTTTCTGGATGCACAGTCCTCTCCTCAGGCAGTTTCCGTACACACGGAAGTGGTGAGCAATGCAAAGCATTGCAACCATTTTTCCTCTAGCTATTTCTAGGCACACAAAGAACATTTAAGGACTCAAGGCCAGCCTGAGAAAACAATTGAATCAGGAAATACTCACCAGCTCAAAGGCAACAGAGCCCAAAAAAAGTCAAAAGTTGAGGGCTTTGCCTTGATGGAGACATTTCCTGGCTTTTCATAGGCAGCTTCAACAAAGTTTGATGAAGACAGTGGGGCCAATAACAGGATTATCACAGGATTCAATTAAGAGCTAAGAAAAACCCAATTTCTCAGGGTTCATGCCCATTCTTTATCAAGAGTCAACACATCTGAGTACCTACTACAACCTGCTTTCCTGAGTTTATCAACTCAACAGTAGGAAGCACGGTGATCCAGTGTTCCTTCCCAATCAGGGACTGTCGACATCTTCCAGGCCAAAATTAAAGGGCCAATCCTACACAAGCATTCCTGCCCACATCATTTCTGTGTAGATTTTGGGCAGGTTGTGTGAAGCCTGCTCCCCAGGTTACTGTGGGTGCAAACAGCTGCCTGTGTACGCACATGTATGTATGTATATATGTATGTTCCTTCTGAACAAGCAAACAAAAATGCTTCCCACAGGGTCAGAGCTTAGGAAAATGTGTATTGTATGAGAGAAGCATACACAGCCTTGAGAATTCACATAAATTACCTGAGGTAATGGACTGAAAGGCTGGGCATTTCTGCCCTCACCCTTTTATCAGGGCAACTACTAAGGAACACAAGGAATGGCTTCTCTCCCTCTGCTAGGAGGATTCTGAAACAGCAGTTCATAGGAGGAAAACAGTAAAGGAGAGGCGGCGACAGGGTCAAGTGTGTGAAGCAGACGGCAGGCGGTGGCAATGCTCCTGTGTGCTTCACTGTTTATGTCAGCAGTAGGGGCGTACACCTTAAATTCCAACATTATTTTTTTTATCTATCTATCTATCTATCTATCTATCTATCTATCTATCTATCTATCTATCTATCTATTATTTAATCAAATCATAGGCAGAGGAAGGAAGATCTCTGAGTTTAAGGCCAGCCTGAGCTCCAGAACAGCCAAAGTTACAGAGAAAAACTATAGATAGATAGATAGACAGACAGACAGACAGGGATTGATTTAACTGTCCTATAAACTAAAATTCCAGCCTCTTGGAAAATGACCTCCCAGGACACATTCTCACCTGGCAGCAATCAGTGAGGGTTACCTGGAGCTGCAAAAGCCATTCCACCTTTTTGTGGGTCACCTGTGCTAATATAATCTAGGACCACTGTCCCTCATGCCCCAAAGAACTCACATCTATTCCCACAACAGTGGCCCAAGGACTGGCCTACCCACTAAATGGCCAGATCCAAGATGGAAACACACCTGTCCCGCCTTTGAAAATGGACCGAGGGTAGAGTAACCCGGGCTCTGCTTCTCATTGTCTCCTTTGACCTCTATGACATGCTCCCACCTTCTACAGATGGCCCAGAAGCCCAGAGAAGTGTAGAGGGTGCTACGTGATCTCTAACTGTCTGAAACACTGCATTTCCTCAGGGATGCAAGAGATATTCCAAGCACCCTGTCCAAATAGTGGGGCTCAGAGACTGGGATAGGGCACAAAGAGAAACTTACGTTTAGGAAAATGTTACAAACACCAGATATCCTGGCTCGGCAGTCTGGGTAGTGCCCCTCCAGCTCCAATACTTTCCAAGTTGTGTTCAGAGAGAATAACTATTTCCAGGGAAATTAGAGAAGCCCTATGGATCCTTTCTGAACCCAGGGAGGCATTGTCAAGGGTACTGAATAGACAAATCAGTCAACATGTCTGAGCCAAAGCTATATCATTTGAACACTTTCCTCCTTTCAGGACCTAACTGCAAGGACTAGAGCTCATGAAGGGCTGGCCTAGAGTCCATCACTGGGGTAAGACTCAGCGGCACAGGGCCCTGGCTTCATTTTCAGCACTGGTACATGTGTGCGTTGATTTAACTGTTTTAAAGCCATGATTAGACACATACATGTACTTGTACTTGTGTGTGTGTCACACACACACACACACACACAGGATATGAACCGCAGGAAGCTTTCATGGCTTTCTTGTTTAATCCTCACACTTCCTTCTGAGGCTGTTAGGAGGGGCATGCTAACTGTATCCGGAACCTGCATTCACTTTAGAGGCCCGGTTCCATGCAGAAAGTAGACTATGCAAAGCATGAAAGGAGACACCACATTACAGCCCCATCTGGGTGACTGCCTGTGGTTTGTCTGGAATTCAAAGACGCGGGCATATCCCTGATCTTCTTATGGGTGCTTCTACATATAAATAGTTCGCCAGACTGCATGTATTGCATTAATGTCCTTACACAGGGCTGATCTGAGTTTATTTTTGTTGCTTTCAAGGTTGTGTTTGTGCCTCTCTGTTAGACTTCCAGCCAGGGAGAAAATGACAAGACGCAAAGCTCTCGACAATCCAGACGGCTCCTGGAGGCACATGGAAGATCAACAGTGTATGGATGCCAGCTCACTGACGCTGGCAGCCTTCTGAATGCTCTCTGCGGAAGAAGCAGATGCATCAATCTAGCTGTGTGTCGGGTTCCGTCCTCTCTAATGCAGGAGGGAGCAGGTACTACCTCTTACTTCACTAGGAAAACTGCCAGGTACACAAAGCACCCAAGAAGGAGCCGTTCAGAAAGGACCGTCTCCGAAGAAGCAGCATTCTGAGGAGAAAGACTAGTAACAGGGTGTTTTGTTTTGTTTTTTAATTAGAAAAACTGAATCTAAGACACACACACCCACACTTTTTTTGTTTTTTAGTCCTTCTTTCCTATCTTTTGGGGGGTTGACAGGGTTTCTCTGTATAGCGCTGGCTGTCCTGGAAGAGATCCACCTGTCTCTGTCTTCTATACTGGCATTAAAGATGTATCTCAGCATGCTAATTTAAGATCCTCTTGAAATTCTCTTCCATTTGACTTGCTTTAAAAAAAAAAAAAAAAGACTGACAGATATTACCCCCCCTCCACCACCCCCACCCCCTGCCCAGATGTTTGGTGGTGTTAACTATAGCAGTGGTTCTCAACCTTCCCAATATTTTGACTCTTTAATAGTTCCTTGTATTTTGGTGACACCCCCCAAACATAAAATTATTTCACTGCTACATCATAACTGTAATTCTGCTACTGTTATGAATCATAAAGTGGGTAGATAACTGATATGTGTGGGACTACTGTGAAAGGCAGTTTGACCCCCCCCCCCCATGAACAGGGGTCAAGACTCACAGGTTGAGAACTATGGACCTAGAACAATGACATCATCCAGGTTTTGGGTCCTTGGCAAGGGTCACAAATATTGTTCACATTGAGTTTCCTGTTGAAGCTCTCAATACAGGAAACCAGCCCTGTGCCTTAGTCCCTTGCCTGATCTGAGCCATCCTGTCAGGGCAAAACAAAGACTTTTTGTGTTTTTCCCTTAAACACACACACACACACACACACACACACACACACACACACACACACACACACGCACTTTACCAGCACTCTTAATGAGCACCTTAATTAAAAGCTAAAGAATTAGGTATATTTACAGATGACCTCATGCTTGCTGTAATTAGCAAAGTGAAAAGAGCTGGCACATCCCTACGCTGGTTCTTTTTCCTCTCCCCGCCCCCACCCTAGTTCAGGTTAATTAGGAAGCTTGACCTCCCCAAACTAGTCCCTCTGGTCCAGAGAGCCCCCCACAGAGAGGACTGGCCCTCCCTCTCCTTAGTCCAAAATGGATAGGACTTCAGGAGGGTTTGACTTGCCTGGGATAATGATGCAGGAGAGGTGACAGATTTCTGAGGGGCCCCACTCTAAACGTTGACAAGTTTTAATTAACACTGAAGATAATTTAACCCTGGCACAGTAAGGGGTAAGAAAACCGCTCATCTCAGAGGCGAGGGTTTGGATCTGCTCTGTTCCCATGCTTGCTCCCACTGCACTAAGTTTGTACTTTGTGTTCCCCTGATGTGCGAAGCCAACGCTGAAGGTGCTGCTGACTCAGCTGTTACTTTCCATACATTTTTTTTTGTGCTAGAGGAGTGTCAATAGCCTGATTTGGAAAGTGCGAGCAGGGTGGCCCTCCCTCAGGGTCTAGCCTGCTGCCAACAATAGGAGCTCCTGAGAGTGGCTGTGCCCGTACAGCCACCCCTACCCCCAGCCCTCAGTCAGTTGTCACTCTGCTGTAACATTTTCCAAATTTGCTGTGGGCCTGCGCCCTGTTAGGGGAGAGGCTGGGAGGCGGACATTCTCCTCATTCTTTTCCCTTATTAGGTTGTGGGTTTGATTGCTTTGGGGGAGGATAGGGGCTAAGTGGAGGAATGGCATCAGGAAGTGACCCCAGGAAGGAGGGGGCTGGGAAGGAAGAAGGGAGATGAGCAGCAGGCATGAGTTTTTGGTTTTGTTTTGGGTGGGTGGTGGGGGGGCTGCGGGGACAGTTCTGCTAAGCCTCTAGATCTCCACCTGACATCTGAGCATAGGCTCCAGTGCACCTCGTGGCCCTGTGACAGCCTTTCTGGGCACTTGCTTGGGGGTTATCAGTGGGAAACTTTCCTGTTTCTACATCCCTTAGCAGAAATGGCTGCTGACTACAAGTGAGCGTGGGGGGAGGTGTGCTTCTAACATGAGGTCATAGGATTTTTTTTTTCTTTGAAGAAAGGGGACTAGAGGAAAACCTGTGGAAAAGACTCAGTTGACAGCAAACTTGGCAAGCTGTTGTAATGGTCATGGAGAACTCTTGCTAATATTGTCTGTAGCTCATCCAAACACAAACTGTTCAGGACTCAACTCTGAAACAAGCAACCACCTCCCAGATAACCAGGCCCGGATGGACATAAGAGAGGGCCAGTCCATGCCACTTGCAGCCCAGGTGTTACCACTTGATGGAGGGTGCTCATTTGAGATCCCAGGCAGGGGTCAGGCTCTAGAGCTCCCTGGGAGAGAACTAAAGGAAAGGGGTGATGCTGGGTTTTCTACTCTGTTGCCCATTTCAACAGTACTTTCACCCCCTTTAAAGAGGAGGCTAAAACAGCAAACACTGCCTGGATGCAGGATGAAGCACTTACAACCTGCTTCTGGATCACTATTTGTCTTGGTTAATGCTCAGAATGCTTCATTTGTGAAGTAAAGGGATGCCCTTTCCAACACAACACTGAAACTTAACCCCTGATCCCTGCCCAAGGACAAATAGCAGAAAAGTAGCAGGAGTGGGTGTGGAGTCCAGTTCCAATTTCTCCCAAGAACAGCTTTGAAACACCCCCTCCCACCCACATATTTCACTGCCTCCTACTTGATGCAAGGATAAAGTGTGGACTGGGGTATCACAAGTGCCTACCCACAGGTATTCACCTCAACACTACCTCCCAGGGTGCAAACACTGGGGTGAGGTACCATCTGGGCTGCTTGTGTCTACTGAGGAACAGAGAGTGATCAATCAACCCACTTGCCCAGCAAGCATCCCCACAGGAGCCTGGGTCCATTCAATAAATATTTTCTTCATGTGTGCATGTGTATACATGTATATTATGTATATTCACTATATAACAGGCTAGCATTGAACTGGGGAAATCCCTGCCTCTGCCTCACAAGTGTTTGGATTACAGGCATATGCTACCACTCCTGGTTCATGAAAAAGTACTTTGCAATCTATGCCCTGGAACTTCTTTTGAAAATGGGAGTTAAACAATATATTCCCCAACTACAAGCATGAACCTCAAGTCCTCATTTGATAGCCCCCCCCTAAGTTCTCTGCCTTTCATGAAAGGGAGAAGGAGTACCTCATAAAGACTGTCAGGCAGCTTTGACCAGATGCCTGAACAGGTAGAAAAGGAAACAAAAACTGGCTACGTTTCTCCACCCTCTGGACCTAATAGCACCAGCTACTGCGACTACATCAAACCAGGTGGCACGCGCCACCTTCCCCACCCCTGCTGGATCGCCCCACAACAAACCCATCAATCCCAGGTAGAGGACGAGGAGGAGACTGCACTACCATAACTGCAGCCCTTCCTGCTCAAGAGGAGCTGAAGTATGAGCTTCATGCATCATCTGCAAAGGGGAAGATGCCACCTGGACAAAGGCACAGCGAGCGACGCTAGTTTTATCTTACAGAGGCCAGAACACTGCCCAAAGATGTCAGTTTATGAAGCTCATCAAGGGCACTGCGGTGTCTGCATCACACAGTTGGCCAGGAGCAACTGACTAAGGAAGGCATTTAAAAGCAAAAACAAAACAAAACCAACCAACAAACACCTCAGTCAAGTGTTTCCTGGGATGGGGATCTCTTTGATTCCATAAGCCAACTCTATTACTGGCACTTGGAGGTTTAGCTTGGCAGTAAAAATAACTCTTAGGATAGAGTACTTCTGGGCACTGCAGGGGCAATATGTCACCTACAGAATGCTCCACAGGCCAGCCTGCCAGAATCAAGCCTCACTGATCTTTGAGAGCGTCAGACAGCACGGCAGTAACTAGGGTTACGCAGCTATCTGCACCAAGCGGCAGTGTGCAGCTTTGCACAAGCTGTGGAGGCACTACTGGACAGACAAAAGAGGTGTCCCTGCTATTTACATTTGTTTGGTTTTAAGGCAGGGCCTCTCTGTGAAGCCCTGACTGTCCTGGAATTCACTCAGACTAGGCTGGTCATGAACTTAAGCCCAGCATGCCCAGCTTCCCGACTTGTTTGAATTTGAGTTAGGGTCTCACATAGTCCACTATGAAGCTGAGAATGACCTTGAACTTCTAATTTTCCCAGCCCTTCTAAACATAGAGATCCCAGGTGTTCATTAACTTGCTCAGCCTCGATGTACCCTATAAAGGATGACTACACTACTACAAGTCTGAAGTCAGTCCAAGCTACACAGTGAGTTCTAGAATACAGTTAGGCTAGCTGTCTGAAAACCAAAGGCAGCCGGAACAGATCCCTACCTGGATTTGGCCACTTACAATATTTTACCTGTAAAAACTAAGAGGACCCCATGGACTTGAACTCAGAGGCTGGGGTTGTTGTTACTCAGAGGGTTCCAAATACAGTTGAGCTAAAGTAAGCAAGGCACCCACCTCTAACACCTGGAGATCCCACACAGACAATATTCATCAGGGGAAGCACTATTTGAAAGCAGCAGCTATGCACGTAGGACCCTCCTCCAACTCTGCCCCCCAAAACTTGCCCAAAGCTGTGGTACACAGCCCCCAACCACACACTCACCTCCTTTATGAAAACTTCCATGACTGACCCCACCTGTCCTTTGTCACCCCTTTCCTCTCCCAGGACACAGCTAGAGTACTGTGGACTTTCGGTGTGCAGTTTAGTGGCCTTCTGAGGTCTTGTGCAGCTTTACTCGCTACCCAGACACGCTGCGAGCTCCTCGAGAGCACGGGCTGGGTCTCCGGTTTCTCTCATACCCCAAAGGCTCTGCATGGAGCTCCACTCAGCAGAGGCCCGGCAAGGGCTGTTGTTCGGCCCTGGCGGTCATGTTTCTACCTAAGTACTAGACTCCAGGGCCCATGGAACCCCAACTCAAGTTACACAAGAAGCTGGTTGGCTATAAAACGCAAACCTACTCTGTAGTCAGTGGCCCCTCATTTTGCTACCTAAGTGGCCATTTTCGAGAAACCTTCCTCCATTTTACAGTTTAATGAAAACATAGCCGCCCCCCCCCAAGACTTTTCTATCTACAGCAGTAACCTGGAGCAGGCTCAGCTGAACATAAATGTATAATAAACCACCTCAGCCATGAGGGGAAACACACAATGGACTCTGGCACACATGCCCTTCACTGTACCCTTTTTGTCCACTGAGTCAGTTTTATCAAGAGGAAGTTTATTTTCACATTGGAAGGGATGACGAGGAACACACACAGGAACACACACACACACACACAGAGCTATCCTGCCATACAGCTACTGAAAGATTTAATAAGTCACATGGGTACTCTGCCAACAGCAAACACCATACCATCTTCTTTTTGACTGAAGTAGCCAGCTGCTTGGGCCACTAAGACAGACAAGAGAGTTGACTCCACTGCTCCTTTAGCTTCTGTTGACAGGGAGACGTTTGCTATAGGATCTCTTGGAGGGCAGGGTGAAGCCAAACCCGCACTCGCAGAGTACACAGGAACTTACCTTCTCCCTCTGACACAGTGCTCACCAAGAGCCCCAAGCTTTCTCTGCTCCTCCTCCAGGGAGTAAAAGCCATACAACTAGTCTGACAAGCTCAGTCTTCAAATAGCCACGGGCCCAGTGAGACTACATTGTCCTGCACTGGCTTCCAACAGGATACAAACAGCAGAAATGCTGAGATGTAATCACCAAAAAGTCTACCTCCTTTTTTGAACTAGATGCACCTGACCTGAGGAAACAGGAAGAGATGGGGGGGGGGTTAACAGAAGAGGGGGCTTAGAAGAGCTCTGTTAAAACTGAGGCTCTATAGACTTGCAAGATGGGTAAACCAAGGTGATTGTTGATGACCTGAACCCCAGAATCCAGAGTGGAGAGCCAGGTCCAGGACAGCCAGGGCTACACCACACAGAGAAACCCTGTCTTGAAAAAAACAAATGAAAAATAACCAAACTTCTGACAGGGTATGGTGACATATACCTGATTCCTAGCAGCTGAGAGGTAAAGGTAAGAGTGGATGACATAGGAGACCCTGTCTCAAAAGCCAACAACAGGAACAACCACATACAGGCTTCAGGCTTCAAAGGGGCACTGAACGCTTTAAGGCGGGAAAAGACGCTTTGTGTCGTGTCACCAGGTATAAACAGTCTCTTGATGGGACCTGGGATAGGAAGGGTGTTGGACCTGTCCATGTGGTAAAAGTTAGGTGAAGTCATACTACAAAGCATGAGCATTCAGTGCTGTAAAACTCCAGACTCCAAAGTCACCCAGGCTTTAATCAAACACAGGTGCCTACTGCAGCAACGATCCCAGAGATAATTGAAGCCTTTGTTTGCTTTACTGTGGTGGAGTTTGGGGGTTCCCACTTTAGAAGTCAGTTCTGGTTTGGCTTGTCCAAGGAGCCCAGGAAGAAAAGGCTGCAATGTCCAGGTCCCTCACCACCTTCTCAGTACTTCAGGAGACAAAGCTCTGAGATGGCCGTGCCAGGCGGACTCTGACACCCTGGCCTTTCACTCCAGAGCAATTCTCAATCTCCAGTCTATGGCAGAGCTCAGGAACAAGAGCATACACCAGAGAGCCGCACCTCTGCTCTGGCCTGTATCAGTTTACCTCATGGCTACATGACTATCTGAGCTAAACACAATCATTTTCATTTCCTTTTTTGAGACAGTCTCTCTTGGCCTAGGCTCACTTGAATTTATATATAATCCTTCTGTCTCAAACTCCTGGATTAAAGATGGGTGTTATTCAACCCAGTCCCTGGTCCCATTGCTGCACACGTACTGTGAGGATAAAATCTACTTCAGAGAATTATGGGCTGACAGTCCACAACATACCAGAGTAAAATGCTAGCTGCCATTAGTTTATAGCACACAATCCAACCTGAAGTTGTCTTGTTTACTGTGTGTCCACACTAACCTGTGCAGACACATGTAAAGGCCAGAGGCTAACACTGCCAGGTCTTCTTGCTTCTCTGCCTGTTTTCCTGAAGTGTATGTGTGTGAATCTCATGCATCTGAGTACCCAGAGGCCAAAAGAGGGTGCTGAATTTCATGGAACTGGAGTTATAGGCCATTTTGAACTAACTGCCTAGTGAACCCTGGTCCTCTACAAGAGTACAGGCTCTTAACCAAGGCTATATCTCTAGACTTATTTTTTTAAACAGGGTCTCTCCTGAGGCTGGAAGTCACTACTCTGATTACACAGGCTGGCCAGCAAGACCTCCAAATCTGCCTGTCTCTCTGCACATATGGACCTTGTAGTTCCACATGTGTTGCCATGGCTGGCTTTTACATGTGCTAGGGACCCTAAATCAGGTCCACACACCTGTGCAGCAAGCACTTTGCTCACTGAACCATATCCCCAGACCCCTACCTTCCTTATGTACATGTGTAGTGTCCCCCTCCCCACCAACCTCCAAGGCAACATATATGAGAACATATAGAATGAGATGGAAGAAGGTCTGCATTTTTTGGTCGTCCAACTTCCTTCGTGGTCACACACCAATCCCAAAACCGTCCCCAGAGGCCCTGAACTCTTGACAAAACTGAACCCATTAGAGCCTGAACTGCCACTCCTCAGAAATCTCATTTTCCAACTATGCTTGGAATGTTTGATAGGAACAGAAATTTATTTTTAGGCAAGAAAAGTTGTCTCCTAAGCTAACCCTACAGTCTTAGAGCAGGCCGTATTTGGCAAAGGTTGCCTTGGGCTTGTTTATCAAAAGGCTCAGAATTTTCTCAAGTCTACAGTAGCTGCTCAGGGAATACAGTGGCCTGTGGGTTTTCTATCTTTACAGTCAGAGCTTTGTTCCTGTTGAGTCTTGGGGGTGCTCCTGTGTTGCAGTAGAATCCAAGTGTCCCTTCCACACCTTCCCCAGTTTGGGGCCAAGACCCATTAACCAGGCATCCAGAAAGTATTCAGAGTTATCAGTGTACTGATTTTCTTGCCTCAGTTGACCCCATCACTGAGTTATAAAAACTGGGCAAGGTAGTCTATAATACCAGCTGAGACAGAATCAATACCAAGTGTTAGGGGCCAGACTTGACTACGTGGTAACTGACCAGTCAGGGTTTTGTACTAGACTCTTACTCAAAGTGAGGAGAGGTTGGCGTGCTAGGGATGTGGCACACTGATCGTCTGCAGAACATCCACAGCCCCTGGATCTAACCTCTAGCATCAAAAAAAGTTTTAAGAAGTGGCCAAGGTAGGTGTTTGTGTTGGGGTTTGGGGTGTGCCCATACACCTTTAATCCCAAACACTTGGAAAGCAGGGGCAGGCAGATCTGAGTTCTGCAGCAGCCTGGTCCGCAAAGTGAGCTTCAAGCTAGTTAGGACTACACAGTGAGACCCTGTCTGAAAAGGGGAGAAGGGGAAAAGTGACCAAGAAGGCCCCCCCACTGGTGTGCGCATTTCCTGACCACCCCAAGAACCATAGGAATGGGAGACTAAAGCCAACATCTCTGAAAAAGACATCTTGATACAGGCCGTTCTGTTTTACAGAAAGTCAAATCTACCACAGTCTTGGCAGCACAGCTCAAATGATCCAAAAAAAAAAAGTAACTGCCTCACATCCCTGGTGATGTTTACTGTCTGGACACTGTCCAGGACTTGGAAATCTGAATCATGACTGGTTCACAGACAGTCTGCAAGAGGGGCTAATTCATCAGACTGCCCTTGAACCAGCCTGGCAAGTCACTGCTTCCAGACATTTTGAATTTTGAAACTGGGTTTACTTCATAGGCCCAAACTAGAAGATTATGTTAAGTCTTAAAGTTAAAAAAAGAAAGGAAAAAAAAAAAAAGAACAAAGAAAACCCAGCCTTTCCCAAAGCAAGCCATGTCGGCACCAGCCAGGGCCACGCTTCTCACAAGGATTTTAGTTTCATCAGGAATTTAATGAGCCATGTGTCTTAAAGGAAAGGACTCGGGTGTTCTAGGAGCTGGGAAGATGTGGGATTTTTTTTTGTAATTTTTTTAATAGTGCTCTTTATTTGCTCTTGGGGTCTGATTAAGAACTTTAGAATTTTTAATTTGTTTTTGTAAAAACAGGCAAAAGATGAAGATATACGAGAAGGGGGGTGTTTAGTAGAACAGGGGTAAAGCTGTTCCCGAACACATGTGAGGTCCTGGGTTCGACCCCCAGCACTGAGACAACAAAAGGCCACATAGCTGAAATTCCAACTCTAAAAGCCTAGAGAAAAAGACCCTCGAGTGGCTACAAAGCCACCAGCTGCTGTGCACATCCCTTATCAATAAAGTAGGCTGTCCCAACGTCAGGGAACAGAGCCACTCATACCCTACTGGGCATGGCCACTGTGCAAGACATGTGGGCATTTTCCTGTGAGACCACCTGGCAGCATCTTTTCTGCCCAGGGGCCCCTGGATTAGTAATCAGACTGGGTTTCTCACTGGGTGAGAGCAATTAAATACCTTCTATTCACACCAGAGTTAGTCAGACAAGAGTGCTAATGTGCTAATCTAGTCTACACACACACACACACACACACACACACACACACACACAGAGAGAGAGAGAGAGAGAGAGAGAGAGAGAGAGAGAGAGAATATGAGCCCTGACGACACTGACTGAAGCCGGTTTCCAGGACCACCTTTGGCTCTTAGTGATCAAAGGCCTGTCATTCAGATACCTGAACAGAAGACCCACAACTCCTCTTCCTGCCTGAGACACTCCCTCAAGCAACCCTGTCATCCTTTGTCCTTCCCCCACCCCCTGGATGCTGAATCATTTGCAAGCTTCCTTCCACAAGGCAGTTTAACCTCAAATTGGCTTCCTCTACTATGGTGGGGAGTGGAGGACACATTTCATTTTTGCTGTCCCTCACTCTGGAGTGCTGTCAGAGACATTCTTAAAACTGCCCATTAAAACTATAGAGAGATCGCTCAGCAGTTAAGAGCACTAACTGCTCTTCCAGAGGTTCTGAGTTCAATTCCCAGCAACCACATGGTGGCTCACAACCATCTGTAATGGGATCTGATTCCCTCTTCTGGTGTGTCTGAAGACAGCTGTAGTGTACTCTCATATACATAAAATAAATAAATCTTAAAAAAACAAAAAACAAAAAACCTGCACTCTAGAGAAACTCTGCCCTCTGTGTATGTGGGACTTGGGAGAAGAGGTATAAGATGACGGGCTGCCTACACTCCACCCACTATCAGAAAAACCCACTAGAAAGCCAGTGACAGACATCACTCAGTTGAGGGAAAAGGTTGAAAAAGGATAAAACAAACCACAATGTTGCCTTTCTTTCTGTCTACAGCAGACACAAATGCTATTGTGCTATTGGTACTCCAGCACCCCATTCAGTCATTGCGACACCATCACAAGGATATATCCCAAGATGACTTCACGATGTTCCTCAGGGCAGTAACAGCCACTTCCAACTACTACTGCCCCAAGCCCATGGTTCCACTACAAGACAAAGAATCTGTTCTGCTCTGATATTTAGAAGAAAAACATTTTGGTAAGTCAGTCTTACCTCCACAGGAGAGCACCAGTTTTCCTTTCAGACAGGAAAGCAGTGTACTTTATTCATGGCAGTGCCCAGGCTTCCAGCATGTGAGTCTAAGAAAACTGAGCCTTGGAGAGAAACTATGTGCGGAGCAAGCGACCGCTCACTCTTATATTTACAATATAGTCTGGGGTGGTAATGTGGACCTGTAATCCTAGCACTCAGAAAGCAAATGCAGGAGTTTGAGGCCCTCATGGTTTACATATCATAAACCTGTCTCAAAAATCAGGAAGGGGGCCTAGAGATGGAGTTTAGTGGTAACGAACTTGCTTAATATGTCCTGGGTTCCAGTCCCAGCATGGCATAAATTGGACACAGCAGCACCTGCCTATAATACCAGCACAAGGGAGGGAAGGAAAGACAGGAGGATCTGAGTATATCTTGTGACAAAGCCTGGGCTACATCAGAACCTACCCCAAAAAGAAAAACAGAAAACAAAAATGGGAAGGGGGGGACTGAGCTAGGATGAATCAAGTATCATCCAATCCTGAGCAAATCTCTGGGGACATTCAAGGGACTGAATGTTCCTGGGTGAGTCACTGCTCTGCCCACTTCCGGACATGTTTCTAGGGTCAGATGAGATAGTTTTGAGTGTGGCAGGCACAAGGGATGTTCAGGGTTGTCCTCCACAGATCCTCTGTAGAGCCTTGAGCCACAAAGCGGTTTGTCCCTTCAAGTCAGGACCAGTTAACCTGGTGATTTTAGAGGTCTCTTGCCATATGGGTCTTCAACACCACCCTCTGAACAAAGGGAGCTGGCTTTAGGCCAGCACCTTTGGCAGGAATAGGACCCCACTGGAACTTAACATTCTTTTGTTCTCCATGAATTTATTTTTACAGTTTCCTTTTATGTATGGCCAGGGAAACCAAGTCTGTCAGGCACCATACAGATTTCTCCTTTTTAAAAAAAAGGCTTTTAGTGTCAGGCATGGTGGTGCATGTCTTTAATCCCAGTACTCAGGAGGCAGAAGCAGGTGGATCTCTGTGAATTCCTGCCCATCTGGGGCTGCATAGTTAGACCCTGTCTCAAAAAACTTAGAAGCATTCCATGTAGCCTAGGCTGATCATAAGCTAGGCAGTAGCTGAGGATGGCTTTCACCTTTCTCCCTCTGCCTCCTCCTCCCAAGTACTGGAATTGCAGGCATGTGCCACTCATCACATCCAGTTTTCAATTTGCTTTTAAAATCAAAAAAATTTCAAGTTGACTTAAAGATATTTATTAAGTATGCAAGGTAAAGATGGGTATGGAAGAGTTTAGGAGACTGAGTTAAGTGCAGTGACTATCTAGGTCAGTTTCTTCATGCATACATGCATGTTAGCTAACTATTGGGTGGGGGTGGGTGGGTGGGAGAGGTCATTACAAGAATAGAGGAGCAATACAACAGGTGGCAAACACCAAGTCACAGTAAGGTCAACCTACAGCTTTTCAGGTAACATTTCAATACATCATAGCTAAGAAAATGGCCACCCGCCTCCCCAGTAACTGTGGCTCAAACTAGCTACTGAGGACTTTCTGTGGGCAATCTGCTATATACAAGAGAGAAGGATGTGGGGAGAAAAAAACCACAGCCAAAAGAGGCATAGCATCAAGATAAATGTCTCAGGGACTTTACAGTCCAGGCAGACTGCTCCTGGGCTAAAATCCCCAAGCACTCAGGTTTGTTCATCTATACAGAGATGCTGCTTTCTGCCAGAGAGCCCTCCCTGTCAGATGGTTTGGGCCACCTCGTCTTTAAAAAGAGGCTAAAATTGAAAATAGTTGTTTCTCTTTTATTCAATGACATTAGACTCCAGATACCTAGGCAACAGACTTAAAATGTTACTCATGATTCTTCTAGAGGTGTTAAGAACTGTTCTGCCACTTTCAGATACTCTGTAACAAATCCCCGACACCTACACTGCAACACTGTAACTATGCTTCCTTGTAACTCGTCTTTGATGTTTTAACCTAACTAAAAGGACTCTAATCTTGAGCTCTCAAACTACCCAGTATAAAGGCTTCTTTCACTGGCCCAGGAAAGATGGTTTTTGTATCTGCTTTCATCTCCCCTTTAATAGGTCAGTGTCTCAGTTACCTTGGCCATTGAATTGCCAACTTGCTATATCACTAGCCTCTTATTTCCATGAGAAAGGAAGAGGAAAAAAATCATTAACAATGTAACATGAGTGTTTTTGTTATTCTGTAAAACTAAACACATAAATAAAGGCAACAGAAGGAAACTGAGGGAAGGGAGCTGAATGCTGAGAACAGAGACATGGAGAGCAAAGGAAATAAGGAAAAGCAGGTGGACCTGAAAGAATGTGCAAGCAGCACTGAGAGATCAGCATCTTGATATTTAGGCTATTCAGAAATCCTGAATGAGTGAGACTACAGCAAACAGCTGTTGGCTCCTTTTCTCCCCCTCAAGATACCAGCAAGGCAATTGAGTGAGTGAATGAATGAAAGAAAGAAAGAAAGAAAGAAAGAAAGAAAGAAAGAAAGAAAGAAAGAAAAGAAAAGGAAAAGATCTGGTCAACTTGAGCAATGTCCAGCATGCTATAAATCAGTATGGCAAAAGCCTAGAGTGTTCATCTCAACAGCCTCAAATTCCTTGGGCATTCCCAAATTGAAGCTTTTTTGGCCCCCTCCTCCTAGCTGTCATCTACTAGACAGCACTGCCAGATAACATGTACTATGCACTCACTCAACTCTGGAATGGCTGCTGTCTGGCCAAAGTCAGCCCTAAGCCGAGTGCATGCAGAAATGGCAGAACTCTCCCTCTCTGCCTGTTAGGTTTACACTTGGAATTCAAGACTAGGCCCTGCTCCTGGAGGGGGAATGAAGTGAATATGTTAAGTTCGAGGATACATTTTAATTGACCTCCCTGCTAGTTAGCCTCTCCCTTGGATAGGAAGACAGTATCACACCCTCACTTCCTGGTGGGCTTTTTGTTGCTGTCTTTATTTAAGGTTTTAACAGGCCTGAAACTCTATGTAAAAACGCTAACCAGCTTTGAACTTATTTATAATCCTCCTGACTCTGCCTCTAGTGAGCTGATATTACAAATGTGTGCCACCATGCTCAGCGAGAATCTTACTTAACAAGTCTTAACTCAGCTTGCCTTGAATGTTAGGTTACCCAGGCTGGCCTCTAACTCTCAGTGATCTTCCTGCCTCAGAATACCAAATGCTGGGATTAGAAACCGACTCCTGGGTCATTCATTTTTTGTTTTTGTTTTTCCCACTAACACTTTCACCCAACTTTCCCCACAAGGCCAAGCAATTGGCTGCCATTAAATGAAAGCTTTTAGTATGACTTTCATTCAACTGGAGGATGAGTCAGTTCCTGCTGCCAAAGAAACCACCCAGTTGGTCTCAGAAACTGGAACCAAAGAGGGTGTTTTATTAAAAGGTAAAAGGCAACCCCCCACTCCCAACACATACCCTGGACTGCCTAGAATTAAGTGAGGTGGTAGATACTACTCCAGGGCCACAACCAGATCACAGCTCTCAAGTGCAAAGAAACCTTACCCTTCCAGCAACTTTTCATTTCTTTTTCTTGCTTGTCTCCCCATATTTGCTCATGCTGGCAGGCCCTGAACTTGAGATTTGCCTGACTCAAGATCTTGAGTACTGGGCTTCCAGAAGAACACCACACATTTTCCAGGAGGGCGGGAGGAATAGGATACTGGCAGCTGAGGCACTTCCTCCTCTCTTCTCTCAAGAGGGCACACACACACACACACACACACACACATACACATACACAGTATATACTCACCCAGCTCACATACTTATCTTGCATCCAGAGGACAACCCAGTTTGGCTATTTTTTTTTTTTGTAAGTATGTTATTTAATTTTGAAAGCTGCTAAGGAGCTGTTAGTCTTAGCCAGCTCCGTAGAGGGGAGCAATTAGAGTAATGGAGCAAAATACCAGATGGCTATTTGGGGGCCTCCATCATCACTCCAAAAGAAAAATGGGGGTAGGGGAAGAATGACTTACAGAAAAACAAAACACTATCAGAGCTTTCAAATAATTAACTCACATTTAATACAGCCTGAGCCAAAGGTCAGGGTCTAAACTCAGGTCTGCAAACAATGGCGTGCCAATGAACACTCAAGCTCAGAACAAGGCATTTCCTCTTGCTGTGAGACCTTGGGGGTAACTCTCACCCTTCCACAAGAGCAGGAGATGTTACAGAAGACACTTTAGGAAAGTGGTCTTCAGTCACACTGTCCTAAGGGTTAGGTCTGATTAGCACTTGGATCGGACAAACTAGGAAAGGGAACTAGGGACTCTTAGTTGCTCAAGAATTTGTTTACAGGCCTGTAGTTCCATGCTACTTGCGAGGCTGAGGCACATGGATCACCTGAGCCCAGGATTCAGGGAAAACCTGAACATAAACCTAGACTAAAACGACAACAATAATAAAATATTTTCAAACACTAGCTCAGTCCCCTGTCCTCCCACAATGTTCAAGACTGCCCTGTGAAACACCCATAACCTCCTTATGGATAAAGTCTTGGTATAGGGGCCCCTAGAATTCGGAGTGAAGGGCTTCCAGTGAGAGACTTGACTTGAGCCAACTCCTGCTTCAGTTGTTCTGGCCACAGAATTCTAGAGTGTGTGAACAGGAACATACAAGACTGTCATTCTCCCTGTGGTGGGAGTAGCTATATGCCTTGGAGAGGCAAGAAAGGCCTGTCATTCACGTTCACAAAACATGGGAAAGGCCCAGACATAAAACAAAAAAGGAAAGTCCTAGCTATTCTGATGGGGGTTGGGTTGGGTTGGGAGCTCTTGTAGGAAAGATAAAAAAGCACCGACTGGTATATTCCTTTCATAACTCCTTCCCCCATGGCACCAGGGATCTTAGCTATGCAGGACAGGGTGTAGAGGTGAAGCAATACTTTTCCCCTAAAGAACAGCTAAGTGTAAATATTTGCTGGAGTCGGTTATAAAGCAAGCACACTAGAGCAGGGCCCTTACAGAGCCGCTGAAGCAACTTTAGAGAAAGAACACTGCGAGTCACCCTGTTCCTCGACCTTTCCTGGCTGGGAAGGAAGAGAACCAGGAAGGAGCAGGGGAAAGTGACGACACAGGCAGTCATGGGGATTCTAGTGAGTCCTGGTTCCTGCCCAAGGTCTGAATGCACACCAGAGTGGGATAGAAAAAAAAAAGGAGGCACCAGAGGTTGGTATTTGTGAAAGGAGGATGACCCCTACTCCTGTTACCTAAGGGGGGGGGGGCACGGCACTATTCCCTAAACATTAGAAAGGATCCAAGACATTCTCAAAGCCGCTGCTGTGACCCTATTTCCTTCCAACTTTCCAAGTCTTTTGGCAACTTTCAACCTTTTCCAATCTCACATGGCCTCAGGCAACAAATAATTGTTGAGATCCAGACTAGATCTCCCCTGCCTTTCAAATGCATTCATTCCTCAGCTATTTTACACACCCACTTTTATGTAAAAGGGTTGAAGGCACCAACCATCCTTACACCACTGCTGACTTCCACCCTGTTAATGACTGCTGAGAGCATTCATGCCGAACTGCTGAAATTCCGATTGAGCCAAGGTTACACCAGGTCCCACCTCAGGCTTCCCAGGCACAGCAGCTTTATCCACCATTGACCCTCCAGACTGAGTGACTGGGCCCAGCAATATAGCAACTTCCCTGCCGCCCCCCTCCCCCCCGGGGGTGGTCTGGGAAATGTCACCAAATCGGCTCTCACACCCTCAGGGCCCCAACTCCATGCATATCCCATCTGCAGAGTCACCTAAAGCACACTTCTGATCGCCCAGAGAGCAAGGATCTTGTCCAAAAGCCACAGCGCCCATCAGAAAGTTACAAATCTGGAAAGTCTCAACCTCTAGAATGCATGGAATAGCTTCTTCTAACTTCAATTTTAATTTCCCACCCTCTTCACACACTTGTGAACCACCCCCACATTCTCACCCACTCAACACACCCTTCTTTAGCTCTTCCTGCATATACTCACCACCGTCTTTCCCATCTCTCCCAGCTTCCTTCTCTACCACCCCAACACATCACACCCCTGGCCTCCTATTCTGACCTCCCTCCATACCTTGGCTTCCCTTAAAATTGCCCCCACTCCTAAATACCATCAGGAAATCCTATTTTAGTATCGCTTTACCTACCCTCCCCATCAAAAGACACTATTCTCCCAGGACACTCATTTCTTCCTCACCCAATAAACACCCCTTTCTTTCTCAGGCTCTGCATTACCCAGGGTCTTTCTAGTCAGACTTCCATTTTCCCAAACTAACCTCCTCCCATTACCCTCCATTCCACTCCTACTGTCTTCCACTAGTCTCACTCTTGCTGAACTATTTCCCCGTGGGCCTGGAACCTTTACTGCTTTTCACTACCTCTCCCTTCTTCACAGCACCCAGAAACACTCTTTGGGGCCTCCCCGTCAATTCTAATTACGCCCCTATTCTCTTCCTTTTACAGAAAGGCACCCTCAATAAACCTCACCCCCTTTACAAACATCTGTTCCATGACCCCTAACTTCTGCTCTAAACACCTACCTTCTCAGACCCCTCGTCCCATCAGACCATCTTAACACCTAGCCACCTCACACCCCAAGCCCATGTAGACTCCCTAGCCCTCCTGTCTCAGGATTCCACAATCTTCCCCTTAGTGTCCCTTCTTTACCTTTCCTGATTCTTCATCTCTTCTAGAACACCCCCCCCCCCCGCAACACACACACACACTATGGCTTCCCGCAATTCCAATCTCTTCTTCAGACTCTCTGCACTCCAGACCATCTCCTCCATACTGGGATTCCCAAACCGCCAAATACTATCCAGGCTCACCAATTCCTTTCCTGGAACCCATTGCTTGCCTGGGCCCTATCAATCTCTCCTTAAAACCCAGTTCGATTGCAACCTCCCGAATCATCTCGTTTGCCCCAGTTCCCCGGGTCTCATACCTGGCCGCCACTTCCCCCCTCCCCCTCCAGATTCCCAATTGCTTCCTTAAGCTCTGTAATCCCTCTCCGGGACTCCAAACCGGTTCCCAGACCGGCCAATTGTTTCCCAGGATGCCCCTCCAGGCCTCCCCGCCCCGCGCAGGAGCCCATCCAGCCCGGCTCCCGGGCCGCGCACCTTGCGCTGCTGCTTCTCCCAGGCCGGGTCCAACAGCAGGTCCCGGTCCCAGTCATCCTCCTGGGCCATGTAGTCGCCCATGCTTCCGCCACCGCCCGCGCCATTGCCGCCGCTGCTCGGGCCGTACTGGTACGCCTGGTTCGCTGCGTGGTAGTCCACCATCCCGCCGCCTTTCGCTAGCCCGCCAGCCGGTCCGCTACCGCCTCAGCTCCCGCCCCTGTGCCGGAGGCTCCGACTCCGCCGCTGCTTCAGCTGCTTTCAGCCCGCCCAAGACAGACGCCTGCGCAGTTCACTCGCCGCGCCTGCGCACTGAGCCGCCGCCGCCGCCGCCCTCCCGCGCGCGCGCACCTGAGGAAGCGAACCCACCCCCGGGCGCTCGGCGCCGGCGCAGAACGCACCTCCGGCCGCCCGCCCAGCGTGGGAGCCCAGGCGCTTCTCTAGCGTGAACGCGCGCGTCACCCCCGTGTGGGCGGGGCCCAAGGCATGAATGATTCATAAGGCGGGGCTCATCATCCGGCTTTAACCTGTTTCAGGGTGGAATGTGCCCCCATTCAGCCATTCAGACATAATCAAGATTAATTTGGCTGCCTACTGTGTGCAAGGTCGTGTTTTCTGCCTTGGCACTAAAGAAGTCAGAAAAGGTCCCCACCCTTTCGAAACTATATATATAAACCTTGCACAATAGTACAAGGGGTCTCTGTTCTCAGGCCGCTAAGACTGAAAGACATGTTGGACATGTTGGAGCTTGGATTACACAGGGAAACCGGTCTTAAATAAATAATAGAGCTTAAAACTGGGCATGGTGACACATACCTTCGATCCCAACTGGAGGTGTGGATAAGAGGATTCAAGGCCAGACTTGGTACACAGCGAGTTTGAATCTAGTGTGGGCTACATGTGGACCCTGTCTAAAAAAAGAAAAGAAAAGAAACTCTAGGGCTGGAGAGATGGCTCAGCGGTTAAGAGCACTGACTGCTCTTCCAGAGATCCTGAGTTCCATTCACAGCAACCACATGGTGGCTCACAACCATCTGTAATGAGATCCGATGGCCTCTTCTGGTGTGTGTGAAGACAGCTACAGTGTACTCATATAAATAAAATAAATCTTTAAAAAGAAAAGAAATTTTAGAATGGGCTGGATTTATAAAATCTTAAGGGAAAAGGTAGATATTTAAAGAAACTCTTTGAAAGATTCACAAAATAGACCTCGAGTTAGATTAGATTGGAATAGCTAGCTAGCTAGGGATTCTTTTAAACCTGTCTATCTTCATTCACTCAGCAAATACTGAACACCTACTATGTGCAGTCACATTTCTACTACAGACAGCATGATAAGCCAGGCCGATTATCAAATAACTAACTTTGTAGGAGAGATGGGCAGCAATAAGAATTATGGAGACCAGGCATGGCGGTGTATTAATCCCAGCACTCAGGAGGCAGAGGCAGGCAGAGATCTGAGTTTGAGGCCAGCCTGGTTGATAGAGTGAATTCTAGGACAGCCAGGAAAACCCTGTCTGAGAGAGGGAAAGAGAGGGAAAAAGAGGGAGGGGGGAATGGAGAGGGAGAGAAAAAGGGAGAGAGAAAAGGCAGAGGAGGAGAAAAGGAGAAATGCCTCATTAACAGCCATCTGATATCCAGAGTGGTGGTCTCCATCTTGAAAGGTGACTTCCTGCTTCCAGCTGCTCAGGGACCCTTCATCCTCCCTTACAGGACTTCTTACAAAGAGGTGGTCAGCATCCGCCACGCCTCTCCAGCAGCCTTCTTCCTGCCCCCCAACCTTCTTCTGCTTCCACCCCCAGTTTGTTATCATTGTTGGGTTTGAGTTCTTTTAAATTTACATGTGTTTATTGTGTGGGGCAGGGGTGCCCATGTCACCTGTGGAGGTCAGAGTTGATCCATGCTTCTACCGCCTGGGATCCTAGGGGTCAGACTCAGGCTGACCAGCTCGGCTGCAAATGCCTCAACAATGGAAGCATTTGGAGGTGTTGGTTTGGATTGGTTTGAAACATGGTCTTATGTAGCCCTGGTTGGCCACTAACTCACTATGTATCCAGATGACCTTTGACCACTAATCCACCTCCCGCCACCTCCTAAACTCAGGTCCCTCCTTTTCTTCTGCTTTCTTTCTTCCCTTTCCCTTCCCCGGCCCCTCTCACAGGACCTCACTATCTCTAGCCCTGCCTGGTGTGGAACTCAGAAGAGCCATCCATACCCTTAGCAGAGCGCTGCTAGGTCAGACACCTGAGTCAGACCACAGCCCTCCCTGCTCAGCTTAAAACCTTTCTCCACACTTAGAAGTCAGAAAAGCTGGACAGGCTGCTGCTGGGGTTGCTTTCTCCAGGTCTAGACCCGCCCTTTCTCAGTAATTGAAAAATATTTTATTCGTTAAAACTCAGTTTGATGGCTCACAAGGTAGAGGCACTGGAGGCCAAGGCCGACAACCATAACTCATTCCTTGAGGCACATAAGGTAGAAGAACCGTCTCTCGGAAGTTGTCCTCTGACCTCCACAGATGCCCTTCGACAAGATGAAACAGTGAATTTAAATGTTTAAATATAGAAAAAATAATTGTACAAAAGGAATGGGATCTTGTCAGATCCAAAAGAAACTCTGGACAAACGGCTAACCGGGGTGCTTATTAGCATACCCAAGGGCACGCTGGCTTCTTAGCACAATGAGTACCCACAGCTCCTCTCCGCTCCTCATTCCTATAACACCGTCTCGGGCATGAGCAAGCACCTCTTTGCACTCTTGGCTCTGGGTTCTCTCCTCCTCTCCCCCTCCTCTCATGGTCTGCTATAGTCTACTAATCATGGTTAATCTACTACTTTCCATGTTCTAGACTCTCCCAGATGCCTCTATCTGTACTCTCCCTCATACCTACAATAAAACCTCCCCTGGTGAAGCATGCCTTAAGTCCTAGCACTGGGCAGACAGAGGCAGGCAGATCTCTGTGGTGAGTTCAAGGCTAGCCCAGTGTACGGAGTGAGTCATGTGAGTTACAGGATAGCCAAGGCTGCACAGAGAAATCCTGTCTCAAAAAAATCAAACACAACAACAAAACCCCAAAAACCTTTCCCCTCAACCCTTCCTTAAACCTGTCATATCCCCATTCCATTCCGTTTCATTATGACATTTCACAATTCATATCCACCCATTACCCTCTTTCACTAATCCCGTCGGGTAATTTCCTTTTCTAATCTCAACAAGTATAGTTCCCCTTCTACCACCTGGGATCTTGGGTTGGACCTTCAGACTGAGCCACTTTGCCTGATGTTGCCTGTTATCCTCTTTTTCTCATGAAATTGTTTTGTTTTCCTCTGAACTGGAGATTAAAGTTAGGGCTGCCCACACTGGCCTGTGACTTGTGACGCTCCAGTTGCAGCCTCCCAGGGTTGCTGGGATTTCCACTACACATCTTTCTTTCTTTCTTTCTTTTCTTTCTTTCTTGTGTGTGTATGTATGTGCGTGATTTGTCAAGACAGGTTTTCTCTGAGTAGTCCTGACTGTTCTGAAACTCACTCTGTAGACCAGGCTGACTTTGAACTCAAGAGATTTACCTGCCTCTGCCTCCCATTGCTGGGATTAAGGGTGTGCGCCACCACAGCTCAGCTCCATGTATTTTCTTTCAGGTGGAAATTTTATTCTTTATGCCAGCATAGCCTTTAAAATAATAGGAGAATATATTTATTTCTCTTAGTGACTTTCAGCCAGACCCAGAAGGCCCTCCACATCCGGGGTCCTGTTCTCTCAGCTTATCTGCCGCTCTCTCCCTAGTTTGCTGGTCTCCTTGCTGTTCCTGCCACCCAAATGACCCTTAGCCTCCAAGGCCTTTGCAGTGTTGTCTGCGGTGCTATCCCCACATTCCTCACCTCCAAGACTCAGCCTCCTCCCCTGCGGGCCTCTGCTCCTTCAGAAGCTGGTCCCTGATCCCGTTATATAAAATTATATTCTGGGTTGGCAGGTGGAGGGGTGTTTTGTTGGAGTTCACCAGAGAGGGATAGGGATGCGCCTAAGTGGCGGAGCACAAGTTTAGAATAAAGCAGAGTTGGTTTCAGAACAGGGCTCAGTGGTAGAATGCTTAACTAGAATCCACAAGTGAGGGTCTGGGGGTGTGGCCTACTGAAAGAAGGCTTGCCTAACCTCAGGTGCCTAGGTTCAATGCCGGACAAAGAGCGCCTCCTGAGCCTTTGTTCCCATAATACTTTTCACCATTTAATATTGTTGATCCATTGCTGTCCTAGGTCTTGTCCGTTTCCTCCCGCCAAATGGCAACCCAAGCCATGAGGGAGGGAAGGGACCTTTGCTTCAGATTCTGCTCTAACCCTGGCCTCTGAAGCAGCGGCTGGCGGGCAGAGAAAACTTAACCAAATCCTAAGGGAAGGAATGAGTAGGCTCTAAACCACAAGCAGGGTCAGGTGTGGTGACTCAAGCCTGTAGCCCCAGCACTTGGGAGGATGGGGCATGAGGAGATGTTCAAAGTCAAAAGTCAGCTTGGGCTACAGGAAGAGTTTAACAAAACTATGAAACAACACAAAACAAGAACACTGGTGGTGGGATGGCTCAGCAGGTAGACACTTAATGCCAAGTCTTAGGGTTTCTAATTGCTGCAATGAAACACTTCGACCCGTGGCTCCAAAAACTTTGAAGAGCGCCTGCGTGGGCTAACTCGTTCCTTTTTCCTCATTGGGCGTCTGAAGGCAAGATGGGTCACCAGCAGCTCTGCTGGAGTCACCCACGGAAGTTCGGCCAGGGTTCTCGCTCTTGCCGCGTCTGGGCTAACCACCACGGCCTGATCCGTAAATACCGGCTGAACCGTCAGTGCTTCCGTCAGTACGCAAAGGACATCGGCTTCCTGACGTTGGACTAAGCGACCTTGAATGGACTATTGGACCAAGTGGAACCGATCATGCTAGTCTTTGTGCACAAAGAATAAAAATGTGAAGACCTTAAAAAAGAAAGAAAGGAAGGAAGAAAGGAAGAAAGACTACGACCCAAAACAAGTCGGGAGGAAAGGGTTATTAACTGTTCATCATTGCTGGGCAGTGGTGGCGCACGCCTTTAATCCCAGCATTTAGGAGGCAGAGGTAGGCGGTTTTCTGAGTTCAAGGTCAGCCTGGTCTACAGAGTGAGTTCCAGGACAGCCAGGGCTACACAGAGAAACCCTGTCTCAAAAAACCAAAAAAAAAAAAAAAACCAAAAACAAAACAAAAAAACCAAAAACCCCAACAACAACAAAACAAACAAAAAACACTGTTTATCACTGAAGGAAGTCAAGACAGGAATTCAAACAGGGCAGGAACCTGGAGGCAGGCATGGAGGGGTGCTGCTTACTGGCTTGTTCCTCATGCCTTGCTCCCTACAGAACCCAGGACCACTGCCCAGGGATGGCACCGCCTACTATAGGCTGGGCCCTCATTGAGCACTAATTAAGATTATGCCAGCTGGCTGTAGTGGAACCTGCCTTTAATCCCGGACTCTGAAGGCAGAGGCAAGTCGATCTCTTAGCTCCAGGTCAACCTGGTCTACAAATCAAGTCCAGGACAGCCAGGGCTTGGCTTGTTACACAGAGAAACCCTGTCTTGAAAAACCAAAAAAAAAAAAAAAAAAAAAAAAGAGGCCTGTTTTACAGAGGCGTTTTCTTAATTGAGGCTCCCTCCTCTCAGATGACTCCAGCTTGTGTCAATTTGACAAAATTATCCAACACATCTAATGGCTTCAGTTTGATCTCCAGAACCTATACAGAGAACCGATTCCTGCAAGTTGTCTTCTGTCCTCTTCCCCGCCCCCTCACTCACACACACACACACACACACATTGGGCAGGCACAAATAAATACATTTTTAAAAATATTTAATGTGTGCGTATTCGTGTGCAGATGTGAGTGTGGTAGTTTGTCAGATGCCCTAAAGCTGGAGTTAGTCGGTGTGAGCCACCCAACAAGGATATGGATAATGAGAACCATACCTGAGTCCTCTGCAAGAGCAGGAGCACTCTACTGATGATGGGCCTTTCCCCAGCCCTAAAATTATATAAATATATAATAATCTATATTAGTTTTCACATATTTGATGAGGATGTTACAGTGGGGTTGTCAGCAGTGGGACACTGCGGACTCATGAGAGCCACAGGTGAGGAAGGACTGTCACCTATAACACTGTGGAGGAGGGAGATCAGGAAAGTGGGGTGGGCGAGAGTATCATGAATTTAACTTTGTTGGGACAATCAGGGTGACTCTCTAGGATTGGGATCTGAGCAAAGAAGACATGAGGGAACTTTACTGAAACCAGAAGGACTCCAGGAAATTTTTGGGTGCAATCTCAAGTAAGCCATTCTGGTCTCAAACTCCCTACTTATCTGAGGATGGTCTTGAACTCCCATCTCTCAAGAGCTAGGATTCCAGGTGTGTGCCACATGCCTAGCCTAGCCCAGGACTCTTGTGATGGGTACAAGTGACAAACAGCCCTCCCTGCCCATTTACTGGTGGGCATTGAGATTTCCAGCCCAATAGCTCAGAAGTAGAAGCAGCAGCTTGAACAGTGAGGTTTGCATGAAGTGGTCCCTTGAGCACTTCCTGACAGACACCCATGGTCACAGAGTATAGCAATTTCCTTATACTTGGGGAGGGAGGGGCTCATGCACCTTTTCTCACCTCCATGAGGAGACTGTTAAGGGCAAGTCCTCTGAGGGTCTCCTGTAAGTAACCACAGCTGCTGGTTCTTAAGATTAATGCATGTACATTCATGTGTGTGTGCGCGTGTGTGTGTACAGATACATACAAGCACCACATGCATGCCTGGTCCCTTCAGAGAACAGAAGGGAGTAGAATGTCCTGGAACGATAGTTACAGCTCTGAGCAAGTCACTGAGCCATCTCTCCAACCCCTCCCCCCCCTTTTTTTTCTATCTTTTGAGACAGGGTTTCTCTGTGTAGCCCTGACTGTCCTGGAACTCACTCTGTAGACCAGGCTGGCCTCAAACTCAGAAATCTGCCTGCCTCTGCCTCCCAAGTGCTGGGATTAAAGGTGTGGGCCACCACTTCCTGGCCAACCCTAACCTTTTGAGACAGGGTCTTACCAGGTAGTCTAGCTGGCCTGGAACACACATGCCTCTCCCTCCACAGTGCTGAGATTAAAGGAGTGTGCCACCATACCCAGCACACTACTTTAGACAGCGACTGCTGTTATACCTGTTCGTCAGTGTTCTATGACATAGGGTCTCCCTTTGTATTCCAGGCTGATCTTGAATTCCAAGTAGTCCTCCTGCTTCAGCCTCCAGAGTGCCAGGAAACTATGGCTGGCTCCTGTGTCCTCTGAAAGGACGGAGGACTGTCTCCTAGGTTGGGAGCAGACAGTGGAATGTCACAGGCGACTGCAGCAGCTCCAAGAGGTGGACATCGGAAACACTTACCAGGTTAGACTCTAGAGTTTATATCACACACACACACACACACACACACACAGGCTCTAGCCCTTAAACCAAAGTCCGTAAGTCACTTGTCTTTAGTCAGAGTCAGATTGAAAGTGGAGGAGACATGGCTGTCAAAGAACGAAAGGTCATTTCTCCTGCTGAGCATGAGCCAGTTGTTCAAGCTGCATCCAACACAGGAGCACCTGCCAGTGGATGCCAAGTTGTGGTCCCCATCCAGAAATGGTTCCTTGATTTCTACACAAGATGGCTGAGGGCAGGGCAGCATACCAACCCTCCCTCCCTTAGCACCTCAGAGCTTTGGAGAACAGAAGTCATTTATTTGCTGTCCCTAGGGTTACGGTGAGTTCTAGTTCCGGGTGCCTGCTCATGTACGGTAGGTCTAAAGGCCAAAGCAAAGTGAGCTCCACCCTGGTTCCTCAGGCCAGGATCCTCCGGAGGAATGATAGGTGAGTGCTGACTACAGGGAGGGTTGAACATGCCAGCAATCCATTCCCTGGCATGACAGAACAGGCCCCAAGGGAGTTGGGAGTGGCCATGGCTGAACATTTACTGGGTCACTTATCTCCACTGACCTCACCCCTGAGCACAGGGAAATCACCTGTCCAAGGTCACTTGGCCAGAATACCTGGACTATCTAGGGTGTGACATGAATCGGGTGGCTGGGAGGACAGCTGACTAAGCAGACAGCCTGGTAGCCAGCCAACACCCTGGTGACAGATCTTCAAAGTCTAAGATGAACGCTTCTCTCTTCGCCAGCCATTCGTGTTTCTTTGGTGAATCAAGGAGTTTTGGATTACTGAGAGTAACAGCTAAGGGGCTGTTAGAGGAACAAGAGTAAACCACTTCATGTCGTTAAGTGTGGAATGTGTACACATGCCCGCGTGGAGGTCAGCCTCCCAAAGACAGGGGCTACAGGTATGCTGTGATGCTCAGAACTGAACCAATCTGAGTACAGCTTTACCACCAATTAAATCAGGGCTCCCCGCTTAACTCCGAGGTCAGTGATTTGGTTAGACTGGCTGGCCAGCAAACCTCAGGGCAGCTCCTGTCTCAGGTTCCTCAGTGTTAGGGTGACAGTGCATCACCACAGCTTTCTATTAGAGCAGCAGAACGTTCTGGACTGAGCCCCTCAGCCCCCTTTTAAAGACAGACTCTGATGAAGCTAAGGGTGCTTCCAATCCCTGATCTTCCTACCTGCACCTGCCAAGTGCAGGACTGGCAGGCTGCCACCCTGCCAGGGGAGGAAGCACTAAACTCTCCTTCCCAGAGCAGGGTGACTGGTCAAAGACTCAGAGCACGCTCTCCACTCTCTGAAGAGTCCAGGGCCCCAGGGTGGCCACTCCCAAGGCCATTCACTGGCCTCAGCTTACCTCATCCTGCATTGACTCACAGGTCAAAAAGGAGCGGCAGGCAAAGGCAGCAGGGTGGGACAAGGAGGAAGTGGCGTGGGGGACGCCCAAAAAGAGGGAAGGGCCCCAGCTCAGGCCACAAGTTGGCTCTCTGAGGGCAGAGGCAGGAGACAACAGGGTGGAGTGAGTATATCTTTATTAAAGCACACACGGTTACTGGGAGGAGGCCATGATGCTGGACACACCTGTTGAGGAGGAAAAACCAGGATGAGTTTGTGAAGAGGGGGGAAGAGCCCCCTCCCAGAGAGCTGCTGTCCTTCAGGGCCAGGCCACAGTCACCACAAAGGTAGTTTGGTGCTGTAGGCTGGAGATTTCGGCTACGTTAATAGCGCCGTGTCTTAGTTTCCCTGTCTATGTATACAGCCATCTATCTTAAATGCAGAGCTTGAACAAGTCTGGTACTAGGCACTGCATGCACTTAACCTTGGCCTGGCCGGCAGCTGTCCACTGCAGACAGAACTGTGTGGGATTCTGGGACCTAAGCATGGAGAACACCTTCCGTAGGTCAGAGTGCCCAGTGGGAAGTGACACAGCTCACTGCTGCTCAGCCTGGCTACTGACCTGCTGGTGGCTCTCAAGAGCCAAAGTTGGGAGAATGGGGAGGAGCCCCAGCAGGAGGCGTGTCACTGTCCTTCCCCACTTCATGTCACTTGCCCTGACAGAAGGGTGAGGCAGGGCACCTAGCTAAATGCCTGTACAGCTTTAGAAATCTTTGTTACTACATACTTATTTAAAGACAGTAGCTTATTAGGTAGGCCAGGCTGACATCGAACCGCCCGCCTCCTGAGTGCCACGACACCTGCTTTTTGCTCTTTTGGGGTAAGTCTGTTTACTCAAAATCTGACAGGAGCCGCAGTCACCACCGTTCACTCTGCGCCTGGCTCTTGGCTGAGCGCCCTACACAATGATCTCCCTTCACATTCAACCTCCCAGGAGGCAGGCACTGTGCCATTTCTAATAGTTTCCAAGTTAGAATAAGAGCAACTAACTACCTTATGGTGGGACCAAATGACTCATTGAGAGCTACATCCCTGAGTGGACGAGCCTTTAATTCCAGCACTTGGGAGGGAGAGGTAGGCAGATCTCTGAGTTTGAGGCCAGTCTAGCAGGGAAGGCTACCCAGCATCCCTCACTGATTCTCCCTAGGCTAGCAACCTGGATGGGCCAATGGAATCTGGCAGATAGTTCCCAGCCCAGGAAGGCAGGCTCTGTCCAGTGCTTTGCATACCCAGCACTGCTCTCTGATGAGCACACCATGCCTCCCCTACTGTCTGCGGCCCCAGGCCACTTACTGTCAAAGTCGATCTTCTCCACAATGTTCTTGGGCTTAATGCTCTCCTCCTGGCTGCAGATGAAGATCTGCCCGGACTCGTCAGCACTCCAGCCATACTTGCTCATCCACACCTTCAGTTGGTTGTCTGCAGGTGACGGGGCGGAGGTGTTGGTTGCCTGAACCCTAATACTAATGCTTTGGAGGCAGAGGAATCGGGGCTAACCAGGCCAAGCCCCCTTTGCCAACTGCTCCAGGCAGCTCTGACAGGACAGGAGCAGTGCTTGGAGATCTTAGGGCAAAGCCAGTGTTCTGGGGCTCATTCTCCACTTGGCCACCAGAGGGCGCATTAGCCTCTTTCTCCTAGTCACACAGGGGTTTTGCTGTAGTTTTATTTTTTATTTTTGAGACAGGATTTCATGTAGCCCTGACTGGCTTGGACTCACCATGACTTAAACTCTTAATACTCCTGGACTCTCTCCCAAGTACCAGGATTATAGAGTTTGTGCCTCCAGGCCCAGGTTGCCTTAGTTTCTTAACAATATTTTCTATTTCTTTTAAAAACCATGTATTTATATGCAAATGTGAATGCACACAGGTGCTCCTACATAGAATTTCTTGGAGTCTGTGACCCACCTACCATGGGTGCTGGGATCCTCAAACCTTCTTCTGGATCAAGCAGGAAACGCTCACAACCGCTAAACCTCTCTCCAGCCCAAGGCTGCCTTTTGCAAACTCAAGTGCTGAGGATTTTGGTTTGGAGGGACCTTTTAAGGACATTATTCTGAGCAAGACCAGTCCTTCTCAGAGCCGTCCTATGTCCTGTAAATAGAGGACAGACCACAGAAGTTCTCCAAAGATGTGTATGTGACGGGAAGGAATCACGCTGCTCTGGTTCCACAGCACACAGGCAAAGCACCCATGACGGGCAGGCCCCTGCTGCAGGATGGCCACACTGGCTTTCTTCTAGAGGCACTTGGGCTCTGCCAAATGCCATGCCTCTAAAGCAGCCTCACTACCCTTGGCAACACCAACTACAAGATACAAATGCTTCCACTTTGCTCCATCTGTGCAAAAGGCCTGACCTCTCATATTCACTACCAAAGTCAGCATCAGGACCACTGTCTGACATGTGCATCCATTAACTGGTTGGTGCAGAGGCTTACGCTATAGCCCAGGCTGGCCTGGAATTCCAGACAATCTTCTTGCTCCAGCTTCCTATATACAGCTGGGATTACAGGAGGACAGCATCACACCTGGTGAGGGTGTTTTTGAGGCAGTGTCTCACTACATAGCCCAGGCTGGCCTTAAACTCCTGGAGAGTCAAAGGGCAACAACCTATATCAAATCCTCACCCATACTCTGGGGCAGGTAATAACCTAGGAAAGGCGCAATGGGTTCCCCTGAGCTGGCTGAGGCCCTGTGCCCCAACTACCTATCCGTCTCAGACTGACAGAAATAGCACCAGCCTCACCAGTCAGGTCTCCAAGCATCTCAGCCAGCAGCCAGCGGTCAATGTGCTGGTATGTGATGCCCACCACATGGCAGATAACTGTGGGAATCAAAACGAAGATGGTCAGAAGCCGTGGAGACATGGTCCAGGAATGTAACTGTGTGATAACTCTGAGGGGCCTTCTGTGCTACCCTCCTCCCCAGGTATAGTAAATGGCAATGGGTTTGCTTTTGTTATTCAAAAGCCATTCCCAAGCACAGCTTTATCCTGTTGGCTGTATACGGCTTGAACTTTATGAACTTTGTTCATATGATCATGCTTAACCTAACCTTCAGAATATAAATTGGTGCTCTAAATAAAATTGGCAATTAGACAAGGTCTATTCTAGCTCATTTTTAATCCCCCTTCTCCCAGGTCCCTACTACACTGCCCTCAACCCCTCAGGAACACAGGCTCACAGAAGGACTCACATTTTCGGACAGAGTCTTCAAAGCCAGTTATGCCTTCCAGGAGGTCCATGTTCTCATCCAGCGCTTGCTGGGGAAGAAATGACGCCCCAAATATTAACACTAGCACCATCACTCAGCATTGAACAGTGAGAGTGCTGATTTCTGGAGGTGAGGCAGGAGGATCTCAAGTTCTGGGTCAGCATGTGTGATCAACCTGGGTGCAGGAGATTCTGTCTGTCTGTCTCTCTGGTTTAAGACAGGTTTCTCTGTGTATCTGTAGCTGTCCTGGAACTGGCTTTGAAAACCAGGCTGGCCTTGAACTCAAAGAAATCCATCTGCCTCTGCCTGGCTGGGGAATCCAACAACCAAATCACAGAAGGTAAATGTGTACACACACAGACACACACACACCCTGGTAGGTCATCTGTATGCTCTCCACGGCCCCCTCCCACCCACCACACCCGCCTATCTCAGGCCCTCTGTGCTTTGTGCCTGGAAGTCTCCTCTTTGCAGCTTGTTTTTCACCCCTTCCAGGTTTCTACTCTCAGCAAAGCTCCCTTCAACAGGAGCAAAAGCCATTACTAAGGTGGGAGGAAACCTCTGAGAGCGGCTGTCCTGGAAGCCACGTGACCTCGTCTGCACTGGAAACTGGACACCCGAAGGCTGGGCAGAGGGCACCGTAGAACCCCCAGTGAACAAAGCAGAGCAGCTTCTAAGCCAACAGGGAGGAGGGGACACTGAGAAAGGAGACCCACAGCCCTTGGCCTGACCATCTAACACGAGTTTTTGGGATGTCAGACTTTCTGTTTTGTATTATTTCTTAATGTTTCAGCATGCAGTTGTCTGACATTTCTATAGCCTTGCCTTGGATGGAGCAGGGGAGTGCCTCGAACCATGTCTCAGGTGTTCTGACAAGCTCTGTAGGGATGTTTGAGATCTATCTCCTCCCCAAGCCCCGGCTTTTTTTTTTTTTTGGGTGCTATTGTGCTTTGGGTAGTCTTGTTATGTAGTCAAAGTTGGCCTGACCTCTTCTGTTCTAAACATTTATTTTAGTTTTTAAAGATTTATGTATTTCACTCATATGAGTACACTATAGCTGTCTTCAGACACCCCAGAAGAGGGCATCGGATCCCATGGCAGATGGTTGTGAGCCACCATGTGGTTGCTGGGAACTGAACTCAGGACCTCTGGAAGAGCAGTCAGTGCTCTTAACCGCCGAGCCATCTTTCCAGCCCCCTAAACATTTTTTTTAGAAGGCAAGATTTGGGGATGGAAAGATGGCTCAGTGGTAAACTCAGATATCCTGAGTTCAACTCCCAGCAACCACAGGCGGCCCTCAACGACCTGTTACCTGATGCCCTCTTCTGGCAGACAGGTGTACATGCAGATGGAGCACTCATGCATACAATAAATAAGTAAATACTGTTTCAAAAGGAAAAAGTTATATTTTTATCTATGTGTGTGAGTGGATATCTATGTGTGAGCATGAGGATGTGTGAGTGGGCGCCCACGGTGGCCAAAAGAGGCTGCCCAAAAAGAGCTGGAGCCAAACTCTGGTTCTTTTTAATAAAACCAAACAAACCACACACACACACACACACACACACACACTCACTCTCTCTCTCTCTCTGTCTCTGTCTCTCTGTCTCTCTCTCTCTCTGTGTATGGGTGTTAAGCTTGCATGTATGTCTGTGTACCAAGTGCATGGCCAGTGTCCACAAAGCCAGAAGAACATGTTGGGTCCCCTAGAACTGGAGTTATGGATGGTTTTGAGCTACTGCTCGTAACCACCCTGGCCTGGATTTCTATCCTCAATCTCCTAAGCCACATTACTCGAGAAAGAAGGGTCACCAGCCCAGCTTAGCTGCCCCCTGGGAGTCTATCCATGTGGAGGCTGGAAAGGCAGAGAGCTCAGAGTGGATAAGAGAGGGTTTGTTTCTAAGGGCTCAGAACAAGGGGACAAGGTCAGCTTCAGCCATGCGGGTCAATCCTGACTCTACGTGAAGACGAGAAGCCCTGAGCACAGAGCCCGTGTCCCCTTGGCTACCACTGCCTTTGTTTGAGGAAGGCTCTCATGCAGCTCAGGCTGACCTCAAATTCTCTGTGCAGCTGAGGGTGACATCAAGCTTCTGGGTCTCCTGCCCCCAGCCTCTAGAATTACAGGTGTGTGCTAACGTGCCTGGTTTTATGAAGTGCTGGGTGGGGAGATGGCACCCAGGGCTCCCCACATAGCATCCTAGCCTGCACCCAAAAGACATTACCCAGAAGGCTTGAAAGTGGCAGGTCTCCAGCAGGTCCCCAAGGTACAAGATCTGCCGGATGGGCCGCTCTTCTTGCTAGCGTCATGATGCATCAAGGAAACAGTGCGGGAAGCCATGGGTCTAGCTCAGCCCTCGCATCCATCTCCTAGCTCCCCCCACCACCCCCAAAAGAACCGGGAACTAGGATCAGGGATGTAGTTCAGCAGCACAGTATTTGAGTACTTGCCTCACTGTGAGGGCTTGGGTTCCATCCTCAACACCACAAAAAATACCCACCACCTGGGAGACAGAGGCAGCCGATCTCTGTGAGTTCAAGCACAGCATGGTCTACACATCACGCTAGGGTGAAAAAGCAAGACCCTTTCTTAGCCAGCAAGATGACCTAGTAGGTAAAAATGCAGTGTAAGCCTAAGGACCTGAATCCCTGGAACCCACAAGTGGAAGGGGAGAACTGCTAGCCCAAGTTGTCCTTTGACCTCCAGATGCACTCTGAGACACAGGAAGGAGTACCATACAGTATCTGACACTGGCCCAGCATTGAGCAGGCGCCTTTTTCTTTCAAAGGCATGCAGAGCCCTCTACCTGCCCTGCTTCCCAGCCCTCACATGCTGCAAGGATACATGTGCCTGGTCGATCATACATTTGCACAGAGTGAAGTCGGTGTGGGGTAGGTTGGTGAGGGCTTTCAGCAGAATCTGGGCAGTGACTGTGGTCTGGAAAAAGGCTGGGTTGAACTGGTACCTGAGAAGGACAACAAGAGACATAGCAGCGGTGGCATCTTGCAAAGCTGGCTGTAGGGGCACATGCCTATAACCCCAGGATCCAGGCAGATTGCAAGTTCGAAGCCACTCTGGGCTATTTTAGTACAAATGGATAAAATGATAGCCTGTGTATGCCCCTTGCCTGGAGTCTGGAATCTAGGAACATGTGAGTTCTAACACCAACTGTATCTTCTATGTAACCTTAACCTCCCTGCTCTAGACACTGTTGTAATACTCACAAACGGATACAGTTAGAAGCAGCCCTCTGGAGCGGGAGCTATGGCTCTGAGCCTGGCCTGCCTATGTTCAGCTCCCACACAACCTATAATAGAGGAGGCTAGCACACAGTGAGCAACCAGCATCTCCAGTATATACATTATCCCCATTTTATAGATGTGAAAGCTAAGGCCACATAAACCAGTGCATACAAATGGCAGGAGCAGAGGCAGGTGGACCTCTGTGAGTTCAAGTCCAGTCTGGCCTGCATAGCATGTTCCAGAGCCAACAACCACATAGCGAGAGGCCCTGATTCAAAAAACATCAAAACAAACTAAGCTATACAGCTGGTGTGTGTCAGGAATGAACTGGAGTGCAACTAGGTGTGGTAGTGCGTGCTTGTTATCACAACACTTGAAAGCCTAAAGCATAAGAACCCAGGAGTTTAGGGCCAGCATGAGCTGGACAGCAAGATGCTGGGTGGGTCTCAGAGAAAGGCAAGCCTGATGGCACGTGCTCATAAAGCCAGCACTTGGGAGGATGAGGAGTTCAATATCATCGTGACAACAAGTTCAAAGCCACTGACAACTACAGGACCCTGGCTACAAATTAATTAATTAACAAAACCAGAAAAAGGACCAGAGAGATGGGTCAGTCAGTATAAACACTGTGTGAACTCATTGACCCAAGCTAAATCTTCTGGACTCTTAAAAACAGGCTTGAATGAGTATATTAAGCCTGGCACTGCCCCGGGGAGATGAGAAACAGAAACTTCTGGAAGTGTGTAGGCCAGTCAGCATTCAGAGGCAGAAACTCAGAAAGGTGGAAGGGGCCTGACATGGTGCCACATGCCTTTAGTCCCAAAGCTACCCTGGTCTACAGCACTTACGTGCCAGGACTTAACGAATGTTTGTGCCAGGTGGCACTCCAGTCTCTGAAGGTGTTAACAGAGGATCCCAAGAGCAAGCTGGTTAGCAAGAGAAGCTGTGTCAGTGAATTCTGGACTTAATGAGGCCTTGACTCTGGATAAGGTATCAGAGTGACTGAAGATGGCTGCTTCCTGATATCAACCTCAGGCCTCCACATGATGTGTACACACACACAGCCCCTCCACAGAGCCCCACTCATGTATACGGGCAAAGGACAAAAGGAAAAAGGCTGCCACCAACCCAGTGCCAGAAGAGTTTGTGCTATGTGATTAGAGTAGAGCTCAAAGCAAGCAGACCTGGCCTAAGCTGATCTGAATCCAAGAGACCCAAGGCAGGGCCATCAGGGCTCAACAGGGGCAGGAGGGGGGAGGAGGGGAAAGGGGGCGGTGGCAGCTGGTAATTGTTTTACCAGAATTGTTTATTGATTATCTTGTATGTTTCTGGAATGGACTAAAGACAAAACAAAACACGCCCTGCCCCCGACTCTGACCCTCTTAGCTTACACACCAAAGGGAAGTCCCATCCCGCAGCTTGCCCCAGACACCTCTGCATCAAGTTTCCTATCCAGGGTGGCTTCCTACCAGCTAGCTGTTGGCACGACGTTGGGAAGAGGACGGATACTCACAGTTTCAGGACCGCCAGGTTGGCCTCCAGATCATAGGCATTCTCCTTGGCCTGTGTCTCCACATACCGCTCCAGGGTAGCCAAGTTCTCAGGATTGTACCTGCAAAGGCATCAAGTTGGGTGAACAGCCTGGCATGGTGGTTACACGCCTTTCATCCCAGCACCTAGGAGGCTGGGGCAGGACAGGAGGATTGCAAGTTTGAAGCTAGTCTGGGATTTATAGTGAAAACCCGTCTCAAAAGGAAAAAGGGAGATAACCAGACAGGCAGATGTGGGTAAACAGAGAGAAGAACAGAGACCAGTCCCATTATAGGGCTTAGGGACCACTGTGATTTTTTATTGTTCCTTCCTACAGCTTTAATTCTGGCCATGGGGGTATTCCTCTCTTCATTATTCTTTTAATAAAGCTACATTCATTTGATCTTAAAATAGATAATTTAGTCCCATCCACTGGAACTACCCAGACAGCTGGTCAACTGTACAACCTCCAGTAAATGTTGCTCACAACATGGACCTCTAGCTAGCCCTACTTGAGCCCTGGATCGTGTCTAGGATACCTCCAACCTCAGCCAGTCTCTGCAGCTCGTATGTTTTCCTGAACACTTTCTCTTGGATCCCGTTCTGACCCAGTTCCATCCTCTCCCGCCTAGCTCAATACGTGGCTTGACCTGGCCAGTCCCTGGTCGCTCCTTACTGTCACTATTTGTTGAAAGGGGTTGTCAGCCCGGCAGTGGTGGCGCACGCCTTTAATCCCAGCACTTGGGAGGCAGAGGCAGGCGGATTTCTGAGTTCGAGGCCAGCCTGGTCTACAAAGTGAGTTCCAGGACAGCCAGGGCTATACAGAGAAACCCTGTCTCGAAAAACCAAAAAAAAAAAAAAAAAAAAAAAGGGGGGGGTTGTCGCCGGGATGGAATAGGAACGCAGGTCCAGGAACGCAGGACCTGTGGCTGTTTCCATCACCTCGGTTCCCACTGGCCAAATAGACATCAATGAACATTATGTAGGATGGTCCACAAGAAGGACAAAGAAGGAAAAGACTAAGGGACACCGAGAGTCTGTGGCAGCAGAAAAGGTAAAGTTGAGGGACGGAGAGAAACTTGGAGAAACTCCACCTCTGGATGAGCGTGGAGCCCTGGTCACCCTAGGCTGGCTCCCCGTCTTCTCCACCCCGCTTGGCCAGAGCGCGCCCACCAGCCGAGCTCAGACCTGTCGATACCCTTGAGCAACTTGCCCACGTTTGCTCTCATCTGCTCAAACATCGCCATTATCACTGTTGCCTTCGGCAGCCCCAGCTGGAGTCGAACACCAGGCACAACGCTTAGTACTCGAGGACCGGAAGAAAAGGATGTGCAGGAAGCGGAACCTACGTCACACCCTCCCTCCAGCTCCTACAAGGAAGGCAAAGGGAAAGGCGCTTCCGGCAGCCGCAATGGTTTTTTTTTTTTTAACCACGTGATTTCTTCCCCGCCGTTGTAATTTGCACATGCGCAGTGAGCTCACTTAAATGAGACCAATAGCGTGAGAAAAGGTTTAGTCTGCCTTACTACGCAGGCGCCA
The DNA here is from genome assembly GCA_036184795.1 of Tokudaia tokunoshimensis. Lineage (NCBI taxonomy): Eukaryota > Metazoa > Chordata > Mammalia > Rodentia > Muridae > Tokudaia > Tokudaia tokunoshimensis. The sequence goes on along the minus strand of BTHU01000001.1, from coordinate 10,434,498 downwards.
GGAGGCGGGCTAAGCTTTTCCCGGGCCGCACAAACCTAGTACCTTCAGCTTCTGACGCGCGTGCGCTGGAGTTGTACGGGAACAGAGACGTAATTCTCTGTACGCATGCGTAGCCGTAAAGGCATATAGCCGCTTGAAGGGGGGGTGGGGGTGGTGTAGTTTCCTTCTCTTTGTGTTTAGTCGGATGGGAGATGCTCTCTGAAGCCCTTCATGTCTCCGACTTGGGTGCCTGAGACAGCATCCCGGGTATATCCTCACTTCCTCGCTGGTCCCCACTCGCGTTCCGTAATGCTACAGTCAGGAGGCCGGGAAAGCAAATGACACCTGCACCTGACTGGATTATCGTGGCACCCTGGAGTCTCCATCGGCTCCGCGTAGGGGCTATTAACAAGTGTACCAAGTCTGCCACAGATTCCGTACACGTTTGAAGCGATGCACAGACATGTGCCATGAGGGCAGGTGCCCTGAGCTCAGCTGTCACTTAAGTCACATGCATGTATCTCGAGTAAACAGTCTTCTGTGCAACTCAGCCAGCTTTGTGCAGACCTGCAACCTCTGGCTTGACTCCAAATCTTCAAGTACCCAGCAGAGGTTCAACTGGAACCTATGACTCCTCCCCAAATAGGAGAGTGTTGGGGAGAGGGTGCTAGGTCTGCCCCGGGTTGCATTTAAGAACGTTTGCATCTTATTTACATAGTGTCCTTCAAGGGGTAAAGGGGAGTCCCATGGGTCCCAAGGCAATCAAACTCTCAGAACCCAGGGGACGGGGGTGGGGTGGGGGGGTGGAGCCCTCTACGGAGCACTCTGCACAGCCCTGCAGCTGGGGCAGGAAGCGAGAGTGGGGAGGGGGAAGGCCACAGCCCACAGAGTCAAGGCGGGCCCAGGACTTGTGGAGATAGAGGGTAATACCAAAGCTTGAGCCCTGAGGCCCTGTTGGCCCCCTGGGCACTGGCCCAGCCCCGGCCTCCAGGGATGGCCCTTGTGGACCCTGACATCTTTAATAAGGACCCTCGAGAACATTATGATCTACTGCAGCGACTGGGTGGTGGAACTTATGGAGAAGTATTTAAGGTGAGAAAGCCTTTCTGTCTCCTCCACCATCAAACCTGGGATAGTTGGGGTGAGGCCCACAAACAGGAGTGTAAGAGAATGCCAAGGCCTTGGTTCAGAGATTCTGAGGATGGCAAGCTATGAAGCCTGCCTGATGGCCAACTTCCCCTTTACAAGGCTCGCGACAAGGTGTCTAAGGACCTGGTGGCTTTGAAGATGGTGAAGATGGAGCCTGGTGAGAGTGCCCCCAGAAACGTCTTCCCCGTCCCTGCCCTTTACTTCCTGGGCTGTGGGGAACACTTCTGTAAGCCCCTGCTTGTAGCCACCTTTTCTCTCCGGCCCCTCCTCACAGATGATGACGTCTCCACCCTTCAGAAGGAGATTCTCATGCTGAAAACTTGCCGGCACGCCAACATCGTGGCATACCATGGCAGTTACCTCTGGTGATGTCTTAACCCATCCCCCAACCCCAGTCCCAGCCCCTTCTTTCTGACCAGGCACCTGGTCTTCAGCCCTAAACTACCATTTGTGACCCAGATACCCTAACTTGACCTCCATCCTGAGGACTTTCACTTTTAACTGGGGCATCCCAGTCTGATTCCCAATCTGAAATTCTGCCTTTCTTACTGAGTACCTGCTAATTTAAGGGCTAATCTAGAACCCTCTTCGTTGTTGTAATCAAATCTCTCATTACACTGCTCCCTCCATCGCCCATTTCTACTCTGCTTCTTTAATATGAACCCTCAAATTCTTTGGTTCCCAAGATAATATCTCAGCTGCCCCAATAGTGACATCAGTTCCTCACATCCAGGATTCTTTGTCTTGTGGGGTTCTCCATGAAGTTCTCTGCCCTGTCCCCTAAATTACCTTGGGGTGGCAGTGGGGTGCCCTTGGTTTGGAACCCGAAGACCTAACAATTGCTCTGGGCTGCACACTTCCTGGCCTACCCTCTACCTCCTCTGTCGCGGGAACGGGACACTGTGGTGGGCAGGGGGAGTGAGATAGCCTGGGAGGTCTCACTACCATCGTAATCCCTGCTCTCTTGATGCCCGGTAGGCTGCAGAAGCTGTGGATCTGCATGGAATTCTGTGGAGCTGGTTCTCTCCAGGACATCTACCAAGGTTAGGACAAGGGGACATAAACCCCCTTCTGCCCCCAGTCCACCTCTCCTGTCTCTCTGTGCTCATATCCTGGGAGCTGTGTATCCACCATACTGTGAGCTTAGATGATGCTGGGGATCCTGGGATGGCCCCGCCTCCAGCTCCTGCACTCCGCCTGTCTCCCCCCCCCCCCCCCCAGTAATCTCCTTCACTTCCTGGTCTCTATCTTTGTCTGGATGTTTATATTTTCTTGCCAAAAATTATTCCTGGGTTGGGGCAGTTTTGCATTTTCTTTCTTCCTTCTTTTTTGAGATGGGTTTCTCACTATTTAGTCCTGGCTTGTCTCCAACTCACAGAGTTCTGTCTACTTCTACCACCACTGGTGTTGAGATTCAAGGCACATGCTACCGTGCCTGGCCTATTACTGCATTCTCTAACTCAGATTAATTGCTCAGATTTTTGGGCAAGACTGTCAGTGAATTTATGGGTCTAGCCTGCGCTCCACCTTTCAGGGGAATTTGAGGGTAGGAGTCACATAGTCCTCTCATCCCTTTTGAGTCTCTGTCTCTGTCTCTGTCTGTCGGTCTGTCTGTCTGTCTGTCTGTCTCTCTCTCTTTCTCTCTCTCTCTCTCTCACACACACACACACACACACACACACACACACACACTTTATTTTTTGCTACAGTGTGTTTTAAACCTAGAGTCTTATGTTTGCTAGGCAAGCACTCTGAGCTATATTCCTAATACCTACCTCCTTTTTAAAATTAATTTATTTATTCTTTGAGGGTTTAATTTAAACTTAAATTAATTTATCTATTCTTTAAAAATTATAGGTATACAATGTATTCTTAACACATTCTTTCAATTTCTTGTAGGTGTCCCCCATCCCTCTTTTTACTTATTATTTTGCAACAGTCTCAATGAGTTACCCAGACTGGTCTTGAACTTGTGATCTCACTGCCTTAGCCTTTTCAGTAGCTAGGACGACCGGTCTACTGCAACCAGGCCCTACGCCTCAGCCTTCTCTGCAGTTCTGGTATTTACCTGTCTTACTCTCTCTAACTCCCCCTACCCAAGATTTCAAATGTCTGAAAAGGTCTTGCTATAGCTCAGTGGTAAAATGCTTGCCTGGTAGGATGGATCGAGGTCCCGGGTTCCATCCGGGCAACACGAAAACTCCCCCAGAACGGGAAACTGAGGCTGATTGGCAGGAAGTGACTCACCTAGCCATTGTGTAAGCCCTGGTGTCTGCTTGACACCCTCTGTCCCATCTTTCTCTTGTCACTTCACTAACCCTGCTTGTCTTCCAAAATATGTCTTATCTCCCTGCATTGGGTCTCTGCTCATCTTTTTCTCTGCTCTACACTGGGTCTGTCTGTCTGTCTGTCTGTCTGTCTGTCTGTGGATCTCTGCCATTGCTGGTCTTGCCTGCCCTCACATCACCCCATTCCCAGACTCCCTTGTCTCCCATAGTCCTCCGGGGAGAAGCTACTTATTCCACATCGCCCTGACCGTTGCCCCCTCCTCCTGCTCTTCCTCCTTTTCTCCTGCGGAGTGGGACCCATCGCACCCCCACTTCGGCTTCTTATAGTAGCCTTGCTGACCAGCCTGTGTCAAATGTCATAGCCCTTCCCACACATATTTCCTGTTGTTGTTTCTGGCTCTGTTTCTTCTTACTAATTACTAGCGTATTAACACATTACCTTATGTTTTTTGTTATTTCTTATTTGTTTTTGAAATAACAGGCAAGAGGTCCAGCACTGAGACATTCCTCTAGCCTTTTCTTTTCTTTCTTTCTTTTTTTTTTTTTTTTTTTTTTGGTTTTTCGAGACAGGGTTTCTCTGTGTAGCCCTGGCTGTCCTGGAACTCACTTTGTAGACCAGGCTGGCCTCGAACTCAGAAATCCTCCTGCCTCTGCCTCCCAAGTGCTGGGATTAAAGGCGTGCGCCACCACCGCCCGGCTCCTCTAGCCTTTTCATCTTATGTATTATTTCTCTTGGCGTGTTCTCTCCATGAAAGCAGGAGTTTATCCTTGTGTGTGTGTGTGTGTGTGTGTTTGCGTGTGTGTGTGCAGGTGCACATGCTAGTAATGAAACCTGGAGACTTTCACATGCTAGGCAAGGACTCTACTGTTGAGCCACGCCCCAGTCCCTCACCGGGGGATTCTAGGCAAATGCTTTCCTCCTGAGTCATGCCCCCAGTCTTTGGGGATGACTATCTTGCTTGTACCTGTGTCTCCAGGACCTGGCACAAATAGGACTATTTTAATTATTTGTGGAGTGACTGTCTTCCTCTTGTTTATCTTGTCTATATTCTCCCATGTGCAAATGCTCTTGGTTATTTTGAAAACAAGTCTCTCTATGTAGCTCTGACTGGCCTGTATATTGGTATATAGCTGAGGCCAGCCTCAAACTCCAGGCAACGCTCCTGCCTCAGCCTTCCAAGTAATTGGATTACAGGCAAGAGCAACCACCTTTCAGGCAGCTACTAGCCTCTCTTCCCCCCCCCCCCTTCCAGTTGTCCCATCTAAGGTCCCCTCCTCTTCGGACATCCTATCAGATGTCATGGGTGGAGGGAGGCTGGGGACCCCAGAGAGCCAGGATTCCTGACTCTTCTCCCAACACCTGGCCTGGCTGGGGTGACTTTTGCAGTGACTGGCTCCCTGTCCGAGCTCCAGATCAGCTATGTGTGCCGGGAAGTACTTCAGGTGAGAAGGGGCCAAGGGACTCCCGAAGCAGGCAGGGCTTTTGCAAGGTAAAAGGTGCTCACCAGGGCAATTGCTCACCTTTCTCTAGGGACTGGCTTACCTGCATTCACAGAAGAAGATACATCGAGACATCAAGGTAGACTGGGTGCAAGGGTGCCACTGAGAGAGGGTCATGGGAGGACTAGAACTCATTTTGAGCTTTAGGGAGGAGCCACAGGAGTGGGAGCAGCAGGGCACTGGGTAGGGGGTACTCTGTCAGCCTCTAATCCCTCCTCTGGTCCCCAGGGAGCCAACATCCTCATCAATGACTCTGGGGAGGTTAAGCTGGGTGAGTCTGGCTCACAGGGTACCCAGGGAGCTGGTGAAGGCTGAAGAGCGGATGGGGCACACACACTGTTTCTGTCTCTGCCTCCAGCTGACTTTGGGATCTCAGCCCAGATTGGGGCGACACTGGCGCGACGCCTCTCTTTCATTGGGACACCGTACTGGTGAGGGGTGCTGGGGGTGGCTGGGATGGGAACAGGGGCATTCCCTGTCTTGGTTCCCAGGAAGTCCTTGGCTATGCCTTCTACTACTAAAGACTGTTTCCTTCTGGCCTTTCTGCCCGTTTCTCTTAGTGTTTAGGATTTCAGTGGTGGTGGTTGTAGGGTGCGTGTCTCTGTGTGTGTGTGTGTGTGTGTGTGGTGTTTTGTTGTTGTTGCTGTTAACAACGCAGGTTCTCCTATAGCTCAGGCTGGCCTTCAACTCCTGATTCTTCTGTCTCCAGTTCCTAGAGTTTTAAGATTACAGGCATGCACTACCATCGCACCTAGCTTGGGATGGTTTGTACCTCGATCCCTATCTCTCCCCCAACTCTTTTTATCTATTTCTGTGTTTTCTGAGTCTGTGGCTCTAAGTCTTTTGCTTTGTCTTAGGGACTGAAGCTAGGTTCTAATACCATCCCTGTGTTACTGAGCTGTACGCCCAGCTTCTGTCTCCTTTCTTCCCTCACACCCATGTTTGAGTCAATGCCTCACTCCATAGCCCAGGCTGGCCTCAAACTCCTGCTTTAGCTTCCGGAGTGCTTGGATCCTGAGCGCCCCCACACCCTCCTTCTCTAACTCCTTCTGCCACTTGTCTTGGTGTCCTTGTCCCCTGGCTCTCTCTGTGCCCCCATTTCCCCTCACCCCACCTCTCTCCTGTCCTCGGGCCACTTCTTGTTCTCTGAGGGTCTCTGCCCACAGGATGGCTCCAGAGGTAGCAGCTGTGGCCCTGAAGGGTGGATACAATGAGCTGTGTGACATCTGGTCTCTCGGCATCACGGCCATCGAGCTGGCCGAGCTTCAGCCCCCTCTCTTTGACGTGCACCCTCTCAGGTAAAGGCCTTAACCTCCCGAACGCTGGTATTACACGTGTGGCCCTCTATGCCCAGCGAGGATTCCCATCTGGAGACTCATCGTAAGCAGCTTCTCCCAGAGGTTGCCTTCCCAGCCAAGCATGGCTGGCTTGTCCCAGCACTCGGGTAGCTGAGGCAGGAGGTTGGGAACTTGAGGCTGGCCTGAGCTACATAACGAAATCAACAGTAGAGTCATGGGCACGTCGACTTTTTTATAGGGGATCTGGGGATTCAAACTCAGATCCTCAGGCTCCCATAGCAAGTGCTCTTACCTACTGAGCCATTTTCCCCTGCCCTCTTCCCATGGGGAGCTCCTGAAACTAGGAGGTCTGTCGCCATGGATTTGAACACCATGTTCTTCCCTACTGATCTAGGGTTCTCTTCCTCATGACCAAGAGCGGGTACCAGCCTCCTCGGCTAAAGGAAAAGGGCAAATGGTAAGGGAGACGACTTGAGGGCAGGAGGAGGAAGGGCATGTGATGTGAGGAGAAGGACTCCAATCCATTCACACCAGGCCTGGCTTCTTCCTCCCAAGGTCATCTTCCTTCCACAACTTTGTCAAAGTCACCCTCACTAAGAACTCCAAGAAACGCCCCAGTGCCGCCAAGATGCTGAGTGTAAGCCATGCCCCTCCCACCCTGTTCCTTCAGCCCAGGCTTACCAAGTCTTCCACAGCTCACAAGACCTATATATAGAACCCTGGGCCCCTTCAAAACCCTAGCCCCTCAGAATTTCCCAGGATTCTACTCAAAGGACCTTCCAAACAGTACAGGGAGATCCAGGCCTGGGGGCACAAGCCTATAGTCTCAGCACTAAGGAGGTAGAGATAGAAGGATGAGAAGTTCAAAGCCATCTTAAGTTACATAGAGAATTCGAGGCTAGCCTGAGCTACATGAGACCCTGTCAAAAAAATAAAACTCAAACCAAATTAATACCCAATTATTTCTTGTATGTTTCCTAGTGCTTGTGTTCTCTCTCTCTCTCTCTCTCTCTCTCTCTCTCTCTCTCTCTCTCTCTCTCTCTGTGTGTGTGTGTGTGTGTGTGTTTCATTTGTTTGCCTTGTTATGGTCTCATATAGCCCAGGCTAGCCTCATACTTGCTACATAGCCAAGAATGGTCTTAGACTCTTGAAACTCCTGCTTCCGCGTCCCAAGGGCTGGGATTACAGGCATGAGCCACCGTGTCTCGACTTACCCAAGAGTTTCTTAACTTTTCCTGAGTTGCTGGAATTTGCCAAGTCCCAAAGACCTCCATGTATTCCTGAGAGTCTTCACCAAGGCTGGCTGCTTCTAAGGCATCCTAGAATTCCTTACCTCCCCTCTGGGAACCCTAAATTCTCCTAATTCCTTGAGACTTCTCAGGATCGCTGGGCCCCCGAGTGTCCCCGCTCCCCCTCCCTTCTCCCTCAGCTGGCACCTTCCCTAGAGCATTCTCTTGTAGGAGGCCCCTGTCCTCCCCTCCCCCTCCCTCTGACCCTTGTCACCTCTCACAGCATCAGCTGGTGTCCCAGCCAGGGCTAAACAGAGGCCTGATCTTGGATCTTCTTGACAAAATGAAGAATCCTGGGAAGGGACTGCTGCCTGTTGAGATTGAAGATGAGGAGCCTGAGGTGAGGTCTCTGTAGAGAAGGGCATGGGGGCCTTTGGGCCTTTGCGCAGGGTCCTTCTGCCAGAAGAGGCCTCTTGAAGCACATATTAGAAGGAAAATGGCGTGAGGACAGGAAGCCTGGCAGGGTTCTAAGAACGAGGGTGTGAGGTGGGCTCCCAGTGTGATGGGGGACTGTCAGCAGGCTGTGAGTCCTGACATGGCTACTTTCTGCCCAGCCACCGCCTGCCATCCCTCGGCGGATCAGATCTACCTACCGGGCCAGCTCATTGGGGGTCCCAGATGCAGACTGCTGCAGTGAGTAGAAAATCCTACAGCTTGGGGTCACCCAGCACACGGTCTGACCAGCAGGGGCTCAAATCCCAAGAAATTTGTAGCCGTGAAACTCTCAAACTGACCATAGAGTCCCCTCTCTTCAGTCCCTTGACACCACCTTCCAGTTCTGACCCAAAAGAAACCTCAAGAATCAGTCTAAAGGCATGGTGGTGCATGGCATTAATCCCAGCACTCAGGATATCATCGTGAGTTCAGGTTGCCAGGTTTACATAGTGAGTTCCAGGCCAGGGTGACACAGTGAGACCTTGTCTCAACACAAAGCAATTACAGGAAATAAGAACCGAACCAACCAACCAACCAACCAAACAAACAAAACCCCACAAAGATCAAAACCAAACCAAAAACTCATAAGAACAGGCTGGGGCCGTAGCTCAATTGCTAGAGTACTTGCCTCACATACACGAGGTCTTAGGTTGATGTTCAGGGGTGATCACAGCACTTGGGCAGTGGAGGCATGACCAGAACGTCATGGTCACACATGTGTGGCCTGTCTTAAAAATAAGTAGGAGGGCCAGTGAGAGGGCTCAGTGGGCGAAGGCGCTTGCTGCTAAGGCTAATGACCTGAACCCGTATGTGAAAGGATAGAATCAACCTCCACAAGCTGTCCTCTGATGCACACGCTCCTCCCTCTCACGAAACAAACAAATTCATGTAACTTTTTATACACTAAAAGAAAGTAGAAAGAAAGGCCGGTGGTCATGGTGCAACTCTTTTATTCCCAGCACTCAGGAGGCTGAGGCCAGCCTGGTCTACAGAGTGAGTTCCAGGACAGCCAGGACTACACAGAGAAACCCTGTCTCGAAAAACCAAAAAAACAAACAAACAAAACAAAACAAAAAAAACCAAACCAAAACAAAATCCAAAAACCAACCAACCAACCAACCAACGGAAAAAATAAAACCCACCACCACCACCACAAAACCTGTCAGAACCCCAGATACCTACTTAACACCCCCAAAACAAACACCTCACAGCTATTTTGTGCCCTTCTACCTCTCTGCTGCCATCCCTGGGCCCCCAAACAAAGGCCCCTCCCACAAGGGACAGGAGCCACCCTTAAAGTCCTGGCTCCAGCCCCGACCCTCTGCGTCTCCACCCACATTCTTCTTCATCCTATTTCCCTGCTCCACCCTCACTGGGTTGTCTCCGCCCACTTCCCAGGGCTCCACCCTCACTGGGTTGTCTCCGCCCACTTCTCAGGGCCCCACCCTCACTGGGTTGTCTCCCCCACCTTCTCTTCCCAGGGCGGCATATGGAGTTCCAGAGGCCCAGATGCATAGAATGCAGACCTCAGGCTGAAACTGTGAGCAGACTCCTGTCCTTGCCCAGATGCGTTCCCCTTCTCCACTGTTCCTGCCCCGTGCCGTGCTTACTCTTCCCTCCTCCCACAGGTTCGCTTACAGCCCCCTGCAGACTTCAGGAGCACCAGTCCCAGGTCTAGGACCCCTCCCCATCCTCCGGGCTGGAGGGGAGGGGGAGGGGTAATGTGGGAGCCACCTGAGGCTCATGGCTGTCATTCTTCAGGAGCCAACCGTCCGACTCTGATGACGACTATGATGATGTGGACATGTAAGACCCCCATGAGCCCCTCACTGCACGTCCTCAGCACCTGAGAACCCCTGCCTTGTGTCTTCCCAACCTCTACTCCAGATCTCCACCCTTCTTATCTCCTTATCACCCCGATGCCTGAGCTCTGATGACCCCTCAGTGCAGCTCCCACCTTCCCTCCTCTTCTCCGTCCACCTCTCCAAGCACATTGGACCCTCTACCTTCACTTCTGACCCCTGGACTCGCCCCCATCCCAATCTCAACGCTCTCATTCCTTCCCCAACCCCCCTCTTCCTCCTTCAGATTGACCTTAAGGTTCCCCACTTACGACACAGGCACTTTACCACCGAGCCACACCCACAGCCCTTCCACAGTGAAGTCTAGGCAAGTGCTCTGTCACTGAGCTACATCTTCGGCTCTCTCTTTAAAAAAAGTTTTTAGATTTATTCTATGTATGGTGTTTTGCCTGGGCCACCTTCGTTCCTCGTGGGTGTGATGGCCAGTAGAGGGCGGTAGATCCCGGAACTGGAGTTAAGGCTGTTGTGAGCTGCGGTGTGCGTGCTGGGAACCCAGGTCCTCTGCAAGAATAGCAAGTTTTCTTTTAACCACTGAGCCGTATCTCTATAAAAATAATTGTTTTTTGAAGCCAGGAGTGGTAGCATACATGGGTAGTCCCAGCACTTGGGGCAGAGGCAGGCAAATCTCTGAGTTCGAGGCCAGCCTGGTCTACAGAGTGAGTTCCAGGACAGCCAGGGCTACACAGAGGAGCCCCGTCTGAAAAAACCGAGAGAAAAAGAAATAGAATCTCACTATGTAGCCCCAGCTCTATATTTAGACCTATACACAGAGATCTACCTACCTCTGCCTCTCCCATGCTGGGATTAACTGCTGGGCTAGCTTCTTCTACCTTTTTTTTTTTTTTTTTTTTTTGGTTTTTCGAGACTAGGTTTCTCTGTGTAGCCCCGGCTGTCCTGGAACTCACTCTGCAGACCAGGCTGGCCTCGAACTCAGAAATCCTCCTGCCTCTGCCTCCCAAGTGCTGGGATTAAAGGCGTGCGCCACCACCCCCCGGCTTCTTCTACTTTTTAATTTGATACAAAGTAACACCAAGTTGTGCAGGCTGAAATTGAATTCATTCTGTAGCCCAAGCAATCCTTCTGCCTCAGCTTTCTAAGTAACTGGTATTACTTGCCCAACCAGGTCTGGCTCCTTCTACTTTTTATCTAATCCCCAGTTGGGGTCTTTAGCTGCCTTCAGGCCCAGACCTGACTGCTATTGACCATCCCAGCTCTGGCGTCTGGCCCCTTCCAAGGCTCAGACTCCTCTAACTACCTATTGCACTAAGCTTCAACCCCAGCCTTTCCTTCAAGTCTTGGTCATTTCTCACCCAGCTTCAATCTGTAGCCCATATTGGTCTTGAACTCTCTCAATCCTCCTGCCTCTGCTGTCTAAGTCAGTGAGATGACAGGCTTGTGACTGGAGGCCTAATCTCAGACTAAAATTTTGACCCATGGAAATTTCCTACCAGTCAGGATCTGAGTCCCAGGTCTCAAGTGCACCCCAGCAGTCATCCCAAGTCCCCACATTCTCCTTGCCCTGGCTCAGGGACAGTCTCCAGGCCTGCCCGTTTGTTTCCCTACCTTATGTGCATGGGTACGAGGGGTGGAGAGTGAGGGAGGAGTGAAACAGGACCCCGTGACTTCCTGTGGATACCATGGAAAAGCCCAGAGCTGCTATGGCTGTGTGTAGCCATGGCTCTAAGTCACCCACTGTCCCTCAGTCCCAGGCCACAGGCCTGACACATCGCATCCTGTCCCTCGCACCCACACCTGCTCACCCCGTCTTGTGTTTCAGCCCTGCCCCTTCAGAGAACATACCTCCTCCACTGCCCCCCAAGGTAAGGCCTGGGAACCCTGAGGCCAAGTCCTTGATGCTGGGACGTTTTAGATGTTTAGAGTTTGAAGCCAGAGGTGTTTGACTATTACAGAAAGCTTAAGAACTTGGGATTCAGGATGGATGTATAGAAACTCCATTGGAGTTGGGTATTGTGTTGCATTCAGGGAGTGGAGGCAGGAAGATCAAGAGTTCAAGAGCATCCTTAGCTGTGAGGCAAGTTAAGGGCCAACCTGGGCTACATACACAGTGACATAGCGAGACCCTGTCTCAATACAAAAATTTGTTTGTTTAAAGCAAGGCTGGGTGTCGGGGTATCTGTTGTGGTGGGTAGAGTGGAAGCTGGTTAAGTAGCTGGGTTAGTGCCCAGCATTAACCCTTTCTGGTGTGTGCTGATGTCCCTTCTCATGGGGACATGGGTCTTGGAAATGGTGGAACCAGGGCAGGATGTTATGGGGAGGGTCCTGGAGGAGGCAAGGATTGGGGTATGAGATACACTGTCTTCTGGGACCTCTTGACTATCTATTTCTCCCATACTCCTGTCTCTGTAGCCCAAGTTTCGGTCTCCATCAGATGATGGTTCTGGAGGAATTAGGGATGACGGGCAGCTGAGCCCAGGGGTGCTGGTCCGGTGTGCCAGTGGGCCCCCTCCACGTACCCCCCGTCCTGGGCCTCCCCCGGCCACCTGCAGCCCTCATCTCACAGCTCACTCAGGTACCAGGGCAGCCCCGGGGAGGAAGACAGGCAGAGGTGGAAGCCTCCCGCCTGATGTTGCTTCAACTCCCACCAGACCCCACACTATGGAACCCAGCTGCTCCAGAGGCAGGCCAGCCTCCACTTGTACCCCCTAGGAAGGAAAGGATGAGGGGAAAGGTAAGAGCTGGCCACCAGTCTCAAGACAGGGTGGGCCGCCCAGTGAAAGATGGGATGGCATCTGATAGGTGACATTTATGCAGTCCTTTGTCTGTGCCAGACACTGATCCTGTGGGATGTGTGTGAGTGTGTAGGTGGGCGGGGCAGTGTATGTATGCACAGGCGTGTGTAAGGATGCACATGTGGAGGCCAGAGGAAAACATCAGGTGACCCACTGTGCCACGCTCCATCTTATTTTTTGAGACAGAGCATCAGCCTGAACTTGTTGCCAGGCTGGTGGCCAGCAAGCCTCAGGGATCTGTGGTTACAGAGGACCACAGTCATGCCCTGCTTTTTAACATGGGCGCTGGGAATCCGAACTCAGTTCCTCATAGCCAGTGCTTTCCTGCTGAGCCCCGGTCTTGTGTCTTTCTAAAGTGCAAACCTTCATACACCTACTCTGTGGTGGCCACACACTCGGGGACGGGGGCTCTGAGGCGGGGCAGTGGGGGCTGCAGGCCTGGGAGGGTAGCTGAGCTCTTCCTGTTAGTTGTCCCAGCACTATGATAAAACCAGCCCGGGGAGGACAGGGCTTGCTTGGCTCACATTTCCGCTTCACGGTCCACCATGCAGAGGAACCAGGGCAGGAGCCTGGAGGCAGGAACTGAAGCAGAGGTGAAGGAGGAGCATAGTTTTCTGCCTTGCACCTCATAGCTTGCTCAGCTTGCTTTTCTATACAACCCAGGTCCCCTGCCCAAGAGCGGTACCACCCAAAATGGTCTGGGCCCTCGCCCTCTCCCATTACTTGGTAATAATAATAATAGTAATAATGTCTCACAGTCTGGTAGAAGCATTTTCTCAGTTATGGTACCTTCCTTCCAAATGACTTTAGTTTGTGTCAAGTTGACATCAGCAGCAGAAGACTTCCCTGGATTTCTTCTGTGAAAGGTTAGGGCAGTAACTGGCCAAGTCTAGTTCAACAGTGATGGGCTGGGGGCGTGGCTCAGTGGAGGAGAGCTGCTATGTGCAAAGCCTTGCTTTCTATGTTCATTACCTGCAAAGGCAGGAGTAAGGGGGAAGGTTCTAGGCCAAGTGGGGTACATAGTGAGACTCTGCTAAAATAAAAACAAAAAAAAAAACTGGAGGAGGGGGATCCTAGAGGTGACTGTTTTCTGTTCCACAGATGGAGAATGAGAAGCGCCGAGAGGTAAGTAGCTTACTCAGGGTTATGTATAAGACAGTCCCCTTTATCCATGGAGGATCCACTTCAGGACCCCAACGGGTGCCTCAAACTGGCTAGTACCCAATCCTATATTTTCTACCAATATACATATTTATGGGGGGTTCATTAATAGGCAAAATAAGAGATTTACTGAAAGATCAGCGTGTGGTGGTGTACACCTGTAATATTCTGCTCTTTGAAAGTGGAAGCAAGAGGGTCAGGAGTGAGAGCCAGCCTTAGCTACATATAGAATCTAAGGCCAGCCTGGGCTACATATAGAATCTAAGGCCAGCCTGGGCTACAGAGAAAATCTAAGGTCAGCCTGGGCTACAATGAGACATTGTCTAAAAAAGTAAAAAACAAAACAAAAATTAAAACAAAACAAATATTTTTGTTTTTCAAGTCTCTCATGTAATATGTTTTGGACCATACCTAACCATGGTAAATGAGACCGTGAAAGGCAGAACCACAGATGGGGGGTAGAGTGGAGGGTAGTGGGGGTTATACGCCTCAGAGGCATGGTCAGATTCTGAACCCTGCACCTTCCTGTCCTCTGTTCACTGCTGCTGCCCACTGACCGTGGCCATCCATCCAGAAATATCCCCTCCTTGTGAAGTTATTCAACGGCTGTCCCCTCCAGATCCACAGCACAGCTGCCTGGACACATCCCTCTACGAAAGGTGGGCATTCAGGAGACCCAGGAGAGCCTGTGGGAGGAGCCCGGCGGGAAGGGCAGGGACCCCAGTGGAAGCCAGAGAGACCCAGGCGGAGTGGTGTTGTAATTTTATGTCTGAATGGTTTTACCTGCATGCACACCTGCCCGACACATGCCCACAGTGCTAACAGAGGCCAGAAGAGGGTGCTGTGTCTTCCAGAACTGGAGTTAGCTGGTTGTTGGGTGCTATATGGGTGCTGGGAACTGAAAACAAGTCCTCTGCAAGAGCAACAAGTGTTCTCAACCACTGAGTCACCTCTCCAGCCCCAGGAAGCTCTTTTTTGCTATTTAAGATTTACATTTTTAATTTTTAGATAATGTCTTTTTTTTAAAAGATTTATTTATTTATTATATGTAAGTACACTGAAGCTGTCTTGAGACACTCTAGAAGAGGGTGTCAGATCTCATTATGGATGGTTGTGAGCCACCATGTGGTTGCTGGGATTTGAACTCAGGACCTTCAGAAGAACAATCAGTGCTCTTAACCGCTGAGCCATCTCTCTAGCCCAGATAATGTCTTTTAAAGTACAAAATTGTTATTAATTATTTGAGAATGTCATACAATATACTTTGATTATATCCTTTCCTTCCACTCCTCCCAGATCCAACCCCACCCATCCTGAGTTTATACCGTTCCTTTTCTTATGACGGTGGGGGGCCATCCACTAGAACATGGTTAGCTCCTAAAGAAACTCGCTTTTCCTCCCTGGAAGCTGTCAACAAGTGTGTGCTGTGTTTAGGTTTGTACACATAAACCCAGGCATTTACAGAGTATAAAGAGCACGCAAGGTCTCCTGGAGCCACACTTACAGGCAGTTGTGAGCCTCCGGGCAGGGGTCTGGGAACCAGTCACCCACGCTGCCAGAGCAGCGGGTGCTTGGCGCCGCAGGAAGGGCCTGACTGGAGTGATGTTGGCCTAGTCAAATCTGAAGCAGAAGTTGTGGTTACTGTCAAGATTTGGGGATCCAAGAGGGGAAGGGAAAGGATGAATTGAAAAGCAGATACTAGAAGAGTCGGACTTTACAGGGCAATGGTGTCTGAATAAGATCGTCCACGGTTAGGGGTGTGTGATGGAGCCCTGAGGGAAAATGAGGTCACCTGCATGTGGATGGTGGAGATTGGGGTCATTGGGGGGTATGGGTTTGACTGCAGCAGAAAAGGACAGAGTCAGGAGATCACAGATGGAGGATGAGATTGAGGGGTCGGTATTAAATAACAGAAGAGACTTGGAATAGCGGTGTCTACCTTTAATGCCTGCACAACAGAGGCTGAGGCTAAAGGGTCATCACTTGTTGAAGCCAGCCAGAGCTGTACAGCAAGAGCCTTCTCTTCTTCCGCCTCCTCTTTTTTCTTTTCTTTTTTTTTTTTTTTTTGTTTTTTGTTTTTGTGAAACAGGGTTTCTCTGTGTAGCCCTGGCTGTCCTGGAACTCACTCTGTAGACCAGGCTGGCCTCGAACTCAGAAATCCTCCTGCCTCTGCCTCCCAAGTGCTGGGATTAAAGGTGTGGGCCACCACCACCCGGCCTTTTTTTTGGTTTTTCAAGAAAAGGTTTCTCCCTGTAGCTCTGGCTGTCTTGGAACTCTGTAGACCAGCCTGGCCTCAAACTCACAGAGATCTACCTGCCTCTGCCTCCTGAGTGCTGGGCTTAAAGGTGTGCACCACCGCCACCACCATAACCTGGCTAACAAGACCCTTCTTAAGCAAACAAACAGAGAGCATAGTAGTCCACACTGCTCTTAGGAGGTAGAGGCAGGAGAATCAGAAATTCAGGTTCAACTTTGGTTTCATAGGAAGTTCAAGGGCCAGTGGGATACTTGTGACCAGATCTCATAAAACAAGAGACAGGCTGGGGAGAAGGCTCAGTGGCTAAGAGCACCAGCTGTTTTTTATTTTCAGAGGACCCATGTTCAGTTCCCAGCACCCACATGGGGGCTCACAATCTTCTCTAACTCCAGTTCCAGGGGATCCCCTGCCCTCTTCTGGCCTCTGAGGGCATTGTATGTACATGGGGTATAGGCTTACATGTAGACAAACACTCATACTGAGACACCAGAGCTGATCAGTCCCACTGGATAGAAAAGGCTATGTGAGGATCCAGGGTCAAAAATTAGTGATTGGAGATCAGCACTGGGGAGGAAGGGGTGGGCTTAGAGAGCTGCTCAGGAAGTAGAGTTGGAGGGTCAGGGGCAGAACTGCCAGGCATTGGCAAGTCTTGGGGTGGGGGTGGGGGTGTCATGGAGACTGGCTTAAGGGACTGAGCAGGGGTTTAAGCTCAGATTTGAGGAGGTAGACACTGGAGATGTCAGCCTGCAAGGGGAATTGTATGAGATGGTGGGTTTGGGGTAGAGGGCCAGTTTTGGACAAAGGTCTGGGAGGTCCATCCCCCATGATGAGAGCCCAGCAACCTCCCTGTCTGGCCCACTCAGACCAGCACCTGCTCCTCGGTGCAGAGGAAGGCATCTTCATACTGAACCGGAATGATCAGGAGGCCACGCTGGAAATGGTGAGGGATGGGGTCAGTGCTGGGAGTGGGGGTGGGTGGCGTGGGGTCATGGGAATCACAGAAGTCACCCCATTCTCTACAGATCTTCCCTGGCCGCACAACCTGGCTGTATTGCATCAACAACCTCCTCATGTCTCTCTCAGGTTAGCCTGTGGGGGGGGGGAGGGGCAGGAGCCCGGAGTTCAAAGAGGGTGGGTATGTGTGGATAAGCACAAACTGAGTCTGCACCTTTACGGGGCCTGAGGTTCAAATCTCACCATTGTCCTATTGGTTGAACTTAAGGCCAGGAGCTTCTCTCCCTGATCCTCAGTTTTCCTATCTGTAAAATGGAGCTTCAATATCTTCACTTCTCAAGTTGGTTGTGAGTTAATTTTTTACAATCAAGTCATCTTTAAATAACTTTGACATCTCTGGGTGTAGTTGGTACACTCCTTTAATCCCAGAACATAAGAGGCAGGGCCAGGTAGGTCAGAATTTAGACTCTATTAAGATAGACTGAAGAAGTAACAGGGTTTGTTGTTGTTTGGAAAGTATTAGGGACCGTGGTGTATGTGGGGCAAGTGTGCTACCACTGAGCTATAGCTCCAGCAGCACCCCACCCCCTGTCATTTTTATCCCCAAGACAGGGTTTCTCTGTGTAGCCCTGGCTGTCCTGGAGCTCATGTAGACCAGGCTGGCCTCGACCTCACAGAGAACTACCCAGCATCATTCCCCCCCCCCCTTTTTTTTTTGAGACTGTGTATCCCGGGCTAGCCTCAAAAGAGTGAGCCTCCCAAGTTCTGAGATTATGAGCAGGCGCCACCAATCCTGGCTTGGGTAGGTTTTTCTGTTAAACTTTGAAATATGTGCCAGGTGTAGAGTAAGGAGGATGGGAGTTCAAGACCAGTCTCAGCTCCATGGGGAGTTAGAAGCCATCCGGACCTGAAACACAAGCACCAAAATCTAAACGTCAGGTGCAGCCTAGCGGGCTGGTTTGACCTCCCTCCTGGCTCACGCAGCGGGCTTATGAGGGCAGACAGCTCTCTGTTTTCCTGAGCTGCTCACAGTGCCTGGACCACACTGGTCCTTTCAAGCCTCAAGACTGATAACTGTGCGAGTGGAAAGCAGGATTTGCACGTTGGGGAGTGTCAGCAGGCTGGGAGACAAGAGATGGTAAGGGCCCTCTAACTGCTTGCCACTCGCCCTCTCATACACACACTGCAGGGAAGACACCCCACCTGTATTCTCATAGCATCCTGGGCCTGCTGGAAAGGAAAGACGGTAGAACAGGAAGCCCCATCGCTCACATTAGCCCTCACCGGTTACTGGCAAGGTAGGAGTCCCAAAGGGCGTGCCACTGGCTTTCCTGCCCCCACTGCCCGTGCAGCCACTCACTCCTCCTTCTCCTTCAGAAAGAACATGGTCTCCAGTAAGATCCAGGACACCAAAGGCTGCCGGGCTTGCTGTGTGGGTGAGAGCCGGCCTCCGGGTGTGGAGTGATGGGGAGGGCTGGTACCTGGACAGTATCTACTCAATAAGGTCGAGGCATGGTGTCCAGTACCCTCGAAGAGATACTGGGTGATCCTGGAAGGAGACAGGGACCCTGACCCATTCTTGTCCTCTTCCACAGCCGAGGGTGCTAGCTCTGGGGGCCCATTCCTATGTGGGGCATTGGAGACGTCTGTGGTTCTGCTCCAGTGGTACCAGCCAATGAACAAATTCTTGCTTGTCCGGGTAAGTTTGTAGAGCGAGGGTGCTGTAGCTTGGGCCTTCCGCCATTTGTGCTTATATAAAGAACTGGACGAACCCCTCCGAGTCCATGCTGTGCTTCCTCCCCATCCTGAGAGACTGGAGAGATGGCTCAGCGGATAGGAGAGCACTGGCTGCTCTTCCAAGGTTCAATTCCCAGCACCCACATGGCAGCTCACAACCGTCTGTAATTCCAACTGCAGGGGTCTCAACAGCCTCACACAGACGTACATGCAGGCAAAACACCAAGCGCATAAAATAAAAATAAGTAAATCGTTAAAAAAAAAACAACCCCAACTTCCTGATATTTAAGCCCCGCCCCTCACATCTGAGCTTAATTATTCCTCAGTCTCCAAGGGTCTGTCCCTTTGAGTTTAAAGTGGTTTTCCTGCCCTGGTGTGTGTGGGGGTGGGGTTCCTGCCCTAATGTCTGCAGGTTGACCTGCCTCCAGACAAAGCCACATTTACTCTAAAAGCATGCTTTGTTTCTTTCTAATGAAGCCTGAAATTCTCCGAGGGACTCCCCACCTACCCCACTCCCATCCCCCACCCCACCCCCGATCTCAGAGCCTCCCTGAGTTTCCCTTCCCCATGTGGGCCCGCAGCAGGTGCTGTTCCCGCTGCCCACGCCGCTGCCGGTGTTCGCGCTGCTGACAACACCGGGCTCCGAGCTGCCGGCCGTGTGCATCGGCGTGAGCCCCGGGCAGGCGGCAAAGTCGGTGCTCTTCCACACCGTGCGCTTCGGTGCGCTGTCCTGCTGGCTGGACGACTCCAGCACGGGTGAGTGGGCTGTGCCGCTGAGTGGGCTGCAGGGGAAGGAGGGGTTTTAGGAGAGGGAGGGGCTGCAGGGGTGGGAGGGGCTGCAGGAGAAAGAGGCAGGCCTGGAGGGGAAGTGCTGCAGGAAAGAGGACCACTGGGAAAAGCTGCAGACCAAGGCGGGGCTGCAGGTACAGGGTCCAGGCTGTTGGGAAAGGGCAGGGCTTCAGAAAGGGGGCGTGGTTTCAGGAAAGGACTAGGCTTTCTGAGAAGGGGCTGCAAGAAGAGGGGGGGCCGAGCTAGGGTGGGACTACAGGTTAGGGCACCAGGGAAGGGGAAGGGCAGGGCTAAGTCCGAACCCTATACTGAGAAAAGGATGTAACAGGGTGTGTGTTCTTGCTTGACTGGTCATAAGAGGGTGGAGCGCATGTGGCAGGCAGGGGACCTCAGGGGTGCTAGCTGAACAGAGCCAGGAAGTTAGTTCTTAAACCCCTGCCTCTCGCACAGAGCACAAGGGACCAGTGCAGGTGATCCAAGTAAAGGAAGACATGGTGATGGTGTTGATGGACGGTAAGAACCTTCCTCCCTTCCCTTCCTGGTTCTCAGCCCAGGACTTTGTGCTCAAACCTTCCTTTCATTTCTTTCCAGGCTCTCTGAAGCTAGTGACCCCAGAGGGGGCGCCAGCTCCCGGGCTTCGCACCCCTGAGATCCCCATGACAGAAGCAGTCGAGGCTGTGGGTATGTGTTGATGAGAGGGCCCAGGGTCAAGGGTGGGAGCTCTGTGGCCTCAGGGTCACAGACAACTGCTTCCTCTGTAGCTATGGTTGAAGATCGACTCCAGGCCTTCTGGAAGCATGGAGTTCAGGTGTGGGCTCCAGACTCCAAACAGGTAGGCTCCTTCAGTTCACACCACTCCCTTGCCCTCATCCTCAACCTTCGCATCCTTTAAATGGGCTTGGAGAAGCCCTGGGTCAGGACAGGGTCTCCTGTAAGGATGCTTCAGGGCACACATTGTCACCCCAGTGGAAACAGGCTCATCTCACAGAGCACTGTTCGGGCTTCCCTGGTTCCTGACTTACTCTTTACAGTTGCCTATCAGATAGGGTGCTACAATTTTGCAGGTTAGGAGTCTTGGACCCAGAGCAGTTAAGTTACATGCACAGAGTTACACAACTTCAGGAGTGGGTCTGGGGTTAGACTTACCCTGAGGAAGCCATGTTTGTAGGGAGAGAGGAGGTCCGACTTCTCAGTACAAACACAGACACACTTTCTCCACAGCCGCTGCAGGAGCTGAGAGACCCCACCCTCACCTTCCGTCTGCTCTGCTCCCCCAGGTATGGTGGTGGAGGGATGAATGCGGACTAGGAGAGGCTGCTGGTGTGGAGAGGAGGTTTCTGTGACCTAGAAAACCCTCCATGTCCTTTCACTAGGTTCCCTCCTGGGGCTCCGGCTCCGCCATGACTCTGGGGAGCCTGGGCTGCCCTCAGTCGAAGCCCCTGACCCCGCGCTTCCCTGCACTCCTTTAGTCTACTGTTGAGGTCGAGCTCCCCATGGCTCCTTTTACTGCTGTTGCTATGAGATAGCATACATAGCCCTGGTGGGTCTCCAATTCTCTCTTCTCTTCTATCACATTGGGGCTTGGGGGCATGTGGTACAGAGGACACCTGGAGATCAGAGACGATTCTCTCTTTCTACCACATGGGTGGCAGAGATTGAATTTAGGTCATTATGTTTGGTGACAAGCACCTTTGCCTGCTGAGCCGCCTTGCCAGCCTGTGCCTCCCTCCCTTTTTTTCTGAAACAGGATTTTATAGCTCAGGCTGACCTCAGATTCCCTAGGTAGCTGAGGATGACCTTGAACTCCAGATTTGCCTGCTTCAGCCTTCCAGTTATTGGGATTGTGGGCATATCTCACCATGCCCGATGTCATTGTCACCACTCCGCATTGGAATGGTACGGTTTCTGTTAACTACTTTGAGAATGAATGAATGAATGAATGGCTTGACCTCTGTCTTTCTCAGGCCTGTAGTGGTGGAGACACGGCCCACGGATGACCCTACAGCCCCCAGCAATCTCTACATCCAGGAATGAGCCATTGAGAGGGCATGAGAAACGGACGCCTGCACTAGTGGTCACGACATGACCTTTTTTCCCAATAAACTTGACTTTAGTCTTGTCATCTTGGAATTCTTGGGGGAGAGATTTTTGGATGCCTAGCCACCCCGCCCCCTCAGATTTAAATGACCCAATGCAATGAAGCTGGGGGTCTAGCACAGGCTTTATTGGTCTAGTTCAGGATCACATGTCCCAGTGGGAGAAGGCACTTGAGGTGGGGGAGGGCCAGCTGCAGACCTCAGCTAAGCTGGTCCTCATACTGCTTGCGGAAACAGTCTCCGGCAGGAAAGAAATCCCAGCACCTTTCTTGGTACATCTTCCAGACATACGACTCCTAGGGTTGAGGGGATAAGAGTCTCTTGGTCACATCTTCACATGCTTGATATGGATTCTCTGCTGCCTGCTGATTGTCCTCTCTTAAGACTAGTTTACTGAGTACACTAGGGTGTAACTAGAGAACAGCCTTCCAGAATGGCTTGAGCCATGTCCCCTACTCGTCCCTCATTAGCACCTCTTACCTGACCAGTGTGCTCGGTCTCATCCTTATTTATCAAATACATCAGGAAAAACCTAAGGGACAGAGGGTAAGAACCAAACTTGCATTGAGATTTAGTTTTATTTCCTGGTGCTGAAGATGAAACCCAGAGCCTAGGGCATGCTAGGCAGGGACTCTACCACTAAGCCATGCCCCCAGCCCCTCACTGGGGGATTCTAGGCAGGGGCTCTACCACTGAGCCACGCCCCCAGCCCCTCACCGGGGGATTCTAGGCAGGGGCTCTACCACTGAGCCACATCCAGCCCCTCACTGGGGGATTCTAGGCAGGGGCTCTACCACTGAGCCATGCCCACAGCCCCTCCCTGAGGGATTCTAGGCAGGGGCTCTACCACTGAGCCACGCCCCCAGCCCCTCACTGGGGGATTCTAGGCAGGGGCTCTACCACTGAGCCACGCCCCCAGCCCCTCACTGGAGGATTCTAGGCAGGGGCTCTACCACTGAGCCACGCCCCCAGCCCCTCACTGGGGGATTCTAGGCAGGGGCTCTACCACTGAGCCACGCCCCAGCCCCTCACCGGGGGATTCTAGGCAGGGACTCTACCACTGAGCCACGCCCCCAGTCTCTCACCGGGGGATTCTAGGCAGGGGCTTTCCCAAAATGAACCATGCCCCCAGCTTCCCACTGGGGGATTTCACTTTTTCACAGAGCCACAGTGGTGCTTACTTTCTGATTGTCTAAAACCTATCCACACGGACACCCACATCCCTTTCTGTAACTGGCCCTGGCTATCAACAGGCTCACTCCCACCCTCTGATCACCCGTCATTCCCATACTCACATGTAATTGGCTAGGTTGTGCTCTTCCAGAGTGTGGGTCTCAAACCCATGTGGGGTCGTGTCAAAATAGTCACTGCCTATTCCACAGATGAAGCACTTGGTCTGAGGACAATGAAAGATGTCAGAGTCAAGGAAGGCTTGGTGTCATCCAGTACCTCTGGGCCTTGCCTCGCTCCCGCACATTTCCTAACCTCACCACACTTCCCAAGCAGAATAGAACAGGTGTTTATTGAGTACTTCAAAGGAATGCATGACTTAAGCTCCCTGGCAAGCTCTGAGGTTAGTGCCAGTAATATCCCCAATTATTTTCTCCCTATGTATCCCATAATTCCTTAGATTCACTCTTGAGCATTACGCACCTCCATGTCTTCCTTCACTTGCTCTTGTTGGTCTCGGAGTTCCCCGAAAGCATCAATAATCAGACCTGGGGTGGCAAGACATAGGTCAAGACCCAAGTACACCGAGTACCTCTGGGGCTTGCCTTTCTTCCATGGGTTTCTTACTTTTACCACACTTCCCAAGCAGAAGCAAGTGTTTGTTATAGAACACTTAGTATGGACAGACACTTCAAAGCAATGTACGGTTTAATCTTCCTGGCAATCTCTGAGCCTAGTACCAGTAACACCCCTAATTATTTTTTCCCTATGTAGCTGTGGCTAGCCTGGAACAGAGACCAGGTTGGCCTCAAGCTTATGGTAGGTCTCTGGCCATATACCAACAGTATACCTGTTTGGTTGATTTTTGTTTGTTTGTTTTTGAGACAGGGTTTTTCTGTACATCTTGGAATTCACTCTGTAGACCAGGCTGGCCTCAAATTCAGAGAACCACTTGCCTCTGCCTCCTGAGTGCTGGGATTAAAGGCGTGCGCACCACTGCCCGGCTACTATGCCTTATTTCAGCACCTCCATTTTTCAGATGGGGAAACGAAAGCTCAGAGAGAACACCTTGTCTGAGGTCTCATAGTAAGGTAGGGCTAAGCCGGGGAGCTAACCAGAGAACTAGCCAGCCTCTAGGGACTATGCGCCCCTCCCACCCACACCCCCAGACAGCACTCACCCTGAATGATGGCCAGCAGGATGATGATAACAAAGAAGAAAAAGGTGATGTCGAAGACGACCCGGTAAAGTTCATATTCATCACCGGCTGGGTCCTCGATCTCGTCCCCAATGCCTCCACCGGCCCGGACGCCCACATACATGTGGAACAGGTAGCACTGGGGAGGCGGGGCAGGTCACTCAGTTAATAGCCACAACACCTACCAGAAGCCTGGACCAGGCCAGCCTGGAGACAAAGCAGTGACAGAGAGCCCTGGGCCCTGCCTCTCACAGCTGGGGGAGTGTCATGACTGCCACATGACGGCACGGGCTGGTGATAGCTCAGATCGTCAAGTGCACAGGATCTAGACTCAACTAGGAGACACACTTCTTGGCACGTCCATGAGGAAATTTCTAGATTGGGTTATTGAGACTGAAAGACCTAGCCTGAATGTGGCCCCAGTGTGGAATTGGGATTCCAGAATGAATATAAAAGAAAAAGCAGGGGCTGGAGAGATGGCTCAGTGGTTAAGAGCACTGACTGCTCGTCTGAAGGTCCCGAGTTCAAATCCCAGCTTGTCCCCTGACTAGCTCATAACTTACTTAATCCATTTATCCTATTCTGAGTACCACATGGCTGGTTATCTCTCCCTGGCTTCATGTGTCCATCTCCTCATAGTTCCTGGAGAATCTCCTCCAGCACCTGATACTATTCCAGAGTTCCTCTCTCCCTGCTGGAACTCCTACCTCCTACTTCCTATCAGAACTCCCGCCTCCTACTTCCTATCAGAACTCCCGCCTCCTACTTCCTGCTAATAGGTCATCAGCTTTTTATTAACAGATGATGTTTCCATGCAGTACACAAGAGATTCTCTCTACAAAGGCATTCCTCTCGCTCTGATCCTGACTGGGGATTCAGAGACCAGCCACCTCATGCTCTTGCCACCACAATGGACTGTTTTCTCAAATTGGGATTGTCAGAGGGATTGTCAGAACAATCCCTCTCTTCCTAAATTGCCTTTGTTGGTCACACTGGGCAAGGGTGGGAGCTGGAGGATACCCTTGTTGTTATCCAGGTAGAGTGCTCATCTGGTATTTGGGAGGCCCTAGATGTGATTCCCAACATCACCTAAAACAGGATGGTGGCACATGGCTGGCATCTCAGGGAGAGGCAGGAGGACCAGAGTTCAAGGTCAACCTTGGCTATGTTGAGAATTGGAAGGACCAGAAAGTTAGCATGAGGTGACAGGGGCGGAGGGGTCAGGCTGGGTCAGGGAGGAACACTGTCATCACTAGGAGCAGAAGAAAGTGCAGGGACCCTCACAAGCTCCAGGATGCATCTGGCCTAGCCTCAGAGCTGAGACCAGAATGACTTCATGCAGGAGGGGGAGGAGTCTCCAAGATGGAACCCGAAGGAGGCATTACCAGAATGGGTGATGGGAGAGAGTGTTCCAGGTAGTCAAAACAATGTGCTTCGTCACCAATGGGGAGGAGAGGATACATGGGGGAGTGGAGGGGGGGATGCTGGGCGTGTAGCAAGGCCCTGGGCTCCAACCTTATCACACAAATACCAAAGTTTATTTTATTTTATTTTATTTTGAGAGGTAGGAGGCTAGAGTTGGATCAGCTGTTAAGAACACTGGCTGCTCTACCAAAGGACCCAGGTTCAATTCCCAGACACATCATGTGACCACATGGTTGTAACTGTCTGTAACTCAGACATACATGTTGAGAGAGAGAGAGAGAGAGAGAGAGAGAGAGACAGAAACAGAGACAGAGACAGAGACTGCTTTTTGCTTTCATGAGGAACTGAAATAAGTTTGGTGGGGCTGAAGAAAGGAGCTGCTATGAACAAAGACAGGGAGGGAGATGAGGCAGTGACCAGTTGCGTGGGTAGCGCATGCCCAGCCCAAGCATTGGTCAGAGAGGGCTTCCTGTAGGAGGCAGTATTTACTTTGGAAGATAAGATGTCAGGTGAAGGGGTGTGGCTGTTAGGCCTGGTACAGGGCAGAGAAAGGTCAATGCAGAGGGCCAGAAATGGAAGGAAACATGTGGTCCTAGAGGAACTGAAAGAGGACCAGGAAGGCAAAGATCAGAAGCAATAAGAACTGCGGTTAGACTCAGGTAGGGCCAGATCTTCTCTGTTTTTTTCATTTTGTTTTGTTTTGTTGGGGGGTGGGGGTAGTTCCGAGTCAGGGTTTCCCTGTGTAGCCCTGACTGTCCTGTACTTGGTCTGCAGATCAGGCTGGCCTGGAACTCAGAGATCCACCTGCCTCTGCCTCCAAGTGCTGGGATTAAAGGCGTGCGCCACCACTGCCCAGCTCTGAAGTCACTTTTATTTTGTTTTGAGACAAGGTCTCGCTGTGTAGCCCTGGCTAGTGAGTGGCACTCAGAGATCCACTTGCCTCTGCCTCCCCAGTGCTGCACCACCACATCACTCCATCAGCTGCTGCTTCTCCTCCTCCTCCTCCTCCTCTTCTTCTTCTTCTTCTTCTTCTTCTTCTTCTTCTTCTTCTTCTTCTTCTCTTCTTCTTCTTCTCTTCTCTTCTTCTTCTTCTTTTCTTCTCTTCTCTTCTTCTTCTTCTTTTTCTCCTCCTCCTCCTCTTCTTCTTCTTCTCTTCTTCTTCTTCTTCTCTTCTCTTCTCTTCTTCTTCTTCTTTTTCTCCTCCTCCTCCTCTTCTTCTTCTTCTCTTCTCTTCTTCTTCTTCTTTTTCTCCTCCTCCTCCTCTTCTTCTTCTTCTCTTCTCTTCTTCTTCTTCTTTTTCTCCTCCTCCTCCTCCTCCTCCGCTTCTTCTTCTTCTTCTTCTTCTTCTTCTTCTTCTTCTTCTTCTTCTTCTTCTTCTTCTTCTTCTTCTTCTCCTTCTCCTTCTCCTTCTCCTTCTCCTTCTCCTTCTCCTTCTCCTTCTCCTCCTCCTCCTCCTCCTCTTCTTCTTCTTTTTCTTCTTTTGCATTTTCTTAAGTAGTAATTGATGGGGGGGACTCATTATGGATGGCCACCTCTGGACTGGTAGCCCTGGGCTCTATAAGAGAGCAGGCTGAGCAAGCCACGAGGAGCAAGCCAGTAAGCAGCTCCCCTCCTTGGCCTCTGCACCAGCTCCTGCCTCTGCATTCCAGCCCTGCTTGAGTCTCGACCCTCACTGCTTTTGGGGACAAACTGTTGCTAGAAGGAACTGTGAAACAAAGCCTTTCCTACTCAAGCTGCTTTTGGTCATGTTGCTTCATCATAGCCATAGTAACCCTAACGAAGACACTCAGTAAACTTGTGAACCGGCATGGGGGAGGGGCTCACCGTCATCATGTCGTCACACTTCATGTCAGGCTCGTCCTCATCTTCGCTCTTGTTGTAGAACTTGCGGAAGAAGTTGAAGGCCACCACCGTGTACAAGTAGACCACTACGGCCAGGAGCCCTACGGTCATCACCAGCTGGGGACAGGTGGGCACTCGTCAGCTTTATGCCCTTTCTGCACAGGGCCCTCAATTCTCTGACCCTTTGGATTCTGGAGCCTCTTCCATGCTCCATTCTGCCCTCTCCCGGAATGCCCTAGGCCTGTTGTGGTGGCGCATGCCTTTAATCCCAACTATCGGAAGGCAGGCAGATCTCTGTGAGTTCGAGGCCAGCCTGGTCTAAATAGTGAGTTCCAGGACACTCAAGCCTACATAGACTGGAAGGTCTGAAATAATCTCCCCACAACGCACAAGAACAAACCAAAGAATGCCCTAACCTTGCCTCAGACCTTTCCAAATTACCATGCCACTCCCCTCTCGGGAAGCCCCTCCTCTCCCAGGGAGGCCTACCACTCCAAGATGCCTCTTTGCCCCGCCCCCCAAAGATGACTCCGCCCTCACTTCCTTTTTCCCACAAACACAGCTCACTTTCCTTGTATCTCTTGATCGCCACCCCTCTCCCTCTGCCACTCCCAGAACTCCACGCAGGTCCCTGCCAGGTCCTCTCCACACCTGCTTTCCATTGTGAGTGACAGATGAAAGGATGGTGCGCAGCGTTTTGACTCCCATGGCGATGTCCAGAAGGTGGGCAGCAAAGAAGAAGTTATTGTAGTGCCCCAGGAGGGACATCACCATGTACCAGCCCAGATACAGGAAAGACTGAGTATAAAAGGGTCGGAGTCAGGAAGCATGGCAGGATACCTCAGAGCGAGGGCAGGTGCAGTCTCTGCCTAGGGGAGTACCTATCTGCTCCAGAGCAGGAGGGGACCAGGGAGCAGGTGAGCTACAGAAGATCCACAAGGACGCCAAGGATGTTCCAAGGAGGGGGGGGGGGACGGGGCTTAGGAATCGTTCTGGGGTCACAGAATCCTGGGCACATTCCCACTCTAGGGGCTTTGCATGAGCTGTTCCCTCAATCGAACTCCTTCCTTTCCTGCTGCACCCTCCCCATCCACAACCCCCCCTCACGTTGTCTGTGAAGATGACTCCAAACTTCCAGATCTGGTATTTGACATCGATGGACATGATCCTGAGGGAACAGGAAGGGAGACAGTCAGATGCCTGGGCGTAAAGGCACTAGCTGTGTCCCCGATCGCGCCTCTGGCAGAGGTGTCCCTCTCACCATGTCAGCAGGCCTGGTGGAGGGTCAGGCTTGCGTTCATTGTGGGCTGTGATCTCCAGAGAGGCTAGATCCATGCCCAGCAGCTCCGCAATCCGCTCCCGCCCGAAGATGTCCCCGTGTTTGTCCAGAACCTATAGGAGAGAGTGCCAGGCTGGAGTGGGGAAGAGGACAGTGCCTGTGGAGGGTTTCTAGGGACACTCAACTTTATGTGAGAAACGGGGAGCATTTTTCTGGGAAGAAGGGGCTTATTTCTGCAGATAAGAAGGAAGGTCCAACATCTAGCAGATGCAGTAGCAAAATTAATGGGGAAACTATTGTTTGGAGAGGCAGAAAGAGGCTGTGGAGCTAGGTCCTCTCAAGCAGCTTGGTGTCCCTCTCTGTTCACTTACCATTCCAGCCACGCTGGCCTCCTGGTCCCTCCGAGGGCCGCTCCAGACCCCTCTAACAGAGCAGCAACCTTTCCTAGCCAGTGCACACACTTTCCTGGACTTCCACACTGACACTGATACAGTTTTATTATTTTATTATTTTTGAGCCTGGCATTCACTCTATAGACCAAGTTGGCCTCAAATTCATTGAGATCTGTTGGCATCTGCCTTCCAAGTGCTGGGATAAAAGGCATACAGCCACAACACCTGGCCATTTAGTTATT
The DNA here is from genome assembly GCA_036184795.1 of Tokudaia tokunoshimensis. Lineage (NCBI taxonomy): Eukaryota > Metazoa > Chordata > Mammalia > Rodentia > Muridae > Tokudaia > Tokudaia tokunoshimensis. The sequence goes on along the minus strand of BTHU01000001.1, from coordinate 10,405,406 downwards.
TTAATGTTTTGTGTATGTGTTGCTGTGTGTGTGCATTGTCCACAGAGGCCATAAGAGGACATCTCATATTCCAGAGTTGGAGTTACAGGTGGTTGTGAGCCGCCATGTGTGTGCCGGGAACGAAATCCAGGTCCTCTGCAAGAGCGGCCGGTGCTCTTAAAGGCTGAAGCATTCCTGCAGCCTTTATTACATTTCAAAGATTTGTGGCCAAGTTCTCATTTGGGTTTACTTCTTTCAAGATTTATTATTTATTTAGTTATATGTGTGTTTGTCTGTGTGATTGTGAGTGGGTGCCCACCAAATCCAGAAAAAGTATCAGGGCCCCTGGATCTGGGTTCTGGAAGAGCAGAAAGTACTCCTAACCACTAAGCCATGTAGTGACAATTTTGTAGCTTTGATTTCTTTACAAAGCACAGAAATATTATGGAAATATGTTTTTGTTTTGATCCCAGGTGTGGGACTTGGGGCTGCTTCGGACTGTCCACAGCGGCTGACTGTGATTTACCCTGTGCTCTAGCAGGGGTGTGACTTTGCCTGCTGCATATAGTTCCTGTGATTGTGTGATATTTGGAATTCTGGGGATTTTTCAGAGGGTATATAAATGCTAGGGCTCCAAGAGGTGTGTTGTTGGCTAGTTGCTGTTTGTTAAGTAGTTATGTTCAAAGAAGAAAGAACAAGAAGAAATTAGAGGTCCTGACAGTGAAGATCAAATTTGTCCCAAGGAACTTGGTGCCCTGATCAGCAGGAAATGGTCTAACAATATTGGCGCTTCCTTTCCTCTCTATCCATTTCCCCCTCCTATCTGGTATTAGGGGGTGGAAAGGGTAGGAAAAGGGTGGAAGAAAAAAAAAAAAGGACCCACAAAACAGCCAAAGTCTGGCTACAAAGCCATCTTTCCATCCATCTCTCCATCCATCCATCCATCCACCCATCCATCCATCCATCTGTATAGTTGCTGGTTTGATTTGGGGTTTTATGGAGACAGGGTCTCACATAGCACAATGTAGCCATGAACTTGCTGTGTAGATGAGGACAACCTTAAGTTTATGATCTTCCTGCCTCCATCTCCTGAGTACAGGTTTGTACCACCATCCTAAATTTTATACAGTGCTGGGGATTTGTGCATGCTTGAGAAGCATTCTACCAACTAAGCGACATCTTCAGGTCCTCAAAGAGACATTTAGAGACAGGGTTTCTCTGTGTAGCCCTGGCTGTCCTGGAATTCACCCAGGCTGTCCTGGAACTCCCAGAGATCCGCCTGCCTCTGACCTCCCTCCTCCCTTCCCCCCACAGGCGTGCACCACCATGCCCGGCTAAGAGACAACTCTTAACTGCCCTTCCCACATGGCTGTTCATCTCCTCTCACACACCTACAGACTGAGTCCTCACCCCGGGCCTTTACACGTATCTTCTCTTTTAAGAAGAAACTATGGTCACCGTGCCCATGTTCCCCAGGGTGAACTCTTCAGAGGGACACAGCCCCTTGCTCAGGGTCCCATAAAAAATAAGCACTTGGCAAGGCCAGGGGTGGTCTACTGGCCGCAGGGGACTCAGCCTAGGAGCCCTCCCCTCCCCACACGGTCCTCTCACCTTCCGCTTGACAAACTTGTCCCAGTAGTTGCTGGGGAAAGACCTGTCAAGAGAAAAGTGTGGGGAGGTTAGGGTGGTGTGTTGGTTTGAATAAGGCTGACACCCACAGGCTCATATATTTGCATTCTCAGTTCTGGATGAGCCTGTCAGGGGAGGATTAAGAAGTGTGGCCTTATTGGAGGAGGTGCCTCACTGTGAGGTCTCCAGAGCGGCTCAGTCTGTCTCTGTCTCTGTCTCTTTCTCTCTCTCTCTGTCTCTTTCTCTCTCTCTCTGTCTCTCTGTTTCTGTCTCTCTCTGTCTGCCTGTCTCTCTCTCTCTCTCTCTCTCTCTCTGTGTGTGTCTCTGTCTCTCTCTCTCTCTGTCTCTGTCTCTCTCTCTCTCTCTCCCCTCCTGGAGATCAAGATGTAGCTCTCGGCTACTTCTCTAACACCATGCGGCCTGCCTGCCACCATGCTCCCCACCATGAGAACAAACTAACCCTCTGAAACAGTAAGTAGACCCCCAACTAAATGCTTTCTCTTGTAAGAATTGCCTTGATGGTGTCTCTTCAGAGCAACCGAGCAGTGCCTAAGACATATGGGAAGGATCAGAAGCCAGGGGCCAGGCCAGTGGTCAATGAAATGGGACAGGGGGTCATTTTAACCACGACACTCAAATTATCCTCCTGCCTAGAGTTCACAAGAGCTGAAATACTAGGGTAAGCAATTACACCTGACTCTAGACTCTATTTAACATTATTATTATTTTGAGTGTATGAATGTTTTGCCTGCATGTGTGTTGGATGGAGGCCAGAAAAGGGGGGGTGTCAGATCTTTTGCAACTGGAGTTACAGATGGTTGTGAGCCACCATATAGGTGCTGAGAAACAAACCCAGTTCCTCTGAAAGAGAAGCCAGTGCTCTTAACTGCTGAGCCATCTCTCTAGCCCTCCCCACATTACTTTTTTGAGACAAGGTCTCTGACTGAACATTCAGGTTACCAATTGGCTAGACTAGTTGGTCAGTGTGGTGTGAATATGCCCAGGGAGTGGCATTATTAGGAGGTGTGGCCTTGCTGGAGGAAAGTGTGTCATTTTGGGGGTGGCCTGGAAGCAAGTATTCTGTTGTTGTCTTTTTTGTTTTTTCGAGACAGGGTTTCTCTGTGTAGCCCTGGGTGTCCTGGAACTCACTCCAGTCTGGCCTCGAACTCAGAAATCCGCCTGCCTCTGCCTCCCAAGTGCTGGGATTAAAGGCGTGCGCCACCACTGCCCGGTGGAAGCCAGTATTCTGATTGCTTTCAGAACAAGATTAGAACTCAGTTCCTCCAGCACCATGCCTGCCTGGATGCTGCCATGCTTGCCGCCATGATGATAATGAACTGAACCTCTGAACCTGTAAGCCAGCCCCAATTAAATGTATCATTTATGAGCGTTGCCTTGGTCTTAGTGTCTCTTCACAGCGATGGAAACCCTAAGACAGTCAGTAGGCCCTATGGATCCATCTATCTTTGCCTCCTAGTCTGGGATTCCAGGCACCTGGTGGCCACATCCAGGTTTTCATTCTGTTGCTGAGGATTTCGTCAGGTCGTCATGGTGATGGGAAGCCATTCATCCATAGAGTTGTCATGCTAATCCCACACCCAGAGGAATCTTAATGTATCCACAGGATGGGGACAGTGACCAGGCTTACAGAGAACAAGCCAGGCTACGGGGGTCCAGGCCTGGACTGGGATGGGGCTGGTCACTTACGGTGTGTTGAGCACCAGGCGGTCCCACTGTCCCTTCACGTCATCATCCTCTGGCTGCTCTGTAATGTAGAGGCCATCAAACTCCAGCTTCCGGGCCAGCTCCTTCTCCCGCTTGAAGATGACAAGGGGCACCTAGGGATGGAGGGAGGAAGGGGTGAGGGGCGACATTAGTTCTGCAGGGAGGGAGACCATGGCCTGTGAAGAAGTCATGAGACCTGCCTGTAGCCTGTAATTGGTACCAATGGAACTGTCTCAGTCTTCAGGTAGAAAGATGGAGGTGCTGGTAGAGAGGGTCAGGGGTGGCTGGCGGGGGGGGGGGGAGGCAAGAGTGGGAGGGAAAGGGCAAACTGAGGGCACCCCCCCCGTTTTCTGCTGGGGCTCCAGGGGAGGGTGTCAACTCGGGCCCATAAGGTATATAAGACAGAGGCAGGTGGAAGCCATGGAAAGAGGGGCAAGCTACAGACACAGCATGGAGAAGGACTCTAAACCAAAGAGCTGTGTCAACTCAGATTTACATAAACTTCCAGACCTGCGGAACCCAACGGATGCCTGAGACATGCCTTGGGGGCCGTGACAAACCTTGAGCATATCTGATATATATCAGAATCCACTCCCCTGTTACATCTGAGACCCCAGAGACACCCTAGGTGAGAGACAGATCTTTCTTTTATTTGGACCAGGCTGACCTGGAACATGCAGAGATCTGCCTGTCTCTGCCTCTTGAGAGATGAGACTAAAGGTATGTGCCACCATGCCACGCCTTGACTTTTGTTTTATTTTTAAATATAACCCATGAGTCCAATTAGCATTTTTCATATACAAATGGGTGTGGGCCATTTCACTGGAGCATGGGCAAGTTACCCCAGACCACGTTCCTGAAGAAATGTGTCTCTTCCCTTTGTCAGCAATCATCAATAGTCAAGAGCTACTTGGTAGGCTTGTATGTCCATACCCTCCCCCCTTATTTTGGAGACAGGATCTCCCTATGTAGCTCAGGCTGGCCCAGAACTCAATATCCTCCTGTCCCCTGGAATTACAAGCATGCACTGGTATGGGCCCAGCTTCTCAGAGATCTTTAATATTAAAAGAGTCTTTTAAGTGTGTATATAGGTGTCTGTGTGAGTTATGCTGTTATGTGTATGTAGGTAACCACAGAGGTCAAAGGAACACATCAGAGCCCCCTGCAGCTGGAGTCAGTCTTTTTTTGTTTTGTTTTGGTTTTGTTTTTGTTTTTCGAGACAGGGTTTCTCTGTGTAGCCCTGGCTGTCCTGGAACTCACTCTGTAGACCAGGCTGGCCTTGAACTCAGAAATCCACATGCCTCTGCCTCCCAAGTGCTGGGATTAAAGGCGTGCGCCACCACTGCCCGGCTTGGAGTCAGTCATTTGTGAGCCACTCTGCATGGGTGCCGGGAACCGAACCCAGGTCCTCTGCAAGAGCAGCAGTGCTCTTAATCACTGAGCCATCTCTCCAGCCCCTTTGCAGAGATCTTTTAGAGAGATTTTATTTGTATTAGTTTTAATTATGTGTATGTTTGTTTGTGTGCTTGTGTGCATATGCACATAAGTGCAGTACTTTTGGAGGCCAGAAGAGGGCATCAGATCCCCTGGAGCTGAAATTACAGGCTGCCTGAGCTGCCTGACATGGGTGCTGGAAAGTGAGCTCTGGTCCTCTGCAAGAGCAGTATGTATGTACTCTTAACTGTTGAGGCCATCTCTCCACCTCTCCGATCCACAGAGATCCTAATTCAACACTCCCCATGATAAATTTGCCCCCTTGATAGGGAAATGCACACAGCAATGCATGCATGGTAATCCGGGGCTTAGCCTGTGCGCTGTGGTCTGCACTAGCTCCCATTTACAAAAGCATCCTTGTTGGTTGGCATCTTTGCTAGTATCCTATTGGTTGTTCTGTTGGTTACTAATTTTACCCAACCTAAAGTCTCCTGTCCCAACCACTGTCCTAGGTCCTTTCTGCAAGCGTCCTCCGTAGCCCCAGGGCCAGAGTCACAGGTCATGTCCCACCTTGAGGCAGTTGTAGCCAATGATGCAGAGAAAGGCCACCAGAGTATGCAGCAGACTCAAGCACCTCAGGGCAGGTTCCATGTAGCCGGTGCTCTCCTCCAGGAAGTAGTACACCATGTTCTCATCTTCATCGCCCTCTACCTCCTCGCCGGCCCTGGAGCCCCAGCCAGAGCCATCACCAGACCCTGCCCCTGACATGTCCCCAGCTCCGGAGCCTTCTATGTCATCCTCCCCTGGTGGAGAGTCTGAGACCTGAAATAGGATCAAAGGCAAATCGGAGAGGGAACCCTGATGGTACCTGGCCTGTTATGCCAGAACTCACAAGCAGGAGCTTTGAGCTTTCTGGCATATGACACTTTCTTTGTTTCCCCTCCCTCTTTACTTCTCCCTTTTGAGACTGAGTCTCACTATGTAGACCAGGCTAGCCTTAAACTCCGGGAGATCCATCTGTCTCTGTGTCTTGAGTGCTGGGATTAAAGGCATTCATCACTACTCCCATCAACATTGCTTTTTAACATATTATCTTGATAGCATAGGGTTGCCTGAGATTTGCTATGTAGCCCAGGCTAGCCTCAAACTAGTGAATGATCTTCTGTGACAGGTTCCCAAGTCTATGGATTTGTGCCACCACACCAGGCCTCAAGGGCATTTTCTAGATCCAGGAACTGTTGCATGTTTTATTTATTTATTTATTTATGAATGAATGACTGGGTCTCATGTGACCCAGGCTGACCTCAAACTCTCTGAATAGCCAAGAATGACCTTGAACTCTTGATCCTCCTGTATCTATCTCACTGTTTGAGATGAAGTCTGAATTTGTAGTAGGCCTGACTGGCCTAGAACTTACAGAGACCTGTGTGCCTCTGCCCTCCAAGTGTTGGGATTCAAATTGTACTACCGTACCTGATCCTGGTTCCCTCTTTTGAGTTTCAGAAGTCTTAGATGTAAATGTGGTTTTGATCCCATTTTGAGAACACGAATCTCCCTCTAGCTTCAGGAGCTCTGGCTCCTCGTCACCGTCTCTCGCCGCCCACTTTCTCCTCCACACACCCCTCCTTAGCTGCTCTGAACCCGAAGCATCACTGGGTGCTCTGAGGGGACACCCACACCTGGGGACTGCCTGGCAGGTGTCAAATCTGGCAGGGGAAGCAGCTCTGTGTCTTGCACTAACTCTTGAATGCACTCAGCCACCTCCACTCAGCCCCACAGGGCACCCCACATCAGCACCATTGTCTAGGCTGAGTCTGGGCTGTCATCCCTTCCCTGAAGGGCCTAGGGCACCTGTGGTGTTCAGTCTCCGGCCTCTCAGCTGGGTGAGGATCTGGCTCCCCCTCCACCACCACCAGGGCCTGTTGCCACAAGATAGACCCTTCCCCCGCCCTGGGGCCTGTTGCCACAGGATAGACACCTTATAAAACAATAAGATGAAGTTGATGGCAAATGCCAGGAAGAGGGCCAGGAATCGCAGTGTGTAGAAGTTCCTCGACAAGTAGTTCTAGGAAAGAGAAGAGAGTTCACAGTACGGCCTCATCTCTGACCTCTGACCACATCTCAACGTTTTACCCACAGCGAAAGCACCTGATCCTCAAATAGCTCCCCACAACCTCCTACTCATGGAGTGCTGGAGACCAAGACCTGGTGAGAATTTCATATGCATGGACTTGCTTCTCTCTCAGCACAGCTTTACGTATGGGCTGACGGCCCTTTACAAATCAGGAAACTGAGGCGCAGGGAGGTGTTGTCTTCCTCAAGGTCACATAACCAAGGATCTGCAAACCGATTATTTGAGGGAAGGGATTCTCCAGATAAAATCCGGGACTCTCACACCAGGCCTTCTCTCTGCCACCGAGCCATGCCCCAATCCCATACCCGGGATTTGAATCCGGGTAGACTGGAGTCCATATCCCCAGCTGTGCTACACTGTCTGCCTTCCTGGGCGTGGGAGTGATTCTTTACCATGCCATCTTTTCCTCCCCACATCTCCTATCCCTGTTCCTCCCACAATTCCTCATAGAACCACCTTCCATTCAACATGTCTCCTCGGCCCCAGCGCAAGTCAGGACTGGCCTGGGGAAGGGACAGGATGCTGTCCCCCAGACACCATCCACGAGGAGGTGGGCTCAGATCTCCCTGCTGGGGCTGAGCACAGCTCTGCCCCCTCTCCGCCGGGTCCTCACCAAGAACTTCACTCTCTGGACTTCCAGTTCGCCCCAGAATTCCTCCAGGCCTGCTCCTCCAGCTTCCTCCTTCTTTGGAGGGGGTGGAGGGGGTGTCTTCTTGGGGGGCTCTGGAGGTGGCTCAGGGACTTCCTTCTCTCCGTTCTCGGTACTGAAGGACACAGAAAAAGCTCGGGCAATTCATTCATTCATTCAAGGTCACTCATTTGTGGGCCACCCCACACCAGGCCAGGTCTAGATGGTACTCGGGACCCAGGACCATGAGACAAGCATGGACCCTGCCTCCACAAACTCCGTTAAGCGGAGCTGAGTAGTGTGGGTGGGGGCAGGGCTCGGTGGTAGAGCACTGGTCTAGTTTGGGCAGCTGCCCTGGGTTTTATCCCCAGCATTGTAAAGAAAGTAACATAAAGTAACATAAAATGTTTCAGGTTTGCAGCAGTAGGGATTAAAGCCAGGCCCTGCGCACTCTGGACGAGTTCCACCTCTGAGATGCACTTTTTTTTTTAAACTATTTATTTTGGGACGGCATCTCATTAAGTTGCCTAGGATAGTCTGGAACTTGTTCCGGTCCAGGGAGGCCTTCAACTTGCTGCTCTGATGAGATTACTACACTCCATCAAAATAACTTCACGTGAGGTGCAAGGAGTGGTGCTGTTCCTGACAGAAGGAACCACAGCACAGAGATCTAGAGCTAAAAGGGGCATCTTAATTTTGGTGCCTTTGAAGTCTCTCCTCGGTCCCCACGTATGGACTTGATGATGCTAAGGGCGGAGGGTGGAGAGTGACCAGCACAGCTTTGGGCCTTGACCTCAGAAGCCTCTCAGTCCAGGAGAAGGGTTGAGGCAAGGGTCTGCCCCCTCCACTCATAGACACTCACTCAGCTTTCTCGGGTTCGGGCTCCGGCTCGGGTTCCGGCTCTGGGGGCGGCTCCTCTTCTTCTCCGTCCACCTGGGGGTGGGGCACACATAGGCCTCAGTCCTCTTGGTGCTCGCCAACCTCTTTCTAGCCCGTTACTCCCTGGCCTTACTTCTTCCCCGCTGGGTAATCAAGGTGTTCTCCTGGATCCCCGCTTCCTCGGAAACGGAGGCTCAGGGAGATAAAACGCCTGCCGTACAGTCCTGTGCAGAATCAGGCCAAATTCAAAGAGCTTTTTGTCTACTTGTGATGGGTTCTCCCTATGTAGCCCAGGCTGGCCTTGAACTTCAGATCCTTCTACCTCAGCCTCCCCAGTGTGGAATCATAGGCTTGTGTTAGCATCCTTGCCCAAAGGATGCTCTGGTCCCTCAAGGCTTCTTATCACCTTGACAACCACAGGCAGCAAGTCATAGTACCAAGGTGTGAGGACGCTGGGGGACCTTTCCCTAGGACCTTTCACATTAACTTCCTACAGCTCTGTGTTTCTCTGAGGGTTGTTCCTGGTGTCCCTGGCGCTGTCTCTGTGGGTCTTTTTAGTCCTGGCCCTTCCCCCCACTGCTTGAATTTGGTCTCTAGGTCTTTGGTTCTCTCTAGCTCTCCAGTATCTGGTTCTCTCCCCAATATTTCAAGCTTCTCTTTCTGCTTGACTTTCTCAGGGTTTCTGTCAGGCTGTCCCTCTCTCTATGAGCTGGAGCCTTGCAGGCCCTCTCTCACCCCCAACTTCCTTTTGAGGATGGGCGAGCCCTCTGGTGTGGGGGGCTCCACTGGCGTCGTGTCACCCATATCTCCGAGACCACCGGCGCCTTCTGGCCGGAAGGGGCTCCCGTCGGCCACGGCCACCGCCCCGTCGGCACCTCCCGCGCCGGCCTGGTCCGCTGCCGCCTCTTCTCCAGCGCCGTCGGCGGCATCGCCTTCGCCCTCTCCCTCACCCTCGCCCTCCGCATCGCTGCCAGCGCCGCTCGGCTGCTGGCCGTGCACCTCGTCGCCCGTGGGGTCCGGCATGCCTGCCAGGAGCTCGGTCACTGTCACCTTCTTGGCGCTGTCTACCAGCCCACCGCCGAACAGCGAGCCCCAGAGCAGCCGCAGCGCCCCGGCCGCCGCGCCTGCGCCCGCGCCCCCCGCGCGGGTCACCAGCGCCCAGAGCAGCGCGGCCACCGCCGTGGCAGCCTCCCGCGCCGTCAGTCGCCGCAGCCTCCGCACGCGTCGCCGCAGGCTCCGGTAGCTGAGACCCCGCAGCGTCCGGCCCGCCACCGCCGCCAGCCACACCCACACACCCGCGGCCGCTGCAGAGCCCGACCCGTCGGGACCCGCCGCGCCCTCCTCAGCCTCCTCGGCGCCCTCGTCTTCGTCCTCCTCCGGCTCGCCCTCGGGCTCGGAGATCTGAGCGGCGATCTGCATCTCGAAGATCGTGTCCTCGCAGAAGCTCACGAACAGCTCCATCTTCTCGGACTCGCCGCCCTCGTTCACCACGTCGAAGATGAACTGGCGCTTGGACTCCTTCACCTGCAGAAGAGGGGAGTGGATGGTGGGGTTCATTGTAGCAGGTGAAACTGGGACTTAAGTAGCCCAGGTTAGACTACAACTAAATATAGAGGATGGCCTTGAAGTCCTGATAGCCCTGCCTCCACCTCCTGAGTGCTGGGATCAGAGGTACACAACACCATCCTTCACAATTTTCTTTATTATTGTTGTAAATTATCTGTCGGGCTGGAGACATAACTCAGAATTAAGTGTGTTTGCTACACTTCCAGAAGACCTCATTAGGTTCCCAGCATTCATAGAGTGGCTCACAACCATCTGTAACTCCAGTTCCAGGGGTTTCGATGCCCTCCAGACACACACACACACAGGTAGGTGGTGAACTCACTACGTGCAAGCAAAGCACTCACACATAAAATAATCTTTAAAAACAACAAAATTATGTGTATGTATGTGTGTGCGCATGTGAGTACCAGGGACCTAGGATCCTAGGAGAGGCCATAAGATCACTTAGACCTAGAGTTACAACTCAGATGGTGTGAGTCACCCAGTGTGGGTCAGGGAACCCAACTCGGGTCCTCCGCAAGAGCAGTAAGTACTCATAAGTGCCAATGATCGTGATCACCACCACTATTTTTTTTAATCACCATCATTATTTTGGATACAGCGCCAAACTGTATGCTAGCCTGGAACTCACTATATGCTGTCCTCAAACTCACAGACATTGGCTAACCTCTGCCTCCCAAATGCTAGCATTAAAGGGGTGCAGCACCACATTCTATAATTTCTTCTATATTTAAGGAGTCATGGTCTTGTTATGCTGCCCAGACTGGTTCTGAACTCATGGCCTTAAATAATCCTCCCCACTCAGTCTCCAGAGTACCCAGGTCTACAGGTACATAGCACTGCACACAATCCAAAGCTTATTAACAGCAGCTCTAATTACAGAGCATGCTCCTGCATGGTTCTTATCCCAGCTGAGGCAGGAGGATCCCAAGTTCTAGCCTTCCCTAGGCTGTAAAGTGGGTTAGGGCTAGTCTGAGATACAGACAGTGTGTGTGTGTGTGTGTGTGTGTGTGTGTGTGTGTGATTATACATTATATATTATATATATGTTTGTTTGTTTGTATGTATAATCACTCATTTGTAGGCAGTGAACAAGAATTTATATAGTCCTAGATAGGCAACTAGGGTAATAAAGATCATAAATATAGAGTCTGAGCTTTCAAGAAGCTAGCTCTAGAATCTAGCCTTTGTTTATTTTGTTTTTCTTTTTCTTTTGGTTTTGAGACAGTCTCCATATCAGCACGTGTTTCCTTTCTACATGTGATCCTCCTGCCTCAGCCTTTCAAGTGCTGGGGTTACATTCACATACTTGTCCATGCCCAGGGCCTTATATATTCCAGGCTCCTCTCAAATGCTGTGGGTTGCTAAGGATGACCCTAAACTCCTGGTCTTCCTGCCTTCACTCTCCAAGCCCTAGGATCACAGGCAGGCCCCACCACGCTGGGCTCCTTCTGTTCTTTCTGGGAGGACAGAGTACGGCGGTTGAGGGCAAAAGTTTTGCAGCTGATTCTGCTACTAAAAGCTGGGTGATTTTTGACTTACTGCTTTCGATCTCAGTTTCTCCCTCCATAAAAGGGGCACAATTGAAGGCTATAAGGATTTAGTGAGTTGACAGGTGTTGGGTGGTTAGACTAGTGCCTGTCTGGTGTGAGACAAGTGTATAGTGTTCACTAGTGATATATTCCCAATGAGGCCCACATGGACATGCATGGAGTCTTAGGAGCACAGAAGAGTGTTCAGGGAGATCACAGGAAGAGAGAGTATGCACTAGGGAGTAGGTGAGGGGCCGAGTGGGAGGGGGGAGAGAGCTAACACAGCCCAAGCACCATCCAGGAGGACAGGCTGAGTGGAGGCTTCCTGCAGATGCCTGTGCGCAGATATGCTGGGTGCAAGGCCATGTAAAAACACGCGGCCCTGATGGGATGTGAGCACGTGGTGTGAGATCGTACGGGTTCTTGTGGAGAGCGAGGAGACACCAGGGTCCAAGAGAGGATCCAGGTGTGAATAGAGGGCATCGGTATCCAGGGAGGATGCTGGCCCACCGGTGTGACCACACCGCCTGAGGCTCTGTGCGGGGGGAATGCATGGGACTTCGCAGCGGAGGTGACAGGTGTGGTCATGCAAGGGCCTGCATTTATACAGTAAGTGCAAGGGGGGATGTGTGAGGGAGCCTATGTAAGAGGGCCCTGGGCACGTGCTAGAACCCTCTGTGGGGCAGGTCCACGAGCTGGGTTTCTACTGAGGAGTGGTATGAGAGGTGTGGGTGTGTGAGCCTCGTGTGCGGGTATGGGGGCATGCCACGCTTGTGTGAGTCCAAGTGTATGCAGGACTCCTGGGGTGCCGGGACAGGGTAAGGACTGAGGGTGGCAGTGGGGCTCACACATGAGCTGGGCACCCAGCAGGCACGGATTCTGCTGGAGCTGTGAGGACTCTTAAGCATCGGTGGGCTGGATGAGTGAGGTTGGGGGTAGGGATCCCCAAGATAGGACGCAGAAGGCCCAGGCTTCTAGGGACATGGTTCTGACGGGCATCTCTGAGAGTGTGCTAGCATCATGGCAGGGTACCCCGGAGCCACGGAGGTGTATGGGAGAGTTGGCATGGGCTTACTGGGGCCCAGAGGACAGGCGAGCAGATTGGAGCATGTGTGTGACTGCATCAGGGTGACAGGTGGCACTGGCACTCCCAGGGTCAGTTGCAAGCCATGATGTACCACCATCAACTATGAGGGCACACCCATGCTACTGCTGCAATGCACAAGGGATGCACATGCAAGAGGTGGCCACCAACCAGCTAGGGTTGTGCAAGGTCACAGCCCGAACCACAAAGTGTCTCTGAGAAGGGATGTGGGGTATGGTTCAATTGGTAATTTGCCTAGCATGCAGGAAGCCCCGCGCTTGATTCCCAGAACCCCCAAAACCAGATGTGGTGGGACACCCATCCCAGCACCGAGGTAGGGTTCATCTTCAGCTACAGCGAGTTAAAGACCAGGCTGGGATGCATAAAACCCTGTCTTCACATATAATACAATGGGGGAGGGGTGTGGGCTTGTCAGAGCCTGGAAGGGCCTGAGGTACAGACACTGAAGGTGTATACAGTCCCATAGAGGGTTTTCAGGGTACCAAGACTTCGCACCGGCCATGATTACTGACCTGGGGCATCTCCCATTGGGCACGGTTGGTCTCTGAGATCTCAAAGTAGATCCGTTCTATGCGACGCGATGCGCCCATGATTTCGATGCGGCCCAGGTAAGGCCGGAAGTACTCCAGGATGCTCTCAGCCAGCTCTAGGAAGTTGCGCAGGCGCGGGTCGTGGGGCACATGATCTGACAGGTTGGTGAGAAGCACCGCCACGTTGAAGCCAATGTCCCGTGCTGGTTCCTGGAAGCGGTTCGCAAACTCTTCGCAGTTGATCATCTCATTCTCATCTGCTTCGGAACATGAGAGCAGGAACTGGATCTCTGGGCCAGTGAACTGCTTCTGACTGTCCATGGCCTGTGGGGTGGGCAGGAGAGGTGAGAAAGGGAGGGAGGAAGAGGGGGGGTTGGGAAAGAGAGAGAGTGAGTGAATTCAAGGGCCTCAGTATCAGCAACAACTAATTGCAAGGGCTTGCGCTAGGCTGGGCGTGCTGTTTTAATCCCAGCACCTGGGAAGCAGAGGCAGAGATCTCCGTGAGTTCCAGGCTGGTCTGTCTATATAATGAGTTCGAGGCCAGGCTGGTCGACATAGAGAGTTCCAGGACGGCCAAGATGACATAGTACGACTTTGTTTAAAAAACAAACACAACAACAACAACACAATAAAACTCCACAAAACAAAAGGCTCTGTTGCTTGCCTCAGATGCATGATGGGTCTCCGGTGCTGTATAAACAGATGTGGAGGTCCATGCCTGTGATCCCAAAACTGAAATGTAAAAGGTCACCGTGCTCTTGGTAAAATAATGGTACGCCCAGCTAATAAGGGCGGGTTCTTTTTAAATTAAGAAATAATTCTGATTCTGCTTGTTTGAGACAGGGTCTATGAAGCCCTGGCTGTCTGGGAACCCATTGTTGTAGACCAGGTTGGCATCTGACTATATAGAGATCCACCTGCCTCTGCTCTGAGTGCTGGGATCAAAGGAAGGTGCTACAATGTTAGCTTCTTGTTGTTTGTTATCTTTTGTCTTGTCATTTTCCTTTAATTTTGCTTTTTTGTCTTTTCTATTTATTTATTTATTGTTTGTCTGTTTGTTTGTTTTTTTGTTTATTTCATGTATATGAGTACACTGTTGCTGTCTTCAAACACATCAGAAGAGGGCATTGGATCCCCATTACAGATGGTTGTGAGCCACCATGTAGTTGCTGGGAATTGAACTCATGGCCTCTGGAAGAGCAGCCAGTGCTCTTAACCACTGAGCCATCTCTCCAGCCTGCTCTTTTGTTTTTTAAGACAAAGTGTCATGTAGGCCAGGCTGACCTGAAACTCACTACATAGCCAAAGCTGACCTTAAATTGCAATTCTCCTGCCTCAGCCTTCTGAGTGTTGGGATTACATGCATGCATCACCATGCCCAGTTTATTCAATTCTGGGAACCAAACCCAGAAGAAAACAAAAAAAAAACCAAAACCAAAACAAACCGAAAAACAACCACAAACAAAAACAAAATTTCAAGAAGCACTTCAATTCTGACTTTAGCTATGCAACAGTTCTCAGCCTTCTGTTTTATATCGTAAGATGCTGGTCATATTTTACTAGGTGAACTTCCAGATCGACTTCCAGATGGGCTGCAGAATGCAGACAGAGAGATGTAGCTCTGGGGTATAAACAGAAGCGAAATTTCCTGGCTCCGGGCTGTCCTTTTGAAAAGCCAAGGGCTTTGCAGAATGCTTTCTAAATGAGTAACCGGCTTTGCAAAATCATGAAAGGCTCTAAAACCACAGAGCAAGGAGACTCAGTCACACAGGAACTTCTCATCATGTACCCTGCCGCATCCCCCGCCCCATGAGTGGCACCTGCCTCGCACAGGGGCCTGGGATCATCATATACATGTCCTTTCTTTTGTAACACCTTCTCTGGCCATTGTCAACCTGCCTCTCTGGAGTCACCTTCATGTGAGTCCAGACCTGGAGAGGCTGGAGTGGGGCGGGGTGGGGTGAGGTGAGGTGGGGTGGGGCGGGGCAGGGCTGGGCTGGACCTAGAGCTGCATCTTCTTTTGCTTTCCGCCTCCCATGAGATAACACTGGGATCTCAGGCTCCAAATGTCACCATGCACATGTGATTGTCAGGTGTCGCATCTGGACTCTGACCACATTCTGGAATCTTGACCGAGGTGACAGCTGACACATCTTGGTGGATGGGCCCCCCACAACAGAAGTGCTCAGAAGTAACTTGTTTTCTTTCTATTTATTATTTCAGACTGTCTTTACTATGTAGCCTTGGCTAGCCTGGAACTTCCTATACAGAACGGGCTGGCCCTGGATTCTTGGCAATCCTCCTGTTTCTACCTCCAGAGTGCTGGGATTACGGGCGTGGAGGATCACATGTGACTCCAGAAGTAAACTTTAGAAGACAAACGGCCCCAGCTTCCAGCCTTATGCCTTTCGGGAGTGGCAGCCCCCACCCACCCACCCACCCACCATGCCTAAGTTAAAATCTCTGAGTCATATCTGCTTGCTCTCTCTTGTCTTGCTGCCCACATCAGATTCCTCAGCAAAACTGTCAGCTCTGCTTTCAGAACAGATGCAGGGCCCTTTTGTGTCTTCTCCCTCCGTGGTCCCCACTTCCTCTGTCTCCCACCATCACAGGGGTCTCCCCGCGGCACCCCTATCTCTACGCAAAGTAGGAGGGACTCTGAAAACACCTGCTCCAGGTCTGAGCCCTCTGCTCAGAACCTCCCTTGGCTGCGCACCATACACAGTAAATGCCAAAGCCCACTTGCTGCCCCAGCCCCCGCCAGCCGCCCCCAGGCCCGCCAGCCTGCCACTCCCCTGGGAGATTCTGCCTCTTCCTTTCTCCCGGGCCACCTCCGCAGCTTCACTGCTTTCCTTCCTGCCTGCCTTCACTTGCTGTCCGTTTGCAGGGGACACTACTCTCTCCTCCACCTTCGTGTGGCGCTCCTCAAATCTCAACCTCAGCATCGCCCTCCCCCGCCCCACCTAAGGGCCTTTCCCAGCCACCCCATTCGCAGGCTCGGTTTAGCCTATTTTCACTTGGCCCTCCCCTCTGATTTGAGTAGGGTGCCTCAATTTTGCTCACTAGCGTGCTCTCACGATTAAGGGAGTGGCCGACACCCAGTAGGGGCCTCATCCAACGCTATGGTTTTGAAATGTCCCCCAAAGGTCATGTTATTAAAGATCTGACCTATAGGTGGCGCTATTGGAAGCTGTTGCGGCCATTTAGCGGGTAGGACCTTGTGAAAGGGCTTTAGGCCCTTGGTGGAAAGCTTAAAGGGATTAGGGGATTGCAATCAAAGCACCTAATCCTTCTTGCTTAGTTTCTACTTCCTGGTTGCATTCTTTGCTTTGCAACATACCCCTTCCTGAAAATCCGGCCTCCTCAGAAACCATATATAATGGGCCTGTTTGATCTTGCACTCAAATCCTGAAACCAGGAACAGAAAAATAAAACCCTTTCTCCTTATTATTACTTATGAATTATTTCGGGTATTTTGTCACAGTAATGGAAATCTAATATATCCATTAATTTCACTTTTGTGGATTTTAAGATAGGGTCTCAGGCAGCTTTGGTTGAATTCACTACAGGCAGCTCGCTGCCTACAGGATGAAAACAAGGCGGAAAGGAGACGCATGCGCTGGGTGGAAGGTCGGGGGGCAAACGTGCAAATATAATACCACCCTCCCAAACAGAGTCTGCCGAAACATCTATAACAAGTCTCAGTTGACAGGATACACAGAGGACAGAGGAAAACATGAAATGACAGAGAAAGATGGTGTGGCTAGATCCAGACTGCGAGAGATTCTACACCCGGGAGGCTCTAACCATCTGGGGACTTGGCGTGGGATAAACACAAAATGTTGAAATAATATTTTGAATAAATCTTCCCTTAAAAATAAATCACAAGGGCTGGGAAGATGGCTCAGCTGTTAGTAGCTCTGACTGCTCTTGCAGAGGACCTGGGTTGGGTTACCAGCACCCACAGGATGGCTCGCAACCTCTGAAACTCCAGGTCTAGGCACCTGACTCCCTATTCTGACCTTCCTAGGCACCAGGCATGCCCACAGCGCACTTATGTGTAGACAAAAAACACAGACATAAACAAAAGATCTTGGATCAGGGACATAGCTTAGTCAGTAATGCGTTTGGTTTGCAAGAACGAGGGCCTGAATTCAATCCTCAGGGGAAAAAATTATGCGTATGGGTGTTTTTGCTGCATGTGTTTACAATACCCTTGGAGGCCACGGGGTTTTAGATTCCCTAGAACTGGAGTTACAGGCGGTTATGAGCTGCCAAGTGGGTGTTGAGAGCCCATTCCAGGTCCTCTGCAAGAGTAGCTAGTATGATTAAGTATTGAGCCATGGTTCCAGACCCAGAACTCATTTTAAAAAGCTGAATGCTTGCTTGTCATCCCAGGGCTGTGAGACAGAGACAGAAGGGACCCCGGGCTCACTGCTCAGCCTGTTTAATCTAATGGTCAGCTCTAAGCCAGTGAACAATCCTGTCTCAACCAACAAGGTGGTCAGCTCCTGAGGAATGGCACCTGAAGGGATCCTCTGGCTTCAGCATGCCTAGAGGTGCCCACACATATACACACAGATTCAACACACATGGAGTGCACACACATATACACACAGATTCAACACACATGGGGTGCACACACATATACACACAGATTCAACACACATGGGGTGCACACACATATACACACAGATTCAACATACATGGGGTGCACACACATGTACACACAGATTCAACACACATGTGGTACACACACATATACACACAGATTCAACACACATGGGGTACACACACATATACACACAGATTCAACACACATGGGGTGCCCACACATACACACACAGATTCAACACACATATACACACAGATTCAACACACATGGGGTGCCCACACATATACACACAGATTCAACACACATAGCAGTACATACACACATATGTACATACTGTGTGTGTGACTTATGCTTAAAATCCCCAAACTCAGAAAACCAAGGCAAATGACTGCTTGAAATCTGAGGTCAGCCACGGTGGAAATTGTCTCAAATAATAGTAAGTACAGGAGTGGGATGACAAGTGATAGATGGAGAGATGACTCATTAAAGAAGACTTAAAGACACGTAAAACGATTATGTTAGCATGAGTTTTGATTCAAAGAAATTGTCACAAAAACCTCCAATTATTGGGAATTTAAAATTTGGAATTCTGGGCTGGAGAGATGGCTCAGCGGTTAAGAGCACTGATTGCTCTTCCAGAGATCCTGAGTTCAATTCCCAGCAACCACATGGTGGCTCACAACCATCTGTAATGGAATCTGACACCCTCTTCTGGTGTGTCTGAAGACAGTGATAGTGTACTCACATACATAAAATAAATCTAAAAATTTTTTTAAAAAAGGAATTCTGACTAAATATTTGAGCTTTTTGCTCTCAGTGCTGGGGCTGGACCCTGCCACCTCTAGATAGTCAGTGATACAATGCCTGGGATCCCAGCAGTCAGAAGGTGGAACAGGTATCCAAGGTCAGCCTTAGCTACATAGCAAGACCGAAACCAGCCTGGGCTACGTGAGACTCTGTCTCAAAAAACAAAACAAAACTCAAAAAAGGGGACCAGCAGGAGGGTTCAGCTGATAAAGGCTCTTGGTGGGCAAGCCTGGTGACCCGAGTTCAATTCCCGGCACCCACATAAAGGTGGGCGGAGTGAAACAACTCGATGTCGGCTGACCTGTAGACATGATGTCACTGTGCACTATGTAAAGATCATCATGTGTTATTCAAAGGCTGATGTCTGTGCCCCCATATCTGGCTGTGATCCTTACTCGGAGAATCTGCTGTTTCAGTTTGTGTAAACATTGCTCCCCAGTTATTCTCTGATTGGTCAATAAAGCTAGCTGATCAACCAATGACTGAGCAGGGAAGAGAATAGGGCTGGACCTTCTCCCAGAGGGGAATGAGGGAGTCTGGAGAGGAAGCGAGGATTCAGCTAAGAGAAGAGGGTCCGGGAGACACCATGCAAAGACACCTGAAGCCCGGAGAGTCAGATCAATACTAAAGTGCAAGTATCTTGGGGATTCTGGCTGGGAGGTAGCGAGGTTAGCTTAGAGGATTAAAATAGAGCAATACTGTTCAGTTGTTGGGTCCTTAAAACTTATTAAGTAGGGCTGGAGAGATGGCTCAGCGGTCAAGGGCACTGGCTGCTTTTCCTGAGTTCAATTCCCAGCAATCACACGATGGCTCACAACCATCTGTAATGGAATCTGATGCCCTCTTTTTGTGTGTCTGAAGATAGCGACAGTGTACTCATATAAAATAGATAAATAAATCTTTAAAAAGAAACTTGTTAAATATAATAGTTCACTCTTAATAATTTGGGAGCTAGCTCAGTTAAGAGGAAAATTATAACACTCTTTTAAAATAACACTAACAGTCTCCCATTGGGCACGGTGGTATCTACTTGGAATCCAGCACTTAAAAGACTGAGGCAGAAGGATTTCTGTGAGTTGCAGATCAGCTTGATAATCTTTCAAAAAGTCAAAAGAAAAGAATTGTGGGCAAAACCCTTTCTTTAAATTAAGGATATGTTTTATTACAGGTGTACAAATGTTTGTCTGCATGAAGGTGTGCACTCTGTATGTGCGCAGGACCCACAGAAGCCAGGAGGACATTGGATGCCGGGAAACAGAGTTAAGGATGGTTGTGAGCCACCACGTGGCACTGGGAATTGAACCTGGATCTTCTTCAAGAGCAGCCAGTGCTCCTAACCACTTGGCAGTCTCTCCAGCCCTAGTTGTGGATATTTTTATTTTTATGGTGTGGTTTTGGTTAGGAATGATAATGTCCTATGGCTTGTCAAATAAAAGGAAGGCCTTGTGTGTGCGCACATGTTGTGTGATACCACTGATAAGCAGTGTCCAAAACAGGCCAATCTCTAGAGACAGACACTGGGCTAGTGGTTCCCAGGGGGCTGAGGTGGAGGGAAGAGCAGTGACTGCTAAAGGCTGCTGGGCTCTTTCTTGGGGTCATTGCGATGTTCTAAAGTTAGATGGTGACAATTACACCATTCTCCCAATCTCCTCAAAACCACCGCAACCGTTGGTTTTTTTTTTTTTTTTTTGGTTTTTCGAGACAGGGTTTCTCTGTGTAGCCTTGGCTGTCCTGGAACTCACTTTGTAGACCAGGCTGGCCTCGAACTCAGAAATCCTCTTGCCTCTGCCTCCCAAGTGCTGGGATTAAAGGCGTGCGCCACCACCGCCCAGCCCGTTGGGACTTTTTAAAGTGGGTGGGTTGGAGGCGTGTGCATTGCAAGGCAGTAAAGACATTTAAAAAGAACTCCTAGCCAGCCGGGTGTGGTCTCTATAGCACCAGGTACGTCAGAGGCTGAGGAAGGAGGAGCATAAGCTCAAGGCTAGCCTGGGTAACATCGTGAGTCCCCTGTCCCAAAACTCAAAAATGTAGTAAAAATGGAGGCTGGGGGTGGAGCCCTGTCCCTGCCACTCACCTGACGGTCACTTAACAGCCTAACTGCTTCAGTTTCCTGAAAGACCTTGTCCTGTGGTGCTAGGGGTCAGACACAGGGCTTTGAGCCTCACAGGCACATCCTGTCAGCCCTTGAGACACATCCCCAGAACAATCTGTTGTATCTTTAATGTGGCTCTCAGGACCAAGGAGCCCTGTGGTTGGGAGCCTATCCCGACATAAGCTGTAGACAAGGAGATTGTGCCCAGCACGGGTAGCGACACACAGAGCCTTTTCTTGGCTCGACACCCACAGACTCGCTTGCATTTGCTACGGTTCTTCAGTAACTTGGTTTATACAAGGATGTATGGAAAAGACACCTGGACACCCCTGCCTGTCCGAAGCCTTTAGAGGTGGGATGAGCATGACTGGGAATAGTAAGCAAATGAGACAGGCTCAGGGATAGATGCGATGGCAAACACAGGCCTGAAGACCCGAGTTTGAGTTCTGCAGCTCACAGTGGAAGGAGAGAACTGACTCCCGACAGTCATCCCGTGACCTCCATGTGCACACTGTGGCAGCCCCCCAGAAACGATAATAAATAAACAACACTTGAAAAAAGTGACCTGGAATCCTTTACAAGATGAGTAAATGTATTTTTGGTTAGTATTGTTTATTTGGCTAAATGTTAGTAAAAATTTTTAAAATGAATTTCCACATAGAAGTCAAATATTCTGCATGGCCAAAATAGCATCATAAAGAAAAGCAGCCCAGCGATGTTCAGGAGGCAGAGACAGGTAGTCTCAGTTTTGAGGCCAGCCTGGTCTACAGAACAAGTTCCAGAGAAACCCTGTCTGGGAAAACCAAAATAGATAGATAGATAGATAGATAGATCGATAGATAGTCCTTGGTGGGTTGGCACACACACCCAGAATTCTAGCACCTACAAGGCTGAGACAGGAAGATCACCACGAGTTCTAGGATAGCCTGAACTCAGGAGACAGGAGGAGACAGGAGCCCAATGTTATCTAAGGTCGCAGATCAAGTTTGAGACCAGCCTGGACCATATGAGATCCTGTCTCTGGGGAAAAAAAAATTAAAGTACAGGCTGGGACCAGGCATGGTGGTGCATGCCTTTCATTAATGAATTTAATTCACAGAGGAATTTTTATGAGTTTGAAGCCAGCTTGGTAAAAAGTTCCAGACAAATCTAAAAAAAAAAGGGGAGGGGGAAGAAAAAAAGAAAGAAAAAGAACCAGAAAGAAAACAGAAAAAAGAAAAAAGCAGAAGCTGGAGAGATGGCTCATCGGCTAAGAGAGTTAACAACATTCTCCTTTCTTACTTACAGAGGATCTCAGCTTTGTCACCAACACCCACATTAGGTGGCTCATAACCACCTGTAACTCCAGTTCCAGGGGCCTGCTGCCCTCTTGTGTCCAGTACAAGCAACTGCATGCATAAGTGCAGACGAAACACCCACACATATAAAATAAATAAATCAATCTTTAAAACAAAACAGCACAAACAAAAACCAAACCAAACAAACAAACCAGGCATGGCTGCATGTGCCGGTAGCCCCAGCACTGGGTGGCAGGGACAGACCGGAGGATGACAAGCTTCTACTTTTGGCAAAAAGGTGGAATTCAAAGAAGATGCCTTAAATCCTGTTCTGGCCTGTGCCTACAATCTCAGGGATGCACACGTCTGCACTGTCAGGGTACCACCTCCACACACACGCACCACAGATAATCTAGACAAATGGCATAGTGCCCTGTGGGTTATGTAAGAATGAGAGAAAATAAGAATATTTGTATTTGTATGAAAAAATGATGATACAATAGAAAAAGTATTAAGACAGATTTGGTTTGGGGGGAAGGGGGTGTGACAACAGGCAGACGGGGACAAATTCAGTTAAAATTCTATGAATGCAAGCCGGGTGTGGGGCACACCTTTAATTCTAGCAATGGGGAGGCAGAGGCAGGTGGATCTCTGTGAGTTCCAGGCCAGCCTGGTCTACAGAGCAAGTTCCAGGACAGCCAGGGCTACATAGAGAAACCCTGTCATGGAAAACAAAAACAAAACAAAATCCCATAAATGCATACTGTATTTAAAGAAGAAAATGGGGGGAGAGGGAGAGGCTGGAGAGATGGCTCAGTGGTTAAGAGCACTGACTGCTCTTCCAGAGGTCCTGAGTTCAATTCACAGCAACCACATGGTGGCTCACAACCATCTGTAATGAGATCTGACGCCCTCCTCTGGTGTGTCTGAAAACAGCTACAGTGTCCTCATATAAATAAAATAAATAAATCTTTTTTAAAAAGAAAGAAAGAAAAGAAAACAGGGCTGGGGAATGGTTCAGAAGTTATGAGCTCTTCCCACCCTCTCAGAAGGCCTGGGTTCGGTTCCCAGCATCCATTTAGTTAGAAGGCTCACAGTGCCTGTCCCTGCAGCTCCAAGGGATCCAATAGCTGTTTTTAACTACTTTGGGTTCCAACACACACACACACACACACACACACACACACACACACACACACACACACACCTCCAGTGCTTGGATTAAAGGCATGCACCAATACACCACCATGTCTATTTTTAATTCTTAAAAACAGTTCTTTAAAGTGTGTGTGTGTGTGTGTGCATGCGCATGTGTAGACACTCATATGCATTCATGTGCATATAGGTAGATGTCAAAGAACTTTCAGAAGCGGGTTCTCTCTGGTACCACATGGTTCTGAAAGAGTAGATTCAGGTTGTCACCCTTAGCCTGCTGAGCCATCTTATCAGCCCCTCCCTGGGGGATTCTAGGCAGGGGCTCTACCACTGAGCCACGCCCCCAGCCCCTCACTGGGGGATTCTAGGCAGGGGCTCTACCACTGAGCCACGCCCCCAGCCCCTCACTGGGGGATTCTAGGCAGGGGCTCTACCACTGAGCCACGCCCCCAGCCCCTCACTGGGGAATTCTAGGCAGGGGCTCTACCACTGATCTTCCTGCCTCAGCCTCTGTGGTGGTTTGAAGATGCTTGGCCTGGGAATGGTACTATTAGGAGGTGTGGCCTTGTTGGAGGAAGTATGTCACTTTAGGGGTGGATTTTGAGACCCTTCCCATAGCTGCCTGGAATCCAGTCTTCTCTTAGGTGCCTTAGGAACAAGAGGTAGAACTCTCAGCTCCTTCTCTAGCCCCATACCTGCCTGGACGCTGCCATGCTTCCTGCCATAATGATAATGGACTGAATCTCAGAACCTGTAAACAAGCCCCAATTAAATGTTGTCCTCTACAAGAGTTACCCTAACTCAGACAGAAGTTGGTACCAGGGACTGGAGTCGTGCTGTGATATGCCTGATGGTGCTTTTGTTTGAAGGAATGTGGATCTTGGGACTTTGGAAAGCAGTAGGATGCTTTATGTGGGGCTTAATGGGCCAGCCTAGTAGGAATATGGAAGCTGATGGTGCTGTGGGGGCCTGCTGGACCAAGGATTTTAAAGGGGAAGAATGTTGCTATGTAGCCTAGAGACTGTTCTTGGGGTATTTTAGTGAAGAATGTGGCTGCTTTTTGCCCTTTTCTGAAGAGTCTGCCTGAGGTTAAGGTGAAGAGATTTCGATGACTCGCTTTGACAAAGGAAGTCTCAACACAGCCCACTATAAATTCTGTTGTGTGGTTACTAAAATTCACTCTTATGAAGGGCGTTTTGATGATACGTAGCAAGGTTCAGAAGAAAAAAATACAAAATCTATGGCTCAGAGAATAAAGGGGCACCAGGAAGCAGAATGGAACCGGCTCCTATGTTCAAGGGATAAACAGATTGAGAGCAGTGGCTTGACTCGAGATGCCACCAGCTAAGCCTGCTTATGCCTTTGCAGTTGAACAAGGGACTTGGTTATTGTTTTCATTTGTACTTTAAATCTGAGCTGAGCTGCAATCCAGAAATGGAGGACCCAGCTTTTGATCCAGATCTTGAAGACCAGTGGCCTAAGAATGGTGGGACACGCCTTTAATCCCAGGAGAGAAAGACAAGCAGCTCTCGGAGTTCAAGGTCAGTCTACAGAGCAAGTTCCCGGACGGCCAAGCTTAGTCAGTGAAGGAGCTGGAAAACAGAAAGCTGGTGATAATGTAATAGAACAAGGGGGCCGTGTTCCAGCTCTGCAAGCCGCAGAACTCGGCAGCTTTGGCCATGTGACTCTGACTTTAGAATTAAGAGTAGAAGGAACTACAGGGACACTTGACGATGCTGGTGAGCTGGCTGAGCCATTAGCGGCGATTAAGAAGAACCAGCATCACTGAGGTGGAATCTTCTGGGAAGTGTTTTCTGAGAGCACAGAGAAGCTGTGCTCCAGAGAGAGCCAAGGTTGTACCTTACACTGCAGCCGGACTTGGTGATGCGTAAGAGTCTCCCAGCTGGTACTGGTTTTGAAGGCATGAAGGGGTCATGAAGAGCATCTGAGGCTTGGCACTGTGAGAGGCCATGGAAGGCCATTGGTGAAGGTGCCGCCTCAACTGCAGTCGATGGCCCAGGACTGAAGGTCATGCAAAGGAGTTGAGGCTTGACACCTTGGAGAGAGCCTATGAGAGGCCATTGGTGAAGCCTAGTTGCAATGAGAAACCCCAATATGATAGAGATGCCAGTACATGGGATGACCACCAGGAACAGCAGCAGCAGTGGGGCGGCGTCAGCCGGTCCCAGGAATGCTCCAGAGGGCAGAGCTGGAGATGTGCTCAAGCCCTTTGGGGGAGTCCAGAAGATCATGCGTGGACCCCAGACATTGGAACAAGAAGCTGTAAAGTTGAAGTTGCCTTGGAAACCCCAAGATGTTAGAGATGCCAGAACCATGGGATATTTGCCAAGGAAAGCTCCTAATAGGGAGTAGCGAAGTGTGTTGCAGTCAATAAAGCAGAAAGGAGTGGAGATCTGAAGACTGTTTTGACATCAGACATGGAGATGAGAGTTCAGAGTTTCCCCAGCTGGCTTTTGGTCTTGCTTTGGTTCAGGATTTCTTCACTGTGTCCGTTTTGGAATGGTAATGTACAATGTGATGTTAGATGCATGTGATCTGTTTTTTGATTTTATAGGGAATTACAGTTAAGGAATTGCATGAATCTCAGAAGAGGCTTTGAACTTTGGAGTTTTAACATTGTTGAGACTGCTATATGGGGACTTTTGGAGTTGGACTAACTGCATTTTGCACTATGCTATGTTTAGGTATGGCCCCCATAGACTCATGTGTTTGAACCAGCCTATGGGGACAGGGAGTGGAATGTGGTGGTTTGAATATGCTTGGCCCAGGGAGTGGCACTATTAGGAGGTGTGGCCTTGTTGGAGTAGGTGAGGCCTTGCTGGAGTAGGTGAGGCCTTGTTGGAGTAGGTGAGGCCTTGTTGGAGGAAGTGCATCACTGTAGGGGTGTGCTTTAAGACCCTTCTCCTAGCTGTCTGGGTGATAGTTTTCTCCTCGCAACCTTTGAAACAAAATGCAGAACTCTCAGCTCCTCCTGCACCATGCCTGCCTGGATGCAGCCATGCTCCTGCCTTGATGATAATGGACTGAACCTCTGAACCTGTAAGCCAGCCCCAACTAAATGTTGTCCTTTATAAGAGTTGCTGTAGTCATGGTGTCTGTTCACAGGAATAAAACCCTGACTGAGCCTCCTCTCAAGTCCTGGGACGACAGGCGCAAACCGCCACACTTAGATCACCTCAGTGTTACAGATAACTGAGGCCAACCGAGAAGTCTCTCCCCGAAAGCAGCCGGCCAGGGAGGCGCAGCTGGCACTTGGTCACCCCGCCTGGATCCCAGGCTCACCTGGTGTCTGGCACCCACCTTCTGGAAGTCTTTCTTGGAGATGAGACCACGGGGGTCTGTGACGTAGTCCTGGAAGGCCTCGGAGCCTACGATGTCCTTGAGTTTCAGAAACATGTCAAAGAACTTGAGGATCATCTCCACGTTGGATGAAGACTCCACGAGCATGTCCACCATCTGCCGCGCGATCATGCCGTTCACCACGTTTCCTGCAGGAGACCTGGGTCAGTGCCACCCTGCAGAGCATCTGCCCTGCACCCTCTGGGTTTGCTCTCTCTCCACTCAGAAGCCACCCATGATTCCCTAGGACCCGACCACTAGATGGGCACTTCCTGGTCCCCTGCCATGCCTCCAGGGAGAGGACCATCTTGTGATCTGTGGCGTTGCCACGGCCACCTTGGTTTTGATAAAGTCCACCCCTCTCACTGGGTGGACAGATTATCAGCAAGGACAATGGAGATAGAAGTCAGCAGTGGGGGCCGTATGCCTGGAGGCGGGGTCAAGAATGCCTCAGGGTTACCTTATACTGGAACATCGCATGGGGAACATTGCATGTATGTATGCTATATGGTTTCCCCAGCAAGAAAGACTTAGAGAAACTTTATATAGCTGGTAAATAGGCAAGGGAGGATTTGCACCCAGAGCTTGTGAGCTCTGAGCTCACACACCTATACTATATAGCTCCATACTAATGAAGCTGGGTAGGGAGGCACATATTAGAAATGTTAGCACTCGCAAAGCTGAGGTGGGAGGACTGTCGTGAGTTCTAGGCTAGCCTGTCTATAGAGTGGGACCCTGTCTGAAAAAAATTAAAGGTAAGAATACTTGTGTATGCACCCAGCATGTATATGGCCTGGGTTCTAGACTTTTATCCCCAGCACCATGCCTAAGAGGAACTACTTGAATGCCTGCCAATGGAGATTTAATTAAATAAATTTACCATCTACTTCTTGATGGAGTACTATACACCCACTTAAAAGAATGAGGAGGCTGAGCATAGTTTTTAACACAACACTTGTTCATTCCCAGTGACGAGGAGAGAGGGAGAGGAGAGAAAGAAAGAAGGGGGAGGGGGAAGAGGAGGAGAGGGAGGAGGGGGGGAGAGGGAGGGGGAGGAGGAGAGATTTGCAAGAAATGTTTTTCAATTAAAATACTGTTTTGTTTTGTGGTTTCTGAGATGTTGTAAGCCATGTAGCATGAAGCCCAGGCTGGTCTCAAACTCTATGTAGACTAGAATGGTTCTGAATTCTTGAGTCTCCTCTCTCAGCCTTCCGTGAATTGAGATGACAGTTGTGTGCCGTTGTACCCATCATCATCATCGTCATCTTCATCATCATGTGTGTGGTGCTTTTCCTGCATGTATGTTTGTAGGCTACATATGTGCAGTGCTCTCAGAGGCCAGAAGAGGGCACTGGATCCCGTGGAACTAGATTTACAGGGTGTTGTAAGCTTCCACGTGGGTGCTAGGAGCAGAACCCAGATCCTCTGGAAGAGCAGCCAGTGTTCGTAATTGTTGAGCCATCTCTCCAGCCCTAGCTTTTTTTATTTTTAAATACATGAGTGCTCTATCTCCCTGTATGCCTACATGCCACAAAAGGTCATCAGATCCCATTACAGATGGTTGTGAGCCACCATGTGGTTGCTAAGAATTGAACTCAGGACCTTTGGAAGAACAGTCAGTGCTCTTAACCGCTGAGCCATCTCTCCAGTCCACTCCAGCCCTAGTTTTTGTTTCTTTGAGAGTTTTTCCATTAGGACAAGCTGACCTAGACTTACAATGTAAGTCAGGCTATTATTATTATTATTATTATCATTATTATTATTAAATAAAAGGCTTTGTTCTAAGTTGCTAAATTTGGTGGATATTTGTTATGCAGCAAAACTGATACATTTAATCACTATCCATGTATTCTATTGGTTTATTTAATACATCTTAAGTTTGCAGATAAAGTCTTCAGGCAACTCATCTTACTAAAATGTCTCTGTGGAACCAATAAGTTAGCATCCATATAGTCGTAGCTCGGAAGATGTCTGTTGACCCGTGTACAGCAACTTCTTCGTTACCATCATCCCTAGCGTCGTGTCAGGTGGGGCTCGGTGGTAGGGTCTCGGGTCTCCAGCACCACTCTTAGGTTCGCTCCCCACCCTGCCTGCCTCGGGCGCTCACCTTCCAGGAGGGACAGCAGCATCACCACCATGTCCTTCTGCAGGTCCAGCAGCTCCTTCAGTAGCTCGATCTGGCTGGAGTCCTGCAGGGCACACACCAGCTGTGAGAGGCTGCTCCCTGCAGAGAGCCTTCCCTCACCTAGCCAGTGGGACCTAAGTCCTCCTCCTCCTCTCTCTTACCTCTGAGGGAACCCGCGTCCAAACATGTTCCTCGGAAGCAGAGGAAGGGCAGAGAGACAAGATTGTGGGGTGGGCTTGGTGCCCAGGGGCAAGTGTGTGAGGGGCTAAAGGCTGGCAGAGAAGGAAGCCGGGAGCCTTGGAGAGCAGACATTCAGGCCAGAGCAAGACAGACGGATGGACAGGACAGATACTGTGGACAGGGACAGCATGGTGCCTGGTCTATGGGGCGGTGGGCCATGCCGGAGCTGACTGATGGGTGGGTCGGACCGTGAGGAAGTGCAAGAGGAAAGCTGCTGGTGAGGTGAACGGCTGTGGTAGTTCTTGCATGCCATTTGCGGGACCTAAGAACACAGTACATCCCCGCCACAGCGTCCAATGGGGAGCTCACAGAGACCCCTGTCAGTCCCCCATTGTGGCATCTGCACTATACTGAGTCACACATAAGTGCCATTTGTAACATACACATGAGCTGTGTGGCTCCCTTGCTACCTACCTTGCTGCTCTGATCCTAATGCAACCCAAGGTTTCAAGGACCCAAGGTCCCAACAAACTAGGATCTCAGTATCTCTAGGTTAATTGGGCCTGGGCTCTGTGTCTCCCCATGAGCCTGTCTTGCCTTAGTTGCCACAGTTGAGGGGTGAGCTATAATTCTGTCAGAGCTCACGGAGCTAACTCCACATCCTGGCTCTGGGAATGAAAACATCAGTGGGTCTGGCCAACCAGAACTTTCTTCCCTCGGGCTGAGACCACTGGCAAGCAGGTGGCCCAAGAGAGCGTCAGAGCACCTTGGGTCTCTTATTTGAAACTTTTAAGAAAGACCTGCTTCACACTGCCTGGTGCTGCTAGTGTGGTGAAGAGAAGCCTCCACCAGTTATGTTCCAGGTCCTAACTAAATGATTCTAGGCAGGGCTCTACCACTGGGCCACGCCCCAGCCCCTCACTGGAGGGTTCTAGGCAGGTGCTCTACCACTGAGCCACGCCCCCAGCCCCTCCCTGGGGGAGTCTAGGCAGGGGCTCTACCACTGAGCCACGCCCCCAGCCCCTCACTGGGGGATTCTAGGCAGGGGCTCTACCACTGAGCCACACCCACAGCCCCTCACAGGGGGATTCTAGGCAGGGGCTCTATCACTGGGCCACACTTCCAGCTCCTTGTATTGAATATCCCTTATGATTTGCATCTGGAGTATGGCTAATGAATTATCAAAATAATACTTGAAAGTTTGTTTTCACCAGTATTTAAAGATTACACCACCATCACACGTCCAGCTGTACTGAGAAACTGAATTCTCAGTTCAACTCCTTTCAAAGACAGGTGGCATCATATAGGGGGCCTGTGGCACATTGGACAAATGAGGAGGTCTCTGCTTTCTTAAGACACTGCTTTGTGGGAAATTATGTGGAATACTTGTCTGCCACCTGCCGGACAGTTATTGTACTACACCAGTGTATTTGTAGTGGTTAGGTTGTGTCCAATGCCACGTGGTAGCCTGTAGTGCACAAACTCGCCTAATGCTACATGGAAGCCATGACTAAGTCTACCAAGCAGAAGCACACAAAATGGATGGAGTGTGTGCGAGGCATTCACGAGGCCACAGAGGAGCAAGGCGGCGGGAAAAAGGCGAGGGCAAGTATTCTGGGAGCAGGATCCTTACATCATGGGTACTTGGCATGGGAGTCTTCTGCCGCAGGCAGGGTAAAAGAAGGAACACTCCTTCAGCCCCAGGTCCTAATCTAGAAACATAGTCCCACCCTATTCCCCAAAGCTGGAAGAATCTGGGATGACCTCATTAGAAGAAAAATGGTACAGTCCTAGGAAAGTTCTAGACAGGACGGGTGGGCTCCAAAGTCAAACCAGTGGAAGTAATAGGTGGGAAATGAGCAGATTGGTGGGGTAAAGGAAGAAGCATTCAGAGGACCAGTTCAGAAGGGGTTTGGGCCATGGGGGTGGTGGTGGTGGTGAACCTGTCTGGAGCATGCGCAGAGCACTAGGGGACCGACCAGTGGGACAGGGGCTGGTCTGGGGATTCTAGGGGATGGCTGCAGGCAAAGAGCTGATCTCAGAGGAATTCAAACCTGGGCCAGCTTCATCATCATGTGCGCGAACACGTGCAAGAAGCCCACCACGGCATCCCAGAGGCGACTGTGCGCCAGACTCTGCTGGTTTCCGGTGCATGGTCCCTGGGGACAGAGGGTGGCCTGAAACCCCAGCCGGAGTGCTGGATGCAGGCAGCTCTGCCTCCGCAGGTCGCCGAGTGCGGACCCTACCTGGATGTACTCGGTGAGGCTGTTGAACACTTGTTTAGCTACCGACATGGCTTTGGAGAAGTTTCTCTTTCCCTGCTCCTCTATGACATCCTTGCCCGAGTAGTACCAATAGAAGTCACTGATGGATTCCTGAGGGTTCGGGAGGGTGTGAAGGATGCTGGACCCAGGCCCGATCCCTCGGGCCCCCGACTCAGGTCGCAGGAGGCTGGGCCACCCTTCCTCACCTGCAGCCGCAGCAGGTAGTCCACCGTGCAGATGATGATATTGATGGTGGTCGTGTTCCCAGTCTGTGTCCGTAGGTAGTTTTGGAAATCTGAGGAAATGAAAAATGTGTTCATCCAGTGAGCGCCTTTGTCTGGGGAGACGCCAGTGTTTCTTCATTTAGGGTTAGGTTTAGGGTTCATATTTCATGCCTGCTGTGTACCAGAAGTCATGTAATTAATTACCTTTGTAAGTCTGAAGTTTGTGAGTCACACGGATGGAGGGGCACTTATATATTTATGTAAAGACATTGTGGAGAGCCTCCGTGCAGTAAATGCAGTAGGGATTCAGCCTCCCACTTCTCTTCTTCTTCTTCTTTTTTTTTTTTAATTTTAAAAGATTAATTTATGGACCTGGAGAGATGACTCAGTGGTTAAGAGTATTGGCTGCTCTTGCACAGGCCCTGGGTTCAATTCCCAGCATCCATATAGTGACTCACAACCATTTGTAACTCCAGTCCCCGGTGACCTGACGCCCTCTTCTGGTCTCCTTGAGAACTGCATGTACACAGCCTCCTATACATACTTGTAGGCAAGATACCCATACACACTAAAAAATTTTTTTTCATTTATTTGGGTATTGGCATGATAGTCCCTATCATTAGTTCTAGCATAGGGAGAGAGTCAGGTGGATCTTTGTGAGTCTGAAGCTAGCCTAGTGTATTGGGAATTCGAGGCTACAGTGAAACCCTCTCTAAACTTTTTCTTTTGTTTATTCCTGAGGAGAAGTGGGGAAGGCTTGTACATGTTAGATGCTAATAAGGCTAGAAGTCAGCTCTCTCCATCCACCAAGTGGGTCCTGAGAACCAGTCCAAGTCATGAGACTTGGCAGCAAGTCCTTTCATCCACTGAGCTGTCTAACCAGCCTCTCTCTTTTTGTTTCTCTGAGATAGGGTCTGGAGAGGTGCCTCAGGCCTGCCTTAAACCCTCTTACCTCAGACTTCTACCTACCAGAATCACAACTGTGTAACCCTCACACCAAGATTCAATTGTTTTTATTTATATTAATTAATTAATTAATTAAGTTAGTTTTTTTCTCAAGACAGGGTTTTTCTGTATAGCCTTGGGTGTCCTGGAATTAGCTCTGTAGACCAGGCTGGCCTTGAATCTAGAGATCCACCTGCTTCTGCCTCCTGGGTGCTGGGATTAAAAGCATGTGCCACCATTCCCAGTTTCCAATTGTTTTTTAATTAATTTTTCCTGAACAAGGATTTAATGGATAGAGATAAAATCCTCCATTTGTTTCTCCTTGTTCTCTTTTTTTTTTTTTTTGCTTTGTTTTATTTTGCTTTGCCTTGCTTTTTGAGACAGGCTATCATGTAGACCAGGCTAGTCTTGAATTTAGTACATAGCTAAAGAGACTAGTTCAGCAAGTCTAAGTGGTAAAGGTGTGTGTGTGGGGGGGACACTTCTTGTTCAGTGAGAAATCCTGTTTCAAGACTATAAGGCAGAGAGTGACAACAGGAAGACACTTGATGCATCACAGTCACACACATCACAGTCACACACACTACACAGTCACACACATCACAGTCACATATACCACAGAGTCACACACATCACAGTCACACACACTACACAGTCACACACATCACAGTCACACACACTACACAGTCACACACATCACAGTCACATATACCACAGAGTCACACACATCACAGTCACACACACCACAGTCACAAACATCACACAGTCACACACACTACACAGTCACACACACCACAGTCACAATCACACACATCATACAGTGTCATTGATACACAGAAACCTCTCATAGATACATACACAAAGACAGACAGACAGACAGACAGACAGACACACACACACACACACACACACACACACACACACGCGCGCGCACACACACACACACTTTCCCTCTGGGTGGTTTGTGGCTTTTTATGTACTGTGAACATTGTAAACACAGCTGTGTGACACTCGTTTGTCATGGGAAACAGCCTGCAGGGAAGGTTGGTCAGGTCTTAGGCTGCTCTTTGTTTCTAGTTTTACTGGGTGGCCAGGCGGCTTGGACACCTCCTCCTCCCCGTCCTCCCCCTCCTCCTCCCTCCCCCTTCCTCCCTCCTCTCCTCCTCCTCTTCCTGCCAGAGTGCCTGAGCACCCGGATTGCAAGCCTCTGCCACCACGCCCGGCTTAACTGTCCTTTCAGTGTAAACTGTTTGAGTTTAATTAGCGGGCTGCGTCACACTGGATTTTGTTAAATTGGTACAATGAAGGCAGAGCTTGTGAAAATTCTCGCTTCTGCTAAAACAGGATCGGTACATCTCCTGGGAAAATGTTCTCTGTGATAAACAAATGAATAAATCAAATATATTCACTTTTAAACACCAAGCAATTCATTCGTCTGTGGACTCTGGCGTCCATCCTCTGAGAGAGGGCTGCCAAATGCCTGTGGGAAAACCGCGTGTGACGAATTGCCCATTTAGGGAATTGACTTCTGGCCAAACTGGATTTTGGCAGACTGCCTTTGGGGAGTTGGACTGGCCAGAGGAAGTGAAAGTGAAGCTAAGTGGTTTGCTTCCAGAAATTTCAGAAGCCAGAGAAACTTGTTACTGTCGCTTGTTTCTGTGGGCCAGGGTCTCCTGCCTCTCAGGCTGGCGTCACACTACCCTTGCAGCAAGATGGCTGTGAGCCTCTGATCCTCACACACTGCGCTTCTTCGGAGAGTAGAGGGAGCAGAGACGAGGTCTGCATGGCTAGGGAAGGCCTCCTTCCAGTGTCCCCCCCCCCCCCCGCCGCCGCGTGTCCCCTCCACCCTGCCCACCCTCCTCACCATTGTTGTGGCCCTCGCAGAGCAGCTGCAGGAAGCGGAACAGGTCCTGTGTGAACTCGTCATCCGCCATGACTTTCTCTCCTGGGTGGGAGGAAGGGGACCAGGAGGGGGTCAGATGTGCCAGGACACAGCACACACATGCACACAACCCATGCGCACTGCACACGCATGCACAAGGTATGGGGCGCGGGAAGGAGCAAGCAACACTTCCAAGACACTGTGAGGCCACCGGCATCCAAGACACCAGCCCGCGAGCTCTGTGGATGGAGGCCTGAGGAGTTGGCCTCCTCGTTGGCTCATGAAGGGTCTCAAGTGTCTTTTTACATCAGTGTCTCTCCAATGTCACCATTTGTGTGACATCTAGGAGTGACCCAGCAGACATTCAGTAGCTGGTATAACCCTGAGCCAGACTCCAGGCTGCAGGGGTTAATGGATTATAGGGGTTGGGGTCACTTGCACACAAGGCTCTGGGCAGGGGAGGACTGGGCTGGGAAGAGACGGGGATTGAAAGCCAATCAACTGGCTCCAAAGCCTCAAAAGCAGCCAACCCGGGAGAAGGAGAAGGGTGTGTCAACATGGTCCAATCAGAATAGACCTCTGAAAGAAACCAATCACAGTGGGCTGTAAGGCTAGATTGGGAATGGGCCAATCAGAGCAGGCGCAAAGGGCAGGCGCAGCACCGTCAGAGTGGTTGTCTCCCACCAAACTAGGTTTGGGACGCACAGCGCAGAGAGGGTGGGAATGGGGGAGGGCTCATCCCACCCTGGACTGGGAATCTGGGCTGGAAGCCCCCAAAATATCCAGTTGAAAAGGGACCTTGACTGTCTTTTCTAATTTCTGTGTTACATACGGGGAAACTGAGGCTTATGTTAAATAAAACTTATTCATAATGTCACCCGGCCTCTGGACTCGGGGAACCTTCTCCATGGGATCCCCTGAAGGGACCAGCACCCTGATCTCCCTGACTGTCCCAGATCCTCAGCCCCAGGGGGTATCAGGGTTAGAAAGGGGTCCGGTGGGCGCAGCACAGCAATGGATGGCGGGGCGGGGGGAATTACCGTTCTGGCGATTGATGACTGGGGCAGCCAACAGGATGGGAGGAGGAAGCAGGAGAAGAGGAAAAAGAGACAGAGACGGACAGAAGTACAGCGACATGGGACAAAGACACAGACACACAGAGAGAAAGAAGCACAGAGAGAAAGATAGCCGTAAGGAGACAGGAGGGAGTCGGTTAGCGAGGAAGAGGAATGAGGGGGAAGCGAGGGGAGGGAGAGAAGGAAGAGGAAAGGACATGAACGAGAGAGAGAGAGAGAGAGAGAGAGAGAGAGAGAGAGAGAGAGAGAGAGAGAGAGAGAGAAAACACAGGTACACAAGAGAGGCAGGAGGCAGAGGTCAGGGTGAAAAGTTAGACACGTCAAAACACAGCAAAGAGGAGACTCGATTAACCGGATTAGGGACATTAATGAACAGCAACCAGAATAAGACTTGGGGCACGTGGAGGGCGGGTCCACAGTGAAGGGTGGCGGAGCAGCAGACTGAATGACACCCGGGGGGTGGAGCCCATGGGAAGGGAGACCCCGGAGGCATGGGTGTGTGTGTGTGTGTGTGTGTGTGTGTGTGTGTGTGCGCGCGCGCGTGCTCAGGACGGGGACTCACAACCCTGGGGGAACCTAAGGGAACTCTTGGGAAGAGGGGTGCCTTGGGGGACTGGGGCTATGGGCAGCCAGTGGGACAGAGAAGGGGATCTTGAGGAAGGTGATGTCCCAGGGAGAGGGTCACCCAGAAGAAGGTCTCACCAGTTCCATCCTCGTTCACCATGCCCAGCCCCTCTGCCTTGTTCTGCCTCTCGAAGGCATTGAGGTCCAGGACACTGAGGAAAGAGATGATTGAGGTAAGGAAGGTCCGGTTTCTGTCTTGCACGGCCTGGCAGCCCCCACCGTGGCTGATGAGCCGTAAGACCAGGAGGTAATGCATTAAAGTTAGCAGACAAGCTACGTCCCCACTCACCTCTCGCCATCTGCAGACACCATTCCATCCTTCATCCCTATTCAATCCCTCCCCCTCTGCCTGTACCCCACCTCGCCCTTCACCCTCTCCCTGCATGCCCAGGCACCTCCTGCCTCTATCCGTGTTCCCATCCCCACCCCCACCCTCTTCCTCAAGCCTCCGCCACCCTGGCCTTATGAAGTAATGTGGGTCTAGTATGCAAGCTGAAATCATGAAGACACAGAGAACATTGGTTAGCAAGACCTACACAGGGGTAGAGAAAAGTCACCTGACAGCAAGAAGGGAGGAAAGAAAAATGGTGGAAGAGCTATACGAATACGGTCATCTAAGAGAGCTCGTGAGCCCTGCTGGGACCCTCCCGTGAACTGTCACTGAACCGTTATGACTACTCCTGATTTTATGCTCCTCCTGTTTTTCTGAGACAGGGTCTCATGTAGCTCAGGTTATCCTTACACTCTCTGTAATCCTCCTGCCTCTGTTTTCTGAGTGCTGGGGCCCCAGGCATGTATCACATTTTCTCCTTCATGTTGGAGAAGGAACTCAGGCCTTGCATAGCTTAGGCAGGTGCTCTGCTGCCAAGGTGCAATGCTAGCCCATAACTCAGTCCATCCATCCCCCTCCCCCTTCTCTTTTTTTCTGAGGCAGGGTTTCTCTGTGCAGCCCTGGCTCTCCTGGCACTCCCTCTGCAGACTAGGCTGGTCTCAAACTCACTCAGATCCTCCTGCCTCTGCCTACCAAGTGCTGGGGTTAAAGGTGAGCACCACCACGACCCACAACTCTCTAACGGAATCTTACAACTTGTGAGACTCTTCCTTCCACGTTAATTCCCCTAGTAAACTCTCCGGTGTTTGCACTCCTCTGTGTAGGGTCCTTTTCCTGGTCCAGGAGGTGTAAGTAAGAGCACTGCGCCCCACCCCCAGCAGAGCAGGCCTGGAAGAGAGACCTGGGCTCCCACCTGCACGTTTGCATTAGCGCCTGGATGCTCTGGAAGAAGCCTACTTCCTTCTTGTCCTTCAGGTAGTCCAGCATTTTCTGCAGTGGAAGTAGCAACAGATAGGGGTGGGGGGCACCTGGAAGCCACTCAGCAACACCCACCCGCCCCACCGCACCCCTCTCAGCCCCTCCTCCCAAGACCCTGCATGTCCTTACCTGCTGTACTTCAGCGTTCCCTCCGTTGAGGATGGAGATGCCCAGCTTCAGGGTGGAAGACACCATGGCACCCGTCTCTCCTGGAGGTCGCGGTCGCAGAGACAAGGCCAAAGAAATAAATCAATAAGAGAAACGGTCTGTTCAGCCTGAGGTTCCCACCCACCAAAAAAACCCAAAACCCTACTATAGGTACGTGAAGGGGGGGAGCAAGCAGGGTTGGCAGGGAGTGAGTGTAGTGGGGAGATGTGGCGGTGTGTGCGCAGGGGGAGGGGGATGCCTGGGATTGGGGCGGGGCACAGACGGCACCTTTGCAGGCACTGATCATCTGCAATACCATCTCAGCGGCACCCCGGTTGTGCAGCCTCGACTGCTGGTACAGGAGCCTCTGCTTCTCCATCTCCTTCTCCTGGGGTGGGAGCGGGGTTTAGTGCCCAGCAGCCTAGCCTGGGTCCCCAGGGCCTCCTCCTTCTCAGCTCCAGCCACATCTGCCAACTCTCCAATTCTGAGATTCCCTCCATGCCCCAAGGGGTTCAAATTCTGTTTCTCTCCTGTATCTGGCTCAAGTCTGCAGACCTCTGGCAGGTCAGAGCTAAAGTCTATGAACATGCCTGTGGAGAAGCCCTATGCTCCCGTCTGTCACTCTCTAACGGAATCCTGGGATTCCTTCTGCTGTGGAAATGTTGCCAGAACTCTTGCTATTGTTACCAAGAAGACTCACAAATGCACCCACA
This sequence comes from Tokudaia tokunoshimensis, assembly GCA_036184795.1. NCBI lineage: Eukaryota > Metazoa > Chordata > Mammalia > Rodentia > Muridae > Tokudaia > Tokudaia tokunoshimensis. The sequence goes on along the minus strand of BTHU01000001.1, from coordinate 10,367,470 downwards.
TCATCATATTACCGTCTTGGATGTCTTGAAATATTGCTTAATGTGCACTATGACCTCTTAAGTAACCCCTGCGATACCTTGCTTCAGATTTAGCTAAATAAAGGACAGTCACTATCCATTTCTAGACTTAATTTGGGGTTGGTTTGTTTTGACAAAGGTCTTACAGTATAGTCCTGACTGGCCTGGAACTTTTGGCAATCCTCCTGCCTCAGCCTTTCAAGTGCTGGTATTATAACCATGGATCAACCACTGGGTCAAGCTTATGAATTTACATTTTAAATATATTTTTGAAGGTGTATTTATTTTATGTACATGTGTGTGTGTGCGCACGAGTGTATGAGCAGATCTGAATGTCTCTATGGGCACTTTCTATATGCATGTAGTGCCTATAGTGACCAGAAGAGGGCACAAGAACCCCTGCAACTGGAGTTATAGGTGGTTGTGAGGCACCGTGTAGGTGCTGGGAATGGAAATCAGGTCCTCAGGCAGAATATCTTTTTTCTTCCTTCTTTCCCTCCTTCCTTCCTTTTTTTAAAGCACAAGTTCCTCACGTACCCTAGGCTGGCCTCAAACTTAGGATTCTTCTGACTTGTCCTTCTGAACACTGGGATTGCAGGTGTCCGACAGCACAGCTGGCTGTCGTACTCTACTTTTATCCTTCTCAGCCACTCCTCTGAGAATCCCTCCCTGATACCCTCCCACTGTGAGCTGCTGTACCTTGGGAGCCGGCCCCAGCCTGCCCAACCCTTCACCAATGCCTCCCTACGCCGCAGTGAACACCTAGTGTTGTTGAGGTTCTTTGGGCATCTTTCATCCCCGAGGACAGGCTCTGTTGCCGCTGCGTGCCCAGGTACGCAATCTGGTCACATACTGAATGAACGGGAGCCAAGCGTTCCCAACCCTCCCTCCAGGACGCCCCCATCCCCCTACCTCAAAGGACACCTCCACTTCCTCTTCTTCACCTCCTTCTTCTCCATTTTCCTCGCCCTCCTCCAGGTGGCAGCTCTGGGGAGCAGCATCAGTTGGTGAGTGAGCAAACGATGCCCTGTCCACCCCCAGGGGCCCAGTCAGTTTGTGGGACACTGCAGTCGGGGAGGACGGAACACCGGCAGAGCAGAGGCAGGAGCTCACCTTAGCCATGATGTCAGCGTAAGCCATGTACAGGTAGTCCTCGTCCAGTTTGCTGAGGACGTAAGCAGAGAGACATGCCCAGTGGTGACACATCCCCAACTTTTTTTTTTAAACTTGAGATAAGGCTTCAGGTAGCCCAGGCTGGCCTCAAACTCAATATGGAATGACCCTGAGCTCCTCCTCATGGTTCCTGCCCCTCCTGAGGCCTGTGATGACAGCTGTGCCTCATCGTGCCTGTTTTTTATGGTGTTGGGGATTGAACACAGGGTTTCATCCATACTAGACAAGTAATCTACCAACTGAGTCATGTCCCCAGCCTTTTGTTTGGGGGCAGATTCTGTAGATGTAGCCCAGGCTGGCCTTCAACTCTTCTGCCTCATCTTCTTAGAACTGGGATTACACATTCGCAGCACCATGCCCAGCTCGAGGCCATCCATTTTATAATAGATTTTTCTCTTTGTTTTAGAGATGACAGGCGCTCTTCACGTATTAACCAATTTATCTTCACAGAAGTCCTATCAAGTATATTACCAGCCCCATTTTACAGATGTAGTAACTGAGTCACAAAGACCTCTGCTGGCCAAGGTTGCACAGCTGGCAGTGGGAAGCAGCCTGTACAGAGTAACATAGAGTTACGAGTCTCCCACAGATGGGAAACAAGACTTCCCCATGTCCCGTACAACCTCAGGTGGATGTCAGAGTCTTGGCCATGGGCTATGTGCGTAAGCTTACCAGGGAGAGCTTCCTTTACTGGAGAAAAATGGTTAAAGGTCTTGCTGGGGTGGGGAAGGGAAGGCTCCCCGTCTTCCTGTCTGGCACATTGTCGTCATGCTGTGACTAGCCTCTGCTACACACTCCCAGTGCCATGCCTTTCCAGCCTTGGTGGGCTGAAATCTACTGAAACCTTCATCCAAAACAAATCTTGTGAAACAATGTTCAGCTATGGCATCCCAGGTTTGCGATCCCAGCGCTCAGGAGGCTGAGGTGATAATGATCCTGGGAGCATTCAAAAGGAACAAAACCAGGTGGGGTGTGGTTCCAGAACTCAGGAGGCAGAGGCAGGAGCATCTCTGTGAGTTGCAGGCCAGCCTGGTCTTCAGAGAGCTGGCAGATAGGGCTACACAGTGAGACCTTGTCTCAAAAGGTGGGGGAGGATGGGGGAGAATGCTTTAGGCCTTTCTGGTCAGAAAGTCTCTGTTGCATCCCTAACGCTGCTTTGTGCCGGAGCCGGCAGGAAGTCTCAATGAGTAGGTGTGGTTAGTTCCGGTAAAACTTTCTTCAAAAAATAAAAGCAAATGAAACCATCTTTCCTCCCCTTAGGTAGTTCCTGTGGAGAATGGTGTTTATAGTGGCAGGCAAGAAACAGAAAGATCAGACAGAGTGTGGGTCCCTGACGGTCACCCTGCCCAGCCCTGACACTCTAGAGCTTGATTTCACATTATGTGAGAAAAAGAAATACCTGTGGGTTTTCATTTCCTAGTCCACAAAATAAAAGGGATTGGCGAGGGTCGTCTGTGTGAGCCAATGTGCATGCCAAGTGCACAGCGTGGTGTCAGAATCAACGCTCATAGATGCCACCCTACTATTAATTTTTATTTTTTTGTTCTTTTTGTTTATTCAAGACAGTGTTTCTCTGAGTGGCCCTGGCTGTCCTGGAAGTCACTCTATAGACCAGAGAGATCTGCCTGCCTCTGCCTCATGAGTGCTGGGAGAAAAGGCATGTGCCACCCAGTGCCTGGTTAATTTTTAAATTTAAAAAATTTGTTTCTGTGTGTGTGTGTGTGTGTGTGTTGTCTATATATGTACTGAGTGCAGTACCCTCAGAGGCCATAAGAGGGAGCCAGATATCCCCAAACTGGAGTTATAGATGGTGGCCAGCAGGTGGTACTAAATATGTGGATATTGGTATGAGGTCCTCTATAAGAGCTGCTAGAGGCCTAAACTGCTAAGCTAACTCTCTAGCCCCTCAGAAGCAGCCTCACCACCATCATTATTACTAAGATGAATTAGTGGCCATTAACTCATATCAAAGTCTTCAAATGAGTTAGAAATGTCTCTATTCCTATCTAGTAGAGAAATTTCATATGTATTGATTCCCCTCGCTTGACGAACGCTTTTATTTCTGTTGCTTTGTTTTGTTACAGTTCTGGGGTTTGAACGGGGGCCTTGTCCCTGCCAAGCGAGTGTGCTACTACTGAGCTCTGTCTCCAGCCCAGATATGGCTTAAACAAGACATGTTCTTTTAATAAACCCACATGGCATCTTTTGTGAACCCCTCAGACAGGAGGCTCCTGTGACGTGTTCAGCAACAGTATCCTGACTCTGTCCTCACAGAGTGACGCTAAAGGGTCCAATGACTGGGGGCCAGTAAGATGGTTCAGAGGGTAAAGGAGCTTGCTGCCAAGGAAAGATGAGTTTAATTCCTGGGACCCACACGCAGTTGACGGAAAGAATAGACTCCTGCAAGTTTTTCTTTGACCTCCAGCAGATATGCACACACAAGAAATAAATAAGTATAACTAAAACATTTAAAGGTCAGATGATTTTTCTTTTAAGGTTCCGGGGAACGTTTCTGAGGGAGGGAAGAGTTCTCACCTCTTTTCAGTCAGAGCTGTGCGACTGAAGTGTAGGACCAACTGGTGTAGGGGGTCCGGCTTCTTCTCCTCCACCTCTTCCTCCTCTTCTTCTTGCTCCCCAGCTTTCTGGGGGGGGATGGGGTGAGGGTTGGGGGATGGCGTTTTTTTGGGGTCCCCATCAGTCCCCTTTCATAGTCTGGACTAGAAATTTGTCTTTTCCCAAATCAAGCCTAAGGGGTCGCGTTTCTTAGTCTCACCCACCCTGCCCCACATTTCCAAGCTGTCCCCGGCTCACCGACAAGTCATCTATCATACGGTCCTCAAAACTGTGGTCCTCAGTCAGGATCCAGGAGGCTTTGTAGCTCTCCAAGAACATGTTACATGCTCGGTGACTGCAAGGCAAAGAAAGGTCTCCAGGCCACTGAGCCTCTCCTGTTCCCCCCACTCCCCCTGCATCTGCCACCCTCAGTCAGAAGACTCAATCCTATTGGTACTCCATCCTCCGGACTCCCTGTCCTTTTCTTTCCTCCAAGTTCCTGTGCTATCCTCCTTCCTGGATGCCTTACGTGGGCAAGTTGTACAGGGGCGTCATGCGGAAACAGGCCACCACTGCCCTCCGGCGTTGCTTGGACAGAAGTTTATGCCACACCGCCTTCTTGGACTTGTAAGGATGCTCCGTCTGGGGAGTGGGACAGTGTGTCGTGACTCTTCAGATCATGGCAATGACCCAAGTCCCACCTAACCCTGAGCGAAGCTGCCCATGTGTGTTCAAGTCTACGTGTAGAGCGGTCAAAAGAACACCCGAGCTCCTCCTCCAACAGATTCAAGGCACCTTGCTAGCCCCAATGCTTTATCACACTTGTCCCTAGACACAGTATGTCCTTTCCACACTGCTCCTTGCCTCCTTGAGCGCAAGGCTCCGTCTCTTGCCCCGCCCACCACCAGCTGGCCCCGCCCACAGACCCGAGACCAGGCCCTGTCCAAAGACTCAGCCCACAAAGGTGCCCACCTGGTCCAGGTGATAGAGCACAGCGGACACCTCCTGGACTCTGCGCACGATTTTCTCGGGATCATCGGCATCTTCCTCGCGGCCTGGGACGCCGCGGTACAGCGCCATTTGCCAGCGAAGAGATGGTGAGCCTTCCACCTGAGGGAACGGGAAGGCACCTCCCTGGCTGCCTGCCCCTTTTCTACTGCCAAGCTTAGGTTCGGTGAATGAGAAGCAAAGTCCCTTCTGCAGAGCTGACAAGTTGGCTCAGTGGGCAGGGCGCTTGCTGCCAAGCCTGAAGACCTGAGTTCAACCCCCGGGGACCCACATGGTAGAAGAGAGAACTGATGCCTGCATTGTCCCCTGACTTCTTCTACATGCATGCCAAGACACACTAAATACATACATGTAATTTAACAAAAAGACCTTCTTCCATGTCGGGTGCCTCACACACTTCCCCTCAAATGGCTTACCTTTCCCTGAAGGTTAAGGTTGTTTTGAAGGAATTCGCGGACCTCCTCATCTGTATCTTTCTGGGAAGACAAAGCCCACTGGGTCACTCTGGAGGCCTCGCCTTCCACCATGACCCGTGCCCCTCCCCCTTCTAGGCCTGACTGGCTGAGGAACTTGCGCGGGTGTGACGCACGCAAGAATGAGAATGTAACAGTGGGTTGTGGAGAGACAGATGTCTGAAGTAACTCACAGGCTCACTCTGAAGGCACAGAGGGGATTAGTGAGCCCAGGGTGTGTGTAACAGGCAACACCATCGGAAATCAAATAGCCCAAAGAGGGATTTTTCAGGGGCGGAATAGAGTGGGTTTTTTTGTAAGATCGGGGGAGGTGAGGGGACCTACGAGGGGAAACGGCAAGGTCAGCAGAGATTATAGGAAGTTGGAAAGGTCAATCAGGTGTCTGGCTACACAGAGCCAATGGGAGAGTTAGCCGGGTGTCATGGGGGCTCTGGAGGATTCTATAGGGTTCCAAGGACTCAGGAGGTTAAAGTTGAGGAGTGGCCTTCAGAGACCCTGGGAAGGGGTTGCTGCAATATGAGGAAGAAGTCAGGTGTCTTCAGGACCCTGGGGTGGGAGTGGGGTAGAAAGTTGCTGGTTGCTGAGAGGGGCCCTGGGCCCTAGAAAACCTTAGGGTTCCTGAGGCTGAAAAGCGTCTTCTTGTCATTTTATGTAACGGAGAAGTGGGTCCTAATGGAAGGGGACATTAGGATTCTGAGAGGCTTTGACTCATAAAGGCTCACTGGCTGTCAGCAGAGGCCTGAAGACAAAAAGAGGTAAGCTGCGAGGTTCCATAGGACCCCAGACATTAGTCATGAAGCTATCTGGGAGTTACAAAGAGTTCAGTTAGTCTCTGGAGATAGTTCAGATTTCAGGTGGGGAAGGGAGGGGAGAACAGCATGGCTGTGGAAGAGAGGCCTGTGATGTCCTACAGAGCTTATTAGCTAACCCTAGCCCTAACCCTAACCCCTAATCCTAATCCCTAACCCGAACCCCTAATCCTAACCCCTAACCCTAACCCCTAATCCTAACCCCAAACCCCTAATCCTAACCCCTAATCCTAACCCCTAACCCTAACCCCTAATCCTAACCCTAACCCCTAACCCTTAACCCCTAATACTAACCCCTAACCCTACCTCCTAACCCCTAATCCTAACCCTAACCCCTAATCCTAACCCCTAACCCCTAATCCTAACCCCTAACCCTAACCCCTAATCCTAACCCCTAATCCTAACCCCTAACCCTAATCCTAACCCCTAACCCTAACCCCTAATCATAACCCTAACCCCTAACCCCTAATCCTAACCCCTAACCCCTAATCCTAACCCCTAACCCTAACCCCTAATCCTAACCCTAACCCCTAACCCCTAACCCTAACCCCTAATCATAACCCTAACCCCCAACCCTTAACCCCTAATCCTAACCCCTAACCCTAACCCCTAATCATAACCCTAACCCCTAATCCTAACCCTAACCCCTAACCCTTAACCCCTAATCCTAACCCTAACCCCTAACCCCTAATCCCAACCCTAATCTTAACCCTATATTGGTCTCTGGTTACATTTGAGGATTAAACTGTATCCTGTCAGAACATCCTAGAGGGTTTGGTAAGTGTTTGAGGTCCTGCAAAGCTTTGGGGGATCCTACATCAGGATTCTGAAAGTCTTCATTGGATCTTAGGGGTTCCCTGGGATCCTTGAAACAGAGTAGGGTGCTGGGTGGGGCTGGATAAGCACCAGGGCATAGCGGGCCTTGGCCAACACGATGAGATCCTGGTCAGTAGGAGCACACATGTTTAGTCCAATCGGCAACATCTTTTTGAGTGTGGCCACGATCAAAGATGTCTGCACCGAGTAGCGGTCCCCGCGACGCTTCTTCTTGGTGCGTTCCTGGTCGGAGCCACCTGACTGTGGGGACACAGGGTTCAGTGCTTGCCCAAGTCTTCACCCTACCACCCCAGCACTAGCCAAAACCTATAGTTACTTTACACAACCCAGCTCCTAACCTGGTTGCCAAGCAACCTATTTTCACCTGGACCTTGCTCCTCCTTGTGCCAGTCATGACCAGAGCCCATCTCCCGCCCCTGGTCTGATTCCTGCATTCCTGCTTCTATCTAGAGCCCTGGTATATCCATACCCCCATTTTTTTTAAACTCTAGTGGTCCTTTCTGAGAGAACTCCACAGGATCCAGTGTCTACCATGCTCCACCCCACATTTCACATCCACAAACCAAGTTTCCAAGAACAAAACAAAGATGTTGGCCCACGAAGAGCCCCAAGACACAAGATAAGCTGGAAGGAAGGGAGAGACAGAGAGACTGAGGCAGACAAGGACACGAGGAGACGGAAGGTGCAAGATAGATCTGGGAAGATCTGTAAGCCAAGACACAGAGCACTTGACTCCCACAACCGTGTTCTGGAGCCTTAGGTGCAGACCCCTCCCTGGCCAGGGCCACTCCAGTCATGCCAACAAGAAGTCCCAGTGGCAAGCTGCGGCCAGAGCCCCGTCCACGGCAATACTGAGCATGGTCCATGTGCCAGACACCGCCGAAGTCCCCACATGCAGCACCGCTGAGTCTTTAAAGAGCCCCAGGCTTGGGGTCCGTTGGCTGGACGCCATCAGGGGCTCACAAAGATGACATTTGGCAAGAGTCACACAGATCACTACCATCACCGGGTTCTCCCCAGAGGCCAAGACGCATACCTGTGCTCAGCCAGGGATGCCCCTAACCATGCAGCTGTCCCATCATCCATCCCCCTGGGACCAAGCCCACAATGCACTGGGGAAAGCCAATGGTTGGTTGGTTTGTGGTTTTTTTGTTTTGGTTTTTTTTTTTTTTTTGGTAGCACAACCAAAAAAAAAAAAAAGATGATAAAGAAGAGAAAGAAAAGGAAAATCACCCAAACCAGAAGAGAAATAATTCAACAACTCATCAAAAGCTGAGAGTGGGGGAAGGAGTGGTGGTTGGGAAGGAAGAAGACAAAGAGGAAGGAGGATGGAGGGCAGAGTCTAAGGACAAAGGGTGGGCACAGGGACAAACACTGGGGGCTTGAAGGGTGGGGCTTTGAGTGGGAAAAGGTGTTAGCCAAAAGCCATGCAGAAGGTTCCAGATGTGGCGCTGACCTGTACGTCTCCTGCCTGCTTCAACAGGTTGCCAACAGAGACAAGAAGGGTTACCCCAGCCCAACAGAGAGCCCCGGACCCAACTCCAAGTTACCCTGGTTCCTCTGCCCCACCTCCCACTCTTTAGCTGGGCAAAGTTTTCCAGACCTTGATGGGGTGCGGGGGGAGGGGCGTGCTGTTCTTTAGGACGCCTTGTGAAAGGAGGGAAAGGGAGGGAGATGTGGGTGACAGGGAGAGAAGGAAAGTAATGGGGGGATAAGTAGGGTGGAGAGTAACTGGGGTGGGGGAGGGGAGGGGAGGGAAGGAGTAAACAAGATGGAGCCCGACAAGAGATGGAGGAAGGAATGATTGACAGAAGGGGAGATGGGGAGGGTAGGGAGGAGGACTACAGGGAGGAAGAGGAGGAAGGAAAGAAATCAGGGAGATGGAAGAGGTGGAGATGGGGGAGGTGGGGAAGAAGAGGCAGGTGAGGAGGACAGTAATAGGGAAAGGAAGAATGAAGGGAAGGACAGAAGGAGAGATATGGGGAGGACTGTGAGGAAGAAGGAAGGGAGAGGAGAAAAAGGATGGGGGAGGGTGGGAAGATGTTGTCCCTGAGAGCTAAAGGGCATATGACCAAAGCAGGACAGGTGACAAGTGACTGGGTCAGAGGGTCAAGAAGGTCATCCTGGAGGGTGCTCTCCACCCCATCCAGGCCTGGAGGGTGCTCCCCACTCCTATCCAGGTCTGGAGAGTGCTCCTCACTCCCATCCAGGCCTGAAGGGTGCTCCCCACCCCACCCAGGCCTACAGGATGCTCCCCACCTCACCCAGGCCTGGAGGGTGCTCCCCCCCCCACCCCCGCTCAGTTCTGCGAAGCACTCACCTTGGCCATTTTGCTCTTATTGTCAGCTGTCAAAAAGGACATGTTGTTGATCTCGTTCTGGACCACAAAGTTCTGTTCTTCACGCTTAAAGTTCTGGTGGGGGAAGCAGTGTGGGGCTCAGACCCTGAGACTGGCAGAAGGTGCTTACAGTCATCAGCCTCTGGGCTTAAGGAAAGGAGATTGGTACGTGTGACGTGGAGGTTCACACGGGGTTGGGGACTCACGTGGGACTTGGACCAGTAGATGAAGATTTCTCCCACCATCCTGAACAGCTCCTCCGCATTGGGATTGGGCTCTGTCAGCCAGTGTGCCCTGGGGGCCGGGAGAGAATGGACAAGGGTACAGGGATCTTCAGGGAAGGAGCTCACCCAGAGATGCTCAGAGACGCTCATGGAAACCAAGACATATCCATCCGATTGAGGGGATGGAGTGTTTTAAGGGAATCTGATCAGTTCAGTGAAACTTTAAAATGTTAGGCTTCTCAGACAGGCTCTTACTTTGTAGCCCAGGCTGGCCTGGAGCTCATTGTTTAGCCCAGGCTTGCCTCAAACTCACAGAGATCTGCTTTCTGAGTACGGGGATCTGGACTACCATGCTCTATCAGAACTTTTTTTTAAAGGGTGAGCTCTATGTTACTGTACACGTAGTGGAAAAGCTGCATTATCCAGTATTAGGGCAACGACAAAGCTTCGTACAGTTGGGTATGCACCTCCAGCTACAGGAGGCTGAGCCATGAGCGTGAGGCCAGCCTAGGCTACATAGCATGTCCAAGTCAGTCTGAGCAACAGAGAGAGAACCTGTCACAAACAGAACAGAAGGAAGGAGGCACACAATGCTGTGTAGTGGACACTGTTGGTGAGGTTGTGTGACAACTGTCTTAATTTCCTTAGTTAGTAGAGCCAGACCCTGCTCAGTAGCCCTTCTTCCCTGTGTCAACCAGAATTCATCCTGATAGCCCAAACCAAGCATGGAATTCTCTTCTAAGCCTAAAGATAAAGAAAAAAAAAATAGAGGAGCGAGGGGTCAGATGGGTGGATAAAGCCCTTTGCTGTGATCCAAAGCAGACTGCGGTAGTTGCGTGTTCTGGTGTGTGTGTGTGTGTGTGTGTGTGTGTGTGTGCGCGCGCCAACTCTCCTCTCTTTCTGTTTAGATAAAAAAGAAAAAAGAGAGAAAAATCAGATAGAACCAAGCAGGGAGATGTAGAGATTTCTTTTAGATTCATTTTTGTTTTTGTCTAAATATGAAGGTTTCTAGGTCCAGAGTGAGTCAAAGAAAATTAGCCTAATTTTGCTAAGAAAACCATAAGAAGAAAATAAGTCTTCTTATGGTTGAACGTGGAAGGCTGATGCGGGAGGGGGTGGCTGCGAGTTTGCCTGCCTACTTTGTTCTCGTTCTGACTACAGGGTGAGACACTGTCTCAAAAACTAATAAACAACAGTAACAACAAATAACTTATGGTCAACTAAGTAGTGATGGCTCACAGCTCAAGTGTAGTCAAATCTGGAATGGCATTTGTGCAAAACGCACACCACTACTCCCATTTCTGCCCTATGGCAGACATAACTAATCAACCACAGAGCCCAAGCTAAGCCTACAATCTTTTTCAATGGGGATAGATCTTAGAGTTTAAGCTATCTAAATCGTGCTTTTGATTTATTAGTTAGCAATGGGCTGATATCTGTGTATATTGTTTTCTTAAAGATGTATGTTCTTGGGGGATGTCATCTATGTTCCTTTCTTCTCTCCAATGGGAAAAGCCTGACCATGGTCCTTCACTACACAGGTGGGGCACTTAGTTCTACACACAGGTAGACCTGATGCTGGAGGGAAAATAAATCTTCTTATAGAGGATGTTGTAACCCTCAAAAGGGTTTTAAGAAACAGAAGAAGGCAAACCCAGGAAAGCGTAGTGTGTGTGTGTGTGTGTGTGTCAGCCTGCGTGTGTTTGTGTACGTCTGTGTGTATAGATCTGTGTGTATGTATGTGTGTATCTGTGTATATGTATGCATCTGTGTGTTTGTGTGTATATCTGTATGTTATGTATGTATGTATGCATATGTGTGTATCTGTGTCCATATGTGTATATGTGTATCTGTGTGCATATGTATGTATATTTGTGTGTATCTGTTTATACATGTGTGTGTTTATGTATGTGTATGTATGTATATGTGTATCTGTATGTGTGTATGTTGTGTATATAGGGGTGTATGTATGTGTATATATGTGTGTATCTGTGTGCATACGTGTGTATTTGTGTGTATATGGGTTTATATATATATGTTTATATGTATGTGTGTAGTGTGTATCTGTGTGTGTGTGTGTGTGTGCGTGAGCATGTGTATGCATGCGGGCATTTGCTACCGTGCACATGGAAGCCAGAGGACAGCCTCAGGCACTGGCCTTTACCTTCTACCTTGTTGGAGACAGTCACTTTGTTGGCCGCCATTGCAGACTTCAGGCTAGGCAGGCTATGAGTTCCCAGAGGTTGCCCCTTCTCTACCTCCCATCTCACCACGGGGGCACAGGGATTCCTGATGTGTGCTGCTGCAGCCAGCTTCTCATGAGTTCTGGGGCCTTTATCCACTCAGCCATCTCCCCAGCTCAGAGAGGCTAGGGAGGGAGAAGGGCTGGAAGGGCCTGGAGGGGCTGCCGGAGTCCGGAGCAGCAGGGGAAGCCTGAGTCAGGAGGCTGGGGCCCTGCTGACCTGTTGTTGTCTACGTAGCGGATGAGCAGTGGGTAGAGAGCATACAGGTCGCGGCAGAGCACGGAGAACTCGTCCCGCACCAGGAGTTCCCCCTCTTCAGCTTCGGCCTTGGCCTCCAGGCGCAGCTGCTCCTCCTCAGCCACCACCTTCCCTGCCCGCTTCCGCAGTCGCCCAATGGTGGGGATGAAGTGGGATCGGAGGAGCTCTGGCCTGGCACGGCTCACAATGGGCTGGGCGAACACTGCGGGAGGGCGGGTGGTACTCACGTGTGACCTCTGACCTCCAGGGGCCCCAGCACCCTGCTCCCCAGGAGACACTGCCCCGCGGACCCACCAGCCAGCCGCTTCATCCACGAGGCCTCGTCGATGCCCAGGTTGTTGACTATGATTCGGAGGATGTTCCCCAGCAGGGAATTGAGGTGATCAGAGGTGACTGCTGTACAGGGCGGTGGGGCGCCTGCAGGCAGGGCTGGCGGGGGCGCCTCAGGCCCTCGCTCCCACCAGCGGGGCAGGTAGCTGCACAGCATAGGCAGCGTGATCTCGATGACGTGCGGCATCTCTGTGTAGCGTGCCCCGGACTCGGCCAGCCCCCCGATTTCTGCCATGAGCCTTTCTAGCACTGGGATGTCAGGACACATCTCCTCCACACTGTTGGGAAGCCCCAGGACTGGGGTGCAGGGGTAGGTCAGGGTATGACAACTGTCAATCCAACACCTTCCCTACTGCCCGCCTGACACCTAAATCACCTTATACCTAAAAGAGTCTCCAAGAGTCCATCCCTCCTATCCTACCCTCCAACCCTGGTGCCTTTCATAGCCCTCCCACTGACACCATGACCCCCCCCCCCCGAGTACGGTACACCTCAGCCCTCATTAATCCCTAAAGCCAAGTGCAAGATTTGTCTCCAACCTCAAAATATACCCCTGGCATGGAACTTGGCCTCACTATGTAGACCAGGCTGGCCTTGAGCTTACTAAGTAGACCAGGCTGGCCTTGAACTTACTATGTAGACCAGGCTGGCCTTGAGCTCACTATGTAGACCAGGCTGGCCTTGAGCTCACAGAGATCCTCCAGCCTCTGCCTCCAGAGTGTTGGGAGTAAGGGCATGCGACACCATGCCTGGAATGACATGGGACTTCCACACTGAATTTCTGAAGCAAGAACCCCAACTTTTTATCTAGGTGGGGTCTCGTGCAAGCCTTGAGCCCTAAACACCTTCACTCCTAAAATCACCCGAACTCTACATCTGCTACGTGGCAAGCTGTAAAAAATTGCTTTCCAACCCTGGTGGGTCTCATACTAGCACCTCCTACCTCAGCCCCCAGAGCGCGGAGAGGAAAGGCCTGGGCCATCTCCACCATCTGGAGCCCTCAGTTTCAGGTCTCAGAGCTCGGACTGTAGTTTTGTCTCTGGAAACTCACAGTCCATCACCCACCTTTCCCTTCCATGGGCTGGAAGTGGGGTTTTTTTTTTCTTTTTCTTTTTCTTTGAATGGGGTAGGGATGACTGAGTCTCATGTAGCCCAGGCTGGCCTTGAACTTTCTAAGAAGAGAAGATGGCCCTGAAAAAGGCCCTCCAGTATCTTACCTTCCAGATTTCAGGGTATAAACTAATGCTACCACATTTGGCTGGGTTTGGGGAGCACAGCATGACTCTCCTGATTGGATATTTTCTGAACCCCACTCCTGGCTCTAACCCCCGGGGTTGAGAAGACAGGATGCCTGCCTGTGGCTTGTGTGGCCACCACCTCTGACTCTTGCCCCTAAGAGTCCGCAGACATTGTGAATGAAACACATCCACGATAAGCCCCAGTCACTCAAGCCTCAAGGACACTGGAGGATACCTGCCTTCCTAAGCTTCACATTACCAACTCCATAGTCAGCCTCACAGCTCCAAACTTCATCTCTGACCCCTTAACCCTCCCAGCGGAGTGGCTTCGTATGGCCCCTTACAGCATGGCCCAGACCCCTCAAGGTCTGGCTGTTGTGCAACACTACATTCCGGAGATAGCCCAGCCCTTCGCAGCCCAGATTTAGGGAGCACTCCACCCTGAGGGCGGCTCTCCTGTGCCCCAGCCCACACGACTCACTGGCCCGCTCTCGAGGAGACTTGGTGGTGTAGACAGAGCAGGCGTTGTATTCATTCAGCTCAGGCTCCAGGAATGCCACTGGCATAGCTGCGGCCAGGCGGGCCAGGCATTCCCCCAGGGCTGGCCGCAGCCTGGAAGAAGAGCTGTAGTTAGTTTCTACGCCCCGGCCCCATCTTGCACAGGAGCGCCCCTACTGGTCCGCTCTGGAGCAAAGTTGCAGGCGCCGCTCCCTTCTCCACGTGCCTGGCAAAAACTTGTACGCAGACTGAAAAGTTCCTCTTTAGTGATCGCCAGCATGCTGCTGTCCCATTTCTGCACATCTCCTGCCAGGTCAAGCTTGTTCCCCAGAGATGCCACTCAAGTATCCTTAGTCATCAGGTGTCTGGTTCCTACTCTCCCAGATCCCACAGCCTGTTTCTATGCCTGTCCTGTCCACTACGCGCCCTCTCTTGGCTTCTGGCGTGAACTTCAGTTACCCTAGTTTAGTGGCAAGTTCAAGATTTTAACATGTCCAGCTCTGCACCCCCACCCTACTTCGCATGCCCCCTCCCTTCACCCCACAGCCTCTAAGTGCCTATATAAACCCAATAATCTGTCCCGTTTTTCTTACTTTTCCACGTAGGGGTTCCTGGTGGTTCCCAGAGAGTAGATACTGCAGAGCGTCCGGTAGCAAGAAACTTGCACATCATCCACTAAAGAGAGAGAGTGAGTGTCTGGGCTGGGCCCACCATGCCAACTCGCCCCTTACCACCTTCTCTGTCACATGGCCGGTGGGCAATTATACTTTGTAACTCATCCAAGAGCAGCTTTCTTTTAGCCTCAGGTTCCCTATCTGTAAAGTGGGATTATTGTAGTACCTTCTGCAGAGTAGGTTGAGGATCAAATGAATTGTTGCTGTTTTAATTTGTGATGTTGGGGGTGGAACATGGCACCTCCAACGTGCTAGGCAAGTGTTCTACCACTGGACCACACCCAATTCTCAAATAAATTCCTGAAAAGTAATTAGAAAAGAGGATACAGGCTGGACAGTGGTGGCACACACTTTTGATCCCAGCACATGTTGGGGTGCGGAGGGCCGGGGAGAGGCAGTTAGAGGTCAGCCTGGTCTACAGAGTGAGTTCCAGGACAGGCAGGGCCACACAGAAAAACCCTGCCTCAAAGAAACCAAAACCAAACCAAACCAAAAACCAACCAACCAAACAAAAACAAAAAAAGAAAAAGGACACAGGAAGTGCTTACTAAAGGGGTGGTGCTTGCTTAAGGGGCGGTGCTTACTAAAGGGGAGGTGCTTACTAAAGGGGAGGTGCTTGCTTAAGGGGCGGTGCTTACTAAAGGGGAGGTGCTTACTGAAGGGGAGGTGCTTGCTTAAGGGGAGGTGCTTACTGAAGAGGAGGTGCTTACTGAAGGGGAGGTGCTTACTAAAGGGGAGGTGCTTACTAAAGGGGAGGTGCTTGCTAAAGGGGAGGTGCTTGCTTAAGGGGAGGTGCTTACTAAAGGGGAGGTGCTTGCTAAAGGGGAGGTGCTTGCTTAAGGGGAGGTGCTTACTGAAGGGGAGGTGCTTACTAAAGGGGAGGTGCTTACTAAAGGGGAGGTGCTTGCTAAAGGGAAGGTGCTTGCTTAAGGGGAGGTGCTTACTGAAGGGGAGGTGCTTACTGAAGGGGAGGTGCTTACTAAAGGGGAGGTGCTTACTAAAGGGGAGGATCTTATTTTGCCTTGGATCTCTTTGATGAACAAGATAACACTTCTTCCAGAACCTAGCACACAGTGTGCATGGTTTCAGGTGTCCTAAACCCCTCCCACAGGGCCAAGTTAAGATCCTCACTGTACAAATCCATCAGGACAACAGAGAGCAGGGAGGTTCAATATTTAGAAAAAAATCTATAGAGAGAAAAACAAAATACAGCAGAAGTGACATCATAGCATCTGTATTTTCCACGTGTGTGTGTGTCTGTGCGATACACATATGTGTATGTGTTCCAGTGTGTGTGCATGTGAAGGTCAGGGGTCAAAAGTAGTCAGCCGCTTGATCCTTTCTTTTTTCTGTCCTTTCTTTCTATTTACGTATGTATTTATGCATACATTTATTTATGTACTATTTATTTAAGGCAGGATCTCACTATGTAACATGAGCTGGGTTGGAACTCACTGTGTCCTCGCTGTCCTGGAACTTACTATGTTGAGATTACAGGCACAGCTCACCTTGTTTTTTGAGGCAATCTCTCACTGACCTGGAGCTCACAGGTTCTGTGAGCGTAGCTGCCATGAGCCTTGGGGATACTCTTGTCCATCTTACCAGCCCTGAGACTGCAGGAGCACACGGTCTGTTGTGAACCCCGGGGATCCATGCTCAGGTCCTCAAACTTGAATGGCAAATACTTTCCCAACTGGGTCATCTCCCCAGTCTCTGGGATTATGAATTTTTAAAAGTTAAGGACAGATGAATGTGGCAATGCGTGCCTGTAATCTTAGCTTTGGGAGGTGGATCAAGAGTTGAAGGCATGTGGTGACACATGCCTTTAATCCCAGAACGCAGGAGACATAGGCAAGTGGATCTCTATGAGTTCAAGCCTAGCCTGGTGTACATAGTGAGTTCCAGGACAGACAGATCTACATAGTGAGACCCTGTCCAAAATAAACAAAAAACATACGACAACAATAAAAAGAGTTGAAGACCAGCCTGGGCTATATGAGACTGTGTCTCAACAAATAAAATGAGGGCCATCAGGATAGCTCAGTGAGCAAATGTACCTTTTACCAAGCCTAATGACCTGAGTTTGGTCCCAGAATCCATATGGTGGAGGGAGAAATCTAACTCTTTCAGATTGTCTTCTGACCTCCACACATGTATCATACTGTCATACTTACACCACACGCAGACACATAATAACGGAATAAATGTAAAAAAACAAAACCCAAACTAGAAAAGATTCTAATTTCAAATAAATGGTGAACTCAGGAGTGGCTATAGGATAGCTCATAGTCTTATGCCTTGCAGTCCCTGCAGAATACCCCCACCTTTTTTTTCCCATAAGCAATAGGATCTGTTATGGTGTTTCCCACGGGGCTCACATGCTGCAGGTAATGATGTTCAGAGATGGATACTGTGATCTGATAAGGGCTCTCTCTGACCTCACAAATTGGTCCTATTCATACTGGATGGGAGGTAGGGCCTGGATGAAGGAAATAGGTCCTGGGGGAGCAGGTCATTTGGAAAGTATGTCCTTTCCCCTGCCTCTTTGTCTCAGTGTCTCTAACTCCTGGTTCCCACGAGGGCAGCAGCTTGCTGCATGCCCCCGCTGCCATGATACCACCCAAAGTAATGGAGCCAGGTTGACAAATGACTGAAATCTCTGAGAGTGTGAACCAAATAGATCCATCTTCCATCTGAATTGCTTTTTTAGGGGTACGGGGTGGGACTTGAGATAGGTTTCTCTGTGCAGCCCTGGCTGCCCTGGAACTAGCTCTGTAGACTAGGCTGGCCTCGAACTCACAGAGATATACCTGCCTCTGACTCTCGAGTGCTGGGATTAAAGGCATGCACCATTGCTGCCCGACCTGAATTGCTTCTTTCAGACAGTTCATCATAGTGAGAAATTCTGACTAACAAGGCCACTTCTAGACTGTTCCTTATAGGAGTTGCAGCAATTGCTCATTTCTTTTAGCCTCTTCTGCTTCCTGGGAGAAGGATGCCTGTGGTGAGGTGTGTGAGGGAAAGACAACATTTCAGAGAAGGCAGGCAGGCACATGAGATGGAGGGAACTGAGGTTCTGACCTTAGGATTTTTCTAATCTACTTTGGAGAGTACAACATTCAGGAGAAAGAAACATTTAGCTTGCTTGAGTTACAGTGATTTAGAGCCACTGGGTCTCTGGTGCAAGTAGCTGAAACTACTTTGTGTGTATGTGCGGTGCTGGGGATGGAACCCAGCACCTTGTGCATACTAGGCAGGGGCTCTACCACTGAGCCATGCCCCCAGCCCCTCACTGGGGGATTCTAGGCAGGGGCTCTACCACTGAGCCACGCCCCCAGCCCCTCACTGGGGGATTCTAGGCAGGGGCTCTACCACTGAGCCACGCCCCCAGCCCCTCACTGGGGGATTCTAGGCAGGGGCTCTACCACTGAACCACGCCCCCAGCCCCTCACTGGGGGATTCTAGGCAGGGGCTCTACCACTGAGCCACGCCCCAGCCCCTCACTGGGGATTCTAGTCAGGGGTTTTACCACTGAGCCACACCCCAGCCCTTAATGGGGGATTCTAGGCAGAGGTTCTACCAATAAGTGCTTTTAGCCTTTCATTATGCATCCTATAGGAGAGCTACTCAGTGAATCTTTCTTCCAGCCCTTCACTGCTGGATACCAGCCCACTACTATACGTCTGAGATGCATATCAACAGCCCTTGCTTTTTTTCTTTTTCTTTTTGTAAGTCAAGACCTCACCCTGTAGCCCAGGCTGACCTAGAACTCACTATATAGCCCAGGCTGGCCTCAAACTTGCAGCCATCCTCCTGCCTTAGCTTAAGTGCTGGGATTACTTTGAGGTGTGCACCACCATTGTGGATTTTGAATTTACATATTAGTTCACACCTTCCGTTCCCTACAGTCACTAATTGTGTGCTTTGGCTCACCACAAGAAAGCATTTGCTCTAATACCATGTGACTCTGCCACGCACCTCAGGATGGACGCTGCTGGCAAAGCTGACGCCCTACCCCATACCCCTTGCCCTCAGTGTCAGGAGTCCTTACGGATGACATCGTCTCCGAACTGGTGCTGGGCGATGTGCTGGAAGAGGGTGGTGAGGACAGGCAGCAGAGCCACGGTGGTGTAGGTGAGGTTCTGGCCCACGCCCTTCACCTGCGTGCGCGCCTGGGACACCTTGCCTAGCCGCAGGTTCTCCACCATCTTCTCAATGTCCTCGGAGGCACTCTCGAAGAAGGAGCGCAGACCCGCCTTTACGATCTCAGGGCCCGATTTCATCACCGTTCTGGGAGGTGGGGTGCAGGGCTGCAGCTGTAGAGGCAGAGTGTCCCCCTCTCCTCCCCACTCCTTCCCCGATCCGCTCCGTCCTTCCTCTTCTTCTTCTTGAGACAGTGTCAGTCAGAGAGTATAGTATAGGTTGGGGGACATGGTTAAAGTGTGTGTGGGTACCCTCAAGCCATACCGGGCATCCAGGGAACGTGCCAATATGTGAAGACAGTTGACCACAGCTGGGGCATCCGTCCCTAGGAAAGAAATATGGGCCAGGATGAGGAAGAGGCCTTCTGATGGTTTGTATATGCTTGGCTCAGGGAGTGGCACTATTAGGAGGTGTGGCCCTGTTGGAGTAGGTGTGTCACTGTGGGTGTGGGCTTAAGACCCTCATCCTAGTTGCCTGGAAGTGAGTCTTCCACTAGCAGCCTTCAGATGGAGATGTAGAACTCTCATGCCTGCCTGGATGCTGCCATGCTCCCACCTTGATGATGATGGACTGAACCTCTGAACCCTGTAAGCCAGCCCCAATTAAATGTTGTCGTTTGTAAGACTTGCCTTGGTCTTGGTGTCTGTTCACAGCAGTAAAACCCTAAGACAGGCCTCAAGGCCAGAACTTCCTATGTCCATCCCAACCCTTCCTAGCTACGTTCATGCTACGCTATACCTCTCACCCTGCTGAGCTTCCACAGTCCTCATCGGTGTTCCCCACCCCAGCACTGGCTGTCCTCCCTTCCTTTCTCCCTCTTTTGTCTTCTGTCTAGCTCTGATTTCTCAGGGCTGTCCCTGTGTGAGACAATGGCTGCAGGGCTGTCTACCATCCCCGGACGACCCGGTCTATGATCAGAGGGAAAAGTTATAAGAGGCTGAGTCAGAAATTCTTTCTTCCAGGTGGAGCTGGGCATAAAGGAAGCAAGAGAACTGGCAGAGGCCCAGAGGCGGGGCTACTTACCAAAGAGGGAGACTCGGTGGCGGACAAGGGCAGCAAGTTTACAGAAGAGGCTGAGGAAAGAGAAAGGGACAGACAGACAAGGGAGCGAGGAGTGAGGAGACCAAGATGAAAGACAGCAGTGACACGATCAGAGGACACAGACCAAGTTTGACAGTCACAGGCAAGGGCTGAAGGAATGGCTCTGTCTTAGAGTGCTGGCCTAGAATTCCCAGTAAGGGACTCAGGATGTGACTCTGATAGAGCCCCTGCCTAGAATCCGCCAGGGAGGGGCTTGGTGTGTGGCTCAGTGGTAGAGCCCCTGCCTAGAATCCCCCAGGGAGGGGCTGGGGGTCGTGGCTCAGTGGTAGAGCCCCTGCCTAGAATCCCCCAGGGAGGGGCTGGGGGTGTGGCTCAGTGGTAGAGCCCCTGCCTAGAATCCCCCAGTGAGGGGCTGGGGGCGTGGCTCAGTGGTAGAGCCCCTGCCTAGAATCCTCCAGTGAGGGGCTGGGGGCGTGGCTCAGTGGTAGAGCCCTTGCCTAGAGTCCCCCAGTGAGGAGCTGGGGTGTGGCTCAGTGGCTCATACATTTAGCATATGTAAAGATCAGTCCTCAGCACTGCAAGAAAAAAAGTCACAGCAATAACTGGCCAGTAGAGGTGATGGAAGAGAGGCTGTCTTTGTCAGTACGACTTGGTTTGTTTCACTAAGTCCTGGGAGCCTCTTTAGTCACAGTGAAACTGGGACAGTTAGTTGGTCACTTTAGAACATCCCAAGGCAGAAACACCCGTCAGAGCCCGCATGAGTCAAGGTCAGGAAGAAGAGGTTTGGGATTTAAATGCTGTAGGGCTAAAGGTCACAGGCAGCCCACCTGGTGATCATTTCCTTCTCCTTGTTGGAGGCGTGGCCACCACTGCCCAGCACTTTGGCGGGTGTGGACAGGAAGTAGAGACAGTGGTTGGTGAAGTACTGGTTGATCAAAGGCAGCAGAATCTAGATGGGGAAAGGGGGGAGGGGCTGGGTGAAAGGTCCAGGGACCCTTCTAGACCACAGCTCCTCCAGGTTCTGAGCTCACCTCTCACCTTAGCAAAGAATTTAATCTCCTGTTCGTGTGGGGATTTCTCCACCCGTCCACTGCTGACCACAGCCTCTGTGGGGAAGGGCAAGTAGGGGCCATTGTGGGTTTAGCTGAGAAGCCAGCATGTTCTGGCAGGAAGGGACACTGGGTGGGGCAGAGTTAGGAAATAATGACACGTCTTTTATCCCAGCTCTTGGGAGGCAGAGTAGACAGATCTCTGGGTTCGAGGCCAGCCTGGTCTACAGAGCAAGTTTCAGGACAGGCAGGGCTATACAGAGAAACCCTGTTTCAAAAAACCCAAACCAAACCAACCAAAAAAGTTTTCTCTCCTTTTCTTTCACACCTGCCCTGGCCACAGTCAACCCAGAGGGCCACCTGGGCTAGGTCCCTGCTCAGGTCACTCCTGTGACTCCATCTCTGTGCAGGGGACAAGCTCTTACCTCCCATCTGGCTACAAAGCCCCCTCTCCTTACTGCATAACCTAGCAGGTCCCTTCAGTCGCTCCCCTCCAGCCTGAGACATGACGGGTGGTGGTTTCACAAGCCATGACACCCTCCAGGTGTTCAAATGCCCCCATCCCACCCCACCCCACACCACCCCTCCGTGTCTTGGCACAGATGTCACAGTGTCACCCATGTATGTCTTCCTTGAATACCCTGCTTAAATGGCAGCTGGCTCCACATTCCAGGCTCACCTCTCCCTGGTGTCCTCTTCTCCCAACACTAGGCACTTCCTAGCACACTTTGGCTTAGTTATGTGTGATTCTATCTGACTCCAAAACAGGACTGCAGATGAGGAACCACCTTCGTTTTGCTCCCTGCTAATCCACCCCACCATCCCCAGCAGGGTCCGCCATGACTGATGCTCGGTGGACACTAGGTGAGGAAGAGACAGAGGGAACTTTTCCTACCCAGGTGGGCGATGAACTCCTGGGAGATGTCCATCCATCGCAGCAGCTGCTGCAGGAAGCCGAAGGCAAATCGCTTCTCAATGGAAGACGTGTCCAGTTCCATGTCCTTAAGACCCCTGCGTGGAGAGGCAGAGACAGCTCAGACACAGGCCTTGCCCTATTTCACACACCTTTCTGGTCAGGCTGTGCACACTGCCCACTTGCAGGTCCTTCCTCCACCGGCCTCTTCCTCATCTCAGGTGGTTCTCTGAGTCTTGCTTTTCCATGCTTCTTCCCCTTGGCCTGATCAGAGCCCTGCCTTTAGCATATCCGCTGGCCCTGACTTCACCCTCCAGGCTGTGCCCAGCAGGAGGTCCGCTTGCTGTCCTGCTGCTTTCAGGTTCACCCTCTGCCTTCCTTATGGCCCCGCCTCCATCCCAGACCCCGCCCCCAAGGCCTTCCTTCCGGCCCTGCCAGCCCCTGCTTCTGCCCAGGTTCACGGGTTCACGTGCCTGGTGACAGCATAGCCATTCATCTGCAGAAACTTCAGCAACTCCTGGGCCTTCTCCCGGTCCCGTGCCTTCTCCTTGGCCGTGAGCGTGTCGTAGGGGACCAGTAGAGGATGGGACCCACCCCCTGGGGACGGCAAAGATTAGAAATCAGGAGCCAGGGAAGACCAGGCCACTCTCACTGAGGCTCCCGTAGTTGAGTTAGTTAGCTGCACAATTAAAAAGGTGCTAACAATGCAAACATTGTTTTCCGATGCTGGACCTCAGTGCCACGGAGTAGAGCCGGGAGAATGATTAAGTAACATACAAAGCCGGGACTCTAACCGAGCCCCTGTGACTGCGTGGGGGTGGGGTGGGGAGGCAGCGGTGGGAGGGGGTGGGTGCCCTCACCTTTAGCCTCCAGCTCCTGCTTCTTCTTTCGCCCCCACGTGTTGTGGTAATTTTCTGCCAGCTGTTCGGCCATGGCCTGGAAGTGGGGTGCAGACAGTGAAGGAGCAGATTCAGACAGGCCTGGGCTTCCTAAATAAAGAGTCTGTAATCTCACCTGCAGCTCCCGGGACAACGTGACCACGCTGAGGTCTGGTGGCTGGGGATTGTAGCCTTCTCGAGGGTCATATGTCTGAGAGAGTGAGAGAGGGGGATACTTAAGGGGCGTGTAGGAAGCTCTGAGCCTTGCTCCAGATGCCTACCCTACCCCGAGCCTGTCCCTTAAGGCCCTGCCTCTAAGCCACCCTCCGCAGCTCCTTAGTTCCTCAGACTGGTGGCTGTCCTTTTGGTACTGAGATTTCTGCTCAGGACTGCCCCCCTCTCCTTACTCTACCTCCCCTCTGTCAGGCCTCATTGTAACCCCACCCATCCAGCCCGTCCCTTTTCATAGTCCCTTGACCAGTTGGGGGCACCCCTCTCAATCCCAACACATCCAACCCATCCCTCCCCTTGCTCAGACCTCCACTGTCTCCTCGCAAGCTCACCTGGGCAGTTTGGGATATCTTTCTTGTTTTTTTCTTTTCCGTCTTCTCTTCCTCACCTTCTCTGGCCTTCTCTACTGTCCATTCCCAGGCAATCATGGCCTTCAAGGACTCCTTGATGGGCCAACGGTAAATCTCTTTGTCCTGGGCAGATAGCATAAGCAGAGTTGGTGGAATAGGGCCAGAAGATAAGCTTGACTCAGCTTCCCTGGTCTCTACAGGCAGGAGAAACCCCATGAGGGGCTAGGAAGTTAGTAGTGGGTCAGTCAGGATTAGAACCCAGGACTCTAACCTGCTCTGTAAACAAGTGACTCAAACATTCCTAGCACTCATTTTACAAGGGCCTCAGAGAAGTCTCACTATCAAGGACTCTTTCTAGAGAAGGGACTTGAAGATTCTGGGGTAGTCCGGGGAAACATCTAATCTTGAGAGAAGGCAAAACCCATGACCAGATGCCAGCCATCCTATGAAGCTGTCTCACTCCTCCCTGGTCCCCCCCTAAATTCTGGAGTTTCCTTCTGACCTTGACATCAGGACCTAAGGGTTGATCACCTTCTCTGAGAAGGTCTTGTAGGGTCTCAGCATGGAGTGGGTCTTCAATTCTTCATCAATGTTCTCGCCATAGGACCAGTTGTTCTGAATCTAGAGGTGGAGGATGGACGAGAGGCAGAAGAGAGTGGGTGATAGGTACGAGGCAGGGGAAGACTGTAGGGCTCTCGGAGAACAGTGAGGGTCTTAGGGATGGCTGAGGACCTAAGACAACCTGAGGCCTCTGGGAAGGTACGAGGTTGGGGAAAGGAAGGTAGGGAGAGGTGGGGCCCCGGTGTTCACCTTGTCGAAGGCCCACTTCTCATGCGTGTATTCTGCAAACTTGTTAATGAAGGAGTCCAGTTTCTCGGGGATGATGACGCTGTTAGAAGAGATGGCACCAGCAGGTATTGGGGTGGGGCTTTCCTCTCCCTCTGGAACCTTCCTTCTCCCAGCCCCTAGCCACACCATTGTCTGTCCCCGCCTCTCACTTGAGGGTCTCCACAGGCCGGGGATCAAAGTTGCCTTCAGCGTCCACCGTGGCTTTTTTCTCCGTTTTGGATGAGTATGAGGCATCCACGTAGTCAGGGGGCAGTGCGCCCGCAATGGCACACAGACAAGGCATGGCTATTCGGTAAAGCTCCTGGTCGTATTTCTGGGGGTGCCGGGGGTGAAGGGAAGGATCATGCAGGCTTCGCTTAGCCCGCAATCTTACAGCCCCCGATCCACCTCTAACCATCACCCCTCCTCTGAACCCACAAATCTGCTAGTCACTCTCTCAGCAGCCCAAGCCTCACTTTGGTCTGTTTTGTTTGTTTTTTACACAGGTCTCATGTAGCCTAGGCCTTAAACTCTTGATCCAAGAGTGACTGAATTCTTAATCCATCTGCTTCCACCTCCCGCTGAAATCATGGTATGTGCCACCAACCCAACAGGGATTTCACCCCAGACCTCTAAGCTTGAACCCCCAAACCCTCCGCATAGGCTTATCTGAGACCCCATGCATCCCCAGACCTTATGTGCCAGAGAATCAAAGATGCCCCAGAAGAGCTTGCGTGTGAGGTGCAGCTCTTCCTCAGAGGTGACCCCGAAGTTGGCCCAGCCTGTGGGGAAGCAGTAGTACTTCCAGCAACGCTCGTAATGGTTGGTAAGGAGCTGAGGGCAAGAGACACACAGGAGGCATAAGCAGATGGCAGGCAACGAAGGCCCCAGGAGGCAGAGGGTGTTTGCAAATGAGATGCTAATAAGGAACGGTGTGCTTATTAGAGAATGGCCCTAGACAATTTATTACAGAGTTGGTATTCTCAATGAGAGCCAGGATGGGCATCAAACTACGGCTGGATTTGTCTGTTGTTTTTACAGAAATAGGCAAGCTAACAGCCTCCTGGTAGAATTGTGAGCACACTAATGGGATGATCCATGCTTATGCAAATTAGCATGTCAAATAGAAACATAGGCCGTGTCCCATGCAAATATATGGTAATCAGAAAGGCCTCCTCTATCCAATATGCAACTTAGAGTTGGGGCTAATTTAGGCAACTTATGCAAGACAGTCTATGTTAGATGGGGTATCTCCTTATGCAAACCAGCATGCAAATGATAAAGTATGAGAGACAGTATGCAAATATTCAGAATAGCTATGGTACTGTTGATTCAAATAAACGCACTCATTTAAATACTGGAAGGCTGGTGGTCTGGACAAGCGAATAAAATGCTAATTGGGAAAGTAGTGCACCCATGAAATTCTACGCTAATTGAGGCGGGGGCTGGCTCACTTAGGCAAATTAAGCGGTAATTAGGGAATGTTAGCAGCGCCAATGACGCAGAGCGAATGCCATGGGAATCCTAGCCGGCAAATGAGGATGTTAATTGGTTTCGTCGGGGTTCTCAGTCCTCCAACTTTGGTTAGCTGTGGTGGGCGTGGCTAATACGAAGGACCCCACTGGTTCAGAGGTAGAGCCAGACTGTGGGTGAGAAAAGGACTGCTCCCGCTGACTACCGCCCTCACCTTGAGTGGCATCTTGGCGAACTCATTGAGGATGGGCACATCGAACACCAGGCGTCGAAGAAGGTGCTGCAGCATGGACGGGCGGATATACCTGAGGAGGGGACAAGCCCAGAGAGGGCAGAGATCTCTCGCGAGGCCCCGCCTTGGCGGCCCACCCACTCCCTCCGCCACCATCGGCCCCTCCTCACCTACACAGCGCCATGAGGCAGTCCTCGATGACGTCGCGCTGCGCTTTGGTGAGCGAGCGGCCCCGCGATAGCCTGTACACCGTGTGCAGCATGGAGTCTACCATGATGGCGCGGTGCTCGGTGCCCGCAAAGAGTGGCGCGCACTTGGTGATGAGCGGCAGCACAGCCAGGCACAGATAACGGTTCAGCGCCAGCGCCATCTCCGTGGTGCTGAAAGTAGCCTGGGATGTAGGGTGAGACTATCAGACCCTTGGTGTTGCCTTGGTACCCAGACTTCTAACCATTCATTCTCCTAAATCTCACTCCTCCAGATCTCTACCCACATCTCTACCTGCTATTATCTGGATAATAGTAATAAATCAATCCCCCCTTCTCTCTCTATTTCTCTCTCTCTCTCTCTCTCTCTCTCTCTCTCTCTCACACACACACACACACACACACACACACTCACACACACACACACACCAGGAACCGATTATGGAACCCTATTACTCTGATTTAGCTGTTCTGCAGTATTGACCTTCTGCATAGGCTCTCATGTAGCCCAGGCTATCCTGAACTCTTTCTGTCTTTACTTCCAAAGTGCTGAGATTACAGGCATATCCAGCTTTTTGTTGTTGCTTTGGGTTTTTTGTTTGTTTGTTTGTTTTGAGACAGGGTCTCATTATGTAGGCTTGGCTGGCCTAGAACTTACTACGTAGACCACGGTGATTAGCCTGACTCTGCCTCCTGCGTGATTAAAGGCCTGCATCCCCACGCCTAACTTCACTTTGTTTTTTGAGACAAGGTTTGAGTGTAGCTCAGTGAATTCTCTGTCCTCTGGCCTTTATCTCTCTGACGCTAGGTAGAAGATGTATACCAGTACACCCAGCCAATGCTTTCTTGTAACTGAAGGTAGTAGGGCTTTCCACCCACCCTGCCTTTCATGGGTTTTATTTTCTATCACAAAGATGAAGGTGGGGATCAGGACATGCATGCAACTCCAGTTCTGCAGATGCTGTCTCTCGGCCTATGAGATGTCCTGGGTGCAGGCATGTGCATGCTCACCGTGTCTAGTGAGGCAGCTGCCCTCATGTCAGGAAGGAACCCCACATCCAGCACATGCAGCAAGAAGTCCTGGTTCTCAATGCCATACACTCGGTCCAGGAAAAGCACCATGGATGCCTTGTGGTCAGGCACAAAGGATGCAGACATCTTGGGCTGAACCAGTGCGCCATCTACAGGCAAGATGGTGGGATGTGAGCATGTGCTCCTTCCCAGCCTCAGTCCCTCAACAATTCCCGCCCCCCCCCCCATCTACCTTTGCCCAGGGTGGGGATCTGCAGTGGGAGGCTGATGATGCCCACAAGGTCATCCAAGGGCACGAGGGACCGAAGGATGGCACGAATCCTCAGGGCCTCACCCTTACCGGCTTGAATCAGCTGGAGATGGTGGACAGGGTAATCGGCATGTCATCAGACAATGGTGTCCGGTCTGGGACTTGTTCTATTCTAACCATTCCTGACACACTGACGGTAAGGCAAGTATTCTTTATGTATATGTCTTGTATGCATTGTGTCTATGTTGGAGGTGCATGTGTGTGCACATGTATGTGTGTGTATGCACATATGTACACTTGCTCCGGTGCCCCCACATGAAGGCCAGAGGTTGGTTGATATCAGGTGTCTTTCTCCATTGCTCTTCCTTGTTTCTTGAGACCGGGTCTCTCTCTGAGCCTGAAGCTCGTTGCTCCAATTAACATGGCTGTCCATTTGTCTCTGGTGATGCCGTTTTGTGGGATGTTGTTTCTTTTTTCAGGTGGAGGTGTTTTATTTTGTTTTGAGACAGGATCTCTCTGTTACACAGCCCTGGCTGGCCGGGAACTCACAGCCTCTATCTCTTGAATGTTGGGATTAAAGGCTTGCACCTCCATGCCTGGCTGTTAAATTTATTAGGGGGCACACATGCTATGGTGGATATGTGGAGGTGTGAAACTAATGCGAGTTGGTTCTCTTCTTCTTCACCATTGGTGACCAAAATCAAGTCACCAGGCTTGATGGTAGGTGGCAGGTGCCTTCGCACACTGAGCCAGTGGCCCCTTGTTTGTTAATAATTTATTTTTATTTTATGTACGTTGGTGTTTTGACTGCATATGTCTGTGTGAGGGTGTCAGATCCCCTGGAACAGGAGTTACAGTGAGCTGTCATGTGAGTGTTGGGAATAGAACCCAGGTCTTCTGGAAGAGGAACCGATGT
The DNA here is from genome assembly GCA_036184795.1 of Tokudaia tokunoshimensis. Lineage (NCBI taxonomy): Eukaryota > Metazoa > Chordata > Mammalia > Rodentia > Muridae > Tokudaia > Tokudaia tokunoshimensis. Next base: position 10,339,194 of record BTHU01000001.1, on the reverse strand, counting down.
TCTTAACCACTGAGCCATTTCTCCAGCCCACCCCCTTTTTTTGTTTTATTGAGGCCAAGTTCTCACATAGCCCAGGCTGACCTCCAACTTGCTATTTAGCCAAAGATGGCATTAAACTTCTAATCCTCCAGCTTTTATCTTCCAAGTCCGGGGACTACAAGCCTGTGCCGCCATGTGCAGCTATGAGACAGGGTCTTGTCATGTAACTCGGGCTGGCCTCAGACTCTCAGTCCTCCTGCCTCTACAGCACTGTGATCATAGGTGTGTGTGTGTCAGGGTGCTGTGTGGCACCATTTTTGGTTCAACCCTCCTTGAAGGATCCCTCTACTCCTACCACAAGTCCATTGGTTCTTCACATCTTGTCTCTTTCCTTTACTTGGCTGCATGGGGTTGGGACCTGAGGGTGTCCTGGTCATGAGTGTATGCCCAGAATCACAGCCCAGGACCACACCCAAGTGAGCTATATGAATTCTATCCAGTGCCTGAATGCTGAGGTTGAAGACTGGCCATGCCCACCTGGCCCTCTCCCACCCCACCGTGCCCTCCCAGGGCTTACATGCATCTCAGGTGCACAGCGTCCCAGCAGGTCAATCAAGGCAGCGTAGAAGGACATGATGGCATGTCCCAGGTGTACTCGGTTTTCTTCCGGGGGCTCCTCACCAAAGCTGTAGAGGAGAAGGTGGTGTGAAGAATCCAGGGACATGGTAATGATGGCTACCATCCTGGGAAGGGGACGGGGACTCACTGCTCACGTCGCCGGTCCCTGCGGACACCCGGTCCATCCCGTGCAGGGTCCTCGGAGATGCGGATGGCCTCTTCGATGGCAGCCAGCAGCCCCGAGCCACCCTCACCCCGCAGGGCAGGTCCAAAGCACTCGGGCTTGCGGATCAACAGCCGCACGACCACATTAGCGTTCTCTTCCACGCTCTCACCTGGCACCCAGAAAGTTCAGGAGAGCTCTTGGGGAATCCCCACGCAACCCCAGAACCCAACATACTCAAGGGTAATGTCAGGCCCCTATTGACCTGAAAATCCACTTAAAGGGATTCCCCTCCCAGGGAAGGTCTTTGGCTCAGGGTATGGATGTCACCAGAGGGAAGTTTGAGCCAGTGACCCCATAGGTCCCACCCTGCCTTACCGTTGACAAAGACGGCAAAGCGCAGGAAGTCCAGGTAGCGTTCGCCCCCACAGGGATTCCATCCGATGTCAGGATAGCCTTTGGCCAGGAGCATGGGGCAGCTTTGTAAGCCACACCCTGCCAGGTATGACACAACCTGCAACGTGGAAACGGAGCTCAGTCCAAAACCACTCTCCTCCCCGAGATTCGGGCTTCCTGAGCATCCTTATCTACCCCTCAACCCACGCCATGAACACGAGCCAGGTCTTCCTTCCTCTGCCCAACACTGGTTCTGTCTCACTTGTGATAAACCCAGCATCCATACCATGGCCCACAGGACCTCACACGACCTCCATGATGTCACCTCTAGCCACCAGCCCGCCCCCCACCCCACCCCCCCCGCCCCTGGCTTCTGTCCCAGCCATCTCGGGCACTCCACTGCTCCAAGGCCTCTCTGTACTGCTCCTCTCCTGAGGTCTATTGAGCCGCTCAGATCTTTCTGAGCTTTATTCAAATGCCACTTTCTCAATGGGGCTTCTTTAACCAGGCTTTTTGTTTTGTTTTAACGAGGTCTTTCTAATACAGCCTTGCAGGAACTCACTATGAGTATCAGGCTGGCTTCAGACTCACGGACTCCTGTCTGCCTCTGCCTCAGAGTGCTAAAACTGACTCATGAGCCACTGTGCCTGGCTTATAAATGCTTATAAATCATGATTACATATTCCCTGAACAGATTAAGTGACAGAGATCAGAAGAAGCCCTCTCTTTTCTGGGCCACTCAACAAGGAGTGGAACCACTGACTAGTGGTTGAACTCCAAAGGCTCCATAGCCCTATTCCTCCTCAACAACCAAGGCTACCCCGCTGGGGAGTGTAGCCCATAGACCTGCTCCCAGCCCCTCTTCTACAGAGTAAACAGACTCTGGCTGCTGGCTGCCCCCTTCTGACTGGGCCCTGGGATGGCCAGCACTGAACAGGGGTGTTCAGAGCCAGCATGTGCCCACACAGTTGGGCCTGGCCAGGTCTCCTTCAGCCACACCTTTTCCAGGTCTTGCTCTTGTAATGCCAAGGCTAGCTCGTTGTTGTCAATGACAGAAGCAGCTGCTACATCCAGGGGTGTGGAGCCTTGCATGCCTGTGGGGACAAAGGGCAGTTAGTGTGCCCCACTCTTTATTTTTTTTTTAACTATTTTAGTGAATCTCTCTCTCTCTCTGTGTGTGTGTGTGTGTGTGTGTGTGTGTGTGTGTGTGTGCAGGTGGTGAGTCACATAGAGTGGGTGCTGGGATTCGAACTCTGGTCCTTCCATTAGAGCAATAAGCACTCTTAACCAGTGAGCAATCTCTCCAGCCCCTCCCAACTCTTGATGGTGCCTCCTCTGGGAAGCCCTCCCTGACCACCCCCTTTGCAGAATGGGTAAGTGTCTCCGCGGGTCTGTGCTTTCCGAGAACCGGCTCTGGGGCTCTGGGTTGAGGCTATCTGAGTCTGAACTTTATTCCTTGGCTGCTCTATGAGCTGTGCGTCAGTCAAGGTTGTCTGAGTCACCTCTGTGTCCTAGTTTTAGGTTTTGTGCTGCTTTTGAGACAGTCATGTAGCCCAGGCTGACCTCAAACTTGTCATGTAGCTGAGGATAGCCACCCAGACCCTAGGATATCTCACCGAGGCCAATGCCACTGTTTTCCAGCAGGTAGCTCAGGTGGTCAAACATGGAACGCTGGTTCTGCCGGCTGATGCGGCAGAAGTAGCAGAGGAAGCGGCAGCAGCTTGTCACCATCTTGGGGAAGCGGATCTCCTGCAGGGAGTAGACAGGGAGGGCCAGTGGTGGGTGCCTGCACTCTGAATGCCCCTCCCTGAGCCGACACGCCCACCCAGACCCCTCACCTTTGACTCTCCACCCCCAAGGACGTTCACCATGACCTCCATGACTGTCTCGTGCATGCCCAGCGCCCTCATCAGGTTTGGGTGTTGGTAGAAGACTTTGTTATTCATGATGTTCCTGTGAACAGACAGAATGTGTGGGGTTAGCGCAGCCTGGGGGCGGGGCGCACATCCAGGGAGATTCGTAGTCACCATGGTGATAACAGTCTCTCTATGCGCCTATTGCAGACCTAAATCCATCCATTCTTTTTTTCCTGTTGTTTTGTTTTGTTTTAGTTAGGTTTGGAGACAAGGTCTCACTCTGCCACCCCAGCCTAGCCTGAAACTATGTAGCCCAGGTGACTCACATTCACAGTAACCCTCCTCCCTTTCTAGCCTTAGTGCTGAGGTGACAGGTACGAGCTAGGAGGCTAGCTCTTCGAAGACTCATTGTTATATCCACTCTGCGAGGCAGAAATTAAAATTTGGGGGCCTCACAGACACAGAAAATGAGGTCTGAATCCAAGGCGGGCTCACCTAAGGTAGAAATCTTTGCTGTGCTGCCCACGGCATTCCCAAATGTCTACTGAGGGCCCGGCACACAGTAGGAGCTTAAATGACTGGGTTGCATTCCACTCAATGCTCAATCCTATCATTTCACGTTATTTAAAGCAATTTTTAAAAATTATTTCTATTTATGTGTATAAGTTCATGTATACCATGCACACGGAGGAACTAGAGTTACCGGCAGCTGTGAGCTGCCTGATGGTGGGTGCTGGGAATCGAACCCTGGTCCTCTGGAAGAACAGTAAGCACTTTTAACCACTGAACCAGTATCTCTAGTGCTCCTCCCTTCAATATTTATTTGGTTCTTTGTTTGTGTGTATGTGGGGGAGGTACATGCATCCCACAGAAAATTTGCTGGAGTTCCTTCTCTCCTTCCACTATGTGGGTCCTGGGGATAGAACTCAGGTCTTCAGGCTTGGCAGCAATCACCTTTACTCACTGAACCATCTCACCAGCCCAATTATTAATATTTATTATTATTCTGAGACATATCCCAGACTGCTCTAAAACTTCCTAGGTAGCCCACGTTGGCCTGGAACCCAAGATTCTCCTGCCTCAGCTTCCTGAGTGCTAAGATGACAGGCCTGAGATGCCACCCCAAATTTGCTAGCTTGTTACTATAAGCACAGGTCTCTGAAGCCCCATGGCCTCTATGGTCATTCCCTTTTTGTTACAGCAGAGGACTTTAAGATCAAAATCAGCAAATGTGCCAAGAGTCACAATGACCAAGAGCTTCTGAGGAAGGTTAACCATTAGGACGAAGGAAGGAAGGACAGACAGTATGGCACCTGGGTGGGGCAGGCAGGCCGGGGCGGGGCAGGCAGGCCGGGGCGGGGCAGGCAGGCCGGGGCGGGGCAGGCAGGCAGGGGCGGGGCAGCCAGGCCGAGGGTGTGAGGGGGCTCCTGGGCGGGGCAGCCAGGCCGGGGCGGAGCTCTCACCCAATGCTCTGGATCATGAGGTTCTCCTCCTGGGGACCCATCTGCACAATAAGCAGTGAGCGTATCTGGCCCAGGCACTCCAGCAGGCTCATGGTGTCCTCCACTGAGGACAGAGAGATTGTGTAGGCCCGGGGCAGGGCTCGCAGCAGCTCGCCAAGTCCATCGTACTGCCGATGCAGGAGACTGAACATGGCACGGACCAGTTCCGGGTTCTGAATGAAGTCCTCCTGGGCCCAGCGCACCACTGTGTGGGACACCAGCTCCTGCAAGGACTCTGGGAAAAGGTTGGGACACTAGGTTGATCCCCGAACCAGAGGAGGGGCAGCCCTTCTTTATCACCACCTGCCCTGTCTTCCACTTGCCACAGCACGTGGATTCAAAGAAATTTTCTATTCTCCCACAAATTAATCTCTTCCTACCTCCCTCCCCTGGCTTCTGCAGCCACCTATAGTTATGTATACACACACACACACACACACACACACACACACACACACAGACTAAAAATGGGCAGGCCATTGTTAATCTCAGCATTCAGGAGGCAGAAGCAGGAGGATTTCTGCGAGTTTGAGGCCAGCCTAGTTTACATAGCAAGTCCCAGGTCTACATAATGAGACCTCCTCTCAAAGCAAAGCAAACACCCCCACCTCAAAAAACCCAAAAACAAAAAAAAGAAAACCAAAAAGTCCAACCCCCTCCAAAAAGAAAACCAAAAACCAAAACAAAACAAAACAAAAAAAGTTACATTATCAAACGACCAACATCGGAGACTTTGTCTAGGACGAGGCTAATACAGTTTGTGACCCCAACACTGTTGAGAATTTTCTAATTCCGCCCACGGGAATCAACCGAGTATGAGAGAAACTGAAAACAAGGACCACGAGGGCACAGAGTCACCACGGTCTTGGAGCTGTCACCATCCCAGGCTAGAGGCACGTCTGCTCTGGTAGGTAACACCGCCACACAGTCAGCACAGCCCGCACATTTGGCCACCTCTCCAAGCACTGTCATCGATCCCAGCTCTTGCCTTCCTGTTCCCGTTTGTCTACGGAGAGCTTCGAGCTGCCTGCCCCGCCCTGTCTCGCCCTGGTGCCCCCAATCCTCACGAGGCTTGTGCTCCTCAGCTGCCGTCTCCTCCTCAGGCTTCTCTTTCTTCTTCACCAGCCTCACTTTCTCCAACAGGCTCATGAGGCGGCTGCCCAGAGTGCTCTCTTCCTCGGGCTCCTCCTCCTCTCCCTCCAGCTGGATTCCTGGAGGTGGTTAAGACAGTACGGGATGCCACTCTCGTGCTTGCTTATTCGTCTGTTCATTCATTCACTCACTCACCCATTCATTAATTAACCCATTCACTCATTCACTCACTCAGTCTAATCCATCCATCCGATCCTCCGCCCCTTTCTCACTCAGGCATGCTCTCTGGGAAGTTCTCCTCCTCGTCTCCTGTGTGTTACTGCCGTTCTGCCAAGGATGATCTAGATTGATCTAGAATTCCATGTCCTGCTCCCACCTCCCATGTGATGGGATGACCAGTGTGTGTTGACATGCCTGGCTAGGTTTATTTTCATTAATTTGGTGGGGGGGAATGTTGGGTTTTTGAGACAGGATCATGTTGGCCAGACTTGGTCTTCAATTAGTTATGTAACCCAGGCTAGCCTCAAACTTGAGGTGATCCCCCTGCTGCAGCCTCCTGAGTAGGAAGGGGACTGACGTAAGCCACCATTCCCAGACACATGTGTCTTTCAAATCAACTCTTATGGCTGGGAACTCAATATGTAGACAAGGCTGGTCTCAAATTAATAAAGGCCTTCCTGCCTTGTCTCTTAAGTGCCAGGATTAAAGGCATGTGCCACCACACTGGGCTGAGAAGAGAATATCAGTAAAAAGGTAATAGTATAAAAAGAACCCCATGGAAAAGTATATGTTGGTGCACAACTGTCATCCTAGGTCTCAGGAGGAGGAAGTAGGGGGTCAGTATGTCAAGGTCATCCATGCCCTTGAACATGTCCAGTTCAAGGTCAGGCTATTTTACATGAGATCTTAACTTAAAAAAAAACTGTAATAACTATACAATTGCTATTCAAATATTTTTTTAGTTCAGAAAGGAAAATATGATCACTGAAATTTAAAAACCACTTAGGTGTGGATTTGAGCTGGTAAAAGAAAGAAACTGAGAAGCTAAGGGAGAGGCAGAGAACAAGGGAGACGACTCAGTGTGCAAAAGCTCTCGCTGCAGAAGCCTGAAGGCCTGGGTTTAATCCACACAGTCCACGTGAGAAGCCGGATGCAGTGGCACCCGTCTGTAATCGCACCGCTCCTCTGTGGAGACAGAGGCAGGAATAGGAGAATCGCTCAGAAGCTTTCATGGGCAGCGGAGCAGCAGAAACAGGAGAGATCTTGCCTCAAAAACAAGGTAAGGGGCTGGAGAGATGGCTCAGTGGTTAAGAGCACTGACTGCTCTTCCAAAGGTCCTGAGTTCAATTCCCAGCAACCACATCACATGGTGGTTCACAACCATCCATAATGGGATCCGATGCCCTCTTCTGGAGTGTCTGAAGAGAGCAACACTTTCTTCATATAAAATAAATAAATCTTTTTTTTTTTTAAAAAAGGTAGGGACCAACTTCTGCAAGCTGTCTTCTGTTGCACAGATGCACAAACACATTCACACACACTTATACACACTTACATATATACACTCATATTACACTCACATATGCTCACATACATACACCCCCACAACTCACACACCCACTCACACACATATGCACACTCACATACACTCACATACACATTCACAGACACACTCCCATACTCACACACACATACACATATTCACAGTCACACACACATGCTCACATACACACACTCATACACACACATACATACTTGCATACACTCACATACACACCCACACACTCACACACATGCATGCACACTCACACATGGGTATACACACACACACATTAATATTTTTAAGGCAGACTGTTGAGGTTTACTAATCTAAAAAAGCAGCAAAATAAAAGAATCAAAAAAGGAAGAGAGCCCTAGAGACTGTGGAACACCATGAAGCAGAAAACACTCATAAGGAGATTCCCGGACGCAAAGAGAACCATGCAGAAACAGATTGGAGAAATAATTGCTCAAGATGTCCCAATATTGGTTTAAAAAATATTAGTCTACATTTCTAAGAAAGTGAAACTCCAAATAAGATCAACTCAAAGATCTCCATACTTGGACGCTACAACTCAAGCCGTTGAAAAGCAAAGACAAATTCTTGAAAGTCGTTTTGAAAGTCGGGCAGAGAAAAATGACTTAGCACCAACAAGAGAATCTCAGTAAGATTCTCAGATGGTTTTTCATCAGAAACAGTAGAGGACTATCATCTGCCTCTCGGGCCAGCCAGCTCTCTTTTCACTGAATCAGCAAGCCAGCTACCCAGTTATTTATTTTCCTCTATTTGTTCATCCATCTTTCTTAAGAATTCTTACTACGTGTGTGTGTGTGTGTGTGTGTGTGTGTGTGTGTGTGTGTGTGTGTGTATGTGTATGCATGCCGAGACATACATGTGGACATGCTTGTGGACGGAGGACAGCTTGCAGAAGTTAGTTCTCTTTGACAGTGTGGGTCCTGGGGATTGAACTCAGGTTGTCAATCTTGGCCGCAAGCACCTTTACCTGTGGAGCCATCTCAATGGCCATCCATCCAGGCTTCTGTCCGTCAGCTTGCATCCGTCCAGTCACCTGCCTACACCCAGCTAGTCGTATGTCCATCCTCCCAAATATTCATTCAGGCATATCCTCCCAATCATTATCTACCTGTGTAGCCATATCTTCATTCATTCACTCAACCAGCCATTATATAGCACCAATACATGGGGTTTTTTGTTGGGTTTTGTTTTTGTTTTTCAAAGATCTCACTAGGTAGCCCTGGCTGTTCTGGAACTAACTCTGTAGATCAGGCTGGCCTCGAACTCAGAGATCCCCCTGCCTCTGCCTCCCAAGTGCTGGGATCAAAGGTCAACACCACTACAAACAGCTTATTTATTTTTATTATACTTGTATGAATGTTTTGACTATATGTATGTCAGTGTACCATGTGTTTGTCCAGTGCCTGTAACAGCCAGAAAGTTGTTGGATATTCTGAAACTGGAGTCACAGATAGTTGTGAGCTGCTATGTCTGTGCTGGGAATTGAACCCAGGTTCTCTAGAAAAACAGCCAGTGCTCTTTACTGCTGAGATATCTCTCCAGTCCTTACATGGGTGTTTAAGATCAGGAAATCTTACTGAAAGTTCAGGGGAGAATGCAAAAGAAAGTTTTGGGGGAGGACTCTCTGAATTTTTCTCCTTACCACAATGTGCCAGCAGGTCTTGGTGAAAGTTGACTAAATCCTGTCGGATCTCTTCAGGGAGAGGACAATCTTCCTCATCTGCACCATTTTTGAATTGCAATAGCATGTTGATCTAGAGAAAGATTAAACACTAGAATAAAGACCTTCGATCTCAGATCAGGGTCAAAGGTCATAGATTAGACCCCTCCCCCAGATGTAAGTTAGCAAAGAATATTTGAGGGACTAGAGGCAGAGGTTAGGAAAGGGGCATGACCAGTCTCTGGTGACTCCGAGGTTGGTTCCTGAGAGGGAGAGGTTAATACGTAATTTCAAAGGTCAGGCACCGGTTTTGAAGGTAACCGACATCGATCAGTTGGGACTGGGGTAAGTTGAGGTTGGGGTTTAGACAGTGCGACCAGCTGGAGTTTAGGGGTCAGAAGACCTGCTCTTGGGGCGGAGAGCGGAACTCTCGGGTGCGCCTTGCAGTCTCGGCTGCGCTCATGGTGAAGGCTTTCATGAGGAGGCCGTAGCGACCCCGCTGGTTGCCCTGCAGCTTGTCCACATAACACTCCGCAAAGGCTGCCAAGGACTCCACCCGGTGCTGCAGCTCTTGGTCACAGAAATACTCCAGAAGGTGGCACATCTGTGGGAGCACGACCACACACACAGTAAGCGGCACGGTAGGGACCCCATCAGGGGTTGCTCGACACCACCAAGGCTTTCTCTCCCCCTCTCCATGGCCCTGGCCGGCTTCAAACACCGTCAGGTGCGTCGTCCGGAAGTCAGCCTCCACCGTGGCATCCTCTCACGTGGAAATCAGCGCGACCACTCAGGAGCCGGCACCACCCCACTGCTCTCTCCATCTCTACAGCTTCCCATTGCCAATGCTGGACAAAGTCCAGACTCAGGGCTCCACCAGACTGGGTATCTCCCAGCCCAGATGGCTGGAGGCCAAAATACAGGCACACCCACCTGCAATTTCACAGACTCTGGAAGCTTCATCTGCAGCAGCCCCTCCTCCAGCTCCTCCTTCTCTTCTTCTGCCGCCTCCTCTGCCTCTTCTTTTTCCTCATCCTCCTTCTCCCGTGCCTCCTCCTCCTCGTCCTCCTCTTTCTCCTCCTCATCTTCCTCCTCCTCCTCTTCCTCCTCCTCCTCTCCCTCTTCTTCTTCAGTGAAGACTTCAGGCTCAATCATCTTCAGGATCTGCTTCACATCCTCGTCGCTGAAGACACCCATCACCTGCAGGACAAGGACCAAGTCCTTCCCAGTGGCCAGTGAGGCCTCACGATCTCGCCCCAGCCCCGCTTTCCAGACCTGCTTCTCCTGCACACACAGGGAGCATCCCAGCAACGGCTGATATGACTCCTCCCACAGGCAGAATGCCATTCCTGTCTGGCTGCACTCCTTCCTTAAGGTCCCTCAGTACAGGAGGATTTGAGTTGGATAGGGTCAAGATACACGATATGCATTTAGGAAATTGTCAAAGAAAAAGATAAAAAATTCCTTAGCCCTTCCCCTGGTCCACATCTGGGTCTCACCCATGTGGCCCACCCTACATCATCACAAGCACCACACTCCTTTCACAGGTAAGTGTCTTTTCTAAGCCTCAACATAGGTGACTCTGAGACAAGACACTCCACACCTAATCAAGGCCTACAAGGGTCCCAGCATGCATCAGTTCTCACCTGACACAATAGATTGACTGACACAAGGAAGAGAGAAAGCAAATACAAAGAGAAGAGTGGGGGGCGTCGGAGGAACTAACAGAAAGATGACGCAGATTGGCTGGCTAGATAAATTGATAGACTGAAATATGGAGACTTGAAGGGGAGCTGAGTGAATGAATGTGTGATGGAGAGATGGAGGGAATGGTGGAAGAAGAGATGACAGGTGAACGAAATGAGGACACAAGGTATATATATATGGGTAGGCAGATGGATGGACCGAGTGAGAATGGTCCCCATAGGCTCATGTTTGATTAACTAGGAATGCTTGATTAACTAGGAAGGATTGGGAGGTATGGCCTTGTTGGAGTGGGTGTGGCCTTGTTGGAGGGGTGTGGCCTTGTTGGAGGAGGTGTGGCCTTATTGGAGGAAGTGAGTTTCTGGGGTGGGTTTTGAGATTTTAAAGTCCATTCTACAAAAAATCCAAAAAAAAAAAAAAGTCCATTCTAGGGATAGAGAGATGGCTCAGTGGTTAAGAGCACTGACTGCTCTTCTGAAGGTCCTGAGTTCAAATCCCAGCTCACAACCATCCATAATGAGATCTGACGCCCTCTTCTGGAGTGTCTGAAGACAGCTACAATCTACTCACATATAATAAACAAACAAATAAATAAAGTACATTCCAGGCTCAGTGTCCCTCCGTCTGCTGCCTGTGGAGGATGTGAAGCTCTCCACCCCTGCACAGGGCCATGCCTGTCCGCTTCCTACCGTGATGATAATGGACTAACCCTTGGAAACTGTAAACAAGCCTCCAGTTAAATGCTTGCTTTTCTAACAGTCACTTCACAGTCATAGAACAAAAGCTAAGACAGACTGATAGTAAGTGTAGATAAATGTGCAAACAGACACAGAAACTGGATTCATGAATGGACAGACTGACTTATGCATTAAAAGCTGAATGAATGTATGTATATATCTATGTATTCACACATATATATGGTTGAATGGTATATGGGTATATGAATAAAGTAGAATATGAACTAAATGGTGGATAGAAGGATGACTAGGTGGACAAACAGAAGAATGGACATAGACAGCTGGGTGGACATCAGATGGATGGGCAGGTGCATGCACAAAAGGGATGTGGAAATGGATGGATTTGTGGCTGGGTCTACAAATGGACACACAGGTGAAGGGAAGAAGGCCACAATTGGCTATATGGAAGAATGTATTGATAGATAGGTATGTATTATACATGTATTAATAGAAAGAAGAACATGGGATCATGTGTGAATGAATGTGAAGATAGGAGTTTGATACGTTGAAAATGATGAATGGATGGATGGATGGATGCATGAATGGATGGATGGATGGATGGATATGTGGGTGGACAGAAAAGCAGGAAGTTGGGAGCACTTGTAAATGGGGGTGTAAAGACATGAGTGGACAGCTGGATGGGAAATTGATGGGTGAATGAATGAATGGTTAGTAGGATGGGGAAATGGGGGAAGGGAGAAGACACTGAGAAGCACAGATAGAGGTTAAGTGGGTGACTGGATTATAGGAAGAGTGGATGACAGTCGGGTGAATGGTGGATAAATTCAAAGGTGGGTGTAAGATGGGTGGAGAGATGAATGGGTCATAGAATGTGCAAACCTGAAACGCCACCCAAGATGGACGCACAACTTCGAATCTGGAATAATGGGGGAGGAAAACGGAAAGGAGCCCTTACCAGGAGGGTAGACACAAGCTTGAGCACCGGCACAAACTGGAACTCCACAGAGCCCCCGACTGGGTCGCGAGCATGCTGTCCTCCGTCTCGCACGGCTTCCCCTAACATTCTCAGCGCCTTGTCTCGCAGAGCCTCCAGAGGGATGGCAGGGCTGAGGCGAGCCGGAGCCTCTGCGGCCCCAGCCGCTGGCAGGGCGACCACAAAACACGGGGGTGAGAAATGGTGTGGAGGTCTCAGGGAGGTTGTGACCCCAACGCCAGGCAGGCCATGGCGGCGGGGGCCATCTTCCGCACTTCGTCCGGGTGGGAAAAGCGTGATGGCGCGGGTCTCCGGCGTGAGCGGCACAATGTACTCCGAGAGCATGGAGCGACGGCTGCGGCAGGCGCTTTCGAGGTGGATGCTGATGAGGAGGTCATAGTAGCCTGCACGCAGAGGACCTGGCAAGTGCGCGTCCTCCAGAGCATGCAGCAGCTGTGCCTGGTCCACGTGGCTGCACAGGGCATGAGCCACGCGGTTGTTGCCCAGGGCGCACACCGAGCGGTAGAGCGAGAGCGTGTGCGAGTGGAAGCGCTGGAGGTCCAGCCGCTCAGACAGCTCCAGGATGTCCATGCACCTGCAGCAGAGATGTGGCACACAGTCAGGGGGCAGTGGGCGTAGACAGAGACCTCAGAGAGGCTAGGGAATCTCAAGTGTCCCACAGGGTCAGGCTCCAAGGTGGCTCTGCCTCTGGATCTAGGAGTCTTTCCTTGGCCCTGCTAGTCCCTAAGGGGCTTGAGTCCTTCCCACCTTTCACGGGATTTCTGGAATAGTCTAAGACTCTGGAGTTTTGGGGACAACAGAAAATATCGGGTAATGCCTAGATGTAGCTGAGATGCCCTGGGATGGGGCTTGGGGTCTCTGTTGCAGGTTCCAGTACCCTGGTTATATTTGAGCGAGTCAGCCTGAGGAGAATTTGCCAGGCATGGTGGGAGACACTTGGGAGGTAGACAAGGAAAATCAGGTGTTCAAGGCCACCCTCAACCGTATAGCCAGTTCACGGTCAGCCTGGGCTACAGGAGACCTTGTCTCAAAGCAAAAACCTTAGGGGAGATCCCATCTCAAGATTATAACTTTTAAAATATTTTAAGAGCTAGGGCTATGCCCGCACTGGTAGAACAGTTGCCTAGCATGGAAGAGACACCCTAGGTTCAATCTCTAGCATTGCATTCATAAAAAATGTCTAACATCTGGGTTGGGGAGTTTGATCATTGTCTGGGCACTCTGAGTCGGTTTTAGTATCCCTGTCGTGTATGGTGTCCTTGGGGTGTAACTGTGCTCTCCTAAGATGAATCTGAGGTTCACTGGGATGGGTCAAGAGCCCCCTGGTGGTCTCTCTGAGGAGGTTGATGCTGAGTCAGAGTCCTCTGATTAAGACCTGGAGGCTCCTGGGACCACGTGTAGTCCTGGGGTTGTAGTTGGGGAAGGCACCAAGTGTAGCAGGGCCCGGACCTGTTCTCCTCCGGGATGTGTAGCGCCATCATCATCAGCGGCTCCTGGCACTGCACAGCCCAGCCCAGCCGCTCTCCAGCACGCCGCGTGTCCACATGTAGGAAGTGGTTGGGCATTCGGCTCCAGGAGACAGGCATCAGCATCTGCACCTCTAGCCTTGGTGGGCACTGCGGGGCTGGGTTCTTGCGCTCGCTCAGGAACATGGCGGCTGACAGCGGCATGATGTTCTGTGCGTTTGGGAAAAAAGAATGGGTCAGGATTCACGGACCTCCCAGTCCTGCCCGGGGAACGCTCTGCACCCCCTGGCCTGAAAAACTCCCTTCCGTGTCTCCTTGCCTTCTGCTTCCCCAACTCAAACTGGATCACGTTCTGGTGGGTGGGCAGGACAAAGACGGCAGGAAACAGCTTCGTGTTGGGTTCCACCTGGCAGGAGAGAAACGGTCAAGCGGAAAGAGAGGGTGGGCCGGAGGCATTGTGGACTCTGCCTGGACCCAATTTTGTAGACCTACACTCGGGCACGGGAGATCGTGGTGGCTGTAGGTGAGCCTTGGGCCCGGACACCCTGATGCAGCCAGGCCAAGCATCTCCAGCTCCTTCAGCGCAACCCGACAGCTGCATCTTTGTGCACGCCATGGTCCCTCCAGGAGTGTGTGCCCCACTCACTCTTCAGAAGCCAGAGTTTCCCCTGACTGGCCCTCTTAGTGGAACCCACCCCCAACATAGCTTTCCTGTCTCCCCAAACAACACTGGTGAGGAGGGAGGAGCCTTACCAGCACCCGACTGCACCCGCAGACCCAACCCCCAGTTCACAAGAGATAGGAAGGACAAGAAAAGTGTTAGGATGACAAGCCAGAGGCTGTAGGTAGCTAAGCCAGGACTCTCCTCCAGGGGTTAACTTGCAGAGAAACCTCTGAAATCTCAATAAAGCACAGAGTCACCGTCAGCTAGTCCGAGGAGGGGCCTGCAACTCTGCGGGATCTAACAAAATCCCAGCCGCTGCTGGTCCAAGGACCTCACTGTAAGGAACAGGTGGACGGTACAGACAGTGCAGGTTCCTTCACCAAAGGCTTGAGAACAGAGGGAGGGAGGGGCAGGGAGGGGCAGGGAGGGGGAGAGGAGGGGAGGCAGATGGAGGGGGAGAGGAGCGAAGTGGAGGAGAGGGAGAGAGGGGGAGAAAGGGGACAGGGAGAGCTAGGGGGATGGAAGGGGAGAGAAGGAGTGAGGGAGGGAGGGAAGGAGAGAGGGAGGGAGGGAAGGAGGAAGGGAGGGAGGGAGGGGCAGGGAGGGGGAGAGGAGGGGAGGCAGATGGAGGGGGAGAGGAGCGAAGTGGAGGAGAGGGAGGGGGGAGAGCTGGGGGGATGGAAGGGGAGAGAAGGAGAGAGGGAGGGAGGGAACATAAGTGGAGTGTGGTAGCATACACCTGTGATCTCAGCACTTGGGAGGTGGAGGCAGAAGGATCAGGAGTTCAAGGCTGTCCAAGGCTATATCGGCCGGCCTAGGGTACATAAGACTCTAACTTTAAAAAAAGAAGGAAGGAAGGAAGGAGAGGAGAGGAGAGGAGAGGAGAGGAGAGGAGAGGAGAGGAGAGGAGAAGAGAGGAGAGGAGAGGAGGCAATATGTGAAGAGGTTTAAAGGACGTAGGAGTTTGTTAAAAGATACAGCTTTACTTAGCTTCTGACTCAAACAAAGAAAAGGCAAGGAGACATTTTTGAGACACTCAAAGACATCTGAACATGAGCTAGGTATTTGATGACAGTCAGGAACAGTTAGGAACTTTTGTCTTTTCAGCAATAACAGTATTGTGGTTCTGCCTTTTAAAATAATCTTTATCTTTTAAAGAGATGAAGCTCTGTGCTGTCGGCAGTTTCTTTCAAACCCTCCAGTGGGAGTGGAAGGGGAGTAGGTGTGGGGATGAAATGAGACTGGCTCTGAGTGGGTGGTGGCTGACGCTGGGACCTGGTGGCTCACGGTGCTACTCTGCTTTTGTGTGCTTCTGAAATTCTCCACCTAAAATGGAGTTTTGCAAGCTGAGCGCAGCAGCACGGGCCTGTAATCCCAGCACTTGGGAGGTAAAGGCAGGAAGATCACCAGTTTAGGTCATCCTTGGCTATATGGTGAGTTTGAGAACAGCCTCAGCTACGTAAGATCTTGTCTCATAAAATAATAAAATAGGGACCGGAGAGATGGCTCAATAGCTAAGAGCACTTGTTGCCCTTGCAGAGGACCTGGGTTTGATTCCCAGAACCCACATGGTGGCTCACAACAATATGTTGTAACTCCAGTTTTAGGGCATCCCAAGCCTTCTCACCTCCGTGAGCACCAGGCATGTACATGGTACATTTACATACATGCAGGCAAAAAAACCCATACACATTTTAAAAGTCTGATAAATAAATCTTCCAATAAGGAACTCCATTAAAGGTACCTCTAAAAATTAAAAATAATTTAGATGGGTTAAAGAATAGGTAGGTTGGACATATATGTATCAAATAATAATCAAGTTTGGTGGTGGGCTTATGAATAGGGAGTTACGGTACAATTCCTTCAGTGTCTCTGTATGCTTAAAATACATGTGAACATTTAAATAATAATACAGTGACAACAACGATAATAATATGCTCAAAAGGACAAACCCACTTGAAGATTTTGGCCTACTCTAGGGTGTTTGCTTCGTGGTGAGAAGAGTGAAGATGGCTGACACCCAGTCCATGAGGGAGTGAGTCTACAGACCTCTCTTCAGTGCCAAGGCTCTGCTGTCTCCCCCATCCTGGGCAGAACTTTAATGGAAGGTTCAACCACACAATTTAGGAGTGGGCCTGTTTTCTCTCTCCAGGGTCTGACCTCAGGGGCTACTCTGAAGTTTCTTCCTGGAATGCTGGGAAATGCAGATCTGGTTGCTAATGTGTGAGGGGCTGGGCTCACCTGGAAGAAGGTGTTGCTTTCTTTGCCATTGGCTGTAAAGGTCATCAAGCCGGTGGCCAGATCCACCAGGCAACCAATGACAAGGTCTGTGTGGCTGATCCGGCCTTGCTGCCCGGGGCTCACGAAATCCCCGCCCCACACCATGTAGCAGTTGCTACACTTGAGGCTGGAAAAGACAGATGCAGTTATGGCCCACACAGTCAGTCAGGGAACCCTCGATGCCTCTTCCCCACACTCCAGGAACACCATGACCTCAGAGTCCAATGCACAAACACCCACCACCTGCAAACTGAGCACAGAAAACCCCTCACTCTGGACCCAGGTGCCCCACAGTTAGAATCCATAGTTTAGTATGGGCATCCAGGAAAGAGGAGTCAGGAGAACAGGGGAAGAGAAAGGAGGAATCAGAGTGGGAGTCAGAAGAGACAGGAAAATAAAAGGAAGGCCATGAAATAGAAAAGGGGGAATAAGATAGTACGGGGCTGGAGAAATGGCTCAGTGATTAAGAGGACTGACTGCTCTTCCAGAGGCCCCGGGTTCAATTCCCAGCACCCACATGGCAACTCAGGACAACCTGTAACTCCAAGATCTGACACTTTCACACAGACATATGAGCAGGGGAAACACAAAATAAATAGATAGAAAGTATCTATTTAAAAAGAAAGAAAATAGAACAAAGAAACAATTAGCAAGCAAGGAAAAAAGAAAGGAAGGAAGGAAGAAGAAAGAAAGAAAGAAAGAAAGAAAGAAAGAAAGAAAGAAAGAAAGAAAGAAAGAAAGAAAGAACCCTTTTTGTTTCCTAAGGTTCCCAGGAACCCCAGTCAGGCAGCTCCAAAGCTGGTGACTGGAGCTCCCGATCCTGCCCATGCCAACCTCCCGCCTTCCCACAGAACCCCCACTCTGGTCTAGCACCTGCTGTGGACATTGCCTTGTTCATCCCCCATGGTCACCGTCACCGCCCGGACTTTGCTGAGGTCGAAGCTCATGTCGTGTTGATGGTAGTCAGGAGTGACCCAGCCCACCCACACGCAGCTGGGCTCCTGACCCGCGAAGACCCTCACAGAGTAATAGTACTGGGGACAGAAAGAAAGGACCAGAGGTCAGTCAGGAAAGCGGCCTTTCTTGCTGCATGAGAGATCTCCTGAGTCTAAGTGTGTGTTGCTGTGCCTGTTCCTGCTTTCCAAGACTGGGGAGCCCCTTGGGAATATTGGGTGGAACCCTTACACCTGGCCCTTCTTCAAACTACAGCAAAGCAATAAAATAGCTCACAATAATAGCTTGCTGCTTAAAGTAAGGTTCTTTACTGTCTAACTCACAGCATCTGCCTAGCCACCTCACTGGAGGTTACCATTGTTACCCTTGTATTTACTGGTGAGTACACAGGAAGTCCTTCCACTAGAAGGCAAAGAGCAATGAAGTGACTCACCCAGGGGGAACCCAGGTGGCCTAAGACCCAAAGTGTTACAGTGTATTTCTTTGTCTCTTTATTTTTTCTTTGTCTCTTCCCTTCCCTCCCCTCCCCTCCCCACTCCCCTCTCCTTCTCTCTCCTCTCCTCTCCCCTCCCCTCCTCTCCTTTCCTGCACTAACACTGGAATTTAGGACCTTGTGAATGCTCCATCACTGAGCTACATCTCTGGGGCCTGGGATGGGGCCTGGGATGGGGCCTGGGATGGGGCCGTACTATGTTGTCCTAGCTGGTCTTGAATTCCTCCACAGCCCAGGCAGGCCTTGAACTTGTGATCCTCCTGCCTCAGCTTCCCCAGTAGCTAGAATTATAGGCCTGTGCCGGCAAGCCTGGCATGAATAAAACTTCTGTCTTAACAAACATCTGAGGACTCAAAATGTATTGGGATAACAGGACTTTTACTCCTAGGAATATGTTAGCTATTGAATTTCACATATTGTATTTACATAGTTGATCCCAAATGTTGATCTATATTAGCTTATCCTCTGGACTTTGGGATCCATAAGAGTTATATAAGTTCGCCTTATAGCTTCATTGAACCCCCTACTATATTCTCAGGCCACTAATTCATAAGAATAGGGGGATTCAAAAAGCGCATCGGCATGTGTGGTATTCTGACTCTAGAATGTATTGGCGGTATCTCAGCTATAAGGATAACAGCAATGATCTGGAAGTTCTGGATTTCCCTGTTATGTTGGGGGGGGGATGTCCCCAAAGTCGAGAGTCCTAGCTTCACACCGTGGTTGTATTGAGGATGATCTCAGGGTCATCACGGTTGTCAGCAGGTACCACATCTCGAGGAAGTCGGGGAAGAGCCGGGGTGGTAGGTGGTTGGGTCATCATGGCAACCTTCTTGGCCTTGAACAAGAACCTGGAGGTCAGAGGAGAGCCTGCCATTAGATGCAGCTCTTAAGCCCAGTCCCTCATTCTTCCCACTACAGTCATCATGTGGAACACACCTGTCCTGGTTAGACCCCACTTCTAACACTTCATGCCACTGGAGGACAGGGATTCCTGACTGGCCCAGCCCAGTCTACTCAGGGAGCACTGTGAGCTGTAATTGTGGATGCCGGGCCAGTGGAGTTTAAAGAGGGCAATTGAGAGCTAAGTGTAGTGGTGCACAGGCACTGGGGAGGTGAGACAAGAGGACTGGGAGTTCAAGGCTGTCCTCAGTTTTACCACAAGTAAATAGCCTGGGCTATTAAAAACAAAGCAAAATTAAGAGGGTAAAGAGGGTAGCCAGATATATGGAGGTCCTCTTTGGGAACACACAGTGGTCTCCCTAAATCAACATTATCCATTTGCGTTACTTTTAAAATTTTGCTTGTTTGTTTGTTTAGTGTGCCTGCATGTGTACTCCTGTTGGTGCACCTGAGTGCACATGCATGTATGTGCATGCATGTGGAGGCCAGATGACAACCTTTGGTGTCTACAGGAGCTGACACCCACCTTGTTTTGTGAGACAGTGTTTTTTGTTGGCATGGAGTTCCCTTGAGTAGGTTAGGCTGGTCAGCCAGGGAGCCCCAGTAGCCTGCCTGTCTCCACCTCCAGCCCCCGTCCCTGGGACTACAAGCTCCTGCTGCCACCCGTGGCACTTTCTTGTGTGGGTTCCGGGGATCGAACTTAATCCTCATGCTTTCAAGGCAAGCGCTTTACTGACTGCGCCATCCTCCCAGACCAGTTTTGGGTGTTTGTTTGTTTTTTAAGTTGATGTTGTTTCTTGTTTTTTTTTTATTTTTTATTTATTTTTTTTTTTTTTGATTTTTCGAGACAGGGTTTCTCTGTATAGCTCTGGCTGTCCTGGAACTCACTCTGTAGACCAGGCTGGCCTCGAACTCAGAGATCTGCCTGCCTCTGCCTCCCAAGTGCTGGGATTAAAGGCGTGCACCACCACCGCCCGGCATTTCTTGGTTTTTGAGACAGGCTTTCACTATGTAGCCCAGGCTGGTCCAGGAATCACTATGAGAACAATCTGCCTGCCTCTGCCTCCCAAGTGCTGGGATTACAGGTGAAGCCATCATGACTGGGTGGCAAGTCTCCACTGCATAGCACAAGGCATGTGGAACCTTCCAGCAACATCACCACCAACTGTAATAGATACCAGCAACACTCCATCATTTCCAAACAACCTCCAAGAGACTCCTACTAAGTTGAAAATCACTGCCATGATGGGGGAAAATAGATTTTCTTTCTATCCAGTTGCCCCCCCCCACACACACACACCTCCACTTTTGTTGTTTTGGGACAGAGTTTCTCTGTGTGGCCCTGGCTTTCTTGGAACTCACTCTGTGGACCAAGCTGGCCTCGAACTCAGAAATCTGCCTGCCTCTGCCTCTGGAGTACTGGAATTAAAGGCGTGTGCCACCACCCTGCATCAATCCAGGATTTGATATAGCCTTCTTTGACGTTAGTTAGCCTTGGCTGTCTGTTTGAATTGTGTTGTTCTTTCAACACAGGGGTCTCATTTTACAGCCCCAGCTGACCCAGAACTCACTACAAAGACCAAGCTGTCCTTGAACTCATCTAGATCACCTCTCTCTGCCTCCCAAGTGCTAGGATAAGGGCATACACTACTACATCTGGCTAAAGTTAGTTTGGGAGGCCACATTGGAGACATAGAATAGACCCCAACTTAGACGACCACTCTGTGCATGGAGGCATGGAGGGGCGGGGCATGGTAAGGATAAGAAAACTCCCCTTGTTGTTCATGGCTAGTGGCATTCATAGAGCGTTCTGGGCCCACCAGGTACTCCGATAGCAGTCTTCTCCATACTGCGTAGTCTGGGGTCTCTAATCTCATAGTTGTCATTTCCCTGGGAAATAATACCATTCGCCTCACACAAGATCACTCAGTGTTCTGACCTCGCTTAGCACAACTGGGCCCCTTTGGGGTGCAATGGAGGCTTCTTAAATGATTGCAGTTGCATAACTGGGGAATCCCAAAACTCTGAGCCTCATTCTAGCCCCAATCTTGACTCACCCTCTCTTCTTGTTCTTCTCGGTGGTAGCGTCTTTCTCATTCTCCGCCCTCGCAGGCTGAGCCTCTACCCCAGCCTGGGCAGTGCCTCCGGGTGTCCCTTCCTTGGCAGTTCCATCCTTCCCCTCCTCAGCCTCTCCCCAGCCTCCAGCGGAGCGGCGCAGGTTTTCATAGTCCGTGTCCGGCTCTGCTGCCCGGGCCTCGTCTTCGGCAGGTGGCTGCAGGCCCGGGGATGCCAGGGGTGTGGCCCCTGCGGTGCAGCGGAAGTGCTGGTGGAACTGGACCGGAAGGCTTAGCCGGAGAAACAACATCTCCACCAGACTGTTCTGTGAGCCCCAGGTGCGGTGGGTCAAGCGCAGGCAGGGAGGTGTATCTACAGTGCCATCCATGCGGGCCACCTTGAGGGAGAAAGGAGGAAGTTCTGAGCCAGGCTGGTGAGATAGGGTCCTGAACACGGTTATGTGTAAAGTCATTATTGGGTCTCCGGGTGGGAATTATCTAAAATAACATGATGAGGGCTTGGCCGTGGAGTGCTGTCAGACTCTGTCCAACTCTGAGACTTAAAAGGAGTTAACAGTTTGGTCCTACACAAGCATCACTTTTCAGAACCTATCTATGCACTCCAGAGTAAGGCCCCACATATGCATTCAATGTACAACTCCACTCATGCATTCATCCATCACCTACCTATGCATCCATCTGTGTTCATACATAATACATACATACACATGTATATACATACATTATGCACCCATCTGTGCATCACTGTCTTCCCATGCATCAATTTACATCCATCTGTCCTTCCATGCATCCATTTGTCCATCCATGCATCATCTATCCATACTACAAATATCTCAGGAATTCCTACTGTGTTCCAGGCACTGTTCTAGAAACATACCAGGAAACACATCCAGGGTTCCCTTCCTAGGATCCTAAGGAGACAGAAGGGCTCCCCAGATGAACGTTTATTAAAAGGACTCAGAAAGTATGAACATTATAATGACACAGTATCGTGATGGATTTTCACAGATTGAACACTCCCGTGCACCCAGCACCCAGATACAGAAATGGTTCCGGGAATCACTTGGCCAGTCTGATTTTAAATAAAGGGCAAGACTCAAGAGTCCTGTGTGCTGTGTGCGCAAGATAGACTCACAGATTTGTGTGTGTGTGTGTGTGTGTGTGTACATGTGTGTTGCTGGAGATGGAAGCCTGGGTCTTGTACATGCTACCACTTGTACTTGATGATGTACCACGAGGCTGCATCCCAGCCCTTGGATTTATGAAACTGGGCCTTTTACCATGTAGCCCAAGCTGGCTTCAAACTCTTGGTCCTCCTGCTGAATTCAGTTTCCCAGTGCTGGGATCCCAGGCTGTACTATGAACCCAGGGTTCTCACTGGCTTTCTAGAGATTGAGCAAGGCTGTGGAGGTGGGATTGATCTCCCCGAGCACCAAATCCTTACTTGGCCCTCTGTGTTCATCAGTATCTGGAGAATTCACTCCAAACTGTACCTACGATACCCTGCTCCGTGGTGCACGGTTCCACCCCCCTTTCTTTCCTCTTAGGAAGCTTCTTTTTTGATTGTTCCCTGACAACAAGAAGACTCCGTCCTGTGACTTAGGTGTGAGGAGACCAGCCTTGTCTCTGAGTAATTCTTCTCCAGTAACTTTCTGACCTGTCACCGCACAGATACGCTTGTCAGTTCTGGAACTCTCTATGAATGGCCCCCCACATCCTGTGCTTTTCTGTGCACACAGAAGTCTCTCACTTGGCACGGTGCTTGTGAGATTTGTCCGGGTGGTTCTGTGCATTTTGGCTTCTTCGTTCTTACTGGTGTAAAACTCAGTTGTCTGGATTGTTCTACACTCTGCCAGAAGCCACACTTGCTCCTCTCCATCCTCCCTGATCATTCGGCCACATCATCACTTGTGTAACTTTTTACCAACAGGTGGATGCCTTTCCAAAACTCCAATCTCAGCTAGACACGGTCCTACCATAAAAAAGTCTTCCATACCTTACTTCTAAAATTAACCCCACCTCACATATTGTGTTGTTGTTGTGGTGGTGGTGGTGGTGGTGATGATGATGGTCAAGATGGAGGTGGTGGCTGTGGTGGGGAGCGTGATGGTTATTGTAGTGGTAATGGTGATGGAGGTGGTGATGGTGGCTTTGGTGGTAGAGATGGTATGGTTGCCGTGGTGGTGGTGGTGGTGGTGGTGGTGGTGATGGAGGTGGTGGCTGTAGTAGTAGAGATGGTGGTGGAGGTGGTGGTAATGGTGATGGAGGTGATCGTGGATGCAGTGATGGTGATGGAGGTGGTGATGGAGGTGGTGATGGAGGTGGAGGAAACTGTGGTAGTTTTGTTGTGTGGTTTGTTTCTGAGACAGGGTCTTGCTATGTAGCCCTAGCCTGGAACTCTATGAAGACCAGGGTGACTTCAAACTCATAGAGTCACCCGCCTCTGCCTCTCAAGTGCTGGGATTAAAGGCATACCTGGCCACGCCCGGCTAGTTTTTGTTATTTATGAGACAGGGTCCTATGTAGCCCAGGCTGGCCTCAAACTTACTACGTACACAAAGATGACCCTGAACATCTGAGCTCCCTGCCTCTACTCCCAAGTGCTGAGAGAGCAGACATGCACTGCCAACATGGGGGTTTGTTGTGTTCGGTCACTTTTTATCACAAATAGAATAACAGCAACTCGACAGGGGAGTGGCCTGACAGACCCCTCCCCACCCCCACAGCAGCCAAAGGTAACAAGGCAGCAAAGCTGCTCTGTGTGATGTTGAGACTGGGAGATGCAGGACCATTTGCAGACGCCCAAAGGAACGGTCACCTGTGTCAGATGGCATAGCATTCACGTCTAACTCGCACACACCTTCCATATGCTTTTTATACATTTACTGACTTTTTCCAGGGCTGTTGACCACACCTAGGACCTGGCACATGCTAGGCAATCACGCTACCATGAGGCTGCATTCCCTGCCCTTTCTCCTCATGCTTTAAACATGCATACAACATGCAACACGACTCAGTGCTGTGGGAATGGCTGTTCTGCTCTGTTCTTTAGGACATCGCTGTGAGAAGGGAATCTGCGCAGGCTCATACAGAGGCAGTCCTTTCAAACAGTCCTGATCCACAGCTGGTTGAAGACACGGTACAGAGCCCATGGTACGGTGGTACTGAAAACTGACTGCAATAAGCTGTAGTAATCTCGGGGCTGGAGAGATGAGATGACTCAGCAATTAAAACCTCTTCCAGAGGAGCCAGGTTTGATTTCCAGCCTTGTGTAGATGGTGGCTCACAACCATCTGTAACTCAAGGTCCAGGGAATCTAATGCCTTCCATGGGTACCGGGCACACATGAGGTGCACAGATATTCAGGTAGGCAAAGCATCCATTCACATAAACTATTAAGATTAAGTTAAGAACAAAAAGAAATAGTGACCTCATAAAATGGGGGACACAACTTCACTTCTGTGATATTTCTGCAGGACACACACTGACACACACACACGCATGCACACACACACACACACACACACACTCACACTGAGCCTGATTACAATAAAATATCTCTCAAACCCAAGTAGAAGGACATTTTGCAAAACCGTTGGCCTGTAGTCTACAGAAATGTCCAAGTCAGGACTGGAGGGATGGCTCCATGGTTAGAGCATTGGCTGCTCTTGCAGAGGACCCAGGTTCAGTTCCCAGAGCCCACACAGAGTCTCACAAACATCCATAACTCCAGTTCCAGGGCATCTGACACCCTCTCTGACGTCCACAGGTGCCAGGCACACACATGGTACTGAGATATACACATCCAGACAAAACATTCGTACAAATAAAATAAGATAAAACTTCAAAAATGTATTTAAAGTCAATGTCATCCAAGACAGGAAATAATCAGGAACATTCAACGTAGAGAGACGGGAGAGACCTAACAAATAAATGTAGCATGTTGAACTTGCAGTGGATTCTGGTCCAGAAAAAGAGATGTGGGAACTGATTGCCACAACCGGTGGTCTGGGGATCAGACCATAGTGTGTCTGGGTTTGACCCCCTGATGCTCACCTAGCTCCCCATTCTAGCTGGGCATGCCACAGCTTTGAAGAAATGCAGTATTTTACGGTAAAGAATCCCAACATCCCAACTAGTTATTCCTCTTCCTACTTATTCTTTGGTTTCTTGAGACAAGGTCTCATGTAGCTCAGGCTGGCCTCAAACTCCCTAAGTAGCGGAAGATGACCTTGAACTTCTGCCAACACTTTCCAAGTGCTAGGATGTCAGGCTTGTGTTACAACTGATTCCTTTGGATCATTTAATCACAATTGCCTTTGCTCCCATCTCTTGTCTTATAGATTGAAGACAGTTGCTCTGTGAAGCTGAACTTTAGAAGGGTAGCCCTGGGAGACCATCATGCTGACACCTCCTTCTATGACGTTTGTGCAGAGAAGAGACAGGGAGAAGAGAATTGTGGAAAGAAGAACGGAGTTTGAACACAAATTATAAAATGCTATTCTAGAGGTTGGAAATGCATTTCAGCAGTAGAGTTCCCAGTGATGGGCTGGGGCATGGCTCAGTGGTAGAGCCCCTGCCTAGAATTCTCCAGTGAGGGGCTGGGGGCATGGCTCAGTGGTAGAGCCCCTGCCTAGAATCCCCCAGTGAGGGGTTGGGGGCATGGCTCGGTGATAGTGTACCTGCCTGGCATGTGAAAGGCCCTAGGTTCAGTCCCTGGAATCACCAGAAAAGAGAATAAAGGAGATATGTTTTCTAGTGTGCATCATGCCCTGTGTTCAGTCCTCAGCAGCACAGAATACTAATACTAATCATTTGGATGGGAATCGATTCTTACCTCATAGTGGGGGTGTTCGGGGGGCACAGGCTCAAACTGAGGAAGGCTCTTGCTAAACCAGGTGGTAACTGGGCGTTGCATGTTGATGGCGAAAGGCTCAAAGCCTTCCTGGAGGCCACAGATGGCGAAAAACCTCAGGGAGCTCACATCCTGGCCCAGGTTTAGGTGACCCACCTGACCAGGCCCCAAGCTGCAGACTGGCAGGAAGCCTGAGGGAAAGGGACAATGGGTGGGGTGAACAGGAGGATGGTGCGGGCATCCATGGGAAAGACCACCATAGAAGACGGGAGAACTAGACCAGGAAGGGCATATAAAGAGATGGCAGCTCTCACCATCCCCAATCTCAATGTCGCGGAAGGCTGTTTCCGAGCCTGAGTCAGACATGAGGACCTCGCCGTTGAGGGTGAAGATGATGGTGTTCTCTGTGAGGTCAATCATGCAGCCGACAACATCACCCGGCTGCCAGGGGCGCCCAAATGGTTCGCTGCCCAAGTGCCAGCGCTGGCCCTGCAAGGAGAACCCCAGGAACCCACAGTGAGAGACATACAAGGCAATGGAGACAAAGGGCTGCCGTGTGTGGTGTGTGTCTACACAAGAAGACACATAGCATCGAGTTCAGTGCATGTGAGACAGGAGAGGGTCACCCATGGTACCCTCCATCTTCCTCACATTTGCATCCGTGAAACTGATATCACCTTCACCAATCTCTACCCCACACAATCTCTACTCCATGTCTGCTGCCTGCTGCTGTCCCTGTGACATGCAGCCATGGGGTAGTGTAGGGGTTGGGACAGAAATAAGCAAGGCATAGAAAAAAAATGAGCCTATCAAGATTCTTCATACAGATCTACGGGTTCCCAGCATAGGTGGATAACAATGCAGACAAAGGAAAGTTTGGTACAGGGCTGGAGGGGAATGGGGGTGGGGGTGGGGGTGGGGGTGGGATGAGGATCCACACTGTCGGATGGAGGGAAGGGAGAAAACGTGAGGTGGTGCACACATAAACAAATGGGTAGACAGATGGTGTGGATGGATGGATGGATGGATGGATGGATGGATGGATGATGGATGATGGATGGATGATGGTGACAGAGATGGGAAGATGGATGGTGCTGGACTAGTGATTCCTATAATCCCAGCACTCAGGAGACTGAGGCAGGAGGTTTGTGAATTTGGGGCTAGCCTGGGCTAAATAGCAAGTTTTGAGCCAGACAGGGGTATACATCAAGACACTGTCTTTTAAAAAGAAAAAAAGAAAGGAAGGAAAGAAGGGAGGAAGGAAGGAAGGAAGGAAAGAAGAAAGGAAGGAAGCTGGGCATAGTGCTGCACGCCTTTAATCTCAGCACTCAAGAGGCAGAGGCAGGCAGATCACTGTGAGTTCAAAGTCAGCTTGTTCTACATAGTGAGTTCCAGCACTATGTAAGGAGAGCCTGTCTCAAAAAAAAAGTGCATGGATGGATGATGCTGAGTAGTATGTATGTATGTATGTATGTATGTATGTATGTATAATGTATGGCAGATTCATGGATCAATGAACAGAGAGTCACAAACAGACAGGAGTAGACTATGTGACCAGGGGACACCATAGAGCCAGACAGAATGGAGCCCAGTGAGGTACCCACTCGGTGCCCATTAAAGACATAGGCCAAATCGTCAGCCCCCAGCTCCACATCAGGTCTCAGTTCAGGCCTCGCCCAGCCCACTCGCATCTCTCCTGTGGTGACTGCTTCGAACTCGAAGTACCAGCGGCCACTCTGGACTGCATATGATTTCTCTGCCCGGAAGATGCGGGCCCGGTCGCCACGAGACTGGCTGTCCGCCTGACCTGCAGAGGAGGCCAGGTAGAGTTAGAGAGGCTGGGAAGGAAGTGGATCCCAAGATATCAAGAGGTGAAGCGAGACCAGAAAAGGGGAGGGTCTTCACTTCACGCTGTCTTGGTGGTTTTGGTTTTGAGCAAGGTCTCATTGTATAGCTTCAGCTGGCCTGGAACTTGCTATACAGACCAGACTCACAGCCTCTGCCTCCTGACGGCTGGGAATAAAGCCACCGTGCCAGCATCATTGCTTTCAGTGGGTAGTTACTCGCAGTTTCCCGAGCTCCAGAGGATCCCACACCTATTCATATGTGGGCAACACTCACTGGACTTGGTGACTTTACAGGAGAGTGAAAGAGGACACAGGGCTGGGGCATATTGGGGGTGTCAGGGAGGTGTTGGAGGGAGACGGTGAGGGTGGACATGATCTTATTTCATTGAATACATGTGTGAAATGCTCAAGAATAAAGAAAAAAACTGAGCCAGACATGGCGGCGCACGCCTTTAATCCCAGCATTCAGGATCTCTTGAGTTCTAGACCAGCCAGGCCTACATAGTGAGACCCTGTTTCGAAACAGGAGGAGAAATAGGAGGAAAGAAAAATAATTAAAATATATTATCTCACACAAAAAAATGGTTACCAGGAGAATCCAGAGTTCAAGGTCAGCCTTGCCTGTACAAGTTAGAGGGTCACCTGGCCTACCTGGGCTATGTGAGACACCACCTTGAAAGTAATCATGACCACAGCCAGGCATGATAATAAATACTTATAATCCCAGTACATAGGGGGCCAAGGCAGGAGACTGTGAGGCTGACATTACCATGAGCCTGGATTACATAACAAGTGCCAGGCTAGCGTCGGCTATTGAGACCCTTCCTCAAAAGACAAAAATAAAGAAAGTGTGCAGAAAAGGAGGATAGAGGGAGAGTTTGGGGACAGTGGTCATTCTTGGGGTCAAGGCTTGGTTTGGGAATTGGTGAAAGATCCAGTTACTGACAGAAGTTACAAACCCAGTCTTTGGGTTACTGGGTTAAGTGGCTTCATGTTAGAGCTCTACCCAGGGGTTGGGTTAGGGTTAAGGGTCAAAGGTGGAGGTCAGCACTCACTGGGCACATGGCATGGTCCCACAGCATGTGGTCATGGGCCACACAAACACTGAGTCAGATCACGGCCAGTGGTCAGATGGGGTCGAGACCAGGGTGATGGGTAAGGGTCAAGGCCGAAGGGAGGGGTAAATGCTTACCAGCCTCTGATTAGTCCACTCAGTGTTAAAGACTGGAAATGTTAATCACCGGAGGTTGAAGGGTCAGGGGTTAAGATCAAGGTAAGCTTAGGGGCGGAGACAGAGGGCAGCACTCACTGGGCTCCTGGTCTGGTGGCTCGATGTTGTAGCCATAGCCCAGCAGAGTGCGCACAGCCTGGCAGAGACTGTCCCGATTGCTGCGCTTGGTGGCCTCGTCCAGCAGGCGGTAGGGCACGAGGCGAGGGTTTCTGCGTGCAGGGATGTCCTGCACAGCACTGTAGCTCCAGCCCTGTGCCACGCGGTCTCTCGCCCATACATTGTGCCCGTTCTCTGCCAGCCGGTCCACCAGAGTTGTCTGCGCAGGCGTCAGCCTCACGTGGCTCAGGTCCAGTGGAGCCGGCTTGTATCCATTGCTCATCATATACCTGCAGATGTGACAGCGGCTCACTGTGCAGCCCCGGGTAGCCTGGAACTCACTGTGTAGAACAGGCTGGCTTTGAACTCACGGAGATCTGCCTCCTGCGTACTGGAATTAAAGGTGTGCACCACCACACTGGGTTGGCTGTGGGACCCTAAGATCTTTAACCCTGTTGTTGTTTGTGTGTTCATGATACGTGTGGGGTGGGGATCAAGTATGCACAGTGCAAGTGGAGGCCAAGTTTGTGGGCTCAGCTCTCTCCTTCCACTGTCACGTGGGTTTCCAGGATTGAACTCCTTGTGGGGCTTGGCACTGCTGACCTCTGTGACCCCTTCATTTTAAAAAATATTAATATATTTTTATTTATGTGTATGTGTGTCTGAGTGAGTTTCCACTGAGCCACGCCAGCTTCCTGAAACTGGGAGTCTTCTCTTTGCTTCTTTGGGGGTTTGTTGTTTTTAAGATGGGGTCTCACTGTATAGCCCAGACTGCCTCCAACTCCTAGATGTTTCCGTCTCAGGCTCTGGCGTGCTGGAGTGGCAGATATGCTCCACCACACCACACCCAGTTTTGGGAGTCTTTCTCGTGACCACACTATGCGACTCTAGCATTGAGGCTTCATGTTTCTGACCCACACCCAAACACCTGGCTTTGAAATTCTTGACCTTTGAACTCTGGATCTCTATCCCCTCACCCATCATCCTAGGGCCAATTGCTTGCGTCTCCAGCAACCTCTGGATTCTCACCTTCTGTCTCTGACCTAGGACTCTAAGGTGGAAATGCCACCTTAGATTTCTCGGGGCAGCTCCTGACTCTGCATCCCTGGTTCAGTCTCTGCCTCTGGAAGTCCTAATTCCTCAACCCTGGACACTCACCCCTGACCCCCGACCCCGACCCCCGACCCCCGACCCCCGACCCCTGACCCCTGACCCGTCAGCCTGTATCCTAACCTGAACGGTTTCATCTATGACCGCAGCCTCACCGCCACAGCTCTTTGGTCTCTTTAGACCTCACTATGAATCCTCCCCGACCCCCAGCACGCCAGGCCACCCACACTCACGTCTTAGGGAGCTTCGTCTTCTTCAGGTTGTCTTCTGCCTTCTCATCTGCCATGCCCACATGGCAGCCCAGGGCCAGCAGAGTCCTGAGCAGGGGGGACGGACAGCAAGGTCACAGCCCGCAGAGCTCCCCGCCCTGTCACCTCTGTCTGTCTGGCTTCTCTGATGTCTGAGCTCCCTCTGCCTTTGGGTGACCTCTGTCTTCCTGCACTCCTTCATCTCTACATCCCTTTGCTTATGGTCAGCTTTTCCTGAATGCTTCTTTCTCTGTCCCTTCCTGTGTCTGTCCATCCTTTGCTATGGCTTCCCGCATCCCCTCCACAGCTCGTGAGAGTGTCTCACTGAGTTTAGCCCAGGCTATCCTCAAAGCCTTGGACTTGAGCCATCCTCATAGCTCATATCACCACAGCTGCCTTTCTCTGTATGCCATGTATCCTTTCCTTCTCTGTGATAACGTTCTGTCTGTCTCAGACACTGTCTGGGCACACGTGTGTGTGTGCATGGATGTAAGCACATGTGTGTGTGTGTGTGTGTGTGTGTGTGTGTGTGTGTGTAGAGGCCACTGGTCTATGCCAGACGCCCTTCTCACTCATTTTCTGCCTTATTTCTTGAGAGATAATCTCTCACTGAACCTAGAGCTAACCAACTGGGTACCCTGGCTGCCCATTAAGCTGCCAGGCTTCTCTCCAGTGCTGGGATCACAGGTACAGTACCATCCACCATATGCAGCTTTTTAAAAAAAAAAGATTCATTTATTTTATATATGTAAGTACACCGTCACTCTCTTCAGACACACCAGAAAAGGGCATCGGATCCCATTATAGATGGTTGTGAGCTACCATGTGGTTGTTGGGAATTGAACTCAGGACTTCTAGAAGAGCAGTCAGTGCTCTTAACCACTGAGCCATCTCTCCAGTCCCATGTATGACTTTTTCTATGGGACCTGGAGTCTAAACTCAGCTCCTCAAACTTATGCAGCAAACAGTACTGACTAAGCCCTCTCTCCAGCCCCCTCATATCCTTTTCATTTGTTTGTTTTAGCTGTACTGGAGACAGGATCCAGGAGCTCTGTGTGCTAAAAGAGCAGCACTGAGCCACACCCTGGCCCTTCACTGGTGGGTTCCCAGCAAGCGCCGTACCTCTGACCCACCCTGAGCCCCTCTGGCTTCTCTTCTCTCGGTCTCTGCCCCTCTCTCTCCTTTGCCTTCCCCTGACCATCAGTCATATCCACTCCCTGCCCCCCTGAGCCCCTCACTTGAGTGTCTCCCCCGACATCTGCAAGTTGTAATTCCGTTCAGGCTCTGGCAAGCTGTGGAAATCCACAAGACACGGATGCAGCCTCTTGTTGTCATCTCGAACCTAGAGAAACACTGGAGTCGGTGTTTGGGCTCCCTTCACCTCCTTACCCATATATGGTGACCCACTGACCTTCCACCTAGTCTGCCATTTGCAGCCCAAAGACTTCCTGGTTCCCTGAAGTCCCCGGGTACCAATCCCCCCTACCATTCCTGCTCTCCCTCCAGGGTCTAGGCTCACCGGACCGTAGGTCCATCCCTGCTCAATACGAGTCAGAGCCCAGAGTTCGTGAATGTTCTCTGCCAGCTTCTCACGGATCCGCTCCAGGTGGGGGGGCAAGACAATCTGGGGGTGGGGTACAGGGGCACTTGTGAGGTCTCTGAGATCCTATAGCACCTCCACTGTGACCTCTTTTTCCAATAATGAAGGAGTCCCGGCAGTGATACTCCAAAGCCCTGCTCCTACCCCCCTTGCCTTAACCGGAAAGGCAGCATCCAGAGGAGCGAGGACCCAGCATCATTAAAGAGCACCTAGGGACAGACAGATCCACGCGCCCCTGTGCACTGGGAACCCCTTGAAGACAGTTTAGGATACTTCTCATTGAGCTTCCAGCCCCATCCAACCAGAGCTAGAGTCAGATCCAGAAAAAAACCTGGCTGAACCAGCAGTTGATTTGTGTCCTTCATCGCTTTATAAAGAGGGTGATGAGAATCTGACTAAGAGTTCTACATACACTGGTGAGACCCGAACCCGGAGCTTCATACAGCATCAGGCAATTGCCATACGCTGCCGAGCCACGCCCCCAGCTGCTCATTGGGGGATTCTAGGCAGGGCTTCTACCACCGCGCCACGCCCCCAGCCTCTAAAGTTCCTTGCTTGAGGCCCTGTGCTGACTTCCCTTACTGATGGACTCTGATATAGACAAATAAGCTGCAATAAACCCTTTCCTCCCCAAGCTGCTTTCAGTCAGTGCCTTATCAAAGCAATAGAAGCCAAGTCAATTTTTCTTTACATAAATGTTTAGAAGAAAGGAAACCCTTGCAGAGCAGGCGGTACCTGGATGGTGTCCACAGGACAGGGCACAAAGTCCAGATGTGAGAGGCAGCGACTGGGGCCCACCAGGTGGGGCCCCCGAGGCCCTTCCCGGCGATACTCTTTGATAGGTTGGAGATGGAGCCGCTCCCGAGGGAGCACAGCTTCATGGCACGGAGCATAGCCAGGTGGGGGCAGGAACTTAAATTCACCATGGCGGCCACCAAGGAGGAAGCGCACTCTGGGGGAGGAGAGTGGGGATGAAGGAAAGAGCTTGCAGTTAGTGGTAGATAGGTGAGCAACTCTGGGGTCAGTGGAATGCTCTAAGGATTTACTTCTCAACCTGTGGGTCACAACAGCCTTTGGGGTCACGTGACCCATCGGAAACCACAGATATTTACATTACAATTTAGAATAAAGGCAAAATTACATTTTTGAAGTAGCAACAAAAACAATTTTACGGCTGGGGGCCATAACAACATGAGAAGCTGTATTAAAGGGCCTCGGCATTACAAAGGTTTGAGAACCACTCTTCTAGAGGAGTATAAGGATCCCAAGCACTCTTGGCTCTGTCTCCCTAGTATCACATAAGTCATTTAGGAGTCACTTAAATTCTATGATCATTACAAAATAAACAGGATTTTCATGGAATGGGAATTCATAGCGTTGAGAGTGCTCGGAAAGGACGGGGTCCATTAAATGTATTTGGAGTATACAGGTGACGGGGTCAGTGGGCAAGTCTGAGCTCATTAGACCATCATGGGGACTCTGAGGCCACTGGGGTGTCAAACAGGATCTTAGATCACTATCAAATGCTAAAGTCATTGGAAGAGTCTAGGGCCACTGCAGGTCATTGGAATGGTTTGGGGTCATTGAGATATCTCTGTGAAAGTCTGGAGTCATTATAAAGTCATCGTGAAATTCTAGGGGTACTTGGAGGTCCCTGGACAGACATAGGAATTGGAGATCACTAGGGTCACACACTGAGGTTACATAGCCCTTCTTGAGAGCACAACTGGCCACCAATCAGTTGTAAAGCAGGCTTCTCTGTCCCTGCCTTCTAGGAGGATGACTTCTGATTGAGGATGGACAGTGGGGCAAGGACGGATTCTCACTTGATACCAGCTGAGAAGCTCACGACAGGAAAGAAGAGCCCATCCAGGTTGAAAGATTCGAAGACGCCCTGCACGGGGCAGCCGTTGATACGAAAGGAGATGGATGGTACACTGAGGTCCAGGCAGCAGCTGACCACATCCTCCGGGGCCAAGAGGTGCTGTCCCGGAGAAGTCACTGGGCGTGCCACATGCCCTACAAAAAATCACCAGAAAAGGGTCAAGGGTCAAAGGTCCCACAAAAGCAATGATATTGCCACAAGTTATGGATATTAAGACATCCTATAGGGGCCCAATATTAGAATCTGTATGAGGAAAGGTTCCCATGAGTTATCCTAAAATTAGGGTTCCTGAGAGATATACAGAAAGATATTCATCTTCATAGAGCTTGGATTCTGGGAACTTTGAGGTCATAAATCAAAGGTCAGAGGTCATAACTATTGGGGCAGTCTTCTGGGATCACCCTTGCAGGGTATGAGGAAACAGATGAAGTTTGGGATTCTGAAAGTTCTACAGTTAGGGTCAAATGAGAGGTAAGGGGCCAACAGTGTGCTTCTTCTGGGAGTCAGAATTCTTAAACCCTAAGATGTGCTGTCAGAATCTTGGGGACTCTGGGGTCAGTGGCCAGGGGTGAGAATAGATACCTGTCCAGAGATGCAGCCCATCAAAGCCGTAAGAATAGAGGTCATCGCCAACCCCGTTGCCGCCCCAGCCCTCGCCGCCTCCGGGGTAGGGGCTGTAGCCCTCACTGAGGGCCCAGCCCACCCGCAGGTGGGTGGCCTGAGCTGTCAGAAATGGAGCCACCTCATCCACCATCACCTCAAAGTACCATTTGCCATACTGCGTGGAGCCCTCTGCTCGGCCCACAAAGATGTTGGGGCGGATGCTGCAGGAGAAACAGGACAGGAGAGATGGAGATGAGAGCCAGAAAGGGGAAGAAAAGAGAGAGACACACAGACATCAAAAGATAAAGAGAGAGGGGCTGAAGAGATGGCTCAGAGGGTAAGAACACTGGCTGCTCTTGCAGAGGACCTAGGTTTAATTCCCAGCACTCATTTGGAGGCTCACAACCAATGGTGTCTCCAGTTTCAAGGTATCTGATCCCCTGTCCTCTGTGGGCATCAGGCTTGCAAGTAATACACAGATATACACACAAGCATGCACACATACATAAAATATTCTTTTGAAGAGATAAAGAAAGAGGATGAGAGATAGCCAGGGAGAAGGACAGAAACAGGCTAAGAGAAAGGAAACACAGGAGAGAAGGAAGAGACAGGGGCAAAAGAGAAGAAAGAATAAGGACCCAAGCATGAACCAGGGGCCAAGGGGCTCTCTTGGACAGGGAGATGGGAAAGAGACATCCCTTTGGTTGGAGTCCCTGGGTCAGGAGGAGCCTGAGGTCATGTTGGGGTCCAGGCTGGGGTTAAGAGCCACACCTGGTGACGTAGTTGATGAGGTTTGTCTGCAGCAGAAGCTCGCGGCCCGGGAGCAAGTTCTCGGTAATGAGGTCCTGGTTAGAGCGCACAGCCACACCATTGCACACACAGAGTGAGCACAGCACATCCAGGACCTGGAAGTCAAGTTCAGAGGCCAAGGGGAATGAGGCTAGCGTTACCCAGGCGTGGTTGCACATGTCTTTAACCCCAGCACATCAGAGGCAGAGGCGGGTGGATCTGGACCTCGGGAGGGGCCGGGGATGCAGGGCCAACCTTGTGATTCCTCCCATGCTTGTCTAAGAGGGAGATGATAGACTTGATGTGGTTCTCCTGGATGATGTTCAGCACCTCAGGACTCTCAATTAGGACACAGTACAACACCTCCAGGATGCCTGCCGGGTGCCCACATGAGAGGTGAGGAGGGACGGCCTTTCCTCCCCAACCTTCCCCCCTCCCCCCAATCCTGGGTTGTCCTACCAGATGAGGCCTCCAGGCGATCCAGTTTGCTGACCAGCCAATCCAAGTTTGTGGAGAAGAGGGCACAGTTGGTACGGTTGCCACGGATCAGAGAGGCTGTAGGGGGCACGAAGGTTGGGTCTATTAGGATGGGGCATCTGGGTGCCCTTGGGGAAGTCAGCTCTGGGTCCCCTTACCTAGAAGTTCATAGAGCAGGTTCACAATCTCTTTCCAAGATTCGGCTGCCTCCTCCCCTGCAAATTCGGCAAAGTGGGCGGCAGTGGTGTAGACGTTGAGGCGGTCGATGCAATTCAGGACCAGGGAGAGCATCCCCTAGGGTGAAGAAATGAAGGTTTTACAGCAGGCGTCCCAGGCCCAGCCTTTGCTAGATTTCCTAAGTCAAATTCCTGAAATAGGTAATGGTTGTGTGCCCAGAGGGCACCAAGCTTCTTTAGCTCTATGTCTCTAGACTTATTGCCGTCCTCTCCTTGACTCATCAAACCTGTTCATGTGCTCTTTGCCTCAGTCTCCATTATAATATGCCCTTATTAACATTGGGCTGAATTTGTACTTCTGTGATCTACTGTTTTTTCTCCATTTTACTCGTTTCTAGGAACCCCACTCCTGGTCACACTTGGAGCAGTTCACTTTTACCACTTAATAATAAGAGGGGGCTGGAGAGATGGCTCAGCGGTTAAGAGCACTGACTGCTCTCCCAGAGGTCCTGAGTTAATTCCCAGCAACCACATGGTGGCTCAGTATCATCTGTAACGGGATCTAATGCCCTCTTCTGGTGTCTGAAGACAGCTACAGTGCACTCACATAAAATAAATAAATCTTTAAAAAAAATAAGATTTATTTTCACTCTCTCCCCTCTGAGAGTTTAATGTTTTTTCTTCTTCTTGTCTCACTATGTAGCCTTGGCTGGCTGTAGACCAAGCTGGTTTTAAACTCATAGAGATCTACTTAACCTCTGCCTCCAGAATTCTTAAGTTAAATGTGTGTACCAATATGCCCAGCTATTCCGAATACATACACACACACACACACACACACACACACACACACACACACCACATACATATAAGCCACAATGGTTTGCCTTCAGGGATGTAAGTGAGCCATTTTTATGCCTGGTGACTGCAGAAGTCAAAGGAGGAAGTCGGATCCCCCGGAACTGGAGTTGTAGATAGTCGTAATCTGTTCTGTAGGTGCAAGGAACTGAAACCAAGTCCTCTGAGAGAGCAGCAAGTGTTCTTAACCACTGAGCCATCGCTCCAGCCCCTATTTTGGGTATTTTATGCATGTGTGTGTGTATGCACATATACGCACCTGTGTGTGTAGGGAGGCCAAAGAACAGAGTTTCTCATTGACCTGGAGTCTACCACTTAGCTTACACTGGCTGGTCACCACTGTCTCTGCCTCCCTACTGCTGGGACTCCAAGTGTTTCCCAGCGTGCATGACATTTTTTACATGGTGGATTCTGAGACTCTAACTCAGTTTCTCATGCACTTTGACTGAGCTCTCTCTCTCTAGCCTTTGTATTGTGTGAATCCTAACACACATAGAGAATGTGTGTAAAACATGCACAACTAACCCTCACTCTTCACAGTAACATTCTGTAAAAGCACATGAATAGTGAATTATCAGCTATTGATCCATTTATTACTCACAGCAAAAATACAGGGGATTCCTGCAAATGTCTGGATAGATATGGTTTTGTTTGTTTATTTGAAAGAAGGCCTCGCCCTTTAGTCCAGGCTGTCCTGGAATTGGTAACAACCCCCATGTTCCATTCCCAAGTGTTTGTATTATAGGTGTAAGCCTCCACACCTGACTTACTATAATTTTTTGAAACAGGATCTTGTTGTGTAAACCAGGCTAAACTTGGTACTTACTACAAAGAGCAGACAGGATTTGAACTTATGGAAATCCTTCTACCTCTGCCTCCCAAATTCTGGTGTGCCACCACCCTGCCTTAAAATTTTTATTTCTAGGGGGCTAGAGAGTCTAAAGAGCTGGCTCAGCAGTTAAGAGAGCACTGGCTGCTCTTCCAGAGGACCCTGGTTCAATTCCCAGCAACCACATGGCAGCTCACACTGTCTGTAACTCCAGTTCCAGGTCTTATGACACCTCACACAGACATATGTGCAGGCACAAAGCTAATGGGCCCAGGCTAGCCCATAAAATAAAAATAAATTATACTTTTTAATCTTAAAAAGATGGTATCATGGCTGGAGATATAGCTCAGCTGGTAATATTTGTTTAGCACGTAAGAAGTCCTGAGTTTGTCCCCCAGTACCCCTAAAGTGAGCATGAGCATACACCTGTAATTCCTGGGAGGTGAGAGCACAAACAATAGCCTTCCCTACTGCAAGTTCATGGCCAACCAAGGGCAAGAGGGAGAGGGGGAGAGTGTGGGAGAGGAGGAGGGGGCAGCAGAGGGGAAGGTAGAGGGAAAAGGAGTATATTTTCTGTGTGGCCCAGGCTAGCCCCCAAACTCCAGGGCTCAAATGACCTTCTTACTTTACCTTCCAAGTAGTTGGTACTATAAGCATGAGGTATTGTGCTCAGCTCTGGAGACAATATTTCATCAATGAGTTAGTGAATAACCTTGCTTTATGCGTGTTTTTATATAAAGAAACATACTGATAATATAGTGTTTTATTAAAGAATATCAAATTTGCAACTAACTGCATTATATTAATGCCTAAATGAAACATATCTGCATGCATTTCCTTCCTGCACTTAAGAATTCCAGAGGGAGCTACGTAGTGAGGGAAAACAAAGGTTGGTAGCCCACACCTTTAATCCCATACTTGGGAGGCAGAGGCAGGCAAATCTCTTGAGTTCAAGGCCAGCATGGTCTACAGTGTGAGTTCCAGGACAGCCAGGGCTACACAGAGAAACCCTGTCTCAGAAAACAAAAAGATACATCATTAAACAAAGAAGTAGCAGGACAGATGAGCAGACAGACAGACAGACAGACAGACAGACAGACAAACTGGGCCTCACAAAAATTTCAAAAAAATAAGCATCAAGCTGGGTAAAATAGTTGCACATGCCTTTAATCTCAGCGTTCTAGAGGTGGATCTCTGTGAGTTTTAGGCCAGCCTGGTCTACAGAGTGAGTTCCACAACATCCAGGGCTACATAAAGAAACCTTGTATCACAAAGACAACCAACCAAACAGAAGAATTTCAGATTATACCTGAAAGTCATTCATATTTTTACATTTTGAAACAACGTGTTTGTTAGATATTTGTTTATGCACAGGAGGGAAGAGACCCTCCCTCCAGCTCTAGAGGTGCCTCTGGCCTCCACAGGAACACGCACTCACACACACAACCCTCACACATACACATATTTAAAAATAGTAGCGTAAAGCTACTATTAGTATTGTAAAGTTTTGTTATTGTTACTATGATCCTTCTTCCTCATCAGGAGAGGAGCCGAGCTATGCCTTAGTATAGACACATTCCCCACCACTGACAGGGCAGCAGAGTCCGGAAGCTCTTGTTCCACCCCTCTCGGGTCCTCCTACTCTGGCAGAGCTGAGCACCCCATCTCCTAAGAGATGACTAATATCTCACCCCAGTTGAGATCCTCTCTATAATCTCCTCTCGGATGTACCAAGATCAGCGTCTGTTGCTGTATCCCTACACCCCACTCTGGTACTGCCCTCTCACCCGAAAAGGCCAGATCCCACAAACTCCAACCCAGAAGCCCCATCATTAGAAGCCTCTGACTCAGTGCTTGGTCATGTCTCCCTTATCCCCGCCCACCCGCAAGGCCCCGCCCATCAGCACCGCCCGCCCCCTCCTTGAGGCGGGATCTTTCACTTTCCTACAGGCCCTGCCCTCTCTAGCGCTCCTCCCCTGACTCCGCCCCCTCCAAGCCCCACCCTTCCCGCCGTAGCTTCACCTCCTCCTGGAAGAGGCTCTGTCGGTTGCGCAGGCTGCGCAGCTTGGTCTGCTTCTCCTCGTGCTGCAGCTCCTCCGAAGGCGGCTCGAAGTAGCCGATGAGGTCCTGTAGGCTCAGGATGACGCCCTCGATGGGCAGTGCTGACCCAGCCGGTGGCCCCGAGCCCCGAGGCTTCCCGCTGAAGCTATCGAGACCCCTGTGGGGACCACAGTGTTCATGAGGGGTTGGGAACCACCACCGTGCTGGACTCCCACAGAGTTCCCACGGGAGGGGTGGGAGAAGAGTACAGGGAAATTAGAAAGGCCTTGGCCCCTACGCGTAGCAGGCACAGGGGATCATGAAAGGCAACAGGACTGGAGAGGGCCTGTCAAGGGTTTGGGTGCTGATGTGAAAGTTAGATGATGGGAATGATGGTCGGGATTGTGAGATCGAAGGTCATGTGTGTCTGGATCAGAAGTCAAAGGCTGTGGATGTCAGAGGTCTCTGAAGAGGGCTTGTCAGGCGCATGCGTGGCTACGAGTGCGTGCGTGCGGGCTCACTTTATGAACTGGTTGTACAGGCCTGAAGTGCTGTATATCATCCGAGCAGCCTGGGACTCCTCCTGCTGGCATCGCGTCAGTGACAACGCATCATCCATGTGGCCTTCCTGGTGCAGCATGGCCTGGGTGTGCAGACAACCGAGGGGTCAGGAAGGGTTACCACCTGCTCTATAGGGTGGCAGGGATGGAACCTAGGGCTTCATGCATGCTGAACTACAGCCCCAGCGCTTTTTCTTTGGGGTCCTTTGAAATAGGGTTTCACTATGTAGTCCAGGCTGACTTCGAACTCACAGTCCTCCCTCTGCTTCGTGAGTGCTAGAGTTATTGGTGTGACCCACCAGGCCCTGCCAATAATTTACGAGTGTTATTTTCAGCCTGTTATTATTTGGA
Organism: Tokudaia tokunoshimensis; assembly: GCA_036184795.1. NCBI lineage: Eukaryota > Metazoa > Chordata > Mammalia > Rodentia > Muridae > Tokudaia > Tokudaia tokunoshimensis. The sequence continues at coordinate 10,298,566 of BTHU01000001.1, read as the reverse complement.
AGATTCTTGTGAGGAATGCATGTAGATGTGTACAGCCGAGACAACCTACAGAAGCCAGGTCCCTCTATCTACCATGCAGGTCCTAGGGATCAAAGTCAAGGCCTCAGACTTGGCAGCAAGCTCCTCTACCCACTGAGCCGTTTTCCTGACCCTTATTTATTTCTCTCTGTGTATATGGCTCTGCAGTTTTCAATTTCTGTGTGTCTATATCTCTGCTTCCCCTATCCCCCCCGCCCCGTCTCCACACATACACACACACACACACACACACACACACACACACACACACGCACACCTCTTTTTTCCCCATCTATTCTAGTCTCATTATAAGGTTCCCAATAAGCTGGGTAATGAACACCACTGTCCATCCCTACCCCTGTTCGTACACCCACCCCTTCCAGAACCTACCTTCTTCTTGAGGACCCCAAGCCTCAGGGCCTTAGGGTCTGGGGCAGCATAGGTGAGCCACAGGCCTGAGGCCACATGCTGTACAAAGCAGAGTGATTCTCCGTACTTGATCTCAGGGGGCCCCATGCCCTCCACATCTCTCTTGGGGGCCACATCCAGCTTCTCCTACAGGGACAAGGGACAGAGATCAGTTTTCTCTGCCTGGCATCATGGGAGACCCCAAGCAAGATCCTAGCTATACCTAGGAGGCTAGCAGAGAGCCAGGGCTGCAGGTGAGCGAGGACACCCCTCCCTACACACAGACACACACACACACACACACACACACACACACACACTGACCTTGGAGATTCGGAAGCAAAAGGAAGTAGCCTTGGTGTGGGCCTTGCTGGCATCAACCACCACAAGGCCTTGGTCCTCAGTGAGCGCGAGGTACCTCCCTGTGGTCACATGTCTGATTCGTAGTGGCTGGCCCCAGCGGAGATGGCTTCCACTCCAGCTATGGACAGTTAAAGTGAGGAGAATCAGGGGACCCCTCCCTAGTAGCCATTAAGGTCATAGTCTTGGCTAGCAATTCCTCAATCATCTCTCTTCTAGGGTTCACTAGATCTTTCTTGGGACCCCTAAATCTTTCTTAGAGCCCCCTCCTCCCTGCTCATCAGCTCCAGTCCTCTTGCCAGTCCTTGAACATTCTGCAAAGCTCCCCAGCTGTCTCCAGGGCCCCAGCTCCTCAGGAAACTCCCACCTTCCCCAAGGGCTTTTCCTTTAGGGCTCCAGGATCCCTGAGGACCTACATCTCTGCCAGGCTCCCTAGGTTGGTTCCCCCCCCCTCAAACCTTAGAGTATCTTCTTCATATCTCCTTCAAGACCCTTTCTCTCCTCCCAGGCTGCAGAGTAGTCCCCAACCTCTCCCCAACTCTCCCCCAACGCACCTGATTCTCAGCGGCTCTAGCCTCCATAGAGAGCGGGCATGAGTGCACACAGGCCCTCCCTCGTAGTAGACAAGTCTGGGGATATGGGAGAGAACTGGTCAAGAGTGCAGACTCCAGTCCCTAACCCTGTCCAGCGGGTCTGAGATATGCAAAAACAGCCCATGCATGGAAGGCTTGGTCCCCAACCTGTAGGACTATTGGGGAGTGGTAGAGCCTTTGGGAGGGAGCCTACTGGAAAGAGGTTATGTCACTGGAATATTAGAACCTTGGCCCAAAGTCATAAGATAGAAACAGCCTCTACCATGTACTGTTACCATGATGTCCTGTGCCACCCACATGAAATAATAGGGGCCAAGCAATCATGGATTGAAACCATGAACCAAAATAACCTTTTCTTTTACTGAGTTGACTTTCTTGGGCATTTTGTCACAGTAACAGAAAGCTAAAAGGCACAAAGTCCCAACTAATCTTTCCCGCCAACACCTCTGAACCCCAGGTCTCCTTGTCCCAAGCCCAGACCTGCGTTGGTCATCACTGTCAGAAGGGGAAATGGTCAGACATTCATCCATATGTCCATGAAAGAGGCGGAGGACATGGCCTCCAGTCACGAAGCCTGAGGAAGATCAAGGAGAGGTGGTTGCTTGTGAGGCAAGAACCCCAGAAAGACCCAGATGTCAGTGTGGGGTTCGGGGTCCCATATCTCCCTGTGGAAGGTTAAGGGCAGGTATGGGGAGTGATATCCCGCAGTTGACGGTCTGTGTCAAACACAGGCCGTATTTAAGGACTGGAAAGTGAGGATGTGAGATTTGGGATCTGAGGTCAGAGACCACCGCGTAGGGATCTGGATAAGCCAGAATAGGGTCAGCGGACTGGAGCCTGTGACTTAGGGTTCTCTGGACCTTTGAGGCTGAGGTCAGATTATTCAGTGAGAGGACTGGAGCTAGTGCTCCTTGCTGTTGGGGTTTATATTCTGAGGCCTGAGGTTGGGTTTAGAGGTGCGTTGGTTGGCTCTGAGGCTAGAGTTGGCAGTAAGAACTTCAATTCTGAGTGCTGGTTTGGGGAATCGTAGGCTGACATATGAGGTCAAGGCCCTGGGTTGTGGTCTGAGTTTGAGGCTCTGAGCTCGGACTATGAGCTTGGAAAGACCTGAGCTTTGTAGTTAAATGATAAGGGGCCTGGAGAGGTAGCTGCCATTGCAGAGGAGCTGAGTCCTGTTCCTAGCATCCATGAAGCAGCCTAGATCTGTCTATCTATGACTCCAGTTTCCGGGGATCCAGCATGGTCTTCTGGCCTCTGCAGGCACCAGGCACACACATGGTGCACAAGCATACATGCAGGCAAAACAGTCATACACATAAAATAAAATAAATATATTATATATTTTATTATATATTAAACATACTTTATATTATAAATCAAATATTATATAACATATAGTATATAATATTTTATTAATTAGTTAATATATTATATAGTTATATGTTATGTTATATATATCATAATATATAATATATATTGGAGTTTTTTATAAACCAATGGGTTTGTGTTTCAAGGCTTGGGTATCAGTGGCTTAATTCTCATTTTGGTTCTGCTTTAGGACCTTGAGGTTGGAGTCAAAACATAGGGTCATTTTCTGGAGTCTTATTATAGAACCTAAGATTGGAATTTTTGGTGGGAGCTTTTGTTTTTTCTTTTTCTTTGGTTTGCTTTTGGGTGAGTTCATATGTGTGGTTTTGTGGGGTCTTTCCCTTTGTTCAGCTGGGGCTTTCTGTGTACATATGTGTACATGTTTGTGTGTGCACGTGTGTAGTTATGTAGGCAGGTGCTCATGCATGTGGAGCCAGATGTCAGCACTGGGTATGTTCTGCAGTCATTCTTCACTTTACTTTGGGGAGCACTGAACCTGGGGGTGGGTTTCTCAATGAGCTTGGAGCTCACTGACCCAGCTCAACTGGTTGTCCAGGAAGCCCCAGGGACTTTCCTGTCTTGCCCACCACATACTGGGATTACAGATAGGTTCGTAACACTGCACCTGGATTTTAATTTATTTTCTTTTTTTTCAAGACAGGATTTCTCTGTGTAACAGGCCTGGCAGGCACTCTTTCTGTAGACCAGGCTGGCCTCAAACTCAGAAACCTACCGACCTCTGCTTTCCAAGAGATGGGATTAAAGGCATGCACCACCATCACTAGGCTTAAACCTAGCTTATTAAAAACATAGGTGCTCATTTCTCATTTCCCCATAGTTTCACAGCAAAAACTTTACCAACTGAGCTATCTCCCCGTCCCCTGCAGCTTTGATGTGTGTGTGTGTGTTTGTGTATGTGTGTGAGCATGTATGTGTATATGGGTCTCTGTGTGTGTATTTGGGTATGTACATATGTATGTGTGTATGGGTATCTGTGTGTGTGTGTATGTGTGTGTGTGTGTGTGTGTGTGTGTGTATGTGTGTGAGCATGTATGTGTATATGGGTGTCTGTTTGTGTGTGTGTTTGTCTCTGTGTGTGTATTTGTGTATGTACATATGTATGTGTGTATGGGTATCTGTGTGTGTTTGTGTGCTTGTGTATGTGTGTGTGTGTGTGTAGGTGTGGGCGTATGTGTGTATATGGGTGTCTCTGTGGGGGGGGGTGTAGGTATTTTGCCTGCATGAATATCTTGCACTGCTTGTGGACCTGGTACCCACAGAGACCAGAAGATAGTATTGGGTCCCTTGGAACTGAAGTGACAGAAGGTTGTGAGCTGCCATGTGGGAGCTGGGGATCAAATCTGGGTCACCTGGGAGGAGCAGCCGCGCTCTTGACTGCTGAGCCATCTCTCCAGCCTTGTCTTCTTGGTTTTGGTTGGTTGGTTATTTGGGGGGTTTTGTTTTGTTTTGTTCTTTGTTTTTTATGAGTTCTGGGAAATTGAGTTTGATTTTGGAGTGTTAAGGTTAAAATCTGAGAGTCTGGAGCCAGGCAGGTGGCTTAGCAGGCAATAGCATGTTACAACAAGCCTGGCAACCTGAGCTCAATCTTCACAGCCTACACAGTGAAAGGAAAGAACTGACCCCAGTGAGCTACCCTCTGACCTTTACACACATGTACATGCTCCCCTCCACACACACAAACTTTAATTAAAAAGTTTTGAGAGTCCAAGGCAGGTAGGTTAAGGTCTGAGGTCTGAGCCGAGTCCTGGGTTAGAATCTGAGGTCTAGATTTCATGGCTTTGGTCTGAGAGCTGAGGGTTTCTAAGCTGTGGATCTGAGTGTAGGGGTCTGACTAATAAATAGTTTTCTGCAATCTGGGCCAGATTAGACCAGATTAAAAATACATAAAGGCAGGTTTATCAGACCATGCTCCCAAGCCGGTCACCAGTCCCGGGGAATGGGGCCAGGGAAATCACACACCAGGGCTAAGGCAAGGGTGTGTTATAGTTGTTATAGTTTTTAGGCAAGGGGTGATAATGTGTCAGCTAGGAGCTGGGATTGTGCATAGATATGATCAAAAGCTGAGCCCCTGGGCAGGCATTCTTGGGTGGGTTGCCACAAACACAGAGACAAGGGGTGATGACATGTTAGCCTGGAGGTTTCTCCATGCAGACAGGGATGGGGGAAGGAGAGCAGATGGGGGTTTCCCAGCTTGTGTGGGGGACAAGTGGGGGTTCCAACAAAACCCGAATCTTGAGGACTGAACTTGGTATGGGGAGCTTTGGGATCTGAGTTTGGGAGTGGTAGTGAGTGAATTTGGGGCCTGGAGATCTGGGGTTCTGGCTTCTGGTCAGTAAGAAACGTGATGTAAGGCCATAACTCAGAGATGTGAGATCCCAAGATTCAGTTTGGGAGTTTCTGAGGAAGTACCACTGAGGACCTGTTTTGATGGCCTCGTCTTGGGCCAGAAGCCTGGAGTCCTCACCTTCTTCACAGCCAGAGCAGATGGGGTTCATGTTCCATAGAGTCTGCATGAAGGAGGCATCAACCTGGAGTTCCCCACTCGCGGTTGACAGGTGCTGTGGACAGCCAAGGCGTGGTGGTCAAAGGTGATAAGATCAGCAGTCGTTGAGAATCAGTGGTCAATAATCAGGGGGTAGATGCCAGGAGATACACAGAACAGAGGCAGAAAGTTGGAGGTCACAGATCAGGAAAATGAGAGCAAGTTAGGAAAGGGTCAGGGGAATGGTGGTGGTTGGATGGGGGCGCTGGAGAGGGTGACCAGATCTCAGAAATGTGGGTGTCAGAAAACCAGGAGCTCTGAGTCAGAACACAGGGCCAGAGACTCACTATGCAAGCCAATGATGAGAGATGGGGCAAATCCAAGCACCCCTACAGGGGCAGTGGAAGCCTTCAGGGGGCAGGGTTACTCACCAGATATCGCTCAGAGGAGACGCTCACAAGGATAAGGTCATCCCCAACTCGAACCTTCTCTCCTTCAGACCTCTGCTTGGAGGCTGGGTGCATCGTCCACCAACAGGCCTCCCCTAAGAGCAATGGTTTCCCACAATGCTCTTCACCAGGGTACTCACAGCCCCCAAGCCTTCCAGACCCCGGAGTCTATAAATCTCAACCTCATCTTCCTATATAGAATGTGCCCATCCCCATGTCCGGACCCTCAGCATCACAGCCCCTGTTCCTGGTTCCAGTGTAGCCCCATGCCCACCTCTAGAGTTCTGCAGATTTTCTGTTCCCTGATTTGGGACTCCCGTCCCCCCACCTCCACACACACACACCCCACCCATAGCCCCTGCACCTGTTGCGTCTTCCTGTAATCCCACGTCAAAGGCCAACTTGTCAGTCATTGATCGGGAGGTGGTGAGGCAACTCAGGTACTAGGGTGGGAGAGTGAGGTCAGTCTCCTGGCAGGCCTGCACCCTCTCCTCAGCCTGCACCTGTGCTTAGTACACTCACCATACGGCTGTGTGCGTGCCGGAGCAGGATGGCATGACCGTACAAGAGTGTCCTGTGTCCCCCGCCCTGGGATGACTGGAGGGAAAGAGATGGTACAGAGTGAACACAGACTCCCAGATTTACAACACCGTCCAAAATACATGGCTTATTCACAAGTGGATGTATGAACCCGTAAAATGGTATGCTCAGGCAGGAGGACGGGAAACCTCAGCTCAAATCCCCAGCATACAGTCTGCATCCATTTTCCCATCTATAGAAGCAGGGGCCGGGCAGTGGAGGCGCACGCCTTTAATCCCAGCACTTGGGAGGCAGAGGCAGGTGGATTTCTGAGTTTGAGGCCAGCCTGGTCTACAGAGTGAGTTCCAGGACAGCCAGGGCTACACAGAGAAACCCTGTCTCAAAACAAAAACAAAAACAAAAAATACAAAACAAAAACAAAACAAAAAAAGAAGCAGGGGCTGTCTATGAGAAGCCTAGACATGAAGTGTTTTACACTCCCCAAGGCCCAGAAGCAAGAGGATCAGGAGTTCAAGGTTAATCTCAGCTACTTAGAGCGTTTGAGGCCAGACTGGGATACAAGAGGCTCTATTTAAAAAAAACAACAAACAAACAAACAAACAACAATAAAAACCTACAAAGCCCACGTTGCCATCCCACCTCTTTCTTCTTCTACACCAGGTCCTGAAGTCACCCAAAGAGTGACCTCATCTTCCAGGTGACCAGGGTCACACAAGAGATCCCCTCTACCGTAGCCCGTCGTAAATTGCTGAGCTCTAGTCTATCTGCACAGGGACAGTCCTAGCTGTTGCTAGGCATGTGACTCTCAACCATGGGGATAAAGCGACTCCCTAGTACTGACACACACTCCCATGCATGAGGGGACTGGGCCCTTTGGAGGAGGGAGGTGACTCTGATTCCTTGGCATCATGCCTCTCTCACGGCTCTCCATGCCCATGCTCTGAAGGAGTCATGTCATGGGGTCACATGGTAAGATGGCAGACCCACACTGGGATGAGGGCAGGGGAGGGAAGACGTCCCATGCAGTGACAGGCAGGGCAGGGAGGAGGATAGAAAGAGAAAGGAAAGGACCAGGGAACAGGGGTTCAGAAACCCCTTGCTCCCTCCTTCCTTCCTGCCTGGCTTGTTCTGGGCTCCACAGGCCCTGACATCTGGGGTGGGGGAAATCCCCCAGCCCCTGTGTTCAGGATGTGGGCCTGAGCAGCAGGCCTGGGGTCAGGAGTGATAGGAACGACAGATGACACCCAAGGCCAGACCTACCCACTTATCCAAATTGAGGGCCTGTGGGGGGCAGGGCAAAGAGAGGAAGAAGCACAAGGTGAATGACCCCGTCCCCTCTCCCATCTTACCTGTCCCCTCTCCTCGGAGGCGGAGCCTTACCTCTACGCCGGCCTCCACAGTGTTGGCCAGCATCTCCTGCAGGGCTCGGACTGACAGAGACTGCTCCAAGATGAAGCAGCAGATGGCCAGGTCAGGGGGTACATTCTAAGGTGGGGTGGATAATTGTTACTGCAGCAGGAAGGCTCTCAAGCTCTGCTCCCCACAATGCCTCATCCATCCCTTAACCAGAATAGTCACACTCCCAGACACCCAGACCCAACCGTCACCCCACAAGAAGCCCCTGACCCTGCCAGGCATCACACACATCAAATCTTTGCCAACAACACAGGAAACACCTCTTCCAGTCTCCTCCTTCAAATTCCTCCAACTCACCCAACTCCGTAGAAACTTCCAGATGACCTGTGTCATGCTGCCATTCTAAGTTTCCTGGTCTCCTGGGAAGCCCTCACTCTGACCCTATTCCCATGATAGGCCTTCACTGCAAATCATCCAAAATCTCTCCAATCCTAGAACACTACTTCTGGTCTTTGTCCCTGCCTTTCCAGTCATACCATAGAACAGACAGACAGACACACTGTCCCCTCAGATTCCTAAACTCCCTGCTCCCCAGATGTCTGTTGACACCCCACCCCCACCCCACAGACCATCTCCTTCTCTCAGTCCCCAGGCCCTCTCCTCTGGTCCCCTCCTCTCACCTGACTACGCCTCCCCCTTAGACCCCAGGCTTGTCTGGCCTCTTGCCCTCCTGACAACCTTTGCTAAAATTCTCCTGGATCTCTGAGCCCTCTACTCTTGAATTCAAAGCCACCTGTGTTTCAGATTCTAACTTCCCTCCATGCCTAGAGCCCTCAAAGCCACACACGCTCAGGTGCCTTATATTCTTCCCATCTCCCATGGGACCCAGTCCTCTCCTGTTAGGTCCCCCTTCCTCTAAACTGTCTAGGTCTCCTCCTTTGACCTTTGCCCCTTCTTCCTAAGACCCATGACCACCCACTCTCGGTGCCCACAGCAATCTTCTCTGACATCCATCCTCCCCTCACCCTTCACCGCCCACCTAAGTCTCCGCCCCCACCCTAGGCCCCGCCTTTCGTTCTTCAAACCCCAGTCCACCTACCTCAGATCCTGTCCCATAATAGGCTCCATCTCTGTCTCACACCCCACACTTTTCTCTTCAGAGCCTCTACGCACACTTCAAATCTTACCCTGCCTTTTACTCTTCAGACTGGGCTTGCCTCATCTTAAGACCCCGCCCCCATTCCAGGCTCCGCCCCTTTGGGGCTCAGCCATCTCAGGCTCACCCTTAATAGCCTCAGATTCCGCTCCTCCCATCTCAGGCCACGCCCCTTTCCCCTATTAGCTGATCACTCTTTCAGATCAGCATCCCCCTTTCAAGCTCCAGAGCCTTACCCCCCCCCCGCCCCTACCCCCCAAGGACCCGACCCTGCCTTCCTCCCATGCACTGTGCTCACAGACCTGCGCGTTGCTGGTGGGTTCCAGAAAGCAGAGGCGATTGCCGAAACCTTCAGCGGCAAGACACAACTTGAGCTGCTCCTTGAGCACTGTGGCGCTGCACTGCAGGACCACCTCGTCGTCCTGAGAAAACAGAGGGGCGAGGTTCATTGGTGGGAACCAGAAGGGACAGAGCAGTGAAGACACTGCATGCGGTGGCGGGGGCGCTGCGTCTTTCCTCTTCTAGAAAAGATACACTCCACCCCAGCCAGGCTCCATTTATTTATCTATTTGGTTGGTTGGTTGATTGGTTGTTTATTTACTTTTATTTTGAGACAGTGTCTTTTTAAGTTGCCCAGGCTAGCCTTGAACTCCTAGAATCATGAGAGACTCCTGCCTCAGCCCCTCGAGTTGTTAGAATTACTGGGATGTGCCACCATACCTCGCTTCATTTTAAAATAGAGAAACTGAGGTTTAAGGGAATCGAAATCAAGCGCTCTAGAGGCCTCTTAATGGGGGATCTGCACGGTGACACAGTGGAGTGTGGGAAAATAGCAACTTTCTTACAAACTAAATGCTTGGGGGTGCTTTCTTCGTTTTTGTTTTGCTGGTATTTGAGACAGGGTTTCTCTGTCCTGGATGTCCTAGAACTCACTCTGTAGACCAGGCTGGCCTCAAACTCACAGAGATCCTCCTGCCTCTGTCTCTGGAACTTTAGATCAAAGGCATACACCACCACAGCCTAGACAATTTTTTATTTTTTATTTTTTGGTGTTTGTTTTGTTTTGCAACAGAGTCTTATATAGCCCAGGCTAGCCTCAAACTTGCCCTGTAGCCAAGGATGACACTGAGCTCCTGACACTTCTGCCAACACTTTCCAAATGCCGGGATTTCAGGGGTGTACTACTTTGCCCAGCAAATTATTCCATTACGCAGAAGAGAAAACTAGTTCAAGAAATTTACAAATGGAGTTGAGGGATGGCTCAGTGGTTAAGAACACTGGCTGTTTTGTCTTCCTTGAGGTATTGTTAGCCAGAGAGAGATTCCCCCCCCCCAACCCCTGGAACCTGAGGCGTGTGGGAGAGCTGCCCCCCTCCCACTTGGTGGCTATAGCACTGGGGTGGAGGGAGCAGCCCTGCTCCTTGCCTGGGGAGCACAGCAGAGCTGGCTCCTGTGGTATGCGTGCCAGTGAGCGTGCACAGAGGATGTGCAAGCTGGAGAGCTGGCCCTGCCCCTGGCGGGCTGCAGCAGTAGGTGAACTAGCCAAGGCAGTGCCGGAGAGCCCACCCTGGTGGTGTGGGTAGGGAGAGCCGGTGGGCTGACCAACTCAGCTACCTCCCAGGCCCAGATCCAGGGCTCTGAGCTGGCCCACCCCATCTATGAACTGCTGGAGTGCATGAAGGAGACCACCCTACAGATCCAAAGCTGCAGGACCTCCATGACACAGGGCAACAAGAGGCTATCTGGGAGGAGTCCCGGTGAGGATCCAGTATCGACAGAGTAGCTGTGTGGACAGAGAAGCAGACTGTGGGGCACCTGGGGCCCACTGCAGCTTTCACGACCAGAGGCCTTTTTGTTCAGTTTATTTTTATTTATTTAATTTTTTTGGTTTTGTTTTTTATTTTCTTTTAGTGGGGAGGTTGCAAGGGCAGAGAAGGCAGATACAAAGGGTCACGGAGATGGGTGGGATTGGGGTCCATGATGAAGGGAGAGAGAGAGAGAGAGAGAGAGAGAGAGAGAGAGAGAGAGAGAGAGAGAGAGAACACTAGCTGCTCTTCCAGAGGACCCAGGTTTGACTCTCAGCACCTACGCCATCTGTGATTCCTGTCCAAGGGAACTGGACACCTCTTCTGCAGGCACTAATGTGGGACACAGACATACATGCAAACAAACGCCTGTACACATAAAATCATGGTAAAAAAATAAAATAAAACTTTTAAAAAGAAGGTTATACATCCTCCCAGAAATCACGTTTCAAATTCCCAAGCACAACAAACATGTTCTAATCCTGAGTGGCGATCCACAAAGACAGGTCTTCAATTCATTGGGCTGGTCTAGGAGGAGACAGAGGCATGGCCTAGTGATAACTGCTCTGTCCTGGTATCTCCATGTACTTCTGGGATCCTGATACATGCTGGGCATCTGTATATCCACAGTAATGATACTGCTTGGACATTATTTAGCAAGAATTTACTGGCTGTCTTATGCTTACAGCTTCCACTCATTTAACAGACACCTCTTGAGTGTGTACTACCTGCCTGCCAGGCACTGAATATATAGCATTGGATGCAGTAGGGAAACCCTGCCCCAGCGAGCTGATAGGCTCATGTGTATGAGTCATCCATCACCAGGAGAGTAAATACGTAAGGTTATAGTTAGAGGTAGGTGTTCTGGGAAAAAAAATCAGTGTGATATAACCAAGCAGCATGGAGGTAGGTGGGGGGTGGGGAGAAGTGACACAGTCTAGCCAAGAAGATGACCTTTAACCTTTGGGTCCTGTCCAAATTTAAAAAAACAAACAAACAAACATGGCTGTTCATCTGTAGTGAAGAATGTTCTAGTGGGTTCAGGAGGTGTTAAGGACTGACAAGTGAGAGGGGATTGTAGGAACAGCAGGACTAAGGGGTGATACGAGGTCAGAGGTTACTTTGAATCTTTATTGGGTGTTTTTTTCCCCCCTCTCCATTTCTCTGGATAAGGAAACTGAGCTCAGAGAGAAAAGTTCAAGTCATTTTCCCAAACGGAAAAAGCAAGTGAGTGGCAAAGCCGCATAAATCAGAGCCAGGAGTCTAATCGTGACAGCAAACCTAACCACACAAAGTCGACTCCCAAGGTCTCCTGCATAAGGATGATGTGAGGAGGAGCCCTAGCTCCAAATGCTGCTTCCAAAACTGGTTAAAAAGATGCACACCTGGCATCCCATCGACTCCAGGAGCTGAGGCAGAAGCTTGAGTCCAGGAGTTCAAGACCAGCCTGGACAATATAGCAAGACACTATCTCACTAGATAGATAGAGATGATAGGCAGACAGATGATAGACAGACAGACAGATAGATGGCTAAATGAGTAGATGATTAGTAGATAATCGATGAGGAACAGACTACAATTAAATAGTTCAATTTCCAAAGTCAGGAATAGCTGGGTGGAGGGGCGCCTTTAAACCCAGCACCTACGGAGGTTGGGAAGCAGAGGCAGGCACATCTCTGTGAATCGAGGCCAGCCTGGTCTACAGAGTGAGTTCCAGGACAGCCAGGGCTATGCAGAGAAACCGTCTCCAAAACAAACACACACACGCAAATAAAAAAGAAAAGAAGGAAAAGCCAAAGCCAAGCAAGATGGTTTGGTGCCTATTGTTATTCCAAATTTTTAGAGGTGGAGACAGGAGGATATAAAATTCAAGGTCATCCTCTGATACCTAGTGAGTTTGAGAGCAGCCTGGGCTATATGGGAAGATGTCTCAGAAACAAGCAAGCAAACAAATTAAAAAAATAAACTAACAACAACAACAACGTAAGACTAAAAGCAGCTTCCTCATACAACAGCACCCCACTACCACCACTCCTTTGCTTGAACCTGTCTCAGTGATTCTGGGGTCTGCAGGGAATCTGCACACTTAACCATTCCCCTGCCCTTTGGACCCAGAAGCCACCACATTCAAAACAAGCGAAAGGATTGGCCAGGCTGTGGCCAGTGCCCTTAATAATCAAAGAAAAATAGAACGAGAACAAGAAAGTAACATGGCCGGTCTCGTATCAGGGTGATCGACATGCTAGGGAAGTTGTTATTAAAAATAGGTGTGTTGGACCTTTCCCAGTCTGTTGCGGAATCTGGTGTTGCCTGTGGCCTTGGTCCTACAGAGATGTTTCAAAGCTTTATTAAGGATGTGTGGGTCCCCACAAAACCCTACTGTAGCCAGGTTTACCAGGAAATTTGAGTAGGAGTGGAGTTAATGGCCCTCATTGCTTATGAAATCAGGAGTGCTGAAGTGAAGTCTCGAAAGGCTCCAGGCCTGCACCTGCCTACAGCCACTAACTGCTCCGAGTCCGCTCAAGATGGAGAAATACATCGGCTAAACTTAAGCAAGATGTGTTAGATAGGAATGTGGAACATCACTGTATGGTTACCCAAGTACCACTTCCCATGTGGCATTAATAAATGTATCTGAGGGAAAAAATCAGTGTGCCAAGACTGGTGGTGTGTACACACTTTTAAGCCCCGCACTCGGGAGGCAGAGGAGGTAGATTCCTAAGTTCCAGGCCAGCCTGGTCTACAGAACCACACAGAGAAACCCTGTCTCAAAAAAACCAATCCCCCCAAAAGAAAAGTACTAGGGAAGCAGAGGCAGGTGGATAGCCCTGAGTGAGTTTGAGGAGACTGTGACCTGCATAGGGAGCTCTAGGCTTAGCCAGGGCTGCACAAAGAGAGCTGCTTTTTTTTTTTTTTTGTGAGTGCGAATGTTCCCTGGGGTTGTCTATAGTATCAAAAAGTGAGGACGTGGCTAGCTCGGTATGCACAAGTGAAGATACAAGCAAACATGGGATTTAGTCACGCAACAGGCTACCAATAAGTGCCTCCACAAACAGAATCCAGACTAGATACATGCTACGTGTCAAAAGCTATCCTGAGCAGAAAGAGAGACAATTGAGCGCATATCATATATGAAATCCTAGTGGTAACTGATAAGAGTGTGTGTGGTAGAAGGCTGGAATGGAGTGACTGCTGCAAAGGATGGGAGGGGCCTACTGGGGTGAAGGAAGTGTGGCAATGCCGGCTACTTGCTTTGCATAGTATGACAAAACTCCCACACACCAGACATGGTGGTGAATGCCTGCAACCTGAGGACTTGAGAGGTGGAGACAAAAGGATTAGGAGTTCAAGGTCGTCCTTGGCTATATGTTGAGTGTGAAGCCAGCTTTCCATACACACAGATCCTCTCTAATGCCACCCTGTTTGAATATGTATAATTTGCAACTTGTCAGTGATACCATAGCCAAGTTGATGGTTTGGTTTGACACAAAGGCTCCCTAGGTAACTTAGGCTAGTCTTGAACTTACAACATTGCCCAGGCAAACCCAGCCCTGGAGTCATGGGTATACCATCACGACCTGCTTTAAAGTTGGAATTTTCTTTTCGTTTAATAATACCAATGAAGACATAAGCCATGCCCTGGGTTGCTATACAGATTCTTTCTTATAAGGGGGTTATGATGTAAATGAGATTTATTTTTTTAAGTACCACAGAACCTCAGTAACACTGAGGCAAACAGACCCAGTCTGGGGCCTTAGACCCTCTGAACACCCTACCTACCCTAGCAATCCTGGGTCCAGATTTCCAATGTTGAAAGTAAGACTTGGCCTCTCAGAGATGCCACTTCCTGGCCTTGACCTTGGGCAAGTTTACCACTTGGGGCTTGGTTTCCCTCAAATCTCCCTGGGAGATAAAGATAGGGCCCTACCTCAGAAGATAGAGCAATGAGAATATAATTAGACACCTCAGGAGGCTGAGGCCCTGGGCACCGGGCCTAGTGAAGAGTGACTACTCAGGAGCTGGGAGACACAGCCATTGGCTTATTAGGGCAGTGGAAGGCCATGGTGTAGGCTGAGGGGCTGGGGCTGGGGCTGGGGCGAGGCCCTCCTCCAGTGGCTTCGCATCCAGCTGTCCCCATCCTTCATTACCAGCCCCAGCTGTTTGTTCCTCCCAAGAAACCGGACCCAGCTTGCCAGGGTCCTATTCTGGGTCAGGAATGCTGCGTCAGCATTTCTGCATGGACCCAGGACCTAGGGGGAGGGGGGAGAGTGCAGGGTCAGCAGACCTGGCCCCAAAGAGAGACCATCTCCCATACCCATACCCCAACCCCCATCTCAGCCCATGGGAGGGTATAGTGGGAAGGACTAAGAAAGAGGCAGCCCTTCCCCCTCTTGTCCCCTCCCTGTCCCCTACGCAGAGCCCAGAAAAGAGGGCTATTCTGGGAGAGACACCTGTTGTCCCAAGTCCCATCCCTGCCCCCAGCTAGGGATCCAAGATTCAGGGAGACAGGACCAGAGGGATAGCAAAACGCAGAAGGCTGAAGCCAAGGAACAAGAGACAGAGACGGAGACATAAGACATAACAAGGAGCCGGGAAAGACTTCATCACCCAGATACCCTCAGAGGCCATTAGCCGACATAGTTAATCCTCCTCACCAAAACCGAGAAAGAAAGTACATTTTAAGATACAAGAGACCCCCCCCCAGGAGACCGCCAAAGGCTAGGAGTTGAAAAGAAAGTGTTGTCCAGCCCACCCCAGCCCCCTTCCCAAGAATTTAAATAGGTCAGAGCCGGGAGCAAGAAGGAAATGAGGGCTGGGGTGGCGGTGGAGGACAGCTAAATTAAGCCCAAGAATTAGAACCACCTTCCTCAAGTGCCTGTTTCCAGAATGGCAGGGGGGGGGTGCTCCCTCAATGACCCCAAATCTCTTATGTCAGGAGAGGGCGTCTGAGGATCCCACCCTCTCCTGCCCACTTAGTCCTCCTAAATCCTGCTTATTCTCTGTGGTCGAAATGAGAAAAGACAGAAAGACAAAGTGACCTCGGATTTCAGAGACCACCAGCAAGCAGCGAAGAGACAGAGAGATTCTCAGAAAAGTAACCAAGAAATCACCCCAAAGCCTCCTGACCCAGACAAAACGTACCGTCCGCAAAAACTGGACCTCGTCCTCGCCTTCACCTCCTCCATCACCCATGATGACAATACCCGGGTGTCCCGGGCTAGGGTCTGAGGTTGGCGAGAGGGGGCTGCAGGCTTGGCGGCGGGACTGAGGGCGGGCTGGGGTCGGAGACCTCTAGGGAACCCAGAGGCACCCGCGAGGGAGATGGAACTGCAGGAAGCATGCCCTGTGCGGGACACAGACGCGAGAAGGTCCCCGCCCCACCGCACACCCATTGGGCAAGCATGGGACGGGCCACGCCCCTTCCAGAAACCCGCCCACAGCCCAAAACTGGTGAAAGGCGTTCGCTCCGGTGGCCTAGGTGTCTAGAAAGTAGCTGAGTGGCCATGGTCACGGTGAGATATCAAGTATATATTTGTTTAGTTAGTTGTCCCTTTCCCTCTCCTAGTGTCATGAACTTCAATATGGCCTTAAACTCCATAAGTGGTCAAGGATGATCTTGAACTTCTGGCCCCATCTGATTTATGTAAAGCTGTGGTTCAAACCCTGGATCACTTACTTGCATGCTCGGCAAGCATTCTACCATTGGGCTACATACACCCTCAGTCTAGTTCCATTCTTTCTTAAGAGCTAAACTGAGCTTCACCCTTGCTGCAGAAGCACAGAGTTGTGCTTGGATGCACACCACATCCCCTAACATTTAAAAAAAAAATCACTTAGTACCAGACATAGTGGTATGACTCCTCATCCAAACTCTGAAGAGATTAAGGCAAGAGGATTGTAAATTTGGAGTTGGGGCTGACCCTGTCTCAGGGTCAACCGGCCAGACCCCCCCCCGCCACCCCACCCCCCGAGCTCCCAGGGACTGGACCACCAACCAAAGAGTACACATGGAGGGACCCATGGCTCCGGTCGCATGTGTAGCAGAGGATGGCCTTGTTGGACATCAGTCTGAGGAGCGGCCCTTGGGCCTGAAGGTATTCGATGCCCCAGTGTAGGAGAATGCTATGGCTGGAAGACAGGAGTGGGTGGGTGGGTGGGGGAGCACCCCCATAGAGCCAGGAGGGGGGGATGGGATAGGGGGTTTGCGAAGGGGAAACCTGGAAAGGGGGAAACATTTGAAATGTAAATAAAGAAAATATCAAAACACACACACACGCGCACATACAAGAAAAATAATAAAAATAAAAAAATAAAAAGACCCTGTCTCAAAACAGAGACAAAAACAGGGTTGCAGGCAGGCCTTAGTTGATAGAATGTTTATCTAGCTGTCACAGAGCCCCGGGTTCCATCCTGCACCACATAAACTGGGAGTGGTCTTTCGGGTCTGTAATTCCAGCAAGCAGAAAGTTGAAAACAAGAGGTTAGATAACTCAAAGTCATCCTCAAAAACCTAGCTAGAGGCCAGCCTGTGCTACATGATACCCTGTCTCAAAACTGTGGTGGGGAGGGGGAGGGGGGCGGGGGTGAAGGACGTGGGGCAGGGGAGAGAAAACACTAGTCTGACTTTGAACTCACAAACATCCCAAGCCTCTGCCTCCTAGCACTGAGATTAAACAAATGTGTCACCCCCACCTCCCAGCCCCCAGCTAAAAACTGCCTTTTGGAACAGTCCTGGCTGATGTTTCTTACCCACCTGTTGCATTTCAGGTGTGAGCTAAGATCTTTTTATTACCACTCGTTTCTCACAACCCTGCTATTATTGGCATCCTTCACAGCAGAAAATAAAAGCACGTGGCCCCTAGGGATAACTCCTAAATGCCCTGTAGTCCCCAAGGTAACCTTTAGGGGGCACACTTTCCCCACTCTCACAGTGCCAAGTCTGCAGACATGAAGACCTGCGTTTGGGAGATGGAGTTAGACACCTTACACAGTCACAGAGGTTGGCCTGGGGATCTAGACCTAAAGATAGGGTTCCTAACAGCTATGCTTTGACCCCTCCTATCGCATATGGTCTTCTAATTTAGCTATGTGGAGTCACATGTCTGTAATCCCCCACTTTAGGAGGTAAAAGTAGAAGGAATAGGAATTCAAGACCAACCTTGGCCATAGTACATTCCAGACCATCCTGCATTACATGAATCTGTCTCAAAAATTAAAAAAAAAAAGAGTCAGGAGGTGCATGAGGTTAATGTTATCACTTGGGAGGCAGAAGCAGACAAAAGAGGTTGGTGAGTTTGAGGCCAGTTTGGTCTACAGAGTGAGTTCCTGGCCAGACAGAGTTATATAGACAGAGTTATGTCTGAAAAAATAAAATAAAATAAATAAGGGCCGACAAGATGACTCAACTGGTGGGATGCTTGCCCGCAAGCCTGATTGTGGTCTGAACTTGATCCCAACGACCCAAATGATGTTATGAAAAGAGGGCTCCAAAAGATGGCCTCTTACCTTCACATCCCAGCCACGGTGGTGTGGGCAACCTACACGCACACATACACACCCATGCACACACATGTATATACACATACATACACATATGCACACACAGACACAAACACACATAAACACATACATACACACATGCACACATACACACAAAGACACAGACACACATAAACACATACACACACAGACACACATACACACATACATACACACATGCACACATGCACACATACACACACAGACACACATATATATACACATACATACACACATGCACACACAGACACACACAGATACACACATACATACACACATGCACATATGTACACAGTCATAGACATACACAGATACACACATACATACACACATGCACACATACACACAGACACAGACACACATAAACACATACACACACAGACACACATACACACATACATACACACATGCACACATGCACACATACACACACAGACACACATATATATACACATACATACACACATGCACACACAGACACAAACAGATACACACATACATACACACATGCACATATGTACACAGCCACAAACATACACAGATACACACATACATACACACATGCACACATGCACACAAAGACACAGACATACACAGATACACACATATATACGTACATGAACAAATACACATACACAGACACACAGACACGTGCATGCATACACACATACACAGAGACATATCTATATACACAATACATACACATACACACATACATATACACTCACGCAAAATAAATGTTGTAATGTAATAAATGTTTGTAATGGAGAGATGGCTCAAGGATTAAGAGCACCAGCTGTTCTTGCAGAGGACATGAGTTTGATTCCCAGCACCCAAATGGTAGCTCACAACCATTTATAACTCCAGTACCAAGGAATCTTGATGCCCTTTTCTGACCTCCTCAAACACAAGGCAATAATGCCTATAAGCATAACATTAGATAAATCTTAAAGATAAACTAAGGCAGGGGTGGGACTAGACAGAGCTAGTTAGTAGACTGCTTGCCCAGTATGTCTTGTGTTTGGACTCCAGCATTACATAAAACAGACCTGGCTGTGCACATCCATCCCAGCACTTGGCGTGTAGGCAGGAGAATCAAGACTTCAAGCTCACCCCATCTACATAGCAAGCTAGCCTGGGCTACACGAAACCCTGTTTCAAACAAGCAAAAAGTATGCATAAACATCTTTTCAAAACAGCTTAAGTCCCTGCACTCCGGAGGCAGAGGCAGGTGGATCTTTGTGAGTTCAAGGCCAACCTGGTCTACACAGTGAGCTCTAGTCCAGCCAGATTCTGTCAAGAAAGAGAGAAAGAAAGAAAGAAAGAAAGAAAGAAAGAAAGAAAGAAAGAAAGAAAGAAAGGAAGGAAGGAAGGAAGGAAGGAAGGAAGGAAGGAAGAAAATGATGAGGATATATAATTCAATAATAGAACACTCAATCGGCATATTTGAACAAAACAGTATCTTGGAGATGCTATAATGGCTGAGCAAGCGTGGGGGCTAAGTTGTTTGTTCGCTTGCGTGCGTTGGGGCCCATGGGACTGCAGTTACAGCTGGTTGTAAGCCACCTTGCATGTCCTAGTACTTGAGCCAAGGTTCTCTGGAAGAGTAGTCAGTGCTCTTAACCACCAGCCATGTCCAGCTCCTAAGGACCTGCTTTCAAATCCCCAGAACTCACACAAAACTGTGATACTGCTGCAAGCAGCTGTGATCCCACTGCTTGGACTACGAGAGGGAAGTGGAGGCTGGCAATCTCCAGCGCTTGCTGGCCTGCAGGCCTGCTGTGTGCAGCGGGGAAGAGGAACCAAGGCAGAAAGTGAGAGTTAATTCCGAGGCTCTCCTCTGACCTCCATAAAATGCTTCTGGACACACCTACAATAACATACATGAACACACACACACAAACTGAAACCAGTATCTACTGTTCAACAAAGAGATATGGCCTTAATGTCTAGCCCTGACTGGTCTCATGCTTGCTATATAGACGAGGCTCGTCCTGAACTTATGTAGATCACTTGCCCCTGCGCCTGCGCCTGCCCCTGTGCCTGCCCCTGCCCCTGCCCGTGCCTCTGCCTCTGCCTCCTGAGTGCTGGGATTAGTTGGCTGTATTTTATTATTGAACTATAAAATTCAGTGATACATTATATAATATATAGTTATATATATTGTTATTCTATGGTACAAATGTAACTTTGTGTTGTATTTCACACATGGTAAATATTTTCCCTTAAATGTTGTAAATGGAACATGGAGTTATTCTGTGCCATAATGGATCATATCATAAGATACTGACAGTGTTTCCCACGCCTTTAGTCATGACTTTAAGACTTTACCGAATTGTTCCCTGGACAACTGGTGAATGGTCATGGCAGCTTTGAGGGACTTTCTGGTGACAGACCCCTTTTTGCTTACCCAGCCTTCTCTGCCTATGGTGCCCTGGGGGTGATTCCTGTGACTGTCCTTGCCCATATCACCCGGGGTGATAAATCCAGATTGCCGATTTGACTGGATTTGGGAACATGTCCGAGAAGGCATTTCCGGAACGGTTTAACTGAGGAAGACAGATTCATCTTGGCTGACGGGCTGAATCTCCTGGATAAAGGGGAGAGTACTTGCTCATCAGCAACGTTCATCTCTGTTCCTGATTCCAGGTGCAGTGTGACCTGCTGCCTCCTGCTCCTGCAGCCAGGCTGGCCTTGGGCCTCCCCATAGAGCCAGAGCAAGTCCTTCCTTACTAAGTCGCTTGTGTTCTATCTCAATAGTGTACAGTTGGGTATTCTACCTCAATAACGAGAAGAGTGACAAGCCATCCACCCCCTTATGGAACTGACACTGTTTTGGTATGAACCACCCAGAACCTACTTGCTAGGTGATGTCCATATACACAGTTCCTCTAAGCAGGTAGTGGCTGCCTGCTGTCACTATGCAAAGATTTACATCTCCATCTCCCGCCCTCTACTTGGCATCTTCTGGCTTCTCATTTGTGTGGGGAGGGGTGGGGGGGTCACGTGGGTGAACATGTGTGCACTTGTGTATGAGGACAGAGACTGTCCTAGCCAATGCTCCTCAACTGGTCTGGAGCTCACCATTACGGTAGCTTGGATGGCCAGCAAGCCCTGTTTCCCCAGCACCCAGCACTGGGATTGAAGATGCTGCCTTGCCTGACTTTGGGGGGGGGCGCAGTGACTGGAGTTTGAACTTGGGTCCTCACGATTGTGTGGCAAGTTGTTTACTGACTGGGCCATCTCCCCCAGCTGCCTGGCTATTTGTCTAACGGGCTTATTTTTCCTGTCTGACCAGCTCTTATTTGTACTTATTTTTCCACAGTGCCTTGTGGAAAGAAGTTTACTCTGTTATCAAAGTCAGTGTCTTTCTGACTTGTGGGTTTCTGCTTTGACTCAGACGGCCCTTCCTTTGTGATCACCACTGTTCTTAGGCGTGCAAATGGCCATCCAGAGGGCCTTGAAGGCTGAGTGCTTACATACAAGTGCCAAGGCCCTTTCCCACCTCAGTCTTTGGGGTTTTTCTGTCCCCGGGACCTGGAAACACTCTCACACTGAAGGCTGAGCAGGTGCTAAGGGAGATGGAGAGAGAGAGAGAGAGAGAGAGACCATATCAATAAAGGATGACAGTACTTGAGACAGTCAGGAGACACAGGAAAGCAAAGAGTCGGGAAGAGAGGGAGTATCCAACCAGGGCACCTCATTTGATGGGAAAACTAAAGTAGGCCTTCTTGCCTGTGTAAAAAGATTCCCACAGCGAACACTTTTAATGGAAAAGAAAAGATCAAACACACTCTCCTGAAAGTGCTGCCACACTGAAGCCACTAAGTACAAGGTTTGGCAGAACCATTCTACTAAGAACCATTCTATTCTACTCCCCATTGTGTGTGTGTGTGTGTGTGTGTGTGTGTACGTATATGTATACATATATAGTCTGCATGGCTATTTTGCTTACCTGTATGTGTGTGTGCTACCTGTGTGCCTGGTTAGTCCCTCAGACGTCAGAAGAGAATGTTCCCCTGGAACTGGAGCTATACCCAGTTTGGGGCCATCGTGTGGAAGCTGGGACTTGAACTCAGGTCCTCTGGGTAACTACAGAAATACACTATTTCAGAGAGATCCAAGGAAAGAACTCAACTGTCCATCATAAGACGGTTAATTAACAAGTCATTGTATTAGCACACAATGAAAGACAAACCAGCAACAGAAAGGAAGGGTAAACAAATAAGATAGCCTGGAAGACAAGCAAAAATGAAAGATAAAAGGAAGAATTGATGCAATCCTTGAGCCCACGTGTATATATATGGTCGCTTTTTAAGATTTGTTTTCTTTTTTTTAAGATTTATTTATTTATTTTATGTATATGAGTACACTGTAGCTGTACAGATGGTTATGAGCCACCATGTGGTTGCTGGGATTTGAACTCAGGACCTTTGGAAAAGCAGTCAGTGTTCTTAACTGCTGAGCCATCTCTCCAGCCCAAGATTTGTTTTTCTTATTTCTAATTATCTGCAGGTGTTTGTGTGTGTCTGTGAGTGCGAGCACAGTGAGGGACAGGGCCTTCAGAGGCCAGGGTGTTTATGTCTGTCTGTGTGTGCGAGCACAGTGAGGGACAGGGCCTTCAGAGGCCAGGGTGTTTGTGTGTGTCTGTGAGTGCGAGCACAGTGAGGGACAGGGCCTTCAGAGGCCAGGGTGTTTGTGTCTATCTGTGCGTGTGAGCACAGTGAGGGACAGGGCCTTCAGAGGCCAGGGTGTTTGTGTCTGTCTGTGCGTGCGAGCACAGTGAGGACAGGGCCTTCAGAGGCCAGGGTGTTGTGTAGCTCCATGATGGGATGCTGAGGACTGGACTCCAGTTCTCTGAAAGAGCAGTCAGTGCTCTTAACTGCCAAGCCATCTCTCCAGCCCCTACATACAGTTTTAAAACAGACAGAAAAAAAAACCTACTTTGCTTATATCAGACTGCAGATAAATCATAGAAGACAGTAACAGGAACTAAGAGAGATTAAGAATGTTCTGAAGGCCGGGTGTGGTGGCACATGCACGCCTTTAGCTCCAGCACTTGAGAGGCAGAGGCAGATCCCACAGGTGAATTCGAAGCCAGCCTGATCTACACAGTAAGGTCCAGGATAGCCAAGGTTACAGAGAAGAACCCTATCTCAGAAAAAAAAATATTCTGGAGTCAACTGACTTTTTTGGTTTTGGATTGTGGGTAGGGTCGATGGGGGCGGGGGGGTAGCTCCAGTCTAGACTAGGTTAGCCTTGAACTCATAGAGATCTGTCTGCCTTAGTTCCTTGATTCTACCCAAGGTGCTAATCTTAGCAGTGTCCTGATCCTTCTTCCTCTACCTCCTGTTCTTGACTTGAACATTGTTGGGGGTTTCCGCATTTAGTGACACTCCATCAACTGAAATACCAACGTGTGCTCTTTTTGGTACTTCAATTAAAAATATGTCAAGTATGACACACTTAGATAAAAGAACAAAATGTACACACTCTGTAAAGTCCATCTCTATGGGCACAAAAGTATACACACACACACACACACACACACACACACACACAGAGAGAGAGAGAGAGAGAGAGAGAGAGAGAGAGAGAGAGAGAGAGGAAATGGTTGAGACAAAACCAAATAATGTAAACTACTGTTCCTAGCAGCCTAAGAGGAGCAATGGAGGGAGAAGGGGCTTTGAAACAGTCAGTCTGGCGGGGCCTGGTGGTACCCATCTTAAATCCCAGCACTCAGAAGACACAGGCAGAGGGATCTCTGGGTTCAAGGCCACCCTGGCCTACAAAGCTAGTTCCAGCCAGAGCTACACAGAGAAACCCTGTCTCTAAAAAACATCAACATTCTGTCTGCTTTAAAGTTGTACAAAGGGGCTGGGGAGATGGCTTAGGGCTTACTTCTATCCATAACATACAAAGCTCTAACTTCAGTCCTCATCACTGTGTGAACCAGGCATGGTGACCCACAGTCACAATACCAGCACTCAGGAGGCAGAGGTAGAAGGTTATCCTCAGCTCCTCAGCTACACAAAGAATCGGAGATTAGCCTGATCTACATTAAAAAATACACACACACACACACACACACACACACACACCCCACAACAAAAAGCAGTGCAGTGCACAGGGTCAATATCAAAATGAAAACCAAGAGGCTACCCTGCTCCTGCAGAAGACCTGAGTTTAGTTCCCAGTACCTGTGCTACGTGGTGGCTCCCAACTGCCTGGAACTCCTGCTCCAGGGGGATCCAGGCTTCTAGCCTCCTCCAAGAGCACCAAACACTTGTGAGCACACACCCACATATGGACACACACATGCACATGATTCAAAGTAAAAATAAAATACAACAAAAGGGGACTATGCCTTTAGAAAATAATAAAGAAATACAACTCCCAAAACCTTAGAGAAGTATATAGTATACAGTAGGTGATACATAAAGGATTTTACAATGAGAGTGATAAAGTGAAAATGTTTTCCAGGTATCCTTCAAGCCAGCCGCACCATTCACACCTGTAATCCCAGCATGTGGGAGGCTGAATCCTACTTCAGTCTCATTCAGGAGGTTTGCTGTTGCTGTACCAAGCCAGCCTGACCTTCAAGAGAATCTGACTTGAGAGAGGAAGAGGGAGGGAGAGGGAGAGGGGAGGATGGAGGGAAGGAGGGAGCGAGGTAGAGATAGAAAAGCAGACAGAGAAATGCAGAGAGAGAGAGAAATGCAGACTTTTCTTTTGCGCCTATTTTTACACACTTTTAAAAACTGTGTGTGTGTGTGTGTGTGTGTGTGTGTGTGTGTGTGTGTGTGACAGACGGGGGAGAAAGAAAGATGGAGCGATAGATAGAGAGCCAGCCGATGGGGTAGGCAGCACCGGAAACCTCAGCAGGCAGGGATCCCCACGAGGGGGAGGGGAGCCTTTGGTCTCTCCCCAGCCTCTTCCTTCCCCCTGGCCTGGGGGTGGGTGGGGAGGGGCAGTTCCTCTTTCCTTCCTAAACACCGAGGACGCTCTAGCTCCCAGGGTCCTGACAATCTGATTAGCGAAAAAACCGGATCACACTCCTGTCAGGACCCCCCCCTCCCCGCCCCCTCCAAGAAACATGAACCGGAAAGACATCAAAAGGTAAGAGGACCCTCCCCAAGGAGACCTGGGAGAGCCTAAGTCCTTGTGCCGCTGGCTGTGGGGAGGTGGGGGAGATAATAGGGGTGGGAAGTGCCCCAGTCCTCAAAGACCGCGCTCTAGTGGGGTCCAAGAATGAGACGCGTCAGTGAGCTGAGCACCTGAGCCTCTGTTACCGCTGCTGTCTCTCCCTGGAGTTTGAGCTGTCCTGTGTCTCCCCATCCTTGCTCCCTCAACTGGTTGCTCCTGTCTTCCCCCGGGTCGGCTCCGTTCCCTATTATGGTCACTGCCCCCCACCCCCACTCCCACCCTGGACTGGAAACTCCAGGCTCCTGCAGGACCGTGTCCCAGGAGAGAGGGTCATGACGTAGGTCTAGGCAGCTTCCCTGACTCTTAAACCACTGCTGGCTGCTCCAGACACTCAGGGGGCTGCCGATCTGCAGGTAAGGGGCAGCAGGGTGTCAAATGGACTTCTGTCTCCTGGCTTTGGTTGCCCGCCTGTCCCCCTAAGGAGGGATGGTGCTGGGTCCCCAACCTGGATAGCTCATCCAGCTTCCCTAGCACGACCCTGATGAGCAAAGGGATTCAGTATAGTGAGAGGATCCTAGCTGCCTCGTCCTCTGTCTGTGTGGCTGTAGGTAAGTTACCCAAATACTCTGTCTCAGTTTCTGCTTCTGTCAGAGTTATCATGGATACCACTTCAGAGGGGCTTTAATTGCACAGCCACATAGAGGGCTTGAAAAGCACAAGCCGTTGGACTCACCCGGAAAGTTTTAGTTTCTGTGGACTAGTCTGGGATGCTGTGCTCAGGTGGAATGCCCAGGAAGGTGAGGCTTTTGAATCTTGGTGTGAGTGCCTAAAAACAAAAAACAAAAACCACTGATCTTTACAGAGTGCTCACCCCTCAGGCGGCTTCCTAGTTGATGCTCAACAGGTGTCTACTTTATTTAACATTTAACAGCTATCTTAAGCCCTTATGATGCTGCAGGGGACACGGCAGATTTTATCGTAGGATGTCCCTGTTTGTGATTTCACACCCATGCCGTGCTGAAAGCCTGGCTACCTCCTTCTATCTTGGTTGGTTTTTTGGTTTTTTTGTTTTTTGTTTTTGTTTTGAGAGTTTTGCTCTGTAGCCCAAGCTGCCCTCAAACTTGCAATCCACCTGCCTCAGTTTCCCATGCAGCTAGGATTATAAGAGAGCAGCTTTCTTTTCCTATCTGGAGGTCAGCTTCCCCACCAGCCAGGTTCCTTTGAGGATCCAGGCTTTCTAACATCTGGAGAAAATCCAAGGATGATTCTACCTTTGAAGAAGACAGGGCCAGAAAGACATTGGGTCACTCATTAAAAAGCACACGGCCACCAGAAGTTTCTTGAACCCAGTTCTGGATGAGGCTGAAGACCTCATCCAGCTAACTAACCCCTCCCTCTGGCCCTCCCTCCCTCCCTTCCTCCCACCACCCCCTTTTCCCCACCTGGGACAGACACCTAGGGAGGCATATGACAGGAAAGGTTATTTTTAAACTTTCCTTGAAGCTGCTGTGGCCCCAGGGACCCCTCCTAGCTCTCGGGAGCCCTGGAGAAGCTCTGGTCTACTTCCTCTCCTGGCTCCAAAGTATGGGGAGCAGGCTAGAGGCTAAGACTCTTGGGTATGTGAAAGCTAGCTTGGATGAGGACTGTGCTGCCTTGCAGGGATTGGGGTGGTGGGGTAGATTCCAAGAGGCCGACCACATAGGTCACCTCCATCAATGGGACACAGAAGTATAACTTCTACGGAATTGGGGGGCTGTGTGTGACATTCTGGTTTTGGAAGGAACCTGAAGATCAACTCATCAGACTCCTTGGGAAGCCAGGGGTTGGTCCTAGGAGTAGGTCCTAGTATAAATCCTGGGGATCTACTTACTGCAAATTTGTGATGCTTTGGGACTATATCATCAAGAGGAAATTTTTGTGGCAATAACGGAGGGTAACAGGGGAGAGGCAAAATATAATGAGTTTTCCTTCGTATATGAAACCTAGATTTAAGTGTGTGTATACATGCATACATACATACATACACACATGACAGGAAGGCAGAAGGACATTTGGGAGAGAGAAGAAACCAACGAGATGAGAGAGGGCAGATGGGTACCAGTATGATGATATATATTATGTGTGAAAGGTGTCATAGGGAAACCCATTATTTTGTACACTAACTGTAAAAAACAATAATTAAAAACAGAACAAGGAACGAGTCAGTGGCCCTTGATCCTGCATCTTTGATCTAAAATATGTTGGGGTTTGTCACCCATGAGTCCCTCATAGTTATCTCTTGAGAATTGATCTGCGAGAACTTTGTCCATGGTGCCGAGGGGAATAGGGGCCCAGAAGAACTGTGCGAGTGTAGTTAGAGAAAAGGGCTCCCATGATGCTTCGCGGTGGGCTTTTTGTGTGTGCCTATAGGAAGTCTCATCAGGAATGCTCTGGGAAGGCAGGAGGGCAGGGTCGGCCACGACAAGCCCGCCGACACAAGACGTGCCCCACGCCCCGGGAAATCAGCAAGATCATGGCTTCCTTGAATCTGGGATTGCTGAGTGAGAGCAGCTGCAGCGAAGATGAGCTACTGGAGGAATGTATCCGGTGCTTTGGTGAGTAGAGTCTTCAGCCCTAACACCCAGCTAAGCATCCTTTCTCAGCCTCAGCTAAGCATCCTTTCTCAGCCTTGATGGTTGGGCTAGAACATGAGGGAGTAGGAGGGATTTCCCTCCTTGTGTTAATGATTAGAGAGAGAGAGAGCATGGGTCTGGCAGCTTACTTTTGAAGGCAGAGGCAGGAGGATAAAGTTCCAGACCTACCTGTGATGTCGTGTCTTCTTCCTCCTCCTCCTCCTCCTCCTCTTCTTCTTCTTCTTCTTCTTCTTCTTCTTCTTCTTCTTCTTCTTCTTCTTCTTCTTCTTCTTCTTCTTCTTCGTCTTCTTCTTCTTCTTCTTCTTCTTCAGTATTAGTTGTGACAATTTTATTCTTCACTACCAATCTCTCACATGATGGGGCTTAGGGAGGTTCATACTGAGTAGATGAAGACCATTGTTTGCTTTGGCTCTGAACCAGATGGAATAGCAAATTAAATGACAAACACAATATTGAAAAATTACTATTAACAAGACAAAACGTAAAGTTCCAGACTAGATAGTCACAAGTCTAATGAGGAACTGTTTAAGCACTGGAAAATATTTACTCAAATTTTTTATGTGGCGTAAAGTTGAAAACGCTGAATCCTTAGTTCTCTAAGACCATAGCTTAGTAAGATAGAGATGTGACTAATGCTATTTTTTAAAAAAAGTCAATTTTAACTAGGTGGCACCTAGATCAAACACAGGTAAGCCCAGAATTGGGGCAGGAAACCTTTGCCATTGTGGGAAAAAGCAAAGCGAAGTTCCAAAGACGAACCAGAGAAAACCTTTCCATGAGATGTGACTCTTCTGCATTATACTACTAACTCCACTCATGACTAGCCAATTCCCTTTTTCTTAAGTATCGTTTGAGCCTATGTAACGGCTTGTCTCATGAGGAAGAGAACACCTGAATAGGTTAGACTTCCTTGCTCTAGCAAGCTCAAATTGTGTCAGTTTTGTCCATCTGCCACAGAGTGGTGCTTGCAGGTCATTCATGTCTTAAAGAATAAATTAAGAGGGGGGCTGGAAAGACAGCAAGTGATTAAATCACATAGCTCTCTTTTAGAGGACCTGAGTTTGGTTCCTAGTACCTACCTCCACCAGTAACTCCAGCTCACATCCACCAGTAACTCCAGCTCCAGGGAACCTGATACATCTGGCCTGAGACCCATTTGAGCAAACCCACACTTAAACACACACGCACACACATGAGCACGCACACACACACACTCACACACACTTTAAACATCTCAACCTTGATTGGAGGCAAGGATTCCGATGCACGCCACCCCATGCACCTCCCAGCTAAGGAAACTGAGGCATGAAGAAATCATATTGCTTACCCAAGTTCCTGCAAGGGCATTACAGGTAGAACAAACATGTACGCCAGCCTGCCCATTCATTTCTCTAGGCCATGGGTCTCTTATCCAGGGCCCAGGCTGATAGATAGCCTTTCCTACCTCCTCCAGACTCCTCGGGCAGCCTACGCCGAGGGGACCACATTCTCGAGATGGTGCTTACGATGCACAGCTGGGTGCTGCCATCCTCAGAGTTTGCCGCCCGTCTGCTGACTTCATATCCTCCCAGAACCACGGTCGGTCTCCATCTAGAGGGGTGAAGGCAGACCTGTAAACTCCTGGGAGATGGGACAAGGGGAGTGGGCAAATGGGGGATGCTAAAAACAGCCTTGACTAGAACTCTCAAGTATCAGAAGGCTGTCAAAGATGCCCAGGAGCTAAGACAGCTCCAGATCTGTTACCTGGTCAGGTAGGTTTGGCCCAAGACCCTCAGAACCCTGAAACTCCTCTCTAAGACGTCCCCAGCCTGATCACTACCTCAACCCCCCATGATCACTTGGCCACGTTTTCTAAAATCCCACACAAAGAACTTGCACATTAGCTCGTGCCTGTAGTCCTGGTATGAGATAGCCTGAGGCAAAAGGATCTCTTCAAGTTCCAAGCTAACCTGGGTTAGAGTAGGCTACAACTCAAAAAACAAAACAAAACAAAACAAAAAAGTTACCAAAAATCCCATGCTAAAATGCCATTAGCTGAGACTGGACAGATGGCTCAGAAGAGTATTTGCTGCTCTTTCAGAGGACCTAAGTTCAGTTCCTAGCACCAGTGACTGTAACTCCAGTTCTAAGGGATTCAGCACCTGTCTTCTGGCCTCCAGGAGCACCAGGCATGCACATGGTACACATACCTGCACGTAGGCAAAACACTCATACATACAAAATGAAAATAAAATTTTCAATAAAATAAAATTAAAAAAACCTTCCTAACAGTTCCTGAAACACTTCTGCCCCCTACCCTACCACTCCTTAGAACACATAATTCTTAGAGATTCCTGGCCAGATCCCATAGACTCTCCTAGGTGAGACCTCAGTTCCTACATACCCCCAAAACTGCATTACCTTGACTCCCCGAATCTTCCCCCCACCTCGTTCCTGACACCTCTACCATCTTGCTTCCCAGTTGTCTCAAGAGATGCCTATCTTGTTTCACCAGCCCTCCCATTCTTACCCAAGATCTCCCCACCCTTTGAGTCACCCCTCTAAATCCTGACTCCAGAAACCCCAACACACGTGTAAATGCCCATAGTTTGTTGCTTAGAATTCCTTGGCCTAAAGCCCCCTTACCTCCTCACCCTACTGCCAGCCCATGTTTACCTCCCATCTCTGAACCCCTCCCAGGTACTGGCTGACCCATCACCCTGAGGCAGTGTACCAGGAACCGCAGCTGGAAGCGGTCATAAGACGGTTTTGGACCACTGTCGCTCAGGAGGGCAACATGGCCCAAAGGAGCCTAGGAGGTGCCTCCAGCCTGTGAGCCAACCCTCCCTCCTCCCATGCCCCCCCCCAAATCCTCAACTCTTGGGCCACGCCAATAACCTGTTCTCCTTGGCCTCCAGGCTGAGTCCTGGAGGGCCTGGTCCCCCACCTCCCATGAGCAGCCCAGGCCTGGGCAAGAAGCGGAAAGTGTCCTTGCTGTTCGATCACCTGGAGACAGAGGAGTTGGCACAGCATCTTACGTACCTGGAGTTCCGGTCCTTCCAGGCCATCACAGTGAGAATGCCTTTCCCGGCCCACCCCTAAGCAGGAAGCAGGATGGGGGCAGGGCTTGCTGCTGTCACAGGCATCCGTGTGGAACTATAATTTTACTGTTTTTTACTATTATTAGTAGTACGGTTATCATGTTAACAGCTCTGGTAACTGAACCCAGGGTCTTGCCTGTGTTAGGCAAGCTCTCTTACACTGAGCTACATCCCCAGACCAGATGATAAACTCTTTCAAGACACCATTTCTCAGCTGGGCAGTGGTGGCGCATGCCTTTAATCCCAGCACTTGGGAGGCAGAGGCGGGCAGATTTCTGAGTTCGGGGCCAGCCTGGTCTACAGACTGAGTTCCAGAATAGCCAGGACTACAGGAGAAACCCTGTCTCAAAAAACAAAACAAAACAAGTGTTTACTGCAGCGTGTTGAGGTGGCACAGGCCGATGACCCAGCACTCAGGAAGCAGATCCATGCAGACAGGAAGTACAAGGCCAGCCTGGGCTATGGGAGACCTTGTCACAAAAATACTTATTGCAGTAGAATCAATCACAGAATTGTGTTCAAAAAATTTCATCAGTTATTAGTTTAGTCACCAAGCATTTCGATTCACCATGCCCCAGTTCCCTCATATGGAAAGGTAAAAATTAGAATATTAACAGTTCCTGCTTGAGACCAGAGCATGGCTCAGAGTAAACTCCATGTGAGTAAAACCTTTGAAATGACTGTATTTCACTTCCCTAAAGGCAACTGCATGTGCTTCCATACTGAAATGTATTAGTGGCTAGACATTGTTTTTAAGGAAAGTGGGGACCTGGTTTCTTTAGGGGACAGATTTCCAGATAGAGCTGGGGTGTGTGAATGTGTGTGTGTGTGTGTGTGTGTGTGTGTGTGTGTGTATGTATATGTGCATGTGTGTACATATGTGTATGTATGTGTGCATGTGTGAATGCAGATGTGTGTATGCATACATGTATGTGTGCATATGAGTGCATCCATGTATGTATGCCTCAGTGTGTGTATATGTGTGTATATACATATGTGTGTATGTGAACATGTGTATGCACATGAATGCATGCATGTATGCATGTGTACATGTGTATATGTATGTGTGCATATGTATATGTGTACATGTGTGTGCATGCATGTACATGTCCATATGTGTGCACCCATGTGTGTATGCCTCCTGTGTGTGTGTGTGTGTGTGTGTGTGTACATGTGTACTTGTGTGGTATAGTAGATTTGAGTGTGGAGTGGAAGCCACTTTCAAGTCCACTTTCCCATCATTCCCTTTACTGACCTGCCACACAGTCAGGCACATAATAATGAGCACAAGACTGGAGAAGGACACAGTGATGTCAGGGACCTCCAACAGCCTTGGGGAGACTTGGGCTAGACCATGCTAGTACATGAGATGCTGGGTCTGCCAGAAAGATGGAGTGTGAGCAGCCTAACACACCCTGACCAATCCTGGCCTCAGCCCCAAGATCTGCGGGGCTATGTTTTGCAGGGCTCAGTGAGAGGTTGTCCTGCTCTGGAAGGTTCTGTGGGTCTGAGCAACAGTGTGTCCCGCTGGGTGCAGGTTATGGTGCTGAGTCGTCCTGGGCCTGCACAACGTGCCCAGGTATTGGACAAATTCATTCGTGTGGCACAGGTAAGTCCCTGACTACCCAGTCTTTCTACTTGCTTTATTTTATCTATTTTATTTTATTATATTTGACAGAGGGTATCTCTATGTAATCCTAGTTGTCCTGAGACTCACTATGTAGACCAGGTTGACCTTGAACTCGAGGAGATGCACCTGCTTCTGCCTACTTAGTCTTGAGGTTATTAAAGGCGTGCACTACCACATCTGGCTTCTACTTGCTTCTAGGATTGTAGAGTTGGCACAGCTACCTGACCTTCCATATTGCAACTGACCAAGGCTCAAGGCCTTTTAAAATATATTTATTTTTGATTATTTCAAATTATGCGTGTGTGTCTGTGACTTCAGAGGCCAGTGGCACTGGAGATACAGGAGGGTTGTGTGCGGCCTGAAGTAGGTGCTGGGAATGGAACTCAGGTCCTCCGCAAGAGCAGTATGTGGTCTTAAGCACTGGGCCATCTCTCCAGCCTCGGCTTCATGCTTTTGATCCAGCAGGCCATCTCTCAGGCATCACAACCTGGCCTGATTGAACTTCATTTTCCTGGGATCTAGATGGAGTCTGTGACCTTGATATCACAGAGTTAGACCTGGCTTGGCCCCACCAGTTGGCTCTGTAGTTAGGAATTGACAGTTTCCCAAGTTTGTGAAGTCAAAGATCATATCCCCTGTAGAGAAAGGATCCTTTCCATGTTCTCATCTTTGCATCTCCACTCCTCAGAACCCCTCTGTGTCTTTAGGATGGTGACTGTATCTCTCTTAGTGATGCTTCAATGCAGACAGACTCCCTTGACCTGTTGAGTCAGTCTCCCCCTCTCTTCTGGGAAAAGGGAAGCCCTGTGGTCAGGCCTCTTTGAATATCTCCGAAGCAGATCACGCCCTTCCTTATGAGTCTTCCAGCACTTTCCTTCCTCTTGCATGGCTATTTGTGTCCATACTGGGGATTAAACCCAGGGCCTCCTGCACCCTAAAGAAGTCCTTTGTGACTGAGCCACGCCCCCAGCCTCTCACTGGGGGATTCTAGGCAGGGGCTCTACCACTGAGCCACGCCCCCAGCCCCTCACTGAAGGATTCTAGGCAGGGGCTCTACCACTGAGCCATGCCCCCAGCCCCTCACTGAGGGATTCTAGGCAGGGACTCTACCACTGAGCCACACCCCCAGCCCCTCACTGGGGGATTCTAGGCGGGGGCCCTACCACTGAGCCATGCCCCCAGCCCCTCACTGAGGTATTCTAGGCAGGGGCTCTACCACTGAGCCATGCCCCCAGCCCCTCACTGGGGGATTCTAGGCGGGGGCCCTACCACTGAGCGCTATCTTGCTGGGCTCTTTAGACCTGAGAGCTGGTCTGGCATCAGCCTGAGACCTCCTTAGTCTGAGCATCTTCTACTTGGTCCTGCCTCCCTCCACTTTTCCAGCTTTCAAGGGAAGGAGAAAGAGTTCCCTTGATGCCTTGTGGACCTCACATTTGTCTCTCATCTCTCCCTCTTCCATGTCACTGTCATCCTAGTCAGTTCTACCTGGTCCCCAGCTCCCACTCACAGTCTATGCCCACACCTGTGTGACTCTGACAGTTGTTTGATCCCCAAAACCCTGACTCCTGATACAATTCTGAATTCTCTATCCCTGGCTGACACATGCCTGTCTATTCTCCAAATCTGTCTAACTCTAGGTACATGCCTGGCACCTTGCCAGTCCAACACACTCATCTGCTTACACCAGGCCACACTCCCACATGACTGACACCCCTAGCTTAGCACTCCACCCTGCTACTGTTCTGTGGTGCCTCTGACCTCTGTCCATTATCTCCCTTCTAGAGGCTTCACCAGCTTCAGAATTTCAACACACTGATGGCGGTCACAGGGGGCTTGTGTCATAGCGCCATCTCCAGACTCAAGGACTCCCACGTTCATCTGAGCCCTGACAGCACTAAGGTAACCCCTTAACTCCCCAGAGTCCAAAATGGTCACATGATGCGCTGAACCCTCACACATTACTCCTTAACTGCCATCAGTCCCTACTCAAGGGCTCTAGAATCAACCTCCTAAGACCTCTATCCTCCAAATTCTATAGACCCCTCACTATCCCTAGTCTTTCTCTCTGGGCCACCTGTCATGGTGTCACACCACTGAGCAATGTCAGGGCACCTCACTGGGGGATTCTAGGCTAGTGCTCACTCTGTGTGTCTAATCCAGATTCTGGGATTCAGAGTCCACAGTGGAGACTGCTACTATACCCCATCCAGGAGGCTCAGAACAGCAACATTCTGGTCCACAACATGCACTTTCTACACAGGCCCTGCTGGAGCTGACAGAGCTCCTCTCTTCCCACAACAACTATGCCCACTACCGCCGCACCTGGGCCAGCTGTACTGGCTTCCGGCTGCCGGTACTGGGTGTACACCTCAAGGACCTGGTATCTCTATATGAGGCCCATCCAGACAGATTGCCAGATGGCCGCCTGCACCTACCCAAGCTGAATAGCCTCTACCTACGGCTGCAGGAGCTGACAGCACTCCAGGGACAGCATCCCCCCTGCACTGCCAATGAGGACCTGCTGCATCTGCTGACGGTGAACTATCGACCCTATGTTCTGTGCTTCCTGGAAATCTCAGGGGACCAGTGTTTAGAGTCCTTGGCTACTGGGAATCTGTAGGACCTGGATAGAGAGTTATGGGATGAGAGATTTTTGTTTGGTTGGTTTTTGCTTTTTGCTATACTAGAAATTGAAACTAGGACCTCACTTAAAATATGTGAGCATTTGACCACTGAGCCACGCCCCCAGCCCCTCAATGGGGGATTCTAGGCAGGGGCTCTACCACTGAGTCACACCCCCAGCCCCTCACTGGGGGATTCTAGGCAGGGGCTCTACCACTGAGCCACGCCCCCAGCCCCTCACTGGGGGATTCTAGGCAGGGGCTCTACCACTGAGCCACACCCAAGTTCCTTCACTGGGGGATTCTAGGCAGGGGCTCTACCACTGAGGCATACCTCCTGCGTGATATAAGTTTGATTTTCTACCAGTCAGCTATATCTCCAATCCAAGAGTCTTCCTTTTCCTTTAGTACTTTTTTATAAGCTAAAGAGGCATTTTTAAAGAAGCATTTATTTATGTATTATACATATATACTGTAGGTTTGTGAGCCACCATGTGGTTGCTGGGATTTGAACTCAGGACCTCTGGAAGAGCAAGTCAGTGCTCTTAACCACTGAGCCATCTCTCCAGTCCTAGTATTTATCTTAAGATTAGGTCTCACACTATAGCTCATGTGAGCCAGGCAGCAACCCTCTTGTTTCACCCTCCAAATGCAGTGATTTCAGGTATGTAGTAGGAAGCCCAGCTGTGGAACACATGAAGTCTAGGAATCTAGCTAACTGTATGACTACATAGTGAATTACATCCCTCAGTTTCATTGCCTGCAAAACAAGGATAATAACAGAACGCACTTCAGAGTGTGGCTAAGAAGAACCAGTCGGTAGTGTCATATGACAGCGTCAGAACAGCGTCTGAACTGGTGTGGTGGTTCACAGCTTTAATAATCCCAGCACTCCAAAGGATGAGACTAGACAACTGTTGCAACGTCAAGCCTAGCCTGGGCTAACCCATGTCTCAAAGAAAACAAAAGAGCAGAATCTGGAACATGACAAACACTTTTCCTGACTCAAGGACCCACCCCAGGTCCCTGGATTGTTTTAGGCTTTTGTACCCCTGTAGCGGTAAGGGGCTAAAGTGTCGTGCCCCAGGAAGGCATTGCCTAAACAATGACAGGCCCTGGGGTTCCAGCCTCAGCTCTGGAAAGAGAAACAAGACAAAATATACCAGTATCCTGAGCTCCTTGGATCAACAGTCCAAACTTCCAGGGCGTGGCATATCTGAAACGTAATAAAAAGCTACTGACAGTTATTGTTCCTATGCACCAGATCGTGTTACCCATGCTTTACAAAACTCAGGAGGCTAACACAGGAGGATCATGAGTTCCAGACCAGCCTGGTGTGCATAATGAATTCCAGGCCAGCCAGTGCTACATAGTGAGATCCTGTCTCCCAAAACAATAACAAAAAAAAAATAGTAATAAAGTAGAGAGAAATTAAGGGAAACAACAAACACTGACCTCAGAAGCAGTATGCATGTGAATCCATGTGCCTCCACATACATGTGTGGGCACACACACGCAGAAGCAAGAGCTAAGGATATAATTTCATGATGGAGCACTTTTTATTTGTTTGCTTTTTGTTTTGTTGACACAGAGTCTTACAATACAGCCTTTGCCAGCCTAGAACTGTATAGACCAGGCTAGCCCTAAACTTGTGACACTCCTCTACCTACCATACACTTTGACTCAGGCATGTTTACCAGGCCCAGAGGGCAACAGAGCATGTTTGAGATCCTGGGTTCGATCCGTAGAAGTATGCAAAAGAGCCCAGGTCACTTCGACTTAATAACCCCATCACAATAGTACCTTTATGGTGCTTACTTTGTAAGTTAGGAAAGCTGAGACAGAAATTCTGAAGGTTGTGTAGTGTAAGCTTGAAGAGCTAAGTTCACAAACATAGAGACAAAACCAGGCCTAATTGTCAGGGTCCAGTGCAAATGAAAATATGTAGTTCATTGTTAAATTCTACACATTCAGGAGGCTAAGAGAAGATCATGAATTCCAGGCCAGCCTGTGCTATGTGGTAAAACTGTCTCCAAAAGCGTACTGGAGAATGGATGATGAGAGATGGCTCAGTGGTTAGCTCTTGCTGCTCTGAGACTCTCATTTCCATTCCCAGCATGCAGGTGGGTAGCTCACAATTTATTGTAACTCCAGCTCCAGGGAATCCGGTACCTTTCCTGGTCTCTGTAGGCACCTGCTCATGCACGGCTTACATATATGCAGATACACTCACATATTTAAAATAAAGCCTCAGTAGGAGGAATAAGGCACCTCTGGTGTGGAGGAATCATTATGGAGAGTGACTGGTATGGCCAGACAGGTCCAAAAGTCTCTGGAGAAGGATCTGAGAGGATGATGGGAGGAGGGTGTAAGCAGAGACTGACCTAACGTGGAACTTTACTGCCCTGACCACTCCCAGCTTTCCCTGGATCTCTTCTACACAGAAGATGAGATCTATGAGCTTTCTTATGCCCGGGAACCACGCTGTCCCAAGAGTCTGGTGAGCCTTGACCCGTGACCTCCAACACTGCCGTCCCTCCCTCCCCGACCTCTGAGCCCCTGCTCAAGTCTATGCTTTGACTGACCATGTCCCCCTGTGTCCTTTAGCCACCATCGCCCTTCAAAGCGCCTGTGATGGTAGAGTGGGCCCATGGTGTGACACCAAAGCCAGACAGTGTGACTCTGGGCCAGCATGTGGAACAGCTGGTGGAGGTAAGGGGCCACTTCCAACTGCAGCCTGGTGGAGGGATGCCGGGTGGCAGGTGGGAAAGGAGCTAAGTCCACAGGGCTAGACTTGCCTTGACCTCACCCTACTCTCTGCATTCCTCCAAAGTCCGTGTTCAAGAACTACGACCCAGAAGGCCATGGCTCTATCTCTCTGGACGACTTTGAGCGGCTGTCAGGCAACTTCCCCTTCGCCTGCCATGGGCTTCACCCACCTCCCCGCCACAGGTAAGAGGCCTTGACTTCTGATTCTTCCAAAACCATAGATCCTGGACACGCCATGAGTAGCCGGTCATGCTGAGGTGCGTCCTCTGCCCCACAGGAATGACTCCTTCAGCAGAGAGGAGTTGACCAAGTACCTGCTCTGTGCCAGTGCCATTTGCTCCAAGCTGGGCCTGGCCTTCCTGCACGTCTTCCAGGAGGTCACCTTCCGCAAGCCCACCTTCTGTCACAGCTGCAGTGGCTTCGTGAGCACTGGCCCTGTTAGCACCCTTGGGTCCCATCTCCCCTGGATTGTCTCAGCTCCTCACACCCTAACTTGGGCCAGTGTCAGGGCAGGGTTTGGGGGGGGGCTTTAGAAATGCCCCAGCCTCAGAGATTCCACAGAGTTCATATAAGCACTAAGCACTGAAATTCCTATATTCTGTGTACTCACCAAACTCTACATGATATTAGGTGATCTTCACCTAGACAATGACTAAACTGTGAATACTCTCCAAAACGCCAAGTAATTCCCAAAACATAATCTGCAGACCTGGGCAGATTACTTTGGGCATGGTGGTATACTAGAATCCAGGAGTGCAAGGTCATCCTCAGCTACAAAGTGAGTTTGAGGCCAGCCTGAGCCATAGGAGACCCTGTCCTTTAAAAAACACTGACAGCCGGGCGGTGGTGGCGCACGCCTTTAATCCCAGCACTTGGGAGGCAGAGGCAGGAGGATTTCTGAGTTCGAGGCCAGCCTGGTCTACAAAGTGAGTTCCAGGACAGCCAGGGCTACACAGAGAAACCCTGTCTCAGAAAACAAAAAAACAAAAAACAAAAAAAAAAGAATTTAAAAACACTGACGTAGCTGGGTGTGATGATGACGCTCACCTTTAATCCCAGCACATGGGAGGAAGAGGCAGGCTGATCTCTGAGTTCAAAGCCAGTCTGGTCCACAGAGTGAGTTATAGGACAACCACAGAAATCCTGTCTTGGAAAATATAAACAAACAAAGAAGCACTGATAGAGCTGGAGAGAAGGCTCAGCAGGTAACATCGCTTGGCTGCCCTTGCTGAAGGGCTGGGTTTGGTTCCCACCATTGTATGTAGGCAGCTCACAACTGTGATTCTAGTTCCAGGGGTTCTGGTGCCCTCATTCTGCCTCTGAAGGTGTGTGCGTGCATGTGTTATGCATACAGACAAGTGGCCTGCATTCATATCCTATAACAAAATACATTTAAAATATGGTAGCTGGACCTAATGGCCCATGCCTGTAATTCCAGCACCTAGTGGACTGAAGCAAGGGCGTTTCCATGAGTTGGAAACTAGCCTGAGCTATATAAGTGAGCTCTAGATCACTCTTGGCTGCAAACAGAGTGAGACCTGTTGTAAAAACAGGTCAGGGAGATAGCTCAGCAGGTAAAGATGCTTGCCGCTCAGTCCAGAAGCCCGGCTTCTGTCTCCAGGTGGAAGGAAAGAACTGGTTTCATGAAGTTGTTCTCTGACATCATCATGCTCTATGACGTCTATGGTGTGGACACTTGTTCCTAAAGTTAATTTTCAAAAAACTGCAAAAAGTAAAACAAATTTAAACATCAGCCTGTGCACACCTTTAATGCCAGCATCTAAGAGGCAGAGGCAGGCAGAACTCTGTGGATTTGAGGCTAGCCTGGTCTACATGAAAGAATACTTAGTGAAACCTAGTCTCAAACAAATTAGTCTCTTAATCGTTATACTCAGAACCATCCAAAGCTTATTTCTTTTCCAGATTAAAGACAACTTTTATTTTTGTTGGTTTTCCCTCAAATTTTGACCTTTTGAGACAGGGTCACCCCATGTAGCACAGGCTGGCTTCAAATTTGTTTTTTAGGGCAGGGGATATAGGCCAGTGGTAAAGGGTGCTTGCCTGCCGTACATAAGGCCCTGGGTTCAATTCTCAGACACCCGCCCCCCCCACTTAAATCGATTGTGTAGCCCAGTCTTGCCTCATCCTCTTGGAATTACAGGCATGTGTCTCCACACCTGACTTCAGAGTCTTTTTTTTTTTTGAGACAGGGTTTCTCTGTGTAGCCCTGGCTGTCCTGGAACTCACTCTATAGACCAGGCTGGCCTCGAACTTAGAAATCCACCTGCCTCTGCCTCCCAAGTGCTGGGATTAAAGGCGTGCGCCACCACTGCCCGGCTGGCTTCAGAGTCTTGATTATGGACAAATCTCAATTAAATCAAGACTAATTCATAGTTCTTACCATTTCTTTACTCTTAGGCCTGCATTTGACACAGCCCATGAGTCAGGCAGTGCTAGGGTCTAGAGAGATACCATGAACTACACAAACAGCCCCTGCCCATAGGCATTTATGAACTCAGTTTACCCAGTTCTAATATCCTGCATATCCCTATGTTTGAGATAATCTCCATGTTCCTAACGTTTTGGTTAATTGTCAGAATCTTAAATCTCAAAACCCGTTGGCTTCCATCCTCTCCCTCCCACACTCCCTCTTTCAGTCCAGCTAACCACCTCCCCTTCCTTTCCCCAGCTCTGGGGGGTCACCAAGCAAGGCTATCGCTGTCGGGGTAAGTGAGGTGCCTTCAAGAGGGAGGGACTGTTGACCTGCAGGCTGGAAGAGTGAGGTGCTATTTTAACAGCTCCTTCCCCCCAGACTGTGGGCTGTGTTGTCACAGACACTGCAGGGATCAAGTGAGAGTGGAGTGTAAGAAGAGACCAGAGACTAAGAGTGACCCAGGCCCCCCAGGCGAACCTGTGCCAGCCACAGCACTTCCTCCTGCCAGCTGTGGTAAGACCCAGGGCACAGTAGTACCTGCCGGGAGAAGAGCACGGAGGATGGGGTTCACTCCTAGGGTCATGGGGTCCTTCCTGCCTGTCAGAACCACAGCTCTTCCACCCATCACATCACCAACAGGCTCAGAGGAAAATCTCTCCTATACACTCTCCCCGGATCCGGAGTCTGGTTGTCACCTTCGCCATGCTTGGACCCAGACGGAGTCCTCACACTCTTCCTGGGAGCCAGAGATGGTAAGGAGTCCCTAGCTGGATCTGGGAGAGACAGGCCATTTGTCTGGGCAAACCAGACAGATGTGGGAATCACAGAAAAGTGAAGACATGTAAAAACCTTCAGTCACCAGGATGGGAGGGTGTAGACATTGTCTATCCTGGTGTGCTTTCTGTTACTGGATGAAATGCTGACCGAAATCAACGCAGGGGAGAAAGGGTTTATTTGACTTGCACTTCCAT
Source organism: Tokudaia tokunoshimensis (assembly GCA_036184795.1). Lineage (NCBI taxonomy): Eukaryota > Metazoa > Chordata > Mammalia > Rodentia > Muridae > Tokudaia > Tokudaia tokunoshimensis. The sequence goes on along the minus strand of BTHU01000001.1, from coordinate 10,257,188 downwards.
GTCATTGCCCATGTTTTGAAGGAAGTCAGGCAGGAACCTGGAGGCAGGCACCAAAGCGGAGAACATGGAGGAGTGCTGCTTGCTTGCTCTCCACGGCTGCCTCAGCTTCCGTTCTTACATAGTCCAGTACTACTTGCCCTTGCCCAGAGGTGGGCTCTCCTACATTATTGTTAGTCAAGAAAATGCCTCGTGGTCATGCCCACAGGTCAGTCTAATGGAAGCAATTCTTCAGCAGAGGTTCTTCTTCCCAAGTGACTCTAGTTTGTGTCCTGTTGGCAAAAGCTACCCAACTCACTTTGTAACCCAGGCTCACCTCAAACTCACAGTCCTCTTGCCTTGGCTTCCAGGGTGTTGAGATTATAGGCATGAGCCATCATGCCCAGTGGATACTGACTAGCTTTTATTGCAGACAGAGAATGATAGCAGTTTCAATATACTCAGGGGACAAAGGTGGGTAACTGCTAGCCCAGAAAAAGATTCCAGGAGGAAAAAAATAAAACTAGGCATGGTGGCTCAAACCTATAATCCTGGCACTGAGGAGGCTATGACAGGAGAATAACCACAACTTCCAGGCTAACCTACATGGTGAATATCCTGGTCAGACTGTCACAGTGAGACCCCATCTCAAACAAACAAACAATGGAAAAAAAAAGGGTAAATCAAGAATAAGACCAAGGGCACTCACCTACCCACATGACCTTTGCATACTCTCTAGGGTCGGGGTAGACAGCATCCACTTGAAACATGGTGCCCCACCAAAAGCATAAGGTCAAATCAGGTCAGGGGTTACAATAAGTATTATTGGAACAATTGCCACTCTTAAAAGGCAGAGATTTCTTCTGGAAGTATTGGTTCATTTACTTAGCCACAATCTCAGTGAGACACTGGTCCTGGTTTTGGAGAAATGAAGTACTTACTCCTCATTGTGTATTCTTCATCCTTCCAGGTGCCCTGCCCAGCACCAGTTTTACCGTCCAAAGCTTCCTCGAAGCCCAGCATCTGAATAGCATCTGGAGTCTTTTCCCTTACTCCCCTAACCAATGCCTCCTCCACCCCCACTCTGCCTCTGACAAAGCACCCACCATCTTTTCCCCTAAAATAAAAAATGTTCATTTGCACTGCACTGACTTCCAGCCACGCTCCTTCCCCACACTCCTTCTCCTCACTCAGCATCTGCAGCTCTGTGCTGGATGCATTTGGTCTCCAGTTGTGTCAGTTCCCCAGCCCCGCTTCCCAGAGAAGGAAGACTAAAGCCCAGTAAGGTTAACTTTCAAGCCCATGATATGGGAGGCAAGACTTACCTGTTTTAGAACTGGAGCTCTGAACCAGTGGACCACATGGACCGTTGGCATGCTGTGAGGGTGGAGGGGACAGGGTTCTAGCCAGTGTCAGGAAAGGAGCTGGTGTGGGCAATGTGTGTGAAACATCTTCCTTTGCTTGCTCAAGATAAAACCCAGTCCTTGTGGTTTGCAAGATTTGTCACCTACACTGGCCTCTAGATTCCTAGAACATGCCCCAAATATTTCTACCCCAGGGCCTTTGCACTACCTGTTCCCTTTACTTGCAATGACCTTTGCCAGAGGTCTGTATGACTCACCTGCCTTAGAACTTTACTCCAGTGACATCCCTTGGGGAGGCTGCCTGACCTCAAGGCTTGTCATACAGACATGTTCTGACCCCGCCCCCTTCTGATTTATTTCCCTCTGTGGTACTTTGGTCCTCTAACAAGCTAGACAGTCACCTATTTATCTTGTTAAATGTCTGCCCCTCCTTGCCAGGAATGGCTCCCCAAAGGCAGAGATGTTTATATGTATTGTCCAGCTGTGCCTAGATGGACTACCTGGCAGAGCTGGCACCTGGGAGTACCTATAAAGTGTTGGTCTGATGCTTCAGTGTGTCTTTTCCCATACCCACATAAAAAGCAAAAGACTTGTCCAGACTTGGGGGGTGGAAATCCGCTACCGCTACACAAACCCATACACCCCTGACCTGGTCCCTACAGAAACAAGATCCTGTAACCATCAAAAGAATTAAATTTATTTTTCAGACAACACAGTTCATATTTCAGGGTTCATCGTGTTGAGTGGTGGCTGGGCGTAGGGCACTTAGGGCATCTAGACCAGGGAAGGCCAGGCTTGCCGAGGATAGCCCTCTGTGACTCCCAAAGGACTGCCAGTGGCCTCAGCACCTGGCAGAAGCTGCAACCGACCCTTTACTTCTTCTTCTTTCTGCGGCCCCAGCGCTGTTGGCCAGCCTTCCCCCTTCCTCCATCTTCTCTTCGGCTCCTCCAGGTGGGCATAGGAGCCTCCAGCTCACTTGGACGCCCCCCACGGTCTGGCACATCTCCCATAAGTACCTAAGAATTGATAAGGCTTGAGTTTCAGTAGGAGGTTAAAAAAAGCTGGGCATGCTGGTGTACCCCAACATCCTATCATTTGGAAAGTGGAGGAAGAGTTTCCACCCAGTCTTTGGCTATGTAATGAGTTGGAGGCTAGCATGGGCTACATGGAACCCTATCTCAAAAAAAAGCCTGACGTGGTACATACTTTTAATCCTGGCACTCAGGAGGCAGAGGCAGGAGGATCTCTGAGTTAGAGACCAGGGTTAGAGAACCCTGGTCTACAGAGTTCCAGGACAGTAAAAGCTACAAAGAGAAACCCTGTCTCAGAAAAAAAAGTAATAAATCTTTCTAGCTGACATGTAGAGTGGGTAGTTTGAATCCAGTTGAGTCCAGAGGCCAGGAACCAAGGGGAACACTGAACCAGGGGAACCTCCGAAAGGCCAAGGGTGCCCAGACTCTCCCCTGCCTGAGGTGTACCCACCTTGTTGATTGCACAACTGGTCCCTCGTCGGGCAGCCACACTGGTAGCTGGGACCAGGCGGGAAAGGTCAGCTCGGGCAGCCAGAACATGCACGGTGGAGACATTCGATTCTGGAGTCAGACGCCCTCGGATGGGGAACAGCACGGCCTTCATGAACTCTCCGTGGGCCTAGAGCAGGGGAAGGGCATACGTGGAGAAGGTGCCTGGGCCCTCACCCCTGTGCGCACACAGGGGCGCTTCTCCAAGGTGCACGTGCTGTGCTGGGGAGCTGGATGAGGTGGCGTAGTGCTGGAGTCTCAGCACTCTGGAAGAGGAAGGCTCAGCAGAGGTTGCCAATATCATTCTCAGGCAAGGTGAAGCAGAAACAACATCTTAGGAGTGGTTGACCGTGTGTGAGATTGAGCCTAGCTGACAATCACAGGGCACCACCGTTGGAGGGATTCCTGCGAGTCCTATTATGGTGACATGGTATGGGACACTTGGCCAGATCTACCTGTCCAAGTCCGCATGTTTCAGCCTCCAAAACCATAAGCCAAAAGGAACTCGTCTTTCCTTAAAAAGTTCTGGGTTTCTGGTATTTTGTCATGGCTACATAAAACCAGTAAAAATAGCCTTACCGTCTATTTTGTTACATACGGTAAGCAGTTCTTAGGACACTCCCAGCTAAGAGCTGGGCTTTTAGGAATGCCCTTGAGGCTCTGGGAGTCTGGAAGCCTTGGAAGCCTGTAAGATTCTAAAGTGTGGGTTGGAGAGATGGCTTGGACATTAAGGGAACTTACTGCTCTTATAGAAGACCTGGGTTCAGTTCCCTGTACCTACGCAGTGGCTCACAACCTTCTATAGCTCCGGTTCCAAGGGATCAAACACCCCCTTCTGGCCTCTGTGGATACTGCACGCACATGACATGCATACACATACAGGTAAAATATGTAAAATGAAAATTGAAATCTTAAGATTCTAAAGTGGCCTGGGCCCCTCTTCCTGGAGCTGTGCCTCCCTGGCTGGCCTGCTTATTCTTGCTATGGTCCCCACACCTCTGCCCGATCACCCCAGTGGAAAGCTGATGTTGTGAGGTCAAGGCGCTTCAGGAGGAGGCAGCGGCGGCAGCAGTACTGTTCTGTCAGGCTTTGGGACAAAGACTCCAGGGCTTCCTGGAAGGAAAGGTCTCGGTCACACCCAGGGCCCCATCTCTGGGTGGATACTGTTCACAGTCGGCTACACATGTTCGCACCCATTGTGAAGCATCCAGTGGTGAGTTAAGGAGGGGCTTCATGGACTCTGGGGGCAGGGAAGGCAGCAGCTCAGAGATCTGGTGGGAGAATCATCGGAAGTCAGTGAGATACAAACAGGATGGACCGTCTCCAGGGCTCTAGTTTCCCTCAGCTGTGTGAACCTGGTGTCAGAAGTGTTGATGACTTTTGCCAACTTGACAATTGCTATTGGATATAGGAGTGCCTAGCCCACTCTGGGCAGTGCCGTCCTGACCCTTTGAAGATGGGCCTGGACTGTATAAGAGGTGGCTGAACAAGCCAGAAGGCATGAGCTAGTAAACAGTGTTCCTCCATGCTTGGCTTGAGGCTTGAGTTCCTGCCTTAGTTTCCTTCAATGATGGGCTGTAACTTGTAAAGGGAAACAAACGGTTTCCTCCCCAAGCTGGCTTTGGTCAGTGTTTAATCACAGCAAGAAGCAAATTAGAACGAATGGCCTCTATCGTTGGGTCATTTTTCTAGAGCTGGTTTTGAAGATAGGATCCTTTCCACAAGAAAGGTACCCCAAAAGGGATCTCTGTCTCTCTACCTTGTCATGAAACTCCCGAAGTAGCTGGCTAGCCAGGGTTCCACGCAGGGGTCTAGGAAGCCCCAGGGCTTGAAGAGTTAGCATCAGTTCCTGAACCACGCCATTTGCCTCCTTTGTCCCTTCTCCAAAGGATGGCAGAAGGCTAGGATCCCGCTGGAGCCTTAGATGCAAAAGGCGGGCAGCCTGGAGCTCAGAGCAAAGAAATCCTAAAAACAGGAGTAGATCCCTGCCCAACCAGAACCTTGGCCCCTCCCCCAGAGTAAGCCTCACCCACTTACACTGGGGCATGTGGGTCCACTTCAGAACCACCCGACTGGCGTTTAACTCAACGCATTAAATGTTTTCAGAGACCTTTGTCAGAATTCTAGCCTAGCCCTAACCGGAGCCTATCTACCAGCTGCCTTCAAGCTCCGGGCAAAGCTTTGGCCACGCCCCGGGAGCCCAGTCTGAGTCAGAACCCGCCCCTTCAGAGGCCCCGCCCACCGCCAACTCCCGGGTCTTCCAGGCTCGCTCACGAAGCAGGCGCAGGCCGCCGCCGGGTTCCCGCAGCACAGTGGCGCAGTCTCCGCTGCAGAGCGCGCGATCCGGGCAGTGCAACGCCCGCAGCAGGCCGGCCAACTGCCGTAGGAACTCTTCCTCTGCGTCCGGGCCTGCGGGAGGAAGAGGCCATCAGGGAGCAGCGGGTTCCGCGGCTCCACCTGCCGTCCACCCAGCTCTTCACGCACCGTGGCCGGCGCCCAGCACTGCGATGCCCTCCTCTCGCCGCTCCAGAGCTCCCAGAGCCGTCAGCTCGGCCGCCAGCCGCGCGCACAGCGCTCTGAAGTCCGCACACGCGGGGCCCCGAGACGACCCCTCCGGGAGGGCATCATACCTGCGGCGGGGCACGCGTCAGTGCGAGTCCCTCTGCGTCCGCGTCCCCAGGCGAGTGTACCCTTCCCGTATCCCCAGGCCACACCACCGAATCCTTTACCCCAGTGTCAGCAGGTCACCGGCTACCATGGCCCCATCCATGGCAACTTGGTCTGCGGACCCTTTGCGCGCGCCCTCTTCCGCCTGGGACAGGCTCCGCCCCCTCCTCCCTCCGCCTCCTCCCTCCCGCTATCCAATCACATTTTCGTGCGAAGGCGCTTTGGCGCTCCTATTGGCTTGGTAGCGCGCCACGCGCTCCCTTCACGTAACCTGTCCAGTGTTGTAAATTTTACAGCTTGAGGTTTGGATCCCCCAGGTCGCAGGAGACTTGAGTGTCCCTACTGTCGGGGATATAAAAGCAACTTATTTACCTTTTCCACTTTTTTACATTTAAATTTGTTTTGGAGGCGGGGTCTCTATATATACATATATGTAGCTCAGGCTAGCCTTAGTCTTGCTTCCTCCTTCAGTTTGCTGGTTGACAGGCGTGTGACACGCCCAGCTGCCCTTTGTTCTTAATGCACCCCAGACCAAAAGTCCCATCCAACTTGTTTCCTTTTCTTCCACCTTAGGATTAGAATATCAGCACACCTTCACATCCACTCTCCCATCACAGCCAGACCCTCCTTCCACCTCACAGTGGGCTCCAGTGCTAGCCATCCTCTGCCTCTGTAAGCCTTTGAAAGAGAAAGCAGATGCCATTGAGAAACTACATCCTAAGGGAGAGGCAAGCGGATGGGACTGGGGTTGACTTCATTTGTGAGCTCATGTTCCTGCCAAACTGGTTTTCCATCTATGCGACTGGGGTCCAAAGGCAATAATATACATTTTTATTTTATGTGCATGAATGGTGTGTGTGTGTGTATGCATGCGTGTATGTGTGCCTTGAACCCACAGAAGTCAGCAGAAGGCTTACAATCCCCTGCAACTGGAGTTCCAGATGGTTGTGAACTATCGTGTGGGTGCTGGGAACCAACCCCAAGTCTTCTGCAAGAACAAGTGCTCTTAACCACTGAGCCATCTCTTCAGCCATTAATATATTAAATGGAGTCTGGTCTCACTGTCTAAGACCCTCCTATCTTAGCCTCCCAAGATCTGGGACTACAGGTTTGTGTCACAACCAATCTTTCAAGCACTCATTCTTAAAGGTGTCTGTGAGGATTATGGTCCATATGTTAAGGTACCTAAAAGGGCTTGATGCATCCTCAGTTAATAACAAAGCCAGATGGCGATGGCGCACGTCTTTAATCCAGCACTAGGGAGGCAGAGGCAGGCAAATTTCTGAGTTTGAGGCCAGCCTGGTCCACAGAGTGAGTTCCAGGGCAGCCAGGGCTACACAGAGAAACCCTGCCAAAAACAAAAAACAAAAAAAAAACCAACAAGTAGGGAAACTGGACGAGCTGCTCTCTCAAAATCTGGCTTCCAGCACTGACCTCTGGAGGCTCATAAGGACCAGAAGACCCACCATGCTCTTTTGGCCTCTTCGGACATCCCCGAGAACACACATGTACATAAACAACAAAATAAAGCAACAAAATAAAGCCAGATCTGATGACGTATTCTCATAGGAAGGTCACCACAAGTTCCCATGTACGTGGCCCACAAGCACCTGTAACTCCAGCTCACATGCGTGGAGCCACATATAATTTTAAAGTCTTAAAAAAAAAAAAGAAAAAAGAAAACTTGGGCTAATAACCTTTACTCCTTCTTTGGTGCTGAGCCTTACCTCAAACTCTTGCACGTGAGCCCCCACTGAGCTTCATTCTCAGCTTTCTCTCAGACTCCATGTGTAAATCTATGAGCTCTGGTTGGAGAGAGAGCTAAGCAAGAAGAGTACTTACGGAGGATCTGGGTTGAGTTCCCAGCAAACACATGGCTCAGTTCTAAGGGACCTGATACCAGAGGGCCAGGTGGTGCATGCGCGCGCGCGCGCACACACACACACACACACACACGGGCAAACAACCACATAAAATGATTTTTCAATATATGTAGTCTTTCCAAACATTCATTAACCTCTCTCTTCCGTCTCACAGACACTACCTGCACCACCACAGGGATGATCCCAGGAATCTTCCTCACACAGCTATAGCCTTTGAAAATGCAAATCAATACTTGGTAGCCTTCCTGTGGTCCCATTTCACTCGTTGGGGTGGCAAAATGTATACAATGTCATGCAAAGTCTCTCCACCCTCCTCTTCCAGGATCCACCTTGCTTAAATCCATTCCCAACTTACCAGCCCAATTCCTACCCTAATGGCTGGTGCTAGTTGACCTCTGCACACACCCACAGAACTCCCTCCCTTCCAGTTGTTCACTATGTTGCTGCCAGTCACGATGGGACTTAACACATTAGGGGTTTAGTAAATGCACTTGACTAGACATATAAACCCAGCTAGATGACCAGCTTGGGGCTGAAGAATGTATAGTGAAGAGGAGTAAAGCCAAGCCCTTCGGGTAAACAAGGGGGCAGGGCGCGCCAGCACGAATAAAGACCAGGCTGAGACACGGTCACAGACATTTCTTGGAGCAGATCTCAAGTTCCCCCTCCCCCAATAACAAGGCTGGGTCTTTGGCCCCGCCCTCCCTCCACTTCAGCCTGCACTGACACTAACAAGGTCACAAACTGGCTTGGAATCAAGATCAGGAAGATAAATGTTGGCGTACCTCCCCCAAAATCTGAGGGGCAAGCATCCAATCTGAGGGGCAAGCAGCTGGAAAATTGGGCTCGGGAGCTCCAGGATCTGAGGTCTTCCTGGCTCCCAGGGTTCAGTCCTCCATGCACCCCAGATATGGGGGCAATGGAAGGTAATCATGGATCAGAGGTGGGTATCGACAAGGAACAGGGCTGAGGGACCTGGGAGAGGGGGTACTGGGAGATGGGGGACTAGGGAACCTTCCCCAAGTCCCCACTGCTTAATCCGAAGATCTCACAGCACCATACAGCACTCTGGTCCCCCTCCCCACCCCTTCCCAAAACGAGGTAGGTTAAGAATGGAGCTTCCCCCCGCTTACCATGGAAGGGGGGAGACCGAGGCACAAAGAGAGGATGGGGACCCAGGCTGCCCCAGCCCCCAGTCCCTCTGCCCTCAGCTCTGGTAGGTCTGACATTGATGAGAGCAGGGCAGAATGGGGATTGGAGGGACACCCTCCTCCCCATTTTTCTCTCACCCATCCCAGGGTCTGCTTGGGGGAGCTGAATCACAGGTTCCGGATACAATAAATAGTTAATAATTTAAAGGAAGTGACACAAATATTCATCCCTTGAATTCACACAAGGCCACCCAAGTCTGGGTAATGAAGAATAATTCAAGTGCTCATTCCCAGGTACTTAGGGCCAGATGTAGGTCCTAAGCCCATGAACCATCAAGACTTTCTTGGCTCTGAAACCTTAGTTCTCCTACCCAGGACACCTGATCCTAGTGTCTCTACTTAGGGAAAAGAAGCTGTGGTACCTCTCTTCTCCGTGGGGAAGTGTTACGAAACACTACTGAGCTTTCCAGAGCGACTCCCAACTGAGATGGAAGTTCACAGGAGAGGGACCTGAATGTTCTAGAGATTATAGTGTGGGAAATCTGCAAGGTTAGGGATTGGGGGTGGGGTGGGGAGGGGGCTTCTGTGGAGCAATTGCTGGCTGCAGAAGTACAGGTATGCAAAGGGTAGACCTTCTTCTGATGTCTCTGCTTGACCCCTGCAGCTGCCTGCCTTTGCTGACAGCAAGTGTACAATCTTCCGCGGCAAAACCAGGCCCTAGAGAGAGGAAAGGGAAACTGCTGGGTGGTCCCAGATTCCAGGAATCTGAATTTACACTGGCATAAGTGCCCTGCCCTAAGATAAAGGGGGGTGGGTGGGAGTCTGGGCATTGCTGGGACATTCCAGTTTTATGGGCCTCTGGATGGCAGGACACAGGGGTGGGATAGTGGAGGGGAACCAGGTAGTGAGGAAATGGGGGCTTCATTAGTCTAGAAGTACTTAGAATTCAAGAACATCTGGAGCCTAAAGGTGCTGAAATCCTCAAGCATCTTGTTGCTGAATGTCTCTGGTCTGAAGTGATCAAGGAGTCAGGCCAAAACCAGTCCCAAAATTGTGGAGGCTTGACTCCTATACCTAGGGCCCAATGACATCTCCTGGTCTTAGATCCAGTGCTCTTAAAGAACTTTGGATTTGTTCTAGGGTGGAGAGTCAAGGAATGAAGAACCTGGGTTACCATGACCACCACGTCTTCTAAGTTCCAGGCTCCCACCCAACCTGGTGAATGGGGAATGCAGACAGAAGGAAACCAATGTTACCAGATTATCTGGGGTCTTAAAATTCAGGTCTAAGAGAAACTGGAAGGTTAGCTAATCTCTACAAGCCAGTGTGTTGGGCCCAAAGTGCTGGTGCCCTTCAGCCATACACTTAACGGTACCAGGCTTTTCAGAGCCCACCCATGAGACTCAAATTCTCACGGTTGGCTTGAGGGGTAGGTGTTTGGTCCCTGGCTCCCCAAGCATTTTGGTGTGATATCTGGACCTTGCTGTGCTCTGAAAAGGGCCTCCCAAGTCATTTTGGTCAGAAAATATCTCATGTTTGAGGATATCTAAGGAGTTAATGCATTTTAAATCTGGGGTGCTAGGGAATTTGCGGGTCACTTGCACATGAACTGATGGCAATGTCTGTGGACTCTCAGGAGTGGGTAGACTTCAGGCCAGTATCTGGTGATTCCAAACCATCCTGGTGTCGCTCCCCCAGGAGGGTTTTTTGTCTCCAGGTCCTGGGGCTATAAGAGCATCTAAATGTGCAGATACCAGGTCTCAGGTGAAAATTCAGGGACCATTTTCTGGTGATTCTGGGTCCTCTGGTCTTAAGGTCTAAGTCATTTGATATAGTCAAGTTTTAGCAGTTCTTGACTAATTTGGGGGCCATAATATGAGTGTTTAAAATGTTAAGTATGACCTGAAATCTGGACTGGGTATTTTGACAGAGTTAGGGTCCAAGATTCCCTGGGTGTCAGGGATATGAGCTCCTGGGCCCCTTGAGATGCAATGTTTGAAAATGTCCTAAGTCTCCTCAGTGGGGAAAAGGGAGGGAGAATCCAAAATTCAGGACTTCGGGTAGACAGACACCCTGATGAAGCTGGGTTTGGGGATCTCAGTCCTCAGTTTGGGGTCCAGGTACCAGATCTGGGATCTCTCAAATCCATTCAAGTTTCAGATGTACCTAAGTTTGGGTTTTAGGTTCGTAAGCTGTTCAGGGTCCTGGACCTTCAATTTTTGGGTCTTCAGACCGATTTCCAAACCAGCCCAACAATCCTCACCGCGCAGCCTCCTCGTGGCGACCCCCACAGCCCGCACAGCCACAACGTGCTGCAACCCAGTGACAGGCGCGCAGGGGCGCATAGCAACAGAGGCAGGGCACTGCCAGGGACAAAGCAGCCAGAGCAGCCCAGCGCGCAGCAGGGCGTGGGTGGCCTGGCTCACAAGCACACGGGTCCGAGAAGTCACCCTCGGCGTCTGACAGGCAGTGGTACAGCAAGCTCTCGGCACACCACAGGCAGCTGAGCCTGCGCACTAGCAGGCGACCTGGGTCAGGGGCCTCTGCGCAGCGACCACCACGCCCATCTGCCCGGCGGCGGAAGAGTGCTCGGCAGTGCACACAGCGCGCAGCCTCCTCAGCCTCAGGGGAGGCTTTGGCTGGAGCAGGGGTGGGGCCTGGGCCCGGGGGTGGACGAGCAGGGGGTGCTGGAGGTGCAGCCTCTGTGAGAGGGGCAGGGAGTGACACTGGAGGACCCAGGGCTGCACCCCTCAATGCACCAGTCTTGGCAAAGCGCACAACGCAGGTAGACAGGGCAAGAGGTGGAGGCGGTGGTCCAGATCGCCGGTAGTCCTCATAGCCGCGGCTGCCCCAGCCCTGGCTCCCTGCCCCAGCTAGAGACTCTGAAGGTTCAGGAATCCCAGTGAACGGTAGAAGCGGAGGGTAGCTCTGCAGAGCCAAGGGACAAGGAGGTCAGGTTAGGGACATCTGCAACTTACTCAATACCCATAAGCTACCCAGGTGCGGAAGACCCAAAATTCCAGAAAGCAAACAGAAGACATCAGTCAGAAGGCACTGTGTTCCCCTGAACTCTCTTGGGCTCGGGGCTCCCCATGCCCACAGAGACAGAGCAAGGTCGGCAGCAAACACACACCTTTAGGGCCTTGTGGCTTAAGATTTCCTAGTTCGGTCACACTCAACCCCAAGTCCCTCCTTCAGGATAAACAGTCTCAAGAAGTCCTTCCAGAGTACCAACATCTTCTAACATACTAGAAAACCTGTCCATGTCATCCTCCCAAGTCCCTGCATAAACTAGACAGCCCTCAAAGCTCCCAGGGAGCTAGAGACACTTGGGAGTTCCTACCAGCTCTCAAGAGCCCAGGAGTCTTTGTTCCTGACCCAGCGCCTCCAGCACCTTCCCTCTTGCTAGACAATCACTCTACTGCTGAGCTACAAACCTCAGCCCCAAACCCAGACCCTTTCTATTCCGCTACCACCAATGGCTCAGTCAGGCTGGCCATTTCCTGGGATCCCGCGTCCCTTCAGCAGCAGTCAGCTTAGGGAGCTGCCCAATTGGATCCAGGTTTCCCGCTGAAGGGCGGGAGTGCAGAAGAGGTCGTACCTGAGCCGAGGAGCGGCGCCTTTGTGGGGGCGTGGCCGGTGGGAAGGCAGTTGCTGACTCCACTGTGGCAATGGGAGCGACAGCTGTGGGAGGAGTCTCCTGGCGGCTGTGACTGGAGGAGGAGTCGCTGTCCACGTGGGACTGAGGGAGATTGGTGAGGCCTCAGTGCAGGGGAGTTCCCCAACCAAAGAAAGATACCCTTACATAGACCTCCCTTCTATGCAGAGCAAGTGATCTGCAGCCAGGAGGTCTGGGCTCGAACCTTTGTTCTGCCACTGACTGGTTCTGTGACAAGAACCTGAGAGCCCAAGTGTCCTGTTCTTAAAATGGGGGTCATCATAGTATCTATTCTTAAGGATGTGATGACGACACGGTCTCTTACAGCGCCCTCTACAGCTGAGCCACGATACAGTCTCTCATTGGTGCTTCTAGGCAATCGCTATCTCTATCCTACTCCCTTGCTAGTGGATTCTGGGTAAGCATCTACCATTTAGCCACCCCACCCCACCCCCACCCCCCAGCCCTTCACGGGCGGGTTCCACCACGTCGAATCCACCACCCTTGCTCACTTAGGCCAGGCCTCAAACTCAAGATCATCTTGCCTTTCCTCAGGAGCAGCTGGGATTAGAGGTGTGGGCCACCCAAACTGTGGATATGGGCACCGTTTTTTACTAGACTCCTAATAGCTCAGAACACCAAGCTACAAGACGGCTGTCACACCATACCCTCCTTCCCGGAAGCCCACTTCCTTGGCCTGCCAGGACATTGCAGCTTCGTTTCCACTACAGCTCCGAAGGATAGTTGGCCTGCCTGGACACCTTTCTTCCACCCAAACCAGGCCTCGTCCTTTACTAGCTGAAGCCCCACTTCCCAGGCCCTCTGCTCTCTTTCCTGTAACCTTCTACCTCATCTGTTCACAGCCTCCAGTCTATATCCATTGACCACCACAGCCAGAAGAACCTCACAGACAGGAACTGTGTGGCCGTTGGAGGGCCACCTCCATCCCTCATGACCTTGAGACTCTTTGACCCAAGGAACTAGGCTTGTTGATCTCAGTATTCTCATAAACTCCCCAAATGCATCTGGATATTCCGTGCCTCGTTTATTTATCACTCAATTCAATGTATTCGGCCCGTTTGCCTAACATTTAACCGTACTGGGCACTGTTTTAGGGACTGGAGGAGAAGCGAGGTACTGGCAAAAGATCCTTGGCCTCTGGGAGCTGACATGCTAGCATAGAGAAAGGGCAGAAAACTAACAGATAAGAAAACTGGCTTAGGGGGCTGGAGAGGTGACTCAGAGGTAAAGAGCATGGAATGCTCTCCCAGAGGACCCAGGTTCAATTCCCGGCACCTACATGGCAGTTACAAGTAATCCAAGACCCTCATACACACACACACACACACACACACACACACACACACACACACACACACGCACACACACAAATAAAAAATAAATGATTATTTTTTAAAAAAGAGAGAAAACTGTCTTAGAAGGGGAGGGGATTAGAATCAAATAAGGGACATTGGCAATTGTAACTGGGGAGTGGTGATGACATGCAATGGTTTTGTCTGTTTGTTGAGACAGGGTTTTTCTATGTAGCCCTAGATGTAGACCAGGCTGGCCTCAAACTCACAGAAATCCACCTGCCGCCTGCTTCTGCCTCCCAAGTGCTGAGATATAAAGGCGTGTGTCTACCTGGAGAAAATGTTTTATATATTCCAAGCTGGCTTTAAACTTGTAACATAGCCCAAGGATGACCTTGAATTTCAATCCTCCTTACTCCACCTCCCTAGTGCTGGGATTACAGATGCCAGCTGGGGAATCAAAGCCAGGGCTCTGTGGATGCTAGGCAAGCAGTTCACTAATCAAGCCACATGTCAGCCTGAGAATGCAGTTTTAAATAGGTTGCTCAGTGAAGCCACAAAGAAGACATTTTGTATAAAGCCTTAAAAGAAAAGATCATAAGTCAGATCTGAAAACGTGTTCTGGACAGAAGGGCCTTAGGTCAGGAATACACCAACCCTGTTGCAAGGATAGTGAGGACGAATCTGGCGTGACAAGAGGTGAGGGGCAGACCAGCCCATGGGAAGGTTCTGAATGGGGAAAGGATATGATCAGACTCAGCCATTGATAAGAGCCCCCTTGGCAATCCAACCCCCATATCCCAGTGTGTGTGTGTGTGTGTGTGTGTGTGTGTGTGTGTGTGTGCGCGCGCGCGCGTGCACGCTCACACAGCACTCATACACATTTAAAAATTTTTTTTTAAAAAAGAAAGCAGAACCAATATTGTGACAGATTCTATGGGAAGCAGGAAAAAAACAAGAATCATCCCAGCGTGATGATGTATCCATAACCCCAGACTTGTGAGACTGAGACTGAAGGATCATGAGAGTCAGGCTAACTTCATCTCCTAACAGACCTATCAGTTTCTCATCGTCAGCCCCTCTCCTGACTATCGTCAGTTTCTCCAGCAGAGCCAGGGATTCTACTGATGGTTCGCTGCCACCACACCCTCTCCTCACTCAGTGCCTTCTAAGGCAATATCACTCAAGGTAAAGGAACATATACATTACAGTAGCATATAAGATTTAAGATCCCACACCATCTGTCCCTGGGTCACATGACCTGGACTGTGTAGTAAGGCCCTGTCCAAAAAAAAAAAAAAAAACAAACCAAATAAACAATGACATCAAAGATGACCCCAGGTTTTACAAGCTTCTAGCTTGAGCAATAAATAGAAGATAGAATTATCAATTCATAGAAGGGCAGGATTGGTGCACGCCTTTAATCCCAGCACTTGGGAGGCAGAAGGAGGTGGAGTTTGAAGCCAAAATGGTCTACAGAGTGAGTTCCAGGACAGCCAGGGCTACACAGAGAAACTCTTGTCTCGAAAAACCAAAACAAAAGGAATTAGCAATTCATTTGTCCATGTATTTATTTTAATGTTTATTTCTTTTTTATATTTTATCTTTTTCTCTAAAGCACCAAGAAGAGAAGGAAGCTTGTTTTGCTTACTTATATATCCCTGGTGCCTAAAACACTGCCAGTTATGGGTGTTTTTTAGCACTTGAACAAAATATATGGATCATGACAAAACAGGAAGCCACACATGGTGACACACCAGTAATTCCAGCATTCAAGAGGACTGAAATCAAGATTATCATCAGATATGTATTGAGCTTGAGGTTGGCCTGGGCTACATTAGACCCTATCTCAAAAGATAAATTGATAGATGCATATACAAGAACAGAAAAACTAGAACCACCATGGTTGAATTGGCGTTATCCATATGGGCCGGATTTTGTGATCCTAGCATGAGACCTTTTGCCGACTACACAGCAAGTATTTAGGCATATTTGTAGACTAGAACTAACCCTCTGCCCTTCCATGGGAGAGGGGCCCCAAGACTCACCGTCAGAGGGCAGGGAGTCTCTGCGGTGTCCTGGGAAGGGGAGGAGGAGGAAGACGAAGAGGAAGGAGTCAGCGAGCCTAGGGCATGGAGAAAGGCAGAAGTGAGTCCCCAGACCCCAGATTCTCCCATTCTGTCCCCAAGCCTGGTTGTGTGCACCTGAGCCACTGACCTCGACTCAGTGCAGCCAAGGCAGCCAGCAGGCTCTTCTGGAACTCGTCTGCTTCTGCAGGACTCTGAAATGTCAGCCCAAACTTGCAGTCCCCCAAGCTCCAATGGTGGAAGATAGGATTCACTTTGTTGTAAACCAAACCTGGCTTCAGGGTACACTCCAAGGTAGTCTGAGGGGCAGGAAGGGACTAGGTCAGCTAACCACAGCATCTCAATGCCAGGTGTACCTAAACACTAATATACCCTAATTTTAGGAGATGTATCTCTGATTCCACAATATTCTTTCAGTCCTTTCATTTCTATACCTGTCTAATTCCTTCCTCTGATGTCCCAATAGAAACCTCAAATCTTATTAAATGTTAAAAAAAATTAACCTTTTCTCATACCCTAATGATGCCTCTTTTGATCGAAGAAAAAGCATTATTTACACTTTACTGAACACATCAAAATACTACAACCAGTTCCCTTCTGGTGCCTCAATAATCCCTGGAACACTTACCCAGAGATAGTTACCTTCTTCACAGTCCACTGGATGCTGTCCACCCCTTGTGTTTCCTCCAAGTCGTGTGATACCAACACTTCCTCTACACTGTTCCTGGTGCCCCACTTTGAGATGTATCCCTTCCCCAAGCTTTTTCATTTTTTTTTTTTAGGTAAGTTCTCACTACCTAGCCCAGGCTGGACCCTTACAATCCTATCCTCCTGCTACAACATCCCTAGTGCTGGGATTGGAAGCATGTGACATAGGACTGTCAACCACATTCAACACTTCTAAGCAAATCCCATAAATGCCTCCAGATACTTAGGGCAGACAAGGGCCACTTGGTTGCGGTCTCCTGGTGAGCATCTGTGAATAAGATGGAGCCAAAGGAGGATTCTGAACAGAGAGGGGCATGATGGGAGTTGGGTGTGAGCTGGGTCATTGTGGAAGGGACCAGGGTTAGAGGAGGAGAGGAGGAGCACGAACGAATGGGGCAGGAAGGCCACTACCGAAATAGCTGCGACAGAACAGCCAGAGAAGCAGTGGCTAGGAGCTTCCTAATCCTTCACCTCCACCCCCAAATCCCAGCTCTTAATTCACAAACCAGATTATTTATTCTGAACTCCATCCCACGGCCCACTTTGAGTCCCAGTGATAGAGGGACAGCGTGACCTCTCCTGGCCACCCCCTCCCCAGCCCCAGCTCTCCTTCCCCAGGGCTCATCCCACTCCCACACCCCAGGGTGGCTCACTTTCTGGTCCCGAAGCCGCTCTCCGTGGATGACGTAGTGCCCCTGGCGGGCCCCCCCCTCGGGCCTGGCCCCTCGGACCCGACATACGCTCACCTGGCTGAGGCCCCCGCCCCCCACAGGCAGCCAGCCCCCACTGGAGTCATCCCGGGCCATCACCACAGCTCGGACCCGCACCATGTACCTGGAGGAGGTGGGGAGGACAGAAACAACACAGGCCGTGAACTCAAATCCTGTTCCCGGTTTGAGCGTTCTCCCCAACCCTGCCCACCTCTTTTACCTCTCACCTCTGGATTTACCTCACCCTCAAGCCACCAGTACACCCACCCCTTGCCCACTTTATTCTATCATGGCTTCTTTCTTCTTAGTGACATCTTGCCCACCATCCTTTTTCGTGTCTACCTTTTCTCGCAGTCCCCACCTTTTCAGCACCCTCCCCTATCCCCACCCCCTGAGTCTGGGTTTGCCACTTCCCCTCCCCCTACAGCTCATCCCCCTCAACCCCAGTCTCCTTCCCTCTCATCACAGACCCATAGCCCCACCCATTGTCCCCCCCCTCACAGCTGGATTCCTGCGCATATGTATTTTCTCTGGACTCATCAACTCAGCTTCAGTGCCCCAAACACTGCCTCCGCACCCTGGTCGCCCAGGCCACTAACTGGGTGAGAAACCCTGGCTTCCCCCACACCCCTTCCCGGATTTATGAATGAGACCGGATGCAAAGCTCACTGAGTCACCCAGCAACCAGGAGATGGGCAGGGAGCAGAGAGAGAACCAGAAATGGCCAGAAAGAGAGGCCGAGAAGGAGATGGAGGCAGAGAAAGCCAGCAACCGGCGACCGAAAAGATGCAAGGAGCATTTCATTCACAAAAATCAAGGTTGCTCCCGTTGGTCTCAGTTGAGGGAAGCCAAGAAAGAGAGATGGGAGGGGAGGTAATGATCCATCCCCTCATACCTCCCCCCCCCCCATCCTCCAGAAACATTTACCCCGCCCCCAGTTTAGGGGATGTAGCCCTCCGCCCAGCAATCAGGATTACCATTCAGCCCCACTGTCCCCAGGCTCCTGGACCCTTAAGTCTCAACCTTAGGAACCCAGGCAACGAGTTCTAGCCCCCTCCCCCACCTGCAGGATGTCGGGTTTCCCCAGCCGTTCAGGAGGGGAAGGGGCGGCCACAGCGCCCCCAGCCCCTTTTCTCAATGGGATGGGATTTTGTGAATGAGCAGTCACGTGACACTGCTTCCTTTGTCCGCCCGCCTCCCCCAACAACAGGTGAAGCAGGGAAAGAGGGCAGGGGTCCCCCCCCAAAGGCCTAGCTGTGATAGGGCACTGAGATCTTGGGGTGTCCTATGTTCTCGCACATCTATTTTCCCGAGGAGAGTAGTCATCAGAGTTCCTCAATGGCGAGGGTCCACGACAGAATTTTGTGAATGGGGCATCCTCGGAAGAAGTCCAGGACCCCCAAATGGAGAGTGGTACCCCAAATGGCTACCGCGTAGTTTGGTGCCCCCACCCCTCTTGTTCTCCCAGCCTGTATCTGCGGGGCGCAAAGGTGGGCAGAGGGTTACAGCTGCGATCCAGGCTGCCCTGTCACCCTGGCTAGCGGTCTCGTCAGCCCCCCGCCCCCTCGCCACTCTGGGCACCTGCCTGGGAGGCTCCGGCCGGGCTCCGAGCGGCGGCGACGCGGCCTCCTCCTCCTCCTCCTCCTGTTCTCTCCCGCTCCCTCACTGGCTCCGGCGGCGCTGGAGACGGGCACCGGGAGCCGGGGCGAGGGGAGAGGGAGGGGGAACCTGGAAGACGTGTGTGGGGGAGGGGGCGGTTTGGGGGAGGGGTAGAAGCAAGGCGGGCGTACATGCCCGCTGGGTCCTAGAGCCGGGCTAGGGCTACAACGAACATCTCCTATAGCCCCCATTTTCTCGGGATCCAGAAGGGAATCCCCACTTTTCCACTTATCTGAAGGGTTGGTCCCTGATGATGTGAGAAGGGAACAAAAATAGACCCTGGTCCCAGGGTTCTAGAGAGACGGTGGTCCACGGACAGGGCTCTGAATGGGAGGGGCGGGATGCCTGGCAGGATTTGAAAAGGGGAGGGGCCTGGGAGCCTGAGTAAGGAGGAGGTTTGGACGCTGAAGGAACTGAGAGGGTGCGTCACGAAAGGGGCGGGCGGGTGGACCTTCTGAGCCATCCGAGGGGAAGACAGGGTCTTAGAAAGAGATGCTGCCTGGACTTAGCAAGGCGGAGCTTGGACGTAAATTTCCTTAGTGACAGCTCAAATAAGAGACCCAAAAGGAGGAGTTACGTAGCAGCGTTTGCCATAGGCGGGGGTCCGGGGAGGAGCTTAACAGAGAGGAGTGGAGCATTATAAAGGGGTGAGGCTTAATGAGAAGGGGCCTGTCTACCCACTATGAAGAGGTTCCTGTATTTCTAAGGGTGATCCAGGTTCGAAGGGCTGCGCTCAAGCTGGCTCGCAGGGGGCGGGGCCTCGAGCTCGGGGCGGGGCCTAGATCTCGAGGGTCGTCCTCGCTGTCTCGCCCACTTGCCTTCACCCGCACATCCGTTCTTTTCGGTTATTTTCTGCTACGGCCGTTCCCCGCCCTGCCTTGGGCCCACCGGGCAGTGATCTGATCTTTGGTCGGCTGGAGGAGTCGGTGAGTGGGGTCCACTTAAGAGGCGGAGCTTGAGGAAAGGGGTGGAGCCTAAGTTAAGAGCTGTCACAAACGCCAAGCGGGAAAAGTTCAAGAGGCTTGAGGATTTGCTGCTGGCTGAGAAGAGGGAGGGATCCAAATGATCGACAGAGAGAGACGGTGGGTGATCGGAAGGTTAGGACTGAAGGACTAGGGAATTAATTAGACCACAGTCCCAGGTATTTGTTAGGCAGAGGAGGACCTGATCCGGGGAGGGAGGGACCAGATACCGCCCAATACTTGACAATCAGGGGCGGGACTAAAGAATGGGGCGGGGCCTGGTTAGACTAGTGTTAAGAGAGAGAAGCGTGAAATTATTGTTGGCTACTGGGCATAACCATCATTATCCGTGTGGTTTGAAACTTTCAACAGAGAGGCTGGCGAGACTGACTCCTGAAGCCTGGAGATCCCGGGAGTGGCAAAAGTGTTAGGGATGTGATCTAAGCAGCCAAGGGATCAGGGTTGGCGCCTTTGTACATTAATAAGTTAGGTTCGAAGAGTAAGAACCGCAGCCTTGAGACTATGGGGAGGGGGGCGTGACCATGACGAATCGGAGAACTGGAGACTTAAGAGCCGGGGGCTGAGAGAATATTGGAGGACAGGGCAGACCAATGCAGACAGGGGCAGTCCAAGAACAGCCTGAGCCGTGGAGTCCCCGCAGAACCCGCCGACTGACTGGTGGAAGTTTTTTTAACCACAGTCCCCGACCTTCTTCAAAAATGGGGAACGTGCAGTCGGAGCCGTCCGCGGGCGGGGGTTCCCGAAAAGAGCAGGCCTCAGACCGCGCCTCCGACTCCCGCAGGACGCCTCTGGTGGAGCCCGAGGTGACCCCCTCATCCCCTGCCATGCGCCTGGCTGGAGGGCTGGGCGTCTGGTTCCCTGGCAGTTCCGGGCCCCCGGGACTCCAGATACCCCCGGAGCCCCAGGTGTCATCCTCGCCCCTGCCCCTGACCTTAGAACCGCCCTCGCCAGTGACACCCCCTCCAGAGGAGGCGGCTGCGGTCTCCACACCACCCCCGCCCCCCGTGGGGACCCTGCTGCCCGCACCATCTAAGTGGCGAAAACCCACGGGCACTGCAGTGCCTCGGATCCGCGGTCTTCTGGAAGCGAGCCATCGTGGTCAGGGTGACCCTCCGAGCCTCCGCCCGCTGCCACCGCTGCCCCGGCAACTGACCGAAAAAGACCCAGTCCTGAGGGCCCCAGCCCCACCTCCGACACCCTTGGAACCTCGGAAACAACTACCGCCAGCACCGTCGACTTGCGACCCGCAGCCCCCGAGCCACAGAATCACTCTGGCCTCATCGGCCACAAGCCCCACAGAAAGCCAGGTCAGACACAGCAGCGAGGGTCAGGCAGCCGGGGGAGCCCACGGAGGGGTACCTCCCCAAGCCGGAGAGGGCGAAATGGCTCGGTCCGCTACTTCCGAGTCTGGCCTGAGTCTGCTGTGTAAAGTCACCTTCAAGTCGGGGCCCCATTTGTCTCCCACATCGGCCTCGGGCCCCTTAGGAGCCAAAGCCTCACTCGGGGCCAGTGGTGGCGGAGGACTTTTTGCCTCTTCTGGGGCCATCTCTTATGCTGAGGTCCTGAAGCAAGGGCCCCAACCTCCTGGAGCCACTCGTCCCTTGGGAGAGGTCCCTCGTGCAGCTCAGGAAACCGAGGGTGGTGATGGAGATGGCGAAGGGTGTTCTGGTCCCCCTTCGGTGCCTGCTCCCCTTGCCCGGGCTCTACCGCCACCCCCTTACACCACCTTCCCAGGTTCAAAGCCCAAATTCGACTGGGTGAGCCCTCCTGATGGCACTGAACGGCACTTCCGATTCAATGGGGCTGTCGGGGGAATCGGGGCACCCCGACGGCGCACGACCACGCTCTCAGGGCCTTGGGGATCCCCTCCACCAAGGTCAGGTCAGACACATTCAACTTCAGGGCCGCGGAGGCCTACACCTGCCTTGTTGGCACCACCCATGTTCATCTTCCCAGTGCCAAACAATGGCGAGCCTGTTCGCCCAGTGCCTCCAAGTCCGCAGCAGATACCTCCTCTGCCACCACCACCACCACCACCGCCCTCACCACCAGCCACGCCACCACCGGCGCCGTTATCCACACCACAGCCACCAGCACTCCCTAGGACGCCGATACTGTTGGCCTGTCCGCCCACTCCAGGCCCTGGTCACTTAGAGTCAGCCTTGGCTCCCACCCCTCCCTCCACTTTATCCCCACCTGCAGCTGTCGACCAGGTCCCAGCACCGACTCCTGCCCCAGTAACATCCCAAGTTCCAGCAACCACCACCGCTGAGCTATCACCGAAGATGCCCCAGCCCAAGATTCGTACACGCAGGAACAAAGGTCCCCGAGCGGCCCAGGGTGTTATCCGTGAAGAAGGGACTTCTGGAGATGGCCCCCGAGAACCGAACACGACTCCAGTGACTGACAGCAGCAGTGGAGGAGGTGGCGGTGGTAGCAACGGATCCTCCACAGCTAGGGCCTCTAACAAAGGAACAGCTCGGCACTGGCCGCCTTTCGAGGTGCTTAATTCCTGTCCCTGCAAGTGCTATTGCCGCCATCAACACCGTCACCGTCGTCTGCCACGCAACGTATCTGCCTGGTGAGGGAGATGGGGGAGTGGGAAGGGGCGGGCATACTCCAAGTCCTGCACCTGTTTACCCTGGATGGAATAAGATTACACACTTTGGCGTCTTGACCAAAGGCTAACCCACAAGTTACCTGGATCTCAACTTAGCTAGGACCCAGCAGCCTTGGCCCTTTACTGGCCTTAGATCAATCTCTTGGTATTCTGGATGCCAAGCTGACCCTTGGCCTTTATAATCTAGCCTTCCTGCTGGCCTGACCCTAAGGTGGTAAGAATGGTCTATAAGAGACGGGGAAAGGAAACAACAGTTTCTGGAACCTGAGGGTTGAGTAATAAGGGCCTTTATGGCCCCCACCCACTTATGAGACCAAGGCTTTGGCTCCTTCCTCACCTTTGCTGCTATGCTAAGCCCCTGGATTTGGTTGCCAGGCTTGGCTATAGACAAAACTTCCTTTGGGGGCTTAGTTAGGGCTCCTCACACTCCATTCTATACGGATGCACTTCTGCCCCTGAATGCCCTTGGGAACCTATGACAGCCTTCGGAGGGGAAAAAGACAGACCCTGTCAATTCATCTTCCCAGGCTGAGTACACCCACCAACCACCTGAATGAGCCACCCTGGGTGGCCACCGTCAAGCTAGCTGGCTCCCTAGTAGCTGGCCTGGAGCACTACGACTTGCAGGCCACCCATTCTACCTGAGTGCAACTGCCCAACCCCCTCTGCCTCACCCTCGTCAATAAAGTACCCAGTCTACAAGTTGCCTAACTGCCTGTCCATTACCAACAAGGGGTAGGAAGGGCTCGGGTAGTTCAGTGCTGGGTCTTGAGTCAAGAGCAGCAGTGAGGACAACGAACTGGATGGCTTTCTTGAAAATCCTGCAGGTGGCTTGGCTTTTCAAAGGAAGAAACCGGCTAGTGGGTCAGTCCTCAAGGAGGTATCCCACAGACAAAGTCATGTCTCATTTTAAAAATTATTTAATCCATGGCCACTGAGACACATGGTGCTTCACCCTGGCCCAGCACCACGATGCATCACAGCTGGCTAGAGAGCCCCTCAATCTGGGCCTGCGCTCTCCTGTGGACCACTGGGCATCCATGCCTAAAACCCAGAGCAATGACAACTGGGAAACGCTCACCCAGGTGAACTCCCAAATTTTCCAGGAGCAATTTATCTCCACCACCCCACTGGGGAGACTAGGGCCCGTAAGAGGTCAATCTGCCTTTATTGAAGGCCAGCCTATACTGGGTTTATTGGACTGGCTCAGACAATCATCTCCAGCTGCCGGGCATACTCGATGACCTGTTTGGCCAGTTCAGTAGAGGGGATGGTGCTGTCTTCTGGTCTCTGCTGCTGGCTGGCAAAGCTGTAGTAGTTGTTAGGGCCCAGCACCCAACCTCGCTGAGGAGAGAAATGAGAAATAGGTGGGTGACTCCACAGGCTGCCTCCCACCCTACATAGCCACCTCCCAGTGTACCATGGCTCCTTTTGTCATGGATTATTGCCACTAGATTTACTCTGTGCCTCAGTTTCCCCATGTTTAAGATGGGTACCATAATCACCCTCCTCTATGGATCACAGGACTTATAAAGTCTCTGGGCAAAAGCCGTCTTTGCTCCACAGTAAGTAGCTGGCAGCTGTCTCCATCACTCCTCACACCTCTTTGACAGTCTGCTCTTGAGCCTAGTGTCTTAGACCACTTGGCCAGCCTGAGAGCCTCACAGTCTGCTCTGCAACCTCTCCTGCCTCCTGGGATACTCAGATGAAGCAGTGTAACCATTACCAACAAGTTGTTGCTTCTAAGGGGTTCTTAGGGCAAACTCAGAGCATTCCTTAGAGCTGGAGCAAAGCTCCACATGAGTGTCAGCCTCTAGCCTCTTTCTATGGAAAGTCCAGCAAGCTCAGAGACTGAGCCACTTGCCTGGAGTCTCACAACTGGCTTTAGTCATGGGCAGTCTTTGTTCTGCTAGACTATCCACACAGTGCACTGACACTGTTCAGACAGGGAGCAATACCCTCCATCCCACACCCCACCCACCTTCTTGGCATAATCTGTCATCTTTTTGGGTGTGCTGAAGAAGAGGATCCGGGTAGCCTCAGCAAAAAGGATTTTCTCATAGGCCTTCTCAATGCATCCTGCAATTTCATCCCTGTGGGAAGGTGACAGTTCTCATCACTGGGCAGACAGTATACCCGCCCCTTCCCACTCCCCCATCTCCCAGACCCTGTCTTCCAATGACTGACTCTAGTACTGAGGGCTTAGAGGGAAGAGACTAACTTGACCAGTCACAAAGCAGGCATGGGCCAGAAGGGACCCGCAGCTCAGTCTCTGAGTAAGTCTTTTCACATAGGAACCTTCATAAGAACACAACACCCTTCTTCAGATGTCTAAAGGAGTTTCTTGTATGAACAAACAAGAGAACTTGTTTAGCATGCCTAAAGCACAGGCTCGATCCCAGTACCACATAAACCAGGTGTCTGTAATCCCAGCATGCACCATGGGAGGTGGAGGCAGGAGGAACAGGGTCATGGCCAGCCTTGGCTACATGAAACCCTTGAGGGTAGCTCAGTAGTAGAGCATTTGTTTAGTTTACACAAGGTTCTGATTCAAGTCCCTAGAGGGGGAAGGGGCGGGGGTGGGGTGGGAATACACTATGAGAAACACCAGGGCGTCAAATCCCAGGTATCAGGTAGTGTGGCATCTAGGGGACGAACAAGGACAGGAAGTCTGGGGGCCTGCACCCCACATACCTGATAGTGTCCAGCAGGATGTCAATGAAGAAGGTATAGCTTTCGGCGGGGATGTTTCCCTTAGCCAGGAATACCTTGTTGTAGCTACCCTCCATGAGGTACTGCCAAGGCAAGGCCAAGGAAGAAGAGGAAGAGGATGGAGTGCTACAGGCTTTCCTTGCTCCCTTGGTGCTTCCCAATCCCTGCTCTACCAGATCCTCTGCCACTTATCCCACCCATCCCTACTAGACTGGGCTCTTCCTCTTCCAAGAAACCCTACCTAGCTTATACATTCATCCTGGCAGCCTCCTCTAGACTGGCATCTAACCGCCTTCTCTCCAATTATAAGGGGAGAAAGGTGTCTCAACCCCAGCTCCCACTCCACATTCACCTAACCTGCTGCCTCCACCTGCCACTCTGCTACCGTCCTCACAGCTCAGTCCCCTAGAGGCCTCAGTATCTGACACAGCTTTCTAACCTCAGCTCCCATGGCCTCACCCTGGTCTTACCGGCCTTCTTCCACTATCTTCTTTGCTGTCCTTTAAATATGGCAGCAGGTGTGAGCCTCAGGGCACAAACCACCTCTGCCAGATGACCTCTTAGCCCTTTCACACCCTCTCTGACCCCTCCCTGGCCCAGGCCCCCATAACACTTAATGTCTCACATACAGGTAACTCATTCTTTTAGTATCTATCTGTCTCCACACTTCACCGACTCTAGATTAGGGATTTATGTTTGATTTGCCTTAACATGAAAACCTACCCTGGTGCCTGGCACATATCTGATTCGCTTGTTAAAAGAGTTGGTGGATTGAAAATGGTTGATCATTCTTCCAGAAAACCCTCCCAAAGTCTGAACTGGTACCACCCACCTCACCCAGGATCTCCCTTCCCCCTGCCCAGCCTCACTTGCTCGAGGGACACAGGGTGTTTGATGTAGACATTGGTCTGGATGTCCTTGGCAGGCAATCGTTCTAATTCTGTGTGGAACTCAGCCACTCGGTTCTGAGATAGCAGGAAGAGGAGATTGAGGCCCAGGAGCTGGTGCATATAAGCTGACTCAGGAAGCTGTTCCCTGTAAACCAGGGAGTGGGAGGAAACCAAAGTTAATAGGTACTGGGGAGCCAAGCAAGTCCCTCATCTTCCTTCCAGTATTCTTACAACTACTTGCAGGAGTTCAGACAAGTTAGGTACACAGAGGCAAGAAAAGCCACAGCCATATGGAACAAGCACATATGGACTACAGTGATTCAGTCTATTTCTCATCCGCTAAACAGTTGTCACTAGGTATCCACACCATCAAGGCATGTTCAGTAAACATAAGTGAATTAAATGGTCTAACATAAGTAAAGCCATAAGAATAGTATCCAGAGGTTAGATACTCAGTAAGCAGAATGTCTCCCTCAAATGAACAAACCTATTGGTTCAATCCCCAGCACTTCATAGACAAGACATCAAGATATGGGGGTGCATACCTGTAATCCCAGCCACTGGGAGGTACAGGTAGGAGTATCCAAAGTTCAAGATCAGAAGGGCTACTACTGAGAACTGAGTTCTCAGCCAGCTTGGGGCACACAAAATAGTATGGTGGCCCACGCTGTTAATCCCAGCACTCAGGAGGCAGAGGAGGCAGATCTCCAGGCCAGCCAAGGCTACACAGGAAAAAAAAAAAAAACCACAAAGGAAAAAAACCAAACAAACCAGCAGGGGGCAGCACTACATATACTCTCCAGGCATAGGCAGGTAGACCACCTTGAACTCTGTCTCAAACAAAATAAAACAACCAGCAAATTGTGAAGCTTCCTATCGATTGTTATAGATATATCAGCTAGAGGGAGAATGAAGGGTAACATGTAGCCGCAATGGGTAGAGGGGACATAGTGTGGGACTAGATAAGGGAAAACAGATTGGAGAGGTTGAAGAGATGGCTCAGCAGTTAAGAGCACCCATATACATGGAAATACATAAGTAAAATCAAACTGTTTAGAAACTTACAGAAGTAGACTACATAAACCCAGTCTCAAGATCTCTAATCTTCTGGCCCTCTGGCTTCTGAGGACAGTGCTGAGAACAGCAATGGTTCTCAGGTGAAGAAGCCAACTGGAGGAAGCCAGAGATAAATGGAATACCAAGGAACTACCCACCCACCCCTACTTCAGTCCCCCCCTCCCCAGGGCCCAACCTCACTTGTAATCAAAGTAGTAGCATTTGAGCTGGGCCATGTAGCGCTCAAAGGACGGAATGTCCTTGCATAGGATGCTCCACTGGGCCCCGATCTCCAGAATGTCACCTGTGAGTAAGGGCAGAGGGGCTCTCAGGCGGTGGCTGTGGTCCCTCTTGGGAATCATCACTACAGTCATTCCTACAATGACCCCAGGCCCATCGCCCTCCGCCAGCCCTAGTGACACTCACGGGCCAGAATGAGCTGCTGTTTGGTCAGCTTGGTCCCCGTGGTTGGCAGGAAATTGAGCTCCAGCAGAACCAGCTGAGAGGGAAGGGATGAAGATGAGACTTCAGACATAGGTTACTTGCTTTCTCTGGACTTTTATGTTCCTACTTGGAAAAATGGAGCTTACATGCATCCTAACCCACACAACTGTTATGAATATTAAAAGAGTCCATACTTGTAAAGCATCCAGCACAGGGCCTAGGAGCACAGAGAGTACCAATTGGATTACCTCATCTTACAAATATTAGTAACTCCACTGGGAACCAGGAGGCACTCGGTGCCTGACTCAGTGGGATCATGGGGTGAGGAGACACCCATGACCTCAATTTTTTCTGCTGCTATTTTTGGCTTGTTTTAGGTTTCTGTTTTGTTTAAGACAGGATCTCCCTAGACAGGCCAATCTGGTCTAGAACTGGAGATCCTGGTGTGAGCCTCTCAAGTGCTAGGATTACAAGTATGAGACATCATGCCCAGCTATCATACTCAGTTCTGGGAAGACCTTCTCCATCCCAGTGTGCCTGAGAAGGGGTAACAAGCAGTGTGGAGCACTAATTTTCCCCTTCCCCCAGTCCAGCCCAGACACCTTTCCTTAGTAAACTTAGGGACCTAATACATATTTTATTGTTGTTCACTTATTAACATTATTATTATATATTTTTTTGAGACGAGGTCTATGTAGCCCTAGCCTTCTCGAACTCGCTATTGAAGACTAGGCTGGCCTTCTATACACCTGAATGTGCTTACAACCGAAACTCATGCTCTTCTAGATTCGTTACGGCTTCAAACTGTTCCCGTTGCCCCTCTTCACACAGGTGTTTCCTAACCTCTGCTCTCTCGCAGCTTACCTGGATTTTATTTACCACACATTCCCTCAACGCCCCGTCATCTCAGCCTTATTCTTTTCACTATCTCCTCGTTCGTCAGTGTCTGATCCCACTTCTGCCTTCCTCCAAGTACTAAAGCTCGAACCATCTTCTGCCAGAAGCAATCTTTCCATTATCCCTTCCCGCCACTTTAGGGGCGGGACTTCTCTCTTCCCATTCCTCGGCCCGCTCTACCAGCCTCGATCTCCCGTCTGTCACCTTCCCTCAAGCTCTAGGCATCTAGGACCCGGTGACCCCTTACCTTCAGGCGGCCCAGCTCTTCTCCACATTTACTAAGATTCGGGCTCTTCCGGTTCCACTCGTCCTTGAGTTGCTCGTACATGCCGGCCGCTGCCTGTAGTATCCCGCCCGAGGTGGCCGCGGGCCCGGAGCTGACCGACCCGTTCACCGTAGCCGTCGTGGCCGCCATCTTCCGTGATGCGGCAAACCGCCGACCAGACTTACGGCAGCGACGCCGGGCAATGATCCCCCGGCGGAAGTGAGACCGGGAGGTGGAGCCCAAGGCTGGAGGCGGAGCTATCACTGCCAGCTTCCGCCCCCCGCAGGAGGAGTGCCGCCGCTCTCCTCGGGGAGCCTTCGCAGCCCGGCCCCTTATGAACATGTCACCGCTCCGCCCCTTCTGTCATTCAAAATGGCGAACCGAAGTCGGTTTGCTCCAACTGAAAACAATACCCAACATGCCCCGCCCATTCCCGTAGTTACTATGGCCTACCTTGCTTCGGCCTGTGGAATGTCCATCTTAAGGGTACCGCCTTTAGGCCAAGAGGTGGCGATGTAGAGCCATTTGGAAAACTGGTGTCACTACAAAGGCAGGCTGTGAGAGGACTAGCAGGTGGGATTTAAAATTAGGGCGCTCGTGTTTATCAGAGCATCGTTCTTACACATTTTTTTCTTATATTTTTCAGACTCTTTAAAAATATTTATTAATTTTATGTATATGAGTACACTGTGGTCGTCTTCAGACACAGCAGAAGAGAGCATTCGATCCCTTTATGGATGGTTGTGAACCACCATGTGGTTGCTGGGAATTTTAGTCAGGAAGAGTAGTCAGTGCTCGTAACCACTGAGCCATTTCTCCTGTCCCCTTTTTTATTTTTGAAATTAAAATATAATTACAGACTGAGCTTTGTGGTTCACACCTTTAATCCAAGCATTTGGGAAGCAGAGGCAGGCAGATCTCTGTGAGTTCGAGGCCAAACTGGTCTACAAAGTGAATTTCAGGACAGCCTACACAGAGAAACCCTGTCTTGAAAAATATTTTATATATATTATATATACATATATGTGTGTATGTATATACACATACACACATATATACATACACACATATATGTATATACACATACACATATACATATACACATATATACACACATACATACATACACACACACACACACACACATATAATTATGGAAACTGGGTATAGTGGCTTAGCATTTAGGAGGCAGAATTTAAGGCCAGTCCAATATATGTCAAGTGTTCCATGACAACCAGGGTTACATAGAGGAACCGTGTTTATAGATAGATAGATAGATAGAGAGAGAGAGAGAGATAGATATAGAGATAGAGATAGAGATATAGTCTCCTGGCAGAAGTGAGGCCAGGAAGTGGAACCCCAATTATACAATTAGTACAGGTTGAAGAGATAGTTCAAGGGTCAAGACCACTTGCTGTTTTTGTAAAGGACACAAGTTTGATTCCTAGCATCCTCATAGTAATAACTCTAAATCCTATTTCAGGAAATCTGATACTCTCTTCTGATCCACAAAAGCCTCAGGCACACATGTGGTACATATACATGCATTCAGGTCACACATTTGTCCATACCAAAATGGGTTTTTTGTTTGTTTCTTTTGATTTTTCAAGACAGAGTTGGAGTGGAAATTTCTGGTTGTGTCATGTGATGCGGACTCGTGTGATGTTTTGCTGAAGCAGACCCATGAGAGGAGGTGTGATGTTTGGAGAGAGTAGGACCCCACAGACAGAGGGCGTGCTTCCTTTGCTTGGCCATTTTCATTGGTCTCTCTGCTTCCGTCATCTTCACTTCATTGAGAAGGGCATGACAGAGAACTTCTCCTGGCATCCCTGGTAATTCTGGCATCTGTTGCTGACTTGTGCCAGTGAAGACAGAGGCCTGGCTGTTTCTGCTGGATTGTACCACCGCTGCTGATTCATGTTTGCTGTCCTGACTCTACTGAACTGGACTGCTGGTGTCCTGACAATGGAGATTAAAATCACCCCAAAGAACTACTTCTAAACAGGTCCCTTGTCCTATTTATCATCTTTCCTCCCCTACCTTTTGATTGTGGGCTAGAAGGGGGATTGAAGCATTTGAGAACCTTTATTAAAATAGGTTTTGAAAAATCTAAGCCGGGGCTGGGGAAAATGGCTCAGCGGTTAAAAGCACTGACTGTTCTCCTAGAAGTTCTGAGTTCAATTTCCAACAACCACATGATGGCTCACAACCATCTGTAATGAAATCTGACGCCCTCTTCTGGGGTATCTGAAGACAGCTACAGTGTACTCATAAATAAACATAGAAGGAAGAAGAAGAGGAGGAAGAAGAGGAGAAGAAGAAGAAGAAGAAGAAGAGGAAGAAGGAAAGAGAAGGAGGAGAAAAGAAGAAGAAATGAAAAAGAATATAAGCTCAGGTTTCTCTGTGTAGCCCTGGCTGTCTTGAAACTTGATTTGTAAACCAAGCTGGCCTAGAAATCATGGAGATTGCCTGCCTTTGCCTCCTAAGTGCTGGGATTAAAGGCTTGGGCCACTACTCCTGGCTCATTTTTAAAAGGGGAGGGGTTAAATCTTACATTATATTCCTTTTCCCTTTCTTCCATCCAACCATTCCCATGTAACATAAATCCTTGCCAAATTCACAACCTTTTGTCTCATGTTCTCTGTTATATATTCTTAAACATATAAATGCAACCTGCTCGGTCCATATAGTGCTACTTGTATATATATGAACTCAGGGCTGACCACCAATTCTTGGTTAGCAAATTGAGGGTCTCTTTCCCTTAAGAAACAGTTGTCTTTTAGCATCCTTAGTTGTCTGTGACTATCTAAAGGTAGGGCTGAGTGAGATTTTTCCCTTTCTTGTTAGCATATCTACTGATGCCCTCCTTGCTCAGGTCTTCTTTAGACAGTAATATCCTTGAGACTTCCCTGGCATCTCTTAAGGCCTTCCATACATTTCTTCAAATTTATACATAAACAATTTAAACATAAATATATGAACTATTTACAAAAATCATACATGTCTACAGTGTAAATGTCACAAAGAAGAGATTTCAAAATTTTATTATATTATTATTGTATTTTGGTTTGGTTTTGGTTTTTTGAGACAGGGTTTCTATGTGTTGCCCCGGCCACCCGAGAAGTCTTTCTTTTAAAAAAAATGTTTTTGTTTTTTAAGACAAGGTTTTTCTGGGAAGCCCTGGCTGTCCAGGAACTTTTGGGTTTTTTTAAGAAAAATATTGTGTATTTTATGTACATGAGTACTCTATCTGCATGCACTTCTGCAGGCCAGAAAAGGGCATCAGATGCCATCATACAAGATAGTGAGCCACCATGTGGTTGCTGGGAACTCAGGACCTCTAGAAGAGCAGTCTGGGCTCTTAACAGCTGACATCTCTCCAGACTGAGAATCTTTTTTTCCTTTTTTTTTTAAATAAAGTCACTAATTTATTTTTGAGAGGGAGACTACCACTATCAGAGGACAAAATTAGGAGAAATGTTTTTCTCTTCCCATCATGCATGCTCTGGAGATCAAACAGTTGCCAGGGTTGGCAACAAGTACCTTTACCTGAGTAGCCATTTCGCCAGACAGAATTTCCCAATTTTATCCAACATCCACTTCTTCCATGGATACATAAATATCACCTCCCCTCCCCCAAAATATCCTGAAATCCACTCCCAAAATAGCACTCTAATATATTATTCTCAGGATAGGGGGTTGCTTGCCTCTGCCTCATCTGTGCTGGGTTTAAAACTTGGGCCTCCATGCCCACCTGTCACATTGCTTTCTTTTTATCTTTTTGTTCTTTCTTCAGAACTGACATCGTGCCCACACAAGCTAAGCATTGGAGTGGGATTAGGAATGGCTCCCTGTAATTGGTACAGTGGGGACCCCGAACTGAGTGGCTGATACGATTTGTGGCTCACCCCTTCTTTCTCTGAGCAATGTGACTCGTGTTTGGAGCCTCTGA
Source organism: Tokudaia tokunoshimensis (assembly GCA_036184795.1). Classification (NCBI taxonomy): domain Eukaryota; kingdom Metazoa; phylum Chordata; class Mammalia; order Rodentia; family Muridae; genus Tokudaia; species Tokudaia tokunoshimensis. The sequence goes on along the minus strand of BTHU01000001.1, from coordinate 10,224,673 downwards.
GGGTGAAGATGGAAGGCTTGAAGTCACAGTCCACATTCAGTGCTGAAATTACAGATTTGAGTGGACACTGAAGAGCCAGACCAGAAACTTCTGTTAACAATGCTGAGGAGAGTATGCTAGGGAGAGCTGTAATCTCAGGGCTTGGGAGATGGAGAAGCATCAGGGTTTCAAAGTCATCCTTCAGTTATATAACCAGTTCAAGGCCAACCTGAGCTACGTGAGACCTCAGCTCCAAAGAAGAGAGTAGGGGAGGGAGGGAGGGAGGGATGGAGGCAGGGAGGGAGGGAGGGAGGGAGGATAGGAGATGTGGAGGTTCAGAAGATGTGGTTCAGTCACTAAAAGCACTTGAGGCTCTCAGAGAGGATCCAGTTTTGAGTTTCCAGCTCCCATATGTCCTCTTACAGCCACTTGTAATTTCAGTTCCCAGGGATCCAGTACCTTATTTTGTCTCCACTGGCACCAGGCACCTGTGTGATGCACATAAACATGTAAGTACTCGCTTTGAAGGATTAATAGATACTGGAGCTGATGTGACAATTATTAGAGGACAAGATTGGCCTTCAACTTCACCCTTGTCAGATATGCTCACTCACCTCCAAGGGATTGGTTATGCCAATAACTCAAAGCAAAGCACTAAACTTCTAAAGAGATGAGGAGGGATATTCGGGACAAAGCCTTGTGTTATGCCAAATTTGCCTATTACCCTTTGGGGAAGAGATCTCATCACAGACGGGTCTTATAATGTGTAGTCCTAATGAGGTAGTGGCTAAGCAAATGCTAGAACAAGGATTTTTGCCTGGTCAGGTGCTAGGAAAAGAAGGACAAGATATTAAGAAGTTTGAAAGTCCTAAGCCCCACTCTGACACTAGACGTTTGGGGCATTTTCTGTAATGACCACTATTTTGCCTGCATCCCATGCTGATAAAACTCAATGGTTTAATAATATTCCAGTGTGGTTTGATCAGTGGTCTTTATCTAAAGAAAAAATAGAAGCTGCCTTACAAAAAGTAGAAAGAACTATTGAAAAACAATTTACTTATATAGAGTATTCTTTGCCTTTACACCAGTTGATTTTTAATACGACTCATATGCCTACAGGATTATTGAGGCAAAGGGCTCCTCTTATGTGGATACACTTGAGGGTATCCCCTAAATGTAATATCCTACCATATTATGAGGCAGTATCCCAGATGACTATACTTGGAAGGAAGCAGGCGCTGACTTATTTTGGCAAAGAACCAGATATTATTCAGCCTTTTAATGTAAATCAAGATATTTGGCTGAAGCAGCATAGTAAGGATTGGTTGCTTGCTCAAATAGGATTTAAAGGAATTTAGATAATCATTATCCTCAAGATAGGTTGGTAAAATTTTTAAATGTACATAAGGTTATATTTCCTAATATGACATCTTTACAGCCTCTGCATAATGCTCCTTTGATATTTACTGACAGTTCCTCTAAAGGACGGGCTGGATAGCTTATGAATAATCAACAGGTAATAATAGAGACCCCTGGGCTCTATTCTCCACCCACAGGAACATTCTTGAGTAAAAAATTCTCAGAAAACCCACAGAATGTACTGACTGATAGTCACCTGACCCTCTGGAAAGTCCCAGATAGAGTTCAAATGCCTGCCATGATCTTCCCATGCATGCTAGCCAATAGATTAAAAGGTCAATATGCTTAGCCAATAAGTTTGAACTGTAACCTTTACCCCTAAAAAGTATAAACACTGCTTGTAATAGCCTTTCAGAGTTGCCTTCTACTCACTCGCCTTGAGGGACCAATTGAAGGACAACTCTGATGCTCTGGAAAATAAACCTCTTGCTTTTGCATCCAATCTGCTTCTCAGTGTCTCACTTCGGGGCATCTCAAAGTAATACCTCTGACCGAAGATTGGAGTCTTACAGTCCTTCTTCAGGTATTAGGGTTTTGTTGTTGTTGTCAACAACAACACTATAAAGCTCTGGCCCTCTGGGCATTTGCTTTGTAGAATCAGGAATTCAGGTATCATTGAGACCTTTGTTCCCTCCCTGTAGTGGTCACCTCTGAGAGAATTCAGGAGACAAGAGTGTAGTATAGCAGATGGCCAAACTCTCCAGGGCTGAAAGGGAAAGGACCAAAGGGCCATAGTAGATTTACAGTCATGCTTGGGCTTTATACTGGTTCTGACCTTACTTGCCAGTTGTAGTGGCATATGCTAGTGGGATATGCTGAAGAATCAGAGACTAGAGGATGTGAGTTCAAGGTCAGCTTGGGCTGGGCCAAGAAGATAGTTCAGTGGCTAAATGGGCTTGCCACTCAAGCCTGAATTTCATCCTCAGGATGCGTGGAGGAAAGCCAGCTGGATGAAGTGGTACTTGTCTGTAATCCCAGAACTTTGGAGATACAATGCGAAGCAGATTCTGGAGGACCAAGTGGAAGGCCCTGGCTACCAGAACCACCTTTTTCTTCCTTTTGAGACAGGGTCTCTTGGAACCCAGGCTAGCCTTGACCTCCACAAGAGGACCTTGAACTTTTGGTCCTCCAGGCTCTTCTGAGTGTTGGGATTGTGGGTGTTTAGCAGCTTGCACACCCTCTGCTGGTTAAGCAGAGGCTTGACCACCACATGCCCCAGCCCCCAGCCTCCGTGCTCTGCTTCTTCCCTTTTTCTTTCTTCTCCCCTGCCGCCCCGCCCCCTCCTTCTTTCTTTCAGAAGAGGTTTCACTGTGTGGAAGACTTGGGTGTCTGGGAACTAGTAATGGAGACTAGGCTGGCCTTGAACACAGAGAGCCCCCTTGCCTCCCCACTCCTGAGTGATGGGATTAAAGGTATGTGCCACTTTGCAGTAATCTTTAAATTTAAATAAAAGACTTATTTATGTGTATAAATGTGCACCATTTCAGTGCCTGGGAAGGTTACTCAGTTCACAATGTAACTGATCAGAGACATGACTCTGGTCCCATTCTTCTGACCGGTATTTAAAGTCTTGGTCCTTCATTTTTACACGCAGTTGACTAGAGAAGCCCAACTCTAAGTTGGCTTATATTTAACTAGCCTCTTAATTGAATATGATCTGCCCTCTTCACACTAGCTCAGTCCCATCTGGGAGACTGACTTGGGAGACCTGCCCTCAAACCCTTGGATGCCTGTTGGAAAGGCGCGTTACCGTGGAAACGCACAGGCCACGCAGGCGTGCCTCGTGCAAGGTGGAAGTCCAAGCGGCCATTTTGGGACCTGGAAAGGGGGGTTGAACAGGCGCTCCCAAGCAACGGTTGACCGGTTTTAACCAAGTGACTGGTACTGCTGGGCGGGGAGAAGAGGGCGGTGCCATCCTAGGGGATGAGGGGGGCGGGAGGGAGTTGAGAAGGTGAGGGGGAGGGAGGGAAGGCAAGGCAAGGAAAGGCTGGAAAAGGAGCAGGACCAGTCAAAGAAAGGGTGGGGTGAAAGTCAGGGCATGGTGAAGATCTGAGGCCTGAAAGATAAGTATGGGCGTGGTTGGAAGAGGCGGGGCATAGAACGGGTTGAGGTTTGGGGAATGGATAGGAGAGATGAGAGAAAGCGGAGGGAAAAGGTGTCAGTGGGGACAGTGAGGATCGCGAAGTCAGCGTGGGTGTGGAACGACGGGTCTTGCGGCCAGAGGACAATCTTTACCCAGGACAGACCCAGAGATCACGAGCGAAGTCCAGGCAGAGACACATACTGGGGCAGGGAGAGAATTATTTACGAGAGGGGGTTCGGCGAAGAGAGAGCCAAATGGGAGGACAGGACTGGTAGAGAGAGAAAGGACTGGAGTGAAGAGCGACTACCCTCCGAAGACACAACCGGAGACGAGGAGAGAACCCGAGGAGTAGAGAGGCTCCGCGACCAGGAAAGGTTCCCTAAGGAGAAGGCTGGCGCGCAGGGACAGGCTGGTGCTGAGGAGAAACCGCCGGGGCGGGAGAAGGGCTTTATAGAGAAGTGGTGCGAGGAGCAGGAGGGCCAGGTTGCCCAGGACCCAGGGAGAAGAACTAGCCAGGACCAGGGGCGTGGCCAGGAGAGAAGCGGGAGCGAGGAGCCAATCTACCTCCAAACTGGGCGCTGGAGCCAGGACCAGAGTCGTGGCCAAGAGAGAAGAAAGAGTGAGGATTTGAACTACTGCAACGCTTGGGGCCTGAATCAGGACCAGGGACGTAGCCAAGAGAGAAGACCCCGCGAGGATCCGACCTACAGCGACTTTCTTGGTCTGAGCCAGGAAGAGGGGCGTGCCCAAGAGAGAAGACCCAGCGAGGATACGAACTACAGCGACTTTCATGGTCTGAGCCAGGAAGAGGGGCGTGCCCAAGAGAGAAGACCCAGCGAGGACACGAACTACCGCAACACTCGCAACACTTGGGGACTGAGCCAGGATCAAGGGCGTGGGCAAGAGAGAAAGCAGAGCCAGGATTCGGACTACAGCAGCACTCAGGACCTGAGGCAGGGGCGTGGCCAAGAGAGGAGAAAGAGCGAGGATTCCAACTACCGCTACACTCAGGATCTAAGCCAGGACCAGGGGCGTGGGCGAGAGAGAAGACAGAGTGAGGATTCGAACTACGATAACATTCGGGACCTCTACCGGGACCAGGGGCGTGGCCACGAGAGAAGACAGAGTGAGGATTCGAACTACCGCAACACTCCAAACCTGAGCGAGGACCAGGGACGTGGTCAGGAGAGAAAGCAGAGCGAGGAGTTGATTTCCAGAAAGACTCAGACTAGCGAGTACATAGGTGTGGGCGAGGATTCACGAAAGGACAAGAGGAAGACTAGAAGTCGGTTCTCCAGCAGGGCAGGAGCGACGAGAAAGGGGCGTGGCGAAGAGCAGTGTGAGGGCGGAGAACTTTGTGAGGGCGGAGCCAAGTCCGCTGAGGGGCGCAGTGGTAGGGAAAACAGGAAGGGCTCGGGCAAGGCAAGAAAAAAAAAGAGAGACTTGGCGAAGAGTAGGTTAGGAGTCCCAAGAACTGGGACAGAGAAGAACAAGGCCAGGGCAAAGGGAGAGAGAGCGACTAGGAAGCGGGGTGAAAAGAGCCGCCGGGGCAGGGACCGCATTAAGAGCAGGGGCGGGGCCGAGAGTAAAAGGGGCGGGGCGAGGAGTATTAGTAGGGGAGGAGCGAGGCGTATTAGTAGGGGAGGGGCCGAGAGTAAGAGGAGGGGCGGGGCGAGGGCTATTAGTAGGGGAGGAGCTGAGAGTAAGGGCGTGGCAAGGCCTAAGAGCAGGGCCGGGGCAGAGAGTAAGGGGGCTGGAAGCCTGATCAAAGGTGGAGCTAGAAAGAGGAGTGGGAAAAAGGGCAGGAACTGAGCGGTTTCCTAGAGATCGACCTCAGCTTGCCAACTTGCAGGTGGGTGTTGATCCCCACGTTCTCCAGGTTCTAGCTACATGGTGTCCAGGCCAGCCATGTCCCCTGTCAGCCCTGTGTGGCCGAGAAAACCAAACCTATGGGCATTCTGGGTACTGCGGCTAGTGCTATTGCTGTCGTTGAAGTCGTGGACGGAAGGTGCTTTACAGCACTGCACCTGGCTTGTTGTCCTGAACAAGTTCGAGAAGGTAGGCTTGCATCTCTCCAGGGATCGATTTCAGGATCATGAGCCCATCGATACAGTGAGAGAGGTGTTCAAGAAGTTGACAGACTCGCCAATCGACCCGTCAGAGGTGAGGGAAGTGAGATCAAGACTATCAAAGAGATTTGGGGTCATTAAATAGAGGGATCGAGAGTCAGTACACCAAGTGACTAGATATTTCTCCCACCTTTCCTTACAGCAATATTTGAGCTTTCCTTACTACCTGCAAATCAACTTTTCCTGTCCGGGACAGGTGAGAGTTTACAGTGTGAGTGGGCTGATTTCTGTAAGTCCCCAATTTCCCATCATTTCCAGTAATGTTTTTCAATACAGTTTAATAGTAGTCTCCACCAACCCCGAAGACCTTAAGGATTCAGTCTCCCAGGAGGTACAAGAACACAATAGGGACAAAAAGGAACTTCCCCCCATTTTAAAATTGAGATGTAGCTCCTCTTTTGTTCAGATGCCTAGACACGGAACCCAAGGCTTTGTGCATGCTACCACTGCTACGTGCTACCACCATACCCTCAGCCCCTAACGGTGCCATTCTGAAGGATACAGATCAGTACATTTTAGTGTATCTACAGTCAGGCAACTGTCTCAGCTACATTTTGCCATGACAAAAACACCATGATCGAGGCAACTTATAAACAAAAAGTCCATGAGTGCCAGAGCAGGGAACACGGTGGGAGCCACCTTGGCAGGCAGGTATGTGCTGGAGCAGCAGCCGATGGCTTCTACCTCCACCCACAAGCAGGAGGCAGAGAAAGCGAGCTGGGGATGGTGCAGACTTTGGAGACCTCAAGGCCTACCACCCCTGGTGACACACCTCCTCCAAGGAGGCCATATGTAATCCTATCAAAGAGACCCAAAGCTAGGGACAAAGCATTCAAACACAGGAGTCTAAGGTGCCACCCAACTCCAACAATCACACTGACCTCATTATCTTTCTCCTGAATGTTCCTATTATCCACCAACAAGAACTGTGTACCTATTAATAGTTACTCTTTCTTTGAAAAAAAACATTCATCCTATTTTTAATAGGTTTCTGCATGTGCATGCAGTTGCCTATGGAGGTCAGAAGAGGGTGACAAGTCCCTGGAATTGGAGTTACAAGCCATGGGGCTTGACATAAATGCTTTGCTCATCTGCACACACTCTTAACCACTGAGCCAGCCATCTCTCTAGCCCCACCCTCTCTCTTTCATGATCTAGGGTAGTGTTACTTAACCCGAACTGGCCTTGAACTCAACAGTTCTTATGACCCTGTCTCTCAGGGATTATTGGTATGAGCCAGCACACCAACCTTCCTTGGTCCATTTTGGTTTGTTTGTTTGTTCTTTTTTTTTTTTTTTTTTTTTGAGACAGGGTTTCTCTGTGTAGCCCTGGCTGTCCTGGAACTCACTCTGTAGACCAGGCTGGCCTCGAACTCAGAAATCCGCCTGCCTCTGCCTCCCAAGTGCTAGGATTAAAGGCGTGCGCCACCACCGCCCGGCATGTTTGTTTGTTCTTTAGGACAGGGTCTCTCTACAGAGCCCTGGCTATCCTGGAACTCACCGAGATCTGTGTGCCTCTGCCAGGATCAAAGGTGGCATGTGCCATCTCGATAGGTCTTCCTTTGCTCATTCTATTATTTTTTAAAATTATTTATTTCTTTTCATTTTGTGTGCACTGGTGTTTTGTCTGAACGGATGTCTATGTGAAGGTGTCAAGTGCCATGAACTGTAGTTACAGACAGTTGTGAGCAACCATGTGGTTGCTGGGATTTGAACTCAGGACCTCTGGAAGAGCAGTCAGTGCTTTTAACCTCTGAGACATCTCTCCAGCCTCCCTTGCTCATTTTAATAGGAAGGGGTCTTTTTGCCTTTTAATTATTGATTTGTGAAAATTATTGTTTTTCTTAAAGATTTTATTTATTTTATGTATATGAGTACACCGTAGTTGTCTTCAGACACACGGGAAGAGGGCATCGAATCCCATTACACATGGTTGTGAGCCACCATGTGGTTGCTGGGAATTGAACTCCGGACTTCAGGAAGAGTTGTTAGTGCTCTTGGCCGCTGAGTGATCTCTCCAGCCCATAAAAATTATTTATATATTTAGAATGATGGTTGTTTGTCATAGAGATGATTTGAAAACATTGTGCCCTATTCTGTAGGTTCTTTCTCTGAAGACAGGGTCTTGCTATGTAGACCAGACTGGTCTCAAACTCAGAAACATCTGCCTGCCTCTGCCTCCTTCCTGCTGGGATTAAAGCTGTGCTCCATCTGGTTCTTATATTCTTGTATTAGTGTTTTTGAGCAGAGTCATGAAACTCAGGCAAAGAATAACCTCAGACTCTTGATGGCCTGGCCTGTGCGGGCTCCATGGGGGCCGGGACTCTGGAATCCCAGGGCACCGCTGCCCTTGTTTTTATTCCGTGTGAGAAAAGAGCTTAGGGCCTCATGCATACTAGGGAAGCAGTCTCACAGCAGGGCCAGAGAGACCTAGAGTACTTGTTGCTGTTGCAGAGAAGCAGAGTTTGATTCCTAGCACCGTCTGCTGCTCACAGCTACATATAACCCTGGTTCCAGGGGATTCAGCAGGCACGCGCATGGCACACATCCGTGTATTCAGACAATATTTGTGCATGTTAAGTAAAATAAGTAAATCTAAAGAAAGGGAGTGACAAACAAAACAAAACAAAACAAAACGTGTCAATGTGTATCTCTATTTACAGAACAAAGGAGTCTAGCCTGGACTCTGTAGGAAGATCCTTTCTCAGGACACCACCAAAAAGTTTTAAGTTTATTGAGCTATAACTCACTCATAAAACACCACTAAAAGTGTTCATTTGTTCATAGAAAAACTTCAAGGACCAAGGGCTGGGCAGTCCCCAAGTATCATTTGCTTTTTTTGTTGGTTTGAAGTAGGGTCATATGTGTCCCAGGCTGTCCTTGAACTCAGGATCCTCCTGCCTCCTCCTCCCAAGTACTAGGGTCATCGGTGTGTCCAACCATGCCCAGATTTGTATTTGATTTTTTTGAGACAATGTCTACTATGGGGCCCCGGTTGGTCTCCTACTCCCTACTTGGGTCTGGCTTGCCTTAAACTTGGCATTGACTCTCCTGCTTCTCTTCTCTGAGTGCTAGGATTATAGATTTAAGTCACCACCCTTGACTCAAAAGGTTTTGTTTTTAAAACATTTTATTTATATCTATGGGTGTTTTGCCTGCATGTGTGTCTGCATACCACATGTGTGCCTGGTACTTGCAGATTCCAGAAGAGAGACTATAAACCCAGGAGACAGATCCACAGTCCTGGTTCACTTAGAACTCTCTGTATAGACCAAACTGACCTCAAACGTGGGATGATCCTCCTGTTTCCATCTTCTAAGGGGGTGAAAGGTGACTGTTACTATACCTGGCCTCTAGATTTTATTGATTTGCTTATTTTTGAGACAGTCTTACTTTATAGCCCAGGCTGACTTCCAATTCCCTATGTGTCCTCCTGGACTAGCCTTGAACTAAAGAGCCTGCTGTCTCACCCCCTGGAGCACAGGGGACAAGCATGTGCCCTTACAGCAGGCTGTACTACCACAATCTCTTACCCTGCCATGGGGGTGGTGCGCGGGACAACCT